>JARCFY010000012.1:20025000-21275000 GCA_029233225.1 Lepidodactylus listeri
GTGGCTCAGCTGCTGCTGGTGCTGGGGTAATGCCCTGAGAGGTGCTTGCTTGAGCCTCCTCTGGTTCAGGTGGAGGCTCCTCTGGAGCACTTAGGTCCGCAGGAGGCAGGTCTTCAGAGGCACTCCTGACAGTAACCATATGGATTTCTGTAGTGTTCTTCTACTTGGTGGAGTGTTTTAAGGGAAAGATTTTAGTAGGTTTGCCAGGTTCCCCTGGCCACTGGCAGGGGATGGGAGGTAAGGGTTGCCACATCCAGGTTGGATAACTCCTAGAGTTTTGGGGATGGAACCTGGGAGGGGGGCAGGGACCTCAGTGGGTTACCATGCCCTAGAGTCCACCCTCCAAAGCATCCATTTTCTCTGGGAGAACTGATCTCTGTAGCCTGGAGATGAGCTGTAATTTTGAGTGATCCCCAAGTCCCACCTGGAGGCTGGCATCCCTAAATTCTATTTGAATGCCATTGCCTTGAAAGTTTGATCTCTAATTGAGCCCCATAGAATCCAAACTGGTGTAAAGTACAGAAGCTCTTTATGACACCGATGACCCTTCCATCTTCTCAAAAGAAGTGGGATTTGATTGGGAAGGGAAGGGGAGTAACTGGCTAAGGTTGCAAAACTTCACCCATTTGTTTTTATTTTCAAGCTTTCACACTGAATGGTTTTCTCTGGTAAATGACCAAGCTTTCACACCGAACAATGAAAAAAAATGGAAGTTAAAAAACTATTTTGACAGGAAAGCTTGGGGGGGAAATGGTTTCCGAGGCAGGTCAGAGGGTATACATTAGTAGATGAAAAAGAGTGAATTTGCCACCTGTCGAGAGAAGCAGAAAGTCTCTTAATATAGCAGTAGTATAAGGGATGGAAGTTAAGAGCATTGTATCTCTTAGCTGAAGGGCTTTAATGACTCAATGTACATTTTCAAGTACACCACAATGGCGAACTAAAAGGCAGAATGCCGAACTAATTACATACAAAATGATAATTTTCATCAAATTGTCACTTACGGATGGTGGACCTAGTAATTAGAGAACCAGCATTAGCACTGCGGTGGAGTTTTCTCCAATTAGCTTTTTTTTTTCCTTTCTTTTTTTTTTTGGTATGGAAAAAGAAAGTATAGCTTACATATTGGCCTGTTTTATGTAATGCTAAATTCAAGTTATCTGTGCTTATTTTAATATGGCATTTATATAAAGACTTTTGTGGTCTTCTTAAGAAGAGAAACAATCAAATAACAATAGAAATGCTTTATAGGTCTTAGCCATACACCTTCCCCTCTCTACCTCACCCAAGGGAAGAAAATAAACATGCAGGGTACAGGAAAAGGCAGCCAGATTGTTTAAGAGGTGAAGACAAGGTTGAGTATAGAAGGAAAGAGCAGAAAGGAAAGGAAAGGTCATAGGCGTCAACTTCAGGGGGGCTGGGTAGCTGGAGCGCCCCCCCCCCCCCGAACTTTTCCAGGACATGCTGAGCCTTCCCTGGAGACAATGGCCTGTAATGTCTCTGGCCCAGCCCCAGCTCCCCCCCCCCCAGGAAACTGGAAAGTCTACACCCTTGGGAAAGGTAGTTGAGTAGAGCAAATTGTTTTCTATTTATGGGAAGTTGACTGGGGTTTGCTGCAATTAGAGTATCAAGCCAATACTCCTAGGCTGCTTTCATGGTGATTCCAAAGAGCAGGCTTTGACATTCAAGTTCTTAATGGTTTGGGCCAAAAGTACCTAAAGGACCACCTGCTTCCATGTTCATGCCCATTTGTGGCCAAAGGAGCTCTTTAATGGGAATATAATTGCTAGAGGTGCTGCTGAACACCAATCCGTTATAGCTTTCTGAAGAGCATTTATTATCTCTTGCTGACTACCTCGGTTTGCTCACTCTGTATTTAGAGGATTGGCTACTGAGCTGTGCAATGCAATGACAGGTCTTGTGGGGGGAGCAAGAAGACTAGGAATCCCATTGTGCAGTGTGAAAACATGCATAAACAAAATGCTGTGGATTGCAGTTCTCAACTTTGGTTTGGGAGAGTCCTGGAGACTGGGGGGGTGGATGCTGGAGTGGAGGGAGTTTGGGAAGGGAAGGAGCTCAGGAGGAATATGATTCTACGGAGCCCACCCTCTGATTAGCCAACATATTTTATTAATTTTTCAACTTTTATCAATAAAACAACAGATTAAAAATAGCTGCAATTTTCTTCATCTTTGTAATATGGGGATCTGTTGTAATTCCAGGAGCACTCCATGGAGATTAGCAACCATAACTGCAGAACATTGTTTGAATATGAAAAGGTCACCCATTGAACAGGCTTGAGCTGCTCACAAATGGTCGAGCAGGTTGGCGAAAAATTGGCTCCCTGCTTGCAACTGGTGAGCAAGAAGAACTTGAACTATACCAGTGGGTATCTGAGCATCCTTAATGTCTGTGCAGATATATTTAGAGGAGACTTCTACAAAGGCCTTCTTGGAAGCTGCCTACAAATCCTGCAACCTCCTTCCCCACAAGCTTCTAGTGTCCTGGCCCCACTGGTGGACCTCCTGAGTGCACCTGGTATTTTTGGCCACTGTGTGACAGAGTGTTGGACTGGATGAGCCACTGGCCTGATCCAACATTGGCTTCTCTTATGTTCTTATGTTCATTAATCACCTTCTTCACAGGTCTTCTGGTATTATCTGCAAATCCATTAATTCCATAGTAGGATTGATGGCATCCTTGTATTTTAAACTTTTTAAAAAATGTACACTTGTTTTATGGTTATCATTTCTGTTTTATTTTTTGACCACCCTCAGGCGTATTTGCTTATGGAATAAGTGATGTGAAAGATTTCCCAAACATGTGCACATATACACACAATTTACCTTTCTGAGTGTTTATATTTTTGTCAACAATCTGGTTCTTCACCATTTGCTGTCAGTTTTGTAGTGTTGTTTGCATTGTTTGTGCATGGTGTACTGTTGTTATGCATAATTTATATCTTCCTTATAGGTTCAATATGTGCCATTTTGATGCACAGTAGTATATAAACGATGATTTATTGACACATGAATAACATTTAAAATGAGTGTACTTTATGCAGAAAATTCAGTGCAAGGAATCAAAAAATTGAGGAAGAATAAATGCTTCATGGCATCAGTTTGCACAAGGAAGAAGTGAAGTTAGAATAGGCATTTTCAGGTGGAAAGAGCAGGGATGAGAAATTCGTAAAGGTCTTTGAATAGAGCATTTACAGATTTCTTGCACACCTGCAAAAACTGAGCCACACCACTGTAATACCATGCTTCTCCTCACTGGCCTGGGAATGGTGGAGCTGGTGAGGAGGAGTACAGGCGCCTTTGGCATGGGGCACCAATGCACCTATGTTCTTTTTTGCTAGCCAGGGTCAGGGAGAGCATAGGCATAGTGGCTCCAGCTTTGCCCTATTCCAGTGGCACCAACACTCCTCCTCACTAGGCCCATTGTGGCAGTGGGCAGAGTTCAGGGCAATGGCCCGATGGAATTTTGTCCAGTAGAGTACATGACCAATCTGCCCCACATCAGTACATCTGAGAAGCCCTAGTGACTAACACACAACAAGAAGCACTTGGGTCAGATTGTCCTAAGATCTAAAAGTTTCTATGGATAACTGGTTGCCAGCATCCAGGTGGGGCCTAGAGATCTCCCAGAATTTGCTTGATGTCTAGACTACAGTGATCAGTTCCCTTGGAGAAAATACCTGCTCTGGAATGTGAACTCTGGGGCATTATACCCCACAGAGGTTCCTTCCTGGGCACCACCACCAAATCTCCAGGACATTCCAAATCCAGAGTTGGCAACCCTAAACTGGAGGCAAATGGTCATTCATATGGAAAACTTTTAATTATACATGCTACAATGCAGGGGTTAGACATTTTAACATATATACTTGTCATACTTGGAATTTAATGTTTTTGTTTGTTTTTATGTAATGATAAAAATATAATTAAAAAAAGAAGGACTTTGGAGCAGTCACAGGATTTTTTTTTCATCTGAAGCCTTTTTTTAAAAAAAAATATTCTAAACCCACAAGTTGAACAAGTATGAAAGCATTAAGAAGACCAGATATTATGAACTTCCATAATTATTATGTGCTGCCACAATGTCTCACAAATGATCACCCACATATATTTGGCCATTCCATTATATATAGGCTCAGACATGACCCAGATCTTTTCCTCTACACTTTCCTTCAAAAGTTACATAATTCCAAAGGATTAGCCATGGCAGAACGTAGCTGTGATGGACTGTGCATTTTAAAAGCTTAGAAGTGCTGTACAAACAGCTGCAGGACTGTGAAGGGTTAATCCTTCACAGTAGCAGAGAGCCTTGAGTGACAGACTGCTTCAAGCAATCCGATTGGTTAGCATCAGCTGAGCAGAGAAAGTCTTGAGAGAGCTGCTTGCTGAGGAGACAGTCAGTCAGATTTTCACCTTGACTGAGTTGAGACTGATTTCAGCCTTAGCAGAGAACAGTTTTACACAGATGGAGAACTGGTGGAATGTTGGCAAGAAAGTTTGGGTAGTTAGGCAAAAGCTCCCATTTGGACCAAAGAAAGGGGAGAGATCTTCTAGTGAGAAAAGACCATTTCTGTACCCAGTTAGAATAGGCAAATAGCTCTAAAGAGTGGAGAGTCCCTGGTCTGGTGTAGTTAAAAACCGCCTTGTGAAATCTTAAAGAGTCAATTAAAACTCAAAAAGAGTACTGATGTGATTAGAGAAAGGGTTTGGGCTCTAAATAGGGGGTATCAGCCTTCTGGACATCAAAAAGAGCCAGTGAAAGTTCAAAGGAAGTGTACTGGAGTGTTTGGGAAACACTGGAACAAAAGCCTCTCATCATAAAGATTTTAAGTCTCTGTGAATAGCTTAAGAAACTCTCATTAGCTTGAAACATATGAACTGTAGTTTGCAGCTACTGAGTTTAACTCAGTTATTTATTAGAGGTACCGCAGAAATCTTACCCCTGATTTTATTTGACCCTTCACCTCTATGTTAAATAAAATATTTTGTTATTTTTGAATTTCAAAATGCCTTGAGTGCCATTTCAGTGGTGTAATAGAAAGGGACTTTCAACCCTTTCCTCAGGTTCCTGGGCTGAGGCAGCAGTAAAATAACATACTTTGATAGGGTGGGTCAGCCAGAGTTCTTCAGCAAAGAAGAAAACACATTACTAGGGTGGCTCAGTCAGAAATACAGGAAAATGGACAGAAAAGCTTGCTTCTGAGGGAGGGAAGTGGACAGGGACCATCATAGTGGCAAAATCAAACAGAAGGCCAGTGGTGCTGTAAAGACTAATCAAATTTATTGCAGCATGAGTGTTCATGAGTCAGATACAAGAAAGCATTAGATGAAGTGAGTTCTAATTCATGAAAGCCCATGCTGGAATATATTTGGCTAGTCTTTAAGGAACCACAGACCTCTGCTTTGCTTTTATTCTCTACCAATTATTTCAGTCAAAGGTCACCTTAAAGCCTAGCAAGTCCAGACACTGGCAGATCTGTGATTTTCTAATGCAATCCTAAACAAAGTCACACACTTCTTAGCCCATGGATCTAGAAGGGTATTACTGTGTTTAGGGCTGTACTGTAATTGTGCAGCACTTTTAAATAGCAAATATCAGCCCTTGGGGCCCCAATTGGAGTTTGGGGCAGGGGGGAGAGCCAATGGAGAAACCAGCTTTGAAGCTGGCCCTCCCAGTGAGTTTGTTAATTGCTCAAGGCAGATGGTGATGTTTCTTGATGTTCACCATTTAATTGAACATTTAAAGGTGGTTGATGTCTCTTGATGTTCACCATGAACATTTAATCAGGCTGTCACTTGGCAGGACATGGATTGGATTTGGAGAAACAATAGGGATGTGACAACCTCTGGGGCAAATTGGTTTTTCCCTGGTGTCAGATTTGTAAACTCATGCTCAGGGCATCTTGAAATCAGTTTTATAGACAGCTAAGGTTCAAAAATATATCAAAAAGGGTTTCCCCCCCCTGCTACAAGCCCAGAGACATATTTCCCCAGGATTCTTGCTGCTATAGTATCTACTGTACCAACTGGAAATTAACCATCAAATTAGTGTAAGGTTTGTCCATAATGCAAACACATGGAACAGTACATTTTATCTCATTGGACCAACATATTCCTGGTGTCATTCCAGTGCTTCTTATTTTTTATATTCACCTGCCATGTGCCCTAACGTTCTTTATCTTAGCTTTGCTTGATGTGATATGCCACCCCAAAGCAAGCCTCTTCTACAAGAGCTCACTTAGAATTCAATGCAAACTTGTTTGGTAATCCATGCTAATTGCTAATTGTTCCTATTTGTGCTTAATAATTATATGCTGTTGCCAATGGGATTTCTCTCTGTATTTGCTAGACTGTGTATAAGCCACTGAACAGGGACTTCCTGGCTTGCAGTTCTGTTCCCCAATCCTGAAGATTTCCACAGAAAATCGACACTCCCACCTGAATTTCAATGGGTTCAATTTGTTTTATCAGTTAAATCACTTCTTTGCTTTATGTAAAGACATGGAGTTGGATGCAAGGGCTCTCTAAGGTCAAATCCACACCTGACTTTCCCGCTGGAATCATTCCAGTTTCAAAAAACCCGTCTATACCTGTTTCTAGTTTCAAACCATACTTGTTCTTGTTTAAAAATCACCGTCTACATCAGTTAATTGTCGTCTTGTGGTCAAGCAAGCATTACATTGCTTTAAACAGATCCTGTTGCTTACTGCTCTTCAGATTCAGGGAGTGAAATTTGAAACCAGTGTGAAAAGAGTGTAGGAAAAGACAGCAGTCAAACTACTTCAGAGGGGAGGTATAAATTTGGCCTAAGTGAGAAGTGTTTCCCCATCAAATGAAGGCTACAAAAAGAAATCTTCCATTAGACAAGTTCTGCTTTGGACTGAAATATGAAAGACTTCTTTTTAAGCAAGTTGTATCAGGGTTCCCCATACCAGATTCACTTTTCCTGCAGCCACACAGCAGCTTCAGGGAACATCCATTTAAAATTCTTGGGAGGGGGACCAATTCAGCTGCTGACTGTGGTGCAGGGAGAGGAGTGGCTCTGACCTTCCTCCTGCAGCATTTTACTGAGCTGAAATAGGTCCTGGGATAGGATTACCAGACAGAGCCTGGCA
Source organism: Lepidodactylus listeri (assembly GCA_029233225.1). NCBI lineage: Eukaryota > Metazoa > Chordata > Lepidosauria > Squamata > Gekkonidae > Lepidodactylus > Lepidodactylus listeri. The sequence goes on from JARCFY010000012.1 coordinate 20,032,136, forward strand.
ACCAGCTGGATATTAGGAAAACCTTTTTTTACAGTCAGAGTTGTTCAACAGTGGAATCAGCTACCTGGGGAGGTGGTGAGCTCCCCCTCACTGGCAGTCTTGAAGCAGTGGCTGGACAAACACTTGTCAGCAGGGCTTATTTTGTAGCAGGAGCTCCTTTGCATATTAGGCCACACACCCCTAATGTAGCCAATCCTCCAAGAGTTTACAGAGCTCTTCTTACAGGGGCTACTGTAAGCTCTTGGAGGATTGGCTGCATCAGGGGTATGTGGCCTAATATGCAGAGGAGCTCCTGCTACGAAATGAGCCCTGCTTGTCAGGGATGCTGTAGACTGATCTTGCATTGAGCAGGGGGCTGGACTAGATGGCCTGTATGGCCTCTTCCACCTTTGTGATTTTGTGATTCTATGAATGGCTGAAGGGTTGGAGGGGGGCGGTCAAAGTTGCAGGAGATTTTATTTTTAATCCAGCCTCATGTACTTATAGAAGTTCTTACTGGAAAAAGGGTAGCTCTGGGAATCACTGGAAACTGTATAGTTTTACCCAGAGCAATTCGTAGAGCTACCCTTTGTCCCTTCCTGTAAGAACTTCTGGTAAGTTCTGCAAAATAGGCTGCTAAATAAATGAACGATTGATTGATTGAATTAATGAATGAAGTAGCTGGGGTAGAGGATCCCCTTCCTCAACTAGGAGTGTGGCAGCCCTACTTAGTGGGGAGGCAGTTATTTGCCTCTCTTTGAAACTCCAGAAATTAATCTGTGGTCATTGTAATGAACTGTCATCCTGGAGGTCATATGTTCTTTGTCATTTCCCCCATTTTGTTAAATTTTCTCCTCCTGTTGCTGGACTAGGCCTCAGGGCATGTTTTTATTAGCTTAAAAAGAAACTCTTCTTCCCTGTGAAGCAGGAGTGACTAGCTCTCCTTTTCCTGCTAAGAGGTTCCGTGGAGTCAAGTTGCAGGATTCACCCTTGGTGTCTTGGAGGGAATGGTAAACAGTCCTGAAACAGGGACAAGGATCTGAGAATAATAGATAAAACTAGGGTTCCAGCCGTCCAAGTAACACCTGGAGATCTCTCACTTTACAGTTGATCTTCAGATGACTTAGGGTTTCAAGACCCCCGGTCTGGCAAGGGGACCCCCTGATCCTCAGGGCTCCAATCTGCCACCAACCAACTGGCCAGTGGGGAAGCCACCCCCCCAAAGAGGCCCATTGCACATTGATGTGGTTGGTGCGATGATGTCACATGGAAGTGACATAATCATGCCAGGGTGTTGAACTCACCTTTGGTCCCAGACCTGGGCTACACTTACACAGAAGTAAAACAAAAGGCCTAGCATGATTATTCAAATCATAACTACATCAGAATCCTTTTGTACTTTATTGAGTTTATGGTGTATATCTTTCTAGACATCCAACCAATTCTACTAACAAAACTTCTCATTAACTGAATATACAGGCATGAATTGTGGGCTATGGCTGACTGTGAAGGCAATTGTTTGTATCTGGTGCTACTTCTCCGAGGTGCATTTGTGGACTGGCTTTTTTCTCCTTCCCATAGAAGAAAGCAAACATCTCCTTGTAAAAGACTAGTTGAGATGAAGGGGAAGCAATGTGGGATCTCTGAAAGTGAGGAAGAGAACAGAACAGACATACAGGAAGCTCTTATTCTGAGAAGTATAACAAGGTTACAGCACCATTTGAAAACTTTTAATGTCTCTCATTCTGTCTTCCTTTTAAGCTTCACCACCCTAAGGATTTAATAGCCAGTGGTTTTCTGTCACAGGTTTTAACATCTGTGACTTTTATTACTTTGATTTTTCATAGTGACTTTAATATTATGAAGGCTTGGTTTTTGATTCTTCATGTGCTCTTGAGAAACTAAGAGGAGGCCTCCTTCTGACACTAGTTACTGGAGTATACAATAGTTTTAACTCTAATTGAATTTGCAAGTTAGGAGAACCTTTGCCCCTTGGAGATTATTGATATTCCTAAGTGAGTTGACCAAGAACTTGAACTATTTAACTTTCCACAAAAAGTAAGTGGAGGAAGTATGCTGTTACTATGCCTCATAGTTGTTGGGGGGGGGGGGAGTGTGTGTGACAAGCAGCAGAAATAAGCTACCTGCAGACAAGGTAGGGCCTTCTATATACTTCAGGGACTCCTCGGGCATGCCCCTTGTAGACTTATAAATTAACACGAACCAGCTTGATGAGGCCTAAGCATTCTCCAGGTAACATATGGAGTATCATAGGGAGTGTGAAAGAAGGAAAATTGTCTTCCTCAAGTCTATGAGAGTTTACCGGATCTTGGGCAAGGAGATTTGGATTTAAGGAGAAATTACCGAATCATGCATCCTCCCTCTGTACTTGAACTTCATAGGTCTCCAACACGTCCATTTTATAATATACAAGATCTAACACAAGAGAGAGAGAGAGAGACATGTTATGGAAGACACTAGGTTCAGAAGCACAAATTGAATAGCAATGCATTTAGACTGGATGTCAAAAGAAGTACAAGAATCTCTCAGAAACTGTTATGGGAGAAAAGAACATCAGTGGATCACATTGCACTCAAGTCCACAATTAGCAGTTGATATATGCTGTCATCATCCCACACAGGCTATGGCTTTCAAAATTTGCTGGCAAGTGTCAGTTTTTGGAGCCGAGTTACACATTCACAATACAGAATCCCCTTTAACAGGACATTGGCTGGGGACTAATATTCACATGCTTTTGAGGGGGGAAAATGCAGAAGTCATAGGCACAAAAGAGCAAAAGCAGTTTGCTTGATTAGACAGAGGGTCTTGAAGATGTCCAGAAATGTTTTCAACATGTTTTACCTAACAACAGGCCCAAATCCTCAGGGGCAAGTAGCAGTTTCCCAGCACCATCTCCTGGAATAAGCCCATCAAGTCAGTGTTGAACTGCCTTTGGAATGATATCTCTCTCTTGAGGTATGCTTGGCATCCACCTTGCACTCTTTTTTGTGTCAGACTGCAGCAGTGGAGTGTGGTATCAGCGGTGTCATGCAATGCCACAACCCTGGTTGAATATCTAGAAGTGCTGTTACCTCGTTGTTCAACACTCTATAGGAATTTACCAGATCTGTACGGTGAAAACCATAGAGATCTCAGAATTTCCTACTGTATCATGTGACATAATGATGTCACTTCTGGCTCTTCCTTGGAAATGACACTGTGGTACTGTGCAGCACGGGTTCCCCCCTCCCTTTTTTATCCACACTGCTCATTCAAACTATTTGGCATAAGGCTCTCACCCTTTGTCCCTGCCCCCACCATGCTGTTTGGAAAAAAGGTCCATATTGTAGACTTGTTAGATAGATAAGTACCTAGCATTGTTTCCCAAAAAGACTTTTGGGGATTTCAGTGATGACCATGGTGGAAAAAAAGGGAGAGATCCATGTCCCCTGGTAAACTGTTGCCAGAATTCTTTGAAGAAAGGAAGTCTCAGCTGCAAGTAACTTCCCCTACCCCAGTATAATAATTTATATATTTTTCCCATGAGGTCTAATGCTAGTGCCTAAGAAATGAACAGTTAAGTGTTCCCATAAGGACACAATTGAGTAAGCCTTACTTTTTTAAAAAAGGGAAAAGAAAAAAAATGCAAACAGGCCCTTGGTTTATAGCTTTTCCCTCTGCATTATGCCTTTAATTGCAATGACCTTTCCCAGTATATTTCTAAAATACTAAAATCACCGGCCAGAATTAATGCCTTTTATGTTTAAATTAGGTTTGTAGAAGGTTACTGTTTGAACTGTGCATTTGGACAAATACCAAAGGCCAAAATTTGATCCTGGCTATTGTGGTTCAGATCCTGACATCTGAAGATTTGACTCTAGATTTCCATTAGTGCTAATCAAATTTCCATTTTATTTTGCCCTTTTTTTGTGTGTATGATAGCTCCAAGCATAGATAGAATGCTTCAGTCAAATAACAGCCTTTGTAGAAATTATCTTTCTCTAAAGGTAAAATCATTTGCCCCACACATTTAGCTGCGATTAGCTTGTGATATCATTTAAAGACACCAATTAAATTCAGAAGCTTCACTGGACTAAAAAAAATATGGAATATTAGCAACTTACATTAAGTTTGAGTGAAATGAACAGTATAGGTTGTCTACAAACCTATTGTTCTAGTATCTCCGGCCAGACTACAGGTAATGCCAGACTACAATAAATGTGCTAAGAGAGACAAGATACATTTGACAGAATCTGTCCAACTGATACGCTTTCGAGCATTCTTGGTAGTTGTGACAGGTTCTGTTCTTTTCCCATGTTCCACCTCACAGTCCCTGTGGAGCGTTAATCTTTTGGAGGTTACTGCTCACCGGCATCAATTCATCCAGCAGTAGTAAATCCCCATAATATATGACAAATGCATCTTGGGAAGAATTCATTATTGGACACCAACCTGACATCATCAGACAGACATGAGTTAGGGGCATCTTTCCTCCTCTAGAACAGACGGAAAGCTGCAGAATCTGACTTTGGGATAATTGAATGTCTTATCTCTAGCTCTGCCTTCTAAATTGATACTTTACAGATGGCTACTGAACTGTTCCTCCAAAGCTACAAATCTAAATTACCCTCATATACAAGAGAGGCATAGGAGGCTCTGCATTATGATTCCATTACCAGTACAGAGTTTACAATCTCTGGGGACCAGGATCCGTTATCTTTTTTTCTTCTTATTGAAGCAAGAATAAAGTTTGCAAACATTACAAAGGAGACCGTGGACTTACAATTTCTCTTGCCCTGCCATTCTGAGCAACTGACTCCCTCAGATTTCGATAAATTTTCTTCAAGTTAATATCCATTCTATCATGTCCACTGAGCCTTGGAGGAGAATAAAGTGGACACCATCTGCTACCATTCTCTAAAACACTGGAAGGGCAAAAGTACAGTTACAAATGAGGGAATATTAATAGGAAAGAGGACTGTCTAGGCACCAAATTGGCACTAGTTTGAAGTGGAACATATTTTTAATTGAGCAAAGACGGGACGGGTCCATCCTCTGACTTGTTCTTTCCCTGTGCACCTCAGCCACTTCTGTGTGGGAGACAGCAGAGGAGAGGCAAAAGGGAGCCTCAGTTGCTATTTCTGTTTGTGTGGGAAACCCTTAAAAGGCCGTTTACCTCATTTTCAGGACTGGTTTACAACTAGGGCTTGTTTGCTAAATGCTCCTTCTGTGTGGATTATCTGAAATGTATGGAATATTTTTACGCACTGGCATCAACTGCCTCAGCATGATGCAGTGCTTATGGGTGAATGCTCCATGCACTCGGTGGCTGAGGAAGAATTTCCAAGCAAGTCGGCTTGGAATTAAGTCTAATATTATTCAACAGGACTTACTGCCAGGAAAGTTTCCTTAGGATCGAAGGCCAAATCTTTAAAAGGTGTTCCTTAATGTGTTCATTGGTTGTGCAAGTAGCAAGCTTGGCCAGAGAAGCATATGAACGGGTCCTTCAGGTGAACATCTGAATTTTGTGTGTGTGTGTGTGTACCATCAAGTCACAGCCGAATTATCAAGACCCTGTGGGGTTTTCAAGGCAAGAGATGCCCAGAGGTGGTTTGCCATTGCCTGCCTCAGTGTAGTGACTCTGGTATTCCTTGGTGGTCTCTCTTCCAAGCACTAACCAGGACTGGCCCTGGTTAGCTTCCATGACCTGATGAGACTGAGCTAGCCTGGGCCATCCAGGTCAAGGCAACATGAGAGACATAAAATTAAATCCATCTTTGCCATCAGAAGGAGAGAAACCAATCATTCCTCCATTGTGTCCTGAGATAGTGTGGCTGATTTTTTCTGTCTTTTACAGTTTGTAACCATTTATATATACCTATTCTAATGATATTTTTAACCATTTATACACAATAGATACATGGTATAAAACGGAGAAGAGTTCTTGGGATCGCAGGACAGACTGAACACTGGGAAGAAGCCTGGCAAGCTTTTGGTGTTGGCATCCATCTGACCCTAATCCAGATTTAACTCTCCTTAATTCATTCCTCACAAAACACCTCACAAGCAGAAACAAGATGTACCTCAGAAAAAAATATCTCTACAGCAGTAGCTCCATGCAGCCGAAACAAGACATCTCAGTCACGTATCTTAGGTGAAAGCATATACCCATGTTGTTGTTGCTCAGTCGCACAGTAGAGTCTGACTCTTCGTGACCCCATGGACCACATCATGCCGGGCCCTCCTGTCTTCCGTCGTGCTCTGGAGTTTGCTTAATTTCATGTTTGCTGCATCAATAACACTGTCTAACCATCTCATCCTTTGCTGTACCCTTCTTCTTTGGCCTTCAATCTTTCCCAGCATCAGGGTCTTCTCCAGTGAGTGCTCCCTTCTCATTTGGTGGCCAAAGTATTTCAGCTTCAGCTTCAGTATCCGGCCTTCCAGGGAACAGTCAGGGTTGATTTCTTTTAGGATTGACTGATTTGATCTCCTTGCAGTCCAAGGGACTCTCAAGAGTCTTCTCCAGCACCATAATTCAAAAGCATTTATTCTTCAGTGCTCAGCCTTCCATACTACCAACAAATTAGTACCTGGTCTGATCTGGAGAAAGCATTGATTAAATAATGTCACTGCAGAAAGCCATAACTCTGATGTCCTTTTCTTTACGCACCTTTACAACCCCCCTGTGTGAGAAGCTGTAGCCAAGGATCATTGCGCTGCTGGTATACTTATACTATTGGGTTTCTTTACCACTCTGTAATCATCGAAGATTGCTTTTATACATCAGAGTTTCAAACCTTTGGTGATAAAGTTGCTCCTTTGATCACTAACAAAAGAAAGAGACAGTCTTCAAGAAGTGTCATTCCTCGTAAAGGTCCTCAATGACTTCAGAGACGGAGAGAAGCTTATTCACTGAATTATGCATACATTTGTATCAGCAGTGGAGAGAACAGTCAGTTTCAGTCTGTCACTGATGTGTTGCCATTAAGTCTTAAATATTTCTCTGCTCTGCAGGAAAGAATCAAAAAACCCAATGGCTGAATCTGAATACTGCAGGCTAAGCCACCCCATCTGAACACCACACCTAATTCACTAGCATGATATGAATCAAACTGTTGGATGAAGACTCAAGGAAGTTTTTCTTGGATCTTTGTGTTGTCTTTGTGATGAATCTTGGGAACGCAGGGTAGTTGTTCTGTCCCAAAGGGGCACTAAGAAATACTTGTATTTTCTTCTTACTGCCTTAAGTCTGTGCATTATGGTGAGCTCCATTCCAGCCCTACTGCACTGATTGTTTAACTAGTCCAGATTTAAGCTGATAAGAGCCAATGTAAATGAAATCTAATTGGCTACTTGTCAGTCTATGGCTTTGAACCGTGATGTCTATCTTTGAAGATTTCCATAGAAATCTAGCTCCACACAGCCAGTATGCCAGATAGTCCAGTAGAGGTGCCTAAATCAAACAAAGGCTTTGGCTAATTGGGGTTTTGAGGCAGCCTGCTTACATTTGTGTTTTTTGAGAACAAATGCTGGTATCTTACATTTCAATAGAAGAGGTAGCCCTAATATTGTCAGATCTCAGAAACTAAGCAAGGTCGGCCCTGGCCAGTATTTGCATGGGAGACCTCCAAGGAATACCAGGGTTTGTGACATGGAAGTAGGCAATGGCAAACCACCTCTGAATATCTCTTGCTTTGAAAAACCTTCATGGGTCACTATAGTCAGCTGTAACTTGATGGCACTTTCTACCATCAATAGAAGAGGAATTTACTGGTTCATAGTACATATCCATACCGCATAGTTCTAAAGCATCGTTTGTTCCCCAGAAATGCCTGCTTGCAATAAACATGCTTCTTTAGAAGAAGCCATGAAAGTTACAGTAATTTTGTACTGGTAGATTTATAATATGGATAGGGCCTCCATTTAACTGGGTGATCCCTTTGCCAGAGATTGAAATTATCACATTTTCAGGTTTATGCCAATTTTTTAAAATCCTTTTGAATTCAGTAGAAGAGTTTTCCCAATATGTTAAAGTGTATCAAGAGATGCACTTGATACTTATCCCATCATTATGGTCAGAATTCTCTTCTCTGCAAGAGTTAAGTTTAAGGGTAATTTTGAAATTCTGGCTGTGTGGAGCTAGGTGTCTATGGAAATCTTAGATATCATTTTAATCAGAAAACACCCAAATGCTTTTGGTTCTGTCTTGTGAAACAACCATTACCTTTTCCCTAGTACCATTAATTTCAGAAATAGAATACATATTTCAGTGTTATCAGTGTCAGTAAATGTATTTATACATTGTGTGTGAGTGTGTGTGTGTGTGTGTTATGGCTGTCAATAACATACATGCTATGCACCAATAACGTATAAAATTAGTATTAATTTTCCACAGTGTTTGTACAAAATACAAATGAATCTACAAAACCAACAGTGCAAAGTGAAGAAGTGGAACTGTTGGGGAATCGTATGAATGAAATGTAAAAAGAAACAAAATAGGGAATGTTCACTCATCCTTACTGGAGTTCCTGATTTTATATTTTGGGAATCATCCACAATACTACTGGCCAGAAGTATAGGGCACCGGGATCCCAAAAGCCCCTCCCCATCACTATGGTTCAGGCAAACCATGAGTCAGGATGATCATACTTCTTATGTACAGGATGCAACCCTAAGAACACTTTACTGGGAGTAAGGCCCATTGAAGAAAATGGGGCTTGCTTCCCAGTAGACCTACTTAGGATTGCCCCCCCGGGGGGGGGGAAGTATGCCCACACAATCCTCATGCTCTATTGGCATGCTAAGAATTTTCACCCAACAATATAATAAACATCACGTTTTTGCTGGAAAGCACTGCTCCTGGCTTGAGTTTCAAAGACAGAGTAGAGTGAAAAAAGAAAACTTGAAATAAAATAAAAAAAAAAAAACAGTAATATTTTCCTTTCAGGAACTATTTGATATTGGCATGTGTTCCACTGCAAAAACTCTTTTAACAAATGGAAAGATAAACCTCTAGTTTGCAGAGTCACATCGGAAGCCTTTGCTGAAAAAAAAAACCAAGAATAGACCAAATTTTCTGAAGGCAAGTGATATGCTGATAGAGACTTGTGGTGCAGACTGAATTACTGCAGTAACTTCTTGATTCCATGCAGTGCCCAACAAAAAATGAAGCCCCACCCTGTGCCAGTTTACATGCCACTCTATACATTTACTTAGATTAGAACTCACTTAGATAAGAGCTCACTTTTCTGTAGCATGAAATACGCACTTTACTAACACAGTAATGCTTTCTCATATCTGTCTGAAAATTGTGAGGGAGGCATCCCTGGGTGAGGGAGCGTGCCATCTCTGATAACTTCATCCCATTAGAGTAGAAGCAACACCCAGAAATGTGGTTAGATAGCTTATTCATATCCTGCCCTTTCAACTAAAAGTCCCCGAGTCAGTTTACAATCCAGTAAAATTGAATAAAATCAGTGAAGGACCACTAAGCAACGTGCACGTGCACACACACACACACACACACCAGTTAAAATATAGTAAAATCAATACAAACAATAGAAATGACCAGGGCTATTTTTGGGCAGGAACACACAGGAACGGAGTTCCAGCTGGCTTCTGAGTTGGCCATGCCTACAGCCTCCCCCTCCTTGGGTTCCCCAGATGCCTCGCAAGCCGCGGGGCACCTGGGAAAGCCAAGCTGATCCAGGAAGGGAAGGCCGTTTTAACTGCCTCCCCTCCTCAGGTTCCCCAGGCGCCTGGGGAAGCCGATCCAGAAATTGCCTTCCTTCCCTCGGGTTCACCATGCGCCCCACAAGCTGTGGGGCACCTGGGGAAGCCGATCCTGGGAGGGAGCTGCGCTGCCAGGGGTGTGGCCTAATATTAGGGTTGCCAGCCTCCAGGTGGGGCCTGGGGATCTCCCGCTTTTACAACTGATCCCCAGCTGACAGAGATCAGCTCCCCTGGAGAAAATGGCCGCTTTGGAGGATGGACTCTATGGCATTGTACCATGCTGAGGCCCCTCCCCTCCCCAAACCCCACCTTCTCCTGGCTCCACCCCCAAAGTCCCCAGGTATTTTCCAACCCGGACTTGGCAACCCTACCTAATATGCTAATGAGTTTCTGCTGTTGGGTGTGGCCTATTATGCTAATGAGTTCCTGCTGGGCTTTTTCTACAAAAAAAGCCCTGGAAATGACTAAAATGCCATAAGGTCAATAAAATACAGCATTCCAATAGTGCCATTCCACCATAGGTTGTCAACCTCTGGATGGGGCCTGGAGATCTCTGTAACTTACCACTGGTGCCCAGAAAAAAGAGAACCATACGACTGGACTATTCAAAAAAGCATAAACATCCATGAATTACAAAGATTCTTGTTTTCTAAATACAGGAAAATGCCTGGCTGTTTTCCTTTGGAAGTACATAGTTCAGCAGTTGCATTTGTGATACAGGAAGACATAATTCAGACTCATTTTAGCATCTAGAGTTTTTTTTTGATCACCTCTTGAACTGGGAAGATGGACAATTTGAAAGGGTAGGATTTAATACATTTATATAAGCAGGAAATCGTTTTATTACCATGATCATCTGATAACAAACTAAATGTACAATTACAAACAAGGCAGATACGAGTAGTATAACTGAATATAAACCTACAGATAAAACAAGTAAGTCAAATAATTTAAAATGTCAGGTATAGTTAGAATAATCTATATGCCCTTTTAATTTTGAAGCCTGATTAGGACTCAGCAAATATTCCTTATTTCTTTTTACATTCCACGTGCTGGATCCAACCAGCTTTTCTACTGGTGAAAAAGGAAAGAGGCCTTCTCTTTGATCTCCTCAAAAGGCAATGCTGAAAATTATGGAACCAGCATGTACAAAAGCCACATGAGACAGGGGCTGTTTGGCAGGGGACCGTTTGGCAGGGAGCCAGTTTGGTATAGTGGTTAAGTGCACAGACTCTAATCTGGGAGAACTGGGTTTGATTCCCCACTCCTCCACTTGCAGCTGCTGGATGACCTTGGGCAAGCTATAGTTCTGTCAGAGCTGTTCTTGAAAGAGCAGTTCTCGAGAGAGCTCTCTCAACCCCACCTACCTCACAGCGTGTCTGTTGTAGGGAGAGGAAGGGAAAGGAGTTTGTAAGCTGCTCTGAGACTTCTTCGGGTAGTGAAGGGCGGGGTATAAATCCAATCTATTCTTCTTCTGTATGAAACTGAGTAAAAAATGAAACCATATATATTTTTTTGAGAATGGTTTCAGTTCTCCAGAGAGAGAGAGAGAGAGAGAGAGAGATACATGAGCAAATGGTGTTGGTCAATGCAAGCATGTTGCAAGAAAAAAACCAGTACAATGGCTTGAAAATCACAGAAAAAAGACGGGGAATGAGATATGGATTTTCAGGTAAAATAGAAATAATCTGTACAACTGAGAAAGCTAGGAAGTCAAAGCATGTCTGCCAAGTGAGCATTTTTTAAACAAATGTACTGCTTTGGAAAGCTGTGCATTGACAATTCTATCTATGCAGTCGCAAAAGGCTAAATGTGTTCTTGCTTTACTTCTGCATCAGTAGAACTGAGCTGATAACCTTAAGCTGATTCCATCTTAACGACATATAGCAATTTGCGACATTATATTTAATAGGAGTCTTGCATTTTAAAGGACATTTTAATCATTTGTTGTGACTAGTGATGGCAACGGATTCTGGAAATGGGGGGAGATGTTTCAAAATGCACACTCTCTCTAGTTCCAAGATCCATGGCCAACTAGCAGTGCAGCCCAAACACCTCCCCAAGCCAAGCTTCAGTTCACAATGATTTTAATATCAGCAGCCAGTTCTCCTTTATAGTTTTGCTACATTGCTAAGGGCAGTAACTTTGGTACTGGTATTTTAACAGCATAGTTTTCAGGAAAACCCCTTGAGGCTTGGCTTTTCTGAGCTTTGGAAGTACCTGAGCTTTCCCAAGAATTTTCTAAGAAAGCTCAGAAAAGTCTGAGGGGAATCTGGCCAATCACCTATTTTAGCTGTGACCTTTTAACAACTTTATCTGCACTATTTTGTATCCTCATTTCTCACCATGAGATGCCACTTTCCTTCCACTTCAGATGAGCATGAGTAAAAGAAAATGAGATTTCATTCTCATCAGTCCCTTCAGAATTAAGGAACTCAGAACTGGGAAGTCCAGCTGAAGCACCTGTGTACTTGTGACAACCATCAACAACTTTCCTTTACTGGTGGCTTCTTGCTTCGTTCTAAATTGGCAATGGTGCCTGGCCACCAAAGAACAGCAAAAACAAAACAGATGTTCTAGGAGTTACTGTCTTTCTTAGGTTCCTTCCCCTGCTCCATCCCATCAACCATTTCCTGAGACCTTTGGGAAAAGAACTTATGCTGGTAGTTGTGGGACCTGTATGGATTAAAAGGCTGCAATTAGGACCGGAAAGTAAATCAAATTGCCATCTCCATCCTCTTGCATCCCAAGTGCACCTCTTTACAAAGTTTCAAATTTTACCTTTTAAAATGGGGGGGGGGGGGGGGTTATCTACTTCCCCCCAAACAGGGTGGCTTGGTCCTCACCAGCATGGGGTGCAATATGCTTCTGTAGTGTATGCAAATATTCACATCACAGCAAATTCACACTTGTGAAGCCTTGGAAAATACAAGTCCTCCCTTCATTTACTTTCTGCACATCATCATGACAAGTTCTTCCTTGCTAGTTATTTGTAGTACAGTCCTAGGTGCTGCCAAGAGCCAGACTCAACTGTGCGACTGAACAACAACAACAAAAATCAGAGATGCTACTAGGACTGGCAGCTCAGAACTACTAACCCCTGGAGAGGGCAGGACTTATTCAAATTAGCATCAGTGACATCACCTTCAGCTGCATAACTGGAAGTGATGTAATCACATTGCAGGAAGCTCTAGGGTTTGCTTGAAACTCTATGGTTTCACGTCAGTCTTAGAGCATCAGTGGCATGGCAACATCACTACTGTTAATGCAGCCAGAAGTGCAGTGTGGCAGCAACAGGCACTATTTCACCCACCCACCCCCAATTGTTGAGGTGTTGCTCACCAAAACGGGCAACTGGGCCAGCATAGGTGTTACAGCCTTCAAGATCCATTAATGTCAAAAGGTTTTGAAGGGTATAACTTTGGTAAGGATTGCACTGAAGCTCCATTAACACGGGCTTAGCCTAAACTGACACACATAGCTGGAGCCAAGGCTAATGGCAGAAGAATGCTAGTGTGACTCAGTGTTAGGAGAAGGTCCCCTGAAAGCTGTAGGTCTTCTAGCTGAGTGGAGGGGGCAGCTGTATGTCAGGAACAGTTGTTCTGGCAATGCAATTCTAGACAGATTTATTCAGGAGCAATCCCCAGTATATTCAGTGGGTCTTGCTCTCAGGTAAGGTGAGTCTGAGGGATGGGGGAGAAGTAGGCACTGTTTATAAGTGGGCACTGGGGATCTGATGGCAGGAAGCAGGACTACTGCCCTGTAGTAGTCTGTGGCCTCTTCATGATTACTTGTATACTTATAAATAACATGTCTATCCGGTGCTCTCTCCTCCAAATGGACCCACCCAAGGGAGGGCAGAGCCTGGAACATCTTCCTGTTCACAGAATTAGGTAGCATATAAGAGTGATTTTAAAATAACAGTGGTAGTTAGGGTTAGCAGCTCTGGCTTGGGAAATATCTGGGGATTTGGGGGGGGTGGAGCCTGGGGGGACAGAGTTTGGGAAGGGGGGGGGGACTTCAGCAGGCTACAATACCATAGACTCCTCTTTTCAAAGCAGCTGTTTTCTCCAGAACAACTTATCTCTATTGTCTGAAGTTCAGTTGTAATAGTGGGTGATCTCCAGGCCACACCTGGAGCCTGGCAACCCTACAGTAGTGACGATGCACCTCAATGAGTTCAGTGGGACTTACTCCTGAGAAACTGTGTAGGATTTCAGTCGTGCCTGCTCATTTCATCAGTTCTTCATGATACTATCAAATTTTAGACTAGCTGGCTTTTTGCCAATTCATTTGTAAGTCGTGTTTAAAAAGAAGAAAAATGAAATTTCTCAGTTCTTGCTTTGCCACAAGGCCTTTTAGATTTGTGAAGTGGCCTCTGTACAAAAGAACAAAAGGGACATTTCCTTTATTACATAGGAGTAAAATGTCACTTCCTTGCCAGAGTACAAAAACCTTGTTTTGCAAATTCACTGCTGAGTGTTCTAGGGAAAGAGCTGATTCACCACCCCTCCCCCACCACACACCTCACTACATACTCATGTTGGCATCCCTTTCTTATCACTTCACATCTGTTTCCTTTTCCCCCCTCAGCCTTGTTTACCATAGAGTAGCTTCCTGATGAAGTAAAATATTTTAGTCTCTTATTCATTCATGAGAAAACGCCTCCTCCCAGCTACAACTACATTTTAAAGGCCCAGTAATATGTTTTTCCCTCCTCCTGTTTCATGTCCTACCCTCTCAAAAAGCCAGAATGTATTTTCCCAGATGAGGAATTTTTGTTGTGGCGTATAGTTTCCCCAGTATCCCTTTTTAAATAGTGTTGTTGGTTTCCTAATGCTTCGAAACACAACGCTGGACACGCCACTCTTCCCCACTTCTACTTAGCCTAATTTTTAATAAGCCATTAACCACTTTCACATTGCTGATCTGAGATCTTGTAAAAGACCTGCCATTTTCAGAAGTTAATTGTGCACACAAAATAATTGAGAGTAAAGTGCCTCTCCGAGGCTGTGTGGGGATTCAGATTTGATGGCTGTTGCCATGGAAATGGCTGGCCTAAGCAGCCTGCTCTGCAAAGCACATGGAGGGAAATGCTAACCTTATTGTGAAGGCTCCTTGACACAAAGGCACACCAGTGCGGGTAAACCACACATCTTAGCTGTCGATGTTGCTGAAAGCACACGTGGGATATTTTGTTCATGGATGGGATTGCCCACTATCAGATATGAACATACAATGCTGTCTGATACTGAGTCAGAGCGGTTGCGCCATCCATTTGACCATCTGCTGCTTTGTGAGGTCACAGGGATAGAAAGGACTTGCCCTGAACTGGCTACAAAAACCTGTTAACTGGGTATGCCAGGGGATGGCACTTTCTACATGAAAAGCATGTGTTCTGCTACTAAGCCATAGTGATACCTTTTTATTTTCCCATTTTTACCTGATCGTACCTACTGGGAGCCTACCAACTGTGTATATTGGGAATGCACACTATCAACAGCCCCCAATAAGCACAGCTGCCATGTTGTCCAAAAGGGGCAGCATTTCCAAAAAGGTCAACCTCTGCACATCCTGCCAAAACAAAACAAAAAACAAAAGGCTATTTTTTCAAGGTTCTGGTTGTCATGTATCAAGCTGTTCCCTCTAAGCTGAGTTAGTGTGAGCTAGCTCCCAGTTTTTTAGCCTCCGGCTCACACATCTTTGTCTTAGCTCAGGAAGGATGGCTCCAGGGCAAACTAATTTATGCAGTAGCCAAATCTCTTGTTCACAACTTTAATGCCAGTAGCTCACAAAGTAGAATTTTTGCTCACAACGACTCCACAGCTTAGAGGGAGCAGAAGGATTGACACTTGGTTGCCTGCTATGATGCCCCAGTCCACTTCCCTTCCTCAGTGGAAAGATTTTCCCTCCATTTTTCTTTCACTTTTGTGACTGAGCCACACTAGTAATGTGTTTTCTTTGCTGAAGAACTCTGCCTGTCCCACCCTGTCACAGTATACCCTGACACACTTGCTCAGCCCAGGAACCTGAGGGAAGGAATGGGACCCCGCTTTGACTTATGTGACTGAAATGGCATTTGAAAAGTTGTTATGTTGCAAATTAGCAAAATATTTTATTCAACACAGAGGGGAAAGGTCAGGTGAAATCAGGCTTTGAAATTTCTGAGGTAAAATCAGTACATGCGCAGACTTTAGTTCTTATGTTTCAGGCTAAGGAGAGTTTCTTAAGCTTTTCACAGCAACTTAAATCTTTATGTTGAGAGATTTTTGTTCCAGTGTTTTCCCCCAAACACTTCAGTACACTTTCTTTGAGTATTCTTTAACTCTTTTGGTTTCCAGAAGCCTGGTGTATTCTTTCCAGGACCCAAACCCCTTCTCTTGAAACACCAGTACTTGTCTTGAGTTTTTAACTGACTCTTAAGGTCTCCAAAGGCAGTTTCTAACCACCCCAAACCAGGGATCTCTCCACACTTCAGAGCTAACTCCCTGTTTGACTGGGTAGGGAATTTTCTTCTCTTTCTAGAATATCTATCCCCTTTCCTTGGCCTGAATGGGAGTCTCTGTCTAACTACCCACTTGTCCTTGCCAACTTTCCCCAGTTCTCCTAACTGTGTTTAAACTGTTCTCCATCAGGACTGAATTCCAAAACTGTCAGTACTCGACTCTTCTCAGCTAGGGCTGAAATCAGACTCAATCCTCTTCAGCATCCAGTTCAGAAGCCTTTCTCTGTTCGGCTGATGCTAACCAATCAAATCTCTTGGAACAGCCTGTCACTCAAGGCTCTCTGGCTCTGTGAAGAATTATCCCTTCACAGTCCTTTACTGCACTTCTTTTTTCTGTTCAAAATAACATCCATTTATTAACAAGATGATACAGGGATGGAAGCCACTGGTTTCAGCGCAATTTATATTTTTATTGAGTATATATTACCTGTTTCTTAAACATAACACATTCCTTAATATTATACTCTTTTCCAAGATTTTAAACAAAAAAGAAAAAAAACCCTATACAGTGAGGTTACATTCCATCGGTTTGTCTAGCAAATAAGGCTTCATCCCCCTCCTATATATATTGTCCTCTTTTTCTTATTCCCTTATCTTACCCACTTACTAGACCACCATACAACTTCCTCCAACTAGCCCTTATTCTAGTCCTTAATACATTCATTTAATCTTCAGTTCCTTTTTACTTCTTCTACTGCACTTCTTTAAAAAGTGCAGTCTGTCACACCTGCTTAGTATCAGCTATTCTGATCAATCTTATTTTGAGTTGGAGGAGTTTTTGTAATTAATCCCATCACCTGATCTATTATACTCCACCTCCCAAATCATGATGACCCACCATCTCTCAGTAATGCTTGATTCACCAAAAACACCAAGCTTCACTCCCTGACCATCATACTCTACACACAGCTTCACTCATTCATCACATTTTTTTAAAAAAAATTCGGCATACTCATAGATCATGGGGGGGGGGGGGCTGTCTGTGAACTGTGACAACTTCACGATGTACCTGGCTTTATACATCAGACTCACAAACTTCTTTGAAGTTTACTGAACAGGAAGAAAGCTTTCCTGATTATCATGCCCATAAGCTATTATGTGTGATTTCCTTGTTAATGGGTCATGCCCCAACTTATTGATGACTGTATATTTGGAACTAAATAAATTCTTGACTGCAGACGGAGTTTTAAATATTTAATTAAAAGTCCTGTATCAATAAAAAATGATTCTGTAAATTCACCAAATTTAAAAGTCTGTGCAGCAGAGTATATATAAATTATTGAAGAGCCTCAAAAACGTGGGCTCTAATAAATTGAATTCAAGGGCGTCTGGTCAATGCTCGATGCAAACTAAGAACAAAAGATATGGTTTAGATCAGAGTGATAGGGCTTTGAACCAAACAGAGCCACATTCTGACCATCCCTCAGAATAGTGAGATATAATTTGAGGGAATTGGATGAACACTGTCAGAAACCCGAGCAGGGAAGCTAATTAGCTGTGTCCATTGAGTCTTCAAGCCACACATTTTCCAAGAAGAAACCTTGCTGGATTATCACATTCACTTGTATACATCTAGGAGACTAATTAGTGAAGGAAATGAATAGAGAAGAAACCCAGGTCACTTTGGGTTGTTGTTTTTTTTTAATTAGTAAAGTGTCCAAACTTCCTCTAATAAAATTAAGAGATATGTGGAGTAATCTCTTATCATCTTTCTCTACTGAACATAAGCCTAAAAAGCCACACTGAGCTATGAGGAAAGGTGACATATAAATATTCTAATAAATGAACAAACATAAAGGACTGTCTTGATGTATTGCTCCCGCCCATATATGCCTGTCTTTGGTCTGAAATTACTCACTTCTGTAGCTTTGGTGACCAAATTAAGGTGGGTACCCAAAACAGGGCTTCTTCTTTTTTCCCCAGTAGTGGTCCTTGGTTTAAGGAATTCCTAATTCCTTGTAATGCTCCCATACTTTGGGCCTCCCAGAGGTTGATTACCTCATGTTGGACAACATTTGATGCCTTTACCTCCCCAGTCGCTTGTTTTTAATCTGGCTTCATGGCTCTTGCTTTTTTACTCAAATGTTCTTGTTATTCATTTTCAAATTGACTGCTGATGTTGGCCTTACAGTGGCTTTCCGACAAAGACGGAGGACCTTACAAAGATGGAGGTCCTATGCCTATATGGCCAGGGGCCTATCTACCTGAGGGACCATCTCTCCCCTTGTGTACCCCAGTGAGCACCTCCGAAAAAGCCCTGGCCCTCGTAACTGCCAACCGGGCCTCCCTCAGCCCTGGGACAGCCAGGCAATTTTGGGACCCCAACTGCAGTGCTCGCTGGGGTACATAAGGGGAGAGATGGTCTCTCAGGTAGATAGGTCCCTGGCCATACAGGGCTTTATAGGTAAGTACCAGCACTTTGAACCTTATCCGGTATGCTATAGGCAACCAGTGCAGTGCTTTTAAGGCGGGCTGGATGTGCTCCTGCATAGGCAGGCCCATCACTAGCCTTGCTGCAGCATTCTGCACCAGCTGCAGCTTTTGAATTTGGGACAGGGGCAGCCCCATGTAAAGAGCATTACAGTAATCCAATCTACATTTTTTCCCATTAGATGTTGTTCTATAATTTTTGTAACTATTGCTCATTTTCAGGGACTTGTTTTGGTGTGTGATCTTAATTGGAGAAATGTAAGATGCTGCTGCTACTATTATTAATACTAACACTACTACCAAATAACCACTACATCTAATAGTAAACTGGTCCTCTGTGGATGATGAATGGTGCACAACAGGATCAACCTCAGTCTACCTGCCTATTCAGGAAACTCCCCAGGTACGCAGTAAAATATAGCTTGTAAATCGATCTTGCCCCCCCCCCCCCCAATACCTTTTAAAGTCCTGAAACAGGGGGCTGTTTTGGCACGGAGGAAGGAAACAAGAAAGTATGTTGCAGCTATATCTTGGTACTCATGGTTAAATTATCTTCTAAAATGGTAGTGGTGGCCAGGGGTCTCCTTTGGCCCTAAATAGGTCTTGAAAGAGATGGAATACTGAGAGCAGTGTGTCGGATTCAGTGAGATGCCATGGTGTAAAGACTGATTAAGATAGTGCTGTGCCCAGCCAAGTATAGCTATGGCCTACTGTCACATCCTTTGTGACTGGATTGTGTTGTCCACACAAAAAAAGTCCAGTAGTGAATGACTGCTGTAGCACAATAACAGCATAATACACAACACTGTGTCTCACTGACATCACAGTTCCTCCACGATGTCAGGCCTTCCAGCCTGACTAGCTATTCTTATCCTCATTTTCCAATCTTTGCCTGTTAGGTATTTCTGTGAATGGCTGTAACAGTTTCTGTAAGTTATGTAACACTTCCTCCTAAAGGGGTCTTTTAAAGATGAAGGTTTCCTTTGTTTGAAAGCCAGTCGAATCTGACTCTAGGGGGTGGGGCTCATCTCTGTTTCCAAGCTGAAGAGCCAGCGCTGTCCAAAGACACCTCCGTGGTCATGTGGCCGGCATGACTAGATGTCGAGGCGCATGGTATGCTGTTACCTTCCCACTGAAGCGGTCCCTATTTATCGACTTGCAATTTCTTGCTTCCAAACTGCTAGGTTGGCAGGAGCTAGGACCAGAGATGGGGTGTCACACTGTGGACAATGCCATGGTTTTTTTTAAAAAAAATTATCCTACCAGTGATTAGAGCAGAGGTGGGCAACAAGGACTGCCCGCAGGGAGGCCTGGGAACTCAAAGAAGCTGGTGGACAATTTTGAGACTCCTAGCTTTATTGTCTGATGAGTTATTTCTGCCACAAATGGACAGACAGATACACGCACAGAGCTTTGCATTACTATGAATCTAAAGAGTAACTCTTTAGACATATTTACAGTATAAGTTTAAAACTTATGCTAACAGTAGTTTCACACGTCAGGAAATTGATATGCAAATTATCACACTGGCAAACTATGTGCCTGCTAGATATTTTTATGCAACAGGAATATGGAAGAGTCGTTCCATATGATAAATTTGGATTGTAGACCCTGTACTAAAGAGGTTGCCCACCCCCTTTGCTAGATGATCAGGACAAATGAGCATTTTATGGGTCAGGGTAACTCTTACTGCTGAAAATACCAGCCCTAATGAGAACTGGTCATTGCTAATAATTGATGACTGATTTGCCCATTAACTCTACAATAAACATTACCCTTACATTACTAACAAAAATAAATGCACTTTAGCCAAACCATTAAACATTGCTCACTTGCTTCCCCCCCCCCACTTGTTAAATATTCACAATTTCAATTACGATCATCTGAAATGGACATTTGTTTTAGATTAAGGGAAAGCAGCCAATACATAGCACTTTCTATTAGTTTATGAGTTCATTCCCAAAGATTGTATTGCACTGATCCATTACTGAAGGATCAAATTTATAAAGAAGGCCTGTGACTGGACTCCATAAACTGGTTTTTTAGGGTAATCATAATTGCTGAAGACCTTGCCACCCATTAATTTTATCTGCAGTGATGCAATCACTATTCCAACCCAGAAGCTTGAAGCAATTAGGTAGCTCTCATAACAATGTGTGAACAAGCCTTTTTGTATCACTTGCATATTTTCTAAACTGTTTCCCCCCCCCCCTAGAAGCCTAACCAAACGGCTTTCCTGCATTGTCCCTTTGGTGTTTTAGATAGGCTTCCCTGCTGCACAGTCCCAGTGGCAAATTCCTTTCTCCAGCCCCAATCTCCTGTCCATCAGAATCAGAACAAAATGGATTCTACAGTGATGATCTAGGGATCTCCCCTAGTCTCAATGGTTTTTACTATATAGATTAAGGGAAATTCCTTCAGCATCACCCAGAAGTGGCATCACACCCACCCCAAATTCCACTCTCCACAGGCACTGCCTCCCCAAAACTTCCACCATTCACCAAGGAAGAGTTGGGACCCTAGTTTTAGAATTAATTGGGAAATAAAGGAAACAGTATCAGGAAAATGGAGATTTGTGATTGCACCAGATTTTCCTGTCCTAGATGGCCCAAGTTGCCCCAGTCTCATCAGAAGCTCAGCAAGGTTGGCCATGGTTAATACTTGGATGAGAGACCACCAAGAAAGTTCAGGGTTTGTACTGAGAGGCAGGCAATGGTAAACTACCTCTGTCGGTCTCTTGACCTGAAAACTTTATAAGGGTGCAATAAGTTAGCTGCAACTGGATGGCACTTTCCACCCCCACCCCTACTTTTCTCTTTGATGGGGACCCAAAATGCCTTAAGGACCCTAACTGGACAGAAATGCTGGATAAAAAAAAATGTTTTAAATAAAATAAAAGTGATTTTGAATGTCATTCCCCCCTCCATTTTTTCCCCTTACAACAACCCTGTGAGGTGGGCAAAAAAAAGAAAGAAAGAGAGTGACTAGCCCAATATCACCCAGCAAGTTTCCATGCCAGGGGGAATTTAAGCCTGACTATCCTAGTCCAGCACTGTCACCACAACACCACACTGGTTCACAGTAAGAGTTCTCCACACTGAACAAGGGAGGAGAGTTGGTGTTTGGATTCTGCAGGTCATTTAATAAAGAAGACCCAAGCTGAACCCATTTCTTGTATCTTATGTCATCATTTCTGGGTACTGGGAAAAGTCCTAGACCGTCCAGTAGAACCGAGAAGGGGGGGACCACACAGCAGCAGCAAACTTGCAAAAAACAGCCAGACAGGGAGCAGTCTCCCTGCTGGCTCAGCTGTTTTGGGTCTTCTTCTGCAGTCCCTTTAAATTCACCCCACTGAAAGAGACTGCAAAAGGCAGGCTGAAAAACAGCTGAGCTGGAGAGGAGAGCACCTGCTCTCACTGCTCATTTTTTTTGGGCTTTCTTCTGCAGCCCCTTTAAGTGCACGCCCTTGAAAGGATCTGCAGAAGAAAGGCAGAAAAACAGCTGAGCAGCAGGAGCAGATAGCTCCCACCATTCAGCTGTTGTTGTGGGGGGTTTTTTGCAGCTTTACCAATCTTCCTGATAATTCCTGAATATATCCGGGATTTTTTTTCAGGGTTGTTTTTTCCGTTCTCCCAAAAAAATATCAGATACCTTTGGGATCCTGAAATATACCCAAAACATACCAATAAGGTATTTGTCAGGTATACTTTTGGCTTAGGTAGATCCAAATGCACACCCCTGCTCTTAACCACTATGCCATGCTGATAAAGTTTAACCCCTCTCTTAACGAAGAAAAGTAATGGAAGCTGTAAAAGGTAAGAAGGATTCCTTTAAGCAGGGGAAAGCTAGTCTCAGAGAGGCTGATAAAAGGGAACACAGGCTGTGGCAAATAAAATGCAAGTCTGTGATCAGGCAGGCAAAAAGGGAATATGAGGAGCATATCGCAAAAAACATAAAGACCAACAATAAAACTTTCTTCAAATACATTAGAAGTAGGAAACCAGCCAGGGAAACAGTGGGGCCCTTGGATGACCATGGGGTAAAAGGTGTAGTGAAGGATAATAGGGCAATGGCTGAGAAGCTGAGTGCATTTTTTGCCTCTGTCTTCACTGTGGAAGATGAGAAGTGCCTGCCCACTCCAGAACCACTGATTTCTGGAAGAGGGTTAAAAGACCTGAGTCAGATTGAGGTGACAAGAGAGGAGGTCCTACGTCTGATAGACAACTTAAAAACAAATAAATCATTGGGCCCAGATGGCATACATCCGAGAGTTCTGAAAGAACTCAAATGTGAACTTGTGGATCCCCTGACAAAAATATGTAATCCTTCCTTAAAATCTGCCTCCATTCCTGAGGACTGGAAGGTAGTGAATGTCACTCCTATCTTTAAAAAGGGTTCCAGAGGAGATCCAGGAAATTACAGGCCAGTCAGTCTGACGTCGATACCAGGTAAGTTGGTGGAAACTGTTGTTAAGGAAAAAATTAGTAGACACATTGATGAACAAAATCTATTGAGGAAGACTCAGCATGAGTTCTGTAAGGGAAGATCTTGTCTCACTAACCTGTTAGTGTTCTTTGAGGGAGTAAACAAACATGTGGACAAGGGGGACCCAATAGTTGTTGATTACCTTGACTTCCAGAAAGCTTTTGATAAAGTTCCTCATCAAAGGCTCCTAAGTAAGCTCAACAGTCATGGGATAAAAGGATAAAAGTTGTTTTGTGGATCAAAAACTGGCTAATTAAAAGGAAAGAGAGTGAGTATAAATGGGCAATTTTCTCAGTGGAGGGAGGTAAGCAGTGAGGTACCACAGGGATCAGTACTTGGTCCAATGCTTTTTAACTTGTTTATTAATGATTTGGAATTGGGAGTAAGCAGTGAAGTGGCTAAATTTGCAGATGAAACAAAGTTGTTCAGGGTGGTGAGAACCAGGGAGGATTGTGAGGCACTCCAAAGGGATCGGTCGAGGATGGGCGAGTGGGCATCAAGATGGCAAATGGGGTTTAATGTGGCCAAGTACAAAGTGATGCACCTTGGAGCCAAAAATCCTAACTATAAATACACGTTTATGGGGTCCAAACTAGCGGAGACTGACCAAGAGAGAGATCTTGGAATTGTAGTAGATAACTCAATGAAAATGTCGAGACAGTGTGTGACTGCAATGAAAAAGGCCAATGCTATGCTGGGGGTTATTAGGAAGGGAATAGATAACAAATCAGCCAGTATTATAATGCCCCTGTATAAATTGATGGTGCAACCTCATTTGGAGTACTGTGCACAGTTCTGGTTGCCACACCGCAAGAAAGATATTATAGCACTGGAAAAAGTGCAGAAAAGGGCAACTAAAATGATAAAAGGGTTGGAACACTTTTCCCATGAAGAAAGGTTGAAGCGCTTAGGGCTCTTTAGCTTGGAGAAACGATGGCTGAGGGGTGACATGATCGAGGTTTATAAGATTATGCATGGGATAGAGCAGGTAGAGAAAGAAGTCCTTTTCTCCCTTTCTCACAGTACAAGAACTCATGGGCACTCCATGAAATTGCTGAGCAGTCGGGTTAGAACAGATGAAAGAAAGTACTTCTTCACCCAAAGAGTGATTAACATGTGGAATTCACTGCTACAGGAGGTGGTGGCGGCTACAAGCATGGTTGACTTCAAGAGGGAATTAGATAAACATATGGAACAGAAGTCCATCAGTGGCTATTAGCCACTAAGTATAGATAGTAACTCTCAGTCTGGGGCAAGTGATGCTCTGTAATCTTTGTGGTTGGGGGGGTCAGCAGTGGCAGGACTTCCTGCCCCCACTGCTGGACCTTCTGAGGGCACCTAGTGTTTTTGGCCACTGTGTGACAGAGTGTTGGACTGGATGGGCCATTGGCCTGATCCAACATTGGCTTTTCTTATGTTCTTATCTTACCTCCTCTGTCACTTGAAGCACATTGTTTTCTCCAAGTAAGCCTGTTGGCTTCTTGAATTTTGGTAAGTGGGTTAAGTGAAACAATGGTTGGAAGAAATGTGCAGCAACAAGTTCATCCAGGGTTCATTTAGGACCCTTTACCATTTCTGCCAACATCAGAATTATTGCAGGGGTAAAGGACAGAAGAACTCATCAACCCCTCTGCATGCTTGCTCGCAAGAGAGAATATTATTGACTTGTAAAATGGGGTCTCTTTTCTCATTTGTGTGAAATTTGACATGTGGGTCCACTGGGTGAAGGTTACAGACCCTGAGAATTTTATCTCAGTTGGATTAGAAACAAATAAAGAGTTTCCAGTGAAATGTGTTTTCCATTAAAACCAATGTACACATCCCCCAAACACAATAATGATCCTGAACACATTACATTAAAGAACCCAAGCCAATTGTTAATGCACAAAGCAATCTAAATCGGAACCCAAATAAAATTTCTGTTCACATCTCTATTAACAATAAGAGTGTTCCAGTTACTGAAACAGTCCCAGCCTATGTAATAACACTACGCTGAACCAGATTAACCCTACATATAATATGAAGAAATATACAGTGCATCTCAATGTACAGTAGAATGTGAAAGGGTGAACATTATGGATTCAAGAATTTGTAAGCACAAAATTATGAAGCACAATTTAATAGATTTTCTGTATATGCAAGGTCATTTCATTTTTCTTCTGGAAGAAGAAAAAGAAGAAGAAGAATCTAATTTCAAAGGTCAAAGACCAGAGTCAGAATTACAAATTGAGATAATAATTCAAAAGTAAATTGGGATTTCCAGAAATCGCCATCAGTTCCCAGAATTGTATCTGCTTTGTAGGAAGTCATAGATAATTTTTCAAATGCACCATGAAGCAGGTCCAACACTGTTAAGCTGGCAAACATCAGGTGAAATGCGTGATCAAAGCAAAATCATTCTGATCAGAGGAGAGGAAATCTTTCAGTTTTATGCACTGTCAAAGGATACATCTATTACAGTAAGAAGGGCAATATAATTTAATTGCATATTAGAGATATCTAGCTATAAATTTACATAAAGACCCATTCAATACAATGCCTGTCCAAAAGCAGAATTATTTCTAATATTTAGGAGTTAACAGCAACTTTCTGATCTAAAAGTTATTCTGGCACCTCACTGTATGGTTTCATATTCCTAGAAAGGAGATAGGAGAGGCAGCAAGGAAAGAGATACGCATATGACAGGGGTCTTATCCAACCAGAGCAATTTAGCAGTATTTCAGCCAAAGAGGATTGTCCCAGCTGGTGTTTATGTGCATTTCTTTTCCACTTTGCCAATCTCCTTTCCTTCTAGGAGCTCAGAGCAGGGCCCTTTCCTCCATTTTATCATCACGATAACCTGTGAGTTAGGCAGCGACAGAGTGCCTGCCCCAAGGTCACCTGAAAAGTTCTTTTCCCCTCACCTGGAGTCAATGTAGAAAGTTCCCTCTAATGTAGAGAGATAAGAACATAAGAAGAGCCTGCTAGATCAGACCAGTGGTCCATCTAGTTCAGCATCTTGTACCACAAAGCATCCAAATAGTTGTTCTGGAAGACAAGCAGTACATGGAGGCTGCTGCCTCTCAGCATTAAGGCTGGGCATAAACCAGCCCATTAATGTAAGTTCATGACAAATTTTGGTCAGTTCATGGTTCACAAACTGAAGATCGTGAAACGAACAGCTGCCACAAACTTTCACACATTTTAAGGTGGTTTGTGGCAATTCATGAAGAAAATGATTAAATGGCAGGATTTAAATGGTTCTAAGCCATTTAATCCTCTGCTTTCTGCTTCCCATCACTTTTTGTAGGGAGCAGAATGCAGGGGTTCCCCTGCGAAAAGCATCAGGGAGCAGAAAGCAGGGGTCACCAACTGCTACAAACTGGTTTGGTTCATGAACCAACTTCCCAGTTCCTATCGGCTCATGGTTCGGTTCATGGTTCAGCCACAAACTGAAACGAACTGCAAAAATGCAGTTCATGCCCATTACTACTCGGGACTATTTTTTAGAGGCTTCCTGCCTCTGGATATTGATGTTCCCTTCAGTTACCATTGCTAGTAGCCACTGATGGTCCTCTCCTCCATGGAGCTGTCTAACTCCCTTTTAAAGCTATCTTTGCTCATGGCCATTACTACTTCCCCTAGCAGTGAATTCCCAACTTTAATTACTCATTTAGTAAAGAACCATTTCTGAACTTATTTCCCAACAATTTCATTGTTATTTTGGACTTAAGGACAAATCCCAGTTGAGATGAATACTGAGTATCATAGCATTGTGGTCATTGTTCGCAACTGGTGCAACAATATTTACATCTCGCACCAGGTCTCAAGCCCCAGTCAGAATCACTCCAGGAGTTGCTACACCTCTGGTTGGCTCTGTGAAATGTTGAAGGTCTATTTCTACTGGCTTTTCCATAAACACATTAACCTACACTTTTTTTCACTCTATGGGGTTGGATCCAATAACTCCTTGTTAGATGTAATGAGAAAAATATGCAAGCTGGCAAGACTGATATCTGTGTCCATGCTGAACATGTGGCCTAGCCACATCAAATTTTACCCTTTTCGATGCTGGCCCCTATGCTGTGGAATGCCCTCTACCATGAGCCCAAGTGGCTAAAATTATTTTAGACACTTTTCTATTCCTTTAGTTCTTGAAGGAAGAATAGAGATGACAACAGTGTTTGTTTCTTTTCTTGTTCTTAGGATTTTGTGAGAATCTGGGAATTTATGAGATTTTTGTTTGTTTGTTTGTTTGTTTGCTTGTTTAATGAGAAGCCAACAATATGGTTAGAATGTATCTGGGAGACCCAGGTTCAAATCTTTGCTATAGAAGCTCTCTGGGGAATCTTGGGCTATCTTATTCTCCCACAGCCTACAGTACTTTACAGGGTAGTGGTTGTAAGGGGGCTAGAACAAGGTTAAGTTGTTTTGGATTCCCCACTGGTAAGAAAAGTGAGATATAAATATAAATCAATAGATGTATTTAGTTGTTTTCAGATGCAATCTTCAGAATAAGAGTAAGCCCCATTGTATAAGAGCCAGTTTGGTGTAGTGGTTAAGTGAGCAGACTCCAATCTGGGAGAACCAGGTTTGATTCCCCACTCCTCCACTTGCTTTGTCAGAGCTGTTCTCTCAAGGACAGATCTGGAAAGAACTCTCTCAGCCCCACCTACCTCACAGGGTGTCTGTTGTGGGGAGGGGAAGGGAAAGGGGTTTGTAAGCTGCTCTGAGACTCCCTCAGGTAGTGAAGGGTGGGGTATAAAACCAAACTCCTCCTCCTCCTCCTCCTCCTCTTCTTCTTCTTTAAAACTGAACTTACTTCAAAGTGGATCTGCTTAGGACTGGGGTTTTTTATAACGCAATCCTAAACAGAGTTCTAAGCCTTGTAAACCTAGTCATTCCAGTGGTTTTAGAAGGGTGTGACTTTGTTTAGGGTTGCACTGCAGACCAGCTTTTCTTTTTGAATGGATTTTCTATTGTTAGCTGCCTGGGGGGGTTGTTGATAAATGATTATAATTGTTATTAATACAATATAATTATTAATTATAATTAATGCTAAATGATTATGAATTGTAATTATCCATTGATAATATTGAATGGTGATTAATTAATACTAATTAATGGTGTAGTGATAATGAAGGGTGATCATCTCAGCAGCCTCCTGCTTTGATGAATGTCCATGCGTATTGTGATGAACAGAGCCTCTCGCCATGAGAAGAGCTAATTTCATCTCTCCCTACTGAATCCATTACTGGCAGCTTCCCTCCGTGCCAATCTGCTCTGATGACCTGTTTGTTCCCAGAAGAAGAAATAGGCAGAGCAGTCATGGAGGTCACTTCAAGACACTGCTCTACCTGCTTCTGTTTCTTGTTTAGTGAGCAGGCTAATTCAAGCCTGGAATGCAGGGCCGGGTGTGTAAGAGAAAAGCTTCCAGCCATGCCCTGCAGGGGAATGTAAGGCAGAAGGAAGGAGCGTTAAAAGAACCCTTTGAACTCACACCCTTTTGGTGTCTCCCTGCAGTGCCTCACTCCCAATTGCCGTTGCTGTGGCTTAGAGCAGGGATGAATCTGCCTGAAACAGTTAAGAGCGGTATATACTGAATACTCACTGCATAGCAGATGTGGTGGCATGCATTGCCTCCGAGCGCCAGAAGGAATGTTAAGCAAATCCTTATGTCTGAGGAAACAAGATGGTGGCATGGAACAGATGCTGCGGAGAACACTGCCCGGTTTTCATCCCCATCTGCTATGCTTGTGATCCCAAAGGTCTTTAACCATTATCGTATTCCTTACGAATATGCGGTACTGAATTCAGTGAGACTGGAAATGAGCCAAAATTGAATGAAGAAGAAATTACCGATAAAAAGGGTTGGGGCTTTCTTCATAACTCTTCACAGTTAAGAGGCTTGTCTACTGTTAACAACTTTGCACCAGGGTCTAATCATGTGAAATCCAGCCAGGCATATCTCCCAGAGGGGTCAGTTTAGCTTAAATGAAATAAACAGAAGTGCTTAATTTGAACAGTATTACCAGACATTCCACAGAAGAATGTAACTTTTGTCCAGTGCCAACGGGTTAAGTGACGTTTATCCAGGTGCTAGGAAGTGAGCAGTGGCATTACACAAAGATGAAAACTCTGCCCAAAGCAATGTGATATATAGATTCGGGTGTTCTTTCCCCCCACCCTTCTCTGAATGAGGCTTAACAGCATCCGGTTGCCCTTTCGGCACAATTAAAATCTGGTTAAGAGTCTCTGCTTTAATCTGTTGTAAATGAATGAGTCAATCACGTTGATCAATCCATCCTTTGCCCCTAATTTGTGTTCTGAAACATTCTGGGAACTTGGAGGACAGAAAGATGTCTGATACTTGCCATTAATTAAATGATTTGTGGAGCCATCGGCTCAAGAAGGAAAAATGGCAAGACATAAGTATTTAATAACAATGCTGAAAGAACTATCAAGTACTTTTTAAAAAAAGTAGAACTGAGGATCAATGATAAAAGAATTCTTACATTTCTGTTCAGTGCTAACAGTGAATACTAATTTCTATGCCTAGAGGACAGCAGCACCTTAGAGACCAACAATATTTTCAGAGTATAAGTTTTTGAGAGTCAAAGCTCCCATCTCAAAAGCTCATATAGACTTAAAAGTCCATAAAACTGACATATAAATAAAGAGATAGCTCTTAGAGACATTCAAGTCATCCCCTGAATAGCTCCACCTTACACAATTCATACAATCTCAACAACAAGAAAGCCACACAGTATGGGTGACCACAGAGGAAGCTCTTGGTCTAGCAGTGGACAACATATGAACCCTTAAGGAGAGCATAGCCAGTGGGTGTCTATTCTTGATTTGGTACCATCTGAAGCAATTACGAAATCAAAGCACAGACAAATGACATATTCCTCATACCAACTAACAATATAAAAACAACCAAACATTCAGCAGAGCTAAAGCAGTTTGGAATGTAAATTATCTTTAAGCAAAAGGTGCAAATGTGGAGAAAATGGTGCGTAGGACAGAGGAGAAGTGGAATCTGTTGGGACAGAGGTGTCCAGTCTTTCAGATGTGAGGGCCTATATAGCAGAGAAGAATGAAGCACCAGCTCTCTGAGTGGTACAGTGTGGTTTGAATAACAAAGGGAGATAGATAAAGATAGGGAGTGAAGATATACATGTCCTCGTATGGGAATAAATCAGGTGGAAGAAGGGAGGGATCCAGTATATTGGGAGCCTGAGTTGCAGTCCATGTTTTAACAACAGTCAGATGCAGTGATTTCCATAATGAAGTAGACCAACCACAAGGTTGGGGTAACAGGTAGAATCCAGAAACCAGCTACAAAGGTTTGGGGATGAAGTGGTGGCTTTTATGCACCTTTAGTTGTACTGAGAGGGGGACAGGTTCTGGCTGGGCAGTTTGGTGTAGTGGTGTAGTGGTTAAGTGTGTGAGAACTGGGTTTGATTCCCTGCTCCTCCACTTGCAGCTGCTGGATGACCTTGGGCAAGCCATAATTCTGTCAGAGCTGTTCTTGAAAGAGCTCTCTCAGCCTCACATAACTCACAGGGTGTCTGTTGTGGGGAGGGGAAGGGAAAGGAGTTTGTAAGCCGCTCTGAGACTCTGAGTGAAGGACAGGGTATAAATCCAATCTCCTCCGCCTCCTCCGCCTCCGCCTCCTCCTCCTCCTCTTCTACTTCTTCTGGAAGGTGTGGATTTTAGGGGAGTGAAGGGTAGAAAGAACTCTCCATAGGAGCATGGTGATTTGGTTTTCAGCCCAGAATACCAGTTTGGCCTGGTTCACCAATGGACTGGCAGAGCTTGATGGCCATTCCTGGGCCTATGATTAAATTATCAGAGCGGCAAACCTGATAAACAAAGGCCAGGAGATGGCTGATGGGCCTGGCCTCAGTAGCCTGGCCATGGCATCTCCAGTTAAACGGATCTGGCAGGAGGCAACATGAAAAACTGTTGCCTAACAACCTGGAGAGCTGCTGCCAGTCTGAGACCAAGAGTCTGATTCAGTATAAGGCAATTTCATGCGTGTGTTCATTGTTTTCCAGGGAATTCCTCACTGTAAGGCAGATTCTTGAATGGTCCTAGAAGACAAATTCTTTGTATGCAAACCTGGATTGTTAATCATTGCCTTAATTTTGATGAGCCCTCAAGAAACCAAAGAATAGAACTATTGTCAAGGGAGTGTCTAGCCACCCCACACCCATCCTGGTGACTTCTCTGTGAGTCAGCTTTTCTGCTGCCTACAACATATCAGTTTCTCAGTTTTAGTATCAACAGGGCTTCTTTTCTTCCAAAATCTCAGACAGCATATGGCCTGGGTAGTCATGAAGGTGACCCTAAAACATGGCTTCGGACTCAGGGCTGCTCAGGGTTACAATGGATTTTTGGTAAAACATAGGTGGAGGATAGACTGGCAAAATGAAATGCAAGGGAAGCGGGGCAAAAAGACCCAGGCCAAGTTGTTTGCGGGGCTTTCCAATCGCACTGCGTGGACTGATGCAGGACTATACTGGGGAGGAGACGGAATGGAGTGTTCACACTGTGGGGCGGCCCCTGGCGACCCCGCCATGGTTGTGCGCAGCTTTGGTCCATTTCGCAAACCTGCGCATAGGCACATAGGTGCAACAGCAATTGGGGCAGGATCCCGTGGCTGGGAGCTTTAACTCCGCAAGCTGGAAGTGTCCCTGCAGGCAGTTGTGTGCATCCCTGCCAGATGAGCGGGTTCACATTACTGGCGCCGCTTGATTGTGGCTTATTTACGTCCACTCTTCCAGGAAGCAAGATCAACGTGCATCCAAATGGCTTGCCACAGCTTTCACCTGGTACTTTTTAAAAGCGGGATCAAAACGCTTTGGGATGGGGTGAGTACGCCAGAGAGCTGTGGCTGTGTGAACTGGCCCACTTAATCCTCTTGAGAAGTGTGCCTATATCAGGCCAAACTGCCAGTCTGAACTCAGCCATAGTTAATCCTTTGTGTGAAGAGCAGAAATTCAACAAAGAAGAAGGGGAAGGGGAAGAAGGACTTTTTAAATTGCAGAGCATACTTCCAAGTCCAGACGGTCTTGGTCCTCCCTGTCCCCTGCTGGTGGCAAGGGGGGACCCAGCAACCCTATGCTATTTTCTTCAGGGGCAACTTTTAATTTCTTCTATGAACTGAGGACAAAAAGGATTGAAAAAAAATAAATCTTTCACTGTTTACTTGTGGATTAATTCAGCGTTCTGGGCTGCTATATTTTAGTTTCATACCCTGATGTCCAAAGAGGCACATGCATTTATTATATACACACGGTGTGCACGACAGTGATTTTTTTTCTAAGTTAACTTTTTCAAACGTGTCTACTCCTATACCCAAGCTGTCCATTGTATTCCTCCGACACTGGTAATTACATTTCAGAGCTTTTCACTGCCACAGGAGGTGGTGGTGCCTACAAGCATGGACAGTGTCAAGAAGGAACTGGATAAGCAGAGGTCCATCAGTGGCTATTAGCCACAAAGTATAGATAGGAACTCTCAATATGGGGCAAGAGATGCTCTGTATTCTTGGTGCTTCTTATTACAGTGGGTGGGAGTCAGGTGCAGACACTAGGGCCAGGGGAGGAACAAGTGGGAGAAGCCACGGCTGCTTCATCTCTCAATCTAACAGAGAATTTAAAGGATCACTGAATTGTGATTTGGCAACCCAGATCTAATTGCCAATCTCTTTTTGTGAACTTGAGAGTGCTGAAAAAGCATTTCATGGATTCTGCATAGGGTTGATTTCAAATGTCTTCACCTTCAAATCCTCATTTTTGATTTTGCTTCTCATGTTTGTGAAACAAACACATGATTCTTGAATTTGACACAACTGTGTATCATGAGGGGTTGGCGTGATGTGATCCATGATTCTTGAATTGTGTTTCTCTTTTTTTTAGAGCCAGTTTTTGCCCCAGTAAAATTTAAACTTTTCCCAGTGTTATACAACCCAATAAATCAGCATTATGCATTATAGTGTAATGGATACACTGTATGTATAAATAGTGTAGACAGTGTATATAAAATATGAAACTTGTACATAAAACAAAGGGAGCAACCCTAAGCAGGTCTACTCAAAAGCAAGTGCTTTGTTATTCTTTTTTTTGAATTTTTTTTTTGAAATTTTTTATTGAAGGGTTAAAAGGGTACAGAATAAAATTAATGCAGAGAAAAACCACATAGCATGTTAAACATTGCTAACTTGAGTGTCAACATATATATCATCATGAAATTCAGTCGTTTTACATTTGAAAAGTAGCATATAACTCAACCTTGTTTATCTTATTTAAACAGTAACTATTGTGCTTTGTTATTCAGTGGGGTTTGCTCCCAGGAAATCAGCATTGCGGCCATAGGAATCTACAAAACCAACAGCAAGAGTAGAAATATGAAACTGCTGACAGAGTAAATGAATATTTAAAAAGAAAACAGGAAACATTTACTTATCCTTAGCTCTAAGGGTTTGTTCTAAAAAGGTTGCACAAAAAAAATAGGGTAAATTGCTTTTGGATCCTAGCTGCAAACAACAGATAGTATTATCCATCTCTTGGCCTTTGTTCCTTCCACTAAAAAAAGAAAACCCCTCTTTGAGAGAGAAGTGACAATTAGGAATTTCTACCTGTAAATAATATATGAATCTAGCATGGAAGTTTATGGTCTTCCAAAGATCCATGACTATAGGCTTCCTCACAGTAACCTGTACTTTGGAGGCTTAGTCTAAGGCAGAGGAAGAGCTGTGATGATTGCAGAGATTCTTGGTATTTCTTTTTCTCATTGCTGGAGTGCTACTTAAGCTGCAATGGACCATTAAGCACAAGTGGTGAAAATAAACACTAGCTCCTTACACAATGTTAATCACAGCACAAAGAGGAATACAGACCCATGATTTTTTTAAAAAAAATGTCTTTGGCTTTGTGCTGATAAATAACTGGGATGTTTTCAAGAAGGGATACTACAGATTGCCCACTCAGTCTGCTTTGAAGGCATTTTGGGCATGCACGAACTCCCTCTTTAAATGCTTCTTGTTTTATTTGTTCGTTATGGCATTATGCTCAGCTGAAACTAGTGAGAAGAGGAAAGGATAAAGCAATCACCAAGTTATTACCATGAAGAGCAAGGGAGCAGTTTGTCCCTCACCAAACCCCGCTGAACTGCATGATGGTCAAATCACCTGATTCCTTTGAGCATCATCGTCATCAACCCCAAACCAGAAATTCACAGCCATGGAGAAGCCTTCAGAAGGGTCTGTACTTCAGTAGCAGAGTGCATGGATAAGATTTCCAGGCTCATTCTCTATATCTCCAAAAAAATCCAAAGAAGCTGACAAAGGCATCAGGTTAAGTCATACTGGGCCAGATAGACCAATAAACTGACCCGATATAGAAGAAGAAGAAGAAGATATTGGATTTATACCCCGCCCTCCACTCCCCAAGGGAGTCTCAGAGCGGCTTACAAACTCCTTTCCCTTCCCCTCCCCACAACCCTGTGAGGTAGGTGGGGCTGGGAGAGCTCTTTCTCAAGCTGTCCTTGAGGGAACAGCTGGTACAGAGCTATGGCTTGCCCAAGGTCATCCAGCCAGGTGCAAGTGGAGGAGTGGGGAATCAAACCCGGTTCTCCCAGATTAGAGTCCGCGCACTTAAGCACTACACCAAACTGGCTCTCCTCACAGGGTGGGGAGTGGTTTCATATTTATTTAAGGTTGTATAAAGTAAGCAAAACAGACGTGATCATGGATCATCATCCTGCTGTTATTCCACTTATATAGAAAGCAAAATGAACCAAATGTATCAGGAAATATCTACAAGAAGGACCTTGACAAGACTGAATTCTCAGCCTCTTTACTGAAGAGTAGATTCAAGGCTAGACCAGTGCTCCATGTGTGCTTGCTCTGGTTCCTGCATGGATTTCCTGTATGCATGGGTGCCTTGTTTATTGCAATGGAAATGGCAGGTCTGCATGTGTATCCCTTTTCATATGTGGATTGCTCTCATGATTCAAGTCAATTAAGATGTCTGTGAGCTCTTTGTATTCATTCATTCACCGTGGAAGAGAAAGCTGGAATGGAGCAACTATCTTCAAGATGTCTCACCACATACAAAAATAACTCTCCAAACAATTGGAATAAATTCTGTCTCTTCCAGTATATTTTTCTTCCATAAATCACACATCCATTCCTGCTCTGGATTGTCTTTCTAACGGTTCTTGGTTTGATACTATCTTTAAAGATGATCTGAATGTTCAGAAGGTGACAGCTTGTTAACTCCCAGGAACTGGAAGTAGGGAGCATCTTACATATGGCTTTGGTCTTCTGAATTGGTTATCTGTATGTTGAAAGGAGTTGTTGTTAGCCATGTTGGTCCAAAAGAAAAATCTAGAAACCCAGAACTAAGAGGATTATGTTCTGGGATTTTGGATATGGCTATGCTACCACTCGTAGTTTAAGATTTGATTAAGACCTTGAAAGCTGTAACTAGGGATGCCAGCCTCCAGGCAGAAACTGGGGATCCTCCGGAATTACAGATCATCTCCAGACTACAAATATCAATTCCCCTGGAGAAAAAGGGGTGGTGGATTCTATGGCATTGTCCTAACCCCACTGAGGTCCCTGCCCTCCTCAGGTTCCATCTCCAAATCTCTAGGAGTTTCTCAACCAGGATCTGGCAACCCAACCCCCCCCCCCCATCTCCTTCCTCCTGGGAAGCCTAGCTGTAACTTGCTTATGATCAACTTACCTAAGGGAAGATCTCCTGTATTAATTACTTCATCCTTTGAGATCTATTTAAGGTGCCTTGCTTTAGTTTCCTTGGTTTGGTGTAGTGGTTAAGTGGGCAGTCTCTAATCTGGGAGAACCGGGTTTGATTCCCCACTCCTCCACTTGCAACTGCTGGATGACCTTGGACAAGCCACAGCTCTGTACCAGCTGTTCTCTCAAGGACAGCTTGGGAAAGAGCTCTCTCAGCCCCACCTACCTCACAGGGTGTCTGTTGTGGGGAGGGGAAGGGAAAGGAGTTTGTAAGTTATGTGGGGGATAGAGCAAGTAGAGAAAAAAGTGCTTTTCTCCCTTTCTCACAATACAAGAACTCGTGGGCACTCCATGAAATTTCTGAGCAGTCGGGTTAGAACAGATAAAAGGAATTACTTCTTCACCCAAAGAGTGATTAACATGTGGAATTCACTGCCACAGGAGGTGGTGGCAGCTACAAGCATGGATGGCTTCAAGAGGGATTGGATAAACATATGGAACGGAGGTCCATCAGTGGCTGTTAGCCACAAAGTATAGATAGGAACTCGCAGTCTGGGGCAAGTGATGCTCTGTATTCTTGGTGCTTGAGGGGGGGGGCAACAGTGGGAGGGCTTCTAGTGTCCTGGCCCCACTGCTGGACCTCCTGAGGGCACTTGGGGTTTTTGGCCTCTGTGTGACAGAGTGTTGGACTGGATGGGCCACTGGCCCGATCCAACATTGGCTTCTCTTGTTCTTATGCTAAGCCGTTCTGATACTCTGAGTGAAGGGCAGGGTAGAAATCCAATCTCTTCTTCTTCTCTTCTATATAGGATATGAGAACAGATGGGATATGGGGTTTCCAATTATAACATTGCAGCTTCAGAAATGAATATACAGAAAGGCCTTCCAGGCCAACAGATTGATAAAATTTAGATGTGTGGAAGAAAAAACTTGGCTTGTTCTCAGAGGCATTATATACCAATGCAGATATTTTAACTGCTGATTTTTATCATTGACATTATTAATTTATATATGTCTTATTTGTTTTATGTATTCAGCTAAATTATGCATGGCTTTGAATTTCAAGCACAAAGACAATTAACACCTTTTAAAAATAAACAGTGAAATAATATCTGTTTAGTGTTTAGCGTGGCCCAAGACCTTTAATCTCAGCTTTGGTATTTTACATGAATAGTTCCTTTGTGTGTGTGTACAGCAGCACTGGATTTAAAAATCTCACACATTTAATAAGACAATAAAAACATGTTGAATATATGGTTTCATAACAACAAGGCAAGCCTGAGAAAAAATGATTAAAATGTCAAACACAGAGGAGTGCCCTACAGCACTAGCCAAGCTTATCAACAGAACATCTCAAACATTTTCTGAAATGCTACATACAACCCAGAAGAAAGAAAAGATTTCCAGTGCTAGTGCCTTTGGATATTTCAAAATTTAAAAGTTCAAAGTACAGGAATGCCCTACAAGTTGAACATCATGCAAGAAGGACCCAAACTATTCAAACTAAAAATAAAAGCAAAAACCTGATTCTTAAATTAAGGCTGATTTTTTTTTAGACACCAGAAATAATATTGTCTTGTGCACTCATGCCTTTGGCAACATGACATCAGTTTTTAGTCATGATGTTGTGGTTGGTGTTTTTAATACCACTGTAATCTGCCTTAAATCCAATTTCACGGGGTGGTGGGTTAAAAAGGCTCCAGAGCAATAAATATATCTAATTTGAGAAATGTGAAAAATTATGAAATCATCAAAAAAAAAAATTAAAAAAGTATACATGAACTAGCCTGCTAGATTACCTCAAAATCTCCTCCAATCTAGCATTTTGTTTGCAACAATAGACAGATACCTCTGGGAAATACATATTATTATCATTATCAACTATTTGACTGGTAGATGGTGTTCTGCAATTCAAGATGTAGCCAAGTTCTTGCAAATTGCAAATATATCTTCACAGGATTCTTGCTGTTCCAAGCAACACTGTCTTCTGAAGCTGAGCTGGTGTTATTTGCTGAATGCCCAGAATGTGCAAGTGTTTCTTGAGACTTCTAGGCACTGCTCCAAGGGCTTCAATGACAACTGGAACAATTGTCACCTTCTTCTCCCAGAGGCACTCTAACTCTATTCGAAGATCTTAGTATTTCATGGTCTTCTCCTGTTCTTTCTTTTCTATTCTATTGTCTCCTGGGATCCCAATGTCAATGATCCAAACCCTATTTCTCATTTTTTTCCCTACACTTGTGATATCAGGGGTGTTATGCTCCAGTTGTTTATATGTTCATAACTGGAAGTCCCAAAGAATCTTTGTTTCAACATTCTCCATGGTCTTTTCTGATTTGTGATCCCATGAATTTCTGGCTGGTGGTAAACCATACTTCTTGCAAAGATTCCAGCACAACTTGCTGCAACTCTATTGTGATGTTCTTTATAGCCAGTTTGAGCAATTTTACTGCAGGCACTGACCATGTGATCAACTGTTTCAACCTTTGTCTTGCAAAGTCAATATTTGCTGTCATCACTGGTCTTCTGAATCTTGGCTTTCATGCTATTTGTTTTGAGTGCCTGCTCTTGTGCAGCTAGAATGTGTCCTTCTGGTTCTTTCTCTAAGTGCCCATTTTGGAGTCACTCCCAGGTGTTTTTATTGTTGTTGCTGCTGTTGCTATTAGTCTCTTCATATTTATTGTAACAACATACACTGCACAATATTCTTGGGATTCTCAGTGAGAAAGATGGACTATCAACGTAGTAAATAATAAAATTAACAAAGGGCCCCCCCACCATTTGGAATTCAGAGGTTATACTGCTCTTCAACATTTATGGCAGCCATTTTCAACCAATTTATTTAAAACATTCATAATACCACCTCTCCATGCATTTATGCTTGAGTAAACTGGCCACCAAATAACAACAATCCACACATAATCATTAAAACCATTACCATACCCATTCAGCTATACCACCATGGTGAACAGCTAAACTTTAAATGGCCATTAAAGCAGTATTTAAAATGGCAAAACAAACCGTTAAAATGACAATAAAACCACAATGAAAGTGGCAATAAAACAGCAGTTAAAACAGTAATTAGAAGAGTGGTTAAGCTGTCAATAAAAAAAAGAACAAAAGAAGGAAAAAGCTAAATCAGTAAGTTTCCCTCCATGAGTTTGTCTTGACTCCTTTGAAAGACAACCTACCTAATTGACATGCACACACCTCATGTCTACAATGTCCAGCAAGTCAGTTCCAGGTCCCCCAGAATTCCATGCAAGTGCAGCTCCACAGTGGGGCAAATAAATTCTCTGGAAGCCATTTGAGCTTGAAAAAATGGCACAGGCCTAGGCCAGGATCCCAACTGCAGAATGGTGTGAGGAAATGGGAATAGAGCACTTGCTCCTGGCTGTGAGGATGATAATTAGGGATAGTCACAAACTGCATTTTTGCAGTTGGCTTCATAGTTCATGGGTAAACCATGAACTGAACCATGAACCCATATGAACCGGGAGGTTGGTTCAGGAACCAACCCAGTTTGTATTGGTTAGTGAGCCATTTAAAGTTTAAACCCCTGCTTTCTGCTCCCCACAGCTTTTCACAGGGAGCAGAAAGCAGGATTTCCAAACAGCTGAGCAGCTTCCCGCCATGGGAACTGTTGCTCAGCTGTTTGGTTTAAATGTCTCCAAGCTGTTTTTCCAATCTTAGCTGTTGTCATGAAGAACAGAAAGCAGGGATAAATTCCCGCTTTCTCCTCTTCACGAACTAACATGAACTGCACCAAAATTCGTAGACGTTCATGACAGTTCTTCAGTTTATGAACATCGCTTTGTGAGCCATGAACTGGCCAAAATTTGTGTTGAACTTCAGTTTGTCAGCTGGTTTCTGCCCATTCCTAATGATGATATTTCTTTGCTCTTTATCCCTTCGGGACCTTCCTTCTGGTGCTCTGCAGTGACCCATCCTGCTTCCCTCCTCCTGGTCAATGTGTGCTTGTGAGGGGAGCAGTTTGTGATTTGAAATTTCAGATCAGAATGGTTTCTGAAATAAAAGAACATCTGTTTTTTGTACAAACTGGTATCTCAGTGACTATAATGCCTGACATTTAACCATTTACAATGTGAAAAGGGCACATTTTTCCTAGATTACACTGAACTGCCCGAAAGTGGATTTAGCATCCCTAATCTAAGATAATGCTATTAAACCTTCACTCCCCATCAATCAAGCCTCTGAACCAGCTTTGTTCTATAGTGGCTCTAGGCTGGCAATATGCCATAAATCCTCCACTTAAAATTTATCTAAACTCTCAAGGGGGGGGGGAGTATTCTAACTCATTGTACACCCTACCTGCAATATAGACAATTATTCTGGAAACAAACAAAACTATTTGTCCTGGTTCCTTAAAAGAAAAGATCTGGTAATGATACTCACTGCAAAGTAAGCTGGGGGAAAACATATGTATCTAGTTATCTCAGAGCAGAGAAAGATTTTCTTGAATGTTCAGCTATTTGCAGACAACAGAAACACAAATATTGGTGTAAGTAAATAAGAAAATAATTTGGGGGTGCAGCTTGAAATTCCAGTGATAGGGTTGAAAGCTCCGGGTGGGGAAATACCTGTGGATTTGGGAGGGGGCGTGGAGCTTGGAGAGGGCACCATTTGGAGAGGAGAGGGACGTCAGCAAGGTACAATGCCATACAGCCCCCCCCCCCAGCAGCCAGTTTCTCCAAGAGTACTGATCTCTGTCATCTGGAGATCAATTGTAATAGCAGGAGATCTCCAGGCCTCACCTGGAGATTAGCAACTCTAGATATGGATTACAGTGACCTGATTAAAAAAGATGCAGGTGAATAGCTGTATTGGTCTGCTGATTAACAAAGAAAACAACATTCCAAAATCTTTTCGAAGCTAACTACAGATCTGTGAGTGTTTCTGCAGTGCCCTTTACCAGCGATTCTTTACAGCTCTGCAGAAGGGAGACAAAGACTAGGCCTGGCCTGGCCAGCCTGGCCTGGTCTCAGTTCACTGATGAACACCTTCAGTCAACATCTTACCCTACAATGGTGCCAGTTCCATTTTGCTGTCTATTTTGCTGGGTAGCAGAACTGTATTAAGCATATTAGTGCTTTTTGCAAGAGGGTAGGTCTGACTAACCACCTGATTGCTGTCGGAACAAGAAAAGCTACAGGTGCTTAGAAAGTCCAGAAAAACATGTATCCTCCAGCTATCATATCACCCAGCACACCTAACACCCCTTCTTCCTTTGCTTAGTCCCTCAGTCACCCAGCAGGGTTCTTGGGCTGCCTCTGTTTGATTTTTGGAGGCAGGCATTCTAGATTATTACTTTAGCAGTCTGCAAGAAATTACCAAACACTTCTTCATTAAGTACTGAACACATGAACACGACAATCTGCTTTATATGGACTCAAACCTATCTGTCTGGCAGTGGGACTCAGGTAGAGGTCTTTGATATCACCTACTTCCTGATTATTTGGACTGATGATGCTGGATATTGGATCTGGGACCT
Source organism: Lepidodactylus listeri (assembly GCA_029233225.1). Classification (NCBI taxonomy): domain Eukaryota; kingdom Metazoa; phylum Chordata; class Lepidosauria; order Squamata; family Gekkonidae; genus Lepidodactylus; species Lepidodactylus listeri. The sequence continues at coordinate 20,073,530 of JARCFY010000012.1, forward strand.
TTTGCATGAGAAACAGATGCTCCACCATTGAGCTATGACCCTTTGCTTAGCCGTATGGGAAGTCTTCAGGATTAGAAGCAGCAATGTTGAGTGCAGACCATTCCAGAGAAGATTCTTCTGACATTTCTGCTGATCTCAAGTCTAGAGCCGGCTTGCTGGCTAGGCAGAATATAAGTCAAAATAAATAAATAAATAAATAAATAAATAAATAAATAAATAAATAAATAAATAAATAAATTCATTCATTCATTCATTCATTCATTCATTCATTCATTCATTCTGGGAGGAACTCCCAGGACCATCATCAATTCCAATCCCACGGTTCCTAGCAATCAGGAGATTGGCAAGTGTTGTTGGTTAGTCTCCTCTATCAGTCTATTTCAAGGCATCATCCTTTGTTGTCTTCTGTGGTGAAGTGATATTTCATCTGGCTATTTGTTTTTGGGGGGTGGAATTTAAGTGGAATAGTGAATTAGCACTCTATGAATGCTGAGAGGATAACCCAGTCAACCATTACAGGTAATTAGAAGAGTACAGGACAACTTTTTCTCCCTTGAATCTGCAAAAAGTAGGGCTGCCAAATCCAGGTTGAGGATTTCCTGGAAATTTGGGGGCAAAATCAGGGGAGGTAGGAGGGAGGGAGGAGTCTGGGGAGGGGAGGGAGCTCAGCAAGGATACGATGCCATATAGTCCACCTTCCAACGTTGCTGTAGTCTCATGGGGAAGTGATCACTGTAGTCTGGGGATTAGTTCTGTGAGATCTCCAGGTCCCACCAGGAGGCTGGCAGCTGTAAGGAAGGAGGTCAGTTCATATGTTGATGGAGATTGCCAGAAGAACAACAGAACAGTTTCTGGGCCTCAGTGGACAGCACAACATTCAGTGCAGGTGGCAGAAACCTTCTGGAATCGGGCTGGTAATTCCCCATGAGATAGCAGCTCATGGGGAATTACCTGCAGCTCTCACTTGCACTCCACGTGGATTACACAGACTGAGTCACATACAATCAGCAGGGTGGGATTTATTTTATTTATTATTTATTAGTTTTGATTTGTACCCCACCTTGCCTGCAGAGGCAGGCTCAAGGCAGCACACAACAAGCTAAAATACAATAAAATACAGATGCATAATGCAATACAATAAAATTTACAAGAACACACAATAGAAATACAAAGTGCAATTAAGTGCAGATGGCGATTACTGTATGATGGTCCAATGTAGAAAGACCAGTATCCATGCCAGTAACATGAGGGCCATAATTATTCAGATTAGAATAGCTCATTCATCAGTGGCAGCTCCTAATTGAAAGCCTGGTGGAAGAGCTCCATTGTACAGGCCCTGCAGAACTGCAAAAGTTCCTGCAGGGCTCTGATGTCTTCCGGGAGCTCATTCCACCAGTATGGAGCCACCAGTGTGGATATTCAATAAGCAATGCTTATTGGATCGGATTAGGATGGTAAAACCAATCAGAAATCTAAAAGAAGAACTGAAGTAAAGGCTAAGTCTTAACACGATACATTAAATGATGCAAAAATTAAACAGCAGGATCCTAGTTTCAGCAAGCTAAACACCCCTGTGTAGACCACAGTCCTTACAAATTTATCTAAGTAACGTTGTGAATCATTTACTGTGTTGTCTGTACAGAACTGAAAACCACTGCCTGCAATGTGAGGCAGAGCTGTTCGGTCGTCCCAACCCATGTTAACAAGTCTGTGCTTCTTCTCAACAGAATGCCCACCCCACCTCCACCCCGTGAACAGCTCTGTATAGTCTTAAGTTTTATTGAAAAGTATTAAACTTGGCCCAAATGGGAGGAAACAATTGCAGAGTGCTTTCCTCCGCCCCATATCTGCTCAGCACGAGCGGAGAATCAGGATCAATGGATTTATCCCAGTGCGCCTCTTATGCTGCTGCTTCCTACAACATTGTTCCCTGCTTCTCACAGCACTTCCCCCTGATTTACAACAGTAAAATGGAGAGGAGGCCCCTGGAGCTCAGCCTGAGCCCATAACTTCTGTATGCACATGAGACATCATCCTGGACCAACTAATGACTGTGGGGGGAGGATAATCAGTACATTAAAAAATTCTCTAATGAGGCTTTGATACGGCACAGCGCAACAGCTCGATGGGATACTAGATGGTCTACTGGGTCATTGATTTGTTAACTACAGTTTCTTTTTGTACGCCAGAACATTAATCAGCTTTAATGGCTCCAATGGAAGCATATTAATTAATTGCAGCTCCATTAATAACTCCCTGATTATGTGTTTACCTGACTTAGACTGCAGTGCACATTTTAGGAACTCTTTAATTAGGTTTTACTATAATAGTGGCTCCAAGGGAGAGTATAAATAGTGAGTTGGTAGGTACAGCTCACTTCTTACAGAGTGAAGGGATGTCAGCTAGATGAGATGCAAGGAAATAGCAGAGAAGTCTGGGTGTGAAATATCAGCCTCGCTTGCGGAGCCGAGATATGAATGATCCAAAGCCAGTGCGATAGCAAATGTGCTATTGTGTGTCAAGTGCCAGACTTAGCCAGAGGTCTCAGCCATAATGCTTACACACTCCGTTTCTCGTCGTAAAAATATCTCACAAGATTACTGTCATAGATGTTCGATCCCCTGCAGGTATGGCTCATGTCCTGTGCCCAGGTAACAGTAATAGGAGCTGAACGTTTGACGCACTGTTTGTCTGCATCTGGACAGCTTGAATGTGTCTGATTGCAGAAATGATGATGCATCTGGAATTGCATACGGCTTCACTGCAGCTGCCCACTCATTATGTCTGCTGCCACCTCCTGCTTAAAAAGCATCTCTTCCAAAGAAAACAATGAGGACTGACATTTAGAGTTGGACTTACTGTTTTGTTGTCTCTGTTTGCCTCGGTGTTACTCAGGATCAGCTTGCTCAAGCGCATTCTCACTGGCAATGGCTTCGATCCCACAGAGGATTTCTGCAGAAGGTAGGAGGTAGGTGAAGTTCTCTGAGTCCCCCCCCCTCCTGCTGCACATCTCTGACTCCCCCTATGTTTATTCTTAGGGTTCCCCTTTCCCAGGAGCAGTACTGCGGGGCATTTAGTGCTGCACGGGGGGGGGGGGGGGGGGAGTCCCAGTCTTCAGAAGGCAAACCCTTCCATTGACAGAAATCACTATTGTAACCAAACCACCATATCCAATGTAGGTAATTTAAACAACACTACTGATCTTGCTGGAACAAAGTTGGAGTGAACTGTGAGCATTTCTGCGCTCAACAAAAAGGTCACTTTAATTACCTGGCCTTGGCCCTGGGGAAATCTGGTGACTGGGGAAATTTAGATTACAGTCCGCGCATATGCCAAAGTGGCTGCAGTTTCCTGGAACATCAATTGTCACCACAACCCATGTCCATAAGGGCATGGCCCTGAAGTATGAGCAGCTACTGCATAACCACAAAAGCTGCTCGTCATTGAATTTGAATCCAATACAGCAACATCCAGGGGATCTGGAATGGGAACTCAACTTGTAGGTCAATAGGAGTTCAATCAAGGTAATGTCAGATGGCAGTTGTGACTGAATATTATGGATAAAATTAGGTCAAAGTCTCCCTCCCTAACATGAATGGTCCCAGGAAAGGGTAGAATACAAATTAGGGATTAATGAACATTACAAGAAACTTCCCAGTGGTAGGAGTGATTTGACAATGGAACCAGTTATCTGGGAAGGGACTCCTTCTTACTGGTGGTTTTTAAGCATAGCTGAACATTTAGCTTTTGTGAGTTATTCTAGCTTTGGATTTCCTGCACTGAGGAAGGGTTGAGCTAGAAGGTCTACAGGCATTATCCAGATATAGAATTCTATAATTCTGTTAATGTTTCCTATATTGCTTCTTTTTATATGTTTGGTTGTTTTTTTTTACCACTGGCTTCTTCTTTTGGCTGTTGGTTTTGTAGATCATGTGCTTTTTATTTACATGTTGTTCTTTATAATGTACATTTTGTATGGCTTTTATACATACAACACATGTGTTTGCCTATAAGAAGTATAATGTGATTGATTTACAAATAACATTTGAAACTGCGCGCATCCGCGAAGGCATAAAAAATAAAGGATCATGGGTTCAGTCTGCACATGGGAGAAACAAAATTGAAACAGATTTGGGAGTCAAAATGGCAGTTATGACTATCTCTCCAGTTATACAGTTGCCATCTTCCAGGTGTGGCCTAGAGTTCTCTAGGAAATACAGCTGATCTCCGGATTACAGAAATCAGTTCCCCTGGATGAAACATCAGCTTTAGAGGGCAGAATCTACAGAATCGTATCCTTGCTGAGCTCCCTCCCCCCCCAAACTCCGCCTTCCTCAGGCTCTGCTCCAAATCTCTAGAAATTTTCCAAGCTGGAGTTGGCAATCCTATTCCAATATGAGTATGATTTTTAAGTAGTCTTAGCAACATTGCAAAGTGTACATGAAGCTATTGCCTTTAATATCACTGAGTGAGGGGAGAATTCTGGGTTTCTTTTCCTTTTTCTCCCAATTTCTGGTTGCACACTGGAGCCACAACACCATGCACTACAAATACTGGAATGAGAGTTAAATTTACCAAAATCAGTATTGGGCACATGCGTACAGAAAATATGACATCATTTAGGGTTGCCAGGTCCTACCTTGTTGCTGGTGGGGGGATTTGTGGGGTATTCCTGGAGGGGGAGGGGACATCATGTGACATCCCCAATGTGATGACATCACCCAGAAGTGCTGTCATCCTTGCATTGGTGATGTTGTACGGTGACATTCTGGTTTGAGGGCAAAACTCTATGGTTTGAGGGTAAATTTACTACAGAGTTTTGCCCTCAAACCAGAGCATCTCCCGTGATATTGCCAACATGATGATGTTGCTTCTGGGTGATGTCATCATGTTGGAGATGTCATGTTGGGACATAGCAGTTTGGGGTGGTGTCCCCCTCCCCAAGCTAGCTGGCCAGCAGCAGGCAGAAGCTCGAATACCGGGGGTAACCGTTGCTCGGACCTTGGGACTGGCAACTTACATTCACTCAAACATAATTTGGACACAACTAAGGATTGTTTCCCAAATAATGCTTTCAAGCCAGACCTTGCTCTCACAAAATGGGCTGCATCAGAATATGAGAGAGGCAAACTAAATGATATCCCAGACCAGCTACCCAGAACCATCCCAGCCATCTGAGATGTTTCCAGATCATATATCCAAACCCTTCCATTAGCTCACTGAGCCAGGTATAGCAACCAATTAATATGTAAACTTAGTCTAGGAAACATGAATTATGAACCTGGAATCTTAATTTAAATCAATAAATAGAAGATTGAAAGACAACGTGTCATGGAGATAGATCAAGATGGGCAGCCGTGTTAGCCTGTCCGTAGCAGTAGAAAAGCATAAGAGTCCAGTAGCATCTTAAAGACTAACAGAATTTGTGGCAGGGTATGAGCTTTTGTGAGCCAGTGTTCACTTCATGTCATGGGGTAGAGAAAGCAATGATTTAAACTATTTCTTTTAAACCTTAGTGATTTAGATCACTTAAAATCAACCAACATAATAGGCTTTGCTGTTCTTTTCCAGAAAATGCATATTGTTTGCAATCGGAAAGGGGAATCCCTGCACATGCCTAGAGCATTTCCTGCCATAGGACAAGTTCCTCCACATACGGCCTCCCCTCTCTTGGACCATGAACCCTGGGTCACAGATAAAGCAGCCAGATTTTGTGCAGCTGCTAGAACCACTGCAGGTCTAAATTTATTTAATAGATTATACTTGCTCATTTTGATACACCTTGTGTTACTTTTATTATGTATCCTTGCAGCTATTGTATTTACTTCTGAGTGGCTGTTGACCATAGTAAATAATTCATTTAAGTTCCCGCATATATGGAGATTTATGTCTCTGACGGAGCTCTCATGGTACAGCGGACTGTGCAGAAACACTATTCTTCTCAGAGTCACTGCTTGCTTAACTCAGTTCAAAATTAAAAAAGCATAAATCCTTAATATCCATGTTCACCCCACCCAAATTCTTTGCAAAGAAAAACTGAAGGCAGTTAACTGAAGTCATTTTTTTAAAGGCATTTTGTGATGGAGTTACAAAGAAATTCTCTGAGGGCTTTCAGTGATATTATTTCTTCAAGGATTAATTTTCTTTCCACTTTTTCACATGGCAGAATCAACACTGAACCAGAATGGCCATCATAGCAGCATAATTCAAACCTTGTCACCTAGAAATATCCGTAACTGTATCGGTGTAAAGCAATATGTTTAATTGATTCCTGTACGCCTCATTTTATAATGGGCAAATCGGTTTTGGATTGGATCCTGTACTGTTGGTGTTTTCTCCTCTTAACACTGTCACTTCGGAAAACAAGGGAATAATATTGTTTGCCTTGTGCCTGTGGGAATTATTAAAGAGAATGCATTCACTTGAAACAAGGACTCTTTCTCTGCAAATATAAATTGATTTTGAGTACTTTTGGGATAAGGAGGGAGGAAATAAAACATAGGTTGTAAACTGAAGTGTATTTAATGCCTCCCTGAATCTCATATGAAGCACATTTTTTTTCTTCGTGAGACAGAGTCTAAATTACCTTTTCTTTCTCATTGAAACTATTGTATACATGCACTAATGTTATATGAGGGGAATGGTTAGACAGTAGAACATCTCAGAAAGAAGATAGAGTTTAATGGAGAGCAAGCTGTAGACCAGTCCTCAATGGCATCGTGAGGTATGCAAGACCAAAGCCATTTTAGAGTAAGCCAGAGAAATCTGTTTGCAGGTCTTCCAAATGCTTTGCAAAAATAAGAATGTAAGAGGTGCACACGTCTCTCCATCCATGTTCCAGTTCATCTAGTCCAGCAAGCTACTTCACAGAGTAGCCAAACTGTTGACCAGATGACCAATAAACAGAATGTAGGGACCAAGGCTTTCCCCTGATGTTGCCTTGTAGCGCTAGTATTCAGTGGTTTTCAGCATGTGGATCTGGAGGTTTCCTTTAGTAATAACAGCTAGTAGCAATTGATTGACTCATCCTTTATTAATCTGTCTAACCCCCTTTAAAGCCAGCTAGGTTCATGGCCTTCACTATGTCTGCTGGGAGTTCCAACTGAAATTTATTTATTTACTTCATTTATACCTTGCTTTTCTCACCAGTGGAGACTCAAAGCGTCTTACATTGTTCTCCTCTCCTCTGTTTTATCCTCACAAGAACTCTGTGATGTAGGTTAGGCTGAGAGTGTGTGACTGACCCAAGTTCACCCAACAATCTTCCTTGGTAGACTAGAGATTCAATACAAACACAGTATCTACCATGAGATGGCAACCAATATACACAGACTCTTCTTTAAAGTTAATAATGAATATTACAATGGTGCTCAATGCAACAATATAACCCATTTCAAACTGGAACAGTATGCCATAAAAATAATTCCAGAAGTCTTCCATCTATGTAGTCTTTAAGTGTGAGGATTCTTTGATAAAGAGAAAGAAACGGGCTGAAAGTGAACCGGGACCCCGTCAGAATCTTTCACAAGCTGTATTGTTATTACTGGTTATTGTAAGGAATAGGCTATGTTGTACTTTGGAATACTTATATTGGTATAAATAACAAGGATCATATAAGTTACATTGAGCACCATTGTATTATTCGTTAGTAACTTTAAAGAAGAGTCTGTGTATATTGGTTGCCATCTCATGGTAGATATTGTGTTTGTATTGGGTTAACTGTCCATGAGCCTCTAATTTGGTGAGACTGGATATGCAAACAAGAGTTTCTCAGGTCTTAGTATGATTCTCAAGGGACTATTCAACAGTACCCAACCATACTATACTCAAATCTCTCAGCATGGCCCATGGACATCCTTGGTGAAAATGTAATGTATACCTGGTCTCATAGTGGTTAGAGATTGACTAGTACATGGGAGACCTAAGCTGAAATTCCCATTCATCCACATTCCAGAAACCTCTCTGTGTTACCTTGGACCAGCCACTCTCTTCCTATAAGTCTAACTTATCCTTTCAGGTTGTTCTGAGGATAATATGGAGGGTGTGAAAACTATCTAAATTACCCCGAGCAAACTGGGGGAATGGAAGGATTAAAACATGATAACAAATAGTTCTTTCAGGAGCCCCCAACGTTCCTTTGTTGGAACACTGTGTTTTGTCAACAGGAGCAAAAGTAGTTCCAAGAACTAATTCTTTTTTATGAGATTGCCCTTCCTGAGAGCTGGGGTACTAGTACGAGAGTGAACCCAACTGTGGACTCCTTCTCCTTCTAGGAATTCATAATCACTCACTTTAAACATCTACTTGACTTGACACCACAGCTAATCAGAGAGCACTAGCTCATGTATACAAAGTGAGAGGATCAAATTTCCTAGAGAGGTTCTCTCTCTCTCTCTTAAATAATTAAAAAAATCAATACATTTTTTAAAAAAGGTGTGAAGGGAGGTAATGAGGAAATTTTGTCCATAGTCCTGTGGTGGGGCTTCCCAGTATGCCCACCAAGGTGAGCAATCTCCCAGCTTCCACTCCCCAAATCTCTATGGTTTTTACCATGGAGACTGGAGAATTCTTAGAGCATCATATCATCACTTACAAATATAAATGGAAGTGACATTGCAACAACATGTGATCTTCCAGGGAGTATTTGTCATAAAAATACCTTTTAGGGCTTCTTACCTCTCAATGCCTCTTGTCTTCTAGGGCAAGTTTTGATCCCAGGTCCACATTTTATACATTCGGTTTACCACATGCTGAGATATTTTAGTCATAATACTATAAAAGAACGCATGATGAAATAATAATGCATAATTTACTGTCTGGGCATCTCAGGAGCAATTGACTTGAAATTAAAACTTTTCCTGAAGACAGATTTACATTTCACGCCATGTTTACGCCTTCACTCACAATTGATGGAAAGGATTTCAGTGGACAGGCAAAACTGGACAACTTGAAAAATTATTTCATATCCTGAACTCTGATGATTAATACACTGTTGATTCTTTGCCATAAATCACTGATTTTTATCAGAGAGGCACAAGCAGCTTTGGCTCTGATCTAATGCAGCATCAGTAGAGTTATTTTATAGATGTAGGAGGAAAAAGGAACACAGAAAGGTGTGAGTGTTCAGACACATCATTAAACTTCTGAAAGGATCAAATGGAGCCATCTGCTTGTTGATGTGAGACTATGGGATGGAAGGGAGAGCTAAGAAACTGTGCACAAAATCAAGCAGAGGAGATTGATCTGAATGGCACTTCTTCCTAATAGTGGAGGTATGCCAAGTGTTTTGAAGCAAGGGACGTGCTTTCTCGTCATACCTGCCAAAATCGTAGAGGAGTGAAATTTCACAAGATGCTGGAATAGTTGCCTAGAGTTCCTGAAGAACCACAAACTTTGCCAGCACTTGTGAGAATATAAATCATGGGGGGCATTTATCCCAAGGAATAAGGGGAGTGCACATGGTTTTCACTTCCCTCCCTTTATCCTCAAAACAGACCCATGAAGCAGATTAGTCTGAGAGAGAATGACTGGCGTGATGGCACCCCAGAGTGATGAATGACCAAACAGAAATCGGTGTCTCCCTAACCCTAATTTGACGCTCTCAAAATTATACGAACATGCAAAACTGCTTTGTACTGTGTTGCACCATTGTCCCCTCAAGCTCAATATTGTTCACTCTCACTGGCAGCAACTCTTCAGCATCTAGAGATGATAGCCTCCAGGCAGGACCTGGGGATCTCCCGGAATTAAAGCTCATCTCCAAACTACAGAGGTCAGTTCCCCGGGAGAAAATGGATGCGTTGAATCGTGAAGCCTGTAACCCGTTAAGGTCCCTGTCCTCCCTGGGTTCTGTCCCCAAATCTCCAGCACTTCTCCAACCTGGATCTGGCAACCCTAGCCTCCACCCCACCCCTGCCAGTGGCCAGGAGGGACCTGTCAATCAGCATCCTTGAAAAGGGAAGGTCTTTCCTGACACCTGCTAGCTGAGGCTCTTCGAACATCAGACACTGAACATGAGGCCTTCTGCATGCAAAGCAACCTCGCAACCACTGACCCACAGTTCCTCCAGTTTGTAGCACATAATTAATCAAGCCTGACTGTTCCCTGGAAGGGCAGATCCTGAAGCTGAAGCTCAAATACTTTGGCCCCCAAATGGGAAGGGAGCACTCACTGGAGAAGACCCTGAGGCTGGGAAAGATTGAAGGTTAAAGAAGAAGGGGACGGCAAAGGATGAGACGGTTAGACAATGTTATTGATGCAACGAACATGAAGTTGAGCAAGCTCGTGGGGACGGTGGAGGACAGGAGGGCCTGGCATGATTTGGTCCATGGGGTCGTGAAGAGTCAGACTTGACTGTGTGACTGAATCACAACAAAAATCTGTGCCGTAAAGAAGAAATTCCTTCTGCCTACACTGAATCTGTTGCTCATTAACTTCACTGGGTAGTCCCAGGTTCTAGTGAAGACAGTGAGGAAAAAAGTCTTCTGTATCCCCTTTCTCCACCACAAGCGTAACATTACACATCTCTATCAGAGGTCTGATTACATTCACTAGCGGATGCCTGACTCATGACCCTCTTCAAAAGCAACACTGTTGAGAAAAAACACCATCGCCAGCAAGCCACGGTGCTTTGAATTTGGCCACACATTTCTTCAGCAACTGAACTTTCCATATTTGAAAATATGGTTCAGACATGAGGCCGTCACCCAGCCAGTTTGGTTTGTGCCAAACAGCCACAGATGCCTGGCAAATGGGGTATGGATCAGTTTAATTTAAAAAAAAAAAAGTGCATGCACAAAGATGCTGCTGGTTCAAACCAATCAGCAGCTATGAGCGTCACTAGGGACTCCTCAGACAATCTCTGAAGGGTAGCATTTTATTCAAATGCAGCATTTATTCACGGCTGATTTATATGATTTGTGGCAGATTTAATTGTCTATTTAAACAATTGCCTGCTGAGCAATTATGCCAAAAGGATGGGGCGGGGGATAGTAGAAATCAATCAGGCCGTGTGAGAAATGTGCATGCATGAAAAGCCATTAGTGCTGTACTGTGTGTTTGGGAAGTCATCCAGTGACGCAGCCTGCCATGCAGCCAAGTGGGGGGTGACAAACAGGTAAACCGGTTATTGGAAAAGCAGGGCCCTCTTTGTGACTGCCAGGCAGGATGTGAGCTGGACTGGTGGGTGTTGCAGCATTCCTATTGCAAAGGCCCATCACAGCGTGCAGAAATCCAAAGGGAAATCAAACAGTCTCTGGAAGTCTTGCCCAGACTAGCCCATCCTTAGCTGCCCTTGAAAGGAGGCCGAAGAGGGGAACATGTAACGGGAGGGTGCTCCGGAGAAGGGGGATGAATACAAAGAATCCTCTCTCCCCCCTCCCCCGCCCCAATCTCTGTTGTGGCAACAGTCCTCAACGGTAGAAGAGCCGGGGCTCAGTAGCAGAGCACCTGTTTGGCAGGCAGAAGGTCCCAGGTTCAGTTGTGTGATACGAATGAGCTGTGCCTGAGACCCTGAAAAGCTGCAACCAATCTGAATAGACAGTACTAACTTTGAGGGACCAAGGGTCTGATTCAGTATAGAACAGCTTCACATGTGATTGCCAACCTTCAAGTGGTCCCTGGAATTACAAATGGATCTCCAGGCACAGAGATCAGTTCCCCTGGAGAAAATGGGTGCTTTGGAGGGTTGACTCTATGGCCAGTTTAAATGTAGTGGTTAGGATCACAGACTCTAATCTGGGAGAACAGGGGTTTGAGTCCCCACTCCTCCGCACATGCAGCTGCTGGTGTGACCTTGGATCAGTCGCAAGTTCCCTCAGAGCTGTTCTCTCACCAGCTGTTCTCGAAAGAGCTCTCTCACCCTCGCCTATCTCACAGGGTGTCTGTTGTGAGGAGGGGAAGGGAAGGTGATAGTAAACTGCTCTGAGATTCCTTCGAGTAGTGAAGGAATCCAAATCCAATCTCTTCTGCTCTTCATTATACCCCACTTAAGTACCTGTCCTCCCGAGGCTCTACCTCCAAACTTTCAGGAATTTCCCAACCTACATTTGGTGACCCTACATGATAAGGAGGGACTTGTAGGAGAAACTTCAGTGATGGGCCAGACACGGTGGGAGAAGGCGTTCCTCGGATGGGGCATCAGCATGATGTCCACATTTCATAGGAGAGGTCACCCTTGCAAAGAATGAGACATAATAAGCACCCCGGGCTCCCACTACTCAAAGAGGATAGCCACTGCCGGTAACATCAAAAAATGGGCCTGTGTGCATTGGTGAGCTTGAGTGAACCTTGGCACAGCTCAGGTGAAAGTCTGTTTTCCCACCTGCCTTTTTTTCCTCGGCTTTCTCCTTTCCTGAACGCCTCAGGAATGCAAACATCGTTCTTTAAATACCAAAGGAACACTATAAACGGTTGGGTTGGCTGTTCCCCCCTTTTGTCCTTTCTGTTGAATTGTGCAAAATTTACCCAAAAGTAATTAATTAACCAAGAAGAGGTCCGCCTTCATCCTGTGACATCAAAGAAGGAGCCTGAGATTATTTATTTATTGATTTATTCACATTTTTACCCCGCCCTCCCTGCAATTGGGCTCAGGGCGGCTCACATAGTGGCACAAGGCCAAGATGAAAAATACAATTAAAACAGTTAAAACATTAAAATTAACACTAAAATGCTCGCAATAAATGCTGAAAATCATTTTCATTATCAGCTACAAATATAAGCAGCCTCATAATAGCTTCATTTGTTTCTATAATGTATCAGGGAAATCACTTGTTGTTGTGCTGAGGGGCTGATTATTCTGTTTCCTTTATTCCCATAAAAGCTATATGGAGCCCCCCCCCCCCACCGCACCTGAAGATCAAAAGACTGCCTAATGCCCTACAGTGGTTGAGGGCGGGGGGGGGGGAAGGGGGGAGGTTGAATCTGAAAGCCAGAAGGCTGCATTTGGAATGTGAATAGCGATCACAAAGGATTTCCCTCTCTTCCTTCCATCTTACATCAAAAAGAAAACTGTGTCACCTAGTCCCCGCCCCTCCCCAATTGTATGTGCTTGTGTGGTGCTGGAATGAACAGGGTAAGCATTCTCAAAATGGGCCCGTGTTGTCATTCCTTTAGGACTGCCAGGGGTCACAGCTGCTTATTGGGGGTTGGGGGGGGGGAGAGAGAGAACAGAAAGATGTGGGCCCTGAGTGTTGAAACTAGAAAAAAAGTCAAGCAAATGCAAGGAATGAGAAATATTGGCTTGATTCTTTCAAAGGAAAGGTGCCCTATGAATGAAGTAAATGAAGAGATCCAGTGTGGTGTAGTGGTTAGAATGTCAGACTAGAATGGTGGAGACCCAGGTTCAAATCCCCATTACACCCTGGAAGGCCTTGGACTAGTCACACCCTCACAGCCTAACCTACCTCACAGGTTTGTTGTAAGGGTAAAATGGGGGAGAGGAGAATTATGTGAGCCATTTTCAGTCCCCACTGGGAAGAAAGAAGTAATTGAAGTAAATAAATAAATGAAAAGGCTGTGCACAGGTGAACCTATTGTGTGATATTCAAAGCTCTGAGTGGCTTTCATATATCCATACAATAACAACAACAACAACAACGACACACACAGAGATATTAAGGGGGTGTATACCTAGCAGTTTGAGAGTACCACATGACGGAGTGAGCTCCCATCTCTGGCCCCAGCTCCTGCCAACCTAGCAATTCAAAAGCAAGAAACTGCAATTAGGTACCAATGCAGTAGGAAGGTAACATCATTCCATGCGCCTCAGCATTTACCCATGTGGGCCACATGACCACGGAAAAAAGTCTTTGGACAGCGCTGGCTCTTTGTCTTGGAACTGGAGAGGAGTACCGCTCCCTAGAGTCAGATTCAACTGGCTTTTGAGCAAAGGAAACCTTATCTGGCCTGGAAGATCCTGCTGACACTCTCCGAGGCTGACTAATACCATGGGAGCTGACTTCCTGTGACTTTTCCTCACACTATTCAGAAGACACTTGGATTCAAGAAACCCACCCTACTTGCCTGGCTCTTTCCCACTTAAATATTGCCCCCCCTCTGGGTCATGTGACCATTGGGTGGGAAGGGACTGAGTGACTAGCCCTTGTCTTGGAGTTCCTGGACCAGACAGTCCTGGAGCAGTATACAGGGGCGTCAAGTTTTAAAATCACCGGGGGGGGGGGACTCTTGTGTGCACACACACACACCAGAACCATGCCCCCGCTTCTGCCACCGCCGCTCCCCCCTGCCTGGCCATTCCTCCCTCCCTCCCTCCATCTGGGGGCCAGCTGGGCAAATGCCCAGTGTGATGGCATCACCCAGAAGTGATGCCATCATGCTGGGCACATTGCCAGGTTGACACTCTTGCAATCGTCCCGAAACTCTATGGTGCCCCAGCAACATGCCCAGCGTGATGGCGTCACTTTCAGGTGACGCCATCACACTGGCCATTTGCCCAGCTGGTCCCTGGACAGAGGGAGGGAGGGACGGAGGGAGGGAGGGAGAGGGAAGGAGGCAGGAGTGGCCAGGCGGGGGGAGAGATGGTGGTGGGCGGGCAGGCCTAGGAAGGGCCCGGGGAGGCATGGCGGTGGGTGCTCCATTTTGCCGGGGGGGCTCAGTCTCGCCCGGGAAATTTCGGGGGTGGCTTGAGCCCTCGAGCCCCCCTGTTGTTGATGCCTATGGCAGTATGGGAAAGAGGCTCAGGGAAGGGGTTGCTATGCCGCTGCCAAGCAAGTTTGAATTAGGCATTAATTAGAGTGTTAGTTGCAAGTGGTGATGGTGTTCCTTAAATATTGCCTTTACCATAGAAGAATTAGTTTTCCATTTATCATCTCTGGAAATGAAGCATACAAATCCACTAAATAAATAAATACAATAAATCCCTTTTGCCCGCCGGTGGGGGAATGGGAGAACATTCCGGGAATGGGAAGTGACGTCCCCAGGGCTCATTTCAGAGCAGGAGCTCCTTTGCATATTAGGCCATACACCCCTGATGTAGCCAATCCTCCTAGAGCTTACAGAGCTCTTCTTACAGGGGCTACTGTAAGCTCTTGGAGGATTGGTTACACCAGGGGTGTGTGGCCCAATATGCAGAGGAGCTCCTGCTATGAAATGAGCCCTGAACGTCACCCCCCCCATTCCCCCTGAAACAGTAACATCAGCAATGTCGAGGACGACACTCTGGATTTTGGGCAAACCTCTATGGTAAAATCAGCATCAAACCATCGAGTTTTGCCCAAAATTTAGAGCATCACCCCCAACGTCACCAACGTGCCAGCATTACTTCCAGGTGATACAACATTGCTGTTTGAGGGATTCCCTTCTTCTGACCAGCTGGCCAGCAGCAGGCAGGAGACCACAAAATCCCCCACCCCCACCAGGCAAATGGCAACCCTACAATAAACGAATGGTTGAATGCTTACACATCTGTGAGATTTACTGCACCAGGGAGTAGACTACTTCAAAACCTGACAACTGAACTTCTTACTGCCCTCTTCCCATGCAATTTATTTATTTACTTGATTTCTACTCTACATTTCTCCCCAATGGGGGACCAAAACGGCTTACATCATTCCCCTCTCTTTTTAAATTTAGCCTTGTGCGGGCAACCGGAGGGAGGCTTACAAGACTGGGGGCCTTGCCAATGATGTAATGAAGTCACTGGGGACACACTGACATCACCCCCTTTGGGTTCAGATGTGATGTCAGCACTCTGCTGGGGACATTCCAGCACTTGGGCCAAATCGTTGCTTATCCATAGAGTTTTGCCCAAATGCTACAGGGTCCCCAGCGATGCCTTGACGTTACTTCTAGGTGCACCAAGAGTGATGTCAGCACAATGGGATATTGCTTGCCGCCCCTGATTTCCCCCCTCGTTTTTTCTCCTGCTGCCCAGATGAGTGGTGGTAGGAAGTGTGCACTGGAAAGCTGACCTCTATTCTATTCCCACCACAACCATGTGAAGTGTCTGAGGTTATGGCAGTGCAGGCGAAGAAGGCCTGTGCCGCATTCATTTTCTTTTGATAATGTAATCCAGCTCTGCATTATAGAAACCAGTGCATCAGGACTCCGGTTCCACAACAGGCACAGCTCCAGAGTGAATCGCTGCGTCAAGACGCTGGAACATTTGCCGTTCTTCTCCTTTTCTTGATTCCTTTTCGGCTGCTCTCAGGCATCTCCAAATGAGCTCATCTACAAGGCAGTGCATTCACCAAGCACAGTATGAAGGGAGTTACTTAAGGGCCAAGTCTGACGACAGCCCTGGCCCTGGGACAAGCCAACTTGCGGGGTGACCTCTGTGTTCACACAGAGTGGTGTTAATGAATGCACCTGACAGCTAAGATTATTCCCCAGGAGGAGTTCAGGCAGGAGTCAGCACCTCAGACAAGATGGATGGCCACCAAGGCAGGGACATTATCAAATTTAAAAGGAGACGAGGGAGAGGACGCCAGTGTTTTACTTACGACTATTTAATCTGGAAAGAAAGCAACCGTCCCTTTTACTTTGTCATGCAATAACGTTTTTGATGAACTGTGGATTCCTATTGCTTTCCGTGGGATCTTCTCTAAATGGAGGTGGTCACTCCGTTTTATTTATGCCAGATTTTTTTTTTAATGTTGATGCTGCTTCAGATTCTGATTAATTATATTCTGGTGAGAAACAGCAGTGGCTTGAGTCAGCAGAACGTTTCGAAATCCATCATTAACTTGTCATTAGGAGACTGTCTCTCTCTCTCTCTCTCTCTCTCTCTTGGTACACTTTCAGAATTACAGAAGAGAGCTCCACAACACTTTTAACTTCAAGGCGGAGGAAGTACGTTATTCCTGTTTATCATTCGATGATTGCATTTATGAAACACGAGGCAGCATGCAAAGGGTCCCCAAGCAGGGATGATGGATCAGAGGGTTGTTGCAAGGATGAAAGGGATGAGAGAAGAAGAGGAGGAGGAGGACGGAACTATCTATGCCACACTGAGCTCCATGAAGGAAATGTGGGATAAAGAATGTTTATTATCAGGGGTCATTTCGTAGAAAAAGAGGTGCAGGAGCTCATTAGCATAACCTATTTGCATATGCCACACCCCCTAACATACCGGAAGTGTGTCAGAAGGCAACACCCACCCCTCAGGCTCCACTCCACAGGTGAGTGAAACTGACCTGCTCTTCCTCCATTCCCTTCCCCAGCCAATACTTTGTGCAATAAAAATAAGCGTAAAGAACACACCCTCATTCTCTTCCTGCTCCCTTGAAACCACCAGACTTGAGATACCTAGGACATGTGCACCACCCATCCCTTCCCCTTCCCCTCCCCACAACAAGACACCCTGTGAGGTAGGTGGGGCTGAGAGAGGTCTTTCGAGAACTGCTTATGAGAGAACAGCTCTGAGAGAACTTGTGACTGGCCCAAGGTCACACCAGCAGCTGCATGTGGAGGTGTGGGGAATCAAACCCGGTTCTCCCAGATTAGAGTACAACTCCTGACCACTACACCAGACTGATGGGGTGGAAGCTGCTGAAGGGTTGGTGAAATTTCTCCAGTACTTATGTGCCATGTGCCCAGATAAAAAATGGTATACTCAGAAAATTTATATGCCACCTTGAGCAAGACTCTGGAAAAGCAGCACACAGTCATAAAAGGAACAGTGATAAAATTATCAATATTAAAACAAAACATTAAAAACAATAAAAACCCTAGCAGGGCTTTCCCCGGGGCGCTGCGCCTCTGCACTGCTCTGGGAAGCCGAGGAGGGGGCGGGGCTTGGTCATGTCCCCGCCCCCTGGGCTCCTCACTCCCAGAGCTGTGCTCCTGTGCGCTCCGGCTCCAACGGACCCCTGTTTATTATCAAAATCTACCTGGAAGTCCCAGGGAAAACACAAGTAAGCCATGAACTCCAAAGTTTACCCCCCCCCCATAAAGGAGTCCCCAGTGCCACTCTTGCAAGACTCAAGGAACTTCTCTCTGCCTGTGATACATTGGATTTGTTTCTTCTCTCAGGGCTTGTCCTTCATTGCCTTTAAAAGCAGTGGTGTCTGAAAGCTGACCACACAGTTCCTTTTTTTAAAGGCCTTGATGTTTAATAGGATATTAATCTCATAATGGACATGGCTGTCCTGGTAATACAATATTGGCACTAGTTGGACAGGTAGTTATGGGATGGGATAGGGAAGAAGCAGGTGCACTTTGGTGGAGGTGTGGACATGCTAACATTATTTTAAAAGACATTCCCCAAATAACTGCAAGAAACAAAACAAAATAAGGACAAAATAATGATAGTGATTTGCCACGGGAAGCTACTAGAAAACAGAAAACACAAGCGACTACAGAATACCCCAACTGCTTGGATTTAAGTCCCCTCAAATGACATTGACACAGTCAGCAGGGATGGTGTTGTGATGATAGCTGAATGATAGAATGAAGAAATCTGTTATACAGGGACCTTCTGCTTTGACCTCAGCCTTCTGTTGCTTGTTGGTTGTCAGCATTAGCTGAGATGTTTGTGGTCTTTGGTTCAAATCTTATCTCTGCCACAAGCTCGCTAGGCAGCCTGAAACATTCAGGGCCCTGACTAAAAATGGTAGGACAATGGTCCACATTTAGGCTTGTTAACCTCCAGGTGGAGATCTCCCAAGATTACGACTAATCTCCAGACACCAGAGATCAGTTTCCCAGAAGAAGAGGACTGCTTAGGAGGGAGGGCTGTATGGCACTATGCCTTGATGAGGTCCTTCTCCTTCTCAAGTCCCACCTTCCCCAGTCTCTACCCCCCTCCCCAGATCTCCAGGTATTTCCCAAGCAGGAATTGGCAGCCCTACGTTTTATTCCAGTGTAAGAGTGGCCATGTGTATTTAGGGCTTCCAGCTCTTGATTGGGAAATACCTAGAAAATTGGGGGCGGTGGAGCCAAGGAGGAGGGTGGGGTTTGGGGAAGGGAGGGATTTCAATGTGGTATGATGCCATAGAGTCCACCTTCTAAAGAGGCCATTTTCTCCAGGGGAACTGATCTCTGTTGCCTAGAGATCAGCTGTAATCCCAGGAGACCTCCAGCTACCACCTGAAGGTTGGCATACCTATGTGTATGCAGGGGGCAGGATCTCCATGCTTGGCCACGCCTGTGGGGCAGGGAGAGTGTGCCTGCACCATTTCTTCATGCACTGTCTTGTCCCTAGATATGACATTTGTACAAGGACAGTTTATTCAGTCACACCTTTAACAACAGACCGTCAGAGAGAGAGAGTGAAAGAGACGGCAGAGACAGAGGATTTGGGGGACTTGCTCATGCATATTACTATATCAATACCATTAAATGGATGTGACACAAATTAAACTCAAACAGCTTTGCTTTGTTGTTATAATGCCAATACATAGTTCGATACTGAGTCCGGAGATCGTGAGAGAAAAGAAACGGAGAGGCATTCGCTTGCCTGAACAAGCTCAGTCTTTGTGCAGCTCTGGCACTCAGCTGGCTATAAACCCGGC
This sequence comes from Lepidodactylus listeri, assembly GCA_029233225.1. NCBI lineage: Eukaryota > Metazoa > Chordata > Lepidosauria > Squamata > Gekkonidae > Lepidodactylus > Lepidodactylus listeri. The sequence goes on from JARCFY010000012.1 coordinate 20,093,002, forward strand.
AAGGGGGTCTCCTGTTTCCACATTATAGTCCTAAAGTGAGGAACCGTTAATGCTGTTCAGACTCTGAATGCTTCAGGCAAGCCTGCCAATTAGTGCTATTTATGTTGATTGTTCTGCAGCGTAGAAATCTTTCCTCTGGAAATTGAAAGGAGATGGCCAATTTGGCACCAATGATTATTATTATTATTTTAAAAAATGCTTTCCTTCCCAGTCCTCTCAGCCTTAAACTTAACTGAATTTTAAAGGGTAATTTCAAGGGAAGTGGTGAAGGGCTTTGTTATATAACTGGGATCTGCCTGTGCATTTGGTAGGCAACACACCAATCATATTATATCAGTGTGGGAGGCACTGGGAAAGGAAAAGAAGGGGAAACGAAAGTCTAGATACATCGTGCGAGGGAGCGATGTTAAAAAGGAAAGACTGAGCAGAGCTGAGAAGGGGAAATGGTCAGTCGTATTTTAAATTTTTATTTATTTATTTATTTATTCGATTTATACCCCGCCCTCCCCGCGAACGGGCTCAGGGCAGCTTACATGGGCACATAGGCCAAAAAATACTACATTAAAATGACTAAAAACAGTTAAAATAAATTCCTATGACCAACAAGATTACAAGCAGCTTCCTATAGCACATTATCAAAGTGGCGACTCAGTGGTAGGTCTCCATATCCCCCCTGCCACCAGCCAGGGCTATTTCGGGCCGGTTACATCATAGGTGGTATACCTGATGGATGGGATCGTCAGTGGCGGCTCCTATTCAAAAGCCTGGCAGAAGGGCTCTGTCTTGCAGGCCCTGCGGAACTGCACAAGGTCCCGCAGGGCCCTGATCTCCTTTGGGAGCTCATTCCACCAGATGGGAGCCGCCACCAAAAAGGCTCTGGCCCTCGTTCTGGTGAGCCTAGCGGCCCTAAGGCCTGGAATCTCTAGGCAATGGGATGACCCCAACCTCAGTGCCTGCTGGGGTATGTATGGAGAAAGGCGGTCCCTAAGGTATGTTGGATCGAGATCCACAGAGGAGAGGTGCAATGTTTACCTGATTAGCCAATTAACTGGTTGATAATAATACTGATACATTTTAAAATGATGCCCCTAATTATTAATAATTCATTAACCCCTAGTCCTCTTTTCAACCCAAACTGTGGACTTATTCAGTCCAAACTGTCTCTGTGTGTCCATTTGCGTGTAAACTGCTGTCAAGGTGCAGCCAATTTATGGTGACCCCATAGGATTTTCCAGGTAAGGGATTTTCAGAGATGGTTTATCATTGCTTGCCTCTGTGTAGCAACTCTGGATTTTTTTTGGTGGTCATCCTCTCAAGTACTAACCAGAGCCAACTCTGCTTAGCGTCTGATATTTGATGAGATTGGGCTAGCCTGGGCCATCTGGGTCAGAAAATTCAGTATAAATTATCCCGCGGAAGGGGATTCCCCATTGAGCTGGATTGGGGTACATTGCAGGGGTGCCTGGATGCTTCCTTCCATTCCTCCCCTAGGGCAAAACTTTAAAAAAAACCAATGCAAGTACAGTGTTTAATTCATAATACTATATTAATAGAACCTGTAGAGGTGTTTTTCCTTCCTTTGAGAGCCAGCGTGGTATAGTGCTTAAAAGCAGCAGACTCTAATCTGGAAAAATGAGTTTGATTCCCCATTCTTTCACATGAAGCCTCTCAGAACTCTCTCAGCCCCACCTACCCCACAAGGTGGCTGTTATGGGGAGAGGAAGGGAAGGAGATTGTAAACCACTCTGAGACTCCTTCGGGTAGTGAAGGGTGGCATATAAATCCAGTCTTCTCCTCTTCCTCCTCCTCCTCTTCTTCTTCTGCAGAACAAAATTTGAGTCTAGGGGCACCTTTAGCACCTGGAAAGTTTTTATAAGCTGTCATATGCATCCACACAATGTATTTGAAGAAGTGTGCATGCACATGAAAGCTGATACCTTGCCCAAACTTTTGCTGGTCTTAAGGATGCCACTGGACTCCAGCTTTGTTCTGATGCTTCAGACCAACATGGCCACCTGAATCCATCTTCTTTGTATGCAGATATGTTCAGCTTTCACTGATGGAGCAATCAATCAGCGGAGTAATATTCAGGCAGTTTCTCAGTTAATGGTGCCATGCCAGCTGGATGAGGATCGGACTGTTACTATATTTTTTACAAGATCATTAACTCTTACAATACTATAGGAAAGCTATGACAGTATAACTTAAAGCTGCTATATTTTAATTTTGTTAGTATAACTTTAAGTTAATCTTCTCTTACATATATGTAAAGGAGGCAGAAATGGAATGGCTCTGTAGCATTTCAGGGAAGGAGAACAGGAGCTGGGTTGAGAAATTCCTGGAGATTTGGGGGTGGAGCTTGGGAGGCTGGGGTTTGGGGAGTGCAGGGACTTCAGTGGGATACAACCCATTCAGCCCACCCTCCAAAGCAGCCATTTTCTCCATAGGAGAAAACAGCTGCTTTGGAGGGTGGACTGATCTTTGGTAGGCTGGAGATCACTAGTAATTCTGCAAGATCCCCAGGCCCTAGCTGTACAATGGCAATCATATACAGGAGTGGCTTCCTTAGCCTTGCCTGTCTCATTAAAATTACAACAGCAAAAGAGCCAAGAACAGCTGTATCATAAATAAACATATACTCATTTGGATGAATGGTGAGGCAAAGATGAGGGCCTTTTACTTCCTCCTCCCATACCCATGATGACCCTACAACAGAATGTAGGACACCAACTAGTTACCCCAGTGTATACTCAGGTGCGGTGGCAATCGTCTTCTGATGGATCATAGGATCCTTTAAAAAAAAAAAGGGTGATAGCTTACATCTGAATTAATGTGAGGAATTCTTTCCTACAAGATGTCGTGATAGCCATAATGTATATATAGCATCAAAACGTGGGGTGAGAAGAAAAGAAGACATTTCATTATCTGCTCGTTTGATGTTTGCCTTAAAGAGCTCCCAAAGCAGTTTAAAAATCAATTGCAAACCATACCGTAAAATACAATAAGAGAATCCATTAATCGCAACCAATTCAAATACAGATTAAATAAAAAGCAATCCTCACTCATGGTCTCCCGTTTGGTGAAGGAGGGAAGACACATCTAAAAGAAGTCAAGCCCATCTAGGGTTGCCAGCTCTGGGCTCAGAAATTCCTGGAGATGCTGGAATGTGGGGAGGGCAGGGCTTAGGGAGAGGAGGGTCCTCAGCAGGGTATAATGCCATCCAGTCCATTCTCTAAGTATGCTGTTTGCTCCAGAGGAGCTGATCTCACTCTGGAGATCAGTTAGAATTCCAGGAGATCTCCAGGCCCCACCTGGTGGTTAGCAATCCTGCCCATATCAAATTCTTAATTTTCAGAGACTGCTGGCCTCTCAACACTGTGCAGAGCAGATCCTACTTGTCATGGAGTGTACACAAGGGAACTGTGGCCATTTTGAACCAGCACAACATCTCAGAGCAATCCCCTTATTAAGAATCAGGTGACCCCAGAGAGCCAACCCCAAGTCACTTCCAGCTGTAAAACTTCCTAGAGCTTCTCTCTTCCCTCGATTTGGACAGCTTGCTGCTGAGAGGTATTACCAGGGTAGTTTTCTTCTTTAATACTTAGAAAAATATGTCTTAGTGTTAGGCTAACAACCACAATTTGAAAATGACAGGCCATTCGCTGCAATCATTCTTTCCGAGCTCAAATTCCCAAGCTGAAATGATTGACCCCAGCAAATTCAGAGAGGGTCAAACTAAATGTCTTGATTTATATATGAGGCATTCACCGGAAGCGTACTATTGTAGGGGCAGTTACTTAAAATACAGCAAGGCAGTAATATGATATTTGAGAACAAGCTGAAATTGATACAATTGTTAGGAGAGGAAGTGGGGGCATCACTTTAATATATTATTTCCTCCATTACCTTTAACCTGGGGGGGGGGGGTATGTTATATTGCATTAGGACCTTCAAGCCCATTAAAGAATCTACAATAATTTGGCCTTCCTAATCCGCTCAAGTAACTGACACAATGTAATACAGTAGCTTCCAAAAGAGCACTCAAAGACCATTATTTTAGTATGTTGATGTGCAGTAAAAAACAAAAACAAACCAAAAACCTTAGCTGACTGGAACCTGGCCTTCTGTCATTTTCAGGTGAAGGAACTGATGTGTTACTGTAGCAAAACTCCATCTGAGGAAGCCAACTGGCATCAGACCAACATGCACGTTCACAATAGACTTAAAAGTAGATTAGTTCTGTCTACTGAAATATCCCTGTTTACTCAGAAATGGGAGCATACGGTTCTCTAAACAGCTGCCTTCGCGTGTCGGCAATGCTGAACAAAATCCTGGCAAAAGAATACTTCTGCCCATCACCAAAGCAAGACTTCAAATGGAGATTATGCTAGTAATGCAACCTACTGAGTTGACACTTGGTGGCACTGGAATTGATTATGAAGATCTCCACCTCTAGAGCTCCTGGAATGTGTTGGTCCTACATACTGCAGTGCAATGAAAAGTGAAGGGAGGCATGGATTGCATGTCTCAGAAAATTGTGAGGAACACACCCAAGAGATCTACATTCCTTGAAACAAGACATGGACCTAGGATGCTCAACTAGATGAGGTGGAGACCATAGATGTGCATTTCCCTTTAAAAGTAAAATTTAATTGGCACAGTTGCTCAGTGTGGGGTAGGACACACTTGGAGGAGAGAAAAGTCAGATATCTTCCATCCTGTATCACTAATCAGACCCTGTCTGTCCCCCTCCTTTTTCGCTCTTTAAACTCGTAATTATGTGTGTACATGTGCAGTGGGTGGGTGGGAAGGCTTGGTGCCTGTTAGCAACACTGTACAGAGTGGCATTTCCTCTCCTCCCTGGGTAGAACTGTTCTGCAGTATGGCCTAGCTGAGGACTGTATTTATTTAACTAATTTGGTACCTCCACTTTTGTTGTGCAATCAGCAAAATGCTTTCCAACAGTTCCCCTCCCTGTGAGAACCTCTGGCAGGCTTTATACCTGCAGACGTTATACCTGCAGACAGGTGTTGATCAGGGAGCTAGTAGTCCTCTCTCTCTCTCTCTCAAAAAGAAAAAGAAAAAAGACTCACCCAATGTATGAACACTTCCGAGCAGATCTTCTGGAGAAAAATCTGCTGCTAGGAGATTGGAAACTTCTAGGCGGAAATTAGGGCAGGGCTCTAGCCAAATGATCTAGGCCAGGGGTGGGCAATTGTTTTGGCTCGGGGGCCACTTTGTGGGAGCGGAGGTTAGCGGAGGGCCGCACCTTTTAAAATGATTGCATTCATTAGTTAACTTTGCATTTCAGAAAAGGTATAAATTGTATTATAAAAATCAATAAATATAAATTAAATAAAATAGTGGTAGTTTTATTCAATTTATTTATTGTGCTAATTTCATATCATCTATAGCTGCAAGCACATTTAATTTTAGAATCAGTTTAATGAGACAAATGTACCCTATCACACCGTGTGGCTGACTGTCTTGGCGGGCCGCAAAAAACTCTGTGGCGGGCTGCATGTGGCCCCCGGGCCGCAATTTGCCCACCCCTGATCTAGGCTATCAGTACTTTGTCCTCAGAACATTCCTTAGAAAGGAATCCCGAGTGTACATTCTAGCCAGATGTCTATGGAACTATGTGGTATGAGCCCTGGATGCTGTCTTCTCTAGCCCTAGACTGGGGCAGGTATTTCTGGGGAGAGTTTGCTCTTTGCCCTGCCACCAGCAGAACACAGCCAGAACCATCATATGTGAGCAAGGAGAACTATTCCAGTGACCCCCATCCAGTAATCATTGCAATAGACATCAAGCCAGCTATGTATGGGAAGAACCGTGTAGGGAGTTATTCGTTGTCATTGGGAACCTTCCTGTTTTATGTCCTTGGTTCAGTTTTTTGTTGTTGTTGTTGTTGTTTGTGCAGTGATATTTACACCATTCATACTGAAGTGATGCAAAAAAATATTAAAATGGCGTTAATCTAAACACTTAATCTCCAACCACTGATATTAGCTTGAGGGCTATGATCTGTTAGTAAATCACCACGACTCTGTTGCTGGTTGTTTTATTTTATTCTTAAGGATGAACTGTAGAGTACCATGTGGTAGAAGAGTAATGCACAGTAACTGAGAACAGAAAGGTGGTGGTTTTACTACATGGCTGTCAACCGGAAGCTGATATGATGGTCCCTTGATCAGTGCGACTGCAAAAAGCTGCTAGATCAGTTTTTTGATGCTCCAAGACAGACCTGGCAGCTTATTTCCCAGTGAGGGATGAGATTTTGTATGCAAAATGGTCGTGTTGAACCACAGCAAAGAAATCAGACAAACCAAAGTGTGGTGGTGAGTCCTGGGGCACATGCGCATCAGCCTGAATTCAGAAATTCATGGTGAAAATCTGTTTGGGGGACTCATTGTTATCTTTTCAGCATATTTTTTGTAAAGGAAAGCCAAGTGTGGGAGGGAACGCAATTACCATCGGAAGTCATTGAGACTGAGAAATTGCTGTGGTACTTTTGTGGGCAGGGCGAGTCTTTGATGAAGAGTCATTAAACGATCCAACCATTGAGTCAGCCAAATTACTCTTCCCTTTGAAAGATATCTTCAAATAACCTTTTCCCCGCCAGCCAATCAGAAGCTCAATTACTGCTGTACCTTTATCTTCCAACTTCTTGTCTGGAGGAGGAACAAAACCCGGCTTGGAAAATCTAGTTTCTTCCTCTCTCATCCTCCAAATGCTGAACCCATTGAAGATGTAGACAAATAACGCCGACACATCTGTACATCCTCTGACACAGTCGACAGGCCAAAATCTTTAACCCGCCACCACCATTAAAAATGTTTTAGCATTGTCCTTTCTGTCTCAGAACACTTACACTTTATCATCGGCAGCTTCTAAAACATGCCAGACAGATGATTTGGGAAGTGATTTAGCCCACCAAGGTGCTATCAAACAGAGAGCCTTTTGTAATAATATATGCATGTTGTGTCTCAACGCCAACATGGAAAAAAAAAACACAAACCCACAGGTCAAACTCCATTGGCATTGCTTTTAGGGAGCCTCATCAAAACTGATGCTTTAGTCACTCATACTTCACCTTTCGACACTCTCCATCGATTATGAGCCACCACACTTGAAACTGTAGTGCCTGCCTCCTTTCTGCGGATATTTTAATTATAGGGAGCATGACTTTGTCTAGGCCATCTCTGACTCAGCAGACAGTTGAACAAGCAGGCCAGGTACAAAGGGGACCTTTAAAATCAGAAATATTCACAAGGGCAACCTGGGCATGAACGCAGGCTTACAAAGACCTGATGTAGATATGTGTAGGTCCTGCTCTAATTACTGAGTTGCTGTTGAACTAGATGAATGGGTCTTTTGATGCAGATGTAGATGAGTTTGGTTCCTCAGCCCTGGAAGGAAGACATAGCAGCCAAATGTAGATTGAACTAAGCCAGTCACACTCACTTTGCACCTTGTTGAGAGCCACATTGATACTTACCACCAACCAAAAGAGCCGCTGTCCTTGGCATTAGGCTAGGATTGCCAACTCCAAGTTAGGAAATTCTTGGAGAATTGGGGACAGATCTTCTTTTATGTATACATGATCTTCTCTTATGTACACATAAAGGAGGCAGAAATGGGATGGCCTTGTGGCATTTCAGGAAGGAAAACGGGAGCTGGGTTGCCAACTCCAGGTTGGGAAATTCCTGGAAATTTGGGGGTGGAGCCTGAGAAGGGGGTTGGGAAAGGGGAGGGACCTCAGCTAAGTATAATGCCACACCATCCACCCTCCAAAGCAGCCATGTTCTCCAGGAGAACTAATCTCTGTAATCTGGATATTATGATTCTGGGAGCTCTCAAGACCCCACCTTGGGAGTTGACAACTTACATGGGGCCTGGACTTCAGGGCACTTTGCAGCCTACATATGTTCCTCTGGTGAGAGCTGTTTTGAGGTGGAAACCACTTGACAACTACAAGACTCCACCAGGCAAGGGATTTGTCCACTTTCCTGAATTATGAGGCAGGTGCCAAACTGGGGAACATTGCTCAGAAGAACCAGATGTTCATAAATTGTCAACACATCAGCAGATCATCTATAGTGTATTGGCCAGGCCAGAAGTCAAGATTCATGGGAGGGCAATACAAGGGTACACAGGAGAATGGTTCAAATCCATCAAGAAGCCATAAGCTGTGAGTCAGTTCAAGGTAGACACAAGGTCAGGAACAAACATGCAGCACTGCTGACCAAGCCCTCACAATCATTAGTTGATGAGGTTGAGAGTCCTGTCTGGAGGTAGCTCTAAGTTTGTGCACAGCTAGCACAGATCTTCTCTCCCGCCCCCCAGCTTCACACTCACAGGCTATAGCTTTATTTTCCATGACCTGGAAATCTTTGCCTGCTGCTCTGAAATGTCTTCTCTCAAATCCAGGTCTGTGCAAAGGAAAGGAAAGGAAAGGCACTCTGCTCATGTTCTGAAGTGCTCTGATCTTAATTATTGTGTCGTATAATCCTGGCAATATGCAGTGCTTTCTTCCTAAACAGGAAAATTCTGGGGACAAGAGTCAGCAAAGGGAAAATGATGCTCACTTTTCTTCTGAAATAGACATGTTAGGACTTTGAGAGTGTATGCATAGGCAGCGCAAATATTAGCTTGCATTGAGGATGGGTGAGGCAGGTAAGCAACCTGAAGACTTCATCCCCAATGCTGTCTCACCTTGCCTTGCCCTCGAATCGGTACTGCCACAGTGACACTGCCAGGAAAAGCTGCCAAAACCTTTGGAGGAGGGACAGAGAGATATTTTATTCCTATTCATATTTAATCTCCCAGTTGCAAAGTTAGCATCTGGGGCCAGATGGAGGGAGAGAGAGAGAAGTCTGGATCCCATTTTTCAGGCACAGAGCTGACAAGGGAGTTAGGTCCTCTTTTGCCTTTATGCTAGTGAACAAACATCTCTGTTTGCCACTCTGCAGAAAAGGCCAGTCCAAGGTTGTTGGGGGCTTGGGATGGGGGGAGAGGAGAGAGGGGCTGTTATAGACAAATAAATGTTATGCCCCTCCCAGTTGCATTCAGTCACATGCTGAACAACGTAGCAGGAGCATCTTAAGAATGCCTGCATATGAAGGACTCTAGCATAGATCTGTTTCTTCCCATTCCACCTACGTATGGGCACTGGCACATGCACAGATGAGATGGTGGGATGTTATGGGGGAAGGGAGGGGAGCCAGCTGCCCACCCCCAGAAGTTCCACACTGATGCTGATTCTCATGGCAGGAGAAAGTGTGTGTCCGGTTGTGTCAGAACCTGGAAGTGACAGGCAATGCTCTCATAATACCCCTAGAATTGTATGGTATTTACCATAGAGGCGTGGGGGATTCCTAGAGCAGCACATGGAAATGATGTCCTGTCCGGGTTTGGATGCTTTCTCCTGCAACAACAATCAGCAGGCTTGGCATTCCTAAGGGAAGGGTGGGTCTGTGTGTGCCTCTGGAATCTCCAGCAACCCCGCACAATGCCTTTCAGGTATCAGATTGCCTCTGATATATATGACAACATTGTGTTGAGGAGAGAGGGAAGGCTGGATGGGAAACATTCAAAGATCTCCTATTGCTTCTAACATTCTATTGCACTTTCCACTTATGTAGCCTTGCATATTTAAAGAAAGCCGGGCTATTAGAATAGGGCTACTAGAGCTGCCAGGTTTCCAGTGGGAGAAGAAGATCCCCTATCCCAGTTCCCATTTCCCACCACCACTTGGGCAGACATTGGGGGGGGGGGGGGAGTTACAAGAATTGCCATTAGGTGACAGCATTGCATCACTTCTGGAGAACACCTTGAAGTGATATCAGTCCTCAAAAGGGAGTGCCAGAAACTCTATGGTTTTACTGAAGAGTTTTCTGGCAATCCCTTTTGAGGACTGACATCACTTCCAGGTGTTCTCCAGAAGTGATGTAATGTCAACAGCACCCCCACCTGTCCCTACTTCCCCAGCTCGTGGCGCTATACTATTTTCATTTTAATGATTTTTTAAAAACTTTGTCTCTTTCACAACTGCGTGTCTTGGCAGGCACAGGAGATCTCTGCTATATCCCCTATAGATATCACCCAGTGAAGGAGCTAGTAACCTACCCCTGATGTGTCTCCTCCAAGAGACAGCTCTTCCTCCAAGACTCCATGACAGTCTCTTCTGGAAATTTGGTACTCAGAAACAAGGGTTGCCAACTCCAGGTACGGAAAATCATGGAGATTTGAGAGTTGAGCCAAGTCAAGCTGAAGCCTGGGGAGTGGAGGAAACTCAGTAGGAATGGGACACCGTAGAGTCCACCCTCTGTGACTCCCATTTCCTTCAGGGGAATTGATCTATGTAGTTTGGAGACTCATTGTAATCCCTGGAGAACTACAGACCCCACAGGGAGGCTGGTAACCCTACCAGAAACAGCTTAGTTTTCTGCTATGGTTGGGTTAGCCCTGCAAGAACTGCAAATATGCACATAAGCAACACACATACACATACAAGCTGGGGGCCTATAAGAAATCCTACCCCACCTGTCAAAGGATTCTTGAAACTCTCAGGAGACGGAGAGGGTATTTAGTCCCTCATTCAACAGTTCTCAACATTCCGTCTCTTCTGGAAAAAAAAAATTAGTCCTCATCAATGCTCCGTCTAAGCTGGGGAGTCCCGCAAGCAAAAATTCTACTTTGTGAGTTGCTGGCATTAGAGTTGTGAGCAAGCGGTTGGGCTGCTGCATAAATCAGTTTGCTCTGGTGCCATCCTTCCTGAGCTAAGGCAAAAATGTGTGAGCCAGAGGCTAAAGAAATGTGGGCTAGCTCACACTAATTCAGCTTAGGGGGAACATTGGTCCTCATCGGATTAACTTTTGAGTTCTTGTCCCCCCTCTTGGTTAATTTATAAAGACATCTTCTAAATTGGCAGACACTCCTATCTTGCCCGTATGTGACCTAGGCATGCTGCTTTCACCATTCAAACAGGGGCTAGCCATTTTATTGTTCCGTATGGCTTTGGCCCTGTAGGATTTTCTTTTAGGAATGGGTTTTGTATGCAAATGATGCTTAGCAGAGGAACTTTTTTTATGACAAGGTGTTTTATAATGGGTCCCCAAATTACCTATGAGTTTTTTTCTAGCTATCGTCTGCGGCGCTGTAATGTCCCTTAATAGTTCATCCGTGCTAATTGAGGGTAAGCAGAGAAGATCCCAAGGACAGAAGGGCACAAGGATCGGGCACATAGAGGAACTGGTAGCGATTCTCGGCTTGGAGACCAACTTTGCTTGTGTGACAGTAAAAAAAAAAACGAGGGCAGCTTCGCCCTTCAGAACTCACCCCCCTCAATGGCTTTGCTGTGGGTGTCTCTCGATCTAAATTTAATCATGAAGCCCATCAAAATACCAGGATTTTTTTTGGGGGGGGGGGGGAGATTTTCAGCTGTACCAGTCCTCCCACACTTCTGCGCAATCTGTGCACGTTCCAAATCTGACTGCAGGGACATAAGTGCCGTTTGAAGTGAGGCTGGAATACCAAAGGCAGAGGAGAGGAGCTGTGCTGAAAATTAATGAGCACAGCTACGCTCACACATGCACACGGAAAGAAAGAGAAAAAGTGCATTCAGACATGACCTTCGACCCACCCATATGATCGACTCCCCCTGTCATCTTGTCTCGTGCTCAGATCCTGGTTAGGAACCAGCCTTGGTTACCCATGGCACAGGAGCACAGACATGCAAGTTTACCAGAGTTGCAGTGGAATTCTGTGCAAACCCATTCTGAGCCCATTCATTTCAGGGATTTGTTAACCACTCCCCCCCCCCAGTTATTACATGGTTGGGAGACAGAAGAGGCCATCCAGAGACATCCAGAGACATGGTTTTGGATGGTGGGAGAAGTCATTGGTCAGAAGCATTCCAAAACCACCTTGCTGGTTTATCTTGCCTGAAGAAGAAGAAGAAGAAGAAGAAAAGAAGAAGAGATTGGATTTATACCCCGCCCTCCACTCCCCAAGGGAGTCTCAGAGCAGCTTACAAACTCCTTTCCCTTCCCCTCCCCACAACAGACACCCTGTGAGGTAGGTGGGGCTGAGAGAGCTCTTTCCCAAGCTGTCCTTGAGGGAACAGCTGGTACAGAGCTATGGCTTGCCCAAGGTCATCCAGCCAGGTGCAAGTGGAGGAGTGGGGAATCAAACCCGGTTCTCCCAGATTAGAGTCCGCGCACTTAACCACCACACCAAACTGAAGAGGAGAAAGGGGTAATGACCAAAAGGAACTGGTGAAGGGGGGGGGGAGGAAGGGGGGGAGCCAGGAGCAAGATCCTGAGCCCACGTTTCTGGGGCCACCAAGGGGGTTCCAATGTTCTCTTTAAGCTGTGGGGTCTTGTGAGCAAATTTTTTTACTTTGTGAGCTACTGGCATTAAAGTGTGAATGAGCGGTTTGGCTATTGCATAAATTAGTTTGCTCTTGAGCCATCCTTCCTGAGCTAAGACAAAAATGTGTGAGCTGGAGGATAAAAAAAACTGTGAGCTAGATCACACTAACTCAGCTTACAAAAGCAGGAGATCCCCCTCCCCCACCCGGGGAACGGTACCCCGAGTCCCCTGGCCGCAATGACAAGCTACTTCTGAAGCTGAGGACAGTTTCAAAGCCGGGAGAAGGGTGATCTATGATGGGGGTGGGGGGAAGGACCTCAAAAACCTAAACGGCTTTCTGGATCTAAGCCTACATATTATTTACAGCAGTGGTAATTAGCTGAAAAATAATGCAAGAAGTGCAATACACTCTGCACTAATGTGGTACCAGGGATTAATTGCTTCATGTTAATTGTCACTCTGAGCAGTTAAAGGGTGTTTAATATGATCCCCTTTAAGGAGGCCTTTCCCATATTATGAGGTCACAATTTGCATCTGAAATATATGCACTTCTGAAAGAAGGACAGACATTAGAGTCAAATGTCCCTAATCTCCTGGCAGCTCACACTTGCATTGGTATTTCTTCCCAGTTCATTAAGGATTGAAAATAACATTGTTTCTTTTGTCATTTTCTTCAGAGGCCAGGAATAATATTAGCAGAGGTGAACCTTTTAAAGGGATATTTGAGCTGAATTCGCATCATTCCTCCCTGCCCTCCTGACAACTGCTGTTTGGTTGGTACTTAAGTCACCTTAATTTATGAAGCCTTCCTTTGGCTTTGCTACTTCAGTGACTTTCATTGCTTTCTTTTATTTCATTTGTTTCACTTTCTGGGTTAAATCCCTGTAACCTCAAGCTAATCCACCTGGAATGTGTTAGAATGGAAGTTAGTTTCAGGGGCCTCAGCTTCTTAAGCAAGTTTCCAAATGGTTCATCAAAACACCATCCACAATACCTTCTGCAAAAGCTAAAGATCTTGTTCCAGTCCTTCAGATTCCCCACTCCTCCACAAGGAGCTGCTGGTGTGACCTTGGATCAGTCAGAAGTTCTTTCAGAGCTGTTCTCTCAAGGGCAGTTCTCAAGAGAGCTCTCTCAGCCCCAACTACCTCACAGGTTGTCTGTAGTCACATTCAGATGGCTCTTTAGAGCCATGCCAGGCACAAGTGTCCAGGCAGCAATATCTGGGGAACGTGCCACTTCTGTGATCAGTCCGTGGATCCTCGCCAGGGAGCTGTACTTAAAAGATAATGGTGAAAGTCCAGTCTAAAGCTTGCAGATGGGCCAGTGCCAGACACTTTGACATCGGGTCATTCTATCGCACAATCAGCCTGTTGGGATGGTCTGACTCCAGATTGTCCTGAATGGCCGCCATTAAAAAAAAATTCTTAGTGATGTGTGCATAACCACTTAAACAAGCGATGGCTGCAGAGCTCCACTCAAACGATTCGGACAGTTTCATGTTTCTGAAGGTCCTGTGAAAGCTGTGAACTTTGTTAACTGACATGGTACCTAGAGGAAGGTACTACTGGTGGTGCTTTTACTATTTAAGTCCGCACATGCGCAGAAAGGTACTACTGGTGGTGCTTTTACTATTTAAGTCCGCACATGCGCAGAAAAACAAGTAGACAGTGAGGCACATATGCGCATGCGCAAACAGTTAAAAAAAAAAAACCAACCACGCAGCTCCTTAAGGTGAATGCCATCTAGACAATCCACCGCAGTGTCCACGCATGGTAAGGTGATTCATGGGGGAGCTGTCTGGTCATACAACACGGGATTTAAAAAAATCGGGATCAAATTAGAGCCAGGCCAATGGTGGGATTAGCTGCCCGTCTGAACACACCCTGAGACTCCTTCAGGTAGTGAAGGGTGGGGTATAAACCAAATCTCCTGCTGCTGCTGCTGCAGCTGCAGCAGCTGCTGCTGTGGTGGTGTGGAAGCTTTGGAACTCCGTCCCCTGGGAGATTCTTCTTTCTCCCGTCCCTCTATTATTGTCTTTCATCTATGGGTGAAGACTTTCGTCTTTGTTTGTTTATTTTGGTAGGGTTGTGAACTCCCCATTGAGAAATATCTAGTGACTTGGGGTCAGAGCCTGGGTAATGATAGGGTTTGAAGAGGGGAGGGAATTCATAGGGCTCTAATGCCATGTAGTCCACCCTCCAAATGCCGCCATTTTCTCCAGAGGAACTGACCTCTGCAATCTAGAGATCAGTTGTAATTCCAGGAGGTCTCTATCCTCCACCTGCCTGTTACTGAGAACCAGAAACACTAAACTCCGAAAGTGGGCTGCACCTAAAAAGCTCCCCACCACTAGAAAAAGAATAATATGGTAAGAATATAAATGTTCCACCAACAAAAATTCACAAATAGTAACTCTGTTAAAAATAGCACAACACTACAGTCAAATACCAAAAACTGTGCAAACGGACTCAACAGAATTTACAAAGAGACAGCAGCCAAATGAACAAACAGGATGTAGTCAAGCAAAATCTAACACTACACTAGCTGAGGCATCCTACACAGATGGGAACTAGAACATAAAGAGGTTACAAAATATTGTGTACAGTACAACAGCGCACAACACTCTTAAAGCATCTCAAGGGAATGACCTGTGGTGATAGTCTCCCAGTCTCCCATCCAGGAGAATAAGCTTACACTGCCATCAAGGAGAAACATATACTCCACAATCAATCCAGCTCAGCCTGCTGACAACTCAAAACTGGGATGTTCTCCTCCTGCCTGTTGGCAACCCTATTTCTTTGGCATTCCCTCTCTAATCCTTATTAGCCCTCCTCTCTGCTTCTGTACCCAGGGGTCCATTGGAGCAGGAGCGCACAGGAGCGCAGCTCCGGGAGTGAGGAGCCCAGGGGGCGGGCACATGACCAAGTCCCGCCCCCTCCTCGGCTTCCCCGAGCAGTGCAGAGGCGCAGCTAGGGTCTTTATTGATTTTAATGTTTTGTTTTAATATTGATAATTTTATCATTGTTCCTTTTATGACTGTGTGCTGCTTTTCCAGAGGCTTGCGCAAGGTGGCATATAAATTTTCTAAGTATACCTTTTTTTATCTGGGCACATGGCACATAAGTACTGGAGAAATTTCACCAACCCTTCAGCAGCTTCCACCCCATCAGTTTGGTGTAGTGGTCAGGAGTTGTACTCTAATCTGGGAGAACCGGGTTTGATTCCCCACTCCTCCACATGCAGCTGCTGGTGTGACCTTGGGCCAGTCACAAGTTCTCTCAGAGCTGTTCTCTCATGAGCAGTTCTCAAAAGACCTCTCTCAGCCCCACCTACCTCACAGGTGTCTTGTTGTGGGGAGGGGAAGGGAAAGAAATGGGTGGTGCACATGTCCTGGGTATCTCAAGTCTACTTGAAACCTGGTGGGTTCAAGGGAGCAGGAAGAGAATGAGGGTGTGTTCTTTACGCTTATTTTTATTGCACAAAGTATTGGATGGGGAAGGGAATGGAGGAAGAGCAGGTCAGTTTCACTCACCTGTGGAGTGGAGCCTGAGGGGGGGTTCTTCTGACACACTTCCGGTATGTTAGGGGGTGTGGCATATGCAAATGAGTTATGCTAATGAGTTATGCTAATGAGCTCCTGTGCCTCTTTTTCTACAAAATGACCCCTGTCTGTACCTATGTGTTGGTGTTTACATGTTTTATTTAATCGTTTTTAAAAATATTTTATATGTATTTGCACTTAAATTTCATTTTTTAAAATGTCTGAAATGTCCATTACCATGAGGACCCTGATTTGGGTGGAAACCGAGTGTAGAAATGTCAGAAATAAATATCAGCAATGCAAGCCAGGCAACCCCTGATCTCCATTCTGGACCGAGACGGTCAAGGGAAACATCTTCATGGCAGTTTTCAGATGGGAACTCTGGCTGGTTCTGCATCTGGCATTCACTCCACATTTTCTTAACACTGAGGAAAAGATGCAGCTTAAAACCACATTCAAATACGCTGGGGCAATGCTGTACTGACTGCAAAGTCAACCCTGAATGGCCATAAAATGGCCATAAATCTATGCAGAAGGTACCATAAAATCTGATGAGCAATGAATGTGAAAGTGGCATGCAATGCAGAGGGTACCATAAAATCTGATGATCAAAGGAAGTGAAAGCAGTATGCAATGCAGAGGGGGATTTCTGTTCCAACATGGGTTTGCTAAAACAACAGAGGGAAAAGCCAGTGCAGAATCACCCTCTGACTGGGTGGAAGGAGGGAGTTCAGGGGAGGGGAACAGCCATGGTTAAGCAATGTAAGAACGCTCATGTGCAAAGCACTTGTGATTGGGATCCCAAAGCTCTGACAAACAGAGTTAGGCAGGGGAAATGTCTGATGGCTAAAACAGAGAGACAAGCTGTAAAGCTCCCCCTACCCCCAGCCAGTAGATTAAAAAACACTTTCAGTTATTATTTTAGTAACACATGATAACGGTCATGGATGGAAGAATGAAAAAAAGCACGATCAGGACATCGATTTATTATTCAATTACAAATGCTGGTGGGGTGTGTGAACTTTTTCCGTGGTTTGAAGTTGCCGATCACAGTGCAAAGGGAGGGGTGTCCTGCTAAACAAGGTAACCTGATAGACTTCATCGACATGTACCTGATGACCAAAAAAGGAAGATCCATGTGATTGATTGTACATGACTCTGTTGTTATCCGTGCGAAAGGCAGGACGCTTCTTTCAGATAGGTCAGGGATTGTTGATTTAACCCAAATAAAATCCTGTCATGACGCTTCCATTTGTGCCACGAGGTCTAAGTGCAATCCTGCTTGATCTGAATCAACAGCCGCTTTCCGACTGACAGCAGCCACAGCATTCACACTATAAACTGCCTCTGTAACAGCAGAAACAATCATATAAAAGAACAACAATAATAATTTAAGAGATGAGTAGGAAATGCCTCTCTCTTCAGGAAGCATAGGCCCGAGTCTGCTCATTAAAACTGAGCTTTATTAAACCAGTCAGGTAGATATATTGTCACTTTCCCCCCCTCTAGGTCACTGTTGTACAAGGCTAGCCAGCTGTTCTGAACTTGTAGTAATTTCCGCTCATAATGACCATATTCTGTCAAAATCTCCTCACATTTTCCTTTTTCTAAGTGTTATTAGCTGCCATGAGACTTGGCTCAGCGTAGCCTTAGAACCATAATGGCCCAACACAGCAATTCATAGAACTGTAGAGTTGGGAGGTGCCTTGCAGGTCATCTTGCCCACCCAAAAGATGGCTGTTAAGCCTCTACTTGCAAACTCCAATAAATGAGAGCCCTCCCAATTTTCAGGTGACCTGTGTCATTGCCTAGGGTTGCCAACCTCAAAGTGGTGGCAGCTGGAGATCTCTAGTAGGGTTGCCAACCTCCAGGTGGCACCTGAAGATCTCTTGCTAGTACAGTAGATTTCCAGATGACCAAGATCAGTTCACCCTAGAGAAAATGGCTGCTTTGGAGGGTGGACTCTCTGGCATTGTATCCTATTGAAGTCCCTCCCCTCCTCTCCCCACACCCCACCCCACCCTTCTCAGGCTCCACCCCAAAAATCTCCAACCCAGAGCTGGCAACCCTAATCTCTCGGGATTACAATGGATCTCCAGGTGACAGAGATCAGTTCACCTGGAGAAAATGGCTGGTTTGGAGGGTGGACTCTATGGCATTATGCCCCACTGATGCCTCTCCACTTCTCAAACCCTGCCCTCCTCAGGCTCTACCCCCCCCCCCCCCATGTCCTGGTATTTCCCAACCTGGACCTGGAAACCCTAAATCTGCAGTCAAACTGCTCTCATGAACAGGAAGCCTGCAGCTGGCAGGCATGCATGTGTGTATTCTCTCCTGTATCTTCATCTATAGATTCTCTTCTGGGAAAAAAAGAAAGAAAGTGCACATGTGGGAAGGGACTGGCTGGAAGAGACTGTGCAGCTTCCACAAATACTCAGCGATGCCAACTTTCAGTGGTCAGTCTACTTATTTATAAGCTTTATAGCCCACCTTTCAACTTAAAAAGCACACCAGGAAACTTACAAAAAGAACAAAAAAGCTACGAACCCCCCTAATTGACTCAAATTAAATAAAGAGCATGTAAATAAAAAATTAAAAAGAGGAAATTGCTCACTTAAATTTTTTTCCACAGTCGATCTAAATATGACTTTACCACCTGGAACCATTAAAAAGAAACTATCACCAAAAACAGCAGGAGCAATTAAACAGCATTGATCAAACAAACAAACAAAAAATTAGCAGTCCATCTTGGGTAGACAGTTCATTTGGTTAATCATGCTGTGGAGGTGTCTGCCTTTTTTACTTTGGGCCCCACACTCACCAGTCAGCAATGTCTTTTGTCTGAGGCCTTATCTATACATGCAGTAGAACAGCCAGCAATGATGTAACGGTTAGAGTGTTGGAGGGCAACCACATCTCCTGCAATAGCATCAGACCTCTAGCCTTCAGGCTCCAGGTGCTGCTCAGTGGAGCAGCAAGAACATAATGCAGAGAAAAGATCCATGCAGCAACGTTACTTCGGGTTATGTACCTGGAAGTGATGTCACAACATCATATTGACACTCTAGGAATTTCCTAAATGTCTGTGGTTTTTACCAAAGAGGTTTGGGGAATTCCTAGGGCATCATTGTGGTGTCACTGCTGGTTGCATAGCCAAAAGTGATGTTGAATTGGGCAATATCATCCTGCCCCGCTCCCAAATGCCAAGTATGGGAGATACAAATGCCATAAAGGAAACAGGGATACCCAATTAACAATTCTAGTTTTACTCAAAATACAAACATGCTTATGGACAGTTGTTCATGGGCTGGATAAGAAAAAGAAGAACCCTGGATGGACCAGTTTTGGCCCACAGGCCATATGTTTGACACCCCTGGGTAATATTGTATAAAAGCTCCTCTGTAACAGTATTTCTCTGAGAAAGAAAACATCTACCTCAACAGAAGGTTGTGAAGATACTTTGTTACAGCATCATTTAACCAACAGCTGTTTTAAACTCCAATGTTAAATCACTAATAAACAAATCCAGTTCTTCTTTTGTACTCTACCTCCTGAGCCTCAGTCAAATATATAAATATTACCTCACGTCTCACAACCATGTACACGGATGCCTCAGCCATTGTCATAAAGTCCAGGTCACATTATTTTAATACCCACTAAAAGGAAGGAGGGATTTTCTGTCACAAATAATTCCCAAAACAGGGCTGGCATACACATTTGTAGCAATAAAATGTTATCTATGTGCATTTTTCTCCTAACACAGAGCACTAAAAATATTTACTACAAATCAGGAAGCAAAGCCCAAATGTTTTACAACACATTCCTCATTGAAAGCGTTATGGAAGTGGTTCCTTTCACTGTGAGGAAGGATAAATAAAAAAAGCCCTAGCAATCAAATGCTACATGAAAGTAATCCTATTTTTATTACACATATGGAATGTTCTCCCATGAGTGGTGAGGCATGCCAAGAAATAAATAAGAAAAATAAATAAAAAGAGATGGATTACTTAAGGTAACCATATTATTCCATTTCTGACAAACTCGTGGGAAGTGGGTCTTTCTTGCCTTCAGCTAATGTGGAATTGTGGTCAATGTTTCAGGCTGGAATCTAAGGAAAACTGAGTTCAAATCCCCACTTTCTGTAAAATTCATCATGTGACCTTGAGCCAGTCACTTTCTTTCAACCTAAGCCACCTCATGAGGGTATTGTAAGGATCAAATAGGAATGGGGAGACTGTATGCCACCCAGAGCTCCATAAAGGAAGAGAGAGATTAAAATGTTATGAATAGATAACACCCATACAGCTTCAAGAGTTCTTATTTTCAAGGCTGTATGTTCTGGTCGCTTCAGATTTCCTGCTTCTACTGTGTCTGGATATGATGAGGTATTAAAGTAGGACAATAATAAAGAATGCTCATCATTGCAGGTGGAGGGGCAAGGTGGAAAGGCTTAACAGAAAGAGGATAGAAAAGAAAGAAGGTTAGAACCAAGCTAGTCTTCAGGCTGGGAAAAAGATGAGATGGTTAGAGAGTGTTATCGATGCAGCAAACATGAAATTAAGCAAACTCCGGAGCATGCCAGAAGACAGGAGGACCTGGAGTGATGTGGTCTATGGGGTCACAAAGAATTGGACTTGACTGTGTGACTGAACAACAAAAACAACAGTCTTCATGCAAAAGACCCACATATCCAGATGACCAGGGTCTTTTAAATGCAGTTCCACGTGGCTGCTTTGAAGTTTACTGGAAGTATCAGTGAATGCTTAACTCTTTCTTCCCGTGTTTTTTCCATGATTTAGAACACTAGGTACCATCACGGGAAGAGCAGGAAGCATCCAGGACCTCCTCTACCGTGCCTAGACAGCTACCCATTGCTGGAGGGAGAAACAGCAGCACTGAAGCATCCTTCCATCATGTGTGGATTAAGGATGCCATAAATTTTGCATCCAACATGTTTCATAGTTAATCTAGCATCTTTGAATAAGACTATCAGATGTGAGCCAGTCACCCAATCTGGTCTGTTGGCACTGAACAATTCAAACGCTGGCCAAACAGGTTGCATTGGGGGATTTCCAAAAGTGCGTGAAAAGCATTGCCAACACATACAACACACACCCCATGGCAACCATTAACTAAAGGCTGCTTAGACGAACACCAAAGGGCACAATTTAGAAAACAAAAACAAACCAGTGGTTTTTGTTGTTGTTATTGTTTTTAGACTGGTTTCACTATTGGTGGCTGCATCCACTCGGCAAACCACACCCACACACACACACATTTTTTACTTGTTATAGCAGGTTTTTAAAAATGGCAGTCGCGGCTGCAGAAAAAGCCAGCTGCACTATGCTGCAGTGTTAGGAAGGGATATAGTGAGACAGCCTGGCAAACAGTTCAGGTTGCCATCTCTGGGTTGGGAAATTCCTGGAGATTTGGGGGGTAGAGTTTGGAGAGGGGAAGGACTTCAGTGGGTAATAATATCATAAAGTCCACCTTCCAAAGCAGACATTTTCTCAGGGGAACTGATCTCTGTCACCTGGAGATCAATTGTAATCCCTGGAGATATTCAGCCACCACCTAGAAGTTGACAGCCCTACAGACAGCCATGAACCAGTTGGTGGACAGTCAAACTGAACCTAATTATATTTTAATTGCTGATCTTTACTTAAGTCGCTTTGGGAGCCATTTTTGTTTGAAAGCAGAGATAACATATTTTATTTATTTTTTGTCATATTTTATCGTGCACCATGTCCCTCAAGTGTTCAGATCTCAGGCTTTCCTTTCACTGCCTAGCAGCCCCACAGTCAGGATTTTTTTCCAGGGGCACCAGGACACTGGGGGGGGGGGATGTGTGCCAATTAAATTAATGTAAAATTAACAAATGGTGTGGGAATGCTGAACCCTGGGGGCTTTACCCACTGATAAAAGGATGAGCTGAACCATCCAATAGGAAGCAGTCGGGGCATTTGGAAATGGACAAGCCCTTCCCCCCTCCCCTCCAGTTACCCTGCCCCCTGCTGGTTATGGCCCTGCTTGCCAGGCATGCATTAAGTGAACTTATCCTTTCCCCAAGTGATTATAACATACTCCATTGCAGGTTATAGGCTTACCACCATCTTAAATGGGCATTATCTTCCATTCATGGGTAAGGAGAACATGGACATCAATGGTGTGAGTCAGAGACATAATTGCAGAGGAGCCTCATCCGTTTCCCCCTTTGGTTACATTCCTGGAAAATGGACAACTCAAATGACAGTTGAAAACAGAGGCTAACTTCATAATTTGTCCTCTAAACATCTAACAGAAAGCACTCATGTTTAATGTCATGCACATGTATGTCTGACACAGAATGATTAAAATGTGGAATTCGCTGCCAGAGGATGCCATGAGGGCCACAGGAATAAACAACTTTAAAAGTAGATTAGATAGCTTCATGGAGGGCAAGTCTATCAATGGCTACTAGCCACGGTGACCGAGGGGAACCTTCACATTCAGCTTCTGAATCCTAGAGCCAGGAGGCAACACCAGGGCAAGGTCTTGGCCTCTATGCTGTTGTTGGCCATCCAGAGGAACTGGTTGGCCACTGTGTGAGACGGGATGCTGGACCAGATGGACAATTGGTCTGATCCAGCAGAGCTCTTCTTATGTTCTTATGACATGAGAAGGGTTGCTGCTCACTGCTAGAGAACATCCTTTGCATGTAGAAGTCCCCAGTCTATGGCATCTTCAATTACACTATTACAGGATCACAAAGATCAGGTTTCTCTGCCAGAGACCACAGAGAACCGTTCACTGCCAAGGCAGACAACACCGACATGGATGAATGAGTTGTTTGATTGCATAAAGGAAGTGTCATGTCTGCATTTCTTCCCTCATAAGAAGGACAGCAAACATACAAATTTGGTCTACAGTCATGTATGGGCTTTCAGTACGAACATCCCACCACACACATTACTTCACATGCACGCTGGAGGTTAAGGAGCTCGCCGTGTCCACCTAGGGTTTCCAGTCTCCAGGTGTGAAGGCTAGAACAACAAAGATGAAGTGTATTATAATGAAAGGAAACCTATTACAAATACTATAACTTATACACAAGAAAGAACTACAACAATTAGTTGGGCTGTTCTTGTGTTGGTAGACGAGAATGATTCGTATGGTAAGGCTTTATGACCCGACTTTAACTGGAGTAAGATTGAATGATGTATATTCTCTTGTGGGTGTTAATGCTTGAAGGTGGGCCATTTCTGTTCTGTGCCTGATATAAGAATACCTTTCTACACTTTGGTTCTATGCTATTGGTTCAGATGAAGATCTTTTGGTTCAAAATGGGACACCATTCCGGAGATTCTCATCTACCAACACAACAATAGACCAACTAATTGTTGTAGTTCTTTATTGTGTATAAGTTATAGTATTTGTAATAGGTTTCCTTTCATTATAAATAGTCAAGTCAAGTCAAGTCAGCCTTTATTGGCATAAATTAGAAAAACAATTTCTGCATGTTAAAACCCGTTATAAACACATATATAAAAATTCTAAAAGAACCTTTGGCGCAACTTTAAGACCAGACAAAGAAATTTGGCCACCTTCTCCGTGGTGTCCAGACTGGAATCTCTTAGAAGTCTATGCACCTTGAGTGCATCAGAACAAGCACCCATACTAGTTAACAGAGACTGTAAATGTGTGCTCCTTAGATCTACATACAAGTCACAATGCAAAAGAACATGAGTAATTGATTCCACACAGCTCTTTCTGCATGGGCAAGAACTGGCCAAATGCGAAACCTTGTTAAATCTGCCATATAAGATGGCTGATGGCATAGCATTGCATCTGGCCAGGGTAAACGCTCTGCGTTGCTGGGGTATAAATTATAAATATTGTTGGCAGCCCATACACAGCTTCGTCTTTGTTGTTCTAGCCTTCATCTCTCAGCCGTGTTCCTCCTAAGTCTCCAGGTGTGGCCTGGCCTTCTCCTGGAATCACAACTGAATGACAGAGATCAATTTCCTTGAAGGAAATGGAAGTTTTGGATGCTAGACTCCCTGCCATCACAACCCTGCCAAGCTACCTCCTCTCCCCAAACTCTGTCTTCTCCAGGCACCACCCCACCCACATCTCCAGAAGTTTTTCAACTCTAAATTGGCAACCCTCTGTGCACCTCTGCTATTGGAAACTATCCACTTGCCTCATTAGTGAAGGAAACATAAAACGAACATGTCCTACCATTTCTGTTTTTTGATACAATTTCTTCTTTCCTTGGACCATGGAGAACTGAAATTATTTATATATATGAAGAATGCCAGAGGCAAGGAGCCCCAGTAAGGAGAGCAGGAAAGCATACTGGGAGGCATCTGAAAACATAGATCAATACATCTGGAAGTATGGGAATCAGGTAAGGAGGAGGGCCAGCTACATGTTTATTTCATTTCTAATATTTCTCTCCACTCCAGCTGGAAGCCTTACAAAGGCTGCTTTCTCTAGAAGGTTCTCATTATAGCCTTACTTTTGGCGAAGTCAAAACACTGCTGAAATGACTGCGCTCTATTTTAGTATTTCTTCTTCTCGGCTTCCAGCAAAAACGAAGAGTAATTGATTTGGGTTCACGTTAAGTTTAGGGTGAATTTTGGGTCAACGCGTCTTCCACCTCGCAGCTTGTTAATTTCCCATGCCCAGTTTTAAAAGGGATAAAAGGACCTTTTCTTTTAATTAAAAAAGATTGGTCAAATCGAGGTGACTGGCTGGAGAACATTAAGAAAATGTCCTTCCCCTTCATCCTTTGTTTATGCTGTGATATTGGGCCCCTGTAATGTTCTGAGCCACAATGATGTCACTGAAGTTCATAAATACAAACCCATCCTGCTTATAACACTCAACTCTACCTGGTATCAGTTGACATTAAGGTTTCCCTTGCTTGAAAGCCAGTCGAATTCAACTCTATGGATGTGGTGCTCATCTCCGTTTCCAAGCCGAGGAGCCAGCGCTGTCCAAAGATGTTTCCCTGGTCATGTGGCCGGCATGACTAGATGCCAAGGTGCACTGAATGCTGTTACCTTCCTACCAAAGCGGTGCCTATTTATCTACTTGCAATTTCTTGCTTTCGAACTGCTAGGTTGGCAGGAGCTGGGGCCAGAAACGGGAGCTCACTCTGTCGTGCAGCACTCAGGACTCAAACTGGTGAACTACTGACCTTCCAGTCTGCAATTCAGCATCTTAACAACTTGAGCCACCACAGCATTAGTCATATCTAATGTCCATTACTTGGGCTCACTTCCAGCTTGCCAGCATCAGTAAGCTGGCCATTAAGGTGGCCATTAAGTCTAGGTGGGCTGATGACCAGAGGCTGCAATTAGTAGTGCAATCCTAAGAACACTTTCCTATAAGAACTGAATAGACATGAGTAGGATGCTGAAGAGATCTGTTTAGTATTGTTCTCATAACAACCTGCCCATGATCCAGGGGGATACTTCCCTGGTAAAATGGTTTAGTTCTGGAACTCAGCAAAAACAGCCATAAATTAGGGCTGCCAGCTCTGAGTTGGGAGGTGGAGCTGGGGGAGGGTGGGGTTGGGGAGGGGAGGGATAGGATGGGACCTCAGCAGGGTATAATGTCATAGATCCCACCCTCCAAAGCATCCATTTTTTCCAGGGGAACTGATCTTTGTAGTCTGGAGATAAATTGTAATAGTGGGAGATCTCCAGCTGCCACCTGGCGGTTGGCATCCCTAATAACCTGTTTTGATCAAGTGGCTACTGTGCAAATACAAAAGTGCTTGACATGATGTTAAACATGAGATGAGATTCATCAGGGGACATCAAGGGGGACCTCATCAGGAGTTCACCTGATGTGTAATTGGGGTCATTCAGACAGGGTTGTTCTCCTGGTGATCCTGTTTTGTGTCAAAGCTCACAGCATGCCTAGCTGACATTTCCCACAACATTCTTTTATATCAGGGCCAAGAGGCCTTTCAGCAGCTCTCACCAAAAGCTTATGTCTCTGGCCATGTCCAGCTTTTTAATACATGCAACAGAAGCTAGGACTAGATGTTAAGCAGCTGGCAGATGTGCTCCCAGAATTCTAATTCCTTTTGTACATGCACGTGTTCAGTAGACCATATGCCCAAAGGCATTTACTTCATTTGTATATGTACAACAGTACTTGTATGTTACTTTCTCTGAAAGGCTCATTGGTTGATTGATTTTATTAGATTGCTACTCCACCCTCTTCCATGAAGCTCAGGGTGGCATCCATGGTTCACCTTCCACCACTTTCTCCTCACAGCCATTCACCACATGAGTTGATTTAGTCTGAGAGATCACCAAGTGAGCAAGGTTGAGTGAGGATCCAAACTGGCGGTTTCACCAGACTAAGGTCACTCTGGTTCTGGTAGCACTTTATTTGGTAACTATTGGCTTTACTTGGTATGACTTTCTCAGTTCTTTCTGAGTGGTTGTTAATCTTCATTTATGTTCTTGTTCTCTTAGCAGTCTGAGTACCTTTGTGCCAATGGTTTAAACCCGGGCTTGTCCGAAGGCACACATACATTTAGCAATATCTGGGGGTGGGGGGGTGGGGGTGTCTTGGCTCTTAACCTGTTGTGTGTACCAAAATAATGAGACAAAAAGCAGAAAAATTAATGGAAGGGATTAAGAGAATAAAAATGCATAAATTTAGAGAATTAGAATTAAAATTCTATACTAAATGGTACAGAACTCCGGCCATTCTAGCAAATATGTTTCCAGGCTTAAGTCCTAATTGCTGGCACTGCAAAAGTACGAAAGGGTGGTATGCCCATATGTGGTGGGAATGCCCAGAGGCTAAAAAACTATGGAAGGATATATTGGAAGTAATAGACCAGCTTTTCAAGGTAAAGCTTGACATAGACTTTGAATTAATGACCATAGGTACACTAGGTAGTGAGAAAATAGAGAAGAATAGTCAAGATCTATTGAAGGCAATAATACTAGCTGGGAAAGCAGTAATAGCATTAGGATGGAAAGACAAAAGTAAGTGGACAAGAGAAGCTTGGCATAATTATCTGTTTGATTTTGTCCAGTCGGATATAGCGGCCATGTTGACACAAGATTCGCCATGGGAGGATAGAACAGCAAGGATTAAGAAGAAATGGTCGCTCTACCTGAATTGGATTAAAGAAGAGAAGAAAGAAGACGTTCGGTGGAAGATGCATGCCTTATGCTCCTGGCTGGAAGAGGACAATTAGACTGAGGGGGGAGGGAAGGGGTGGAAAATGGAAAATTACTTAAATAAATAATGAAATAATGTATTATTTAACAACTGATAATAATAAAAATATATGGAAAAAAAACCCCTGTTGCATGCATCATGTGACTCCATTTCTGCTGCCCTGGCTTTTAACAGCACCATCCTTTTAACAACACCATCCTAAGGAGAGCTACACCCTTCTATGCCCATTGATTTCAATGGATTTAGAAGGATGTAACTCTGCTTAGGACAGCACTTTATAACCCATAACCTTCTGGAAGAGTGTCCAAAGTGACCATTTACATATCTCTATTTAAACTGAGTTCACAGTGTAGAAAACCTCAAAGTAGACTTTCTGTAGCAGACTGCTAACATCACTCCTCAAACATTTATCTTTTCCTAATAATCTTTCCATAGAACCCTCTTTTCCCCAGTTTTGACATTATCTTGTCATAGTATTATACTGACAATTTTTATTTGACATGACACTGAGATTAAATTACTTGATGCTCCCTGTGTGGGACTGCCTTGAACAGTGTTTGTAAACTACAAGTGGTTCAAAGTGTAGCATATTATTATCTGGAGCTAGCGCCATGGAACATAGCATGTTAGCTTCACCACCTCCCAACCTGTCTCCAAGCCTGATTTCAGGTACTAGTTTTACCTTCTAATGTTCAAAGGCCAGGATAATTAAGAGAACACTTATTCTCATATAAACCTACCCCACATATTAACATCTTAGACATAGGTCCTTTTCCATGTCCCCTTACAAGTTTGATGGTTGGTCTCCTGAGGTGGGATCCTTTCGAAAGTGGTACAAAGACTATGATATTTATCCAGAGAGAAATTAGTCTTACTCCACCCCTAATGGTGTCCAGACACCAAGTCAAAGTTATGGACTCTAGCAGATTTTGGGGGACTCTTGGCTACGATGAAAGGCAGGAATAAGGCTTAATAAAGGCTGCATACATTGGCCAGTCATAAGGCAGCATGACATCAGCTGCTCAAGCTAGGCATAAAAGGGAAATTGAGCAGCATTTTGGTGGCCTCTGGTTGATCCTCTCTCCGAAAGACTTTGATAATACTCTGTTTCCATCTTCCAAGTGAGGTCTGCAGTTCTCCTGGAGTTAAAACTGATTTCCAGGATGCAGAGATCAGTTCTCCTGGAGGAAACAACAACTTTGGAGGCTAGACTGTATGGAACCAGATCTCTGCTGACCTTCCATCTCTCCCCAAACTCCACCTTCCCCGGGCTTTGCCCCCAAAACTCCATGAATTTCCCAAGCTGGAGTTGGCAACCCTAGTAGCCATCTGATCCCTGCTGGATACTGCAGGATATGATGGTTCGGGTAGGAGAGAGCAAGATGGAAAATGAATAGGATTGCCAGCTGGCAGCTCCTGAAGGGAGGGCAGGATTTACCCCAATGACACCTTATGATGTCACTTCCAGTTTTGCACCTGCAAGTGATGTCATGGTATCATAGGATGTTGTTCCTGCGCTCGGTCATTTCCCAGTACCCCACTGAGTGCCAGTAGAGGAGGGGGAAGTGCCAGGAGGGGGGGGGAATTACCTAGCAGGGGCAAGCAAATAGCAACCCTAAGGATGAAGGTGAGGGGTTGCAAGCACTAGAAACAGCCTAGGTGGGAGGAAGAAACCAGTTTAGGGCATAATGCAGGGGCCCTGACTTTTGGGGTGATTTCATAGTAGCCCTTTTACCAGCTGGGGATTTGTTAGTTGGTTCCATACTCTTATAAATTCTTCTTTATATCTTCCCACAACTAGTATTTTAGTTGCTGCATGTCCTCTCCTTGTCTGGGGTTATGGTCAGGGCCACAGAGCAGTAACCCAGTGCTCGGGATAAAAAGACTCCCAGAGCCTTCCTCATGCACTATCCCCCATGTTATCGGTAGATTTCATTTATACTCCACTTTTCTCCCCAGTGGGAGAATCCAGAGTGGCTTCTTCGCTTTACCCTCACTATGTATAAATGCAGGGGCATATCATCTGGCTCTAACATGGATCGCCCAGGCTAGCTAGTCCAGTCTTGTCGGGTCTCAGGAGCTAAGCAGGATCAGCCCTGATGAGTATTTGGATGGGAAACAGCCGAAGAAATCCAGGGTCACTACACAGAGGAAGGCCATGGCCAACTGCCTTTGAATATCTCTTGCCTTGAAAACCCTACAGGGTCGCCATAAGTTGGCTGCAACTTGATGGCAAAAAAAACAATCACCTTGACTGTTCCATGAATAGATGATGTGACTTTAGGCAAAGCACTGTTTATCAGACTAAACCCACAAGCAGTTCAGTTTCATTTAGGGTGGCAAGCTCCATTTTATGAACTACCTGGAGACTTTGGGGGTGGAGCCTGAGGAGGGCAGCATTTGCAAAGGGGAGGGAGTTCAATGGGGTATAATGTCATAGAGTCCACCTTCCAAAGCAGCCATTTTTTTCCAGTGGAAATTATTTCTGTCGCCTGGAGAGCAATTGTAATCCCAGGAAATCTCCAGCCACCATTTAGAGGCTGGCAACCCTAGATCCATTCAAGTATCCCAGCAGGACGTGAAAGCAATGGCCCTCTCATGTTCCCTGTCTTCCACTGATTCAACCTCAGGAGTATACTCACTTTGAATATGGAGGTTCCATTTAGTTCTCTTGCTCTCATTTAGTTCCATGAGCTAGTGTGTTATTGCTGTGTCCCTTTAATAAAGTCATGGCCTGCTTAATTCTATTGGCATATGTCTCTTTATTTCCTCCAGCCCCTCCCCCTGCAACTTGCAATCTGTTGATTTACTATAAATGATGAATTGCCTGTGTTTTAAATAAATAGCACTTGACAAAAAATGGCCAGATCGCTGAGTTGCTCTGCCGGTCAGGGCGTTGAGTGACGCTCTTCCGGAGAGAATGGTGAAAGGCAGAGAGAAAATCTGAACTCAGAGACACAAAATGTTGCAAACCCAGAGACCTTTCAAACTTGCCCTTAACCGGTACATTTCAGTTCACAGTCTCGGAATAGCAACATGCTCTGTTTGCTTCATTTCCATTGTAAATTTGATAGACGGATGGTTAGTATTTAAAAATTCTGAAAAGGTGTTTGGAGCATCTGTGCTTTCTTGAACAGCAGCCAAAGCATTACCATATAGCCTTGCATCCAAAAATCTCTCACTTGGCTCACATTCCAGAAGAGAGTTGTGGAGCATTTTTCCTCCTCCCTCAAAGAAGCTATGAAGATATTTTTATTTTTTTTTAAAAAAAACAGCTTTAAATTCTGTTTCATTATTGTAATGTCAGAAGAACATGAAAATCAAATCTCACACTGCCTTTTGAAAAAAATATATATTCATTTGAACATCGACAGACTAACTCAGGTACACTATCTCCATTTTAGAAGGACTGTATCTTCTCTTGACTGCATTCAGTTCCAAAGGTTCAGAATCAGCTATTTACGGTGGTTGACCTGAGAAAGGGCCTTTCTCAGACAGGAGCAGGGATGCTTTGAACTTGACAGCAGACAGGTTTGGCAGGTGAATATCTCGGGTTCAGTCGCCATAATCACTTATGAGCTGAGTTGAGCTTCAGATCTGCTCGGTTTGTTATTGCCTGAGTCAAACAGCAATGGAATAGCTTGGCTGGTATATAATAGCTGTGATGATGACAGAGTAAAAATTCTTGATGTGTGGGTGCCCTTACATCTGCAAAATGGGTGACATCGATTCTCTCCCAGGGTCATGGAGAGATGGTCAGGCCAGGTAAATAAATGACATGGGAGGGGAACTACACCACCCATGAGGCTATGCAAAAATATGCATGCGTGAAATAACTTTGGCAACACAATCAAATACCCAGTGGTAAGACTTATGTTGCTGTTGTTTAAGTAGGGATGCCAGCCTCCAGGTGGGACCTGGGGACCCGACCCCCCCCCCCAAATTACAGCTCAGCTTCAGACCACAGAGACTAGTTCCCCTAGAGAAAATGGATGGTTTGGAGAGTGGACTGTATAGCATTATACCCCACTGAGGTTCCTGTACTCTCCAGGCACCATTCCCAAATTGTCCTAGAATACAGGCAGAGAAAGGCAACAGTGCTAGGCCACCAACCAAGGCAACAAAGCTAGATCACAGAGATCAAATACCAGTTAAGCAGCAGTCAGAGTTCAGGAAAACAGAGTCAAGGCAGTCCAAGATCATTGATCAGCAAGGTTCAGGCAGGTCCCAAAAGAAGAGTCAAGTGTCAGTCTAAAGGTCACAAGAGGCAGGTAACATCCAGAGTTGCAGTCACAAAGTTCATGGGATTGTGACAAGTTGCTCCCACAATCTGCAGTTCTCCAGGTCTGATTTATATAGGCATTCCTTAACAAGCCTGATTAACAGGCATCTGCTCAGAGGTGCTCCTGCGATTCAGAACTGCTATCACTAAGCAGCTGGTGCCAAGCCAAGAGGCAAGCAGTCTGCATGTCTTTTAAGTCTTCTGAGAGCTTTTCCCTTTGCTGTTCAATTAATGAGGGGGGGGAGCCTGGTGGGCTACTCTCCTGCAGCTGTGCTTTGTGGGCTACTTCAGAGCTATACATGGGTGGGTCAAGGTCAGCTGCCGGCAATAAATCTTGAGGCTCCTGCATCTCTAATTCACTGACTTTAGCTGGTTCAGAGCTGGCTGCATGTGGCTTCTCAACTCCTGAGGAGTCTTCAGCCACACTGGACTCAGGCTGGTCATGCTGGCCCATGACACAAATCTCCAGGAATTTCCCAACCTGGATCTGGCAACCCTAGCCCCACCATCCCCACCAGTGGCCAGGGGGGACCTGACAACTCTATAAGATGTTTATTTATAATCACTAGCTGACTGAGTTGCTCACTAGTTATTTATATGAATTGCTGCCGAGTGGTATGCAGTGATGACAAGTTTCTGGGGAAACTAGAATTCTTATTTGGTTGTGTGAGAATGTGCATGCCTTAGCCAACTGTGCTGTGCTGTTGAATATATGACATATTCAGGAAGTAACCTGACAAACTGGCGTTAGCTGATGGTGAGCAGCTGAATGACCAATACCCAACTGGTTTCTTGTTCACCCCTACCCCTATGAGCTCCTGTTGCCTGACTTCTTTGTCTTCGTATTCTGGGAGTCAGTCCATTGAGCAGGCTTGGGTAGAATTCTCAGTGGACAGGCTTAGGATTCAGATGAACAGGTTCCCCATCCATTAGGGTTGCCAGCTCTGGGTTGGGAAATACCTGGAGGTTTTGGGGGTGGAGCCTGAGGAGGGTGGGGTTTGGGGCATAATGCCATAGAGTTCACCTTCCATTTTCCAGTGACCATTTTCTCCAGGTGTTATGTCCGCTGACCGCCACTGGGCACCAGCGACATACAGTCAGAGCTTGACTCCGAGAGACAATAGGAGTCAAGGATCCTAGACCACCACTAGCCCTCCAATAAGAACTCTGGCAGGAAATTCAAACCCACCAATAGGACTCTTGGGTGTGTCTGAGGGATAGTATATAGTTGGCCATCTTGGCTGGTATTGCATGCTTGTTGTGTCCTCAATAAAGCTATGCTGATCACTACATCATAGTCCGGGCTTTCCATGCATCGAACCCAATACATAATACCAGGTGACCTGATCTCTGTCACCTGAATATTAGTTGTAATAGTGAAAGATCACCCGCAACCACCTGGAGGTTGGCAACACTACCACCCATGCATCCAAAATGATATTAACTTTTGCAATTGCATCAGTTTGTTTATTTTTTTAAAAAAATATTTACCTCTTGCTATATATATATATATATATATATATATATATATATACACACACACACACACACAAGGGGGGCCCGCGATATTCGTGGGGGGGAGAAGCTGACAGCTGCTCCTCCTTCCTCCGCCCCCTTTCCCCCTTCCTCTGCCCCCTCCCCCCCAGAGACTCCCAGCGGGCCTCGGCGCCTCTCGCCGGGCCCACCGCTCGCCCCCTTCCCCCCCAGAGACTCCCGGCGGGCCTTGGCGCCTCTCGCCGGGCCCACCACTCGCCCCTTCCCCCTCCTCCACGGGCTGTCGGCTGGCCTCAGCGACTCTTGCTGGGCTGCTGCCATTCCAAGAGCATTCCCCGCGCATGCGCAGGGGACACTCTTTTACTTTTCGGGAGATCCCCCGAAAAGTTTTTGATAGATTTCAGATTTTTCTGCAAGGGGGGGTTACTCCCCACCTGCAGAACCCCCCCCCTCTGCCCTCCAAGTGCCCCCCCGCGCATATTTAAGTATCCGCATGCGGGGGGCACTTGGGAATTAGATATAGAGATATATGTATCGCTTTCCTGACAAACACTCAAGGTTGCAGTGAGGCTGGATAAGTTCAGTGTAGAGTGAAAACCCAGTGAACATTGGCCCTCAGGGGACTTTGTGTGATTCATCAGGGAAGAGTGAATGCCCACAGGGTGATCTCACTCAATGACCCCACACTTGCTTCTGCATGCATTCTGCAAAAGTGCAAGCTGAACCTATGTGCATACAAAATGAACATGGGTAGGCTTTGCCCAAGCTGTCAGAGACTCTGGCAACCACAGGTTCATGCAGATGGACCTCTGAATATACTGTGTGCGCACACAAGTGACTTCAACTGGCAATTGATCCCCAATATGTGTGCCCACTGTACATAACACATAAAGGAGAAAGCTAATCACGTGGGAACATCTGCTAATGACCTGCAAAGATGTCACTTTGAAAGGCTGTGGAATTCATTCACCTTAAACGTGGAGGGTAACTCTATTATATACCAGGATGTCATAGAACATATATAATCTGTCACAATATTATTGCCGTTGCTTAACTCATGAGGGCAAGTCACAGAAGAGGCCTACGGCAAGATGAAATATGTGGAAACAACAGATATGAGAAACATAGTATAAATCTTCACCACGATACTATTTGGTGTTGGCTCCCTGCAACACTCACTTAAGCAATAAGATATTTTGACGAAGCTCCTTTTTGGAACAGAGATTAAATGATGACAGCTCCAAGGCATCCTGATCAATCAGGCAAGAGAAGCTCTTACAGATGTTTGCTAACCTGCTGTGATGGAAACCTTTTACAGCTAATGTAGCAGCTTAAGAGGTTCTGACCTCAGTCTGCTGAAACGATGATAATTTTTGGCTTTCTTCTCACCCGGTAAATGTCTGTTGGAAAATGCCTTAAGTGTTACAATAAGCTTGTCTCATCCACCTTTATTCAAGATGATACCTAGAGGAGTGACTGATTTGGTTCTGTCTGGAGATCATACCGGGTTTTTTGAGCCACCATCCTCCAAGGCCTTGGAAGAATGAAATGGTGAACGAAGGCAAGTTCTAATGTAACACTGACCCCCAGTGTAGTTCTTCCAGAATGATTTCTGTGGAGGCACACACGGAAAACGCTGACTCAGAACTGGTCATTTTGACCTTTCCAGTCCTCTGTATGTGTGTGTCGTCCTGGGAATTACACAAAATTTGCACACAGAGTTATCTCATTGAGGGCTAAAAAAAATATTCGATGTATTTTTAAAAGGAGTCTCTTTGGTGCATATGGAAGTTTATATTGTTCATATCATATGATCCTCATAAACTCTGTTGAACAGTAATTTGGGGGGGGGGGTTTGAGCAACTAGCTGAGGAGATGGCAGAACCTGCCTCCTTGAGACCTAGGGTTGCCAATCTCCTGGAGTTCTTCCATTATTACAGCTAATCTTCAGACAACAGAGATCATTCCCCCTGGGGGAGATGGCTGCTTTGGAGGGTGGACTCTATGGCATTGTACCCCGCTGAGGTCCCTCCCCTCCCTGAACCCCATCCTCCCCAGGCTCCCCCCCCAAAAAAATCTCCACTTTTTTTCCAGTCTAGAGCTGGCAACCCTATTGAGGCTACCCAATCTGCTTGAATCCCGCACTTGTTCAGAGTTATCTTGTGGCCCACACAGCAAGTTTTAGGACATGGTAATAACTTGCCTTTATCATGCCAAAAAATGAGAAGGAGAAAAACTGCTCTGTGGTGACCTTTCCCCCTGAAAAATAATTGGATGAATCAGCTTCAGTTTGGCAGAAACATTTGCCCTATTCGAACAACAATGGACATGAGAGAGAGGTTACTTTTTTTTTTCATTTTTATAATCCCCCCCCCCCGTACACTGCTCTTTTTAAAAATAATAATAATGAAGTCAATAGCCTGAGCTCATAATCCTCCAAGAACAATTTCCACAGAAGCCATGATACACAAGAGCAATCCTGGTAGATTGCATCTTCTGTTGCAGGTTGATTAACATCTTTACTCTCTTAAAAAAAAAATGCTCTTCGGGTTTTTGCTTTCACATGTTCTGCAAGTTGATTTCTTGCCACAGGTTTTATTACGGCTTAATTTTATGGCAGAACAGAACCTTGTTAAACTAACATCCCATTAACGTTTAATTGAAAGCATGCTCACTGGGAAGAAAGATCGTATCCTGCCACGGACTAAGCAGAACGTTGAAGTAGTATTAGGTACAAGAGACCAATGGTCTCCAATGAAGCACCAGCTAAAACTTCATATAGTGCTTCAACTCCAATTGAATTCCATGTTCAGGGACATTAACTCTGTCATTTTCTCATTTGTTCCAAATACCTTGTAGGCTTCAAGATCTGTGCTTGAATGTCAGGCTGCAGAGGAAGAGAAAATCCTAGCTATTTTCTTGGGGTCAGAAGGAAACAGGCAGTGCTGAATATTTCTCTTGCTTTCCTGGGTTAATTACATACACATGTTTCCACTCATTCCACTTTTATTGCTGCCCAATATGTTTGGAGAGAATTCCTCATGTCAGCGCAACAGCATTTTTCTCACTAGTTAAATATTCATCGGAGGGTTAGCGCGTAAATTATTTCTGAACGCTTGTTGAGAGATGCCCAGAGGAGATTTTGTACTTCTATTTTGTTCTATGTATTATTAGCAAAATGCCTGGGAGGGGGGGGGAGGGCGAAGTAGTGAGAATAAAAGGGAGGAGAGGAGACTGATGTAAGCCACTTTGGGTCCCCATTGGGGGTGAAAGGTGGGATATAAAATAGGGTTGCCAGCCTCCAGGTGATGGCTGGAGACCTCCCGCTGTTACAACTGATCTCCAGGCAACAGAGATCAGTTCACCTGGAGAAAATGGCCTCTTTGGAAGGTGGAGTCTATGGCACATGCCACTGAAGTCCCTCCCCTCCTCAAACCCCACCCTCCTCAGGCTCCACCCACAAAATCTCCAGGTATTTCCTAACCCAGAGCTGGCAACCCTAGAAATAAATATACGAAATGCCCTTTTAAGAAGAAGAGAAGAAGAGATTAGATTTATACCCCGCCCTTCACTCACTTGGAGTCTCAGAGTGGCTTCCAAACTCCTTTCCCTTCCCCTCCCCACAACAGACACCCTGTGAGGTAAGTGGGGCTGAGAGAACTCTTTCCCAAGATGTCCTTGAGGGAACAGCTGGTACAGAGCTATGGCTTGCCCAAGGTCATCCAGCCAGGTGCAAGTGGAGGAGTGGAGAATCAAACCCTGTTCTCCCAGATTAGAGTCCGCGCACTTAACCGCTACA
Source organism: Lepidodactylus listeri (assembly GCA_029233225.1). Taxonomy (NCBI): domain Eukaryota; kingdom Metazoa; phylum Chordata; class Lepidosauria; order Squamata; family Gekkonidae; genus Lepidodactylus; species Lepidodactylus listeri. The sequence continues at coordinate 20,129,695 of JARCFY010000012.1, forward strand.
CCAAACTGGCTCCCAGGAATGTCCCCAGAGGGCTACTGCCCTGTAGCGGCCACAGGGACCACTTGGCTCAGACCTGGGCCACAGTAAAGATGTCGACTGGTATAGCTTCATTCAGCTGAGCAGACCCTAGTGGCTCTGACAACACTGCAGGGGGCAGTTGCTTTTGTTTGCTGCAGGGCTATTTCAACATCCCGGTCCATGGTGCCATCATACTGGATATCATCCTATTGCACTCACTCATCTCCTGGAATTCCCTCTCCTGGCCATTCTACAAGGGAAAAGATTACAATAGTTAAATATCCAGTGACTTGTGGACTTCAGGATCTCTGAGTACTGTGCTGAGGCTGTTGTGAAGGAGACTAGGCAAAACAAAGCCTGTGCAGATTCTCCAAAACTGTATTCAGTGGTAACTGGACTTCAAATTCAAATGGGACTAATGGCCCTTTCTGCACTAGACCTTAAATCCTGGTTCAATCCTGTTTCGAACTTACATTCTACACTACATTTGAGTTCACCCCTGTAATTATCTTGGGGTATTTTTTGTTTCCACATTACATGTAGGTCACCCCGGTTTCACCCCACACTTGTCCCAGGATAAACGGATGCTGTTATAACCAGGGATAAATGCAAGGTATTGTGTCCCAAGTTGAACTCTGATAAAACCAGGGATGAGATCCAGAAGAAGAAAAAGAAGAGATTGGATTTATACCCCGCCCTTCACTCAGAGTGGTTTACAATCTCCTTTCCCTTCCCCTCCCCACAACAGATACCCTGTGAGGTAGGTGGGGCTGAGAGAGCTCTGAGACAACTGTCCTTGAGAGAACAGCTGGTACAGAGCTATGGCTTGCCTAAGATCATCCAGCAGGTACACATGAAGGAGTGGGGAATCAAACCCGGTTCTCCCAGATTAGAGTCTGCACCCTTAACCACTACACCAAACTGGCTCTCCAGAAGGACCAATTGAGGAAAGGACCAATATCATCCCACACATTGCAGAAGTGTCCTCATTCCAAAACTCTGTGTTTACATGTCATGTATTTTTTATCCCATCTTTCCCCCAAGGAGCTTAAGTTAGTTATACATTATTCTTCCTCATTCCATTCCATCAACGCAGCAGTCAGTGTTTGGTGTCGTGGTTAGGAGCATGGACTCTAATCTGGGAGAACCAGGTTTGATTCCCCACTTCTCCATGTGCAGCTGCTGGTGTGACCTTGGGCCAGTTACAAGTGCTTTCAGAGCTGTTCTCTCAGGAGCAGTCGAGAGAGCTCTCTCAGCTCCACCTACCTCACAGGGTGTCTGTTGTGGGGAGGGGAAGGGAGAGGAGATTGTAAGCCGCTCTGAGGCTCCTTTGGGTAGTGAAGGTGGGGTATGAATCCAGTCTCTTCTTCTTTAGTCATGCAACAGCTGCATTCCTTACAATTCTTGTTCTTGGTGACTTTGCTGCAGATGGTTTGCACTTCTGCATGCCCTGCTTGGGCTTTCTCCACCATCGAGCCCATGTTATGGAATGGCCTTCCAGAGGCAGTACTTGAGGCCCTGTCTTGGCCAGCTTTTCAGAAGGACTGTTTCACTGGGTCTTTTGGAATTAAGCCTATCCATTGGTATTGGGCTTTTTATGTTTGACTTCTTTTTGAATCATCGATTTTGTCTGATTTATTTTTTAAATGGTAAGTCGGTTATTGATCAATAGTACTTTATTAAATGCTTTTGGTTTTTGAAGGAGGGTTTTTTTCAGTGAGTGTAGTTTTAATTGGGATTGTGAGATCCACACCACTGATTTGGAAAGACAGGTAGAAACGTGGCATACATTTATTTTAATTAGGATGGAAAGGGGAGGGATGAAAAGCCACCCAATAAGCTTGAATAGAAGTCACCTTGGCCCTGGTATAGTGATGGCAAGAGAGCTCCCTCTATTACAACTGATCTCCAGGTGACAGAGATCAGCTCGCTTGGATAAAATGGATGCTTTGGAAGGTGGACTGTACAGCATTCTACCCCACTGAAGTCCCTCCCTTCCTCAAACTCCACCCTCCTCAGGCTCCACCCCCTAAATCTCCAGGCATTTCCTGACACAGATCTGGCAACCCTTACAACATGACTTCAGAATCCAGCTCAAGGTGGCTCACAATAAAAACACAATATTAAAACACAAGCTCTTAAAACTCAAGTCTATACAATATCCATAAAACAGAAGGCGACCATTAAAAAGATGATCAGATAAACCCCTAATTAAAAGTCTGGGTAAAAAAAATATGTGTTTTAGCCTGGTGTCAAAAAGAAATTAAAGTACGGTCTGTAGCAGGGGTGGCCAAACTGCAGCTTGGGAGCTGCATGTGGGTCTTTCTCACAGCCTAAATTAATGTTAATAAAAATCAAATTTGCATGTTTTTTCCAATAAAAACATGTGTGTAATATTTGTTCATGTCTTGCGGCTCTCAAACATCTGACGTTTATTCTGTGTGGCTGTTACATTAAGCAAGTTTGGCCACCCTTGTGTTTTGAGAACTCTGTTCCTTTAATCCAGGCCAGTGTTTAGACTGCTAGAGTCCACTCCAGGACTTGGTGTGGACAGAAACAGAGAGAAAGGAAATTGTTGTAACTGCAGCTCCAGACAGAGAAAGAACTGGACTTATTAAACTGTGCTCCTGTTTGAAACTATGCTGCCTCATTTTATGTCTGCTATTAAGGACACCACAGGTGCCAAGCAAGGTTCAAGTGGGAGGCATTCCAAAGGTGAGGTGCCATCACACAAAATGTCCTGTTTCTAGTTCTCACCTTCCTTACCTCTGAAGGTTGGGGCACAGATGGCAAGGCTTGAGAGGTAGATATTAACTGGCAGGCTAGATAGTATGGGAGGAGATGGTCATTGTGGTTGACGTCATCATGCTGGGCCCATCAGGCATGCCAGGGTCCTTTGGGGTGGGGCACCCCTGCTGACCAACTGGCTGTCGGCAGATTGGGGGCCTTAAAAGTGGGGGGAACCCACCCCCATTGGGGGGGGGATGGCAACTCCAGGCTAGACAGTATGAGAGGAGATGGTCCTTCAGGTACCCTGGCCCCAAGGTAAGAACCAGTACTTTGAGTTGTGCTAGAGAAAGATGGATAACTAGTGCAGATTATTCAGCACAGGAGTGATATAGTCCCTGTAACCAATAGCCTGAGTGCCACATTTTGGACCAGTTGAAGTTTCTGAACTGTGTTCAAAGGCAGCCCCATGTAGAGCACATTATAGCAGTCCAACTTGGATGTCATCAGAGGACTATAACCACTGCACCATGGTTTCACTGGTGAACTGCTTCATTTTAGATGGGTAGGGGAACCTTGGTCCTGATTTCCATGTTCAAGCAGGTCCTGCAGCTATATGCCTGAAGCTCCAGTAAGATGCTCAGTGATGACTTTGATTCTTTATGCAAGAAGATGAGGTTTGGGGTGAAATCACAGAGCCAGGTAACTGGGTTGGCCGAAGAGGTGCAAATACAGCATGTATTTACTTTCAGGTTTTCTCCTCTAGTTAGGAATACATTCACAGAAATGGTCTTCTGTGCTCCTATGGACAATGGCGATTGCATTCAAGGTAAGTCTCTTCAGTGTTCCATGCACTATACATGCCAATGGCTCCTAATTATTCAAAATATATGTCTTTCTTGGATTTAGTCTTTACACTTTGAACGAACAAAGACAGGTTGCCAGTGGCACTGTTTACTATGGAAACGATAAATGACAAAGTGCATGAAAGTGGGTTTGTGTCACATCTGGAGCAGGAAATGCTAATACTTGGAATAATATAACAGTGTTGACATACCAAAAAACTGGGATGAAGATGTGTCACCTGAATATACACTTCTGTTGCTTGATACCGGGGGGGGGGGGGGGGGGGATAGTGAAAAGGTATGTTTGCCTGCTGTCAGATTTTAGTGCACAGAGCCTATTGATGACCTAATTTTACAGACTTAGGCTTTGTAGAAGCTTTGCTTTTCAACTGGTATTAGGTGGAGGAGGAATGCTCTTTGTAGGCTCAAGCAGATCTATTGTTTCCATTTATAGACTACTTTTTGATTACATACCTCAAAATTAAAAAACAATTGATAAGAACTAAGTCACAATTTCCTCCAAATTTACGACTGATCAACATGCTGAAAGGAAATCAAAGTCCAGAAATAAATTAAAATCTATTTTGTATTATCGGGGGTGATATGATACATGTGCCCTTGGACTGATCCACCCCAGATCGTGGTGGGGACCCACACACACATTTCCCATGTCTTTAGAAGTTTTAAAGCGTAATCTTGATTTATATTTTTGTGAAGGACAAACGGTTCACCTGGTGAACTTTTCTAAGTCCAGAACCCAAATGTCACTGCCACCATTATCCTTTTCTCAGGTTGGGAGATGGATTACAGGAGAGATCTCCTTGATCAATAGAAATCTTTCCCTGCCACGATGTTCCTGACGATGATGATCCATCTGCCAGAATCTCCATCCCTGAAATAGACACTGAGACTCAGAGAAATAGTGTCTTATCTGAAATTCTGTAATGTGATCGTTTCAGGTTTTTAACTAGGAACTTGGTCCATTTAAAGTTTGTATTCTAGAGCTGCCCTTTGCTCCCTTGGGAAGGGCTGTCACTTAGTATTATAGCCTCTGCTTTGCATGTAGAACATCCTCAGTCCAATCTGTTATGTCTCCAGTGACAATAGCCGGTGATGTGAGCGACCTCTTACCTGTGGCCTTGGAGAGCAGTGGCCAGACAATACTGAACTTGGCAGACCAATGGTCTGACTCAACAGAAGGCAGCTTCATGTGTTCCACTGACAGAATCATGCAGCCAACATATAACAATTTTGAGTTCTACCACATCAGGCATTCACGTTTGATTTCTTAGCATTTCTCTTACTTTGGCCACTAACCACTGCACAGCATTGGCTCTTTCTCGCCAGGATTACTTTATATATGCTTTCTTCAGGGGTCATTTCGAGCAGGAGCTCGGGGGAGCGCAGCTCCGGGAGTTGGTGCCAGCGCCCCCCCCCCCCCCCCCCGATGGGGGAATGCCTGCTTGTGTCATGGCTGCAGCAAAATGACCCCGCCCCCTGGAAAGGTCCTTGTTCCTCTGACCAGCCTTCTGAAGGCTTCAGCCACCACTGAAGCTATCCTCCCAGAATAGTGGTATTTCTGAGGCTTGGATTAGGAGCTGTCCCCTCTCTGCCAGCTAGCTAGCTAGCTTTCTTTCTTTCTTTCTTTCTTTCTTTCTTTCTTTCTTTCTTTCTTTCTTTCTTCCTTCCTTCCTTCCTTCCTTCCTTCCTTCCTTCCTTCCTTCCTTCCTTCCTAACTTCCTCCCTCCCTCCCTCTCTCTCTGTCTTTCTTGCCTTCTGACATACTTCCGGTGATGTCAGGTGGTTTAGCATATGCAAATAAGTTATGCTAATGAGTTATGCTAATTAGCTCTTGCACCTCTTTTTCTACGAAATGACCCCTGGCTTTCTTAACAGGTTTGCTCACCCTGAACATTTCACCAGAGGACAGCTAATATTATTTGAATGATACAGGGAGTTACATAATTTCTTCATTCTGTACACTGGAAAGCAAAGGGGGGGAACTCGGCCAAACTGAAATGGTGACTGCTGCACCTTCTACTCCTCATATGTGTTCTTGTGTGTGTCCCACCCCTCCATGTAGCCAACAGGAAAGAAGAGTTTCTAACCTCCCCTTCCTGAAGTGTTCTTACAGTGTAACAAATGGTTGAATTTCAGTCCTTAATGGATATACTCTAGCACTGAAGAGATAACGTTTGGGAGGACTCCAGAATAAATAATTCAGGCCAACTTTTATCAGAGAAAAATCTCTTTCGCTGAACGTCTTGCTAAGTGAATCTGAATTAAGTGCCTTTGTTTCTTACCCTGTCTCTGGGTGCTGAATTGCTCTCCCATTTAAGAGAATCTGCCTAGGATCTTTGCAAGCAATAGTAAACGGCCTGCTTCTTCTTTTATTTACATATCGTCAACTACAGTGCCTTTTGTTTCGGCATAGCATCTCACTTTGGGACGGATCGCTCTGGGACTAAGAACCAAATTTCTTGAGAACAAAGCTAGATAAATGGCTTTTCTAGTCTCTAGTTAGGGCTTGCTGTGGCAGTGGCAGCCAGCCAAGCAGACAGGTGGTGAGCCAGCAGGTGGATGGGCAGGCAGGCAGGAAGAATCCCTCTTCCCTCCCCTTCCCTCAGATGTGATTCTTTCCTGTCTGAGGTGTTGAGATTTCATTCTTCAGTGTCAAGCACCTTGGGGACTATGTTCTTCAGGTATACACTGGGATGAAACCCACCAGAAACAATGTCCAAGGTACTGGGGGAGGTAGTAGATTCTCTTCCCACCTGCCCACCTATCAGCTGATTGGCTAAAAAGCTGCTTTGTGACCTAATCCCACTGCTGAACCAAGCCTGGCCAGCTCAACAATTGTTGCCAGTACAGTAAATGTGCTGGGGAGATGAGCAGGAGGAGGATGTGGCAAATGTGTGTCCCCACAGAAACCAGTGAGATGGAAGATGGATGTCATAAAAACCAACAATTTATTCATGGCCACTAAGGCCAGGGAGGTTGATCTCCACGTCCCAATCCTCCAACACATGCATTTACCACACACCCTTGCTAGGATCAATGCGGGAATAGCTAATCGGTTTGGGAGCAAGTAGGAATTTTGGGGTCTCCTGTGATGGCCATTTCATGGGACTATTTTATTTGACTGCTTTTATTCTGGAGGTTGGTAAAGATCTTTGGCTGGGTAGAAAAAATGGGGGAGTACACCAAGGCAAAATGAAGAAGAAACAAAATGGTGCAGAGGGAAATGGAATATTCTTCGTTTTGACTGGATAGGCATTAACTTGGGATGGCAGGTAGGGTTGCCAGATAGGGCTATCAGCCCCCACATCCCTGCAGGTGTCCCCCCACTTTGAGGGGCTGCAATCTGCTGCTGGCCAGCTGACTGGCAGGGGAAACCCCACCCCAAAGAGGAATGTCATCAGGCAATGTCACCAATGTGGTGACATCACCTGGAAGTGTTGTCATTGCATTGGCAATGTTGTGCATGATGCTCTGGTTTTTGGGCAAACTGTATGGTTTTGAAGCAAAATAACCATAGAGTTTTTGCCCAAACCAGACTGCCATGCACGATGTCACTGACATGACATCACTTCTGGGTGATGTCATCACATTTGGGACATCACCCGATGATGTTCCTATTTGGGGACAGGGTTTCCCCTGCCATGAAGTAACACCAGGAATGGTGGGGCCCAGGACAGGAGGTCTACAGCAGGAGTCTTGGTCACCCCAGTAGCAGGAGTAGGCCAAGTTTCTTAAGATATGTTGGGCTACTTAACAAGCACCTTGAGGCATCAGACGATACCAGGCTGTTCCTTCAACCACCCATTATTTGTTGTATGATGGGGTAGGCTGGAAGAGGATGCCCTTGATGCTGAGAATGTCAACCAAGCCCCTAGTTGTCTGTGCAGCACACTTTGGGGAGGGGGATGAGGTCTGGTATATCTTTACCTGCTTAATTTGCAGCCAAGGATAAACTACCCAGCAAAATTGCTGGCTGAGTTTAGGAGCAAAGATAGAGTTGCCCAAATAATCTTAGCTCACAGCTATGTTTGGTAGGATCAGGTAGACCTTTTGTTTTGTTTTTTTGTCTGCCTAGTCTGGTACTGCAAAACAGAGTGGGTTGGGGGGGGTCCCATCCCCTGCCTTCCATCACCCATGAGAGGGTCCCATCCCTTGCCCTCCATCACCCATGCTCAAGCAATGGAGCAATGGGATAACAAAGGGAGATGGGGATGATGGTGCGGATACTGTGACATCATGTTGCATTCCCCAATCACTCTGAGTTTCCTTCAGGTAGTGAAGGGAGGGTATAAATCCAATCTCCTCTCCTCCTTCTTCTTCATCATCTTCTTCTACTACTTCCAGTTACCTACAGACTGAAAATCATGAAATATTCAGTTTTGGTTATACACACATTTTTCAGTCTCTCTCTCTCAAAATACCTATACCCTACTTTGTCTCCTGGGGGGCGGAATACACACAAATATGTATAAACATTTTAAAAGAATGTACTCTGTTACTAATTTGATGGTATGTATCCATACAAAAGATAACATTTGCTATTCTGAGCCAAAATTCCTGGCGGTTCCCCTCCCTTTCCTTGTTTCTCCTGGCTGGTAAATGTGCAAATAGCTCCAAGTGCCATCTTTTGTGCTTGACACCTGAGAAGGGTTGAAGCCTTTGTCCCCCTGGGATCTCCATTTCCTCAACAATATTCTAGCCATCCTATTTGCAGGCAAAGAGGTGAGAAAAGCCAGAGTGCTGCAGAGCACACTTAAATCCACAGAACAGCTCTTTCCCATTTGAACTACTTGCTGTCTTTGGAGAGTTGTCTAGGTAATACAACAGTATACTTTTTAGTTGGGAGAAGTTAAATGCCAGGAGTGATGCAAACTGAGAAGGGCGGCATACCTCAGCAGTGTGGTTTAGTTAACACACCCAGGGTCAGTGAACATATGTCTGCATGGATATAGATATGTGAATGTTCACTTGCAGGGAGGGGCTGTGGCTCAGCGGCAGAGCATCAGCTTGTCATGCAGAAGGTCCGAGGTTCAGTCCCCAGTATGTCCAGTTAAAATGACCCAGGCAGTAGATGATGTGAAAGACCTCTGTCTGAGACCCCGAGGAGCCACGGCCAGTCTTGAGTAGACAATACCTCTTTGGTCAAATTTACTTTCCCGCTAGAATCATTCTAGTTTTTTTTTTTAACTGTCTATACCTGTTTCTAGTTTCAAACCATACTTGTTCTAGTTTATAAATTAATGTTTACATTTGTTAATAGCCCTCCTGTGGTCAAGCTAGCATTATACTGCATTAAACAAATGCTGTTGCTTAGTACTCTTCAGACCCCCTGGAGTGAAATTTGAAACCAGCATGACATGAACTTGGGAAAAGACAGCAGTCAAACTACTTCAGAGGGGAGGTGTAAATTGGGCCTTTGATGGACCGATGGTCTGATTCAGTATAAGACAGTTTCCTGGGTCTGCATGGAGCTCTTCTAAGTCCAAAGCTGCATCAGTCTGCTTGAGTTCAATTTTTTTTTTAAAAAAAGAACATTTTCTTCTGTAAGATCCTTGGACAGCTGGTTCATTGGGAGCTTCACAGACAAGGTCCTATTGCTCGTTGCCCCCTCCAGGATCTGGAGCAAATGTAGTGATCTGAGTTTTGTAACGTCTTTGGTCCTTGCTGCCGTTCTGCTCCAATTACAGGGGGAGTACTTCCTGGAATTTGCCAATGGGAAGGGAGGAGGAAACATCTCACTCTAAAGATTCCCTTAATTAAATACTAGCCTGATCTCATCAGATCTCAGAAGTTGAGCAGGGTTGGCCCTGGTCAGTATGAACGGAAGACCACCAAGGACTATCAGGGTCATGACGCAGAAGCAGGCAATCAGGCAGTTGACAGAACAACAGCTATATGATAGGTCAGAAGCTAAGGGAACATATAGCAGAAATGAACCAATAAACCATATGAAAAAACAATGCAAAAATATCAATTTAATACAACAGACAATAAACAAAGGTCCAAGAGTAAATCTCAACGAAACATCCGGTAAGTATATTCGTTTCTGGCAATCTTCATCAGGTGAAGACCATGATATGACTTCATGTATGACTTAGTAGAACAACATCCAAGAGAACAATCCTTTAAGATCAGACTAATCCATCAGTCTCAATTTTTCATACTGGCATCCTACACAGAGTATTCATAAAAAGTTACAAATCGCTAAGCAAGCTTCACTATGATGGTCCTCGCCTGATGAAGATTGCCAGAAACAAATATACTTACCGGATGCTTCATTGAGATTTACTCTTGGACCTTTGTTTATTGTCTATTGTATTAAACGGATATTTTTTGCATTGCTTTTTTTCATGTTTTATTGGTTCAGCATAGAAGCAGGCAATGGCAAACCACCTCTGAATGTCTCTTACCCGAAAACCCCATGGGATCGCCATAAGTCAGTTGTGACTTGATCTCCTCCCCCCAAGCTTATTATTCTTACAAACCATCCTTGTCCAATTCAGGAAGAGAACAGAGCAAAACAAAAGTTTAAAAAGCCGCAAAACAACAAACACCCATGCAATCGTATACCACAACCTTCCTATTATAACAACAAGATTATTTGAGGGAAATGTATTTTTTTTTTTTATTTTTTACATCATGGCGGCCTCTAATATGTAATGCCATTACAGAGTTCTCCAACAAAATAATCCCCCATTTTGTTCTTTGAGCAGACCCACATTACTTACAGCAGTCGGTGAAGCGCTGCCTAGAAAAGAACACAAGGAAATCATTTTTGCCTGGCTTATTTTTTTCAGTAGTGTCAAACTGTGATATTCCAGAGAGCCATAACCATCAAAAGCACTGAAGAAAACTGCACTTAAGATGAAGGATCTTCAGAAGGGATCATTCTCTGTGAATAATTTTCATGCAAGGATACATTTACCTGGTGTCACGACACAAGCGAGGTGAGAAGTTATGGTACTGCCTCTTTCTTCTAGGAAAAAAATAATAATGGCTTCTTTTCCTGCAACCCTCCGTATACCTTGATGTTGTTTTCAAACTATACATTCTTGGTAAGTAATATACCATGAAAAAGGAAATAGATGCAATAAATGTTTAATATATGCAGGCAAATTAATACCTGCTCATAATCTTAAAGAGTCTATGAAATTTTATGGAGAGGCTCCAATTAGATTGTAAACCTGGCAGCAAGGTACAGTTGAAGTGTTTGTGCAATACCAAGACAGGAGTGAGAGAAAACATACTGCTGGGAATTGGACTCGGTGTTTGCCATTCCATGAAATACTTAGAAAACTGGAATTAAGGGTTATTTTCTTGGTTGTGTGTATATAGTGCCATTATGTTGCATCTGAATGATGGCAATCCCATTGGATTTTTCAAGGGAAGTGATTAAGCAGAGGTGGTTTGCCTTTGCCTTCCTCTGCAAAGTCTTCCTTGGTGGTCTGTCATCCAAGCACTGACCCTGCTTATCTTCTGAGAACTGACAAGATCAGGCTATACTATACCATTCCACATACTTGTGGCATGCTTTGACAGCATGGAAAGGCCCTAAGAATTGTTGCTAGCATTCCAGTCCAAATCAGAGGCAGTTAGGCAGGTATTTGAGAGTAAATGCAAAAGGGTGCATCTTTTCCAATAAACTTGGGTCGATGTCAGTCTATGCAAGCTTTTGAGATTAACAGTGCCAGCCACATGCCCATGGAAAAGTCTTCGGACAGTGCTGGCTCTTTGGCTTGGAAACGGAGATGAGCACCGCCCCCTAGAGTTGTATTCAACTGGCTTTCGAGCAAGGGAAACCTTTACCTTTACCTAATGGGGCAGAAAAGTTCTGTGAAATCTGAAGACTGGTATATTATAAATCAGTCTAATAAGATATCCTTATAACCTATCTTGGTGCCTCCTGTTTGTAAAAATATGACCTTTATGGATTCTAAGGATCACAAACAGTGCTTTGGGGTGGGGCAGTTGCTCTGTGGTGGAGCATCTTCTTGGCATGCAGAAGGTCCTAGGTTCAATCCCTGGCATCTTCAGTTAGATGAATCAGGCAGTGGGTAATAGACCTCTACCCAAGACCCTGGACAGCCACGGCCAGTCTAAGTAGACTAGGGGTCCCCCACGTGGTGTCCATGGTCACCACGGCACCTGGTGACACCTTTCCTGGTGCCCACCAAGTGTTTTTAGAAAGTGGGCCGGGCTGGGTGGGGCTTTTGACCAGCAAGGCTTCTGACTGGCCATTGGAGATCTGATTGATCGTTCAGAGTTTTAAATACGTTGCTTTGGCAGCAGCTGCTACCATCGCATAAGGATCTTCACACTGTGACTGAAGGTAAGCTGTGCTAACCATCTTAATAGCTGGGTCTGCCTCCAACGGCAGTTCTTTCGTGGCAGTCATTTTGCGGCTGGGCCTACCACATTGTGTCAGCCCCACTTGCCTCACAAGGTGCCTGTTCTTGGGAGAAGAAGGGAAGGCAATTGAAAACCACTTTGAGACCTTTTGGGGTATGGAAAAGCAGGGTATAAAAACCAATTCTTCTTCTCATTTTAAACACAGAACAGAAAAAGAGGTTATTGGTGTAATAAATGAATTGTGGGTACATTATTTAAGGAGAAAAAACTGATTAAATGAATCACTGGCTCCAAAAATATAATCAGAGAGAGAGACTTTTTAAAACAAATCATGTATTAATTGTGTGGATTTCCCATGAAACAAGCAAAAAACTTCAAAGGCATTTAATTTAAGAGGACGACTGGCCAGTATATTCAAGCCGGCTTCCAAAAATAGAACTTCCTTGATTCCATTTGCTCTAATTACCAAGAGTGAAACTATGATGTCAGACTCACAGGTATGCCTGCCCCTCAGTCTTGCTGGGAAACACTAGTTTTGTTTACATGCTCAAATTTCTCCCCTTTTCTTACTTCAGCACTGACTGTTCTCAGCTACTGAAGCAAAATCAAAAAACACAATTCATTCTTCTGTCTGCTGCCTCCTACCCACCACCTGCAATTCTTCTTACGCATACAAGAAACCATTTTCCTCTTAGCTAATGATTAGGATAGATTAAAAGTTCCCAGCACAATAAGAGAACAGCCACGGAACAGTTGTAAACTCAATTACATGCAGAAACTGCACACTCATTCATGCATCCAGTGAAAGACCAGTATAAAATTCAGTGTCACATAACAATTACAAAACAGTGCTTGTTAAAAATATAGTTCATATTAGAGTTATTCAAACACCAAATTTATTAAGCTCATATCCTGTTTGCCGGTCACAATCACACTGCCAGTTTTTCTTCCGGCTAGTGGTATGTTCATCCACACATATGTGACTTTTAGTAGATTGCTTCAATTTATTCCTTCCCAGCAGTCTAGTGCAACACAAATGGCACATCATTTAATTGCTTTTCACACATGCACATTCACCCACTGCCCAGTGGAGTTCTGCTTTCCCATTCCTTGCCACACTGCTGCTTCACTAGCCATTGTTTAAATAAACAGCCCAATCAGTCACAAATCACACAAAACAGTAACAAATAAATGCTGGTGTAAAGTACTGACTTCAAAGACACCATTGAGTGATTAAAGCTCATTGTTTATTTAGAGGCCTTTAGTGATATCAGTGGCTGATGATCTTTTTGGATTGGGAACATTTTTGCACATGTGAGGGAGTGAAACATTTCCCCCTTCTTGTCTCATAGGGTTGCCAGGTCTGGGTTGGAAAATACCTGGAGACTTTGGGGGTGGATCCAGGAGAGGGTGAGGTTTGGGGAGGGGAGGGGCCTCAGCATGGTAGAATGCCATACAGTCCACCATTCAAAGCAGCCATTTTCTCCAAGGGAGCTGATCTCTGTCAGCTGGGTATCAGTTGTAAAAGCAAATCTCCAGGCCCCACCTGGAGGTTGGCAACCTTATTGCCTCATATTTTTTCACCTTAAAGCTTGTTTCACCCTAGCCAGGATGGAATAATGGAAATGGAAGTAAGCCAAGAGTGGGAGCTGGGTTTAGTTCCCCTTTCCTCTTTCTATTAAAAGCATAACACTACCCCCTGTTTCAGATGTGCATGAGTGGAACTGTATATAGATGCATTCTGTTGGGTCTTAGAGTATCCAGCATCACAGGCAAGTATCTAATTATGCTGTTTCTCTAATGCAATTCCCAAATTGTTGAGCCTGTGGGCAGTTTTGGATTTTGAAAACAGGCAGTGGGCACTACCACAATGGCTGCCATTTGTGGGACACAGCTGACTACAAAATGGCTGCCATGGGGCCAATCACAGAATGTTGAGGTTCTAAGCTAAGTGTCCTCTCACAATGGAGTAGATGTTTCCAAATGGGTACTCCCTGTAGACATAAAGGTGGTTCCTTCTGAGGTCTTCTGAAGCTCCTTGGTCCCTAATGAGATGGAAGAAAGCCAGGATTATCTCTCTAACTTGAGGAACACGAAAATGGGCTCCAGAATATACATTGGTGGGCACCATGGGGATCAGGGATCACTGACTGCTTTGATGAAATGGCATTTCCTTTTGTGGAGGAGGCAGCCATGATTCCTGCTGATTTTCCTCTCCCACTGGAGACCCCCCATGGATCCTCAGGAATAGAATTCTGGGAAGCTCAATAAGGCTGCAGCAGGAAGCGGGAAAGTCCAGCTCTGCCAAAGCCATACATGTTTTGACATATGCCACTGAAATATAATATAACTGAATATGGGACTGGCCAAATGCCCCAAACTTCTCCATCTCTGAACTTGGGTCCCGAATATATTCACTGACATAGACTATTCTAATCTGGGTTTTTTCCACTGAAGATACTCACTGACTGCAGTTGCCTCTGGGTCATACAGCAAGGATTGCCACATGAACAGGTATCAGTGAACTTTAATGCAGACTGTAATAAGCCTTTTGCCCACATGATTTTCCAGCCCATTGCCTACATTTCCTGTGACATTCTCCAATAGGCAACTCTTGTTATTGAACACAAGTGACATTAATACACCAGCTGTCATGTAATGCATTTAAACTTGCCTCCTACTGTACAATGCAAATGCATTTTCTCTCTAAACACAGGAACTCAGAGTGCAGCTTAATGGGAAGGCAGGAAACAGGATAATTGGTTAAAGAGATTCACAGTGCATTATTATTGTTTCTTAGTTCTGCTGTAATTTCGTAGAGCTCTTTGATTTATGAAGCAAAGAGAGAGCGAAAAGATGAACTTGCTTCTTCTGAGTTATGCTCTGCTGCTCTGCCTCCAGAAATGAAAGTGCTGAATGACAAAGGTGGAGAAAGGGCCTTCTGCTATATTGACTTACATTGCCAAGGTTTTTAGTTGTTGTTGTAAAATGCACTCTTAAATGGCGGTCTCTATAGCTCAGATTGGAAAAGGTACAAAAGAGCAGGGAATGACAGTTTACTCACAGCTGAGCATAACTGCAAAGATAGAAATTATTGCAATCTTCTCTGGTTCAGGGGGAGGGGAAGGATAACCCTTCACTTTGAAAATAATATACCTCTGAATGCTGGAAATAGCAATGGACAGGTCTGCAGAAGTCTGCTCCACTGTTAATCCACAGTAACCAGAGCAATTTTCCGGGCATCTACTACACATGGGTAAAGTTGAACCTGATGCCCTGTAGAAGAAAGACAAAAGTTAATTTCCAAAGTTGCTGAGTTCTATATCATACGATCACAAGAGACTGCAAAAACAGAACCTTGGGAGAAGGGAAACATTCCCAAATACATTTATAGCCCCCCAGATAGGCATACACAACTAGATCTTAAACACTGAATTTTCCAGTGAAACTGACTTCTTAGTATCTTTGCTCTGCAGCTGACATGGGTCAATCCAGACCAGTTAGTTCTAGCTTCAAGGTCACTTACACACCTTCATTTCTGAAGTCACGGCATATCCCCTCTAGCTTACATGACTTTACCATTCTAATCTGTCTCCACTCTGGTTCATTTCCATGTAGGGCCCCCAGATACACAGACAAAGATACACACATGGAGATCCTGTGAAATGCTCAGAGTAAAATTTCACTCTTCTCCATGACCACTTTGGCCTATCACTATGTTTTGGCCCCCATCTTAATTAATGTATGACCAGTGGTTTAACAAAAGACTTGTGTGATCCTTAACTTCTGAAAACTCGATCAAGTGTTGGGAATGGTGCACCTACTGGAATGCGGGGAAGACAGTCAGAACTGAGCATGCAGCCTGAATGAGCAAATGCTAGGGCTATGGTTTTAGTGGAGCCAAAGGTACTTTGAGGTTCTAATGCCGGATTAATGGTTGTGCTGTTCAGTTAAAGAATTTATTTATTTATTTATTTATTTATTTATTTATTTATTTATTTATTTAATGTGATTTATATCCCGCCCTCCCCGTCATAAGGCGGGCTCAGGGCGGCTAACAACAAATCCATACATACATAATTTAAAATATTAAAAACATTAAAACATATAATCCAACTTAATACCATACAGATGGCGTATCATCAAATTCAGCGCAGCACCCGAATACCACCTTAAAACAGCTACAAACTGGTGGGCAAAATCGGTCCAGGGCCAGATGTAGATCTCAATACTGGGCGGCCTCTACCTGAAAGCCTGGTGGAAGAGCTCCGTCTTGCAGGCCCTGCGGAACTGTAAATAGTCCCGCAGGGCCCTGATGTCATCTGGGAGCTCATTCCACCAGTACGGGGCCGCCACAGAGAAGGCCCTGGCCCTTGTGCCCGCCAGCCGGGCCTCCCTTGGCCCTGGGAGAACTGGTTGATTTCCACAATGCTCTGCTTGTACACTAAAAAAAAAAAAAAATCAGCAGAAATCATGAAGATACACGAATCAGGAAAATGGAGAGCGATTACACAATAATGATAATAATGAAATTAACAATGAATAGATACATTCTCAGCGTTAAACATTACAATTTCAAATTGCCTACCACATGTTTTTTTTTTCTTCAGCTGATTATGATACCTTTACACTATATTTGCCTACCAGGTTTTAAAACAGGTTTGTAACAAATCCACTTGCCATTTACCAGTAGCAAATAGGACTTGACCAAGATGCCAAAGTGTGCTTTCCTCCTACCTAAAAGACTACAACTCGGACCGCTTTCTCCTGCCTTTCTCTTTCTGATATGCTGCTTGGGAGGAAGAAAATGATATTTTGCCCCTGCACGTCCCCAGTAGGAAACATGGCAGAGCATTTGGATGTCTGTCGGCTTGTTCCCTGTCTGTTCCAACAACTACCTCTACCCTAGGCAGAGAGACAGGGTCTCCCTCAGGCAGCAGATGCTGAGGTACAACTTAAAGGCAGGCAATTGTGTTATTTATTGTATTATTTTTTACCATCATTTAAGGGAATCATACAGATGAAATGTCTCACACACCAAAACGGTTTGGGCTGTTACAATAGAGAGGGTGAACGACACCTTGATTAACACTCAGGGAGGCCCTGATCTCAGAGAAAAATGCTCTCCTGAGAACAAAGCAATAAACTCCTCAGATTTCAAGCTGAGAGATGTTTTGCTTTATGGAGACAAATAGGCAGGATAGGTATGACCACTTTCCCACCTGCCAGAAAGGGGCAAGCTAGGGGCTATTTGGATTTCCTGAGCTGGGCTATAAAGGTATTGAGATGTGTACCTTGATTTGATTGCAGAAAAAAAGTTCAAAGCAAATATACATGGGGCACGATCATACACACCCATTAGCTGCGCGAGAGGGACGATTCACCGGCGGATCAAAGCGGCGCGATCACACCAGCACATCTGGGAGGCATCATGCAACCGTCGGCAAGCCATCACAAACCGTTTTGATCCACTGGAGAAGTGGAGTAAAAAACTACTAGGTAAACTCCAGTATCAAACGGGTTGCTGCAGCCCACATCCAGACTTTCCCCATGTGATCACTCCAGCGCAGAAGTGTGGCATCGGGGATAGTGTGATCGCAGGCTATCCCGACGCCATGCTGTTGTTTTTTTTCCCCCTTCTCAGTGTGCGCATCATCGAAAGCCCTTAGGGTGGAGGAGCGATTCATCAATCCTCCATTTAAGCGAATCGGAAACTAACCACACACACACAAAAAAAAACACTCGCCCACAGTTGCGCCTGATCACGCAGTGGTGAGTTGCACCAGCAGGTCCACAGACCTGTGTGATCGCGCAACTGCGGGGCAAATTGCTCCAGGGCAAAATAGCCTTGCTTCCCCTCCAGATTATCTTGCTCATGTGGCCGCAGCCATCGGGTCTCAAAGCCAACTTTTTAATAAGTCAAAGTGAAACCCTGCCAACTGGGACCGGAGAGGTTAAAAAGTCTGGACACATTCATTCATTCGTTTGCTTAGATTTGTATTCCGCCCTCCCTACCAAGGCAGGCTCAGGGCAGCTCACATTAAAAATTAAAATATATTAAAACAGGTGCAGACACAGTACACATCATAAAATTCAGAAACATAGACAATCACAGTGCACAGGAGAGGTGTGCAAATAAAGAACCAGAGAGCAGTGGGGAAAGAGTGAACTTTGCTTGGACCCACTTCTCTTCTCAAAGTTCCATCAGGCTTGCTTCCATTCCAGAGAAGGGAACGGCGAAGTAACAGCAGTGACTGTACAATTTAGTTAGCCTTGTTTTTTTCCTAGTTCTGTAACACACTGTAATGTTTTGATATAGTGTTTTCCAGTGTTCCTGTGCTCTAGTGAATTGAAATTGCATTCTAGTAAATAAAGATATTTCCCTTTTAAAAATCTTGGACTGTGGTCAACGATCTCACCCAGGGTACCTTACTGCTCATCCACACAGAAGACCAGAAACTCCTGACTGGGCTACAGACAGTTAGCTGGCTGGAGAGGTGTGTGTCTGTGAAACATTTCGCCCATGCACATGGCCCCTGTCTGCATCTCAGGCTTACAAAAATGAAAGAAAGGGCAGAGAGCTTGAGGGGTGGTGGCCAGATTGAAGACTAGAGAGAAGCCAAAGCTCTCTCTCTCATACACAGATTCCACATCGCCTCGCATATTAAGACTGTGGGAAGGAAGGGGGAATCTTTGACATGGACATCACTGTCCCTCCAAGCAGATAGATCCAGTTGGTCAGCCACGGTGGTCTGAAGCAGTACAACAAATTTGAAGTCCAGCGGCACCTTTACGACCAACAATTCAAGGTATGAGCTTTCGTGTGCATGCACACATTTTCAAATACGTTGGAATGGCAAGTAAAGTTCAACCTTATAGCCAGAGAATGAACAGCAAATTAACATGATGATGTTCAAGATATGCAAAGTGAAAACTAAATAACATCAGCACCCATATGCGCATACTTTGAATACACCGCTGTTGGTCTTAAAGGTGCCACTGGGGTCTAAATTGGTCCCTCCAAGTGTAAGTGGTGCAGGATAACTTGGAGGTGAGCAAGTATCAGAGTTCCTTATGGCATTCCCCCATGAAAGACATACTTCACAGGGATCTCTGATCCATCCTTCTGAGTGTAAAAGATTAGGGTGGTAGGGAAAGCAGGGTCTACTAAATCAGTGCCGCAACAGGGTCAGCGTAAAGGTTTTGGAGAGGAGGTGGGGACAGGGAGCAGCACCTGTACAAGTGAAGCAGGAGACAGGTGGTCATCCTGTTTGCAGCACTGTAAAACAATGGAGAACCCTCTACATTGCTTCCCTGTATCCTTCTGTTCCTTCCCTCCCCTTCTATGCCCCATCAGCTCCACGACACCACTCAAGGGTATTGTGCCTCGAATAATAGCAACCATAATCAAAGGTTCATTCATCAAGCACATAGTGTACCATTCGGAGACTGATTTGTTCTAGACTCCAGAGGCTGATGAAGGAAAACTCCTATGAAGGATGATGGGTGAGAAGGTCAGCGGTTCCTTCATATAAAGTACATTTGGGTCTCTATTTTATTTTTCCACTTTCTCCTCCTCCTCCTCCCTTTCCCCCACTTTCCTGGAGGGTTTTGTCTTAAGTTTCTTTTTTTCCCCTCTCCCTTTCCATGATTTATGGTGTGTTTCACACTTTGTTACCTTTCTCTGCATTGTAAATGTCAGGGTGCCACGTCTGAGTGATGGAAAGTTAACATGCCATGGGCTTTTATTGACAAGTCTGGAGCAAGGGAGGGGGGGAAATGTTTTTAGTAGATAAAGCGCTGCATTTATTATCCAAACTCTTCTGACAGATGCAATGATAATATATGAACGAGAAGAGGTGCCGTCAAGCCGTTCTTGACACATTGGATCAGAGTCTGAGGTTTGCGGTAAAGAAACAGTAGACATATATATTATTTAAATTGCCTGCTTGTGTGTTTTTATTCCTTTCTGTAAGCCGCCCTGAATGGCCTCGGCTGGGAGGGTGGGGTATAAATCTGATAATTAATAAATAAATAAATAAATAAATAAATAAATAAACAAACGTCCTGAGAAATATTGTCAAAGGCAAGTATCTCATTTTAAACATGCCATTTCAGTTTTTAATATTTGCACGGCTTTCTTTGTCCCTGATATTGGAATTACGTTCTCTAAACAACACTGTCAGGATGCAGGCCAGGAGTGACGAGAGACATGTCGCTGAAGCTGGAGTGACAGAAGGTGGAGCACTAATTCAGAGAATGCAGTCAGAGTCCGGTCTGAGGGTCGAGCATGGTGTCAGATAGTCAGCGAAAAACTGGTCTAAAGGGCAGTCCAAACACAGTCTAGCCGTCCAAGAGTCGTTTGTGAGTAGGTTCAGAACAGATTCAGGAATCGTAGTCAAAAGGCGGTCTGAGAAGACACAGTGGCAGGGCAAGGTCCGGTTCAGTGATCACGAGGTAGCAAGGTAGGGTCAGATGTTGTGGACACAGGGTCGGGAGTAAAGCAACACATGGCTTCCATGCCTGGTCCATCTTCTGCCTCCTCTTTTGTGCTTGATTCACAGCTGGGCTGCTAGAAATGCACTTTGTCTCCTCTCAAGTAGTTTGGGCCTTGCCCATCACCACCAGCACTCCAGCAGCTCTGGGGATAAAGGAAGTGAGGGGCTTGTGGGAGCTTGTCTGGTCTCAGGTCCTGAATCAGGGTAGTTGGAGTGCTGCCCTCAGCTGGCAGTTCATTGGCTTCAGCGGACCAGCTGTCATTGGCTAGTGAGCCGGGGCCCACTTCCACTGCCCCTTTGTCACTTTCTACCTCACCTGAACTGGTCAGCTTGGGATGATCCACGACAAGCGCCTATAATTGTGATACCAATGCCGGAGAGGGCCTCAGAGAGCACAGCTCCAAGTTTAACCTACTAGGTGCCCTCACCAGCCACCTTCACTATTAGGGTCCTGGGAAGCTTCTTTTACCTTTGACCATCTCTCCATCTCTCCGTAAATTATGACTCAGCACTCGATGGAATTTTGGGAAGGATTCCCTTCAAAAGGTGGGCTTTGAACTGTCAAGTGTTACGCGTAGTCTCCTTGTTTGAGCCAAGCTTGTTCTCGAATCAATAAAGAATTAATATGTCCTTTGTAGGATATACCTGCCCTTGAGTTGACAATGTTTCACATGTTATTGGGAAGCATGGCATGCTGACATTTGTAGAAATGGCAATTGCCCCAAATAATAAGGAAATAAAATAACATGGAAAGTTCAGCGCTATTTGATTCCTGTGTTCAACAATTTCACTAGGCACACTGAATCAAAATAATATCTTTATGTATGAAAAGTATTCAAATACAAATCTTTTCTAAATTACGAGCTGAGGAATGACCTTAACTCTATGCTCAAAGCATTTTCGACATTGGTGTGTGGGTTTTTTTCAACTCCCTTACAGCACCCAGCCGTACTTTTTCAGAACTTCACTTTTTAGTGAAATCAAAGCTAAAGTGCTTGCAGTTGCCAACTTTTTACCAGCCTCTGCTTCTCTGTCACTGCCGTCAGCTTGATTTGCCAACATCATCACCAGGGTTTAACATTCATGTTTATAACATGAAAAATGGGGAGAGGTTCAATACTCCCTCTAAGCTGTGGAGTCTTGTGAGCAATTTTTTTTTACTTTGTGAGCTACTGGCATTAAAGTGTGAGTGAGCGGTTTGGCTACTGCATAAATTAGTTTGCTCTGGAGCCATCCTTCCTGAGCTAAAACAAAAATGTGTGAGCTGGAGGCTAAAAAACTGCGAGCTAGCTCACACTAACTCAGCTTAGAGGGAACACTGGACAGGATTGATATCTGCAAGTCAAGCTGCTGTTGGAAGAGGCTGTGTGTGTGAGTGTGTGTGTGTTTTAATGAGTTTTGTTGACAAGCCTAGCATTTAATGGGATTTTATGCAATTTGTATTACCAACATGAGTTGCTCATTAACTCATGTAGTACAAGGGGGCATGGGAGTCCATTTATAATTATGATGATATCAGCTTTCATAAACAATGGCTGCAATAGTAAGAACAATTTCCTGGGAGAGAGAGCCCTATGGAATAAATGGGACTTACTTCTGAGCAGACCTCTTTCAGAGTGCTCTTAATTGCCTGCAAGGCCCGCCTGTTTACCGACTTAGATCAGCCCAGTGCATTCTTTTCTAGGTTTCCCCTTTTCAGAAGGTGTGCTTGGTCTCCTCAAGATCTGCAGCTTTCGAATGACTTGCCTTGTCGAATGACTTGCTAAGTTCAGTTCAGAAAATTCTGCTTCAGTAAACAGAAGCATGACATTTTTTTTTTAAAAAAATGTAAGCACAGGAGGGTGTTTCTCAACAGTCGCGAACCAAAACGTTTCAACTGGAGATGCCAGGGACTGGCCCTGAGACCCTCTAGATCAGGGGTCCTCAAACTATGGCCCGCGGGCCACATGTGGCCCGCCGAGGGCATTTTTCTGGCCCGCCGGGTGTGCCGCTGCCTGTCCTCCAATTCCCAGCAGCACACAAAGCAGCGGAAAAATTGCAGCCGACTCGTCCCGGGTCACATGACAAAGCCCCGCCCCCCTGCTTCCAGTCAGCCAGGAGGAGGCAAAAGGAAGACTGGAAGAGGGTAAGTGTGGGGTGGCAGGCGCTCCGGCTGGCCCCAAGTCTCCTAGCCGGCTGAGAGGCCTCTCAGCCGGCTAGGAGACCTGCGCCAGTCCCAAGAGCCGGGCGGGGGTCTTTTTCGAGGCTTTTTGTGCTGCTGGGAATCGGAGGGGGGGGGAGAGAGAGAGAGAGGTTTCTCTTTCCCATCATGATGCCTGCAGTAGTCGAGTTTCAGGGAGAAGCAGCTGGGGGCTTGCTGCCTTAAAAAGTTTGTGAGGATGCCGAGTTCTTTGTTTCTTCGGAGAGGGAAAAAAACCAGCCCCATCAAGGGTGCCTTGCTTGCGTGTACACCCCCCCCCCCCCCCGTGCGCCTTCCCTACCCGCAAAATAACATCTGAAATCTCCAACCAGATCTAGACTAACTGATGCACACTTGCATCACTTGCTACGACTAGCAGTGACAAATATGGAACCGGACATTGACCATCTCATTAGCCAAAAGCAGGCCCATAGTTCCCATTGAAATACTGGTAAGTTTGTTGATTTAACTTTACTTGTTCTTCATTTTAAATATAGTATTTGTTCCCATTTTGTTTTTTTACTTCAAAATAAGATATGTGCAGTGTGCATAGGAATTTGTTCATAGGGTTTTTTTAAAAACTATAGTCTGGCCCTCCAACGGTCTGAGGGACAGTGAACTGGCCCCCTGTTTAAAAAGTTTGAGGACCCCTGCTAGATGCAAAGCAGATACTCTAACACGGAGACATGGGTAGATCTACTATCAGAGGTCCTTTCATAAAAAAAGAGGTGCAGGAGCTCATTAGCATAACTTATTTGCATATGCCACACCCCCTGATGTCACCGGAAGTGTCATAATGCCACACATCCCCGACGTCAGGTGTGTCAGAAGGCAAGAAGGGAGGGAGGGGGAAGGAAGGAAAGGAACAGGAAGGTAGGTAGGTGGGGGAGAGAGAGAGAAGAAAGAAAAAGAAAGGAAGGAAGAAAGGAAGGAAGGAGGGAGGAAGAAAGGAGGAAGGGGGGAAGGAAGGAAGGAACAGGAAGGTAGGTAGGTAGGTGGGGGGGAGAGAGAAGGAAGGAAGGGAGAGGGGAAGGAAGGGGGAAAGGAAGGAACAGGAAGGAATGTAGGTAGGTGGGGGAGAGAGAGAGAAGGAAGGAAGGAAGGGAGAGGGGAAGGACGGGGAAAGGAAGGAACAGGAAGGTAGGTAGGTAGATGGGGGGGAGAGAGAGAAGAAAGGAAGGAAGGGAGAGGGGAAGGAAGGGGGAAAGGAAGGAACAGGAAGGTAGGTAGGTAGGTGGGGAGAGAGAGAGAGAAGGAAGGAAGGAAGGAAAGAAGGGAGAGGGGAAGGAAGGGGGAAAGGAAGGAACAGGAAGGTAGGTAGGTAGGTGGGGGAGAGAGAGAAGGAAGGAAGGAAGGAAGGAAGGAAGGAAGGAAGGAAGGAAGGAAGGGGGGAGAGAGGGAGGAAGGAAGGAAGGGAGAGGGGAAGGACGGGGAAAGGAAGGAACAGGAAGGTAGGTAGGTAGGTGGGGAGAGAGAGAGAAGAAAGGAAGGAAAGAAGGGAGAGGGGAAGGAACAGGAAGGAAAGAAGGAAGGAAGGGAGAGGGGAAGGAAGGGGGAAAGGAAGGAACAGGAAGGTAGGTAGGTAGATGGGGGGGAGAAAGAAGGAAGGGAGGGAGGGAGGGAGAGACGCTTCTCACCCCAATGGGGCCAGCGTTTTCTCCCCCCCCTTGCTTGGGCCCCAGTGGCTTCAGTTAATTCCCTGGAACGAAGCCGCCATGCACTGTGCACACCAGCGCCCGAGGAACCTCCCCCCCCCTTATCTGACATGTACACACTCCACTGGGAACACGCCACCAGTCGAGGCTTTCCATCGCCAGCCCGTCCAGACAAAAGCGCCTTTGCAACGCGTGCGTTGTTTGGACGGTGCCTCCACCAAAGCAGCTCCCCCGTGAGCTACAAGCACAGGGCGACATGCAGCCAAGAGGGGACCCCTTGGGTTGCATTCAGCACGCTGGCTGTACCCACCGGTTGCAACAGAGCCCGCAAAGCAGGCGAGTTGCCCAGCTGGGACTCTTGCAAGCCCGCCGCATGCAGCGCTGACCCAGAGAACGCCCGTGCAGCCGCCCAGCCCTCCTCCCTTTGTTTCTGCCCGGGGACTTCCTTCCTTCCCTCCCAGGTTCTTGCACTTGGGCTTGTCCCGCCACTGCGCCCCGCTCCGCCCCCGGCCTCCCAGGGCCACCCTCGCCTGGCCGCGGCCCTCCTCGCCATGCCCCCCTGTTTCTCCCCCTCCCTCCCTCCCTCCCTCGCTGGGCTTCCCTGACTCCGGCTCCTTTCAGTGCTGTTCGCGTTGCGCTGCCCTCGCTGCTGCCGTAGCCACCGCCGCGTCCTCCCGGGCATGTCCCAGAGCGGAGTCCCCGCTGGCGCTCGGAGCTGCTAGGTGGCCTGGGGAAGCCCTACTCTCACTTCTTCGCTGGAGGGGGAGGGAGGGGGCTTCTTCTTCCTGGGGTCCGCGGCGCTCTGCCGTGGCCCTGGGAGCTGTGGGAGGGGGGAGGAAAGGGGCTTCTCGGCCCCGGGAGCAGTAACGGGGGTGGGTGGGAAAGGGCTTCCCGGGGCCTGCCGCCGGCCTGGGAAGAGCGAGTGGGGGGTGGGGCTTTCTTAAGTGCCCGCCCCCCGCCTCCTCTCTCCCGGAGCAGCGCTCCGGCGCGCCCCGGCCCCAACGGAGCCCTGTCTTACTATACCAAGTCAGACCATTGTTCAGTATTGTCAGTTCTAACAGGCAGCAGCTTTCCAGAGTCTCAGGTCTTTGTAAACATCTACTACCCACTGCTCTAGTTTCTATTTAGATCATATGGATCATTGTGTTTTTTTTAATCAAAGATTGCTTTTTTTTACTAAAGAGACGTGTCTTGAGTTTAAGTTACAGGGTAGTAAATTTCAGTTGAACATCTGAAGAACTTTCTACTATAGGAGTGGTTCAACAGTTACATAAAAGGATGTTGTGCTCTCCCTCATTGGAGCAGAAGCTAAGCAGCCATCAGTTAGGGGAGTGCTAACTTTGGATTGCCTACACTGTGCACAAAGATAGGCCTACCATTTTAGGCATGCCAGCCTCCAGGTGGGACCTGGGATCCCCCAGAATTACAGTTCATCTCCAAACTATAGAGATCAGTTCCTCTGGAGAAAACGGATGCTTTGGAGGGTGGACTGTGTGGTATTATAACCCACTGAGGTCCCTGTCCTCCCCAGGGCGCCATCCCTAAATTGCCAGGAGTTTCCCAACCTAGATTTGGCAACTCTACCCCCGCCCCCTTATCCCACACCAGTGGCCTGGGTGGGGCAGAGTTGCTGTGTGCTCTGTCGCTAAGTCACGCCCCAACTGGCCCTCCAGTTTGCAAAGAGGCAAAAGGAGTGCGGAAAATCTAACTTTTGTACCAATAGAATTATAACATACATGTCAGCATGGTGTACTGGTCAGAGTGATGAGATGTAGTCTCAGTCCCTCACTCTGCCATGGCAGCCTGCTAGGTGACCTTGGGTCAGTCACTCTGTCTCAGCCTAACCTAACTTATAGGGTATAAAGTGGAGAGAGGGAGAATTAGGTAAAGTACTTGGATCCAGGTGTGCAACCGTACTGGTCTGAAGCAAAAATTAGCATGCAACATAATGAAGATGTTTTAACAGGCACAAAAACCTAACAAGAATAACAAGCTAAGTTTATATGGTGGTGACCATAAAAACTTAGCTTGTTACTCTTGTTAGGTCTTTGCATCTGTTAAAACATCCTCTTCATTATGCTAATTTGCTGTTCAATCTCTGTCTGTATGGAAGAACTGTTAACTTCCATCTCAGTGTATCTGAGGAAATAAAGCTCATCCCTTGAACAAAACTTTGTTGGTCTTCAATGTGCCACTGGACTCAAACTTTGTAAAGCACTTGGATTCACGATTAGCGGGGGAAAGTGATGTATAAATATTGGAAGAAAAAATATTTGCTGGCAAATATGTTATAGGTAATTGCAGTCAAATGCTGATTGTGTGCGTGAGAGAGAAGTGCTATCAAGCCACATGGTGGTCCTGTGAATCAATGTCCTCCCAAAATGTCCTACCATTAACAGCCTTGCTCAGGTCTTGCAAATTGAGGGCTGTGACTTCCTTGACTGGGTCAACCCATCCCATCTTGGGTCTTCCTCTTTTCTTGCTGCCTTCAACTTTTCCCAGCATTGTTGTCTTTTCCAGTGACTCCTGTCTTTTCAGAATGTGATCATAAAACTCCCTCCAATGCTAATTAGATCTGTACAAATGAAAGAAAATACTATTCCTTTTCCAGGGTTTTAATTTTGATCCAGTTGAAAGAATCGAGTTGAAAATATCACCCCACAGTTATCACCTGCAAATTTTGAAATATGAAATCCATTTGTTAAAACCACACATTTTTTTTTTAAAGGTGCAGAATTAATTTCCAGTATCTTAGCTGCTAAATATTTCAAAATATAAAATCTATTTGTTAAAATCCCTTTGTTTTTTGTTTTTTTTTAAAAAAAATAAAAGTACAGAATTTATTTCCAGCATCTCAGCCCACCTTTGATTTACAGCTTAGCCTGATGTGGAGCCACTTTGTCAGTGCAAAAGTGAAGGAAAATACTGTCAGGATTTGGAGGCAAGCACTGGAAAAAGAATCCCTCTAAAATGAGAAGCATAAACTAAAGGGAAAGGCACTTGGAATGAAATCAGGGAAGCAAGTATTTTAAAGAAAGCTCAACCACTGCACAGTTTCAACAGTGCAGAACGCCAAGCCCCTTGTGATCTTGCATTCTGCACCATGCAGTATACTGTCAGCAGCTTTGCTCCATAGTTTTACCTTCAGTGTAGCACAGCAAGGAACAAATGGTGGTTCCTGTATGGTGGATGGGGAGAGGCAGAGACACCAATGGTCTCTACCTGCAGTATTTTTTTCCCTGGATTTGGGGCCAAGCAGGAACCCAACACAATGCTATGCTGGTTTGGAAGTAGGGCTTGGGTTGGGGACTGGCACTCTCTCCCTGAGGCTGCCCTAGGGTTGCCATCCCCTCGATGGGAATGGGGGTTCCCCTGATTTCGGGGCCCCACCCCCAAAGAGCCCCATCCCGTCTCACGTGCCCAGCGTGATGATGTCACCCAGAGGTGACATCATTGCACCAGGCACGTTGCATGGGGGATGCTCTAGCATTTGGACATATGGTGACCATAGAGTTCTTCCCCCAGTGCTAGAGTGTCCCACCCAACGTGCCCATTGGGATGACATCCCTTCTGGGTGGTGTCATCATGCCGGGCACATTGGGTGGGACAGGGCTCTTCGGGAGCGAGGTGGGAAGACTCCCAGAGCACAACTGGAGACACCCCCCCCCCCCGGCCAGCAGCCAGGTAAGACCTGGGAACCCTAGCTTGCACATAAGCAAACCCTTTCCTTTCTTCAGGGACTGAAACGAAACAATGTCTCCTCCCTAAAGCAAAGAGTCATTTTTTGGATTGCCCCCCCCCCCCCCCACCTCTACAGCAGTTGTTTTGTGGTGGCACCACTTTCCTTTCTGAAAATTCTGTTAAGTGTCTGCACTGAAGACCACTATTATACTCATCCTTCCAGGCACTGGGAAAGTTGATCATCACCCTTGAACAGATGCAAGATGAGCTCTTGATTGGATCTTGTCAGTGGCCATTGCCAAAACTCACGTTGAGTGCCTTTAAGCCTTGGCACTAGCTGCTGATTCAACGGGTCCAGGTCATTGCCTTGTCGGTTCCTACCATTTCAATGAGGTCACTGGTTTTAATTTTCTTAAATCAAATTGCTGCTGCTGCACTACTGCACTTTTTCTACCATTAGGCAATAATTCTGGTGGCATGGTGCAATAGTGCTCCTTGGTTAAAACTGAAAAAAAGAAAGAAAAGAAATTATGCTGATGCCAGCAAACAGATGGGGGCAGCAATTTTCTGATCATAGGAGGCCTAAATCGGAAGCCTGCAGAGAAATCGAGATGATAAGTCTCCATTCGAGCATAGTATTTTCCTTTTAACTATGTCTTTTTAATAACTGGAGCCAGTGGCAAATTACAGGAGCAGATGCTGCACAATGGTACTGTAGTCAGTGATCTAATCACACTTCTTTCTCTGTTTCCTGATATCAGTGTGTTGAGGTGTCTGAGTACTGTTTGAGGTGATCAGCATCATTATACCATACCACAAGACTGTTGTGTAACGGTAGAAATAGCATAATGGTACAATAGCCACAAATGTACTTATTTTATTCATAAATGGTGACTGTACCAAGCCGTTTGGAAGGAAGTTGTCAGTGGGCACTATGCTTACCAACATTTGGGGGAAAGCAACATGGTCATGTGAAACAGATACAGAATTCGTTCAGACACATCTGGCCAGCTGGTCCCCCGTTTGCAGTTGGAAAGCAGGATGCGAGCTAAACTGAGAGATGCCTAAGCATCTCTTGATATTTATGGGGCAGCGAGGAAAATCCGCATGAAGAACCATACAGTGTTTTGCTTCAAACAGATATCTTACCTGGAAGGACTATAAGAACTTGCTATGGGGGCAACTGCCCATTCCCACCCCTCACAATCCTGCTGCTGCTCAGTGGAGCAAAATGGGGCAAGTGTAAGGGGATGCACACTGGGACAAAAAAAATATATCCCAACTTCAAATGTAGGCTAATGGGGTCTGAACTTTCTGAGAATGAGAGCGAAAAGGATCTTGGGGTCAAAGTGGATAGCTCAGTGAAAATGTCAACCCAGTGTGAAGCAGCGGTGAAAAGGGCAAACTCTTATGTTAAGGCTTATTAGGAAAAGGACTGAACATAAAATGTCCAGTATTGTAATATCCCTGTATAGATCCATGGTGTGGTCTCATTTTGGAGACACTGTGTACGGCTCCGGTCACCATATCTCAAGAAAGACATTGCAGAACTGGAAAAAGTACAGAGGAGGCCGACCAAGATGCTTTTGGAGCTGGAGCATGTTCCCTATGAGGAAAGGCTGAAGGGTCTGGGACTTTTCAGTTTAGAAAAGAGACGACTAAGGGGGGATACCATAGAGGTTTATAAAATTATGCATGGGGTGGAAAGACTTGACAAAGATAATTTTTTCTCCCTCTCCCAAAATACTAGAACATGAGGGGATCCAATGAAGCTGATAGGCAGTAGATTCAGGATGGACAGAAGGAAATAATTCTTTACACAAAGTGATTAAAGTGTGGAATTCACTGCCAGAGGATGTAGTGAACAAACACATGAACAAACAGCTTTAAAAGAGGATTAGATGGATTCATGGAAGATAGATCTATCAATGGTTACTATCTGTGGTGACTGAGGGGAACCTCCACTAATCCAGGAGGAAACATTAAGGGAGGTCTCAGCCCCTATGCTCTGTTGTTGGCCCTCCAGAGGAACTGGTTGGCCACTGTGTGTGACAGGATCCAGCAGGGCTACTTTGGGGGGGGGGGGGGAGACTGGCATTATGCAATGCCAGTATATCACTTCTTGATATGTACCCTAAAGTAACTTCATGGCATCATGAAACACTCTAGAAATTTCCCAGATCTCTATAGCTTTTACCATAGAGATTTGGGAAATCTCTAGAACACCATTCCGTACTGGTTTATAAACCAGTCACACATACACCCCACCCCGCTCTTTGGGGTTACCATCCAAGGCCTGGCAATTTTAAATACCTACTGTCAGATGGAGTTTAAAGTGGTCTTTCTTTAGGGGCCAAATAAACTGACCATCAACTTGCCATTTTATGGCATATTACTCTAATGGGCCACTGTGGATCTGGTCTGAAACAGCAATAAACAGTTTGATGCCTGTATTTGTAAATAATACAGACATTTTTTTCCCTTCCTTTTCTAAAAGGAAAATATCCACTTCATTTTACCTAAATCGTATTGTAAGCTTTATTCTGAATCACAATAGAAACTGGAATTCTTACATTTTGTACAATGAAATATGTTTTATGCTGAGCGTTGTAATGCGACTTAATCCATAAAATTTAAGAAGATTTGGGGATCTTAGCTTTATATGTATATATACAAAGGTTTTTTTTTCACTTGCAGGAGATTCTTGGGCACCAAGAAGAGACAAGCAAAGCAATTAACATATTAAGCCAAAATGCTGAAAGCTTTTAATCCTTTTTTCTGTATTAAATATTTGCAGAATGGAAGTGTTTGATCTTTGCTTACATTGAGAAAGAACGACAGTACAGTCTGTAGGCTGTGGACAAAGAGAACGACTTAATATCTAACACACATCCCAAACAATAAGTTTCATCCTTGGTAGTTCTACTTTCTTTAGACTACAAATCAAGATGGTGGTTTTGACCTTGAAGGGGTCAGGGATGGAAAAAACACTGGCTCCTCAGACACTGCTGAAGTCCTTTCCAAAACTGTCAGAGATTTACAGGAGCCCTAATACTTAAGTGTTTACATTCCCCAGAATAGGGCATCTGAGAAATTTAATAACCAAAAAGTTCCTTTTCACATTACTTTTTTTTTCAGTGTGACCAGGGTTACCAGCTCTGGCCTGGAAATTCCTAGAGATTTTGGGAGTGGAGCCTGAGGAGGGCGGGGTTTGGGGAGGAGAGGGACATCAGCGGGATAGAGCATCATCGAGTCCACCTTGCAAAGCAGCCATTTTCTTCAGGGGAACGACCTCTGTAAACTGGAGACCAGCTGTAATACCAGGAGATCCAGCCAAGACCTGGAGACTGGCAACACTAAGTGTGACATACTCTAATGGGCACTAATTAATTTTCAGTTTAAATATTCATGATGGCAACCCTACCAACACTACAGAAAAGGCCTGTTTTTGCTTGTGCCCAGTTTGATGTAGTGGTTAGGCACATGGACTCTAATCTGGGAGAACCTGGTTTGATTCCCCACTTCTCCACATGCAGCTGCTGGTATGACCTTGAGTCAGCCATAAGTTCTTTCAGAGCTGTTCTCTCAAGGGCAGTTCTCAGGAAAGCTCTCTCAGCCCCACCTACCTCACAGAGTGTCTGTTGTAGGGAAGAGAAGAAAAAGGGATTGTAAACTTCTATGAGACTCCTTCAGGTAGTGAAGGGCAGGGTATAAATTCAATCTCCTCCTCCTCCTAAACTGAATATGATTTGTAATGGGGCTCACCCTCCTCTGTTATCTATGCCTCCCTTCTCGGACACCTCACTAAAAAAACAAATGGCAAGCTTCTTATGGAGCCTACCTTTCATACAATTAGACCCAGCTTCCCTTGCCATAATTTCTTTCTGGGAATGATGGGATTTGTAGTTCCCTTTGAATTCTGAGGTGAATGGGGAGGCCAAGAAAATTCTCACATCCTCCCAGCCAGAAATGGCTGGGGAATAGAGGATTTGTAACTGCAAGAACAATAATGCTCTATTATGAAAATCCTTGCGCAGGGGCCATGGTAATCTTCTCTGTATCGTTCCAATTTTAGTATATGTGCTACTGAAGCACATATATGTCCAAAAGTTGTTGTTTTCAAGGCCTACCTTCTTTTCTGTCTTAAATATAAAAACAATACAACTGAAAGCAATCTGTCTTTTGTTGGCTTCCAAAGCACATCTCTGTAAAATGCTGTGACAGAATGTGACAGATGGCCTGTACAAGAGACCTAGCTTCTTGTGTTTAATGACTCCTCCCAAACTTCTGGTTTCTCTTTTCTAGGATTCCCATCTTTCCACTGGGGGCAGGGGACCTCCCACCTCCAGCTTCCCTTGCCTGTCGCCACTCAGCTGAGTGGCAGGAGGAAATGCCTGGGGAAATGGGGGGATGTGCAATCGGTGTATCAGTGTTATAACTAAGCCCCAAGTAGAATTGACAGGTCTGTGCAATCCTGTGAGCTTTTGGGGGTGGGGCATGTGCAGGGGGATCACTGACTAAGAAGGGATATCACTAGGAATGGGGACAAACTGGGAAAATGAGCTTTGGTTCCATTTGTGCTTTGTGACATTCGCCATTTGCAAACCACGGACCATAACAAATTTTTAACCACCTTAAGGATCAGTTCAGTTTGTGAGGTTCATGGCCTGGTAGAATGGCCCTGTTGCATTCTAGAGTCACCAAACTCACAGGAGAGCTCTGGCTGACTTTCCTGTACCTGCCCTACACATTTGGTGAGGATTTGGTTTATAGGGTCCAAATTATGATCCTCCAAAGAGGATGCCCCCAGAAAAGTGCTTTCTGGGGAAATGATTGCCTGTATAGAATGGATCCTGTGCAAGCTAGCGACACTAAACTCATGGGATCTCTGTCTGGCTCTCCTCTGCTTGCCCTCCAAGTTTGGTGTCTCTAGCTTGTACAGGATCTGTTCTATACACTCCTGAACCTGCACCTATCAAAATGACTGCTTGTAAGTGGTCATTTTTTCAGAATTGTATACAATGGATCCTGCGTAAGATAGAGACACCAAACTCGCAGGAGATCTCCCCCAGATGCTCTTCTCCAAGTCTGGCATCCTCCAAGTCTGGTGTCTCTAATCTGCACAGGATCTTTTCTATATACTACTGAACCTCCTGAACCTCTGTCTAGCAAAATGACTGTCATTTCGACAGGTGCAGGTTCAGAAGTGTATCAAATAGATCCTGTGCAAGCTAGAGACACCAAACTTGGAAAGCAGGTAGAGCAGCATCTGGGAGAGATATCTTTTGAGTTTGGTGCTTGCCCTCCAAGTTAGCTTGCCCTCCAAGTTTGGTGTTTCTAGCTTGCACAGGATCCATTCTATACTCTCCTGAACCTGTGTCTGTTAAATGACCAAGGTTCAGGAGTGTATGGAAGGGATTCTGTGCAAGCTAGAGACATCAAAGTCACAGGGGACCTCACCCGGATGCTCCTCTACATGCTCTCCAAGTTGTTGCTTTGAAATTTTTTATACAGTTTGATTGAGCAGAGACAGTCTGTCTGGAAATGTATCTATTCATGAACTGGTACAAACCTCCATGAACAACATCAAAGTTCATGGAAAATTCATGCCAGGCACCCCGCCACAAACTTGACTTCACAAACTATGAACGGGGCAAAATTCATGATGAATTTTGCTTCGTGGTTCACTTCATGCCCATCCATAGATATCACCAAGTCAAGTGACACTCTAGGAATTCCCCCATCTCTATGGTAAAGACTATTGAGACTGAGGGAATTCCTACGCAGTTGCAGTACACTGTGACATCTCCCCTCCACATTTTTCTCTCATGGCTCTACTGAGCAAGTCTGGGGGAATGGAAGGCAAAGATGGGAGTTTTCCCACCAAGACCAGGCTAACCCCCAAATACAATAGCTTTTAATATGAACATGAGATTTATGCCATCCTTACAGACCCATAATAGACAACTGAATAATAATAAAAAAATCCATTGCCTAAGGTGGAAGAGTCCAGTACGTGCATTCTTAATTGGTGCAATGAGCTTTGAAATGAACCATAACCAAGAATGCTTTTAATTACTAATATGGCACAAATGAGTAAGGTCATTGAGCATGGTTGCAGAGGCAAAGAATTATTCTCCTTTACATTTGTTATGAGGAGAGGCATTTTAGTAATCCTCATTTAAAGAACATGATTAATAGTGTGATTAGCAATGAGCTTACATTTGAAGAGGACAGAAGCAAACCACCTAATCACAGAAAATTATTGTTTTCCAAACTGTTTTTAGCAGTGTGCACATTCTATGAAGACTCATCTAGTAACTCAACCCTGACTCTCTCATAGAGGATTTTTGCTGGCCTCTATAAGTGTAATCAGTTTTAATTACAGGAAAGTTTACGTAAGCATTTGGCTTTGCATCTGGGCCAGTTTTTTATAATAATGAACCTTGTACACTAATCCAGTTCCACCAGGTTTCCTAATATCCCATTGCATTCAATCATCAACTGAATTTCTTTTTTATATTTCAGGTGGGTGGCCGAGTTGGTCTGCAGAAATCTTGTTGGTCTTTAAGATGCTACTGGACTCCAGTGTTGCTCATTTTTATATGTTATGGTATCAGGTCTAATCTCTTCAAATGTATTGATATCTGGTCTTCTTTCTTTTCCAGTTCACAATTAGCCACACAGTATGTGCAAAAATGGTTCAATGAACAGTACTTATCAAAGACTGCAAATTGCATGGATGACCAATTGTGTGTGTTTGTGTATGAGTCTAATGGTATCTAACAAGTGACGTGGCTCATGCCCATCAGGAAAGCATTAAAAGAAACCCACCCATAGCCAAGGTCCATACTTATGGACTCCCCAGGTGTGCAGAAAAAAATATGACTTGGGTTACTTTGCAAACCACCACTGCCATAACAAAAGTCTGATGAGGACTAAGCATGCCAGGTATGGAATGCTGGAAGCAACTGGGACTCATTTAAAGGAAAATAAACAACATCAAAGTTTTCTATGAGCAATCTTTTTGAATGCATATGATTATGCCTTAAAGAACAGGCCAGGGAGGGGGATTTCCCACATTGATGCCACTTTCCATTCCCCTCCCCGAAGTGCTGCTTTTGGAGTTGTTACCTGAGCAATACCTTTATACAGTCGATATTGCTACTATTCTTCATCTGGAGTCTGATTTCTCTTGACCCAGCACACTGAAATACCAACTCATGCACCAGCCTAGGCAGCTCCCTAATGAGGAGGTTCCTGCTTATCCAGAACTTGGCTGCATGCTTGTATATCTGTCTTGCTCCTGGTCTTGTTCCTGTCTTAAAGGACAGCTCCACTGCTGACTGCTGGATGATCAGTAACCTGCACTGGATAGGTGAAAAGTGGGAACACCCTCACCCACCCACCTAAGGTTCTTGCTCACAGCTATGTATAGTGACTCAATACAAATATTGATGTTGAAGATAGAGTCAGGAGGTACTGTTAGTGTCAAGCTCCAGGCTCATCTTCGCCACATGTCCCAGATCTGCAGTGGGAGTCACCCAAAACTCCATGGTCATGGCTTTATATTTTCTGGCCCATACCAGGAGAAGACCTTCTTGAGAATGGTTCACCCGTGTTCCAAATGGATACAAGTGACAGTTCCGCAGGGCCTGTAAAATGGAGCTCTTCCACCAGGCCTTCGATTAGGCGCCGCCACTGAGGAATGGGCCGGTGGAACTTCTTCTGGCCTGGGACTCATGGGTTGCTGCACACATCATGGGGTGTGATTTGAATGCTACCATCATCAGTCTGTTTTATCTGTAATTTTATGTGTAATTTATGCGGTTTTAACTGAACTCTAAATGTTTTATGATATTTTAACTGTGTTAGCCGCCTTGAGCCAGCTCGCCCAGCAAGGCAAGATATAAATATAAATAAATAATAAATAATAAATAAATAAATGAGGAGATGTGTACCTGGGTCACTCACCACCATCCTCTGCAAGCACTAGTGATGCTCCAGAAGCAGGGAGTATTAAGCCAACAGTTGCCCAGTCAAGGACACGTTCATATAGAACAAAAAGATCTAGAGTTTACTGGGGTATCATGTCACTCCATTATCCCCAATACATGTTCTGGGTCATCCAACTATGCATGTTTTGGATCATCCACCTTATACATCTCTGGTATCTTCAAGAGTATCAGTGCTTTCATGTTGTTTGT
This sequence comes from Lepidodactylus listeri, assembly GCA_029233225.1. Lineage (NCBI taxonomy): Eukaryota > Metazoa > Chordata > Lepidosauria > Squamata > Gekkonidae > Lepidodactylus > Lepidodactylus listeri. The sequence continues at coordinate 20,165,875 of JARCFY010000012.1, forward strand.
GTGTAAAGTGCCATCCAGTCACAGCCAACTTATGGTGACTCCTCAAGGGGGTTTTCAAGGCAAGAGACCAACAGAGGTGATTGATATTGCCTGATTCTGCATAGAAACCGTGGACATCATTGGCGGTCTCCCTTCCAAGTACTAACCAGGGTGGACTCTGCGTACTTCCGAGCTTCGACAAGATCAGGCTAGCCTGGGCCATCCAGGTCAGGGCACCTTCCTGTTTCACTCTCCTAAATCCATTGAAGCATTAGAAGGGTGTGACTCTGTTTAGGATGGCACAAAACATGTGACTGTAAAATGGGCCCCGCAGCTTGCAATATTAATGCAGAAATTCAGCCTGTTCGCAAGAGCAGCTTCACTTGCCACTGCCACTTCAGTTTGATGTTTTCCAGCAGCAAGGTCCATAGGCATCAACTTCAGGGGGGCTGGGGAGCTGGAGCCCCCCCCCCCACAAACTTTTCCAGGACATGCTAAGCTTCCCCTGGAGACTATGACCTGTAATGTCTCTGGCCCAGCCCTCCCCCCCCCCCCCGGGAAATTGGAAAGTCTACGCCCTTGGCCAGGTCAATTCAAGGTTTCCTCCTGATGGTACCTTTGTGGTTACAAAGTTACCTGTTGGTTATGTACTCTCTGTCCGGCCTTTTATCCATGATAATAGTATGAATGAATATTATTTATATAACTGACGTCAGTTGTGTGCATAAGTAGCATTTAAATTGCATCTAAAAACCGTAAAGACTGCAAACGAGCCTGAGAATCCAACAGAAGATGGAGAACTAACAAAAATAGAAACAAATAGAAAACAGTAGTTCATTCCTTTGGGTTCAACACTGTCTAACCATTGTGCTTTGTTGCTAACAAATGCTTTAGTATAATGATTTATCACATGCAAGTCTTGCTGTTCCTCCACAGAGTGAGATGGCATACACGGTATTATCCTTTTGCTGCACAGCAACCTTGTGGGGTAGGTTAGTTTGGGAAATAGTGATGTCTGAGGACATTAACTAAGCTTCATGGGCAGGGACCTGAATTAGAGTTCCCCAGTGCAAGTATGCTAGTCTATGAACTACACTCCATTGATCTTCATAGGGTCGACACAATGAATCCAGATAGTTAAGTGATGCTGATAAAATATTTTGGTGAGTGGATAAGATCTTCAGCAGAACATAAAATGGGGCAAGGGGAGAAAAGCATCTATAGGTTACGTATCAATATATAGGATGAAGATGAGTTTGGTGTGAAATCTACTTTGGATTCCTCTTAGCCTATTTGCTTCAGTGAACAAAAGGCAGAGTTAGCTGCTAATTAGATCCCCCCCTTGCTTATTGCAGGGTCTCAGGTTATTGGGTGCAGAGGGCATTCAAGGGCAAGAATGTAAAATACATTATTCCTTGCCCTGTTTCTGAAGTGTCTTCTTTACTATGCAAAAAAGCAATGAGATAACATGCCTACCAGCAGTGGAGGGAAATTAATCAGGCCCTATTTGAAATCTACTTTCCTATAGGCTAAAACTGTTGGATTTCAGAAAGGGCTCTGCAAGTTTCCCAAAAAGGAGAAGCCAAGAGGTCCACAGACTGCACAAGAAAGCTGGTGTTCGTGAGTTACAGATGTGCAAACCCTGAGACTTTTTGCTAGTCTTATGATTTTCTTTTTTAGCTTCTCATGACCAGTTTGACCATGGTATAGTGGAAGCACATCCAAACAGAGAGTATATTTGGCATGCTACTTGTGACAGGGATGTATAAGGGGTTGTTGTTTTTTTGCAGTGTGAATGTAGGAATTTCGATCTCGTGTTTTGCTTCACTGTAATTTTTGTACTGAGCTGAGTTGTACTGAGCTGAGGAACTCTTTAATTACTCCTCCTTTACACAAGTTTAAAGGCCACTTTCATAAGCAATTAGTTGAATGTCTTCTATCTGACCGGAACCCTCGTATCACTAATCAAGTATCTAGGTATTTCCTAGCTGCCATGAAACTCCGGGAATTGATTTTTAATAACTTTGGATCATTTCCTTTCCCCTCCTTCTCTAAAGTTCATGATAATTTATTTGTGTAATTTCGTGTTGTGGTGCGATCTGATTATGTAACTTCTAATAAATGCCTAATAAAGGTTTTTGATTTGATATGAATGTAGGAATGGGAAACTGATGCAGAAGAACCTCCTCCATTTTTTTTTCTCTGTTACCCACTTATTTATAGGGCAGATTCATGCTTTACATATAGAAAGTCCCAGAATCAATCCACAACATCTCTAGTTAAATACCTGGGAGATAGGTGATGTGAAAAATTGCTACCTGAGACCTCAGAAAGCTGTTAATAACCGGAGTAGACAATATTGAGCTTGATAACCGAATGATCTGGCTTGCTGTAAGTTATCCAGATAGATTCAAATGGGTAGTTGTGTTGGTCCGAAGTCCAGTGGCACCTTGAAGACCAATAAGGCTTTGTTCAAGATATAAGCTTTCATGTGTGTGCACACTTCTTCAGATGCATTGAAATGGAAGTTTCCAGTCCATACACATAAGTAAAGGGTAAGCAGCAAATCAGCATAAAGTTGTTGACTTTATTAAGCTGTATGCTAATTTGGGGGGGGGGGGGCAGATCATGCATTGTTCTCAGGGAGTTTGAGGAAAAGAGGGAGAGAAAGAGTCAGCAGTTGACAGTTGGGGAGTGAGCCTGAGAGCTCAGGAGGGAGAAGGAATCTAGGAAGCCGAGTGAAAAAACCAGCCACCACTTTTGAGGGCAATTGGGGCTAGAGAACACTCCCTCCTGGTCCCCTCTGGAGAGAGAGGGTAGGGATATGGCGGGAGAAATTGAAGAACTCCTTGGTATTAACAAAACTACACACACACACTTCTCCGAGGGAACTTGTGAGGTGGTGAAGGGAAAGACTAGATGTCTGGAAAAGACTGAGAACAGCTAGAATAGCCTCACCCGTCAGCTGAGAGAGCCAGACGGAGAAAGTCTTATGTATAACCACAGATAGTAACAGGAGAAGTGGAATACCAAATGGTTTCAGTATAACAGAGACAATATGTGGCCAAGTTAGAGTTGCATAACTCCTGCATATGCTAATTCAAAGTGAAGCACTTATACAAAAAGCAACAGTCTATTCTGTGTAAATATCCCACCCCCACTATGTTTATGTGAATAAAGAGTTGTGCATTTTGCTGTTAAAAAGCACCAGTGCCTGACTTCTTGAGAAGAGTTCATATCTGACAGATATACCTCCACCCACAGGCAGTATAAACCTGAAGAGACTTGTTGTCCTAAACAGGTTATCCCAAGAAAGAACCGGTGACCAGTCATAACCTAGCCAGAGGCAGAGTCCAGTTTTAACCAGCCAACTGGCCATATTACAACCAGCTACTGTAAGAGCAGTTTCATACGGATGGTTTTGAATTTCTCATTCCTGTTGATACAACCCTAAAAGTGCCTACTTTGATTCTTTTTTGGTGTTGTTTTCACTTTCTTGCATCAGATTTTTTTTCAGTATAATATACTCATTTTTTCCAACCTACTTCACGCATCAAATAGTTGCAAATAGGATTGCATATGTCCATGCCAGTCAAGTATAAAAACCATAGCATGTGGGTACATAACATAAACAAATCCATAAAAGCACTGACCAAAAAACCCAAAAAATCGAATGCTTTGACAAAAATATAAGCAAATCCAGAGCGCATTCCAATCTCTTTACACAGCAGAGATTATGGATTCGTGCATTGCTTAGTTACCATTTGGATGATTTGCAATGCCTTCAGTATAAGGATTCTCTTGAAGATGGTCCAGAAATTCCAGCTTGCGCAAAATGCCACTAACTAGTAGAGATAGTATTTTTCTTCCTTGGAATCACATATCCCACTTCCCTATTCCTTTGCATACTCGGCTCGAGACACTGAATTTATTCAGAGACCTCACAGCAAACCTTCCTCTATATGCTCCTCATTCAACTAATGAGGCTCTGCTTTCTGTTCTATTTTACATGGAGTGGCATTCTCCAGAGCGGCATTCTCTCTCTTTTTTTTTTCAGTTTCTCTCTCTCTCTCTCTATATATATATATATTATTTGCTAGATTAGATACACAATAACATCATTTCATTATTGCGTTTTAAGTGTTTTAACATTTTCTCCCCAATCCCTCCCCCTTCAGTCTAATCTTCGTCTTTCAGCCAGGAACACAGGGCTTGTAGCTTCCACTGAACATCTTCTTTCTGTTCCTCTTTTATCCAGCTCAAGTAGGTAGACCATTTCTCCTTAATCTGCGATGTTCTATCCTCCCATGGCAGGTCCTTATTGATTGTAGCCATTATATCTGACTGAATAAATTTGAAGAGATACTTATGCCAGGTTCTTTCTGTCCATTTACTTTTATCTTTCCACCCCACTGCTATCACTGCTTTACCAGCTAATATCATCGCTTTCAATAAATCTTGATTTTTTTTCTCTATGGTCCCATTACCTAGGCTACTCATCGTCATCAGTTCAAAATCTATATTCAACTCTACCTGGAACTCATTTATTACTTTTAATATATTTTTCCAAAATTCTTTAACTTCCAGGCATTCCCACCACATGTGGGAATACCATCCTTTCGCACTTTTACAATGCCAGCAGTTTGGGCTTAGTCCTGAGAACATATTAGCTAAGGTGGCTGGAGTTCTATACCATTTAGTAAAAAATTTTAATTCCATTTCCCTAAATTTATGTATTTTTATTCCCTTAATTCCATCCATTTTTTTTTTTACTTTTTGTTCTGTTAATTTAGTTTCTGCACCCCACTTCCCATGAAGATGACCTGTTAATCCTGCTTTATCTGAGGTCATTTTTTAATATATTATTCCTGCTATTCCTCTTTTAGTTTTATTCATTACTCTATATATTTCTTCCATCGGTTCTTCTATATCCATATTGTTATTTTCAATTATCTTTTTAATTTTTGTATATAAGCCTGCAACTTTTAACCAATATTTTATGCCTACTTCCTCTTCTAGAACTTGAAGTGGTTTTAAAGCATTTGCAGACAGTAAGTCCTGTATTCTACTATATCCTTTTTGTTTAAGTAGTTCCCACCATCTGTGGTCTATATCTTCCTCTTCCAGTGTTTCTAGTGGGGCCCATTTTGATGTTCGTTTTAACCATTTTGATTGCCATTTCCTCCAGACTACTAATGTGCTTTCCCTAGGTCCTATATCTAATTTAAGATCTTTAACCTGTTTATTTGTGAAAATACCAAATCTACCCGCTCCTTTATTTACTTCGTTTTCAAACCTTACCCATTTTTGGTTTCCTTCTTGTTCTATTTCTAATAATGCTTTTAGCTGAAAGGCTTCATAGTAAGCTATTATGTCCGGAACTCCCCAACCTAGTTCTGAATTATGATTATAAACTAACTTTCTTGCAACTCTGAAGTTCTTGGTACCGAAAATCCATTCTCTTATTTTTGTGTTCCAATTGCTCATTTCTTGTTTGTTAATTGTTAATGGTATAGTTTGGAATAAGTATAGTAATCTTGGTATCCAAAACATTTTAACACTTTTAATTCTAGCTGTAATACTCAGGGTTTTCCTCTTCCACCCCTTCATCTCTCTTGTTATCTTGCCCCATACCTTTTTATAATTTTTTTCCACTATTCTATTAATGTTTTTATAAATTTCTATTCCTAAATAGTTAAATTTTTTAACTCCCATTCCTATTTTAGTTAATTTATTGATTTCCTTCCTTTCCTCCAAATTCACGTTATGATACATTATCTCTGATTTTCCTATATTAATTCTCAATCCTGATAACGCTTCAAAATCTTAAAGTATAATTTTCATTTCTTTAACTCCTTCTTTAGGGTTGGTCATAATTATGATTATATCATCTGCAAATAGGTTAATTTTCATCTCTTCTTTACCCATCCTGCATCCTTCTATTCTACCCGAATTCCTAATTCTTTCTGCCAATTGTTCCATTGCCATTATAAATAGGGCTGGTGAAAGTGGGCATCCTTGTCTTACTCCTCTTACAACTGCCAAATGACCTGTATGTTCATTATTCACCCTAACTACCGCTGTGCCTTCTCTATAAATTTCCTGAATTGTTTTTATAAATGATTGGCCTATCCCATATTTCGACATTATGGACCACAGGAATTCATGTGACAATGTATCAAACGCTTTATATACGTCCAGTTTAAGTAGTCCTATTTTCTTAGACTGTTGATGGCATAATACATTTAGTATATTTCTTATAGGATGTGCTATATTCCTACCTTTCACAAACCCATACTGATCTTCTTTTATTATGTGGGGGATTACTTCTTTGAGTCTATTTGCCATTATTTTAGCAAAAATTGTATAGTCCTGATTTAATAAACTTATTGGTCTATATGAACTCACTTCTTGAGGGTCTTTCTGAGGTCAGAGCGGCATTCTCAAGAAGCAGGATCCTTTTCTGCTCCAGCTCCACAGGTGTGGAATTCCCACAGGAGACGACGTGGGTTCCATCTTCAAAGCCTGAACTGGTTTCTGGGTTCGTTACAGCACTTTTGCTGATCGAGTTGCTTGATCCTGCTACCTTTTGCTCCCATTTTGATGTTTTGTAAACCACTTGCAAATTTCTTTATTGAAAAATACACTTGGATTGTGCCCTTAGGGCGGGTAGGACACCTTCTTGGCACAAATCCCTTGAGAATGGTACAGTACTTCCTATTATAAAAGTCTCCCCTTGTTTGTGTCTCTATGCAGCACCAACAGCCCTTTGATCTAGAATCAAAAAGACTTTTTGAGACAGTTGTTGATGTTGGTGTGCCTTTTTTATCAACGTTACATCCTGGAAATGCTACTAAACATGAAATCGAGAAGTAGGGAAGCATGACAGAAGATATTTCCAGTCTATTACTGCCTGCCCATTACTCAGTGTATCCATCATTTTCGCCGAGGTCCTGAACAGAGCCAAACAAATCATTTTGATGTCATCCTTCATCCCCAATACAAATGATCCAAACAAAACTCTCTCTCTCTCTCTCTCTCTCTTAATAATGGGTGCAATTTAGCAGAGTTATTAGCTTTGTGTCATTGGCATCAGTGTGAAACACCACATAACTAATGGAACAAATGACACCAAACTAATGAAAGCGCACAAAGAAATTAATAAGGAGCCCTTTCTATCTCAATAAGCCCTTTTTCCGGAAAGGTGAAAATCCTAATGGCTTTCCAGTATCTACCGCCTGTATTTCTGAAGCAACCGTTGATCATGCAGAGGGGCCAATCAGGAATTGAGCAGGCACAACTGTGCATTTTCCACCCCCCCCCCACCTCTGCGAACTCTATTTGTGTGATGACAGATTAACCACGTCAGCTGTCAATTACCCTAATTTGGGGAGGCAATCATATCTGCACAGTATAAGACATCCATTTTCCTCTTATTAATTGACTGGCTCATCTGCTAGAAGAGTTAATGTATTATCACTCTACTTTTCAGATGGGGTTACTTCCTGAAATGCATTTCACTGTTGTTGCAAAGGGTGGGATCTTGTGTGTTCTTCTGGCAGAAGAGGAGGAGCCAATTTCACCAGTCCCCCCTCTCCCACTGCATATCCCCACTATGCCCTGCCTCCTTTTCCGTCATGAGTGTCCAGGGGGCACAATCTCTGTGGGCACAGCAAGTTTCAGCAGACAAGAGAGCCTGGGAAGTTTACTCTCATAAGCATCAGTCCAATTGCACTAAATAGGATCGAAGCCAATATATTTGCTTATCCATCGACACAAGCTGACTCTCAGTGTAGAGATATAAATGGTGGGAAAATCCATCTCCTAGGCTACTGTAAACTCGTAGGTATTGAGGAGGCTAATTTTCCCAGCTCTTTTATTTTCCTTTAACTGAATTTCTGCTTCAATATTCCAAGGGCAATGGGCATGCTTTAAAAGATGGTTTGCAGGGAGGGACTCTTCTAAAAAATGGCAAACTGATTATTTTTTCCACATACCTAAGGAGAGACAAAGTATGCTGAGACCTCAATCTTGCCTCTGAGTCAGCCTAATGATTGACTGTGAGGTCTGCTATTAGACAGCAGAAGCACTAAAATTATGAGAATTGTGTGCATTGGGGAAAGAAGGAAGGCAAATGAAGTCAGTGGGCTTCGGAGCACGTAACTCTGTTCAGGATCGCGTTGCAATTTGCCCAGTTCTCTTTAAAAGAATTTTTTCCCTTAATTAATTCTCATCTGTAGTTCAGCATTCCATTCCTCCTTCAACATGCTCAGTTCTCATCAGGCTGTTTGGTTTCCTTTTGGTTCTTTTATAAAAGAATATTTTTGAGCAACAGTTCGGGAGACATTGCGCTGGCAGAAACTCCTGTCTTGTCTGTGGAGAGCCCTGGTTTCACTGCTTTCATTCAGGACATAAGCTACACACTTTATTATTAGGAACAGCAATGAGTTGTGGTCTCTTGTGGACAGGAGATAAACTACAGGGAAATGTTCACTTTGACTTTCCAGGATACTATTAGTTGTTCCCAGCCCCGTAGCCAGGAATTTTTCTGGGATGCACACCAGGCCCCTAATTAAATTAAATTAACTCACAGTAAGAGCAGTACCAGCCCTCACTTGCTCCCCACCGGTGCTTGGAGGGAGGCCAACAGCCACCTGCCTCTTCTTTGCTGCTACCATCCCCTTCCTCAAGCTCACTGCACAGCCAACTACAAACTTTCCCTGCCCCTGCCCTGCTCCACTTCTCACAGTTACTGAGGAGAGGTTCTTCTGAACCGTTCTTCTGAACCTGGAAAGAATGGGTGAGCCCCATTCTTTCCTCTACACACTCCTGACCATCAGCCGGTGATTTGTTTTCTCCTCAGCTTTGCAGCATGTGCCCCAGCAGCCATGCCTGGCCAGGACTCCCGGCCCAACATGGTTTTCTTTTTAATAAATACTTTATAATGTTTTTTTTTTAAAAAAAAGGAAAGGAAAATACTTCCTGTCCTTTCCAGACTCAGATGGTCAGGATGGATTTCAGCCCGGCTGCCCTCACGGATGCCCTAAGCAGCTCAGTGGGGCTGCTCTGGAGTAACCAGCCCATAGCCAGGTCTCAAAGAGCTCTCTGAGAGCCAACTCACTGGCTGTCGCTGGGGCTCACTGGGGTTCTGGGGACTCACTGGTGCTGGGGCTCACCCCTAATTGATAGGGTGGAGCCCTAATGCCCCACCGCTGGCGACAGCCCTGGTTGTTCCTGATCTGGATAGCCTGATCTCATCAGATCGGGGAAGCTAAGCAGGGTCAGCCCTGGTTGGTATTTGGATGGGAGACCAACACAGGAGTGCTGGGTCACAACACAGAGGTAGGCACTGGCAAACCACCTCCGAATGTCTCTTGCCTTGAAAACCCTACAGGGTTGCCATTAGTCAGCTACAACTTGATGACACTTCCAACCATTAGCTATTATGGGACTGAATAGTCTAATCCCCCTCCCATACACATACACTTCTTTCTTTCTTTCTTTCTTTCTTTCTTTCTTTCTTTCTTTCTTTCTTTCTTTCTTTCTTTTGCCAGTGTTCATCTGCCCTCAACATTTTGTATATCTTGGCAGGCAATACTGTAGTACATCATATTTCCATATATCATGCAGCAAGCAGTATGCTGGTAGTGACCAACAGCAGGGTGGCTGTTTTCTACAAAAAGAGGAGTAACAGAGTACATAAATACATGCTTTACTTCGTGGAATTGCTAGCTGGCCAAACTTCCCCAACCAAGAAGCCGAGTCCTTCTTGTTGGGCTCGGCTATGACATTATAAATTCCTGTGATGTTTCTGGAGCTGATGTTGCTACATTCACTAATCCAAGTTTCTAGGATGGATACCTTTGGTAGGATTAGCCGTGTCTGATTCTTGGAGCAAGGGCTTTAATAGGAAATGCTAACATCTGTCCAGATAATCCAAACAACTGCGTAATGGCAGCCTATGCCATTAATTGCCAACTGCGGGGAAGAGACTTTAGAAGATGTTGCATGTGGTGACTTACAAATGCTACTAACAGAAAACAGCATCTTTGTTCCTTAATTTTCAGTCAAAGTGTTGTCCGTGATGTTTCCTCATGTCTAGAATGCGAAGACATCCAGTAAATAAAAACAACAACAACAAAAACAATCCAGTCATTTGTAAAATGAGGATGGGATCCAGGATAAGCTGAGAACTCAGAATTATAAAAAAGAAACCAGAAGAAATTCCATTTAATTATTTAATTATTTGTATCCCGTGTTTTGGGAGGGAAGGCAACATGGCATAGCCCAGTCTCATCAGATCTCAGAAGCTAAGCTGGTCAATACTTGGATAGGAGGCCACCAAGGAAGGCTCTGCAGACAAAGATGCTGGCAAACCACCACTGCTTAATCACTGGCCTTTAAAGACCCTTGCTAGGGGTGCCATAAGTCAGCTGCGACTTGATAGCACTTTACACACAGAGAGACACATGGACACATGCAGTCACAGACACAGATACACACACACACATGCTTTTCTTCTTCATGAGGACCCAAAATGGCTTACAATATCAAAAAGGAAGCTACAGTAGAAATAAACAAGAAAAGAGGGGAGCAGAGGCTTCAGAGTACATAACAGGTCATTTCGCTGAGTACATAACAAGCCCTTCAGCCAGCTTGGTGTGGTGGTTAAGTGCACGGATTCTAATCTGGGAGAACCGGGTTTGATTCCCCACTCCTCCACTTGCACCTGCTGGATGACCTTGGACAAGCCATAGTTCTGGCACAGCTGTTCTTGAAAAAGAGCAGTTTCTGTCAGAGCTCTCTCAGCCCCACCTACCTCACAGGGTGTCTGTTGTGGGGAGGGGAAAGGCTGTATGACATTTTACTGTTTTTATGCACACCACCTTGTGGAGCCTGATTGGGTGGAAAGGCGCCATAAAAATGTTTTAAGTAAATAAATTGTATTTTGTTAGCTTTGGGTTCTTACCGAGGAAAAAAGTTGGGTAGAATACTTAAATATGATCCTTATTTATTGATTCATGAATGAACATGTACATCATACTGGAAAAAATCAATATGAGAACAGAGAGACTGGCATGACAATATAGAATCACAGGTTCAGTTCAGACAAAAGAAATGGAAAATTGAAAGCCATCATTATGTGGAGTTCCTTTGATGGGCAGATCTTGCCTGGACCTTGATAACTGACATCCATCATGTAACTGTCACTCTTCTTACTCAAGAATTGAGGCATCAATTAGTGCATCTTTCTATTGTTTCCTTCGCTTCTTGAACACTGAAAATGTTTTAATTCCTGCAACGCTCGTGAAGCAATCAATCCCAGGAGAATCAATTTCATCTCTATCGTATGTATTCCCCCCCCCCCCCCACTTTGAAAACTGAGCCCCAGCGAGATTTATTAGCAGTTGGGTTCCGTTTAAGCAGAATTTTAAATAGCCAGCTTGCAGTTTGGGGAATGAAATACTTTCTCCTGCCTCTAATAATAATTAGATTGGAAAGTTGAGGCAATAAAGCCACACTGTTAGGGTGATTAGATCTGTGCAAGGTTCCCAAGCTCTGTGCAGGAGAAGTCCTGTTTAAAGGGCACCTCCAAAGTGAAGGGCTTGATTTACAGGCACTGTAAACATTTCACATTCAGAAAGGATTGCAAATGTGTCAGTTCTGAGGAGACATGAATCCTATTAAATCATTGCACGTCGGGCAGCCCTGGTCGGGAGCAAGAGGGCATGTCGTAAGGTCACGCAGGTGCTCAGGGATAACTGCTTATGCTTCCTTTGCATCTGGATACAGCATCCTATGCCATCTCCAGGGCTGTTTTGACTCTAGAAGATGCTTTCTGCAAGTCATGTGAGGCCAAGTTATCTGTTGTATAGAAGATCAGTAATCTTACCTTACCGATAACCCTTTAACACTAAAAGGCATCCAAGGGTAGACTATTTCTATTTCTATTTTTATATATTTATTGCCTATCTCTCTCAAGGAGGAATACAGAGTGTAAATCAGTTAGATGACTGATAATCAGTGTAATAGGACTAGGACAATGAAAATTAGAAATAAGGCAAAAAAAAAAGTTAAACGCAGAACTTGTATTCCATAAGCATAAATGCAGAGTCTTTTATTTGAAAAATTAAATATGAGGAAGGACCATGGCATTTTTCTCCAGTATAATACAAAGTTTAATTGGAGCACCTGTTATTATTTTCATAATGGTAAAAGAGCTTTTAAAAACATCCTTTGTTTCTAAAGTTTATTAAGTTTATTGCATTCTGATCTAGAGACACAATGGATTTTTTAAAACCTGAATAAAACTTTAGTTTTGGTGAATCAAAGCTACATAATTTACTTATCATCCAGCCCCAATTTTGCTCTTTTTAATCATATAGATTCTTTTTGTTCTGACCAGTGATGCTCAGTGGTTGGGCTCACATCCTGTTTGCCAGTATGGCATAGTGGTTAAGTGAGCAGACTCTAATCTGGGAGAACTGGGTCTTCTTCTTCTTCTTCTTCTTCTTCTGAGCTGAGTTTTTGACAGACTGTTTGGCCCCTTTCAAACAGCCTTTGTAATCCATTTTAGTAGCCGATTGCTAACACATTTTTTGGTGTAATTTAAGACAACCATTTTAGCAACTGGCTGCTAACAGATTTCATTTACCTTTTCATAAAAAGCCACTTGTGTCCAGTTGGCAAAGCAGGGCTGAGCCATTTTTTGAGGTAAACTGCTTTCTTCCATTTTCACTTTTCCTTTGCGCTTCTGAATCTCTGTGGTCCGCTGTTTAAAATGTCTGCAGAGCTTCCAGTAGTGTGGCTTCTCCCTCAGCCCTTTTCACCATGCAGACTTTATTGTATTTAGTGCTATAGCGCTAGACTAAAAGACCATGCAGCAAAAAAGGGTGGCCGGGGGGAGGGGGAAGCAGCACTGTTTGGAATGGCCGGAGTGCTTCAGACACGGCTCACTAATGGAATGGAATTCTCTTTATGAAACTCCCATCCCTGTATCACTTTACTTGAAATCAAGCCAACAATGGATAACATCCAGTTTTAGAATAGAAATGTAAAAAGGGCCTTTGTCTGTGCATCAGCCCATTGGTGGCTGCCAGGCAGATTGCTTCATTGCATTTTTTTTTTTACAAACACTGCAATACAGTGCAGTCACCTTTTTGAGGTGTGTGGATCTTCACACGGCCCGACTGAGTTCATTTCCTCCCCGGGCTGCACCACTCCATTTGGCAGGATATAAATCAGTTAAACCAGACACAAATTATAGAAGAAGAAGAGGAGGAGATTGGATTTATATCCCGCCCTCCACTCCCCAAGGGAGTCTCAGAGCGGCTTACAAACTCCTTTTCCCTTCCCCTCCCCACAACAGACACCCTGTGAGGTAGGTGGGGCTGAGAGAGCTCTTTCCCAAGCTGTCCTTGAGGGAACAGCTGGTACAGAGCTATGGCTTGCCCAAGGTCAGCCAGCCAGGTGCAAGGGGAGGAGCGGGGAATCAAACCCGGTTCTCCCAGATTAGAGTCCGCGCACTTAACCACTACACCAAACTGGCTTATATAAATTAATCATAAATAAATATAGTGTTGAAAAACCCTACTGCTCAGTGTTCATCTACGTAGTCCTAAGCAGCATTAATGGCTGCCAATGTGTTAGGACAAATGGCATTTTTGCACATGCACAATTTGAAAAACACACACAACACAAACCTGTTCAGCAGATGTTTTAGCCTCTTGGTGCTGAGCCAGACAATAAATCTGACTGTTGAATAGGTTTGCAGAGAAATTCAAGATATCCTGCACCAATGCAGTGGCCACTTTTATAGTCAGTGACACATGAGTTGCTTTGCATGCTGCAGGGTCATGAGCATGTGAAGGCAGCCAAACAGAGTCGCTCTTCATTATTATGCAGGACAAGAGTCACAAGGTTGCTTACTATTACTCTCCATGAGGAGACATGGGAATGTGCCCCCATAAATCTTTCCAATTCGAATGGTGCCTGATCATGTGGCCATGATGGGCCAAGGTTACAGTGAAAAAATAAGTCACTCAGTTCTGAAACATCATTGTTTTGCTCTTGGGGTTTTCAGACAGACAAGTTTTTGCAACAAGAATTTGGTGGACATTCAGACGGGTGTTAGAAAGAAAAAAAAACCCTATAATTTGTGTGAGCAAGTATGAGAATGCACATACACAAACTACTCCAGATTAGACCGCTAGCCTGCCTTTGTCATTAATGATCAAGAACAACACTAGAACTGCAAGGCACTAACTCTGAAGAGTTATGGAGTGCTTAACAAATGTGGCAAACAGCCAACATGGATGTGCCAGGGGGATGATGGAGGGGAGCTGTGGGAAAGGAGGAACATGGGATCACGCATGAGCTGTTGTCCTTTTCCCACAATCAAGCACATGCAAACTGTTCCAATGCTGTTGAATAAAGTTATTGATTTATTTTGTTTACAACATTTGTACTGGGCCTTTCTGCCCTATCAGGGCCACCAAAGCGGCTAACAATGAAACAGAACAAAACCAATTAAAACAAAAATTAAAATACATATGTAAAAATGCAGAGGTAGCTCTCAAACCATAGGACAGGAAGGAGGGAGTCACTGCAGGAACAACAGACAAAAACCCCCACAAAACCCCCACCTTCACCTATTGGTGGGAAGATGGTGGTACAAGGGGACAGTCTCTGGGGAGGCAGTTCAATAATTTTGGGTGCCACCAAGAAGGTCTTTTCTCAGGTTGCCACCAGTCTAAACTCAAAAGGTGAGGGTATTTGAAGCAGGGCTTTAAAGGATGACCATAGTGGTCTAGTAGGTTCGTGTGCTTAAATTTTTGATCTTGTGGATCACAGCTGGAAAGTAGATCACAAGTTGAATCAGCAGGTGATTGAGCATCCCTGGTTTGAGAATAAGTGTCACATTGATCTTTGTAAAAGCTATCCTTTCATAAAAGAAAAGGGGATCAAGTTTCCTGATATCAACTCTATGTCCTGATCCCAAATCCTTAAGCAATAAGATTGTATGGAAATGAGCCCACCTGACATATAGATGTGGCCTTCATTGACATCCTGATACAAATAACAGCATTAGAAGGGGCCAGTTCAGTAGGGCCAGTTTAGTAGGGCCAGTTCAGTAATGCGTGTAAAGTTCTTTCATAAGCAATCTTAAAATGCCAAGAAACAATTCAAAAGGAAAGGAGGAAAATATATACTTTATATAAGGACATATGAAATATATCATTTTAATGCATACTAAATAATGATCAGTTTTCTATGAAGTGGTTATCGCAGCAAAATCCCACATATTTTAAGCGCACTAGATTTTTGCAATGCTTGGCAAATGTTCAGCCTGGATTATTTTCACAGCAAAAATATTCAAACATTAAATCATTAAAAGTGTGGCTTTGAGCAATCTCATTGGGTTTCAATTCCGAAGACATGTTTAGATTTTTACTTAGGAGTCGTAGTAAATATTAACATTATTAGATATTTCACTGCTTAGTTATTTTTTAATGCTTGCATTTTTCAACATCATTACTGAATATTTAATAAAATGCCTGAAATATAATAAGTGGGAATAAATTATACGGAACTTGAATATATTGCCATGGTCCATGCCTGCAAAATCACTGCCTGATACTGTATTTTAATGGCATATTATAGTATTATTACTTTATATTTTATATTCAAGGATACAGATAAAAAGATTTCTTTTTTTAAAAAATGCACTTAAACTTTTTATTTGTGTTAATAGGTTCTACAGTTCCACATTCCTCCCATGTGAAAATTTATTTTTAGTATTTTTTCCCCTTTTCCCATGGTATACACTGCCTCCATGAACTCAGAGTTTTTTGAAAATTGCAGAAAACTTGATGTCATTTTTCAGCACCCCCCTCCCTAATCTGAAAGACTTGCTCCTCCCAGTTTGGAATGTCAGGGGCAAGAGGAAGTACAATTGGAAACTCAATGAACTTTGAACAATTTCTGCAAGCAGAGGCCAATCAATACCCCAGTAGATATGAAATGTTAACATATTCCACTAGAATCTGAGGTGTAATTGCATGATGGATTTGGCAGGTTGCATGTACATTTAGAAATGAAAAACAAGCTTAAAGTGAGATATATCTTTCAGCTATTCCATGGACTTCTCCAAGTTTCTAAGTGATGTGTCAGAAAAGCTAATCCACTCAGCAATATCCATCAAACAGTGTGTCACAACAAACCCTATCAAAAAAGCGCAAGGATACTATATGGTGTTGACACTCTTTGGCCCATAAATGAGCAGAAAGGAGCAGAGGGAGAGAGACAGAGGGACAAGGGTGAACACAACTTCTACTGATACTTGGAAACTATCAGGCGTTAGTGGTCTCTTATTTTTGGACATTTAACCTAGGCTGCTCCATATGACAAGGATAGTTGTCTTCACTAATGCTGCAAGTGCATAGGCATGCACACTGACAATGGAGCTTCCACACAGGGAATCTTCTCTGCTCTTTTCCCCTACTTTTCTCTTCCACACATGCTCTTCAATGACCTCACATCAGCTTTCAGGGGCACAGTCATTACAGTTGCTATGGCTACTTGCCAGCTTTTTCAATGTTCTTCTTAACTCATGTTATAATGCAATATTAACTTACATATAGTACCCATCTGCCTCGGTTTTCTGAGGGGAGCACTGCTCATCTATTTGGTTTAAATTTATTTATTTATTTATTTATTTATTAGTTTCGATTTATATCCCGCCTTACCAGAACTGGCTCTAGGCGGCTAACAACATAATATAAATATACAGTTATACAGTTATACATAATATAATATACAGTTAAAACTGTAAATGGCTCAGAGCCATTTGAACTCTGCTTTCTGCTCCTTGCAGCTTTTAAGTCTCCACTGCTCAGCTGTTTGGAAAACCCCTGCTTTCTGCTCCCCACAAAAAGCTGCTTTTTTAAAAAAAACCCTGCATTCTGCTCTTCACGAACCATCACAATCACCACGAATGGCATCCAAATTCATGGAAGTTCATGGCAGATTGATTGACTGTCCTAAGATAATCCAACTTCAGCCCTTAAAATAGTGAAATACTTAAGAGATTTTTTTTGGGGGGGGGAGGAGTGTGAAGAGGGATGGGAGGGACTTCAGTGGGATATAATGCCATAGAGTCCACCTTCCAAAGCAGCCATTTTCTCCAGGTGGGCTGATCTCTGTCATTTGGAGAGCCGTTGTAATAGCAGGTGATCTTCAGCTACCACCTGGAGGTTGGCACGCCTACCCCAGTGCTGTGTTGGCATTCACTGCCATTTATCCTGAGTGCCTTTGAATTGAGGGGGGTTACCAGATATGATCAGCAAATGAAACTCAGACTCTTAATTAGTGTGTGCTCTAATAGATCATCATGCTACCAATGTAAACCTTTATAAAGCATTTCCATTTATCCAATCCTCTGATTGCCTCAATAATTTGATTACTCCAAACCCATTTAAAGACATCAGGCAGTCCTGTAATGATGTCAAATATTTAAACTGTGATTAGCACTGGAGATTGAAATCAAAGCTTTAATTCACTTTGATTTCAATCAGTCCCTTTCCCCCTTTCAGTCTTGCGTTGATTTCTGTAGAGTCTAATCGCAAAGATGATGCTGGAATTGCAGGATGCATACCTCCGCTCATCAGATCACTAAAGAAACCTCATACTTGGCGGAATATATCAAACAAATAGCAATTGATTTCATTTTTCTTTTTGCATGCGGCTCATCTGCATTATTCATACACCTCATGGTGGCTGGCATCCTTTCAGTCGAAGAAGAAAAAAATTATGTGCAAAAGGATATAAAAGATTTTTGCTGCATTAGTCACCATGAAAGAATATCTCTGTCTGAACGGTAAATCAAACAAGGTTTCCCATTGTCACTACAGTAAACACTGTGATTGTTTTATGGCTTCTTCCCGCCATGATTGCCGATTTGCAATTTTGAGTAAGCTGATCCTCTTGCTAAACCAACAGAAAACAAGATAAAATACAGCTTGAAAAAAGCAATTGAGACTCTGGACTTGATATAAGTGAGAAAACAAATCGTGTTGATTTTCTGCGAGAAAGCTGATGAGAAGAAGAATGCATTGAAAGCTCAGGGCCACATTTTACCAGTGAGAAGACTCAACAAACAGTAGGGATGGGTGATCCTTTGGTTTTTGCAAAGAACGTATGTGAAAACTGAAGCGAGCTTGCTCAAATGACAGTTTACTCTTGTGTTGAGCATCCCGTACAATAGCACTGATGAGTTTTTCACAGCCTAAAAATGAGCAGAAGCCAGATGGCTTTGTGTATGCGCAGTTAGCTATGTGCAGCAGGGTTGCTAGCCAATAGCTGTGGGTGGTGCATGTTTGTAATGTACATGCTTGCTCATAGCATGCATCTCCCAGGATTGATATGGACAGGTCTGTTGAGTTCAAGACTCCTTAAGGTAGAGAAAAGCAGGATATAAAAAACAACTCTTCTTCTAGACTCTTACATATGAAATGTTTCCTTTGCTGTCTCCCCTCACCACTGTGTGTTCTTAACCATTCAAAGCCTCCAGAATCTTGACCTGGATAGCTCAGGCAAGCCCAATCTCATCCGAATTTAGAAGCTCAGCAGGGCTGATTCTGGCAAGGACTTGGATGGAAGACCTCCAAGGAATACCAGGGCTGTGATGCAGAGGCAGGCAATAGCAAGCCACCTCTCTAAACGACCCTTGCCTCCAAGCCCCACTAGGGGTCGCCAGAAGTCATCCATGACCTCCAGGCATGCACACACAAAGACATAATACAAAACACACACACACAAAACCATTAAGCTTCTAGACAAATTCTCCCTTCTCGTGACTGTAGCAGTAATAGGACAGTGAATGCTTCTTTTCATAAAGCTGCATTAGCTTGTTTGGAGATAAGGAAAAGTTAGCCAAGGGGATTAACTGTACCATCCTGGAAGTTTTTGCAGGATAAGCAGGACTTTGTGAGCCATGCACAATCATGTTTACAATTTTCCTTGGCTTTGCTCCACTTGGCAACCCTTGGATGACATCATGGGTGAGAATGCGAATTTTGGACGGTGCCGGAGCCAAAGCCTTTCTGACCTAATATCCTGCCGAGTAAAGGAGAGAAAATGCCGTGTTCTCTCTTTCCATCTGATATTATTTTCAAATAACCCCCACTTTCATTTTATCCAGCAAGATGATTTTCCAGAATCCTGTTCCAAGATGTAATGAGTAGCACATGTCTCTTCTGCTACTGGGGGGAGGAGGGGGAATGGCGCGGTGTTACAGAACAAAATGTCATGCCGCCCCAAACTTTTGTGAGCTCCCACTCAATTAGATTGAAACGCGAGGCTCTTAAAGCGCAAGGAAAGCAGACTTAAGGTCAGTGAAACACAGAAGGGGGAATTCCTTCCTATCCTCCACTCTGGCAGCTGTAGTAACAACTAGTGATTGTGTCTGGGCTACTGATTACGGATTTCCTCCATGGATTCTCTTATAAGAGTTCTCAATTGGCTTAAAGCATTTTGCTCACTGGCAGTGCTGCTTGGAAACTGAGGTGCCAGGGCAGCCTGTCTCAATGTGTGGCTCAAACAATTGCACAATATCTCCACAATGATAATTTGCTTGCTCCATGGCTGACAACAGCCAGCCAAGGCAGTGTCATGAAATTTGCCTTGTTCTGAAACATAAAATACTTGGAGTCTGTTAGCTACCTCCAGTTTGGTGTAGTGGTTAAGTGCACAGCCTCTAACCTGGGAGAACTGGGTTTGATTCCCCACTCCTCCACTTGCAGCTGCTGAATGACCTTGGGCAAGCCATAGCTCTGGACCAGCAGTTCTCTCAAGGACAGTTATCTCAGAGCTCTCTCAGCCCCACCCACCTCACAGGGTGTCTGTTGTGGGGAGGGGAAGGAGTTTGTAAGCCTCTCTGAGACTCTGAGTGAAGGGTGAGGTATAAATCCAATCTCCTCCTCCTCCTTCTTGATGATACTCTTTTTGGGGGTAGAATTCAGGGGAAAAAGTGCTCTAGAACTATCAGACTCCAACATCACGCTGGAGCCTGGGGCTGTCTCCTTCTCCAGGTTTTCTCTAGTAAGGCCTTCCTTGGGGGAAGAACCTCAGAAAAGAGAAAGGGGGGGGGGGGTTACAGCACCCTCTTCTGCTCCTGCCAGTAACCTCTCCCTAGTTACCTTAGGTGAGATCTGGCCCTTCCTCCCTGGTTCTCCCAGGCTACCCCTTTTAAAGGACTGCGTGGGGGTGGGCCAACTCTACCCTCGCCCACTCCATCTTGGGGGTTGGGCCTATGGAAGTAGCGGGTCTTAGGTCCAATGGACCACTGCTTCCTTGAGATCCTGTTTCCCCTGCCTCTGCCCCATGGAAAACTTTATAAGGCTTCTCCTCCGGCCCCTGCTGGCCTAAGGAAGTCACTGCAGTCTGTTTCCTGCCCTGCCCTTCCACAAAACCCTAGGGTTGCCAGTCCCCAAGTCCCAGCAGGGGTTGCCCCAGTTTTGGGGGTTTCTGCCCCAACCCTGCTCCCAACCCAGAAGTGACGTCATCATGTCAGGGATGTCGTGTGGTGACACTCTGGTTTGAGGGCAAAACTCTATGTTTTGAAGTCAGTTTTACCATGTTTTGGCCTCAAACCAAAGTGTCACTGTGCGACATCCATGATGTGATAACATTACTACAGCCCAATATTCTAACCACTACACCCCACTGGCAATTGCTTCTGGCCATTCAGCCCTCGTACACCCCTACAATGCCACTTCCTGCTGCTGCCAAACAACATCTGGCAGGAAGGGTGTGGCTATTCCTTCTCCCATGGTTACTGCTCAGCAGTGGAGGTGGCTTATTTTCTCTGTCCTGCCCCCACGAGCTGCCACTGGAGAGAAATCAAGAGTCGCTCGCCGAAACAGTGCCCTTTGCACCAGGGGCGCTTCTGTCCGGCAGTTTGATTTCCTCTTTTTTTTTTGTTTAGTGATCCCACATCTTCAGCATTATTCCTGCTGAAGCAGCAAGAGCAAATTAAACTGCCTGGGTCACAACCAAAAGAAATAGCTTATTGCCCTTTTACTGAAATTGTGTGGTTCACAGACTCAGCAGGATCAAAACCACTGAATTTTTCTATACTTACTGGTGTTTTCATCACCGCGCAGCACTTTTCTAACAATGCTCTCGATCTCCACCTTCATAGACGCCAACTGCCCTATTTTCAGCTAGACAAATCCCATTTTTCTTATCGCTTACTGGCTGTCACATATTTTATCAGGTCTCGTCTGTTCACTTTGATTGCTACTGCATCCTAATGTTTTTTTTTTTGGGGGGGGGGGTGTTACGTTCTGAGAAAGGAAACAGATTCAGGTGTGGAATTCCATCTGTAATACTTCGTTTGTGATTTTTCTGCCTGTCAGGAAGCTGTTAAAACACCAGAGCCTCTAATTGTGCCCACCTGGGCTGTTTGCTAAGCTTCTAGAGGTTGCTGTAGCAGCTTTCACATTTGCAACTGCCTGCTCCTTGCCTGCTAAGTAGTCTTTTGGAAGGCCTCTTCACATGTGACAAAGTCATTGTGACTGTTGGTGGACAACATCAGGGTTTTGCATCAGCTGTTCAATGGGAGTTTTGCACCTCCCAGAGTCCTGCATGACCTTTTCTCCTTGCAACCAGTGTTCCCTCTAAGCTGAGTTAGTGTGAGCTAGCTCACAGCTTTTTGTCTTAGCTCAGAAAGGATGGCTCCAGAGCAGACTAATTTATGCAGGAGCCAACCCGCTCACTCACAACTTTAATGCCAGTAGCTCACAAAGTAGAATTTTTGCTCACAAGACTCCACAGTTTAGAGGGAGTGTTGCTTGCAACCTTGGTGAGTAAGTAGCAGCGGCTTCAGTTTTTCTTCCCTTGCACTGTTTTTACTCCTTCAAATTATATGGTAGAGTCTCTACTGCAGGCACCTTTTAGCCTGCAGGCATGTTTGGAATTCTGGTACAGCATGGTGGGCGCATGGCAATGCTTTGAAAAAAATTGCTCATCCATTCCAATCTCCAGTGGCCAATCAAAAGCCTTGGTGGACAAAGGCCTCACCTGGCCCTGCCCACTTTTTAAAAAAACACTTGGGTCCTTTCCACACTTGGATCTCATCCCTGGTTTTATCAGAGTTCAACTCACAAGACAATACCTTGCTTTTATCCCTGGTTATAACAGCATCTGTTTATCCTGGGACAAGTGTGGGGCAAAACCAGGGTGACCTCAATGTAATATGGAAACAAAAACTACCCCGTGTTGTGTAGAATGTAAAAAAATACCCTGAGATAATGACAGGGGTGAACTCGTGTGTAGTGTAGAATGTAAGTTCGGGAAGAAGGTTGAACCAGGATTTAAGGTCTAGTGCGGAAAGGACCTTGGTGGGTGCCAGGAAAGGGATCAGCAGGCACCATGGCACCCACGGGCACCATGTCAGGGATCCCTGCACTACAGGCTCCATTTCCAAAACTGTGTTACTTCTTTGGCTGCATTTAAATTTCACGATGGACTGAACAGTGGCTCTGTGGTGATCGATGAGGAAGCAAACATGGTGCATGTTGTAAGGGGTGAAGAGGCCACAGTCGATTCAGTTCAGGGGCTACAGGTTCACAGCAAACTAGTCCTCCTGTAATATCCGTGCCTATGAATCATTCTGCAGGGAGTGGCCATCTACTGGCAAACTGCCAGAAATGGGACCGAGGGAGAGGCAGGAACCGGTTAATTTGTTTCATTTCATCTTTTAAAAAAACAAAAACATTTCTAGTGCATTTCCAAAGACAGCTTCAAAGCCTAGTGAAGCCTCATTTGGTACTTTAAGAGTCACCGTTGTGTACGGGAGGCATAAAAGAGCTAGTTATATATTCAGAGGGTGGCACTTCCTTGTTGTATAAAACATCAAGAGGTCTTTATCGTTTCCACTATTCTAAGGACTTGTCAGTGTTTTTCAAACATCCCCTTTAAAGATCCCATTGCTTTGCCTTCGAAGGAACCTCTGCACATCTTAGGGCTGCCAAGTCCAACTTGGGAAATATCTGGGGTCTTTGGGGGTGGAGCCAGGAGACTTTGGGGGTGGAGCCAGGAGAAAGGAAGTGACATCATTTTGTGATGTCACATCCTGTGATGTTGCTTCCACATGCTGACACATGAACTCATGAAGTTTCCTAATACTGAATCAGGCCATTGGTCCATCAAGGTCAGTATTGACTACTCAGACTGGTAGTGGCTCTCCAGGGTCTCAGGCTGAGATCTTTAATGTCACCTATTACCTGATCCTTTTTTAGCTGAAGAGGCTGATACCTCCTGCATGTCAAGCAGATGCTCTATCACTGAGCAACGCCCCTACTGAATCCTTCCTCATCTCGGCAGAATATGAAGCACTAAGTGCTACACAAGTGCTAAATATGATTTTCATATCATAAGAACAGGAGAGAAGCCACAGTGGATCGGCCCATCCAGTACAGCCCATCCAGTACAACACTCTGTGTCACACAGTGGCCAAAAATACCAGGTGCCCTCAGGAGGTCCAGCAGCGGGGCCAGAACTCCAGAAGCCCTCCCACTGTTGACCCCCCCAAGCACCAAGAATTCAGAGCCTCACTGCCCCAGACAAAGGGTTCCATTTAGACCTTGTGGCTAATAATAGCCACTGACAGACCTCTGCTGCATGGGGACAGAGAGAGAGAGACAGACAGACAGACAGAAAAAAGAAAGAAAGAGGGAGAGAGAGAGAAGGGGGAAAAACTGGCAGAGGCACTTACTTCCATTTAGACCTTGTGGCTATAATAGCCACTGATAGACCTCTGCTGGATGGGGACAGAGAGAGAGAGAGAGAGACAGACAGACAGAAAAAAGGGAGAGAGAATGAAAAGAGCTGGAAGAGAAACTCACCTTGCCAGCCACATGCAAAAGCAGCTCCTTCAGTCCCTCCTTAATCTCTGGGCGGGGCTCTCTTGCTGTGGAAGAAGCTCTCTTGCTGACTTCTTAAAGGGGAAATGTCTGGCGAGGCTTTTTACTGCAGGGCAGGCTCTCTGCAGACATTTCCCTTTTAAGGCAGCCATTTAGTCCCCCCGGTGGCCATCTTTGGAAAAGCGGGAGGTAAGCTCTAAAAATCGGTGTTTCCCCCGCCCAAGCGGGGGACTTGGCAGGCCTAGCACATCTGCAGCTGCTGCACATTTTCTGCTAAGCTCAGTGGATGTGTCATCAGGTGCAATCAGCAATGGTGGACAAGATGATCATTAGGAAATCTCCATTGTTACTACTCTTCTGACTGAAGAACCCTTTTGTAAGATACCAGGGTCACAGACAATGAGCTTGAAGAATTAGGGCCCTGTGCCTTGCTACCTGTAGCGCCACAGCCACAAGTGAACTGAGTAGTCTGGGCCTGATGTGAGCCACAACACTAACTTGCAAATGGCTGCTCCAGGAATTGTAGCTGGGGCCAGCCTGTCAGGGTCATGTGACTGGAGGAACCAATCAGAGCAGAACTGGGAGCATAAGAGCCCTGCTTCTGACCTCGCTCCTTAGTGCTCCTACTTTGTCTACAGTGAAAGGACCTAGCTCTGCAGTCGGGTTCCTCTTTGAACCTGACTTTCCTGGCCCTGACCTTACTGAATCACCTCCCTCTCCAGTGGAGCTGGTTTAGTCTGGTCTGGTCCCTGCTGATCCTGACCCCTTGATAAAAACCTTGCTCTTATACTCAAAACCCTCCATAGCCTTTTCTAGGGTTGCCAGGTCTTGCTTGGAAAATACCTGGGGACTTTGGGGGTGGAGCTGGGAGAGGGTGGGGTTTGGGGAGGGGCCTCAGCATGGTACAATGCCATAGAGTCCACCCTTCAAACCAGCCATTTTTTCCAGGGAAGCTGATCTCTGTCAGCTGAGGATCAGTTGTAAAAGCGGGAGATCCCCAGGCCCCACTTGGAGGCTGGCAACCCTAGCCTTTTCCTCTTTCCTTTCTGCTTTCATATTGTTGTATACTACACCTGTGTCCTTTGCTCCTGCAGCGCTACCACTCTTGGCTAGCTGAAGTTCACCTGCTCTGCCTTTTTGCCCTTTTGCCCTTACTGACCCTTACACCTAAAATTCTTGAAAGAGGATTAAAGATTCAAGGAGGATAAGTCCACCAAAGGTGTGGAGACATGATGGTTGCATGGGAGTCCATGTTCATTAGCAATATCCCTCTGAATGCCAACTAGTGGGGGAGGAAATGAGGAAGACTTTGGCCTTTGGTGCCCCTCCTGTGGTATTTTTGAGGTAGCTGCTCAGCCACTGTAGAAAATAGGGTAATGGTCTAGCTGTATCATTGGTCCAGCCCACCAGGGCTATACTTTTCTTCTCCCAAGGACTGCAAACCTCCAGTTGGTGCCCAAAGTTCTCCTGGAATTACAACTGATCTCCAGCCTACAGCAATATGTTCTCCTGGGGGGGAATGCAGCTTTGGAGGGTAGACTCTATGGAGTCAGATCCCCACTGAGCTTCCTCTCCAAATGCCACCTTCCCAGGCTCTGCTGTTAGTGGTCAGACCCCTCCTCTCGCTGAGGGGCAGTTTATAGCTAGGATAACCATAAATACCCTTCTTAAAACATCATCTCAAAAATCATAGTACATGGCACTGTCTGGCCTAAAATGGATGCGAGCAAGGTAAGATCTTGGGTAAGTATTTTGGAAGGCGAGTCAGAGCAGCTGACTGGCTGATAGCCCCCTCCACTCCCTGGAGAGATGCATAACCATAGGGCAATGGGTCTCCCAGGACCTATTGACTCACACCTGGACTAATCCCATCAACGCCCCACCTTGCTTCCTCTGCTTACACTTAATCGAGTGACAGTTAACCAATGCTCAATTCTATTCACCCAGCCTATTAGTTATTCCTGTCTAGTACTTACAGGGTCATCAAGCCTCTCCCAAATCATTGTCCATCACCAGTAAGCCCATCAAGGTATTGTTTTGAGATCATGTCACCCCAGCCTGAGGGTCCATTTCCCCCTATAATTGTGACACCTTGCTCCATAGTAGTGTGTGCTTGTTCTTGGCAACACCCTCAATCTGTGCGTTCTCTTTCTCTCCATGAAACACTGGCCATTTTGCTGCTGATTCCTGGACCTCTGCAAGATTGGTAAATATTACTCTTCCCCCAAAAAGTTTTTCCTGTTTCCTCCCTGATTTCCTCTTAGTTAGCTCTTGTGTGTGTTTATTGTGAGCATTTTTGTTTTATTCTTTCCTTTTTAATTAAAAAAAAACATTTCTAGTTGAACATCTGTCTGTTTTATTTGAGAGATTTCTTATGGGAAAAATCGTGGTATACCTAGGTGGAGAATCCTAGGTACCCCCTCTTGCACTGTCTCCTTTAAGCAAATTCCCCCAACTAATTAGAAGACTGCCTATTTGGATAATACTGCCCCCAAATATTGAGGAATTTCCTAATCCACAGTTGACAACCCTAGTTCTGTCAGAACATCCACATCTCTCACCAGTTCAGGTCCCTTCTTAAAGCCCCCTATTCCGGTGAAACCCTTGACACAGCTCTGTAGCCTCCGTCTCCCATGCAAACAAGTATACGTGCACACAACTGAACTAGATCCATATTCTTGCCATTTTTACCTTCATGACCATTCCCTCCTTCTTTTTGGTCAATCTTGGGCTGAATTTTAGTTTGTAAGATCCTTGGGGCAGGAACCTCTCTTCTTGTGCTTTGCAAAACTCCATGCACATGGATAGCAATATATGGGGAAGAACATACTAAAATGAATGACAGATGCATTTGTTTCCTGACAGGAAACCCTGCTCAGCTTCTGGAATGGCAACTGATTTGGGAGGTGATTAAGATGGTCATTCTGCAGATAATCCTAGTTAGGTCTCTCGTTTTCAGAAGAGATGATTGGGTGAAAATGCACAGATGACAGAGATGACAACGGAAGATTTGTGTGAATCTAGAGACAGACTATGAGCTAGAACTCACTTTAAGAGAGTGAGTTCTAGCTCATAGAGAGCCAGTTTGGTGTAGTGGTTAAGTGCGCAGACTCTAACCTGGGAGAACCGGGTTTGATTCCCCACTCCTCCAATTGCAGCTGCTGGATGACCTTGGGCAAGCCATAGTTTTGGCACAGCTGTTCTTGAAAAACAGCAGTTTCTGTCAGAGCTCTCTCAGGCCCACCTACCTCACAGGATGTCTTTTGTGGGGAGGAGAAGGGAAAGGAGTTTGTAAGCCGCTCTGAGACTCCAAGTGAGTGAAGGGCGGGATATAAATCCAATCTCTTCTCTTCTTCCTCTCTAAGTTGGACCTACTCTGCTTCAGTGACTGTGGCAAAACAAACAGAAAGCTTCTTTCTCCACCACCATCATATTTTTCTGTGTTGTTCAGCTAGGGTTGCCAGCCTCCAAGTGGTAACTAGAGATCTCCTAGGATTACAACTGATCCAGGTGAACAGAGATCAGTTCAGCTGGCAAAAATGACCACTTTGGAAGGTGGGCTCCTTGGCATTAAACTGCATTGAAGCCCCTCCCCGAATCCCACCCAAATCTCCAAGTATTTCCCAATCTGGAGCTGGCAACTCTACGTCCAGCAGTGCAAAGGTAGCTCAGTACCCAGGGGGAATTGGCCAGTCTTTCAGTTATTCACTGTAGCTAATTTCCAAAACATTTGGTGAATTAAAATATTTGCAGATGCCAGTCTCAATACAGATGTGGTGACAGATGTTTCTGTGGCTTCTGTGTGTTGTTTTAGGATCACCTTTCTCATGTCTGTGTGCATGGGGGAGTGGGATTCAAACCCTTTGGTACGATTTGCTTTCCAGAAATGCTCTTTTCGCTTTCTGTTTATGCCATCATGTGGTCTAGAATCCTGACCTAGGATTCAGTCATTGTCCAACTCTTCCATAGTCTGGCCTGATTTAAACATTACATTTCCCTTAGGCAAAGCAGGCACAGATGAGGGATGAGACGGTATAAAAAGCATTTCCACATTTCTGTTTTCATAAGCCCAGATCCTGGGATTCCATCAAAGCTTTCTGGCATGCTTTTCTTCCTCATCAATTGCACGTGTTGTTCCGGCATATCAAAGGGGATGTAAGTGGCAAAAAGGGGCCCTGTGAAGTCCTCCCACAAAATAAATCCCAGTGACAGACTATAAATCATTCTCTCTTTATAAACCTTCTAGTGATTGTCATCATTGTTTACCAACTGAATGTGTCAGCCATGTTTGCAGACTCTTGTTGGATATCATTTCAAAGCATCACTGGTTCCCTGCTTCTCTTCAGTACTTGGACAGAGGAATCCCTAATTCAGTTAACATTCTCTTGGTTTTAAACTGTAAATCCCCTTCCAACAAAAGGACAATGCCTAGGGTTGCCAGCTCCCAGGTACCAGCGATTTTGAGGGCTTCTTCCCATCGTGGACCAGCTGGCAAGCAAGGGAGAACACTGCACCTGAACAGGGACATCGCTGCACGACATCCCCAACATGATGGTGTCATCCAGAAGTGATGTCATTACACCAGGGACGTAGTGCGGAGGATGGTCTGGTTTTTGAGCAAACTCTATGGTTTAAGCCCAATTTTACCACAGAGTTTGCTCCCAAAAATAGAACCTCCCCCATGCGACATCCCTGCCCACCCCCAGAACCCCCCCCCCCCTAAATTCCTCACTGGAGAAGCAAGGGGACCTGGCAGCCCTAGCAAGGCCTCAAATGTAAATAAGGGTACTTGTATCACATCCTTCTCAGGTACTGTTGAGATACGAGGGTGTGCTGCTTTATTTCTCAGGCAGTGATTGACAAAGTCAGGGAAGTTTCAAAGTCAGAAGCCATGGGAAAAGTTATGTACACTTAAAGCAAGACAACATGCTGCAAGATCACATGGTAAAAATGCACATTTCCATTCTTCCTCTGATTTGGAATGTGAAGTATGTTGCTCCCACTTAACGGATATGCATCCCTTTCAGATCCCAGAAACATTGCTTTCAAAGGAAGAAATTGCATAAACCATGAGAGAATCACATGTTGCTTTTTCATTGGTGACACCTCTCAGTGCATGTGAACAAACAATATTACGAGTAGGGCTGCCAAGTCAGCCCGGGGGGGGCGGGGGATTCCCCGCTATAGGGGTTCCCGATCCGCCGGCCGGCATTCAGCCGGCGGGGGGAACCCCACCCCCGAAGTCGTCCAACGTGGACGACTTCCTCAGCGTAGTGACGTCACCTGGAGGTGACGTCACCACGTTGGAGACGTTGCCAGAGCGTCACCCTGGCAACGCCCCAACGTGGTGACATCACTTCCGGGTGATGTCACCGGGCGCGGGCGCGCCAGGGAGGCTCCCGGGCGAAGAAGGACTCCCCCCCGCCAGTAGGTGAGTTCGACTTGGCAGCCCTAATTACGAGTGGATCAGAAAAAGAGTGGTTTTTAGTCCTCTTTTTTAATTCACCTTTTCAGATACTGCTATTGATTCCTCTTATTGTCAATTATTCTTTCAAAATAAGAACTTCTCTTTAATTTCTTTTTGATTTCTCTCTGTATTTTTCGGGTACATCACATATACACCTGTCATGATCGTGGGCCTAGTGGTGCGGCCTACAGGTTGTGGGGAGGTCTAGTGGCTCCAGGGAAGCCTGAATTGGAGTAGTCTACATTTCCCAGGTTCCCCCTGGACCCTGTGACTGGGGAACAGGAGATTTTGGAGGGAAAACTACACCAGCAGGGGAGCAGAAGGTGGTGCCTGGGAAAAGGATTCAAAGGGAGGGGGGTTCTCTCTCAGGGAGCAGGGCTGGTGGAAGAAGCTGCAGGCAGAGGAATCCCTCATCCAAAAAGGGGTGAGTTAAACTGTGAACAGGCACCTAGGGAAGGCTAGGACTGTGTAGACAGGAGTGTTAAGATTTATTATTTTACTGATTTACCTGCCTTTACTTTGCTCATTTTTTCTATTTGTTATTGATCTAAAGTTGTTATTCAAACTATTAATTGTTTCTCTGCCTGGGTCCTCATGCCTCATTTGGTCACGTATAAGGGAAAACCTGTTGTAAAAATACTGTAACAAGGGGTAGGGTGGGTGCTCTGGGCCCTCCCAAGGAGACCCATACCAGAGTGGTGGCAGCCATTCGCCGCTGCCCGCAACAGCACCCTTTCTTAAAGTCAGGTTGTTTCGATGTTGCACACCACAGAGTGATGCTTTAACAGTAGAAAGGTTTGGGACAACACTGTCTACATCCAAACAAACAAACAAAACTGAAATTCTGCAGAGCCTCCCTTCCTACCCCTTCTCTTTTTGTGTTTCTCTTCTAGTCAAAAAGGAGCTTATTTGAAACCAACTCAAAATCCCTAAAAAGGGTTTAAAATGTATTGTTGGATTTCAGGGGGAAACTGGATAAAGGGGAATTCAGAGAATTCCTCTAGGCAACAGTAACGTGAGTTTGCCACAAATGCATTGGTGACTCTCTAATTAGGAATGCTTGAACACTTGCCAGTTCAGATCACTTCCTGTTCACCAGCGGTGATGAGGCAGTCTGTTAATCAATAGGCTGACAGTTCACAATACATTTCTCTGAATTCATAGGAACCGGCCACTTGCAGCCATCAAAACCTGACTTCCAGCTGATGCAGGAGTTGGCTTCTGGTCTCCTGCTGGGGAAATTTTGCTCTATACCCAGCAAAGTATAGGGGAGGGAGAATCAGGAGCCAACTCCCAGCTGATCAACTGTTATCACTCGGTGACAAGGACAAAGAAAGGGAGTCAACCTGATGTTAGGCCTGACTCCAGCCATTGCTGGGCCTAACTTTAGGCATGCATGTTTAGAATATAGAAGGTGTGGTGTGGTTTAGAATACAGATGGATGACTTGCTTATAACCAGGTTCTTAATTAATTTTCAAAAGCTGCTCCAGTTTCACAGACGTCTGTGCTGGACACCTCAAGGTTGGATCTGGATTCCAAATTAGGAGCTGGATCCAGGGTAAACTGGCAATTTCCACCGATTTTCCCTTCCCACCTCAATCCCCCTTCCTGTCTTTCTTCATGGGCCTTTTTACTGTAGGAACACTGAATCATGGAGATTAGTGGACTGCAGTTATTTAATGAGGCCAATATCATAGGACTCCAGTCGACTTGGGCATTTCTTTTGTTCTTAATTACCATAATTACAAAAAATGGTATGTTTCATAAGTATCATAATTATGAAAATGAAACAGATTCCATATCTAAACAGCCTATAATGAAAAAGAAAACGATTTCGGTTTGCCATTGCAGTTTCTGACTCTTTTGATTTAACTTTTACAAAGCACTCAGCAGTTTCCTATTAGAGCACAGGATAGGGTTGCCGGGCCTGGGTTGGAAAATACCTGGAGATTTTGGGGGTGGATCCAGGAGATGAAGGGGTTTGGGGAGGGGCCTCAGCATAGTGCAAGTACACTATTCAAAGCAGCCATTTTCTCCAGGGGAGCTGATCTCTGTCAGCAGGAGATCTCCAGGCCCCACCTGGAGGCTGGCAACCCTATCACATGGGGAGTGGTGAAAGGGTCTGGCCTTTCCTTTTTTTAACATTCATTTTCATTTTCCATATAATACAATTATCAACTTGAAAAAACATCCTTATTCATTTACAACAGCAACAGCAACAACAATGAAAAAGAAACAATAACGTTATATATTTTCTATGCAGTGTCTTTTACATAATAACTTCCTAAATTTTAATTCTAATTCAGTTTCTAACCTTTCCTGATTGACTGCAAGCTGTAGCCACTAAGATTACATACATGTGAGAAGTATTTCCAGTCCTGAAGGATATGGGGTAGGACTTTGCCTCCTGCTCTCTTATTAATACCTTCCCTGCTGAGCCAAATTTCCTTTTGTAGTCTGCACTCTCCAAACCTTATCCCCCATCCAAGCAAATCAACCTCAAGGGTCTTCTCCTGCCACCTGCCTGCTCAGATGCCTTCCTTGTGCCACCAAACACCCTTGCTTTGTCAGCGTGCCTCTTCCTAGTGCTACTGTTCTTCAGGTGAAGTGGTTGCAGTGCTGTGTTACTGTTAGGAATCTTTCCTATCAGAGTTCCCATAGACCAGAATGGATGTTTTCATTGCCTCTAAAGGGGCGGGGGGCTTTATTCTATTTGTCTGAAATTTGGCAATGTGGTTATCCTCTGGGCTATAGTGCTGCCAAATGCAGGCTGGAAAATTGCTGGAGATTTGGGGGTACAGCCCTGGGAGGGTGGGTTTTGGGGATGGACTTCAGTGGGATATAATTCTGTAGAGTCTTCCAAAGCAGTCATGTTCTCCAGAGGAGCCAATCTCTTTAGTCTGGACATCAGTTGTAATATAAATGTACAAACCTGAGAAAGGGTGTGAGTGTGTGTGTGTTCCAGTGAAACCAATGGGAAATAACAATGAAACAGAATTATGAAACTGAGACAACAGTAATGAAAAAAAAAACATATGAAACAACCCAACAATGAAGCCAACCATTTAGAATTAATCACAAAAGAAAGAAAACAAACTCCCATGTGCCAGTCTAGTGTCTGGAAAAGCATTGTCTCAATCTGGACCTATTTCAGATCAAACATGTATGCCGCTCTAAAATTAGTTTTCTTTTGCCCCAAATCTAGTATCTGGCAAAAAAAAAAAAAACAACCTCCCCACAGTCAGTACCAGAACCTGCTTGTAACTTTAGGCTGGAATCCCTGTATAAAACTCCTACACAAATATGACCTTCACTGATTTATACCGTGAAGGAGCAAACAGTGGCATGCATTTGATCTTATCACCCCCCCCCCCCAGAATGCCGTTCATTTAAAAATAAACAAAAGGAGACCACAGTGAGCTGTATAAGCAACTTGACAGGTGTACAAGAAGCAGTAAATGACATAGGAAGACAAAAGGCTCACCCCCAGAGCTCATAGGAATGTCTATTGGATTCTGAATGCAAAGGACAGCAGCACAAATTATCACTGTCTTGGTGGCAGCATGGAGCTTTCAGAACAAACTGTGTGTTACTGCTTGGCCTGATAAACAGCAGCCTGAGTAACTTCAGCCAGGCCAGGCCCCATTGTTCTATATAGACCCAGCTGTTTGAGCTCACTATACCATAGTGAGAAAGGAGATCGGGCATCCTCACTTAGCAGAAATGAACTAGGTAATAATGTTTTGGAGTCTGTACTTTATTGTGTATGTGCAAGTGCCCTCAAGTCACTTCCAACCCTATGCATGGATGACCTTCCGAACATCCTATTGTTGCTCAGGTCTTGCAAACTGAAGGCTGTGGCTTCTTTTATTGAGTCAGTTCCATCTCATGCTGGAATCTTTTCTCACTGCCTTTAACATTTCTTAGCGTTATTGTCTTTTCCAGTGACTCTTGCCTTCTCATTATCAGAAGCAGAAGAAGAAGAAGAAGAAGAAGAAGAAGAAGAGGAGATTGGGTTTATGTCCCACCCTTCACTCAGAGTCTCAGAGCAGCTTACAAACTCCTTTCTCTTCCCCTCCCCACAACAGACACCCTGTCAGGTAGGTGGGGCTGAGAGAGCTCTGAGAGAACTGTCCTCAAGAGAACAGCTCTGACAGAACTATGGCTTGCCCAAGGTCATCCAGGAGTTGCAAGCGGAGGAGTGGGGAATCAAACCTGGTTCTCCCAGATTAGAGTCCACCTTCCTAACCACTATACCAAACTGGCTCTTCAGTCCAATTGATATTTATTCATGATACACAGATCTTAAATGGTTTGTTGTCTGAGAAATGTGTTGTCTTTGGAATTATTATTCACTTGTATTTGTAAGTTAGAGTTCTTTAGGCCCCAAAAGAGGTCAAGACATCTACTGATGTGATGAAATTTAAATATTTCACTTTTCAGATCTTAATGTTTTTATGATATGTGTGATGGCAAGCCAGTTTGGTGTAGTGGTTAAGTGCGCAGACTCTAATCTGGGAGAACCGGGTTTGATTCCCCACTCCTCCACTTGCAGCTGCTGGATGACCTTGGGCAAGCCATAGCCCTGTACCAGCTGTTCTCTCAAGGATAGTTGTCTCAGAGCTCTCTCAGCTCGACCTACCTGACAGGGTGTCTGTTGTGGGGAGGGGAAGGGAAAGGAGTTTGTAAGCCACTCTGAGACTCCAAGTAAGGGTGGGGTATAAATCCAATATCTTTTCTTCTTCTTCTTCTCCACCTCCTACCCAAAATACCCCTTTCCACTGTACTGCCAAATGCTACAGTTCTGCCAGCTGGCGGGAAAGTTCAGTGGGAGGTAGATAACACATCTTGTAGTGATTGATACAAATGCTTCATATTTTGACAGTTCTATCAGACCTATGAATGGTTTCTCCCATACTTTTAGATTTGTTCCTGAAACCCATCCTTCAGACATGAGAGGAAGATCTCCCCATTTTCTCACTGAAATTAAACCAGTAAACCTAAGATCAGCCCTGCAGGATCAGACCAAAGGTCCATCAACATGTTTCGCACAATGGTCAATCAGTTTCCTTGGAGGGACAACAAATGTGATAGAGGCCAAGTCTTCCCCTGATGTTACCTCTTAGCCCTGGTATTCAGAAATTTTCTGTCTCTCAATAGGGAGGTTCCTTTAGTCACCATGGCTAGCAGCCATTGATGGGCCCGTCCACCATAAATGTGTCTAATCCCCTGTTAAATCTATCCATGCTTCTGACCATCATTACATCCATTGGCTGCAAATTCCACAAATTATTCGTTTATTGCATAAATAAGCAATTCCTTTTGCCTGTCCTGATTCTATTACCCTTTAACCTCATTGTGTATGTGCTTTGTCATCATACGGACAAAAGGAACTTTGCCTCTCAAAATCTTACACCCTGGAAATCTTATTTGTCTTTAAGGTGCTTCTGGTCTCAAATCTTGTTCTCCATTGGAGGGAGTTATTCTCTACCAAAGGGTTCACACAAGATGGGATTCAGCTGAGAGGAAGGCAGTGGAAGGATCTAATCAGTCGTTTCTAGACCATCTCATGCAAAGGATCTGGATTCTTTCCCTCCATCTTCCAAACAGGTAGTCCACACTCTCCAGTCTGACCAATTGCAGAGTGCTGCAGGAAGAGGAAAGGGCTTCCTTTGCAAGGTATTTTATAGATGTGCTCCAGAGCTTGAGGGGAAAAAAGATCAGTAGCAGGATTGGCTGTCAGAGAATTGGGGGCACCAGACTTTGGGGGAGGGGGCTGCCTTGTGCGGTGCAGCCATTGAGAGGACAGAGAATGAGAGGCTATTTAAAGCCGTTCCCTCCTGATTTGGTGCCCATCTTTAGCAGTAATTTGGGATTATCCAGTCGCTTTGTGTCCATCCTGAAATGTTTTAGCTCCTATCTGATGGGCTGGGTTAACAGACCTTTTGTTGTTGTTGTAGCCTGCTTTGTATTTGTCATTGCAGGGTTGAGATGGACAACATCTCTCTGCGCAAGGATGCTGCTGGCATGGAAAAGCAAAGCGCAAGCTGTGACCATGCTGAGCTCGGAGAGGGCTTCCCAAACACTGGCAAACCCGATGGGGGCAGCCTCTTAAGAAACCCATGGGGGGGGGGAGTTTAATTATTTGCACCATTCAGGCTGTAATTAATGAACTGAGGCATTTTGTCTGATGTCTTCATTTTGCAGTACGGAGAGCCAACTGGAGAACCAGTCTTTCAGCTTCCTATCTAGAAAATGGAAACAACGATGATTTCCCTCAGTGGGTTCTTCTTGTTCCCCTGAACAAGCTAGGGGAACTCTTGTTTCATGGGGGTGAGGCAGGGTAAGAAATTCAGGAAGGAAACAAAACAGACAAAACTGAGTTCTCTCCCTGAGGAAGTCTACTGGATGCTACATTAGAAAGCGGAACAGGTACAATAATCATGAAGATGCACACACGCCTTTCTGTGCACACTTATCTTAATGCAAAACCAATCCTCTTCCACTCCCCCAAATAATGGGTTAACCCCCAAAATCCAGGCCACCTTGTGCTATAAGCATAAAATGATGATATGAGTCTTTTTTTCTCAGGGCTAACCCAGCCACTCCTCTAAGGGCTATAATTTTGTTGAAATCTGTATGAAACAATACTCCAGAATTACAAATTTCAGTATTCTAGATTGCATGACAAAACTGTTTTCCAAACGGGGGCTGTTTGGTCATTTTCCTTGAAAGCACTTTTCTCAGTTTAACTCTTTTTGAAACTCCATAGGACTAAAGGTGCTTTCTGATACATATATTTTTGCTCAGTCTCACCCAGAATTTGGGCTGTAAATTATTTGCTGCAAAGGGACTTGGCATTACAGTGTCATCCTTCGCCGCCATATGTTTGCCGCTGCGCATTTGTCTATTTCCACATTTTTCTATAAATAAGAAAGCATGTGTCAGTGTTCTGTAAAGTCAATTGAAGATGTGCGAGTTTTTGTGGTTTGTGGATAAATTATAAATAGTGGAGGAGAATGGAAGAGGAAGCAGGAGAGGTGCTGAACACCTCTTTTGACAGCGTTTACTGCTCAAACCCACAGCCTCTCTCCTTGGCTTTGAAGCATGACTTCAAAGTAATCTTCTGTGAAAAGTATGAGTGGGGATGACTGTTTACCATATTAATAGGAGACCAGGACAATTCTTGCTTATTTTCTTCCTTTTTAAAAAGCCAGGTTTTCTTCCCCCCCCCCCTTTACACGTCTTTTGAAGTCGACGCTTGATTTGATATCAAGTTTTTAATTTATTTTGAAAGTCCCATTTTGGACGTATATGGGTCACTGTGCTTCTGTTAAGTGACGGGAAGTGAAAGCTTCTTCAGCAAAGACCTTTCATGTAGTAATTTCAAATTAGATTCTGCTCTATTACTCTGGTTCCCCCGTTTCTCTGAAGGCTGTTGACATATGAAACGGCCGCTGCCAGAAGTGGCATACAAAGGATGTTTAGAAACAAGCTCAGGAAAAGATGGTGGGGGCTTAATTCCTTCATGTTGGGGAAGTTTTTGCAAAGGTTGAGTGACTGACGAGAGAGAGAGAGAGGGTTTTATTAAACAGGTGAAAAGGAGAACAATACAGAATGGTGAGCTAGAATGCAGTGGGTAGACCAGCAGTTCCCAGCCTTTTTGGTAGTGACCTACAAGTCCAAATTTACTTGGTATGGTGACCCATCCAGGGCTGGGCAAACCATGACCATAGGCAAACTATGACCTTCACACTCATCTAGTTCAGCATTCCATTCTCCACAGTGGCTAACCAGATGCTCTTGAGAAACCAACAAGCTCAGGACACTAATGAAGATATCTAGGTATTTTAAAATGCAGATCTAAGCAGTGTTACGCTCTTCGGATACCATTGCATTCAATGGACAGAAGAATGTAGCTGTTTAGGATTGTACCACCACTTTGCAGTTCATTGCTCGAGATGATGTACAACGTATGGAAAACATGCATCAACACCAAATATATTTAAAAATTTTAAAAAAACAGCAATCAGTTATAAAATTAGGAACAGCAATATATTAAAAGCAGTAGCAACAACAAAACCTATTTTGGCATCCCTGGCAGAGTATGAAAATTAGGTGAGAGAAGGACATGTAACAGAACATCATATTTTGAGTGCATTTATGGCTGTGAGATGGAGCTCTATATGCGTCAGGTCAGAGCTGTTAGAAACCCTTTGTGCTAAAAGGGAGAGCTGAAATAACCCCTTGATAGGATGCTGCATCCCATCAATGTAAGCAGCCATAAACTACCCAGTCTAGTAGCAGATAAAAGGCAAACACTTCTTCATTCTCCAGATGTTCTTGTTCAGGGTGCCTATTTCTATTCTAGCGGATCAGGCTTTCGGACGCATTTGAAGTAGCAAGAGTGTGCCGCACAGGCCCACATTTCCCCCACCTCCAGTTCCGCAATCTTCCAAACGGCTGGTGCCGCAGAATTTGAAATGTCATTGCTACATTGGTTTTTAATCCGCATTGTCGATTCCTTTGGAGGCTTTGCGAATTCCACGCCTTGTTCCCCCGCCATTCCACCAAAGAGGTGATAATGTATTTGCTGTCCGTTTCTCACTCTCCCCATAAATACGTCAATTGATCCTGTTTTAAATGCCAGCTTTAGAATTTGTCGGGTCTGTTTTGCATTCCTGAGAGTGAGCGGCATAAATCAGCGGTTGGCCAAGGAGCAGCTGCCGCCGCCAGCCATATGAGCTCCGTTAACGCCAGTGCCGGCTCCAACAACTTGGCAGGTTTTTGTTCCTTTCACTCAAAGGTGATTGGGAAATGGCTGTAATGTTTGTAGGCTGTTGGCGTTTGCTGGATCCTTACAAACAGCTGAGCTGGCTCCGTTTCAGTATGGCCACATGCTGAGCCATTTCCAAGAATGGCTGAATATATGTATTCCTTTCCTCTCATTATTTTCGAACAAGCCTTTGTAACAAGGTACAAGTCACCGAACAGCTTTTCTGGCTTACACTTTCCGTCCTTAGAATCACAGCTCCAAGCTTGCCGCGCAGAACATAGAGCTCATTTGTGATCCCAATCACTGTTATTGTTGCAGAATTTTACACCAAGGAATGGTGGCGGGAAAATAAAGGTCAA
The DNA here is from genome assembly GCA_029233225.1 of Lepidodactylus listeri. Lineage (NCBI taxonomy): Eukaryota > Metazoa > Chordata > Lepidosauria > Squamata > Gekkonidae > Lepidodactylus > Lepidodactylus listeri. The sequence continues at coordinate 20,204,384 of JARCFY010000012.1, forward strand.
ACGCCAGCGTGATGTCTCTTGGATTGCCTTGCCTTGCCTTTGTTCCTGGCAATTAGGCATTTGTTTTATTATTACACTTGTGCACTACGGCAGAATGAAAAAGTGTGTATGGCGGTACTGTCAGGGTCTGTGGAGCATGAACTGGGAATCTGGGATCTGTCCTGGAGCATCCCAGTAGACATTGTGCGCCTTATCAAGGGCAGAGGAACATGCATTTGGTTTTGTATGTTACACTTTGCCCTAACAGCTTTGCTCATCTGGACAAAGCCATTTGAAGGTACCACCTTCAAAACCATTTAAAGCTGCCCATACATGTGCATTCTTTGTGGAACAACCTCCACATCTCTGTCATTCTACAAACTGCATAAAGCTAAATTGTTCAGGAGGGGATTTCTATAACAGGCTTAAGGCTGCAGTACAATGAAACTGTGGGTGTTTTTTATAAAGGAAGCAGGGTTGTAGTCTATTCCAGTGCTGTATTATCTTGCTGTTACTGCCCTGTTCTCGGCATTTGTAATTCCATTTTGCACCATTTATGAGCTATCATGCTTGATACTCTCCTTATACTGTTTCTAACTGTTGTGATCCCGGTCCTATTGCATTGCTTCTCGGATGCTCATGCTGCTTGACTGCATTGTCTCACACTGAGTCTCAGTGAGTCAGGCGAGCTATAAATCAAGTACATCAACAAACTGTGACCCTTCTCATTTTTCTCATTTCTGTTGCTGGTGGTCCTACTCAGCTAGTTTTAAATAAAAGCTTATTGAATAATTGGCTTGGAGCTAGGGCTGCCAGGTCCTCTTGGCTTGCTGGCGGGGGGGGGGGATTTGGGGGTGTTCCAGGGGGTGGGTGGGGACATGATGCAGTGACATCATGCGGAAGTGACATCATCACATCAGGGACATCACATGGCAACACTGTATTTGGGACAAAACTCTATGGGTTTTTGGCTTAAAACCGTAGAGTTTTGCCCCCAAAGCAGAGTATAACCGTGCAATGTGACAACACAATGATGCCAGTTCTGCATGACATAACTGCATCAGGGATGTTGCACTGTGATGTTTCTCTCTGGGGGTGGGGCTTCCCCTGTCCACCAGCTGGCCAGCAGCAGGCAGAAGCCCCCAAAAGCAGGAGAACCCCCACCCGGACTGGTGGTCTGGCATCTCTACTTGTGCTAGGCCCCTGCTGGAAGTGGAGGATTCTCTACCACAGGCCCTGCCCCACACCCCCTGCCGCCAATTAGTTGGCCTGTGTGGAGACTTACTTGCAGGGGAGACAGGCCTAGGCCTTTATCAGCAGCGATGTGGCAATGCCACTTCCAGCGTTTTTGACCAAATACCAGAATGTCACCACAATGCCGCTTCCGACGCACACCAGAAGTGATGTCACCACATTACTGGCAATGAAGCCTAGGCCTCAGGCCCGTAGCTACAGTGGGGCCTCCCAGGACGTGCCCCCCCTACTTCTTCCCAAGGCCCCATGACTTTGGGGGAGGCCACCTGCGCCTACACTCCAAGCCGCAAATTCATGCCTTGGAGTGCAGGCACATGTGGGGCCTCCCCCTGCTTCTCCCTCAAAGCATTTAAATGGACCCTTTAAATGCTGGGGGGGGGAGCTGGGCAGTGCACAGGATGTGCACATGACTTTTAGTGCCCCTCAACTTTTTAAAAGGTCCCCCAAACTAAAAAACCCTGGCTATGGGCCTGCTGGGTTTCCCTCCAGCCCCTGATGAGTCCACCTCCCCACTGCCCGCCAGCTGCTAGGAGAGACCTGGCAACCCTAACTTTCGAAATATCTTGTCTGTTGTGGAGAAAGGCCTTTGCTGCAGAGTACATTCTTCAGTGTTAGGATCTTCTGCTCATTCAAGATCAGTGTTTTTGAATGACCTGAAAAGCACCTAGTGGTAGAGGTGTGTGATTCTCTATCTGTACAATGACACATGATGACAAAAAATAAAGGAATGCAAAACAAAATAAAGAGATTGTATAAATTGAAATCTTTACTCATATTGGATTTATGTTCTCAATTTATATTATTATACTGACTATGCAAATGTTTCTGTATACGCAGTCCGGGTATCTTGGTACATGTCTAACCATAATGATCTATAGAACCAAGTTAGGGTAATTTTCTAATACATAGGGAGCTAAAGGAGTTAGATCTTCTGCCCAGTGGCAGATAAATGGAGAATATTTGCTTTTTCAAGACAGCAAGCCACAAGCAGACGTCATAAAATCCAATGTTTATGCCCAACTGTAACACATAATACTGTTGGGAACATATCCTAATGAGGCGTTTACATCTGAAAATGTTACAGCCATTTCTACTATTGAGTTCATTCATATACAGACTCCTGAGAAGCCGAAGATGCCACTACAATCCCATATCTTATATATTTATGCATTTATTTATAAACTTCATTTATACCCCATGTTTCTCCCCAGTGCCCTACCACTTTTACAGTGTTTTTATGCAGCTGAGGCAAAGATAATGTTCCAGACTGCATCGATTTAAAATGTAAACTTCAGAAAGAGAAAACGAGACAACCGGGGGAGGGGAATCATGGGTTTAATTTGCACCAGGGGAAAAAAACAAAAAAATGAAACAGGAATTTCTGTAGTCCAACCAGTGAGGCTGCAAAATTGGTAGTATTCCTAAACTTCAGACAAAGAAAGGAAGAGGGGTGTGGAACGTCGGTATCAATGATGCCTTTTGATTGGCCAGGCCTGGCATAAATAAATAGAAATCTGGGTTTTGGATTTTACTTGGTCAATAAAGCAGTAGGATGTGAGCTAAAGCTGGATGGGGGATACCCTTCTGGGTAGCAGTGTGTGTGAACAAGATTGTGGGGTACGGGTGGACCATACGTTACATATGAGCAGCCAGTGTGATGCACCCCCCCCCCCCAAAAAAAAGGCTAATGCGATCTTGGGTATCAGAGGCATAACAGGGGCATAACACCCAAATCACAAGATGTCATAGTGCTGCTATTAGGCCACACCTGGAGTATATTGTGTCGTTCTCACAAGAGGCCTCACTTCAAAAAGGATGTGGACAGAATGGAGTGGTGCAGAGGAGAGCAATGAGGATAATCAGGGGCCTAAAGACCAAGAAGCCGTGTGAGGAACGGCTGAAGGACTTGGGAATGTTTAGTCTGGAGAAGAGGAGGTTGAGGGGGGACATGATGGCTCTCTCTAAGTATCTGAAGGGCTGTCACTTAGAGGAGGGCAGGGAGATGTTCCTGTTGGCAGCAGAGGATAGGAATCACAATCATGGGTTTAAATTGAGGGTGGGAAGGTACCGACTGGATCACAGGAAAAACTTTTTTACAGTAAGAGTTGTGCATCAGTGGGATCAGCTGCCTAGGGAAGTGGCGAGCTCCCCCTCATTGGCAGTCTTCAAGCAGTGGCTGGACAAACACTTGTCAGGGATGCTCTAGGCTGACCCTGCATTGAGCAGGGGGTTGGACTAGATGGCCTGTATGGCCCCTTCCAACTCTGTGATTCTATGATTCTATATGCTATGATAAGTATGCACAGTGCTCTAAACAAAATTGGAAATGATTAAAATTGGAAATAGTGAAAACAACCAACTCGAACTGCTGAGCATTCTTCCTGAATTGTTTCTACTTGGAAAACGAAATCAGGCAATCCTCAATGCAGTCCTAAGCAGAGTTATACCCTTCTAAACCTATGGACTTCAATGAATTTAGGATGGGGGGATTCTGTTTGCCCTGACCTGGATAGCCTAGGCTAGCCCAGTCTCATCAAATCTCAGAAGCTAAGCAGAGTTGACCCTGGATGGGAAACCACCCTTGAAATACCGGGATCGCTATGCAGAGGCAGGCAGTGGCAAACCACCTCTGAACACCTCCTGCCTCGAAAATCTTACAGGGTTGTCATAAATCAGCTGCAACTCGACAGCACACACACAAAAAATCTATTTACAACTGAACAGTCAAATGCTGTTCTTCTGACTGAGTGGCCAGACTTTGTTAGAGGAGGAATCAGATGAGATTTTCAGAAGCACCCCAAATTCTCTGTTATCTCGAGCATATACTGCCTGCTGACGAGGAATTTGCTAGCACCTAGCCCAGGTGTGGCTCTTCATTTTCGACCCCTATCTTTCCCTCCCATCCTTCTGGAGGCGTGGGGCAGAAGCACCACATCTCATCCAAGGCATTGCAACACCCTGAGCTTAAGCCGTGAGCCACTTTCATGCAAACATTAGAAACATCTGGATTGGCACCGCACACTACAGTATGATATCATGCTCCCCCATAATTCTTCCATCACACATCTGCAGCTGCAGTCTACTAAAGAACCCAATGAACTGGGAACAAACAGCAAGCCTCCATAGGCCTACCAAGTCTTCTGCTAAAGAGTCTGGAAACAAGTCCAGGATTCAGTGGAAATGAATTCCCATTTTAGGCATTCCACGTCTTGTTACTCAAAACCATCTGTGCAAAGATATAAGGTTGTGGCTCGTGCACATGGGGTTCTCAATCACTGCAGCTTAGCATAAATGTGTTTGCAGGACAATGGTATGCAGCAAACCATTTAAGAAGCAAATCTCATCGTTTCTTAAAGACGAGGTAAGGAAAGAGCAAGTGTAACTTCTGTTAGCGTAGAAGGTGCTAAGTTCAGCCTTTGAGAGGGTGTGGGTACATACTACTCTGTTATGAACAGTGTGATCTGGAGCAGAGTTACGGCTCTCTAAGCCGTTGCTTATGTGAACAGAGCATAGGCAATTCAGGTCCTTTCCACACTTGGGTCTCATCCCCGGTTTTATCAGAATTCAGCTCGTGACACAATACCTTGCATTTATCCCTGGTTATAACAGCATCTGTTTATCCTGGGACAAGTGTGGGGCGAAACCGAGGTGACCTCAATGTAATGTGGAAACAAAAAAATACCCTGAGATAATTACAGGGATAAACTCAAGTGTAGTGTAGAATGTAAAAATACCCCGAGATAATTACAGGAGTGAACTTGTGTGTAGTGTAGAAAGTAAGTTTGGGGACAGGGTTTATTTATTTATTTATTACGTTCACTTTTACCCCGCTCTCCCCACTAAAGTGGGCTCAGGGCAGCTTACGTAACCAGTAAAACCATACATTTCGATATAAAATACATAAAACCAGTAAAACCATGTATTTCAATTAAATTACACAGTCTAAAACGATGAACCAGGATTTCAGGTCTAGTGTGGAAAGGACCTCAGATAGCCAGGGGTCCATTGGTGTTGCTTGCCTCCTTTTAGGGGTGCATGGAAAAACTTGCTACATTGCTGCGTCTCTAAGAGAATGGAGGCAGGGTGGAGCATGGAGTCTGTTGCAAGGAACACATGAATCTGAGGCGGGGTGGGCAGGCATCAGGACCCTGTGGGAAAAACAAACCAGGATTATTCCAGGATACCATGTTCCTATGCAGCGCAAAACCATAGTTAAGAGTCAAACTGCAGTCAATAAACCACCTTCAGAGCCCAGCTGAGAGCCCCCAGTGACTGTGGTTGTGTGGGCTCTAATGAGTACTCAGCTACAGCTAGTTTCATGAAACCATTGTTTTGCATTGTGTCTGGACTGAGCCATTCAGTAACATACACCAGTTGAAGTCAATCTGTGGGAACAACTAGGATCACAGGGACAAGTACAAGTCTTGTTTTCTTGAAGTAGGTTTGTATTGAGGGATGAGTGGACGGTGTTCTTTTGATGTCATGTAGACATGTATATTTTTTTGTCAATGACTCGGTCCTCTGCTTTGTGCTGCTGATTTTTTTAGACCTTTTTTTAAAAAAAATATCTGTGTATAGATGTTGTATAGGATTCATGTGCAATGTATAAAGTACATGTCTCTTATATGTACATGTGTGTACACACACATTCATGTATTTTGAAGGTCATTAATTCATAGGATTGCCATGAATTGGAAGTGACTTGATGACACTGAACACACACACACATTTTAACAATATATAATGCTGATTTATTGACATACAAACAATGTTGGAAAGTGCATATATTTTGCGGAGGGTGGGGAGGAATCAGGGCAAGACAGAAGAGTTTTCAAAGCCTTGTTGGGCATGCAGGCCTTACTATGGTAGGTGCCATGAAACCTGGGGAAATCATGTTAGGTAGAAAACAGAAGAGATTGGATTTATACCCTGCCCTTCACTTGTAGTCTCAGAGCGGTTTACAAACCACTTACAAACTCCTTTCCCTTCCCCTCCCCACAACAAACACCCTGTGAAGTAGGTGGGGCTGAGAGAGTTCTGAGACAACTGTCCTTGAGAGAATAGCTGGTACAGAGCTATGGCTTGCCCAAGGTCATCCAGCAGGTGCAAGTGGAGGAGTGGGGAATCAAACCCAGTTCTCCCAGATTGGAGTCCATGCACTTAACCACTTCACCAAAAGTACTTTGGTTTCTGGGCGGTATGGTGTGGAGGAGGGTGGCAAAGCCATAATTAGCTAATTGTGTGCCCAAGTCAAGGATACAGAATTGTGCCTCCTATACTTTCATAGCAGTTATCTAGGCAAAAAGCTAAATATAGAAATAGTGTGCACCGCACACTACAGTATGATATCATGCTCCCCCATAATTCTTCCATCACACATCTGCAGCTGCAGTCTACTAAAGAACCCAATGAACTGGGAACAAACAGCAAGCCTCCATAGGCCTACCAAGTCTTCTGCTAAAGAGTCTGGAAACAAGTCCAGGATTCAGTGGAAATGAATTCCCATTTTGGCGGCTTCCGGTTCCGCCCTCCTCCGCAGCAGACGCAAGGAGTGAGAGCTCCGAGCTTTGCTGTGTAATTCCACCAGAATTAACAGGCAAAAAGGGCTGCCTTTCTTTCTACTTGTGGGGTGGAAGGAAGCTAAGAGTCTGGGGGCTGTCTAGGAGGGGCAGGCAACTCCCCTGGACAGGGGGCTTCTCCCCTTTTCCTCCCTAAACTCTAGGCGAAGTTCTGGACTGGAGCGTCGGTGCCGCAGGAGCGGTAACGGCACGGAGAGGTGGGAAAGAGAACACTGTTGAGCCAAAGAGAAGATACTGCGAACGAACACCAAAGGAAGCTTAAAAGAAGATAACCAAAGCTAAGTTGAAATAAACTGGGGCTGGCTGGGGGCGGTTGGAGTGGTTATAATTAAGTCCATATAAAACTGAAAATAAGAACAAAGACATCTCCCGGGCTAAAGCGGCCAAGAGCATGGAATGAAATTGGACTGGGAAAGAGAGGGGACCGTGCTTAGAAAATAAGCTGCACTAACTTGTTTTTTCCTTTTTCTTCTTAATTATTTCGGAGGGAACATCTCTTGTGGCGGGAGTGGAGTGGAGCGGCGGGGCAGCGGCTGAGTCGGCGTCGGAGGGCGGAGACCGGGTCTACGGACGAGGCGCGAGGTCTACAGCGGAGTCGGCGTCGGGTGGGGCCCAGCCGGAGGCGCGCATGCGCGGAGCAGTTATCGGAGCCGCCGGAGCAACGCGAGAGTGGAGGTGGTCGACGTAATCAGCGGAGCAACGCCATTTGCGGAGAGCCGTTTGCGGAGGCCAACGGAAACAACGCGGAACAGTCATCGGAGCGACGCGAGAGTGGAAGTGGTTGCTGTAATCAGCGGAGAGCAACGCCAATTGCGGAGAGCCATCAGCGGAGAGTAACAGAAACAACAGACACGGACACGAAAACAACAGAAATAGTGAAAGGAGATTAAAATAAATATATTGGAAAGTGATATATAAGGGTCAGCGGCATTAAGTTGGAAGACTGAAGGAAAGTCAGTTAAAAAAAATAAAAATAAAAATTAATCTGTTATTTTTGCGGGGGAGGTGAACCCCACTTAAAGGGAAATAAGGAAGTGCTACTAAACGGACTAAACACTGACGAGGGGTTCTGGGAAAGAGGGTGAAGGGAGATTTATTTGATAAATTCTGTGTCTGTTTTATCTGGTGCCCTATAACTTATAGAAGGGGAACATTCTTGTAAATCTTTGTATATCTGTTGATATAGGCTTAGGTACACGATATATACCATAGATTATATCTCTGTATAGCTGCTTTACATCTTTATACATTTTACTCGCATAGGTTACCAGTAAATAGAGACAATTCGGAGGATTATTAATTAGAATTATTTGATCAACTAATTAATTAACTAAAATTAATTAAAATCACTTTAACTTATTAATTAAAATAATAATCAATTAAAGACCAGTTAATTGTAGCTAACTAAAAATAATCAGGAGAAATTAGTGGTGCATATAGGGAATTATCATAGATAAGTGAAATTAGATAACTGGTAATTGATAGACAAAGAGGTAATCACTGGAGGGAAAATCAGCAGATAAGTTAAATAAGTGAGAAGTGAGAAGACCAGATTACTCCGAAACAAATAATAAGCTAATAGTGATTAATAGATTGAAATAAGAAGATAATCATAAATACTAATACCACATAGACACAACAGGTACATGGCATCAGGTAGTTCAGGCATACCAAGAAAAGGTTCTTTACCCTCACCTGCGCATCTTAATCTGAGCCAAACGATGAAATCTTCTAGTAGCAACCCAACCCAAAGCAGCAAGGAAATGAAAAGCTTGATCGACGAGTCAGTGGCGGCGGCTGTCAAGGCAGTGATAGAAACAACAATACCCGTGTTGATGGGGAAAGTTGAGGAGAGGATTCCAGTGATAATAAAGCAAGAGCTTGCGCCAATCATCCAACAAGAACTTGCTCCAATCAATATGAAGATTGATAACCTGGCGTCCCAACTAAAAGAAGAACTAGAAGAAATGAAGACTCAGATAGCCACTAACAAGTCAGATATCCAGAAAGTGATGGCGACAGGGAGACAGACACATGCCAGGGTAAGAGAATTAGACCTGGATATGCAAGAGATGAAGGCGAAAAACGAAAATTTGGAAGAAGCGTTAATTGGACTGGAGATGGATAAGGCAACCCTAACTATTAGGTGCCAGAATATCCCAGAAAATTTGAGCTCCAACTGGAAAGAAGAACTAGTCTCAGCAATTGCAGAACAGTTAAAAGTTGGGACCGAACAAGAGATATCAGCGGAGATTGATTCAATGTTCAGGCGAAACACTGCTTACGCTAAAAAGTTCAAGACGCCGAGAGAGGTACACATTCAATTTAATAAGAGGAATATTAGAGACAAAATATTAAAAGCATCATACGAAAACAGAGTGCATATTCAAGAAAATGAAGTAAAATTCTTGCGTGAAATACCCTGGCGTGTCAGAGAAAAGAGGAAACCCTACCAACACCTTGCGACACAACTGCGAGACAAGAATATAATGTACAGATGGAACATACCAGAAGGCATTATTTTTGAGTATAAAGGAAGAAGATTCAAACTGGACTCAATTTTTAAATTAGACAACTTTTTGGAATCATATGGGCCCGAGTTTGGAACAGCTGAAGAAGAGGAAGAAACACAATCGGAAAAAGAGGAAGAAGAGGAAGAGGAGAAAGAAGAAGAAAGAAAAGGGGAGAGAAAGAAAGGGAAGAAGAAAGAAGACACCAGAATCCCACTACAAATCCAGACTAGGAACCAGATGAAGAGTAAGGCGAAAGGAGCGTCAAAAAATGGAGCAGAATCTTAAAGATCTTAAGTTGATTTCCATTAATGTAAATGGTCTGAACTCACCTCAAAAAAGAAAAAGAGTATTTCATCAATTAAATAAGCTAAAAGCCGAAATCATGTGCCTCCAGGAAACTCATATTAAAAAAGATCATATAAAATTCATTAACTGTAAAAGATTGGGTCAGGTTTTTGTTGCAGCAGATAGGTCAAAGAAAAAGAGGGGAGTCGCGATATATGTAAAAGATCATTTAAATCCAAAGTTAATACATGCCTCAGATGATGGGAGAATTGTGGCAGTCTCGATAATTAGGCAAGGGAAGGAATACAATATTATAAATATTTATGCCCCTAACACCAATCAGCAGCCTTTTTTTAGAGAAGTAGCAGAGGTGCTGAAGAACATTAGTAATAATAATGTCTATTTAGTTGGAGACTTTAATGCGGTGGTGGACGCTAAGAGGGATAGAAAATCTGCAAATAAAAGAAGGAAAAAAGGCAAGATCTTACCATATTATTTTTTTCAAATAATGGAAGAATATGATTTATTAGATCTATGGAGAACTAAATATCCAAATAGAGACGCCTTTACATTTTACTCGGGAAGGCATAAATCATGGTCCCGGATAGATATGGCCTGGACATCAAGGGAAATAATAATGGAATTGAACGATATCGAAATACTACCACTAACGTTCGCAGATCATAACCCGATCCTTTTGTCGTTTAAGGAAATGAGAAAGAGTCCTAGATGGACTATGAATAAATACATCTTGAAAGATAAAATGTTTGTAGACAACCTGAAAAAAGACATAAAAGAGTTTTTCAAAATAAATTTGCAAAATACAACCCCCATTCACATCGTCTGGGATGCATTTAAGGCATACATAAGAGGAAGGTTGATCAGCCAGGCTGCATGGAAGAAAAAACAAGAAATGAAAGAATATAATTATTTAGTTAGACAGATTAAGATAGAAGAAGATCTTAGGTTCAAACAACAGGGGGACGCCAAATGTAAACAAAGATTACTATATAAACAACATAAATTAAATTTATTATTGAACAAAGAAATTGGTAAAAAAATACAATATAACAAATTATTCTTTTTTGAAAATGCCAATAAGCCATCTAGATGGCTGGCATACAGACTAAAAAAAGAGAGAGCAAAAAGAATGATAATTTCCTTAAAAAATGAAAAGGGGGAGAATAAATATCTTCAAGTAGAACTCAAACAGATAGCAGAAGAATATTTTAGTAAAATGTATAAACAACAAGATGAGAATGTGGATAACATTGAAACCTATTTGGAAAATAACCTAAAAGGTAAAAAATTCACAGCAGAACAAAAGGCAAGGTTAAGCGAACCAATTTCAATTTTTGAGGTCATAGAGGCTATTAAAAGACAAAAGAAGAATAAATCTCCCGGACCAGATGGTCTGCCAGGTGAATTTTATCAGATTTTTGAAGACCAATTAGCGGATATTTATAAAGATCTAGTAAAACATATAAGCCAGACCAGCGTTGCACCAGACTCCTGGAACTCAGCTATGATAACACTAATTCCAAAAGGTAAAGAGGAATTAGATTTAATTGGAAATTATAGGCCAATCTCACTATTAAATGCGGACTATAAGATCTTTGCTAGTATCTTGGCAGAAAGATTTAAAACAATATTAAATCAGATAATTAATACTGATCAGGTAGGCTTCCTTCCTAAGAGACAGCTGAGGGAAAATATTCGAATCTTGATAGACACGTTAGAATACTATGAGGCACACCCTGGAAGACTAGCAGCTCTTATATTTGTGGACGCAGAGAAGGCTTTTGACAACATATCTTGGAAATTTTTGTTGGCAAAGCTGAGGTACTATGATCCAGGAAATTACTTTAAAACTTTGATAGAGGCAATATACAAAAAACAGTCTGCGAGGTTATGTATTAATGGAGATTTGTCGCGAGAATTCCCAATAGAAAAGGGAACAAGACAGGGCTGCCCCCTGTCGCCTTTATTGTTTATTTTTGCTCTTGAATCCTTATGTGATCAGATAAGAGAGGATGGTTCAATTAGAGGAATAAGATGCAAAGGCCAAGAGGTTAAATTACGAGCATATGCAGATGATCTAATGTTCATTATTGAAGACCCGATAGAGTCAGTTGAAAGGTTATTAGAAGAGACAAAGACGTATGGAAAAGTTGCAGGATTCATAATTAATACCAAAAAGACTAAAATTCTGATTAAAAATGGGTCAGAACATCAAAAATTAGAAATTCAAAGAATATCAGGATTTGAGGTTGTAAAAAAGCTAAAATATTTAGGAATAACGTGTTCCAATAAAGTGAGTACTCTAATAGAAGACAATTATAATGTGCTTATAAAAAAGGTGAAAGATGACCTTACGAAATGGAAAGAACTTAATCTATCATGGCTAGGCAGAGCAGCGGCAATTAAAATGAATATTTTACCCAAATTCCTATTTCTGGCGCAAGCACTACCTCTTTTGAAAAAAAATGCTTACTTCTATAAAGAAATAAATAAGCTGACCAGGAAATTCGTTTGGGCCTCAAAAAAACCAAGAATTAGATGGAAATTATTGCAGGATGCAAAAGAAAGAGGTGGGATAGGTTTACCGAGATGGGAATTGTATGGTAAAGCTGCTGCTTTGGTATGGATAAAAGACTGGATATTACTTAATAATAATAGAGTACTTGCATTAGAAGGACACGATCTATACATGGGCTGGCATGCCTATGTATGGTATGAAAAACACAAAATTCACTCAAATTTCAACTCACATATATTAAGAAAGACCCTTTTGGCAATATGGTTAGAGGTGAAAGAAAGTTGTTACTCTAAAACCCCAAACTGGGTCTCTCCATTAGAAGCCTTTATTAGACCTTCCTTATTAAACCCTCAAAATGTAGTGAGCTATAGCAAATTAATAGATAATAGAGGTGATCTTAAAAATGAAAAACAATTAAAGGAGGAATTGGATCTAAGACTATCTTGGTGGGAAAGTCTACAATTAAGATCCAGATATCAAAAAGATATAAAAGAAGGAGTAGATATCAAACCCAATGAATTAGATGAGGTCTGGTTAAAAAGCAATGATAAGCTAATTAATAAATTGTATAAATATTTCTTAAGTCAAGAAATGCAGGAGGAAATTATAAGACCAACAATGATATCGTGGATGAGAGACCTAGGAGGAAATATAGATATTGATAAGTGGAATAAAATGTGGAAATCAATGAAATTCTTAAAATCTGTTAATTACAAAGAAAACATCTATAAGATGTTTTACCGTTGGCACTGGACACCAGTCACGCTCCATAAATGTTACAAAGTATCATGTAGATGTTGGATTTGTGGGGAGAGAGGAACGTATTTTCACATGTGGTGGGTGTGTGGGAAAGTCGGGAAATTCTGGAAAATGGTTAAAAAAATGGCAGAAGAAATCTTGGAAATTGAGATACCTTTAGATCCCGCAATATTTTTGTTAAATATCATGCCAGAAGAGATGGATAAAAACGATCAGCGTTTGTTAGCATATTTGATAACTGCAGCTCGTATACTAAGGGCGAAAATGTGGAAATTGGTAGAAATGCCGGCCCAAGAAGAACTAACTAGCTTGATACTGAAATGGGCTGAATTGGACAAATTAGGCTACCTTTTAAATCCATATGCTAAAACTGATGTGATCGCAACTTGGTTTAAATTTTATAATTGGATGGATTAATTGGATTAAAGATTTGGTGTTCATGAGCTAGAGAAATAACTTGTTTAATAGATAAATAATTTGTAGGTATGCTGGTATATCTTTGTATACAGAAAATTGTCTGTGTTAATATATAAAATAAAAATTATATGGGAGTATTTAGAGGCAAAAAAAAAAAAAAAAAAAAAAAAAAAGAAATGAATTCCCATTTTAGGCATTCCACGTCTTGTTACTCAAAACCATCTGTGCAAAGATATAAGGTTGTGGCTCGTGCACATGGGGTTCTCAATCACTGCAGCTTAGCATAAATGTGTTTGCAGGACAATGGTATGCAGCAAACCATTTAAGAAGCAAATCTCATCGTTTCTTAAAGACGAGGTAAGGAAAGAGCAAGTGTAACTTCTGTTAGCGTAGAAGGTGCTAAGTTCAGCCTTTGAGAGGGTGTGGGTACATACTACTCTGTTATGAACAGTGTGATCTGGAGCAGAGTTACGGCTCTCTAAGCCGTTGCTTATGTGAACAGAGCATAGGCAATTCAGGTCCTTTCCACACTTGGGTCTCATCCCCGGTTTTATCAGAATTCAGCTCGTGACACAATACCTTGCATTTATCCCTGGTTATAACAGCATCTGTTTATCCTGGGACAAGTGTGGGGCGAAACCGAGGTGACCTCAATGTAATGTGGAAACAAAAAAATACCCTGAGATAATTACAGGGATAAACTCAAGTGTAGTGTAGAATGTAAAAATACCCCGAGATAATTACAGGAGTGAACTTGTGTGTAGTGTAGAAAGTAAGTTTGGGGACAGGGTTTATTTATTTATTTATTACGTTCACTTTTACCCCGCTCTCCCCACTAAAGTGGGCTCAGGGCAGCTTACGTAACCAGTAAAACCATACATTTCGATATAAAATACATAAAACCAGTAAAACCATGTATTTCAATTAAATTACACAGTCTAAAACGATGAACCAGGATTTCAGGTCTAGTGTGGAAAGGACCTCAGATAGCCAGGGGTCCATTGGTGTTGCTTGCCTCCTTTTAGGGGTGCATGGAAAAACTTGCTACATTGCTGCGTCTCTAAGAGAATGGAGGCAGGGTGGAGCATGGAGTCTGTTGCAAGGAACACATGAATCTGAGGCGGGGTGGGCAGGCATCAGGACCCTGTGGGAAAAACAAACCAGGATTATTCCAGGATACCATGTTCCTATGCAGCGCAAAACCATAGTTAAGAGTCAAACTGCAGTCAATAAACCACCTTCAGAGCCCAGCTGAGAGCCCCCAGTGACTGTGGTTGTGTGGGCTCTAATGAGTACTCAGCTACAGCTAGTTTCATGAAACCATTGTTTTGCATTGTGTCTGGACTGAGCCATTCAGTAACATACACCAGTTGAAGTCAATCTGTGGGAACAACTAGGATCACAGGGACAAGTACAAGTCTTGTTTTCTTGAAGTAGGTTTGTATTGAGGGATGAGTGGACGGTGTTCTTTTGATGTCATGTAGACATGTATATTTTTTTGTCAATGACTCGGTCCTCTGCTTTGTGCTGCTGATTTTTTTAGACCTTTTTTTAAAAAAAATATCTGTGTATAGATGTTGTATAGGATTCATGTGCAATGTATAAAGTACATGTCTCTTATATGTACATGTGTGTACACACACATTCATGTATTTTGAAGGTCATTAATTCATAGGATTGCCATGAATTGGAAGTGACTTGATGACACTGAACACACACACACATTTTAACAATATATAATGCTGATTTATTGACATACAAACAATGTTGGAAAGTGCATATATTTTGCGGAGGGTGGGGAGGAATCAGGGCAAGACAGAAGAGTTTTCAAAGCCTTGTTGGGCATGCAGGCCTTACTATGGTAGGTGCCATGAAACCTGGGGAAATCATGTTAGGTAGAAAACAGAAGAGATTGGATTTATACCCTGCCCTTCACTTGTAGTCTCAGAGCGGTTTACAAACCACTTACAAACTCCTTTCCCTTCCCCTCCCCACAACAAACACCCTGTGAAGTAGGTGG
This sequence comes from Lepidodactylus listeri, assembly GCA_029233225.1. Lineage (NCBI taxonomy): Eukaryota > Metazoa > Chordata > Lepidosauria > Squamata > Gekkonidae > Lepidodactylus > Lepidodactylus listeri. The sequence continues at coordinate 20,219,729 of JARCFY010000012.1, forward strand.
GGCTGAGAGAGTTCTGAGACAACTGTCCTTGAGAGAATAGCTGGTACAGAGCTATGGCTTGCCCAAGGTCATCCAGCAGGTGCAAGTGGAGGAGTGGGGAATCAAACCCAGTTCTCCCAGATTGGAGTCCATGCACTTAACCACTTCACCAAAAGTACTTTGGTTTCTGGGCGGTATGGTGTGGAGGAGGGTGGCAAAGCCATAATTAGCTAATTGTGTGCCCAAGGCAAGGATACAGAATTGTGCCTCCTATACTTTCATAGCAGTTATCTTGGCAAAAAGCTAAATATAGAAATAACAAGAATATTAATGACACAGTGTTTATTTCGGCAAGCCGTAGTTCTGTCAGAGCTGTTCTCTCAAGGACATATCTGTCAGAGCTCTCTCAGCCCCGCCTACCTCCCAGGGTGTCTGTTGGGGGAGGAGAAGGGAAAGGAGTTAGTAGGCCGCTCTGAGACTCATTCAGGTAGTGAAGGGCGGGGTATAAATCCAATCCCTTCTCTTCTATTTTAGTCATGATATGCTTTTCCTGTGTCCCTCAGCTTCATGTGCCTGAGGAGAAGTGCCTCACTTGCCTGGCCCTTGTTAGAGCAGGATGGTGACTGAGGACAGTGGCCTTTGGTGGCATCCTTTGTTGAGCCACCACTACCAAGAGTGCAAAGTCTATTTATACTCTTTTCACAATCGGCTCTAAAAATCCCTTTCTCTGCTTTCAGTTGGGTGGCCAAATGCCAGGTAAATACAATAGGGAAAGAATATGCATCTGCACGTCCCGGGGGGCATGTTGGGTACAGGAAGAATAAACAATGTGGAAGAAGCATTGTGAGTCTGCAGACCTCGAGACACCTGCTCATCATGTTACCATTCTGCAGCGTGTAGAGGCCAAGGTGTTTACAGATGCCATTGTTTCAGGCAGAAAACTGTAGCTGTGGAAATCATCAACACAGGGATGGGGCTGGACGGCGAGTGCTTTGCTGACATCTCATGAACTGTGATGAAAATGGCAGTGTCACAGACTATGCCAGAGGCGCTGGAGGAAATGAACGGAACCCGCTGGACAAAAACACAGGGAGACAGCCCTGAACATTCCATCCAACTGAAAATAGGACCATTCGATCAGACAAATCCAGTAAGTATGTCATATGGTGTAGGCTAAAAGGGAGCCAGAGAGGGAAGGCCAGGATGGGTCAAGTGCCCACTGGTAAACATTCCAAGTTCGCCACACCCTGAATGACTTTGTTATATGGGGTGATCTTCTAGGTTGGCACGGCGGGGTGGTAATGCCATGGATAATTTGGTTAAAGAGCAGTCATGTTTGCTGCTTCGTGGCCTCCAAATATGATAGATATTCTTAAAAGGTTGTAATGCTTCCAGCTCACCGTTCTTTGGAACCTATCTCAGGTCTTCCTGTACTTTCATGTCCAGCCCCATTTAAATGGCAGTCCGAGGGATGAGCTTACCATGGGGTGAGATTTCCCTTTGCTCTTCGTAAACTTTTTCTGCACTGGCTCAAAGCCTCAGCAGATAACACAGAAATGTGAGATTTCCCTGTGATTCTTTCAATATCTATGACACCCGTTTGTATAAAAACATCCCAGCATTATTATATTAAAAAATGGCGTTGCAGATACAAATATTAGCAGCATTTTTTGCAGACTGTGCCGAGTCCCATATGGGAAGGAAAGCTAAGCTATAAATTGAGCAAATATCATTTATACATGAATCAATATGTACTTACATTGATGAGACCAGGTTGTATGTGTCTTCACCTGCTAGTTAGGTGGGCAAGGACTGAAGACAGGTTCTTCTCTGTTGTGGCACCTCAGTCTGCCTTATCTGCAGCTTCCTAAGCATTAGGTGCAGGTGAAAGCATTCCTTTTCTCACAAAAAATTAGGTTTTGTTTTTTTTATAAATAAACTTTATTGATATTTATATAACATACAGCATAGGTGGTTGTTTACATAGCTGTTACCATGTTTTTAATGAGTTCTGTCCTTATTTGATAGAGGTGATTGATTATCTAGCTCTCCCCAGTAGAAAGTTCTTCACCATGGAATTTAAGGTGTATCACCTTCAGATCTGTTGAGTTTTTAAAAAAAAAATGTGTAAGAAATAATGGGAGATTATTGATTGTAAAGATACTGGTTTCATGGTGGTTATGATTAGAAGTGTAGCCTTACTGATTACCTTTTTAATCTTTTGGATGGCTGCATTTGTCTGTATTAAAAAGTACTTCCCAGGAAGTGGTATTGCTTGTTAGGCTGCTGATTCCTGTCCCATATCCTGTCTTGTTACATCACTTTTTGGAAGGGGCTGTAAGCACAGATTTGGAGCACTTAACAAGAGGTAATGAGATGTCCTATGCATACGTATGACTCAAATCTTCAAACACCTTTTGTGCTGTATGACTGTTTTTTTCCTCATTTCAGAGTTTCCCCCCTTCTTGTGAGTGTGTGTGTGTGTACGCTTGCATGCCTGGAAGTCATGGTGACTTCTGATGACCCCTACTTGGGTTTGGATGTTGCAGAGAGGTGGCTTGGTAGCCTTCCTCTGCATCCCGAGTCCTGGTACTCCTTGGAGGTCTCCCTTCCAATTACTTGCCAGGGTCGGCCCTGCTTAGCTTCCGAGATTTGATGAGACTGGACTTGCCTGAGCTATCCAGGCCAGGGGCAGAGTATTTTTTTTCTGTTTGTCTTCTGGGTTTTTGGAGCCCCCTAGTTTTTTTTATCTATATATCTAATCATGAAATGTGGCCCCATCTGCGGATATCTAAATCTGCAGATTGTGGTCACACTGACACTCAACAGATTTTCTTGCAAACTTGGGGGGATCCCACAGGTTTGGATAAATCTGAAATCTTAAGAAAGGTACATTGGGGAATTAAATTCCTTCCCCACTAAAAGAACATTGTATGTGCACATGCAGACAATGCACTTACCTTGGTTCTGCAGAGCTGATGGTGGTAGACTTTGGGAGCTTTTTTGGGCCTGGCCATTTCAGTGGGGACTCCAGGAGGTGCTCTGGGCCTGGCTGCAATGGTGACAGATTTGGGGAGCTGCTCTGAGAGCCTCGCTGGGCATGACTGCTGTTGGGCTCACAGCTGGGTAGTGAGGCCTGGAGTCACACAGGGATCAGTGAGGGTAGGGGATTTGGGATTCCCACCCCTATGAGTCTCATGAGTCCCCCACTTGTAAATAAATAAAAGTCAAGGTGAGACCATCGTCTAGGCCAAATGAAGCTAGTAAGTTTATTCTTGGGAAACCATGTTACTTCGAATTCTAATTATAAAAGAATATTCATTCCCAAATATGCAAAGCAAACTTTCTGTGCCCCTTAATAGGAAGGGTTTATAACTCAGTGGTAGAATCCCCAATTAAAAGCCCTGGATTCAGGGCTGGGGGGGGGGGGGGGGGGGGAAACGCCTATAACTGATACTTTAAAGAACTGCTTCAGTCAGATTGGACAATACTGCCCGGCTAGGTGGATCAACGGTCTTTCTGCATATAAGGCATGAATTAGCTACCTAATTTTGACATCTTCATTTCCAATGCTAGTCTGAAGCCCATATCATCAATAGAAAACAAAACACTGAAATCTTCTTTATAGGCCAAAAAGAGAGCAGCCACAGGAAATACTGTCAAGATGGAGGAAAGGGTGGTCGTCTTCCTCTCTGTTGGGTTCATCAATGTCTTACAGTGGTTGCAAGAGAGAGGTTGGTTAAAAGCAAATGGAGGATGTGTAGTGTAAGAGAACTTTACCATTGTCCCCACTAATCAAAATTAACTAGAAACCCGAACCTAACAAAATTGGCTGCTTTCATTCAATAGGTGAAATTTGGTCTTCATTGCCCAAGAGTTGCCAGTAGGGTCAAGAGTTGCCAGTCAGGTTCAACCGGAGGGTGTTGGGGGGGACTTACTAGGAGAGAGAGGAAAACTCAGGCAATGTGGAGATTCACTTCCAGTGCACACAGGAAGTGATGTCATCAAGCTGTGATGTCTTGGTGGTGCTCTAGTATTTGGGGAAAAAACGCTATGTAAAAAGGGCTTCTATCATTTTTTGCCCAAATACCAGAGCGTCACTCGGACATCACCTGTCTGATGACATCACTTCCTGTGTACACTGGAAGTGACATCACCACATCACCAGTGACATTGCCTGAGCCTTCCTCTCTCTCCTGATAAGTCCCCCCCCCCCAGCCAGCTGATCAATGCTAACAGCAGGGGACCTTTGCCTCCAGCGAGGGAGCTGGCAACCCTAGTTGCCAGGTCACAGTGCTGTAGTGATAATACAGCCTGCAACTGGCAACATTTATCTTTTAGCCCTATCATCACTTTACCTCTTGGGTCAGAATTTGCCTTCCTTTCTTCTTGTGCCTAGATCTCAGTTTCCATTTTATATGCAGAGAACACATTTATCAGTATACCTTTCTTATGGGCCTTCTTCCCAGTCCCCAGCCAACCCACCTGTGCAATGTCAATCCCAGCTATGCTGACAACTTTCCCTTCCAACACAGAAGCCAGACTACAAACTGTTTAGTTCCTAGAATAGCTGCATTCATCACACTCATTTAGTCCATCACTGTCAGTCCTCACTGCCACAAAAGCAATATAATATACATCCTACAGGCAAGAACCTAATTTCCATCTCTCAGTCAGTCTGGCCAGCAACTTGGAAATTCTCCTATAATATTTCAGCCAGGACACTTAAAAGCACAGAAAGGTGCCAGAATCCCCATTCATTATTTAGGCACAATGCAAAAGGGGGAGAGGATTCGCTGTCTCCATAATAAATAATGCATATAGTTGTTGGGAGTGGCTGCTTTGCTGATTGGCTGCCAACATGGAGCTTTGTGCTTCTTAAAGTGGAGCCAGAAATAAAACTGGTGAAGCAGAAACAAAACAAGTGGGGGGCCCATGAAAGTTGTGGGTGGGATCCCATTGCTGGGGATTGCCCCTATGGTTCAGGCGGGAGCTCATAGGCAGGGTACCAGGGGAATAACAGGGCAGTGACAAAGAGATGTTCAAGGGTGGGAGAGACCATCCAAGAATGAGAAGATAAAAACTAATGCATTTCTTAATACAGAAGCTTTTGTAAGGCAGATCCCACTCTGTGAGATGCATGAAATGCTGTTATACTCAGAAGGCAGAAGTATATTTACACTGTGACAAAGAAGAAAGGTGCTTAGGGCAGTAGTTATCACAAAGAAAAGTCAGGAGGCCCATTGTTCAAAGAGATGGGTGTGCTGCATGACACTGCAGAACAAAAATGACAATGAGATCCAGTTGAAATAGTTAAGGCTCCCATTAGAGTATGTGTAGACCACATAGGGCTTCCAAGCCCCCAGGTCTCTATGGTTTTACCATAGAGGTCCCAGCGATTCCCAGAGCTACTGTATGTCACTTTTGGTTAGAGCTTCTGGTAAGAACAGAAGGCTGCATTTTTTAAAAAAACTATTCTCCTGCAACAGTGAACCCCCAGCCCTCTGGCCAGTTGCCAGACAGTGCCTAGTAAACCCCACTGGAACTGGCAACATTTCTTCATACTACCTATTTTCCTAGTCGAGCTACCAACCTCAAGATGGGGTTTCGAGTTCTCCTGGAATTGCAACCAATCTCCAGAGTCTAGACTACAGAGATCAGTTCCCTGGGGGAAATGGTAGCTTTGTGGGGTGGACTCTGTGGAATTTCATCACTGTTGTTCCCTCTCTGGGCATTGCTCCTAAATCTTCCCAAATTTCCCAACCTGGATTTGGCAGTGCTGGCAGGTTCACACAATATTCAACGCTGTTCTGCTTCCCACACACTGAAGCACTCCCACATGCCCAGGTTTTAGCCAGTCAAAACTCAGGTTGCTGTTACTTCTGTAAAACATATTTTTAAAAAAATATTCAACGAAACCTTCTCCAGAGTTTGTTGGCCAGTGAACTCTCATGATTATAATAGGAAATATGCCCAAATTTCATGCCTCCAAGCCAAATTATATTTCATCAAACATCAAAGCCCTGAAGTCCTTCTCAGTGAAATCCGGGGAGTGGAACAAACTCCTTAAGCAAATGATATGTTTGCTTTGTTGTATCTGCATTAGCCGTGCAGCTCATTTGGGTTGGCTTCGACCTCCCGCACCAACTGATCCGGGAAGCTGAGCTACCTTGAATATTTTCCACTCATTCAAAATCCCTTTGCTTCAGTTATTTGAAATAAGATTTTATAGAGCCTTGCCTTGATGTTGTCTGCTGCAGTCTTGCTGAATGGCATTTTTGGGGGGAAATTTGATATGCAAAAACCATTTGAAAATAGTCCTTCTTTGCACACTACCTTTCCTAATCATGCAAATCTTTGTAGACATCCTGGATTTGATGCCATCTGCACCTCCGCTTACACACGTTTCCTTAAACAAAATGTGAGAAATTTAAAAAGCCATATGGCAAAGCAAAATTATTATCACATATTAATATATTTTTTTTTTAAAAAAACAACGTTTTTAAAGAACTGCAAAAAAAAAATCTCTATTCGGGATCATGATTGTGATGGGTGTCTTCATAAGAGAAATTATTTCCATATGTAGGTTATTATAACAGAACAGAAATAAATGAAAAACCTGTCATTTCCACTCAGACAGGATTAGCACTATGCCACATTATAGCAGTGCTCGGGGCTCTATGAAAATTATGCCAGAGGAGCAGAGGCCCCACTGTTGGCATCTGCATGATCATCTGTCATTGAAATGATTTGCCATCACTCATCCCAGTCTGTGTGTCCTGAAGGAGGTGAATGATGAGGAAATCAAACGACTGCTTCCCTACACAGAAATTTTCAGTAAGGATCAGCATGGTTCACACAGACCCGAAAAGAGACATCTGTCTCTCTATCTGACAAGGCTTCAAAACAACATCAATAAAGCAGAGCTAAGTTGAAATTACTCAGTTTTCAATGAATATTGTTGTCATTGCCGAAAAACTGCCTTTTCTTTTTGGTAATTTTTCAGCACGCCTTGTGAATGTCTTCACCTATTCAACTAAATGGCCCTCATTTTCTAGTACCCTCCCTTGCCTTTAGTAAGATGGTCACACAGAGATGACTGCCTATGGTACATGAAGGAATCTTATTTACAGTGTGATACCTTGAGAGCCAGTTTGGTGTAGTGATTAGGAACATGGACTCTAATCTGGGAGAACCGGGTTTGATTCTCCACTCCTCCACATGCAGCTGCTGGTGTGACCTTGGGTCAGTCACACGTTTTTTCAGAGCTGTTCTCTCACAAGCAGTTCTCGAAAGAGCTCTCTCAGACCCACCTACCTGACAGGATGTCTGTTGTGGGGAAGGAAAGGGAATGAGATTGTAAGCCGCTCTGAGACCCCTTTGGGTAGTGAAGGGTGAGGTATAAATCCAAACTCTTCTTCTACTTCTGATAGGGTAGAATCACCAGTGAGAAGATGGGATCTCAAATGATTGCCTAGCTAACACGTGAGGGTCCCTAACTGGGTAGGATCATGCATCCAAAATTTCCTAAGGTCATATGAGTCTAAGGGTTGGATCCTATAACTGTGTTTCACTAGTGCAAGCATATCTATACTGGGAGGGCAGGAATAATTTCCCCCCAATCCCTCCTCCATTGCAGACCCCAGCACTGCAACCACTGATGTTCCTAAATGCCCCCTGAACTCTGGAGGCAGCATTGTAAGGAGTCCCTGATTTCATTGGGTCCAGTTCCACATCCCAGACAGCCCAGTCTAGCTGACTAGCTACTGAGCAAAACCAACTCTCAGAATATGAAAGTATTCACATGAACACACAGCACATAGAATAAAGGGCAGGGGTCATTTTGAGCAGGAATGTGCAGGAATACCATTCTGGGAGTAACAAGATGGGAGTAACATATGGTGAAGCGCTGTGGGATAAAGCAAAAGCATACTAACTTGATCTGTATTTTCATGTTTATTGTAGGGTAGCTTCCCTGCAAGAGCAAAGGAAACCTAATGTGTCTTTAGTCAAAGTGTAAAGCTGGCTCGCCAGCTCTGAGTTGGGAAATACCTGGAGATTTTGGGGGAGGAGCCTGAGTGGTGGGTGTTGCCTTCTGACACACTTCCAGTGATGTCAGGGGGTGTGGCATATGTAAATATGCTAATAAGTTATGCTAATGAGCTCCTGAATCTTTTTTTTCTATTAAATGAACCCTGATAAAGGGGATGCAGTGTAGTTCAACATGCCATTACAGAGGCAAGCGGAAGGGCTGGCTGACTATCCAGGACAGACCCAATGTAAACAAATCCCACAGTTTACCCTTACAGATCTTATTAATCCACCCTCTTTCCTGTGGAAGGGAAATATAAAATATCTTAAAAGGCTATAAGCACATTGGAGATTTTAGCGGCTACTTGATTTTATCTCCCCCAGGTATAAGTGGCTATGATTTCTCTCTAGTTCTCTTCTTCCTTGATCACAAAAGCTCTTAACCCTTTGGCTAATCTTGCATTAACACATCACACTGGTTTGCTGTTCTTATCTTTGCTGTCCAAGCCTTATCTGTTCCTTGTTTCTCTCTCCTCTTCCACTCTACCTATTTCCACCATTATCTTCTCTTGCAGAACAACTCTATCTTCTTTATGTCACACAAGCACCATTTCACATAATATGGGTTAAATCCAATCTCCTTTTCCACTATACTAAGTCTTAATTTTATGTTAAAGAAAAGATCCCAAGTGCAGTGTTACTGCATCTTGGGGTAATGTTATACTTTACGTTCCAGCAAAGCATTTGCTCATCCATCGAAGCACATATGTATGGATGTAGGAAGTCTACCACCTTGATCCTATGTACATTTTTTCCCAAGGGAAATCAGTGGATGCTTCCAAACAATTGTGTACCTCTGGTGTTAACATTCCTCTCGTGATCCTAGGAACATGAAATAGCAAGACAGACAGACAAGGATCCTTCTTTGTATTGGGTAAGACTATCAACTCTGGTTTTTCAGGTTGCAAATATCAGTTTTGGAGACATAGGAATACCCCCCCCCTCGACTTCCGGTTTTGGCAACCTGAATGACGGATGCGTCCCTTTGGAGCTCCGAGGGATGCACTCTGTGACCTGGCAGTAGGGAGGGGGCTCAGATGATTCCAGACCCCCCAGAGCCTTTGTAGGGAGCTCCATGCCATGGAGCTTGAGGGGTGCTTCTCCCAAGGCTGACTGCCAAGGGATTGAGGCTCCTCTTTGCTCTTTGCGCCGCCAGAGAACCAGCAATGGTACAAGGGAGGCACACCGGAACAAGTGAGCAGTTGGTTGAGCAGTTTCCCTTACCCGAGCGAAATATCTTTGATGAAGCATGAGTTGTGATGAATCGGAAATGCAGATAAGCAGCCAGGCGAGCAGCCCCTTAAACAAAAGCAAAGGGGGGGAGGAGCCCACCCCATGAAAAGAGAAAATCTCTTTAAAATTAACCATTCACTAAGGGGACTGAAAGCAAAACATCATTTGGCCAAAGTAGAGTGGAACCAAGTGAAAATTACCCATCTTTGCAGTCCATAGAACTTTTTGAAACTTTCACTAAAAAGTAAACAATTACGCAGATGACTGGGAAAAATGGTCCCCCAAACGAAACCTCCTACAGGAAATGCCAGCCCGACTGCTCCAATCACAAGACCGGAAGCAGCTACAGACTTTCCCAATATGCTGGCAGCAGCATTGCATCCTCTGCTAGATCAGATGACTCCATTGAATAACAACTTTGAAACACTACAAAAACAGCTAAAAGAAACAAAGACCAGAACAGAGCAAACAGCAGAATCGCTTAAGAAGATTGATGCCAAGACAACTAAACTTAAACAACGACTGGAGACTGTAGAAAAACAGAAAACCTCAGATGAATATCCACTATTGCAGCTACAAATGGAAAAAGCCACTTATGTACTGAGATTCCAAGGTGTCCCAGAGCATGATGGAGAAGATCTTTTTTAAAAACTTTAAGCGATGCCTTGGGGCTGGTTGCAGATTTAAAAGCGGATTTTCTACAAAGTGAAATGGACATGGTCTATAGAACCTATCCAGAATTTATCAAGAAAAATAATCTGCCTGGCGAAGTCTTTGTGAAATTCTCCAAAAGATACATCAGAGACCAGATACTCAAAGCGGCTAATGGGACTACTCTAAGAATCGAGGACAAGGAAATAAAAGTTTTAAAGGACATTCCGTTTGAGATTAGAAAGAGGAGGAGACAATATAGAAGACTCATTGTATTTCTCCAAAAAAATTCCACATCCTACAGATGGCTTATACCAGAAGGCCTCACCTTCAAATACAAAGATAAGAAAACTAGATTTGACTCTGTTGCAAAAGCCAAAGCATTTTTGGAGCAACTACAGGAAACTGAGAAGACAGAAGGCCCAGCAGAGAATGACAATGCAACAGACCATAGTGACACGAGAAGCAAAAAAAAGACTCATCATCTGAATCCAATGGAGAATAATTAGAATCTGAACTTGGGGCAGCTGCCCCCAAAACTCCCAAGACCAGACGAGGATATGATCTCAGAAATAAGAAATACTAATTTTAAGCTAGATATTTCTATGTCTTGATCTCTAGTAAATGAAAATGAATTCTTGGACACTCTCTTTGGTTAAAATACCTGCTTTACTATAATATTAACACAGTATAAGGTTCGCTTCATTGTTATCTAGGCTAACGTAATTGAAATAATTGTTCAAGCAAATGTTTATGTATATGACCACTGCTACTCGGGGGTTTAGTGATTTTCTTTTCTTTCTCCCATAGTTGTTAGTCCCCCCCTTTTTGATTTCTGTAGTTTTTAGAATAAAAGCAATAAACAAAAAAAAATTAGGAATTCCCCCCTCTCCACACTCTTTGATTTTGCCCATATTCATGAATACACATGAACACACGAAGCTGCTCTATACTGCACCACACCAGTATTGTCTACTCTGGCTGGCAGCAGCTCTCCAGGGTTTCAGGCAGAGATCTTTTGCATCACCTACTGCCTGATCCTTTCAACTGATGATGCCAGGGATTGAACCTGGGACCTTCTGCATGCCAAGCAGATGCTCTGTCACTGAGCCACAGCTCCTCCCTTTCACCTGCTGGGATCCAGCTCAATGTTGCTGTTTCCCCACTTTTTTATTCTTCTTCCTGGATTTTTCTCAGGACGAACATGATGATGTCATCACAGGATACAGCCAGTTGTTTCTAGCAACATCATGACATTAGTGAGGGCTTGGGAACATGATTGAAAAGGAGAGTGAGGGAGGATAATATCCTTTTGGCAAAAATTGCATCAGACTTCTTGGGAAAGGAAAGCATGATTCCTCATTAGCGAAATGTTCAGGATGAGACTTTTCAGTGAAGCCTTCACGAATTTCTCAAGAACACTGTGCTACCTAACACATATAGGTAGAATGAACTGCATGGAGAGGCAGTCGGGAAAGGTTCACCCTTGCTCTTTTCTGTGCACAAGCTGCATGCACATATATCCTCTCTCCAAATGATACCAAACTTACATTTTTAGAGCGTACAGATTGTGTGGTACAGCTTGTATTTACAGAGGCTCTGTAGGGAAAACTGGAAGAATAAACAGAACCGATGGGTAGGGTTTATAAGGGACACCCACACACACGCACGTCCACTGCAAAGAGCTAGAGTGGAATTGTGTGAAAAAGGCTAAATATGAATGATCACCTATTGATTAACAAATCACCACTAAGTACCTTTGGGAACCATTGTAAAGTCCTTTAGTTTGGCCTTGCTGACGAGGATTAATTTTCTGACTGTAAAAAAGGAGGTTTAATGCATATTTTATTTAATGGCCTCATTATCTGCCTATCTTACAATTCATTTGTATACTGTAACACGACCTGACTGATGGAGAGGGGCTTAGTCCTGATCTGGATAGCCCAGGCAAGTCTTATCTCATCAGATCTTGGAAGCTAAGCAGAGTTGACTCTGGTAAGTACTTGGATGGGTCCCTGGAATACCAGCATCAGGAGGGGGGGGCTTTAATCAGCCACCTCTCTAAATATCCTCCGGGCTCCCAGTAGGGGTCAGTCACCAGAGGTTACCATGACTTCCAGAGGTTACCATGACTTCCAGGTACCATGACTTCCAGAGGTTACCATGACTTCCTTCTCACATATAAAAATACACACACACACACACAAAGAGAGGGGCTTAGTGATGAGCACATGATGTGTTGGGGAGTGGCAGTGGCACTGTGGCAGAGCATCTGCTTGGTATGGTTCACCAATGTCTCAGTGAGGTGACAGCCTGGGGGTTGCCACCCCAAGCCCAAGGCAGCTCACAACCAAGTGAGAGAAACCCACCACCACTGCAAGCTTGCATCAGGTGAGTGGGGGATTCCACTTCCACCAGCCAGCAGCTCCTTGAAGCCAGTGGCCACTGCCACTGGTAAGATACACAGGGCCACTGCTACTGACACCCATCCCCCCTCACCCCGCATAAGGCATATGATGGTAGTCCTTTTAGACAGAAGATAGGCTCTCATATTCCCTGCAAATTACTCTTCCTGTTACTCCAGCATGGCTTCAATAAAATATTAAGAACATAAGAGAAGTCAGTGTTGGATCAGGCTAATGGCCCATCCAGTCCAACACTCTGTCACACAGTGGCCAATAGTTAATGGGGACTGCTGGTTTCCCAGCCTTCCAACTCCCTTCTGTTTGCGTAGACATTCCTTGAACCCAGATACCACCCAACCTTTGGACTGGGATAGGTAAGGATTATGGCTTGCCAAAGGAACTGACAGGAAGGAGGGCAGGCATCCCTGGGAGTGAGAGTGTGTATGCCACACACATAATGTGAGCATTGCCAAATACTCAGAAATGCCCACTGCAGCATTTTCAGTGGAGGTACAGCATGTAAAGGTCACATCAGTGGTTTCCTAATGTCCATTATAAATTAGTCACTAACTCAGGGCATCTTTCCTTGAGTCCTTTGTCCATTACTAGAAAAACTATTGCTAAAGAAGGATGTCATGGGCAATTCTCACTCAGTATTTAATTTGTTCTTCCTAGGCAAGGTGATAGAAAAGCAGTTGCAAAACTACTCCAGGCCTTCCTGGATAAATAGCCCACCCTAGCATTCATTCTGGTTTCAGGAGAGACTACTGTACAGAGATGGCTTTGGTGGCCCTAGTGGATGACCTCCATCTAAATGTAGACAAAGCTGAGGCCTCTCTGCTGCTCTTACTAGACTTATCAACAGCCTTTGATATAGTAGACAATGGCTGTGATCATACACACAATTAGACTCGACATAGGTGTGAATGCCAGGCAGATGTAAAGGGTGCAATCAGACAACAACATCTGGGAAGCGCCCCGCAGCCATCATCTGCTCCGCTGCAGAAGCGGAGTTAAAAGACACTGGGGAAAATCCAGTAGTAAATGGGTTGCGACAGGCCACAGATGGTCTTTCCCATGTCCAATCACTCCAGTGCACTCTCATGCCATCGGGATGGTCTGATCAGGCCCTCCCAACTCTGTGCCATCGCCCCCCCCCCTGCAGCATGCGCATCATCACAAACTCCATAGGGAGCCCTCGGTGTGGAGGTGTGATTCATTGATTAAGTGCATGGGGGAAAAAACAGGACAAAAAAACCCCTGACTTGCCTGCAGTTTTGTCTGATCACACACTGATAGACTGCGCCTGCAACTCAAAGGGAGGTGTGATTATGCAACTGCAGGTCAAATTCCTTGGGGGGAAATAGCCTCACTCCCCCCCCCCATTTTTTCTGACGTCTGTGACCACAACCAATGTCATCCTATTAAGGTAGAAGCAGGGATTAAGGGATCTGCTTTGGGTTGGTTCAAATCATTCCTTAAGGGCAGGACTCAGAAGGTTGTAGCTGTGGACAACTTTTTCTATGGTGTGGAACCTGCCTTGTAGGGTTCCTTAAAGCTCAGTCTTGTCCACCATGCTATTCAATCTCTGTATAAAGCCTTTAGGAGAAATCAGTTGTGGTTTTGGGATGTGATTTCTATATTTGTTTGTCTGCTGCAGTTGAATGGCTAAGGGTAAACAAGATGAAACTGAATCCTGACAAGATGGAGGTAGTGTTGGTTGAGAAGGCTGAGATCCTGAAGGATATGGTACTCCCTACTTTTGTTGGGGTCCAGCTGACTCTTGCCAACTTGGTTAAGAGGCTATGGGTGATACTTGAACCAGCTTTATTACTGGAATAGCAAGCTGATGCAGCGACAATAAAAAGGCATTCTACCAACTCCACTTAGCTTGGACAGAGGCCTCCTACCTTGTCTCTGCTGACCTGGCCAAGTGGATCCATGTTATGATTATGTTTAAGCTAGACTACTGTAATGCACTCTACATTGGTCTGCTGTGGAAGACAACTCGGGAATCAACTTGGTACAGAACATTCTGGCCCAGCTACTGTTAGGCACTCAGCGGGATCTGCATATCATTCCCTTCCTGTAGACACTCCACTGATTTCCGATCAGCTACTGGGATCAATTTAGGGTTCTAGCAATCACTGATAAAACTCTTAAAGGCACTGGACCCACATACCTGCAGGACTGCCAATCCTACTATGTTCTGGCAAAGCCTTCTGAAGGTGCCGCCCTGCAAACAGGTAAAAATGTGCAAGTGCCCATTCAAGTGCATTCTCTGTGGCATCTCTTACACTATGGAATGGGATCCCTAAGACTGCAAGAAAGGCTCCCACACTCCTAGCATTTTGCCAGCTTGCAAAATGTGCAAAACGGAATAGTTCAGGAGGGCATTCTTAGAGGAGCAAAGCTGTGGCATGATGGATAAACTCAGGAGGTAATCCTTTTAGGGATAAAGTTGTTCCTGCATGGATGGTTATGTTTCTTTAAATTTGTATTTGCATATATTGCCGTCACCCCCACCATTCGCCACCCCCATTCTACAATCACAGACCAACTGCATTTTTTTTTCTTATGGCAAATCTTTACTGTTAGGCCCAGATGTTGTTACCATATCTTGCAGTCCACTTGCTGGTTGACTGAGAAGTTTTATCATCATACCTGTAATCGGCCTTGAATCCCAGCAAGAAAGGGAGACTATACACAAAAGTAGTAGCAGTATGCAAGGAAGTTCAAGTCAAGTCTGAGGCTGTTTACCCACGATCCCATTTCTTTATTTAAAAAATAATGATCTCTCTGTGTATTGGGCCAGAGAGCTGGCCACGGCTCCTGAGTAATAAGATCTAAAACAGGAGGGGGAGAGGTGAGACCGAAACTCTACCCTCTCTAAGTGGCACCCCTGCTGAAATGAAAGTGGTATCATCTTCATTATTGTAACATTCACATAAAGCTCCAGATGGGCCCGTATGTCATGCAGCATGTCATAGCAGTGGCAATGGTGCATAAATAAATTTTATAGAACAAACTACATTGTTTTAAAATCAGATTAGTTGAATAGGGAAGATCCTCCAACATAGGCAGGCTTACAATGAATTAACCATTGATGCGAGAGATTTACTTCAGTCTTGTTAAAACTTGACAAACGATACATCGTTTTCAGTGTGACAAGCCCACTTTTGGTGCATATCTGCACCATTTGAAGTTGGCTTGAAGGAACAGTCAAACTCGTGCATGAATCGAGCAGGAACAGAGAACAGGCCACACGAGGCATGTTAACTTGTCAGTTTATCTAAGAACAGCTGTAATATAATTGATGCATTCGTCTTCTGTTTGCAAGTGCAGAGCTGGAAGAAGTTTCCAAAAGGGATGAGGGAGAATTTCGGTGAGAAACTTGTCCTAGTTCGTATGATCAGGAGATGCAGGGATGAAAATTACATACTGCAGATTATCTAGTAGGTTGTATTACAGGACTGAAAGTTTGTCTATTGGGGAAAAAATTCTATGCAGGGTTTCACCCTTTTAAGCCTTCCAGGACTTCAAAGGGCTTAGAAGGGTATAACTCTGCTTGGGGTGGCCCTGCTGGAAAGGGAACAGACAGGGTGAAAGAAAGGTAGCTCTTTGTGTGAGCATTCCCAGATTGCTGAAAATGTCTATCTGTAGCCCATTTTAAAGACATGTCCATTGGTTTGGCTGCCTACCCCCAGCTTGTTCTCAACTGTGTTCCCCTACTGTATGATGATGCAGTGAAAGGTAGTTCAGCAGTTTGAGACCCGAGTACTGCATGACAGAGTGAGCTCCCGTCTCTGGTCCCAACTCCTGCCAACCTAGCAGTTTGAAAGCAAGAAATTACAAGTAGATGAATAGGTACCACTTCGGTGGGAAGGTAACAACCTTCTGTGCACCTCGGTGTCTAGTCATGCCGGCCACATGACCACAGAAATGTCTTTGGACAGCCCTGGCTCTTCGGCTTGGAAATGGAGATGAGCACCACATCCCTAGAGTCATATTCGACTGGCTTTCAAACAAGGGAAACCTCTACCTTTACCTTTAATGTATAACATGTTGCTACCTTTTGTATCAGATGGACTTAAAATCTCAGGAGCCATTGTGAACATTACCCCTCCCCCCAAGAAATTTAGTTACCCTTCTTATTCTTTCTCTAAAAACACCTTAGATCATCAATCTAAATCCAGTGCTTTTTGTTTTGATTTGTTTAAAAGACGCTGGTACTTTTATATAAGTTTGCACTGATTTCCACAAATGTCTCCGTCAGGACTTGGGAGAGCCCTTCCCCCTGCAAAAGGTGTCGATACGAACATAAGAAGAGCCCTGCAGGATCAGGCTAATGGTCCATCTAGTCCAGCATCCTGTCTCACACAGTGGCCGACCAGTTCCTCAGAATGGATGGCCAACAACAGGGCATAGAGGCCGAGGCCTTCCCCTGATGTCTTCCCACCAAGTCACAACCGATTTACGGCAACCCCAGCAAGGAGCTTTCAAAGCACATGAGAAACCAAGGTGGTTTGCCATTGCCTTCCTCTGCAGAGCCTTCCTTGGTGGTCCCCCTTCCAAGTACTGACTCTGCTTAGCTTCCGAGATACAATGAGATCAGGTGCTGCCTTCCCTCCTCCAGCCCAG
The DNA here is from genome assembly GCA_029233225.1 of Lepidodactylus listeri. Taxonomy (NCBI): domain Eukaryota; kingdom Metazoa; phylum Chordata; class Lepidosauria; order Squamata; family Gekkonidae; genus Lepidodactylus; species Lepidodactylus listeri. The sequence goes on from JARCFY010000012.1 coordinate 20,236,729, forward strand.
TGTAGCAACAATAATCCAAACAGGCATCCTGCCTTGCAGTTCAAGCCTATGTACATATTTACTGGAAGTCAGTCCCACTGTGATCAAATGAGGCTTAGTCCTAAGTATGTGTGCATAGCATTTTTGGCCTTAGATGCTGAAAGATCTGCTCTGACTCATGTGATTACCATGCAAGTAATATTTCCCAGATAAATGAACTTTAACATAACTTTCCATGACTCATTAATTTTCAAAATGATGCTTCAAATGAAGGGACAACTTTTTAGAAGAAAATATGTCACTGGTTTCCCAGAAAACCCATTAGAATTATATATATTTTTTTGGTAAGTGTGCTATCAACTTTGCTTTCTCCTTTTTCGCATTTCAGCTCTCTGTTTTATTTTTAGATACATTTTTGCTCAGAAAGAAAAGCAGACACCTGTTCAGGGTGGAGGGGGGGGGGGAATGGGCCTTGCAAGATTCCCGAGATGAGGAGCGGAACAGCTGTGGTGGTTTTGTCAAAATAAGTAGGGCATCCAAGGAAATTGCACACAGCTCCCTATTCCCCAGCTGATTTGCTTCAGGATGAAAAATTCAAATGTAATCTTTCTTTGAGGGGCAAAAGAGTTTGCATGTATTTTGGGGGGCTCTCTTGAAATGCATGGCATTCACAGCACTAGTGTCTGTCCTTGAGGGATGACATACCGCCTTTCATATCTGCCAGGGATCTAGGTAAAGGTGAAGGTTTCCCTTGTTCAAAAGCCTGTCGAATCTGACTCTACGGGGTGGTGCTAATCTCTGTTTCCAAGCTGAAGAGCCAGCACTTTCCAAATACTTTTTCTGTGGTCATGTGGCCAGCATGACTAAACGCCGAGGCACACGGAACACTGTCACCTTCCCATCAGAACGGTACCTATTTATCTACTTGCAATTCCTTGCTTTCAAACTGCTAGGTTGGCAGGAGCTGGGGCCAGAGAGGGGAGCTCACTCCATCAGGCGGCACTTGGGTCTCGAACTGCCAAGTTACTGACCTTCTGGTGTGCAGCTCAGCAGCTTAACCTCTGAGCCACCGCAGCCCTAGCAGGAGATCTACATACCATTTATTTATTTATTTTAACCTCACTGCTCTGTCCAGTGGGGATTCAGCGTGGCTCACCACATCATTCTCCCTACGGCCATGCATGCTCTCGGGGACAGTGGCATGTGTGTGTGGGGTTTTTTGCCGGTGCCCATGCTTCTCCGATTAGTTTGGTGTCGGGGCTGGGGGGCAGCAAGTCAGGCCCTTGCCGCTGGTAGAAGCTTACCTCACCCTCGCCCCCCCCCCATCACTCTTCTTTCCTCTTCAGCCCTTCTTTGGAATGGCTGTTTGATCCTGGTCTGTTCTTGGCTCTGGAGCAGCTGCCCTTGTTCCCGGTTTCTTTTTGGAAGTCTCTCCTTCTCTGCCCCTTATATCTAGTCCTTGGAGGCAGTGGGTTGAGTCTCCACCTTGCAAGCATCTTCCAGGGCTTCCCAGACTTGCCAGCTCTGGGTTGGAGTTATCTAAAGATTTTGGGGGTAGAGCCTGAGGAGAGAGGAGTTTGGGAAGGGTTCAGTGGTATATAATGCCAAAGAGTCCATCCTCCAAAGCATCCATTTTCTCCAGGAGAACTGATCCCTGTCACTGATCTCTGAGAGATCTTTAGGTCCCACCTGGAGGTCGGCAATCCTCTTTACTTCTCCAACTTCTGGACCTTCAAAGTCCATCCCCCCATTACAATCTCATAGCAACTTTTCTTCTTTTATTCCTGCAGTCCTTTCCTTCCCTCCTCTCTGTTCCACTCTCATTTGATGACTGACCCTGGCCAGATAATATGAAACTTCTTAATGAATTCTGCTTCAAGAGGTTCACACTGAAGTCTCCCTTTGAAGTTATTTTGTTGAAGGATGGCAGATTTCATAGTAGCAGTGCTTCGTCAAGGAATATTGAAATGTTCCCACTGATTACTGAATATTGTGATTTCTAATGTCAGATTTGCATCCATTTATTCTTTTCCATAGGCAGTGACCTATTTGTCCAAGGTAGATAGCAGAAAGGCATTGTATTGATTCATTATGAGATATATTACTTTGCAAAATGAATGAATGAGTCAGAGACAATACTGCTGAAGTTATTAGGTCCCGTGAGTATGTTGCCTCAGTGTATATGGGGAAATAGTTGGCATCTTGTTAGAGATGTAACAGTTCTGGAAATCCTGAAGTCATAGAAAAAAAATATTTTTTCCTAGATGGTCTTTTTTTTGTTGCTTTAACACTGTAAAGTATCATTTGTTACATAGCAAATTAAATTGTACTCCTTTGGCAGATTTCTGGAATGTAGAAGCATTAATGCCCTGTTTTCTACAAGCAAAAGGGAGCTGCTGACTGCTGCACCCTGTGCACCCTGTGCTAACACATTTTTAAGACATATATGACTCCTGCCTATTCCGTTTTTGGTTTAAAATGTAGGCATTAAAATGTTCAGGGTAAAGGAATATAGATCAATTGGTGTGTGCTGATTTACATGTTTTGCATTGGGTATAATAATAATAAACCTGAAACATTGTTGTGCAGTAAACAACTTGTATTATTTATTTATTTACTAGTTATTATTTAGAAGTATGAGCTTGGCGTGACAGCTCTGTACAGACATACACTGGCAGGCCTCCTGAGCAAAACACTGGCCCCCTGAGGACAGCCTCCAGGTGGTGGCTGGAGTGGAGATCTCATGCCATTACAACTGATATTTAGACAACAGAGGTCAGTTCACTTGTAGAAAATGGCCACTTCAGAAAATGGACTCTATGGCATTATACCCCATTGAAGTCCTTTCCCTCCTCAGGCACTGCACAAATCTCCAGGTATTTCCCAACCTGGAGTTGTCAACCCTAGTGAATGTTTCCCTAGGGATACAGCCCATTCTAGTATTACAATTCTACCAGGTCATTCAAATTAGATGAGGCAATTGGCTGTCTTTTCCTGTCCAAAGAGATTTGGGTCTTCCAACTTCATAGCACTCCTCCGCTGCCTCTGCCTTGTTGAAAGTTGATGGGCACACCGGGAGGGTGTGTGTGCAGAAGGTAGCCTCGCCTAGTGTGCAAAATACCCTGGCATCAGCCCTGCAATAGCCTGAATGCAGGGATTTTAACAAGAAGTACAAGATTATCATTCAGTGAAGGTGTAAGAAGTCCAAGCAGTCAAAAGTCACAATGATGATGAATGATTTCTCTTGAAAGAAAGCTTGGGAGGCATAGCGTGATTTCCTTCGCTTGCCATATTTCGATAAATAACCTCCCCTTTTGTGATACAAAACATGTCAGAACAGCATTGAAACATGATGGAAGCATCTGAGCTTGGAGCTCAGTCTTCTGATTTGCCAAGTCCCATTGTAATGAATGTGGCAGAGTCAACAGGACAAGTTAACTTTCTGTTATTCTCCCACTGATACTGAGGCCAAGATTTTCTGAATGAGGCCATTTCGAGATGTGTATTCTTAATTTCTTCCTGCTGCATGTAATGATCCTGAATATCTGAAGGCAGATGATAAGTAATTAAAACAAATATTACCAGTTTTTTTTTTCTTTTCAGGTCAGAACTCACCATTTCGCAAGGGAAGAAAATGTTTCAAAAATTGTGCAAGTCCTGTTTTATACCACTATTTCCACCAGCTGCCAGTTCTTTGTTGCCATTTTATTCCTTGTATGCTGTTTTGTCTTCTTTTCAGAATTAGTCACAAGTGCATTCCTATTGCATCAAGCATCACATCGAGGACAGGATGATGTCATGGTGGTATATCTTATGTGATGACCTTATGGGTCATTGGGGGGGGGGGGGAATCATGATCAGTTGGATTTGCCCATGTCACGGAGGGCAAAATAAAGGGACATAAAAGTGAGGGCAAATGAGGGCAATTTAAACAAATACATGTTCTTTTTTGCAACGGTGCTGAAAAAGAGTACTGAAAAAAATCAACAAGAGAAAATGGGTTTTGGTACTAGTGAAGAATGTTCATGAAAAATGATGCGTGCTTTTGGCTGAGCCCCGATAAAACATGCTTACCCCTTTCAAAGTCCTGACCTAAAATGTTATGTCTAAATGGCAGCACAGCTCTTTTCAAATATGACCTTAAGTTCTTTGGAATGGGAAATTATTACTGTCCAAATGCTCTACCATACTTCCAACTTTTTAAAAATACATAATAATCTGGAATTTGTTATTTTATGAATTCTGTCCAATTTATTGATGTATGCATGTCTGGTATTGATATTTGGTTGTGCTGTTTGTTCTATAAATCAATGTCAATAAAACTTTTTTTCCCAAAAGCTGTTCTTTATTTATTGAAAGCTGAACATACACACGTCAGACATTGCATCTGTTTTACATATTTCAAATTTTCTCCTAATTTAGCACTTCTGCGTCTTCAGCAGGAAATTTGGCTTTGATCTCTCCGAAAACCCTCTTCAGTAGGTGACATATACATTAATTAGCAATAAATTACCTGAGGCACTTAAAGATGCATTTCACAGCCTATTTGTCTTGTGAGGTGACATTTGGATTTGTAATTTCAGTTGCAAAATGGTTAGAGGCTGAGTTATAAAATGACCCAAATCTATTTTTTTGTTTTATAATGTGATTAAAAAAAAACACTGATACACACTGATTTGCACTGATATATTCTACCCTCTTTCTCTATATGGATGTATCCTTCTAATCAAGTCAAAGATCACATCAAGTCTTTTACTAATTTGCTAATATAAGTGCATATATTGCAAGGGAAGGCAGAGTGGTATAGCCCAGTTTTCTCAGAGCTTGGGAGCTAAGCAGGGTCAGTTCTTGAATGGGAGGACACCAAGAAAGACTCTGCAGAGAAAGGCTATCGTAAACCACCTCTGCTTCTCAGTTGCCTTGAAAGCTCCTTGCAAGGGTCACCATGTTCATTCCAACTTAACACCACATATGTACATTAGTACATATATTAATCTTAGCAATGTGGGAGCTGATGCAAAACACTAATCCCACACCACTGCCAGTACCATTCAAAATTCAGTGGCAGTGTAGGCAAACTGTTATTCCCCATGGCATTATCACCCTCTCCAAAACGCTGGTGATCCTGGGAGAGAGAAGTAGCCACGTTGGATCCAGCTAGCTTTTTGTCTCTCATCTCACATAATTCCCCATTTGTACTACAACCCCTGTTCTACACTGGTTTTGTACATGCAGGTCTCAGCATAGCTTTTTGGGTCACCAAAACTCCAAGGACTTGGCTATATAGGTGTTGGGTCCTGGAAGTCTAGCTCAAAATGAAAAAAAAAAGTTTGTAAAAAACCTTGTACAGAAAACATGTATAAAGAATGACATTATAAAAGCTTTTCTGAAAAAAAAACTCACCTCGAGAACCTACAATGTGTTCTTCACACTATGAACCTTGTTGAAATCGGTGTGTGTGTGTGTGTTTCAGACAAGCTTTTATAATTACATTCTTTATACATGTTTTCTGTACAAGGTTGTTTTTGTGTGTGTGTGTGTGTAAATATTTTTATGGTTCCAACTATGCAGCCGGCCAACTGAAGAAGTTGATGGAAACGTCTTCTTTAAGTATCTAGAACAGATGTCTTTGCGAAGGCTGATTTGAAAATATTTTGGAAACATGGATTCCTCCTATGATGCTGAACTTATTACATGGACAATATTTATCTTTGAAGGAGGAAAACATTGCATCTCCTGCCTTGTTCGTAGTTATGGTAGTATGCACTTATTTTTGATGTTGTGACACCACCAACTTTATATTTGTGAATACAGTATATATTTTGGCAATTTTGGTAGTGTTTTCTCTAGTGGATAGTGTTTATTTTGGATGGATCGAAATTATGTCTGCTAAGTTTCTCTAGGATTGCATATTGTTGGGCCAAAGTTTAGCCATTCAAAAGGAAAAGAGAGGGGGGAAAGCTTTTTTCCTGCACTCAGAGCTTGAGACTAGACTTTTGTTCTTGCCAGCGGGCAGTGAAGCCTTGTAATTGCTCAAGTGAGACAAAAAACAAACAAATAAGGAAAATTCCTTCTAAACTTTAAAATTCACCCTGGGCCCATAACCCTATTGGGATATTTAGTTAATATAGCAGAGTTTTGCCCAGTCATAGAAGCAGGACACTGAGTGCAGTAAATAAATCTCCCAAGAAGCATATTGCAAAAAAGGTACGATTACCTTTATTCAAGAAGATCCAGTTCACATTCAAGCTGCAGTCAAAAGAAGAGAAAGAAGCCTAATATAAAGAGTACTTTCTCTATCACAAATGGCCAGCTTGTCTGGCATCATGTGTGTAGGAGTATGAGGTCACTGTCTCTACAGGTGAGACCTGCAGAGACATGTGTCTTTTTTTTTTAATTCTTTTTATTGGTTTTTTGGTAATACAGATACATAGAACTGATTAAATAACAAGTTGCACAAAGTTATTAACATTGCGGTGTTAGGGAAATGTCACAAAAAATATGAGCTATACTTATCAATAACTAATAGTTAACAATGCTGATAGTACTGATGTAAGTCAGAGCTAGAAGGTAGTAATTATGGTTTTTTAGAGTGAGCTTGTGATTTCCAGAGGGTTTTGTTTTTGTTTAGGTATAAATATTTTTGTTTGTTTGTTTGGGTGTTTGTGTATTCAGGTGATTACATGAATGTTCATTGAAGTAGAATGTGATATATAGGTTTATATGGTTGAATATCTGATGCATATAAATATTCCAGGAATGGAAACCATTTCCCTACAAAATTAGAGGGTTTTGGATAAATGTCTGTTTGTTTGATGTAGTCCGTAATTTTTTTCTAAAATCAGATGGTCCCAGATTTTGTTGAGCCAGTCAGTAGTGGTAGGAGCCTTGTCTGCTTTCCACTTAGATGCTATTGAGGTTTTGGCAGAGACATGTGTCTTCATGGAAGGCCATGTGCAGCGAGTGAGAGGACAAAGCGAGAGGAGGGGATCAGAGGGTAGCTCCCAGATTAAGATAAAGAGAGGCATCATATTCAAGAAGATAACACACTTAGAATGATGTAGCACCCCCATGTCCAGGCATGCTAATTCACTCACTCAAACAGTATTTTAGCTGTTTTTGTTTTAATTATATGTGTTTTTTTTGCAGGGTGTAGGTTTGAAATGATTTTAAAATGTGATTTCATTATGTATGTTTTAATTTGTTAGCCACCTTGGTGGCCCCTGTGAGGGCAGAAAGGTGGGGTATAAATTTTGTAAGTAATAACAACAACAACAACAACAATCTGGCTGGCAAGTCATTCTACAACAAAGTGCAGCTGCCATTGGAACAGTCAAGCCCAAAAGGAAGGTGATAAAATTTTCCCTGTCAGGATCAGCTAGAATTTGAACTAAGGTTCAGATTCTATGTTCTGATTTCCAAAGCAAGCACTTCGTGAAAGCCCAGGGCCTGGATAGTGTCCAGGTTAACATTGAAAGCCAACAGTTTCTCAAAAACAGTTTTAAACCACGTTGACCCATAAGCGTCTTCTTTTAGGAGTGCCAGGTAGCCCTTGCTGCTCAAGTATGACTAGATGAACCGTCTAAACACTTGTAATCAAGCCCTTGCCTCAAGGGAAGTTTGGCCCAGTTCTGAATGGAAAGGCACACTGGCCACACAGTGAGGAATTTTTAATAATTTTCTCAGAAAATATAAAGACGGTCAATGTTTTATTTACTGAGCTAATCCTTATGGCTACTCCACAAAGGATAATAGGAGTGACTTTTAGGTTAAAGACTTGAACCTCACCTGGAACATAGTTCCCACCTCCATTTCAGAATTTTTTTTTTTTAATATACTACCAGCACAAGTTGTTGCTTCTCCTTATCAGTGACTGATGTGGCCTCATTTTCGATTAAATGTGAAAAGGATACCCAAATATGAAAACTCCTTCACTTGCTGGATTTCTTCCCCATTCAGAGTCCATCTGAACACTGAAGGACTCCTTTTTTTGTAGGGGGAGAAAACAACTACTTTAGTTTTCTGGTAGTTTATTTTCAGGCCTACCTTAATACAATATTCTGAGAAAAAAATTAATGATCTCTGCAAACAAAATCTTGTCTGAGACAGCAGTGTCATCAGCACAAAGCAGAAGTGGAAAATTGAAATTGGCTAAATGGGGTAGATAACAAAGCTCATTAAAGGATATTGGAAGATCATTCATATATAGATTGAACAAAAATGGGGCCAAAAGGCAGCCCTGCCTATCCCCTTTATCAAGGTTAAACGGCTCAGTCAGCATGCCACCATAGCTACAGTGGATCTGAGCTGTAAGGTCCACATGAAATTGCTGTCCAGATTCTTGTTCTAGGGAGGATACCCAAAGCCCCTTTCAGATAAAGAAATCCTATATAAAGGGTGCCATTTGGGAAACCTGGTGTATTTTTCTATCAAATGATGTAGAACCAGACAATGGTCGAAGGTTGAACTACCCCTCCTGAACCGTATCTTCTCCTGACCCAGAATATCACCCTGTTCAAGCCAATCAGTTAAGGCAACTAGTAAATATGAAAAGTATAATTTGCCCAAGCAAGATAATAAATTGATTGCCCAATAGCAGCTTGGGTCTGAGCACTGACCCTTCTTGAAGATTGGAACTATTATTGTGTGCATCCAAAATTTTGGGATGACCCCAGACATGTTTGTTTTCAAAAATTGTGAAGCAAGGATCTCTGCCCACCAAAATGGATTAAATTTGAATAATTCATTTGGGATAAGGTCTGCTCCAGGAGCCTTCCCTGAGGACAGGTGATGGATCAAGCCTTCAACTTGAGAAGGGATCACTTCAGGCCAGTCAGGAAGAGGTCTATTGGGTTCAATCATCTCAGAAGTAAAAGTACACTTAGAGTAGCAAATATTTTTAAAATATGACTCCCAGACTTCTGGATGAATACAAAAGGGAATGCTGTCATTAGTTTTTACAGCCAAAATTAAATATCCCCAGTCCCTATATAAGTTGTCCTTTTTATGCTTTATTAGATCTCTATAGTATCTCTCAAGAGACAAGAATTCCTTCAGAACAAGTATGGTATTATTGCTCTTTAGCCTCCTATTTTTTCACTGTAGTTCTCTTTTGATAAGCCCACACTCTTTGTCAAACCACGTACCACGATTCTTGGGGGCCAGGGGCCTCACAAAAGGAGGACTATCAGGCATAATTTTAGAGTGCAAGGGCTTGAAGAGGGACAACAGCCTATACAAGATAGTGAGATTACTCCAAGCTACATCAGACCATGTCATGTGAAAGAACTTACTAGAAAAAGCAATTATGCTTGGATTGGTTAGTGGCAAAAGGAAACCTGCTCCCCCAAAGAACATGGTGGCTAGACACCATAAAAGTCGACACCAGCCTGAGCATGGAACAACTCAAAGAAACAGAAAAAGACTGGAAAACTTGGAGAAAGCTGGCCCCTAGAATTGCCAAGAGTTGAAACATGACTGAATGGCTAACAACAACAACAACATCAGACTCAAATAATAATCTCCTTAACACTTCTGGGGAGGCCATCATATCTTGGGCCAGGCAAGCAGGGTTGTCATTCCAGCAGATGTGACATGGGGAGTTTTAATTCTGGGATATACAGGCTGTGTTCAGACTGGCAGTTTGCCCCGATATAGGCACATTTCTCAAGCAGATTAACTGGGCCGGTTCACACAGCCACAGCTGTGTGGCGTTCCCGTGCCATACTCACCCCGTCCTGAAGCGTTTTGACCCGCTTTTTAAAAGTACCAGGTGAAAGCCATGGCAAGCCCTTTGGATGCATGTTGATCCCACTTCTGGAAGTGTGGACACAAATAAGCTGCAATCAAGTGGCACCAATGATGTGAACCCACTGATCCGGCAGAGATGAGCATAACCGCCCATGCAACCTGTGTGCTTGAGTGCACAACCACCCATGGGGACACTTCCGCCTCGCGGAGTTAAAGCTCCCAGCCATGGGATCCGGCCCCAATTGCTGCTGCACCTATGTGCTTATGCACCCATGCGCCTACGTGTAGGTCGGCAAAATGGACCAAAGCCTTTCCTGCGACAACTTGGCCTGGGTATTTTTGCCCCGCTTCCCTTGCACTTCATTCTGCCAGTCTGTCCTCTGCCACAGTCTTGCCTGATTACAGAGAGTTTGACAATGTCTCTTTCAATAACTTCACGTGTAAATATAGCATGAACATAGGTAGGGATGGAAGGAGAGTGAGGAATACCTCACTGTATATAGAGAACCTAAATAAAATTGTTTCTTAAAGCCAATTCAGCTCAGCTTCCCAGCACATGGAGACCCTGAAATTCTTTCTGTGAACTTTATACTTTAGTCGACCTAAATATTTGTGTCATTTCATTGCTGTTTTTGATCCTTGTATAACTTTCTAACACCTTTCGGCAGCAGGTTGCCAAGGTCCCATCAAGCCTGAATAACTAAGATGTGCCCAGACAGTATAGTAGGTTCAAACAAATCCACTCCGAACCTGCAAGGAATTAATGTCTTTTTATATATAAATAAAACAGGAGAAAACAGTGCCAGAAAAGAAAAGAAAAAGTAGAGATTAATCATGTTCCACGAAATAGCTAGCGGCATCTAGGTAGCTGGCAGGTGTTCTAAAAGAATATAACGAATAAACGCTACCACGTTATTGACAGGTTATACACTTGGTTCTCTTTAAATATACAAGTGGATAAAAATACACAGCTAATTAGTGGTCCAAATCCCAATCATCTTTTATTTCAAATTCAGTCTGGTGCATTTGCTTTGCTAAAAGCACTGCAGAGGCTCTCTCTCTGCATTAATAATCCATTTACCAGTGTTCTGGGATGAAATTCCTCTACAGTTGCGAATTTTTGGCAGAACATATAACTGAGTCTACAACTTTTTCCTTTAGGACATTGTCATCTGCACATTAATAAACAACATCCTTGAAATATGGCCACTTACTGCCTATTTTTTTTATTTTTATTTTTTTGTAAGAAGCAAGCAGGGAGGGAAGGCGGCATGGTACACCCCAATCTTGTCAGGTCTCGGAAAGCTAAGCTAGGTCAGCCCCGGTTAGTACTTGGATGGGGGACCACCAAGGAAGACTGCAAAGGTAGGCAATGGCAAACCAACTCTGCTTCTCATTTGCCTTGAATGGGCCTTTCTAGTGTTGCGATAAGACTTAACGGCACTTTATGTACAAACACAAGCAGCAAGCAGCTAGACCATAACGCAACCCTGCAAAATTAAGCTGAAATTGCAATTGGGAGAGCTTTGAGGTCCCAAATAATGGGAATTATGGGGTTATTGGAATAACTCTCCCCCCAAAAACCCCCCCACTGATCTAGGGAAGCATTGTTAAGTGGTCTGGGGAGATATAGCTCCTCCCTCTTTTCACAGACAAATGTCTTGCTAACCTTCCACAAAACTGGTATACGCAGGGCTTTTTTTGTTGAAAAAAACCCAGCAGGAACTCATTAGCATAATAGGCCACACCCAACAGCAGAAACTTATTAGCATATTAGGCCACACCCCTGACAGCACAGCTCCTTCCCAGGACTGGCTTCCCCAGGTGCCCTGTGGCTTGTGAGATGCCTGGGGAACCCGGGGGTGGGGGGAGGAAGCTATAGGCGTGGCCAACTCAGAAGCCAGCCGGAACTCCGTCCCTGTGCATTCCTGCCCAAAAATAGCCCTGGGTATTCGTTATTAAATATGCAAAGGGGGGGTCTATTCAAAATTAATTTTCTACCTCATGTGAAAATGTTAGCTAAGTATTGGTGTATACAACTGGCTCTGGGAATTGTGAAACATACTGCTCACTTCTACCACCAAAAAAACACATTTTCTCTTGTGTGGGGGGGAGGCATGCCATCCTCCAGGTGGGATCTGGAGATCCCCTGGAATTACAGATTATCTCCAGACTACAGAGATCAGTTCCCCTGAAGAAACTGGATGCTTTGGAGGGTGGACTCTATGGAATTCTACCCCACTGAGGTCCCTGTCCTCCTCAGGCTCCATTCCCAAATCCCAGGAGTTTCCCCCTGCACATCTTTCACTGGTGGTCAGAAGGGACTGGGCAACCCGGGGGGGGGGGAGGGGAAGGCATTTCAATGCATTGGAATTTGGCTTGGCATTGTGAATACAGCAAGAAAAAAATGTGTGCAAGTGTTTTATTTCACAGAATTATCTAAAGTTTTTAAGTGATTCACAGACAGACACTGTTTAGGTATGCTGCAGACTGGAACTAAATACTATGGGAGTTGCATGGTGGCTGCTGATAGCAGCAGCCTGCATCTGTTCTTCCTCTCTAAGCTGCAGTGACTTTCCCCTGGAAATGGAAGCTGATCATAGATGAGTGCCTGTTCCTATGCTGTTTCTTTTGATAGCTGTTTGGATTTCTTTCTGTGGTTTTGGTTCTCTGATTTTCACTGTTGGCTTTGTAGATTTCTTTGTGGATGTGTATGGTTTTTAGACACAACACCTATGATTTTTACACATGCAATAGTGTATAAGTAGAAGATACATCTAATGTATAAGGCTGATTTACTGCTGCACCAATGTTAGAAAACGTGTACATTTTACAGGTGGTGGGAAAGTAGTACAACGAAGCAGGGGAAGGCAGGAAAATACAGATTCATGAGCTCAATTCACACAAGGGAGAAGTTAAATTGAAATGAAGATTTTCAAGTTGAATCAGCAGCAATGAGATATTCAAAACTATCCCTAAAGCAGATGAAGGAAAACAGGATGGGAAAATTCACAGTAATGCCATGTCAACAATTTTTTTTTTAACTACTACTATATGTTATGGAGGAGACACAAGGTTGATGATTTTGGCAGCAGCTCCTATAATTAAAGCTCAATATGCTGCAAATTTCAGTACCATGTGTAGGCATAAAATTTCTGGAAAGGTTATATAGAGGAACTAGAGAGATGTCTAATCTGTAGTGGGAATTTGTGTGGAGGAAGCCAGTAGCAGGAGTCGCCAACCTTCGGGGGGGGGGGGGGGGCTGGTGATCTCCCAGAATTGAAACTGCTATCCAGGTGACAGAAATCATTTCCCTTGGAGAAATGCAGGGTGGACTCTGTGGCATTATACCCCACTGAAGTCCATCCCCTCCCCAAACACCTCCCTCCCCAAGCTCCACCCCCCAAATCTCCAGGTGTTTCCCAGCCCAGAGCTGGTAAACCTACCATTAGCAATAAGGGTGCCTAAGGTTCCTGGAAGCTAAGAAAAGGAGAACTTATTGGCTTTATTTTGTCATAGGCTGTGATCACATGAGCAATTTGGCCCAGCACAGCCACTTCAGGTCAAATGGGCGCAGACAGCCACATCTGTCAGGCATTTCCCAGCCATACTTACCCCATTATAGGATGACTTGGAGCTGGGTTAAGAAAGCACCACATCACAAGTGATATTTTTGGTTCCCCACGCAGTCATTGCACATGGCCGGATGTCTGAATGCAGGGGAGCGCAGGCAGAATGGATTTGACAGTCTGAACCTGCAAATCCTTTCTGCCACTGGGGAGAGGTTTTTTTTTTTTTTTAATTGCCTATATGTGCATTTGTGCACATTTGCACACATGTGAAGTTATGTGCATGCATGCATTTTGACATTTTTTGGGGTAGCACACTTTGTGGCTGAAGCACTACAATAATGTGGATGCCTGACCACAAGATTGATGTGTGGGTAACCCGCAGCAGAGTGTGCTGTGTGGCTGATATGCCCTGCATCACTTTAAACCAGTTCAATTAGAGGCGGCACCATATCACGCCAAGCCACCAGTGTGACCACAGCCATAGTCTCAACTGATGGGGTCTAGATAGCTGTTCTCCTGAATCAAGAGCTCTGTTGGGAGGAGGATTTAGGGCTTTTATTCTGTTTAATTCATTTGAAATTATAACCCACACTCTCTGCCCAAGCTCAGGTAAGTGAAAAATGTTTTGACATATAAAATGAAATCACATGAGTGTACATGCATATATACACACACACACTCAAGAACACCACCCGTTTTCAAAAAAAGTCTCTGATTATCTTGTTGACATTAGCTAACATGGAATGTTAACTTCACATTCCAAAATGATGCTATGAGTCAGGGGCGATTACAGGTTTTTGTGGTCTTTGGGCAAAAAAAACTATAACCAGTCCCCTTTACCCTTTGGTACAGTCCCTTTCGCCTCTAGCCACACCAGGGGTGTAGCCGGAAAAATTTGGGTGGGGGGCGTTGGGAAATCCTGTGGGGCAGGAGAGCTGGGGGAGAGAGCAGTGAGTGGCAAGCCCACCCACAGCAGAGGAAGAGGACCTCCATATCATCCTTCAGAATATTGTGAAACCTACTTTACATTCATAGAATCACAGAATCATAGACTTGGAAGGGACCACCAGGCTCATCTAGTCCAACCCCCTGTGCAATGCAGGGAATTCACAAATACCTCCCTCTCCACACACACAGTGACCGCTGTTCCACACCCAGAAGATGACAAGAAACCTCCAGGATCCCTGGCCAAACTGGCCTGGAGAAAAATTGCTTCCTAACCCCAAAGTGGGAATCAGCATTTTCCTGGGCATGTAAGAAAAGGCCACAAAGACTAAGCACTGAGGCAACCCTTTCTGCCCTCCCTCTCATGATCTGCCTAAGTTCACACAATTAGCATTGCTGTCAGATGGCCATCTAGCCTCTGTTTGAAAATCATCACCTTCCAAGGACACATTCAGTGCCATATCATCCAATTAAGCCTATAATGCATCAAGACTGCAAACTGCAGGCTTCTTCATCATGTCCTGAAACACACACACGCACACCCTTTCTATATTATCCAAACTGATAAAAAAAACTCTTGGAAATGTAGAAACTTGCTCTGCTGATTCTGGAATTTTCTACATCCAACATAACTGCTTATCGATATTTCTCCATGTTTGGATACACAATATCTCAGTTCTAAAGTGTCATGTATTACAATTGGAGGGGGTCATATCTACTACTCCTTTTATTTGACATTTCTATATTATTGGACAAGCTTTGAAGATTACAAAATGCCCTGGAAAGCAACTTATTCTCTGACAAACAACATAAAAGAATATATATATATTTCCAGAGTTCATTCCTTCTCACAACACCTTTTTTGGGGGGGAACATCTACTTAATTCTAACGGCTTTTACAGGCAAACACATTTGAATTGCATTTTACATAATTACTGACTCTAGAACAAAAAGGGATAATTCTACAAAGAAGGTTAAGCAATCCATGTTTTGTTAAAAACCAGATACCCCTTCCATTCTTTACGCATGATGAGCAGAGTCTTCTAAATGCATGAAATCCCCCCCCCCCATTATTTGTCCTCACTTCCACTTTCCTGGGTTGCAGTGTGCCAAATGGGAATCCCCACCACCACCGCTGTATCACAATAAAAGTGTTTGTTTCTTCCTTTGAGCATAAAATAGACTTTGCTCACAGAAGTGTGTGTGTTTTCTCGGGTAGGTGATCTCTTTGATTAGCACCATCTTCCACTGAACTCACTCCACCCACCCAACAACGTACAAAGCCAGGCTCTGGTTTGGCTCCATTTAACTTGCTATAGGAAGACTTAAGGATAGCTATAGGTACTGAGGCTAGAAGGTAATAGGATTGCAAGCCTTCAGGTGGACCCTGGAGATCTTTCAAAATTACAGTTGTTCTTGTGAAAGACAGAATGCAGAGGCGGCAGCTGCCACCCACCCACCCACCCCCTATTTTCAACCGCTTTTGAACACTCCACCCAGCAAAAATAAAGCCAAAAACCCTCCTATTTGATGTGCTGCTTATGAAGAGGCTTGATGGTTGGCACAAGCAGATGGGCTAAGGCATGTACTGGGCCATGTACTGGGCCATGTACTTCAGAGCATTCAGGAGCAACTTCTTTGTGCACCAAGCAAACTGCAAAGAGGAGGCTGGGAAGGGAGAAGGGGGAGGAAAACTCCTTCCCACATTAGCAAAAGCTGTTTTCAGCTACCTCTCTATCCCTTCTTTTTCCAGCCACCTCTGAACACTCTCCCAGCAAAAATAAAGCCCTCAAAAGTTCCTAACTTATGTGTTGCTGCTGAGGGGAATTGATGGCTGCCCTGCATGAGCTAGCAGGCTAACATACTAAGAAGACTGGGCCATGTGCTTCCAAGCCTGCAGGAGCTTCATGCACCAAGCAAAGGGAAAGCGTGCCGGGGGGGGGGGGAGAGAGAGACTCCATCCCCCATTGGCTAAGCCAGGGAGGGAGGAGGGAGGGAGCAGAGAGACTCCCTCCCTCATTGGCAGAAGCTGCAATTGGAAGTGGGGCCCCCTTGTAGCTGTCATTGGTCGGCAACTGACCAAGAAAGCCCTGACTTGTTGCCAAGCCTGCTATGAATTGGGTTAAACTCAGGCTACATTATTAAGGACGGCTATATATACATCCTTGAAATTTCAGGAGATACATTTTTATTACTCCTTGAATTTCAGGAGCTGTTTGTGTCATTTTGGGTGTCCCTGAGCTGACCTGAAACAGCTCATTTAGGGTAGCATTTTGGCTTGGGTATATCTGAAAGAACCCCTCCTTGAAGCCAATTCAACAAAGACCCCAAAGGGAGAAGGAGGGGCTGCTGAAATACTTTGCCATCCTCTCATTTGCAGACTGCCCTGAACTGCTGCTCTTCTGTTCTTATGCAAACAATGCTGCTTGCACCAAGCTCAGACAGGAATTATGCGTCTTGTCATCAGACTTCCTTGGTTTTCATGAAAAATTCACTTGATAATGTCCCTGCAAAGAAAGTGAGGTCTCGTCATTATCACTCTGTTATGTCCGCTGACTGCCACCAGGTGCCAGTGACAGGTAGTCCAAGCTTGGCTCCTGGAAACAATAGGGGCCAAGGATCCTGAACCTCCAGGAGTACACTAATAGGGACTTTGGTGGGTAATTCAAACCCTCCAATAGGACTGTGGGCGTGTCCAAGGGGGCTGTATATAGTTGGCCGCCTCAGCCGGTTTTCAGTCGTTGTTGTGTACGAATAAACTATGAGCTGATCATCACGCTGTTGTCCTGCTTCTCCATGCGTCGAACCCAGTACGCAACACACTTTCTCACCAACAAATTAACTACCCCTCATAATTTTCACATGAGTGGGTGTTCAGACACAGTACACTTTCATTAGGTCAACACAGTATCTCATCCAGTGCATGTCTAAACCAGTCCTTCAGCCAGGTCAACATGAACTCATGATCTAGTAAACCAAACCTAGATCCCAGCCCTGAATGGTACTCTATTGCAGGCTTGAGAAGCCTTGGGTATGTTCTGCCTGCCAAAGACTTAAACAATAACAACAACAACAACATTGTCAAGCG
Organism: Lepidodactylus listeri; assembly: GCA_029233225.1. Taxonomy (NCBI): domain Eukaryota; kingdom Metazoa; phylum Chordata; class Lepidosauria; order Squamata; family Gekkonidae; genus Lepidodactylus; species Lepidodactylus listeri. Next base: position 20,254,063 of record JARCFY010000012.1, read on the forward strand.
CATTGTCAAGAGCATTGTCAAGTACATGGTTGGTAGGCTGTGTTCAGTTATGCATAAGAAATAATGCTTGACATTAATTTTGACTTCATGGGTGATGGGACATCCATCCAAGGCTATAAAAAGGTAAAGGTTTCCCTTGGGCGGTGCTCTTCTCCATTTCCAAGCTGAAGAGCCAACACTGTCTGAAGACTTCTTCGTGGTCATGTGGCCAGAATGCCTGTTCAGTCCTGATGCATGGATGCAGAAGCTGATCTTGGCTGGCCCCAGAGATAGCAATGGGATCCAAGGAAGGAAGAAGTCAAAGGTAAAATGTTTGTTGATCTACTTCAAATACATGGTTGCTTTTTTCTCCTTCTGGAAATGCATTTTTGCGTCCTTAGTCTGAATTAGGAATTAGTCCATTTATGCAGTTCTCTTCCTTAGTATTCTGAAAGTAAGCTCTTCGCTCCTCCTCCTCTTTAATTCTGGAACAAGTTGTAGAATTTTTAAAAATAACTCTCAAACTGGGGCAAGTGCAAACACACTCCACTTTTATTTCTTTCTGTTCATTTGAATTGCCCTCCCATCTGCGCGTGTGCAATCAAGAACACTGCAAAAAAAAAAAATCTTGATGTGTTTGTATGTATGATTGCATGACAGCTCTTATTGTGCAGTCTTTTTAATGGTTTGCACATGCACACTCATGCATTAGTTTAACATCAACCCCTATGTACAATCACATGAAAACTGCACACATGAGTGTATGCATTAGTATTACCAAGAAATGAAAAAAGAACAAACACAGTGAACAAATAGAGTGCATGGTATTCTAAAAATTGGGAAATAAAAAAAATGGCATTCCTAATGCATTGGCTTCAGTTGTGCAAAACATTCAGTTACACAGGACTGAACTACTGAGACTTATTTTAGCATAGTGGTTTAAAGACTGAACTGTGCACAAGTTCAAGTCCCACATCCACCAGAAGCTCACTAGGTGGCCATGGGCAAGATCCCCCTCCCCAACTCTGTACAATGGGGATGATAATGCTACATTAGCTAGCATGGTTATTGAAAATATTACTAAGATAATGTATGTGCAGGGCTTTGAATGCCCACAAAGCACTCTGTCATTATTATAATGATGGAGGATACGCAAAAGAGTTTCAGATAACTGAGATATAGATAACCAGATCTCTGCAAATTAATTTCGGTGTTAATACCATGTGTGTAATATTGGCCATATGGCTCGGGGATGGCAGATTTCCAGAGCAATTACAGATTAAAGAGGAAGACTAAAAGCAGGAGAGCTGTGCTGAAGATTCCTGAACAGTAACAACCATGTTAGGTGTAATACATATAATGAAAGAAAGAGCTGGTAATTGGTTTGACTACATCCATGTCTCTTCGCCTGTATGATATTATAGAACAATTGTCAATCAGGTTAGGTTTCTGAATGGCTCAAACGAGACACCACTGCCATCTTCTGGTCTGACAAGCAGCACTGGGGAAAGCTGAAGCCGGTATGGTCAGATCAGAATATGGTTTCAGAGGGCAGCTGTGCTGGTCTGCAGTAGAACAGGATTGCAGCCCAGTAGGACCTTAGGGACCAACAAGATTTCCAGCATACGAGCTTTCAAGACTCAAAGCTCTCTCTGTCAGATACCCCCCCACAAAAAAAAAAACCTTGTTGGTCTCTAAGGTGCTGCTGGACTTGAGTCTATGTTCAGGTGTAGGCTCTTGGAATCAGTAATAGGGTAAGCAGATGCAAACTAGGACTAGAAATCTATGAAGAGGGCATTTGGGCATGTCCAGCTCTGGGTTTGTGTCACAGGGTGGCATGTTGGGACACCTTCTGGGGGCCATGGCCAGACACAGGGTACACTGCTGACCAGAGATACTTGGGCTTCCTGCTGCCATCAGGAATTCGAGGTTGCCTTAGATGACCTTGCAATGTTGCATTAGCCTCGGGGGCAATCTCCCATTTCTTGATGGGAATGGCACCTTCAGCGAGAAGGGCGAAACTTGCATACACATTGTAGCCTCATTAATGGGGCTTTGAGGAATGTGAAAGAGTCGTTGTTATGTCCGCTGACTGCCACATGGCACCAGCGACATACAGCCTGAGCTTGACTCCTGGAAACAATAGAAGCCAAGGATCCTAGGCCACCACTAGCTTTCCAATAAGAACTCTGGTGGGAAACTCAAACCCGCCAATGGGGCTTTGGGGGTGTGTCCTGGGGACTGTATAAAGTTGGCCCTCGCGGCCGGTATTGCATGTTTAGTTGTGTACCGATAAAGAATGCTGTTTGCTACGTCGTCGTCTGACTCTTGAATGCTACGAACTCAGGACACAATAGTTGTCAACTCCCACCTCCAGAACACTGTGTACATTGTGTTGGGCTGTGTGTCCACACACTGAGGGTCAAGCTTGCCAGGCATCCTAGACAGAACCTCTTTTCAATGTCAGGGTTCAGCCACTGACAAGAAAGAGGTTCCTTTCACTCACATGGTACTGGGGTAAGGATGTCCAAGAGAAAAGGAGTATGATTTCAAAGCACAGTTCAGACTGAGCACCCTCTCATTAAAAAAATAATAATAATTAAGCACTGATAATGCTACTCTAAACACTTACCCCCATAGCTGAATCATGCATCTTTTAGGTTGATGACGTTTTCTATCATATTCCCAGGGCATGGGTGGCAGACATGTGATTCAGCAACTTAAACTGGTCCGAATGAACAAAGTTTGAGTCCAATGGCACCTTTAAAGCCAGCAAAGTTTTATTTAAGGTGTCAGCTTTCGTGTGCAAGCACACTTCCTCAGACACATTGAAACAAAATTTCTTCAAGCCTTACATACAGGAAGATGAGGGGTTGGAAGCGTCAGTCAACTGATGGGAGGGCTGTGGACAAGAATATGTGGGGATGACATAACTTCTGGTTAAAAAAAGAAGGTGAAATAGGTAGTTCAAGAAATCTCCAGAAACACTATGGTTTTACCATGGAGTATCCAGCAATTTCCAGGGCTTCCCCAGAAGTAGCAAAGGGTTGCTCTAGAAATCACCAGAAATACTATAATTTTACCACAGAGTTTCTGGTGATTCCTAGAGCTACGCTTTGTCACTTCTGGTTTTGTAGCAGAAGTGGCATGATCCTGCAGCTAGCATTGCGGGTTTTTAATTTTTCCCTCTTGCTGCTGCTCAAATCAACACTGGGCAACAGGATTGGGAGTGGAGGATTACCTACTGCAACTGGGGGCTTGGCAGCCCTAGTTCTTGAAGAGGAGTAAGCACTGAGTAGGTAACTGCAGAACACAAGCATCAGAGTACAGGAGGTGGAGAAAAGGCTTTGGCAATGTGTATCTGAGAGTTCAGAACCTCAGGCAACAATATGGGAATGGAGCACAAAAGTGTCCCTATTCCCACATGTGATACATTGGGAGGCATGACAGATGTATGGGAAGAGGGGACAGGAAGTGATGGCCATTTGGAATACATGGCTTTAAATGAAGGGATTCATGGAAGAGAGTTCCATCCATGAATGCTAGTTGTGGTGACTAAAGGCGTCCCAGCACCTCTGAATACCGGTGCTGGGACACAACATCAAAGGAAGGCCTTGGCCTCTGTGTCCTTTTTGTTGGCCCTGAGACTAGTCTGAAACAGGCCATTGGACTACGTGGATCCATAGTGATATTCTAATGGTCTTATGAAGCATAAGTGCCTCATATTTCCTATTCTTTATTCCCTATCTCTCACAATAGACCTTGCAGCTCTACCTACCCGTTTAATTTTCACACTTACATGATGTATTTAATTTACTCATTTATTTATTTTAAACATTTGTCAACCTGCTTTTCTTCCAGGAAACTGGGACTCAAGGAGGGTAACAACAGTAATAGTAGCATATCATAAAGACACAAAAAACCCGACCTCTGACTTGCAATAACGAATTTCAAGAAGGACAAATGGTCACCCTCCAAAGCCAGAATGTTAAAAATCACTTATCCTTTGAGCTGAAAGCCCTTCCAAAAAGTTTGTTCTTGTTCTTCCTCTGAAACCACAGAAAGGATGTAGGTCTTCAAAATTATGAGATTCTGACATGTGAGATTCCTTTTTAGTAATTTGGTTGGCCACCACCAGACAGCTTGCTGGGCTAGATAGAGCTTTATCTTGGGTATGAGACTCCATTTTGGGGTCTAACAGATTTCATCCATTGTCCTGGTACAAATTCAGCTCAACACTCCGAACTGGATAGCACAACAGTGAGCGGCTACTGTGCCTTCCCTTCACGCAAAAAAGACCTCCTCTGGAAAGCTTCCTAGCTTTTCCTCTAACAAATGCTAGCGGACACACTGTGTCGAATCCAAAGCTGTTCAAAGGGAAGAAGTTGCTGTGCCTCAGGGCCTAGCAGAATGATGGATACAGGGGTGCTCTCAAACACCGCAAATGATGTATTATTTATTGAATGAAGTATATATCTTTTATTACTGCACCATTTGTGTTTTCTGCTTCTGGGCCATAAAACGTGTTGAGTCATCTCTACCTCAGGGACTAGCTGATACAGCATAGACTTAACTCAAGACCATTTTAGGTGAAGGAATGGATGTGGGATTGTATACATTATCTGTTCCCCACATATTTAGCAGGTGAACATACAAGTGTACAGACTGGACCTGGATGGCCCAGGTTAGCCCAGTCTTGTCAAAAGCTAAGCAGGGTGGGCCCTGGTTACTATTGGATGGGAGACCACCAAGGCAACCCAGGGTTACTATGCAGAGGCAGGTAAGGGCAAATCACCTCTGAATGTCTCTTGCCTTGATCTACAGCGTCACCATATGTGGATAGACTTTCTCTGTGCAATCAGCATAGATGCAAACAGCAGGGTCTCTGATTCTGTCTACAATGCACATGTTCATTCTGTTGGCATGCATTCAGTTGGTCATCCCAAAGGGCTTGAACATGTTATAGCAATAAGATATTAAAATACATCTTTAAATGCAGTATTAAACTATGACAGTGCCATCCTAAACAAAATTAGGACGGACCTCCAAATCTATTGCAGATCTGGTTGGCTCCAGTTGTTCCTTTCTGCTAAGTGAGCAATTTTCCATTGGATAAAGATTCTTTCTATTGGAGGGTGAAGATTCCTCATTTGCAGAAGGGAACCATTGGATCCAACGCACTGTGAACATGGAAGGCAATTGAACATGACTCCATAATTTTTTTCCGTAAACTCCATAAAACCTTCAGCCGAATGCATGGTGCTTAGAGGTGCAGCCTGCTACCATGACACTTATTCCCGTCCCTTCAATGTGTTCACTGTATCTACAGTTGTTCATGCAGTGATCAAGGTTATCCTCCTGGGCTAATGAGCTTGTAAATCCCACAGGAGGAGAAGCCAGCAGGCAAAAAAGGTACAGCTATATTTCTAAAAATGGGTTCCCATTTCTACTAAACACAGATCTCAAAATTCTTATGTGCATTAGTGGGTGTTTGTGCCAGACAACAGTGCATGGTATGAATCTCGGTGTTTGATGGTATGCCCATTTTGTGACTACACTGTAATTACCATAATCATATCAAAATACTTGTTTCTGTGCCTGATTGTCAGCTGGGGGGGATGTGTTCTCCCCCCCAATTGAATCTTTTTTTTGGTTTATTTGCTCATATGAGGGAAAGCCACTGTCAATAAAAGGACTGAGTGAACTTTCTCCCTTGGGTTGATTTAGATAGAACATCTGCATTGCACACAGAAGATCCCAAGTTCAATCCCCAGCAACTCCACAAAAAAAAAATCGGGATGCAGAGGCAGATGATGGGAAAGAGAGAACCACAAGAACTGTTTATATGTTACAGTCAGGGGTCATTTTGAGCAGGAGCTCGGGGGAGCGCAGCTTCGGCAGTTGGTGCCAGCCCCCCTCCCGTGGGGAAATGCCTGCTTATGTCATGGCTGCAGCAAAATGACCCCATCCCCTGGAAAGGTTCCTCCAACCAGCCTTTTGAAGGCTTCAGCCACCACTGAAGCTATCCTCCCAGAATAGTGGTATTTCTGAGGTTTGGATTAGTAGCTGTCCCCTCTCTGCCAGCCCTTCCTTCCTTCCTTCCTTCCTTCCTTCCTTCCTTCCTTCCTTCCCTCTCTCTCTTCTTTCTTTCTTGCCTTCTGACATACTTCTAGTGATGTCAGGTGGTATAGCATATGCAAATAAGTTATGCTAATGAGTTATGCTAATGAGCTCCTGCACCTCTTTTTCTACGAAATGACCCCTGGTTACAGTGCATGCACACACAGCCCACCTGTACATGTGTATAACTGGTTTTTCTTTTTTATGAAAGAAGCAACACACTTGCACTTTCCAACTGAAACCAGGAACCAGTACCTGGATAAATGTGGGGTTTATATCCCACATTCATCTGCACATGTGTTGAATGTAATATGAGAACTACTTTTTTTTTTAAAAAAAAGAGGGTAAATTGTGAACAGATCAACTCCTGCAAGCCAGAGAAGAAAATACTGACCTTGATAGACAAACTGACCCAGTAAAAGGCAGCTTTTACTGTAGGAGTGTTCAAAGCATGGCACGTGTATTGTGCCAACAATCCTATAAAACAGGACTTGGTGAGACTAGATGTCATCATGACCCACACTGAGCTGTGCCTGGACTCTGACTTGGAAGCCTCTGGGGGGCGGGGAGCCAGAGGCATGGCCTGGGAGAGAGCAGTAAACTCTGGAAGGCCCCTGCAGGGCAAATACCCTGGCCCATCTGCTCCAGAACTTGCCCCTGGGAGCTTGCAGTGAAAGCTCCTCCACCAAAACATCCTTCTTCCTACCCCCATAAAGCACCAGTCCAGGACTTAGGGCTGTCAGCTTCCACTTGGGAAATACCTGGACATTTGGGGATGGACTCTGGTGAGTTTTGTGGAGGGGAGGGAGCTCAATGGGGTATGATGCTATAGAGTCCACTCTCCAAAGCAGCTATTTTCTCCAGGGGAACTGATCTCTACCATCTGGAGATCAGTCGGAATTCCGGGGGATCTCCAGCCCATACCCAGAGGTTGGCAACCCTCCCAGGACTCAGGCTAACAAGCACACCAGAATCCGGCTCCACTCAGCAAGGGCGGAAGGCTCATCCTGAGATAGGCCCACAAAGACCTCGTGCCTGTGCTCCACCTCCTGGGCCAGATCACGGTGAAGGTAATCCCTTGCAGGATTCTGGCGCCGGTTAAGTCTGGCAAGAAGAGTCCCAGGTGCTGTTTTCAGAGCAGGTGGAGTGGCTGTCCTCTCAGCCTATTCAAACCTAGGGCTGGGAGGGGAAGCTTGTTGGGTCAACCTGTTCCAGCACCTTGCTGCCAGTTCCAGCTCCCATGGTTGCCCAGGCCTTGTTATCTAGTCCTGAGAGCGCTACCACTTGAGGAGACCTTGCTGGCACTGGTGGCTGGAGATCTCCCGGGATAATTACAATTTGTCTCCTGGTGACCGATGAGCTCACCTGGAGAAAATGGGCACTTTGGAAGGTGGACTCTATGGCATGATACCCCATTGGAGTGCCTCCCTTTCCCGAACTCTGACCTCCTTGGGCTCCACCCCCCCGTCAAAAAAATCTCCAGGTATTTCCCAACCCAGAGCTGACAACCCTGCCTATCTGCAGAATACAGGATACTGGAACTTTTTAATAAATATTCAGAGGTAAGGCTGTCTTACATGCTCCCCCCAAAACCCTCCCCCCCCCCCCGAAAACTGGAAAGTATGTTTGCAGTGTCCATTCATGCCTGTGACAGACGCCTGGCAATCAACGGTGACTTGTCACTGAGCAAACGCATGGCACAGAATGTACGCTGCTCTTGAGAAAAGTGGGAAGGCTGTTCCTTGAGAGAGAGCTTTTAAAATCATGTTGGCATACATATTTAAACACCGTCGTTGCAAACCTTTTCCACTGCAGCTCTCTCACAGCTGCATGGCCTGGAAATTAAGCAAGAGAAAGGATCATAAGGATGCTTTCGGTTGGAAGTCAAACAGGCAAAACAAAAGAGCTCCTTCCATAGTCTTATTATGAAGAATTGACTTCTTATTGCTTTATTCATAATTTGCTCAGCCTCCAGATGGAACTACGCAAGGTTACAAGGAACAGACTTATGTTGCATCAAAGGGTTTCAAACCTATGCCGACGCAGGGCCCAACTAGACTTGCCAGCCTCCAAGTAGGGTCTGGAGATCTCCCAGAATTACTACAGATTTCCAGACCAGAGATTGGTTCCCCTGGAGAAAATGACGGGTTTGAAGGGTGGACACTATGGAATTATGTACTGCTGAGGTCCCTCCCCTCCCCAATCCCTGTTTTCCCCAGGCAACACCCAAAATCTTCAGCAATTTCCCAACTTGGGGCCCACCATTATTTTCCAGTCCGCTCCATGGGACTCTTTTTTAAAAACTGTATGTGATTTCCCCCCCTTTACTATCTGGATCTCTTCTTTCCTCTCTTCTTTTTTTGTTGACACCCCCCCCCCCCATTTCTTCCAATTCTTCTGCCAGGGTGGACATCCATATTTTGTTATTCTTTTAACACACACTTTTAAAAGATTTATCAAATGCTGCCCCTGGGGCATCAGTTTCAGGGTGTGTGACTAGCAGAAGGGAGAAGAAGCCTTCTCTAACAATTTCCACCTTGCTCAATTTTTTTTGCTATCCCCCCCAAAAAAAACGGCTTTTGTCCTTGCTGCAAGAAATTGTGATTGAACTGTTTCATGGGATATGGAGAATTGTGAAACTGTATTATTGCTTTCCTCTGCTTTCCAAGACCATGATATAGACACATGTTCTGGTACAGAATATGTTCTGATAAGTGCATACATCTGGACCCAATATATCTGGACAGATCTCCTCCCACATGAACTTCATGAGTTTTTGGATTATTCTTAGGAGGTTTGTCTCAAGTTCCTTCCTTGTGAGAGGTGAGATCTAGGCTGTGACCACATGAGCAGTTTGACCCGACACAGCGCCTTCTCCCCTCTGGATGAAATGAGCACAGTCAGACAGCCACATCCATCAGCCATTCCCCAGCCATACTTATCCTGTCATAAGATGACTTAGAGCCGGGTTAAAAAGGCAACACATCACAAGTGGTGTTTTTGGTTCCCCACGGAGTCATTGCACATAGCCGGATGTCTGAATGTGGGGGAGTGCGTGCAGAACGGATTTGGCAGTTTGAACCTGCCGATCCATTCTGCTGTTTATTTGCGCCCATGAATTTTAACCCTTTGGGGGGGGGGAGTGTGCTCCATGGCTGAGGTGCTGCAATAATGTGGATGCTTTACCATGGGATGTCTCCATGAGTAACCTGCAGCAGGGTGTGCTGTGGCTGATATGCCCCGCAACACTTTAAACTGGTTCAATTAGAGGTGGCACCATATCGCACCAAGCTTCCAGTGTGACCACAGCCCTAGTGTAAACTGGGGCGTAATGAGTTTTGGTGGCAGTTGTTGGTAGCTGTGCTGCACTGAGCTAATTGTGGTAGGAAACTGGTGGCAGCCATCTACAAGCTGGTTCACATACACAAGGGAATGAGGTGGGTATGAGAAGATAAAGTCCTGATATGGTAGAACGGGCCACAACACTTAACACTGCAAATGGTAGATTCCAAGTCCCAGTTCCTTCACTAAGAGAAACTCCATATACATAGAAATTTAGTACAGCAGAGAAAATGGGTCTCTCTCTTTTCTTTGCATGTATTTCTGTTTTTCCGTTTTTAACACAGGGCTGCATTAGAAAATGTGACCCACTATGACCATCTACCAGCCAATCCCTTCTACTACCTCGGGCTCTGCCACCTCATCCCCCTGCATAGGGTTGGCCAACTTCTAGAAGTCTTCAGACTACAGAGATCAGTTCCCCTGGAGAAAAATGGCAGCTTTAGAGGGTGGACTGTATTCCGTTACAGTTTGTTGAGGTCCCTCCTGCCTCCAAATACCACCTTCCCCAGGCTCCACCCTAAAATCTTCATGAATTTCCAAACTCCACCCAGCTATGTGTGAACCGGGGCCAAGAGGTATAGATGTCAAGTTGCTCAGGCTGTATAGAAAGCTGAGTAGAAAAGCTGTGTAGAAAGCTGAGGAGCAACCCTGGCTTATCCTCTTACTACCATTTCTCCATTGCAAATACACAAACACAACCTTAGGCCTCTGGTACATAGTCATACTCAACATTCTTATTGTCATTATATGTTTTTTTAAGGTCCAGATCAGTACAACATCTGAGCAAGCTACGAAGCTATTTCCTCTGAACAACATTGGCTGCTCTGTTGTTATCCATTTCATTTCCAAAATACCAAGAGGAAAAACTTGCACAGAAGGGCTGACATTTCCCATACTCCAAGTCTTCCTTCTGCAGAAACTGTCTTGGTGCCAAAATACATAGGAAATCTGTAGATCCGTAGTGGTTTGCTCTGATTTGTTTATTTATCTTGGCAATTGGAAGGTGTCTCCATTTAAATGGTTGGCATTGGCTGCCCTCCGGCAATGCTCACAATGTATGCAAATGCACATAGCTTCCCTCAATTGGCTTCGTTATCTGAGTTGTTTGTAACAATTATTATAGTGGGTTTTTTCCCCTGCAGGGAGAGTACTTTAGAATTTTTACCAAATTTATCCTAATAACTCAGGCTAAAGTAGGCTGACTTCACCCAAGGCCACTCCAAAGCATTTTGTTGCTAGAGAAAATACATGGGTCTCCCAAACCAAAAGATGCCAGGGCATAATGTTCAAAGGTGGAATCAGCTGCCTAGGGAGGTGGTTAGCTCCCCTTCACTGGCAGCTTTCAAGAAGAGGCTGGACGAATATTTGTCAGAGATGCTTTAGGCTGGTCCTGCATGGGGCAGGGGGTTGGACTAGATGGTCTGCATGGCCCCTTCCAACTCTATGATTCTACAAGCTGGAGGGGGAAGGATCTCTTTCTCCATTCTAGCAAGGCCTATCAACCTACCAGCTGTCTACCAATGACCCTCATTCAGGCTGTAAGCAAAGAGCAGGCATACCGCATTAAGGAGAGCACAATACTGTCTTGAGCACACAAGTCACTGGCTGGGCTTTGCCTTATGGGAGCCATAGTGAAGATCAGAGGAAGACAGGCTTGCCAACTGCTCTGCCCTCAGCAGGCATTTGCCCACTGCCAGGGTCACCTGTCCACTGATGATGATGACTGCAGCAGAGAAAAGATGCCAGGGCATAGTGTTCATACCCAAATGTGACACTGACTTTGGATGACACTCTAGCCATCCCCATGAGTCTTTCTGTTTTTGAACCCGTCTGTTGCCACAAAACATTTGACCTGGAAGCACCTTGCAAGAATGTCCAGACAGCTTCCTATTATAGTCAGGATTGCTTTTTGATCTGAACTCATTTCCTTTTTCGGATTTGCCCAGAATTTATGAAAAGAGTGAAGTTGGCAAAGACCATATGGGTCTATTATATGAGTGAATGTGTTGCAAACCCAGAAAAGCACATGGATATTTGAATGGGGAAAAGATCGATATAAGAAGAACATCTACGAAGAAGAAAATCAGAATCTTGATACTGATGTGTCTGGGAAAGGGGGACACTGCTTCTTGTGGTACCTGTAGCAGGATGAGCTCTCCAGCTATGAAATGGCCTGCAATTAGCAAGTCTATAAATGGGTCTTTCTGCAAGTATTACTAAATGCAGTACGGTACTCTTAATGTCACATGCCCATGATTATCAGAGGTCCCACAGAACATTTAGATGTACATGCAAGGTCCCTTTTACACATTCAGCAACACAGTTCATAGTTAAAACTTACAGACTTTATGTGTATAAGAGTGCATAAGTGCCTTGCAGGGCAACACTTTCCTTCATCTCAAGAAGGTTCTTTGTGCTGGAGAAGAGCTGAAGAAAGTGGTAAGATACGACCTACAGCACTTCAAGCTGTTGGGCATTTGCAGTTAGCATCATTGAGCATGGCTGGGTTGCTAGGCAACAGCTGTGGGCACATAGTCACCTGGCTGGCATTCTTGGAGGATGCATGTCCTGAGGTCAATCACAGGTCAGACACCCTTGAAAATCTCCTACCTTTAGAGCATGTGTGTTGCTTTTGCATGACAGTAGCTGGTAGCATTCCTCATGCTAGCAGAAGAATTTACTGGATCATACAACAGCTCCCATGCAACACTGCAAGAATGTACAAATTATTTGGATATTTGGTCAATACAGCATAATTTTCTCCTGTCATAGAAGTGTGATACTGAGTGCAGTAAATAAATCTTCAAGAACTATACTGCAAAAAAATATATTCAGGTAGGTCCAGTTCACATTCAGGTTGCAGTAAAAAAAAAAGAGAAAGAAGCCAGATCTAACAAGTACTTTTGCTATCACAAATGGCCAGCTTGTCTGTCATCATGTATGCAGGAGAGTGACAGCATTGTCTCTACAGGAGAGACCTGCAGAGATGTGTGTCTCCATGGAAGGCCATGTGCAGTGAGTGAGAGGATAAAGAAAGAGAGGAGGGGTCAGAGGGCAGCTCCCAGGTTAAGACAAAGAGAAACATCACATTCAAAGAGATAATACCTATACACCCTTAGAGTGATGTAGCACCCTCCAATGACTCACAAGGAGGAAAGAAATAGAGGACAAGTGGTAGCGATCTCATACTCTGTGGGACAAGTGCCACAGCAGCCTGCCTATAACAAGCTGTACAACTCTGTCACTGGTATCGATGACACAAAACTGTCAAAACACATACAGCGTCTACACATTTATTCATCTCATTGTTTTAAAACTGACAAACATTAAACAGCTAGGAAACATGGTGTATGCTTTGTTTGTGAAGAGCACGGAGCATAAATCTGTCTTGGACTGACTTTAACTTGATCGAAGCCAATGACTAATGGATGGGAATTACTGAGCTCTTGCTTTTGGCTAATAAATAACAGGCTCCCCCCCTTTTTTTTAAAAAAAAAGGTGGTTCTGATAATTGAAGATGCAAGCACCACTGCATGGAAATGCCTCGTTTAAGAAGGTGTTGTTTTTTCCCGGGGGGGGGGGGTTGCCAAAATATCTCTAACATCTTTTAAATTCAAATCAACATTCTGTGTAGCTGTATTCTGTGTAACTCTTCTGGCACCCTCATGTGGTTCCTCATTCCTCATAGCCTCTCCCCCCAGGGAGACCAGGGAGTTAAGATTTTCTGCCATCTTAAGTATTGTATATATACTGTTTTTACCTATTGTTATTTATTGAATTGTTTTTAATGTAGTTGTATGTGACTGTATAACACTGTTGTAAGCCACCCTGAGTCCTGCCTGTAGGGAAGGGCGGCCTAGTACATCTAATGTTATAAATAAATAAGTAAACAAACAAATAAATAAGTAAATATTTACTACACATTATTGCAATAGAAACTAGATGGGTTGAGCGTGTAAGTACTGCAGAGCAACAAGAACAGGACTGGCTATAATGTAACCTGAATATTATGATATACTAGGAATAAGGCCCGTTGTGGAAATAAATACAACGGGCTCTAGAAAGAGGCTCTGGGAGAGTGCCCTGGCCTTGGGCACTCAGTGTCAATTTGCTGTGGCGGCCTCAGCTAGGTATAATGACACAGAGTCCACCATTTTCTCCAGGGGAAGATCTCTGCCATCGGAAGAGCAGTTGTAATTCAGCATGATCTCAATTCCTCCCCCGGAGACTGGCAGCAATGGTTCTCCTTGAGGGAACAGGTGGTTTGAAGGGTGGAGTTGATGGCACTGAACCTGTATAAGGTCTCACCCCTGCTGAAACCTCACCCTCTCCAGGGTCCACCCCTCAAATCTCCAGGAATGTCCCCACCTGGAGCTGGCAACCTCACCTCCCAGCCAACCATCAATGTATCATTATCTGCCCCCTGGCTTCAGCTTACTATCTCCTCCCCCCCTCCCCCCTAGAGAGCAGTTGTAATTCTGAGTGATCTCCAGCCCCCACCTGGAGATTGGCAACAATGGTTCCCCATGAAGGACTTGCAGGCTTGGAGGGTGGAGTCTATGGCATTGTACCTGTCTGAGGTCCCACTCCTCCTCAAACCTCACTGTCTCCAGGCTCCACCCCTCAAGTCTCCAGGAATTTTCTATCTGGAGTTGGCAACCCTATCTTCTTTCAAGCCAATTATCAACCTTACTCTTCAACTTTCCATTTCCCCTCCCCCTCCACAGTGCTCTGAAGCCCTGACTGCTATGTCACATTGGCTGTCATAAAGGGTCCGTCTCAGCAGGGTATGAGGACATAGAGTCCACCATTTTCTCCAGGGGAACTGATCTCTGCCATCTGGAGAGCACTTGTATCTGAGTGGTCTCCAGCCCTCACCTGGAGATTGGCAACCATACTTCCCTTGGTGGAAAAGTAGTCTTGTTCTGCAATGGGGACCGAAGCAGCTGACATCATTCTTCTCTCCCCCTTTTTGACTTGCACAACAACCCTGTGAGATAGGTTAGGCTTAAAGTCTGTGACTGGCCCGAAATCACCCACTCAGCAAGAACCTGGGTCTAGTAGATCCTGCTCTGAAGCACTGACTGCTTATTAGCCAGCCAGCCGTGGTGGAGCTAAGCAGGAGAGAGGGCCTGAGGAATTTCACACAGCCAATATGTTCCGTTTCAGGCACTCTTCAGTAACGGTTTCTGTCAGGCATTTTACACAGAACCTTATTAGTACCGGTTCCCTAATGGAACATATTGGCCCTTTCACACAGAAACGTGCCTCTCCCATTGGGGAAGCATTCCTGAGCCGGTTTACCTTGAAACCTTCTCCCAAGCATTCTTCAGTGCTTGTACTGGTCCTGAAGCCCTACGGGCTGCTGTGTGAAATGGCCCCCTGTTTCTGACAGTTTATTCTGACAGTTTATTCTGGGCATGCTGGCAGTGTGTGGGGGAGGGAGTTATGCTGTTAGTCCACTGTCTTTTCACTGACAGAAGCAGGCCACTGAGGGGACAGTTAGACCCACCTGGCAGTGGCCAGAGGAGAAGAGTGGACCCAGCACCCAGTTGGTTCTTCCCCTTCACTGGCTTCCTCCAGACTGAGGCCAGGACGCTGGCTGGTGGCTCTGTGGGCAGGACTGAGGCAAAGCAGGGAGAGAATGCAGCCAATGGCCAGGGTCCCCCTTTTGAGTGGCAGTCCGTCCAGCCTACTGATTTTGGCGCCCGATGAAATCTTGCCCCTTGGAATCTTAAAACGGCTTTATATAATAGGAAAGATTAGCTATATAAAAAGGGGGATGCATCGCGGGGAGGGCGGGATATAAATGTGAAGAATAAATAAAATAAATAAATAAAAATATATTATTGTACTGAACACTGATTGTTGATAAAATAATAAACAGTGGCGGAGGGTGAACATCCATCTTCCAAATCCCAAACACTGAAGAAAAGAGTCCTGCAAATGATGCCATTTCAATGATGTCAGCAGATATGCACAAACAAATGTATTTTTTAAATGTATTTACTCCTTTCTATGCATCCCTATATTATCGTTGTTCACAAGATGGCACTTACTGACACTGAGTAGCAGCACCTTTTTTTCGGGCTCTGCCAGTCAGAACCTTATCTATGAGTACTGCTGCCACCCCCTTTTTTTACATAAAAGCATAGGTTTTACATATAACACAACCTACACACCAGACCATAGATTTTTCAGTGACTCAAACAGAACTGTCTTATACATCCTGTAGATGAAATGCACATGTGAATTTCTGCTGTTATTTATTTTTTATTATTTTCTTCATTTATACCACTCCAGTTTCCCTAGTGGGGACCCAAAGTCACTTACATCCTTTTCTTCTCCTCCATTTTATCCTCACAACAGCCCTGTGAGGTAGTTTAGGGTGCAAGGTTACCCAGCATGCTTCCAGGATTGGAACGTGGGTCTCTCAGATCCTAATTAAATACTCTAACCAGGGCTTTTTTTGCAGAAAAAGCCTAGCAAGAATTCATTAGCATAATAGGCCACACCCTACAGCAGAAATTCATTAGCATACTAGGTCACACCCCTGACAGTGAAGCTCATTAGCATATTAAGCGGGGGGCTGGGAAAGCACAAGGCAGGCATGGAAGCTTGCCTCCCCCCTGAGCTTCTCCACCCCACTTCAGCAATACCTTTCTAGTCTACCCCCCCTCCCCTAACCAGAGAGCTGGGGAAAAGTGCTGCTGAGATCCCAGAAACTTAAGCATTGCCTTTCTAATCTCCTACCCACCCCCTCCGAAAGATTGAGAAGGGAAGCAGGCATGTTTGCCTGGCTGCCCTTGGTCTCCCCAGCCAGCCCGCCAAGGTGTGCAGGCTGGGGAGACCAAGGGCAGCCAGGCAAACATGCCCTGTTCCTGCCCAGAGCCTCTCCGCTTTTGTGGAGAGACTTGGGGAAGTGAGGGGGATGGGTAAATGCCTTTCTCTCCCTCCCCAAGATCGGGGAGGGAAAGAAAGGCATTTTCAACATGTCTGGGTTCCCCGCCTGCCCTTTTCCAGCTGCCACATGTCAGCTAGAGAAGGGAACACAGAGAGGCTTTTCCTTGTCAATTTCACTCTCAGCTGACTGGTGGGGAGGGAAATTGACAAGGAAATCTGGAAGGGATCCCCAGAGGGAAAGACAGAATTTTAACATGCCACCTTTCCCTCTTGTGTGCAATGTGTGTGTGTGTGGGGGGGGGGGGGAGCATGCTCTGTAGTCACGCATGCCCGAGGTTTTTGGTTGCAGGTGTGGCCAACTCAGGAGCCATCTGGAACTCCGTTCCTGTGTGTTCCTGCCCCAAAATAGCCCTGTCTCTAACCAATACACCCAATTGGCAGTCCTTGTATAGAAGATCCTGTGTGCACTGACATTTCATATCCATAAATTATGAAAATGGAATGACTATAAATATTATAATCTAATTTCTCTGAATATAGAATGGGTGGGGGGAATCAACTCCAGTGTTCACACAAATGAAAATTTCACTTGCTGTTCCCTCTGATGAGGAGATCTGAACCCAGGGAATTTAAACCTGCATAGTATTATATTGTAAGTCTTGCATAATGGAGATTTTGCTAAATACTTTCACAAAACAGTTAAGTGAGGGACTTCACTACTATAAGACATTTTGCTGACCTCTGGTTTTGATGATTTTATAAAAAGGATATTCATGAAAGAGCTGTGTATCAACTGCTGTCAGACTTGATAGCCAAATGCGGAGAGGCAGTCGGTTTCTCTGAGTCTTAGATGCTGAGGACATGACAGGGAAGGACAGCTTGCCTTCACAAAAATTAAAGAAGCAAACACTATTAGTACCAATTTATTTATTTATTAAAGTAGATTTACTAGGCCGCCCTTCCCTACAAGTTGGGCTCAGGGCGGCTTACAACAAATAGCATACAATCTCAATATAACTGCATTAAAATGATCCAATAGATAACAGTACGTAGAATCAATATATGTACAAGATATAAGATGGCGGAGAAATCCAACTCCCCAGCCTTCTTGCAGGAGAGTTTATGGGGAATGGAGAATTATGAGAGTGCCAGAAGAAGCCTGGTCACTGTCCTCAACCAAAATCCCAGTGGAACATCTCTGCCTTACATGCCTTGTGGAAAGGTAACAACTCCCTCAGGGCATGGATGTCTTCTGGCAAAGCATTCCGCCAGGCTTGAGGACAGCCGGACTTCTCTTGGGCCAGGGACAACCAGCAAGTTCTTATTTCCTGAGTGAAATGCCCTTCCAGGGTCACACTGGGAGAAGCATTCCCAGAAGTATGTAGGTCCCTGTCTGCAAGGGGCCTTAAAGGTCAAAAACAAAACCTTGAACCTGATCTGGTGCTCCACTGGAAGCCAGCGCAGCTCATGCGAGGGGTCATGTGCTGTTCGAGGGGTCCCTGTAAGGACCTGCGTGGCTGTATTTTGGACCAGTTGAAGCTTCTGGGTCAGGCAACAGGGCAGGCCCTCATAAAGCGAATTACGATAGTACGATCTGGAGGTGACCGTTGCATAGATTACTGTGGCTAGGTCAGGGTGAGACAAGTAGGGAGCCAGCTGCCTGACCTGGCGAAGTTGGGAAAATGCCAGGTTGGCAACCTTTGCAACCTGGGCTTCCATAGATAGGGAAGAATCCAGAGTCATGTCCAGGCTCCTGATGGTCTGTGCCAGTGGCAGGGGAACAGAGGCACACCCTCAAGAGTCGGGAGCCTACCAAGGTTGTAGACAAAAAGTAATTTTAATTTCCAACATATTTTCAATCCCAGTTTTTCTCATGGGAAAAAGTGACTTTATAAATATATTCGATATATTTACCCATTTGAGAGAATATAGTCCTTTTCCACAGGTAATTCTCCAACAAGTCGTGACTGTTCAGAGACACTGCAAAAGATGGATTTGATAAGAATCTGACAAGTTTGTGTGAGTGAGAGAGAGAGACCCCCAATTATGAAAAAGAAGATAGCCCTCCATCAAATAGGCAAGTAGATTTACCCGCATCATTTATTTGTGGAACATTTTTTCACCAGAAGATCCCTGCTGGTTCAGACCAGTCAATAATATAGACCAGCATCCAAATCTACAGGTATTTCCCAATCCAGGGCTGGCAACCCCAGTCACCATCTGTCCTAGGGGCCATCACTACAACCACTGACAATGTGTTCCACAATTTAACTATGCATTGAGGGAAGGTGTTTCCCTTTGTCCATCCTATTGCACTGGCATTCCCAACAAACAGGACATAGAGGCCAAAGCCATCCGCTGATGTCCATAATTATTAGATTGTATTAAAAAAAACCTAATTAAACCATCTCCATTTGATAGATGATTCTTCAGGTAATCAAGTGAGAGATTATTATGGTCCAAACCCCATGAAGAATAACTGAGGTGTGGAAAGAATAGAGATTTCTGTATACCCTGAATCCTTTGTACACCAAGGCTGGGTGGAAACCCCTGTCCAGAGATTTGTTTATGTGGCAATGCAATCTCTGTCCTTGAATATCTTCCTCCCTGTGGGGGAAGACGAGTACAATACAGCCATTCTGTTCCTCTCCTCCCATTGACCTCTGTGTAGCTGCAACTCGGTGGGCAATCTGCAAGCACACATCTCTGCAGTAGGACAATGAAACACAAAAGTGTTACAGTATTTTCCTGCCCAGTGGCAAGCTCACTTAGAGACATGAATGCCATCTGCTGGCATATATATTTCTAGCTAGCAAAACCACAAACAGCCATGAAAAGCATAGGGATGCACAATGAAATGAGACTGAATTCCACCAGTGTCATATTTCAATACGTGTATTTATTTGCAATATTTTATGTTTTTCCCTTCCACAGATGTGATCAGGGTGGTTTATTATCAATCAATCTATCAATCAATCAAAACCAATATAAAACTACAACACTAAAACTGAATAAACTAATAATAAACAAGTCCTTAAACAAAAGCTCAGAATAATACAGCAGTATGACAATGAGTAAATAATTCTGGATAAAGTCTTCTACAATCAGGATTAGGCGCGGGCACATACCAAGAACACATGGTTCGGTTCGGTTCATGGTTTGTGGTGTGCCTGCTTTGCAAACCATGAACCATCACAAACCTCTAGGGAGCAAATGAACCAGTTCAGTTTGAGACGTTTGTGACATGGTAGGGAAACACACACACACACACACACACACACCGGTGTGCTAGAGAGAACAAATTCACATGGGATCTCTGGCTGACTCTCCTCTATGTGTCCACAGGGTCTGAGCTATGACCCCCCCCACACACCACCAAAAGGTGCCCCCCCCCCCGAAAGTGCTTTCTGAGGAAATGACAGGAGCAAGTTCAGGAGATTCAGGAGTATATAGAACAGACCCTGTGCAAGCTAGATACATCAAACTCACTGGGGACCTCCCCTGGAACCTCTTTTATATGCCCGCAAAGTTATGTGCAAATTGTACTTAGGGGGTCTGAGTTATGACCCCCCCCCCAAAAAAAAAATGCCCTAGGAAAGTGCTTTTGGGGGAAATGTGAGGTGCAGGTTCAATAGAGAATACAATGGACCCCCTGCAAGCTACACACACCAAATGCATAAGGAAGTTTTAAGAGTCTGATATCTGGATCATTTCTTTTAACCCATTTTATCTTTTATTAATGTTTACACCATAATAAATATTTGCATTTTTATAATAACTTATTTTGTTAGCTTGACCCTCATATATCACAGCCATATCTTGGGTTGAGTTCCTCCCCCCTTTTTTTCTTGGTTTTAATCTTGAGGAAGGCCAACTTATCCATCCCAGACTGGTGGAGGCTGAGAATGTTTCCCAGGTGGGAGAACATCTGCTCCCTCTGGACACTGTTGGGAGGGCAGGAGAGGAGACTCATGGCCACGCAAGAGAGGTTGGGCAAGACAAAAGCCTTGTGTAAGCAGTACTCCAGGGGACCGGTGGAGGCGGGCTAGGAGGACTCAGTGAGGTACTCTCTCACTATCACCTCTGCTGAATCCTTTGCCATAGTACACCTTGCATCCCCACCACTGCTGACCTTCCAGGTCACAACTGACAAGGAGTAGCAGGGCTTCTGTCTGGTTGGGCACTTTGAGACAGAGGTGCTGAGCTGCAGCTCCTCTTCCTCCTCCTCCCAGCCTCTTCCACCCACTGTTCCCTCTGGCCACATCTGTTGGCCTGTACCCTCTGCACTTCTGCTCAGAGTTTGTTGTTCCATTGCATGAGCTCTCCAATCAGGACAGCAATGCTGCCTTTTATCCAGGGGTCACAGATACAGGCCAGCTTGTACTCCCCTTCCTTAAAAAGAGGATGCAACCTGGTGGTGATGCCCACCTGCAACCTCTCTGCCAAGGCCCTGACCCGTGGGAGAACAACTCCCACACACATTGGTGGTGTCCTGGAAGGGCTTGAGGACATGCACCTTTTGGGAGAGGGTCAAAAAGTCATTGGAGCTGATGCTGAGCTCCTCTTCCTTGTACAGAATTATCATGGACAAGATGACATCCTGCACCATGTTCTTCTGTTCCACCAAATGTGCAATATTGGTATAGGTAGAGTTCCAGCGGGTGGCCACATACTGGATGAACCAATGTTCAGGCTCAACCCTCTCATGCAGCACATGGGCAGACTTGATGCTGTGCAAAAGTTGGGTGGCCAGGCACCGGCAGGTCTTAAGTAGGGGTGTGAACACACATGCACCCCAAAAATCGGTATTTTTGGGGTTTGGATATACCACACCCAGAAAATATTGGTAAATGCTGATATTCCCAAATCCCGGTATTGGTATTATACTGGGGTTCGGGATATGATTGGTATTGCTGAATTTATTTGGCTCCATTATACCCTATGGGGACTGTCCCCATAGGGTATAATGAACCCCCCTCTCTGGAGTCATGCCACTGGGGGGGGGGCAAGATCCCTTAATTGAAAGGAAGGCAAATTGCCTTCCCTTCACAGGAGGGAGCATGACCTCACCACAGCACAACTCCAGAGGGGGGATTTAAAGCTTAAACTCTTTCAGTCTCTGGAGTCATGCAACGGAGGCAGCACTCTCCCTCCATTAAAGGGAAGGTATGACAGACCCCTATTTCTTCTTCTCTGTGAGACACATTTTCTCACCTAAATACTGTTCCCCTCTCTGACTGAGCAGCCTCTTAGTAAGACTGTTTCCCTTTTCACACAAACCAGGTATCCCTTCTGAGTTGAACCCTCTGAATAACTGGGTAAGAAATAGCCTCCTCTTTCTTGGAGCAATAATCCTTTTCTGTTTGTTTAGACTGGCACTTTCCAACCTCCTCTCCAGTCTCTTCTGTCAAACCTAAACCCCAGTTCTGAAGACTGAACAAACAGAATTCAGCTAGGGCTGACACTTAGACTTCAAGTTCTGATTTTCTGAACTTTTCCTCAAATGTGATGGTACAAAATAAGAGCAAGGAGTTGTGTCCATTCAGTTCCCAAACTTGTCTGTTTCCCTCAGACTGACACACACATGCTTCCTGACTGGCTACTGCCAAGCCAAAGTCCAAATGGTGACTGACTCCCTCTGACAAGACTGATAAGACTTTTTAAAACTCTCCTCAGCTGGCGCTGACCAATCAGAGAGAAGAAGGGGGGGTACACTCAGGTGGCATCTTGTCAATCAAACTGTGTTTTACAGTGAGGCATTAAGCCATAATCTCCCAGCTCTCTGAATTTGATGCACTAAGCATACTGCTTTTGGAGATCAGTTTGTCACAGAAGGCAATTTGCCTTCCCTTCAATGGAGGGAGCATGCTGCCACCATGGAGCAACTCCAGGGGGGGTTAAATGCCTCCCCGATCTTTGATTCCTTCTTAAGGTGGCCTGTCACCGCAATGCAATTATGTCACCTGAAAGGCAAAAAACCATAGAGTTTTGTCCAAAACCTAGATTATCACACACACCCCGATGTCGGTGATGTGATGACATTAGTTTTGTGTGACATCATCGTAGTGTGCATCCTTTCTGCATGCACAGGTACATCCCAGAATGGACTGGAGCCCCCCTACAGCAGCCAGGTAAAATTTGGCAACCCTAGCTAGGACCGAGCTCCAGTGGGCTGGCAGGATGGGTTTGGTGCCCAGTGACAGGGAGCCTGTGGTACGTAGGAGGCGGACTTCTTCCCCCCACAATGAGCACCATTTGCTCCCACTGCTGGCACAGATGTGTTAACAATCAGGAGGAATAGGGAGGAATTGCCATGTCAGCTATGACTTGATGGCAAAAAAAAATGTTTTGCTTGGAGAAGGTACACACAGTTATAATTCTGCTCAGGCAGTCTAAAGTACAGCCTAGGTAAAAGTTTACCAGTTTGGTGAGATTTAAGCCCTTTTTTAAAAAAATGGTGGAATGCCAGTATCTGGTATATTTCATTTGTAACTTGAAAGAGGTAAAGAAAGTGATCAAAATCAGACAATTGCCTTAAATAGCCCATACCCCAAGGAACTCCTCTAGATTCCTCGAATCCATCCAGATTACTTAAGAGTAGAAAGTGGTTCCAAATGTGTAAATTCCATGTTGACATAAAGAATTTCTGCCCTGGCCTTGATCCGTTTTCTCAGCTTTAATTCTCTGTATTCCATAGGAACGGCAGTGACATGTGGAAGGCTTTCCACTTATTCATTGTGGCCAAGGAAAATATTTTGCAGCAGCTGCAGGGCCTATTAGCAAGGACCTTTTCACCCACCCGCATTTATACAGGAAACTGTAAAATTAAATGAAATGGCTGAGACATTAGTGCATCTAGAAAAGAGCAAATCAGGTGAGCTGGGGAAGCAAGATAATGCAGTTGGGTGTCAAAGCAGAGGTAACTAACCATTATTTCCCTCACAGCATCCAGCTTATGAGAGCCAGCAGGGAGTTTAGGGCACTCAGAAGGCATAAGGAGAAAAACTGAGATTGAGCGTGCCCCCCCCCCCCAATGCAACATACAATGGACCATTACTCTAAGAAATTGGCTGACTTCTCACAGCTCCCATGCTGGCTACCTAATGTCTACCTAGCCTCCTGGAAATACCCAGAACATACAAATTCAGACAGAAACTAAAGTGGAAATCACATTAAAAAAAAAAAAAAGCTTCTTTTCTACTGTGATCTATTCAGTTGACAGAATGCTGCTGTTTAAGTTGTGTATTTTCTATCAACAACGCAATTGATCGAAATCCCCACTCTGCTTAGAAGTTCATTGGGTGACCTTGGGTCAGTCACTCACTCTGAGTCTCACCTAACTGTGAGGTCACAGTGGGGAACAGAGAAGCATGTCTGCCACCTTTGAGATTATAATACGATAGAATATACAGAATAGATCTTTAATTTGGAAAGCTGTCTGTTGCCCAGAGGGTTACGAGCACAGTGGTGTCTTCTAGGCTGCCATGGGTATTGATTGTGGTCTGATGTGAGCTTTGTTCTGGCCTTACGGAGCAGCCAGTGAGTTAAACAAGTATTGCTCCGGATTCCCCACCATCTTCAGGGACTCTGGTATATCTTATTTTTGTCAGATGTGTTGTGGACAATACTAATTTGTCATGACCTGTGGTTAAAAAGAGGGTTGCCAGTTGGCTTAGAGGAAAATGCCCTGCCCGTTTAATAGAAAATGTGTAGAAATGAGTAGCTTTTTCCCCACTTTAGCTGCTCTCAACATTCCCTGCTTTCCAGTGGAAGAGTCAGGCCAGCCGCAGAAAAGATGTCCAAAGCTTTCTAGTAGCCTGGAGTGCCCTCCTCCCTCTGGTGTTTTCCCACCAAAATGATCACATGGCCAGGAGGAAGGGTGCTACTCCCTCAGTGCTCTCCAGGCAGCCACTGGAAACCCCAAGAAACGAAGGTTCCAGAGAGTTCTCAGTAGAACAAGCGGGAGAGGGATGTATGCCTGCGCAGAAGGTCACTTGACGAACAACAATTACAGGTAAGTGCAACCCTTCCCCCCCCCATCATCATGGCTTCTGTGCAGAGATTAGCAAGCTCACTAAAAGAAGGTGGGTGTGAATGAGGGTCTTGAAGGAAGAGTCTGTCTCTATGATTTTGTTTCTACGAACTTGGGGAATCTTTTGCCTTTAGGTGACCTTGTTGTGCAGTTATCGTCCTTCACACTGGGGCCAGCTAGATTATTATTGCAAACAGTGATTGCATTAACTTAGTATAGGTATTATGGGAACATTTTACATATTTACAACTACTGATGTGTGTGTGTCTTAGAGCATACTACCTCTCCTTTCTTCTGGAAGCAGCATGGCTCTTTTACAGGATTTCTTTATGAGGATCTTGCAGGCTTGCTGTCTCAGTTTGAATATCCTGTATCACAGCTTCTCCTTTTCAAGAAACAAATCCATAAGCCTTTATTTTTGCACCCTTCTTTGGTTCCTCATTCTGAATCTTTCTGGCTAAAATTAATAAATTTTCATCATTAGTTTTGCATCGATGGTGTATGACTAGCATATACCTGGCACAAATTCAGCAAAAGACTATAGTTATCAATAACTATAATAAATAGGAGGTGGGTCCAAACTCTGGACAATGGTTCCAGAAAGTAATAAAAGGGCACCTATCAGCTCCTCCCCAATGGCTCCCTCAGGGTGAAGAAGAAGAAGAAGAAGAAGAGATTGGATTTATACCCCACCCTTCATTTGGAGTCTCAGAGCGGCTTACAAACTCCTTTCCCTTCCCCTCTTCACAGGAGACATCCTGTGAGGTAGATGGAGCTGAGAGAGCTCTGACAGAAACTGCTCTTTCAAGGCCAGCTGTGCCAGAACTACGGCTTGCTCAAGGTCATCCAGCAGCTACATGTGGAGGAGTGTGGAATCAAACCCAGTTCTCCCAGATTAGAGTTCGCATACTTAACCACTACACCAAACTGGCTCTGGTGGGCTCATGACTCTGTCTACAGAGGCCAAATAACTGTGCCTGTCCTATCAGAAGCCACAGATCTCTCCCTGCCACGTGGGCTCCAAGCTGCAGTTGCATAAATTGCCCTCAGTCAGCAGTCCTGCAAATGCTTACTTGTGCTTCTGCCTGCTGAAGTTAATGGATTTAAGCATGAAGAAGTGGGAATGAGAACACAACCTCCTTTGAAATATCAGTGTCTTACAGTTACTGTGTCGTTTGAGTGTAATCACAGCACATTGTCTTCGGGCTGGTAGTTAAGTAAGACAGACACGCAGCACATATTGATGTAAAGGGTTTCTGTTTTAAGCATTATGCAATGTGGCTTCCTGGGCGAGCAAGCTGTGAACTTGTTGGATGCTGCCTGAAATTGCAGCAACGTACATATCTGCTGCAAGGTTATATACAACTGTTTTTGCAAGTCATTCACAGGACCACAGGGGCATCAGAAGAGCCCCACCAGACCAAATGGTTTATCTGGTCCAGAATAGTTTTCAGTTAGATGCCTCTGTGAAGTCACAGGCAGGGCATTCTTTATTTACTTAGAGATTTCTTCCCCATTGTTTTCCTCAGTGGCAACTCCAAGTGGCTTAAAACATCATTCTCAACAGGCCTCTCAGCTAGTTTAAGGAAAGAGAAGGACTAGCCAAGCCAGCTTCCTTAACAGAGTGAGGATTCAAACCTGGATCTCCATGAACCGAATCCAGCACTCTAACCACAACACAGGTTGGTGCTCTATTATTTATACATTACATTTTTAAAAAAAATCCTGAGACCCAGTGTGGGGAAGTATTTAGTAGAGATGGGCATGAACTGGGGAAATAGAGTTTGATTTGGTTCGTGGCATGCCAGGTTCGCAAACCGTGAACCATCACAAACTTTTAAGAGCCAAACTGGTCCAGTTTGTGAGGTTCATTGTGCAGTAGAATGGACCGACAGCATGCTAGAGATACCAAATTCACAGGAGATCTCTGGCTGACTCTTCTCTACTGGTCCTCCAAGTTTGGTGAGAATTGGGTTTATGGGGTCCGAGTTAGGGCTCACCAAGAAGGTGCCCCCAGGAAAGTGCTTTCTGGGGAAATGACTGCTGATATGTGGTCATTTTGACAGGCACAGGTTCAGGAGTGCATAGAATGGATACCATGCAAGCAAGAGACACCAAACTCACAGGGGATCTCCAGCTGACTCTCCTCTACCTGCCTTCCAAATTTGTGAAGATTGGATTTACTGGGTCTGAGTTGCCTCCCGCCCCTGAAGGTGCCCCTATCCTCCATAGTTTCCAATGGAGGGGGGACAGCAAAAAAGCAAGGTGCAATAAAAGCCCAGCAGAACAGAATCAAAGTCCCAGACCAGTTTCCCACTAGCACTGCCCTGGCATCGGGTCCTCCATTTGCCCTGATTGCCTGCTTGAATTTCCCACTATTTGCCACGGGGCGCATTTTGACCCGGGGCTTCGCATGATTTCTCTGCGGCTTCGGTGATCCTCAGAAAACAGGATCACTGAAGCTGCAGAGGAAATTGCATAAAGCCCCGGGTCAAAATGTGCCCTGCGGCAAATAGTGGGAAATTCAAGCAGGCAATCGGGGCAAACGAAGGACCTGATGCTGGGGCAGCTCTAGTGGGAAATCAGTCCCAGAGAATCTCACAGTGGAAACTGAAAGTGGGGGCATTTTTATGAGCCCAGCAGAACAAGTGCCACCATGGCAGTGTCAACCCAACAGGACTAAGATCACAGAGAACCTCTGCAGTAGAAACTGAAGGTGGGGAAGCATCTTTGTAAGCCCAGAAGAACCAGTGCAATGTACTAGTGCCAAGCAGAACACAGAATCCTATTCCAAGTCCCTATAGTCAAGGGACATTTTACATATAGGCCATTCAGATAACATGACTGCATTTGACCAGGACCTGGAAGATCTGGATTTGAACCCCCACCCAGCAAGAAAACTTGCTAGATGACCTTGAGTCAGTCACACACTCTAAGCCTAAGTTATCTCACAGAGTTATGGAAGACTAAAAATGGTGGGAAACCGTGTATGCCACCCTAGGAAAACGGGTGGGATAATGCCATTGAATAAATGGCTCTATTTAAATGAGAGAAAGGCTCTAGAAATCTCGTCTTAGAAAAGAAGGCCTTGAAAAGGCAAGAGGAATACAACAGCCTAGTAAAGAACTTTGTCTCAGAGGAAGGAGAGGTCCAGAGCATTCTGGAAGGTATCTAGGAGGAAAAGGAAGATGACCGAGAGAAGAGAGTTGCCATTTGTCAGAAACTGTAGAGGTGAGAAATCACATTCTGGTTTTTTTTTTCAACTAGCCAGCCAAATCTTTGCCTGCAGGCCTGTAATCGTTTTGAAAGCCTGAATTCACCCCTGTTGCTGGGACATCTCTGTTCACCACAGACAGGAGACTACTCCCTAGTGGTCTCTGGCTTGCCCCACAAAAAACCACAAGTGTGCCACATGGAATCCCAGAGTCTTGTTTTCGTGTTTCCCTTGGCAGTTTGTCCTTTGGTTTCACTCCAGCCTTCAAATCTGTGGCCTGCCTGTTGGAGCAAATGACAAGAGGCTTGGTGGGAAGACAAACAAGTTGATCTGAGCCTCCTTTCGACATGCTTCTTTTTTTAAGCTTCCCGTTGGCTGGAGCACATTGTGTCCCTCTGTATCACAGCCCCTTCAGAGCCATATGTGGAAGTAATAAAGTGTCGCCCTGCTTCCCAAGATAGGAGAGAATTTGTTTAGCCAAAACCGAGGAAAGAAAATACTATGAGCTGATTAACAAATATGGTTATGTACAGCCACTACGGGAGCAATCTGCAGACCTGGAGTGCAGGAAATATTAATCAGCACCGGCAATGAATAACCGTCAGTTACAGACTGTCATGTTCGCTTGCCAAGGCGAGGCCAGCAGCAGGTTAGCTGGAAAGCAAGGGATGTTTGCCAGCAGTTTCCTTTCCACAAGGATTAGATTTCCAGCTGCAGAAATGTATGCAGAGACACTGAACAGTTGCTGGTTCAGGATGGAGAGAAAGAGAGAGAGAGAGACTGTTTTGTCTTAACTACAAAACCAAAGGTATGCTTCAGCTGGAAAGAAAGGAAAACAAAGTCGTTGACTTCCAAGCGATGCATTTTACGTATAACGGCCTGCTCACCAAGCCCAGCATTACATAAAATGGTTGCCTTCAATCTAGGCCATAGTGCCATCTATAGGTAAAAGGAAAGAGTGGGAAGAAATCTTCTGGTGGGAGAATTGCGTTTCCCCCCTTTCTTGTAACTTTAACACTTGTCAGCCAGGACAGCAAGTCATGAGTTTTCTTTGCGGAGAAAGGAAAACAGAAAGGAAGGATTCTGGGGCACAATGCCCAGGCCTTGAAATGCGATAACTATTCCATGTGTTTGATTGTATAAGAGTTGGTTAGAATTTAGATATATTCATCGTATCTGGGAAAGAGCTATTTCTATGATAGAAAATCAGACTAAAATGCAGCAATTATGGAGGCTGGAATGTTTGTTGTTGCTCTTACTTTTGTGTCCTCTGTCTTATAGACTGGGTAATTCTAGTTTCGGCGAAGAGGTATTGGAAAGTATCATTTATACCCAGAATAATCTGATGCTAGCTTTCCATCCCTGCTTGTTTAAAATAAAGGTTGCTATGACAACTGCTGTTTTTAAAAGAAAAAGAAGGGGGGTTTCTTTAATAATCACAGTCCGGCCTCATTACCTCACTGTTTTACCACTTCCTTGCTCTTTCTATTAGTCACTGCACAAGGTGGAAAAGTGGTCAGAGAGTGAATCATACTTGGTGCGAGGCTTTCATCTATGTACAAGCTGGAAGATTGTTTCATCTTACACTCGCAGGGTAATTACGCTGGGTCGGTCCCTTAGGCTATATTTGAACATGGGCGTGTTGGGTTTTTGTATGTCCATGAGAAGCCCTGGGGAAGATGAAGGGGAATGAAGAAGACTCATGCTCGTATTTCCTGGTTGCTGTGCACCAGCCCCAAATCTCAGTTTTAAATTCTGTGTTGTCATCCCAGAAGGCTCCCTTCAGCTGTTAGCAGCATGGTCTGATAAACCCAAAGGAATACTTGCAGCGACCAGATGTACTGGCTGCAGTTCCACCCAGGTGTAGAAATATTCTGTGCAATGTGCACATGGAGGATCTGAAATCAACAAGGCAACTTTGCTGAAAGAGCCCTCCGTTACCTGTTTGCTGAAGCTTCCGCATTAGGGACAGCAACAACTCCATATTTGCTAGGTGGTGAGGTTAAGAATCGAAGCAGGAAAAAAAATAAAGGAAGAATCATGGCCCATTTTTTTTTTTAGCATCTGGGGATTCTGATTTTTTTTTATTTTTTAGAATTAGGGACTTAAAAGAGTTCTTTCATTTCTTGTATTGATTTCAGAAAAGTGCTGTAAATCATAGGGCACCAGACTTCCCCCTCCCCTGGTCAAGTTGCAACTGACTTATGGCAACAGCAAAGGCAAGAGACATTTAGAGGTGGTTTGCCCTTGCTTACCTCTGTGTAGTGACCCTGAACTTCCTTGGTAGTCTCCCATCCATAAGAAAACATGAGAAGCCAATGTTGGATTGGGCCAATGGCCCATTCAGTCCAACACTCTTTCACACAGTGGCCAAAAATACCAGGTGCCATCAGAAGGTCCAGCAGTGGGGCCAGGACACTAGAAGCCCTCCATCCATCCAAATACTAACTAGGGCTGACCCTGCTTAGCTTCCAAGATCTGACCATATTGGGCTAGCCTGGGCCATCCAGGTCAGGGAACTAGAATACCACTGGGCAAAACTAGGTATTATATTACCTCCTTGGAAATGACTTTCCAGGATCTCGGGCAGAAGCTGTGCTTTCTCCACTGATATGAAAGCACTCTGCTATTGCAGTTAATGGATGCGGTCATTGCATGCATCTCTGTTTTAAACCTTTATAACAGTCCTGGAAGCAAGCCATGCGTGTGCGCAAAGTGATCCCATGGAGGACTGATCTGTATCAAACTGTTTCTCCACAATCACCTTGGCAATCCAGAGGCTTCCATGGGCAATACAGGCCAATATCATCCAATGGCTCCAAACCATTGCGTGAACCACATAGTAACTTGGGTTGCCAACCTCCAGGTGGTGCCATAAGAACATAAGAGAAGCCAGTGTTGGATCAGGCCAATGGCCCATCCAGTCCAACACTCTGTCACACAGTGGCCAAAAATACCAGGTGCCATCAGGAGGTCCACCAGTGGGGGCAGGACACTAGAATTTCCTCTTGAAGCCATCCATGCTTGTAGCAGTGAATATCATGTGTTAATCAGTTCTCCTGGAATCACAGCTGATCTCCTGACTATAGAGATCAGCTCCCCCAGAGAAAATAGCAGCTTTGGAGGGCAGACTCTATAGAATCACATCCTCGTTGAGCTCCCAAACTCTGCTTTCTCCAGCTTCTTCTCCAGGAATGTCCCAAACCAGAATTGGCAACCATGGTAGTAACCTCACCTCAACAAACAAGTTTGGAAGAAGCCATGCAGTGTGGCACAGGGCTGAATCCCAGGGCAACAGATCTTTAGGACCTCTTCTCGGTGCCTTTGGAGCCCTGTCTGAGGTAGCCAAAAGCATCAGTATTTGACACACAGTGGAAGCAAAGCTCGCTCACTCCTTGGCAGTAGAATCACGCCTTGGTAGTTATTTTTTTTCCCATTAGTTCCCCTTATATACTTGCGTAAAGTACTTGGTCCAAAGATGTGTTGAAGTGAAATCAGCTCATATGTTTATTAAGAGGTCAGAACTAGACTGGTAAACTGGACTCACTGGTCCTCTTATATTCCCATTCTCGACCGCACTCATGCACACACCCAACACCCGTGATTGGCTATTTACAGTGCCCCTGCTTCCTAAAGGTCAGGGGTGGGCAAATTGCGGCCTGTGGGCCACATGCGGCCCGCCACAGAGTTTTTTGCAGCCCACCAAGACAGTCGGCCACGTGGTTTCAGTCAGGCCTCCGTTGGGCCCAGACCGCAGAGAAGCGGTGCTCCGGGAGTGAAGTGTCCAGGGGGCTTGCAGCTATAGATTATATGAAATTAGCACAATAAATAAATTGAATAAAACTACCACTATTTTGTTTAATTTATATTTATTGATTTTTATGATATAATTTATACCTTTTCTGAAATGCAAAGTTAACTAATTAAAGCAATCATTTTAAAAGGTGTGGCCCTCCGCTAACCTCCGCTCCCACAAAGTGGGCCCCGAGCCAAAACAATTGCCCACCCCTGCTATAGGTCACTTTATGGATGCAGGCTTCCCCACTGGTCCCCAACCAGGATCCTCCAGGTCTATTGTTACTGGATGCAAAGCTCGATGGCTTCGCCTGGGCACATGTTTGGTTGACCGCGTGCACAGCTCAGCGGTCGGGACATAACAACTCAGCTGCTCCATCTCTTCTGTTACACTACCCCAGGCATCCAAAGGCTCTGTCACTGTTGCCCTTAGCAAGGCCAGGCTCCTGCCATACTAAGTACAGGGCATATTTTAATTCGTAGTTTGCACTATAAATGACTAAGAGTGATTTCTATTGTTAATATTATGCAGCTCATTAATCCCTTATGAGAACCGGGGCTGTTTAACACAGAGATGTCAAACTTACATAAGAGCTGTATTTATTATTTCAATAAAACTCTGTTGTTTTCTATGCAAATAATATACACTAGTCATATATATTTTCCCCTCTACAAAAACTGAACAACTGGTACTTGCTACTTTTATGCGGTAGAGTCGCCAATAGATGAAATCCAGATATGTCGCAAGAGTGTTCTGACTAGCCGTAGGATCTCTGTGCAAGTTCTCCAATTTTGAAATGTGAAAAAGAATTCTGCCTAACAGGTTGGATTCAGCCACCTTTTCCATTCATCTTTCTAACAACTAAAGACATGGGGATCAATGCAAAGAGAGGAGGAGAGGAAATGCCAGAAGATGACGATTCCAGAGGGGTACCCAGGTTGTCCGTTGTAGCCAAAGCAAACAGAAGTCTAGTGGCATCTTGAAATGCTTCAGAAGCACAGGACCCAATGAGACATAACTGCAGTATGGATTTTCTCCAGCTCTGTGCAGCAAATCCTGAGCCATCCATTGGCAGTAATACATACAACTGTTAACTGTGCTATACTTGGAAGTTGGTGTTTACTCTAACACAGCCAACTACGTAACCAACTTGTCTTCACAAGGGATTTTAAGATAAGCCTGATTGTCTTTCCATTTTTCCCCCTTCAAGGACTGAAAATATAACAGGAATAACTGATGGGTGGCATATCTCAAAGGGGCAAATGGATCCGGACTCCATCCATCCAAATGTGCATTGATTTATTTAACTATTGCCCTCAATTTTTTCTTTTGCTGTTTTCATTTATAGTCCACCTTTCTCACTAGGACCTAAGGCAGATGACAAGTATTATAAAAACTTTCAGTCCATCAGGAGCTGGAGCTAAACCTTGAATAGGTGCCTGGCGAAGGTAATGGGATAAATAAGGGTCAATAAACTGAAGCTCAATCCCAATAAGACTGAGGTGCCGCTGGTCAGTAGAGAAGCTCCTCGGAGGTTGCAGAGTCTGCCTGTTCTAGAGGGAGTTGCACTTCCTCTAAAAGAAACATGTTCATAGCTTGAGGGTGTTACTGGATTCTGGCCCACAGTGGGAGGCTAATCTATGGCACATAGTGTCTTTTATCAGCTTTGGCTGGTTCACCAGCTATCACCATTTCTCAGAAATTTTGCTCTGGCCACAGTGATCCATACTCATCCTCCTGTAGCAGCCATTTTGAGGCAGTGCAATGTCAGTGGCTGTATTTTCTGTGGTGGGGAGGCCCCTTCTGCTACGTAGCAATCAAAGCAAGAGGAATGCATAACTTCTAACTCATTCTGTTCTCAGTAAACCACCTTGGAAGCAACATGGTAAAAGGTAGGGTATGCATGTTGAATCAAAGCCTGGACAAAGCCCGGGCTAGGCGATTATAGAGGGTCGGAGTATTACCCTAGGTTTTGCACGAAGGGCATCTATTGGTAGCCATCTGGTGGTCCATCCTAGATATCACTGCGAGCACTTTATTTGTAATGTTTACAGCACATTGGATGTACGATGTATTGCTTTGTATTTTAATATGTTTTAAATTGTTTTATTTTGATTAGGCACCATGTGCCATACTGTAAGCCACCCTGAGCCCGTTTGTGGGGAGGGCAGGGTAAAAATCATCATCATCATCATCATCAATCAAGAGGTCTTTTCTCAACAGACTTGCGTTGCACTAAATAATTCACAACATTATTTAGAAAAATCAGTATGGAATGTGGTCCATAGGTGTCAACTATGGGGGGGCTGAGCCCCCCCAGCGAAACGGAGCTCCCGCCACCATGCCTCCACGCCTTCCAGGGCCCTTCCTAGGCCTGCCCGCCACCGGACCACCACCACCACTCGGAAGTGACACCATCATGCTGGGCACGTTGCCGGGGCAACACTCTAGCAATCGCCCCGAAACTCTAGGGCACCATAGAATTTCAGGGTGATTGCCAGAGTGTTGCCCTAGCAATGTGCCCAGCATGATGACATCACTTCTGGGTGGTACCATCACGCTGGGCAGTCGCCCAGATGGCCCCCAAAGGGAAGGAAGGAGGAGTGGCCAGGCGGGGGGAGAGGCGGTGGGGACATCGTCCCGGCGTGCACATATGCAAGAGCCCCCCCCCCCCCGGGAATTTGAAAACTCGATGCCCCTGACTGTGGTCTCTACTACCGTGCAGTGTTCCCTTTAAGCTGAGTTAGTGGGAGCTAGCTTACCATTTTTTAGCCTCTGGCTCATACATTTTTGTCTTAGCTCAGGAAGAATGGCTCCAGAGCAAACTAATTTATGCAGCAGCCAAATCGCTCACTCACAACTCTAATGCCAGTAGCTCACAAAGTAGAATTTTTGCTCACAAGACTCCACAGCTTAGAGGGAGTATTGCTACTGTGTATATCTTGTTGAAACCAGGATCCTGCTATGGAATTTAATGTGTCCTGTTAATACTTATGCTTTTCATCAGTTCTATTTTTAGACTTCTGGTTGCTTCCACAACTCTGCTTCTATCGCATTGTTTATTGAATGTTCCACCCATCGATTGTATTGACTTACTCTGTGTAATCTGCCTTGAGTCCCAGTGAGAAAGGAGAAGTGTAAATAATGTAAATAAATAAATAACAAGCAAACAGAGAATTAGAAACACGGGTTCCTGGTTGCATGGTGTAAATTGGGTAGAGCTTGCTACCATAATCTTGCTTCTTCCAACGTTTTCATTGATTCCCTTCCCTTTCAAATTCAGAAAAAGGTTTAGTTTTTCAGCTACAGAAGGAAGGGGAGGAAAAAGGGGGCCTCATCTAGGGTTGCCAACTCTGGCTTGGAAAATCCTGGAGATTTGGGGCTGGTGCCTGGGCAGGTCAGAGTTGGGGTGGGAGCTCCATGGAGATGTGATGCCACAGAGTCTACTCTCCAAAGCTGCTATTTCCTCTAGATTTTTTTTTGCTATCAAGAGATCAGTTGTAATTAACATAAGAACATAAGAGAAGCCAATGTTGGACCAGGCCAATGGCCCATCCAGTCCAACACTCTGTCGCACAGAGTGTGACATCAGGAAGTCCACCATTGGAACCAGGACACTAGATGCCCTCCCACTGTTGCCCCCCCCAAGCACCAAGAATACAGTGCAACACTTGCCCCAGACCAAGAGATCCTATCTATACCTTGTGGTTAATAGCCACAGATGGACCTCTGCTCCATAATAGCCACTGACGGACCTCTGTTCCATAATTCTAGGAGAATTCCAAATCTTGTGTGAAGGATGACAACTAGCAAGCCTAATCAGGGTTGGCATAAAAGAACCTATGGTACATATTCTGATAAAGACCTTTTTTTAAGCATTTTTTAAAAAATTAAATGAATCATCACCACTGAAAACAAAAACCAAACTGAAGCATCAAACCCCCCCCCCCAAATCCAAACAGTACATGACACAGCGCTGCAAGCTTATGAGACTAAAAGGGGAATCGGAGGTAAATGTAGGGTAGCCGAGCATTGTCTATATTAGGAGAACGAGCAGATTATGTAAATACTTGTCTCCCCAAGCTGCACAGCATATCTAAAGGGCAGTTTATGCTACAATAAATATTTATAGGGTAGGAGCTATTATTTATACTTCCAAGGACAGGGCAAGAAAGATTGCAGATGTATGTTTCTGCTCACTGTCCTCAATAAGGTGAACAGGAGTTCTGCTTCCATGGAGATGTTAATAGTTTGGGATGCAAACTCTGCCTACACAGATCTGGTGCGTCATCTCGGCTTCACCTCCCATTCAAACTGAATTAACCTTTCGGCTACTACCAGTATATACATATAAAATCCTTCAGTCTTCTTTGCATGGCAGCTGTGCTCATGTCAAGGGGGGCTACTTAGGGCTGCCAACCTCCAGGTGGTGGCTGGAGAGCTCCTGCTATTGCAAGTGATCTTCAGGTGACAGAGAGATCAGTTCGCCTGGAGAAAACGGCCATTTTGGAAAGTGGACTTTATGGCATTATACCCCATTGAAGCCCCTCCTCTCCTCAAACCCCACCTTCTGCAAGCTCCACTCCCAGAATTTCCAGGTATTTCTCAACCTGGAGCTGGCAACCCTAGAGCTACTGGGTGGGGCTCAATCCTTCCTTGAACTAAGAGGCTCTGAGCAGAGGGGGGAGTCAGCTGCCACTGCTCAGACCATGTGTGATGTTTCTTCAGGAGTCTCTGGTGGCCTACTGCTATATTTTTTTTTCAAATTTTCCTGCATTTTGCTTTATGGCAAATGTCTCCCTTCCCAGTGACAACAGATTGTACCCTTTTGCGACACTTCTACAGGCCTCGGATTCTAGAAATGCACAGATGGCTTGGCTAAGAATTAATTGGCCAGCATGCTGTCCAGGAGTGTTTTTAGGGGAAATATTTTGAAGGTTTTCAGATCTGTCAGGGAGGAGGAGGAGAGGAGAAGAAGGAGAAGGGGAGGAGAAATTGGATTTATACCCCACCCTTCACTACCTGAAGAAGTCTCAGAGCAGCTTACAATCCCTTCCCCTTCCCCTCCCCACAACAGACACCTTGTGAGGTAGGTAGGGCTGAGAGAGCTCTCTCGAGAACTGCCCATGAGAGAACAGCTTTGAGAGAATTTACGACTGACCTAAGGTAACACCAGTAGCTGCGTGTGGAGGAGCAGGGACTCAAACCTGATTCTCCCAGATTACAGTCCATTCTCCTAACTACTACACCAAACTGGCTCCCCTAACCAAACTGGAGAAGAGTACGGAGCTTCCACACAATCCCCACCAGCAGGACTGAAACAACCAAATTAAGGTTTTCCATTTTCTTCTATTAGATAAATTGGGCAGATAGATAGGGTTGCCAAATTCTGGGTGGTGACTGGAGATCTCCTGGGATTAAAACTGATTTCAAGGTGACAGAGATCAGTTCACCTGGAGAAAATGGCTGTGTTGGAAGGTGGACTCATTATACCCCACTGAAGTCCCTGTCCTCCCCAAACCCCACCCTCCTCAGGCTCCATCCCTAAAATATTTAGGTATTTCCCAGCCCAGAGCTGGTAACCCTAGAGATAGGAGATAGAGAAGGGGACAGCCTCAGAAAGACTGTGTCAGAGCATGCATGTGTGTAACATCTGGAATACAATTTAGAACAATTTCAAACGTTTGATAAGAAGGGAACATGGTTGGAGTATGTCAGGGTGCTGCTCAAAATTCGTGATCAAATTGCCAGCAGAGGAGGGGGCGTATTTCGTTGATTTATAAGCAACATGTCATTTGTATGCGGTAGCCATAAAGTCCTGAAAATGCTGTTGTATGAAGACTTCTCTCTTTGTTGGCTTGAGCACCAAAGCCATAGCAAAATGATACACCAAGGTTGTGGTACATTAAGAAGCTTCACTATGGCAAGCTAGTGTTCCAGCTGTAGTTGGTGATGATAGGTATATCTGGTGATATTTTTACACCAAAGTTTTCAAAGTTTTTGATGAAGAATTTAACCACAGTTTTAACTCTAAACAAATACATTGGGGAAAGGCAGACATGCTGTGAGTAATCTAACTGCAACTACTATTTATAGTAGCAGTTCCAGCTTTATGAAGCAGTAAAGCAGCAATATGGAACCAACGCAACGCCAAAGGAAACAATCTCCACCTTTCTGCCTTAATTCAGTCCAATCAACTGTTTTGTGTGTAGATTAGGAAGTCAAAACCGTATACTGAGGAAGCACTTGGGAACTGCTGAACTGTTAAGAATGAAAGAGATCCTACAGAGTGTGAAGTGCACCGAAGGAAGAAAGCATGACCTCACACTCCAGTCAGTTTTGTTTTTCTAACTTCAAAACACAGAAATAAATGGAAGCTTCTGTTGTCAGCTGACAAGCACAAAGGAAGTTTACATTCACTCAGCAGAAAGTAGATTTCTGACAGGCCTTTGGCCTGTAAACAAACAGAGCCACCTTGACCAAACTTTGAAAATTCAGCAACTACAAGCTGGTTAGCATGATAAATGCAGAACAGGCAGGATGATGCTGAGAATGAGTAAACTTTGCCGGAGTTTATATAAGGATAGAGTGGATTTAACCTCAAAGTACCACACCATTTGACAAAGAACAGACGTTTACAGTAAGAATAAAGCATCCTTTCGTAGCCTACACAGTATAAAGCCATGGGCCTCATCACTGAAAATTGCAGCCCTCATAATTTGCTATGTATAGTTAGGAATTTATGGAGTATCCAAGTCTTCTTGGATAGCAAAAAAGGTATGGTGCAGAGAAGGAACCGTTTAATTCAGGGGTGTCAAACATTTGGCCCGAGGGCCAGAACTGGCCCATTCAGGGCTTCCATCTGGACCGCAAGCAACTGAGGGATGGAAGGCAGTCGGCAGCTTGGAGGAGGAATGGGCACAGGTGGTGAGCTGTGTGTGGTCGAAGCTGTCAAGAAAGAGAAAGGAAATAGCTAGGAGGCAGTAACAGGAGTTCAAAAAGTGCCCCTGGAGG
The DNA here is from genome assembly GCA_029233225.1 of Lepidodactylus listeri. Classification (NCBI taxonomy): domain Eukaryota; kingdom Metazoa; phylum Chordata; class Lepidosauria; order Squamata; family Gekkonidae; genus Lepidodactylus; species Lepidodactylus listeri. Next base: position 20,292,463 of record JARCFY010000012.1, read on the forward strand.
TTTTGGAAACAGCCTCTCCATTAGGCCTTCCCCTCATCCCTGTCACCTCTGTGGGAAATGCAGGAGGGATGAGATCTGGAGGTGAGGGGATTTCAGGGAGCCAGGTTCAGATTCCCCCTTCTCCCAGATCAAAACAAAACACATTTTGGGGGGGGGGGGGTTTCCCCAGTAAATCAATTGCTTTTACTGCTGGGAATCAATTGCTTTTGTTTGTATTTTGACTAAAAAATATTATCATTTATCAGACTTGCCAATGTCCTTTATAAAGTTTGTATTTCCGGTACCTGACATTACAGCTACTGAGCTTGCCTCAGCAGAGAGGGTGGGGTGTAAATTGAATAAAATAAATAAATAAAAATACATTTTATGGCACACCTGGGCCAGCCCAACAAAGTGACATTGATGTCAGATCTGGCCTTCATAACAAATGGGTTCGATACCTCTGGTTTAACTGGTGGCCAGAATAGAAAGGGGTAGGCCAGCTCAGAGTCCAATCCATAAAATCATTTTTTGTTGAAAATAACATTGTGTATGTTTATGGTTTATGAAACTTTGGGATTTTGCAACAATGGATAAACTTGCAATTCAGATCTGTAAGATAGAATCGCCCTCTTTAAATGATAATTTCTTAGGAAAATGGTTCCCCTTTTTTGATTATATTTCTTCCTCAAGTAATAAAAGTTGTTCCCTACCTAAGAAATATGTTAATGCCACGTATTATTAACCTTGTTGTAAGTATTCATACTTAACAATTGTAATAGGGCTGCCAAGTCAGCCCAGGGGGGCGGGGGATCCCCCGCTAAAGGGGTTCCTGATCCGCCAGCCAGCATTTGGCCGGCGGGGGGAACCCCACCCCCGACGTCGTCCAGCAAGAACGACGTAAGGACATCACAGGAAGTGACACAGCACATTGGGGGCGTTGCCAGGGCGACGCTCTGGCAATCGCCCCAAAACTCTATGATACCATAGAGTTTTGGGGCGATTGACAGAGCGTCGCCCTGGCAACACCCCCAACATGCTGCGTCACTTCCGGTGACGTCGATAGGCGTGCGCGCAAAGCGCGCGCACCAGAAGAAACTCCCGGCGGCAGGAGGACTCTCCCCCGCCGGTGAGTTTTCAATACTTGGCAGCCCTAAATTGTAAAGATGTTTAAAATGCAATTCATGTATTATCTCCCTACTTTGTTGTCATATGCCTGTGAAGTTTGTTCGGTTCTTCTGTTCATTTTTCTTAAGTATTATGGCTGTATCGCTATTGAAAAAATTAATAAAGAGAAAGTTTTTTTAAAAAAACCAACACAGTTTCCTTTTTTGGGGGGGAATGCCCTTTCAGGTTTTCCCCTATGAAGGCACTTTGTGTTTGTTGGAATCAAGAGTCGGGAAGGGCAGGAGAGTGAGGGAAGAACTGGTCCAGCTCTCGGAGAGCCAAACCATATAAACGGCTACTTTCTTTCACTGCAAAACCAGAATTAAAATGTATTCTAGGGCTGGGTTCTGGTCTATGATGACCTTGTTTACACTGGCTGTATTCTTCAAGAGCTTTGGGCTCAACGGCTGGCACAGGTCTCAGGAAGCCCCACCTACTTCAGCAGAAAACTGGCCCATGACCCTGCTTTGTCCTGTGGATCATTCTACTCCATTGGAACCTACTTCAAGCTACCGATCTCTTATTCGCACAGTTATACCAGCCAGGCTAGATTCTGTATGGTCTGTACCTATTTACCAGAGACTGTCCTTATGTTCTGATGTCTTTTTTTGGGATATCACTGCCCTGGTTTTAGCCTTTTATTGTTTTTGCCTTATTTGGATATTGTTGATGTAGGGTTGCCAACCTCCAGATAGGGCATGGAGACCTCCTGGAATTATGACTGATCTCCAAACTACAGACATCAGTACCTCTGGAGAAAATGGCTTCATTGGAGGGTGGACACTGACATTATACTCCAGTGAGATCCCTCCCCAGTCTCCACCCCCAAATCTCCGGGAATTTCCTACCCCTGAGTTGGCAACCCTATGTCAGAGTAAGTTTCTAGAGTTGTCATTGTTGAGGCTTCATCTCCAGGCCAGGGCTGCAAATTTCAAAGTGAGGGCTGGAGCTCTCCCTCTGTTACAACTGATCTCCATATGGCAGAGATCAGTTCCCCTAGGGAAAAATGAATGCCTTGGAGGGTGGACCCTATGGCATTGTAGCCTGCTGAGGTCTCCTCCTCCACAAACCCTGCCCTCCAAAAGCTCCACCACCACCAAATCTCCAGGTATCTCCCGACCTAGAGCTGGCAAGCCTACTCCATGCTCAGGATCTCTAGAAGTTCCAGATAAATCTCAAAGTGGAGAATGGATACATATTCTTGTCCCTAAAGTACATGCACATAAACACAAGCACTAGGGTTGCCAGCCTTCAGGTGGGGCCAGGAGATCTCCCACTTTTACAACTGATCTCCAGCTGACAGAGATCAGCTTCCCTGGAGAAAGTGGCTGCTTTGAAGGGCATTGTAACCTGCTGAGGCCCCTCCCCTCCCCAAACCCTGCCCTCTTCCGGATCCGCCCCCAAAGTCTCCAGGTATTTTCCATCCTGGAGGTGGCAACCCTAACAAGCACATATACAATAAGGGACTGTGTTGTGCATAGGGTTGCTAGCCTCCAGGTGGGGCCTGGAGATCTTCCTCTCTCACAACTGATTCCCATCTGACAGAGATCAGCTCCCCTGGAGAAAACGGCTGCTTTGAAGGGTGGACTCTATGGCATTCTACCATGCTGAGGCCCCTCCCCTCCCCAAACCCCACCTTCTCCTGGATCCACCCCCAAAGTCTCCAGGTATTTTCCAACTCAGACCTGGCAACCCTAGTGGTGCACAGCCCATCCCTTTACATGCTGGTGTGGCTCATTTTGGTCTGTTGATAACAGATTAGAGGACACTACTCATGGCTACAGAAATTGTGTCTAGCGTCATCCCAAGCAGCTTCTCACAGCCCCTTCAAACATCCTTTCTTTCCCCTGAAGTGTTTACATAAGAGTGGCAGTCCATAGCATTTTACTCTTGAGAAAACTTTTACTTTTCACTGGGAAACTTGAAGGGTTCGCTGCTTGCCAAGCAGTTTGTTCTGTTAAGGCCAGTTTGTGAGAACATTTGAAGTAAACAGAATGGAAAATGCCAATGTGGAGCAAATTGCAAATTGAAAGCAAGACTATATTTGCCAACATGAAAGAAAATTCTTGTTTGTCCCCGCGGTCCAGCAGATGCCAATTTAGGGTCTCTTTCAAGATTTTCAGCATCTTCAGACTGTACAGCCACCCCCAACCCCTTTCTTAATGTTCTAAGTGACTTCACACATTGCTTGGTTTTATTAACATTTTCCTGGTTTCTGCTATGTGTGTCTGATATCACCAAGCCATGGAGTAGCAAAGTGCAACAAAGATTCCCCCCCTCCTTTGTGGATGGGGAATAAAAGATACTTCATGTTCAAGGCAAAATTAGCATTTTAAGGGTGGGAACGATCCATCAAAGATTGGCCAGTTGAATTCATATTTTGCAGAGTTCATTGCTTGAGGCTTTGCATTTAGTTCCAGTTTTAATTGCGGGACATCCTCTCATACTCACAGCTAATGTGGGTATGTTCGAATGTCCAGAGCCAATGAGGTAGAAACTACAGGTACAACATTCCCTAGGCCTGAGTTATTCAACTGTGGGTGCTGAAGCCCACCTGCCTACTTGGGTCTCAGACTTTCACTAAGCACAATGACTATTATCTCAAAGCTTCAGTGAAGGCAAGAAGCCTCTCTAGGAATTTATAACCACCAGGGGTCCTTTCGTAAAAAAAGAGGTGCAGGAGCTCATTAGCATAACTTATTTGCATATGCCACACCCCCTGATGTCACCGGAAGTGTCAGAAGGCCACACACCCCTGACATCACTGGAAGACTGTTAGAAGAAAGGAAGGAAGGAAGGAAGGAAGGGAGGGAGGGAGGGAGGGGGGAAGGAACGAAAGGAAGGAAGGTAGGTAGGTGGGGGGAGAGAGAGAAGAAAGGAAGGAAGGAAGGAACAGGAAGGTAGGTAGGTAGGTGGGGGAGAGAGAGAGAGAAGAAGGAAGGAAGGAAGGAAGGAAGGAACAGGTAGGTAGGTAGGTGGGGGGAGAAAGAAAGAAAGATAGAAAGGGAGGGAGGGAGGGAGGGAGGAAAGGAACAGGAAGATAGATAGGTAGGTAGGTGGGGGGGGAGAAAGAAAGAAAGAAAGAAAGAAAGAGAGAGAGAAAGAAAGAAAGAAAGAAAGAAAGAAAGAGACAAGGCGCTTCTCTCCCCCCCTTTTGTTTGGGCACTGGGGCCCAGCTTTTCTCTCCCTCCCTCCCTCCCCCCCCCAGGAATGGTGAGGGGGGGATGGGGGCTCCTTCCTGGGGACATTGAGCAGGAATGGGTGGGTGGGAGGGGGTTTCTTTGCGCGGGGGGGGGGGGAGGGTTTTTTTTTAGATTGCACAGGGATGGGTGGGTGGGTGAGAGGGAGGGGGTTTCTTTGCGGGGGTGGGTGGGAGAGGGGTTCTTCCCCGGGAGTCTCAATGGGGGGGGGGAGGAGGGAAGGGCCTTCCCGGGGACGGTGGAGCGCCGCCGTCCCCGGGAGTCTCAATGGGGGGGGGGGGGGAGGAGGGAAGGGCCTTCCCGGGGACGGCGGCTCCGCCGTCCCCGGGAGTCTCAATGTGGGGGGGAGGAGGGAAGGGTTCCCGGGGACGGCGGAGCGCCGCCGTCCCCGGGAGTCTCAATGGGGGGGGAGGAGGGAAGGGTTCCCGGGGACGGCGGAGCGCCGCCGTCCCCGGGAGTCTCAATGGGGGGGGAGGAGGGAAGGGCCTTCCCGGGGACGGCGGAGCGCCGCCGTCCCCGGGAGTCTCAATGGGGGGGGGGAGGAGGGAAGGGCCTTCCCGGGGACGGCGGAGCGCCGCCGTCCCCGGGAGTCTCAATGGGGGGGGGGAGGAGGGAAGGGTTCCCGGGGACGGCGGAGCGCCGCCGTCCCCGGGAGTCTCAATGGGGGGGGAGGAGGGAAGGGTTCCCGGGGACGGCGGAGCGCCGCCGTCCCCGGGAGTCTCAATGGGGGGGGGAGGAGGGAAGGGCCTTCCCGGGGACGGCGGAGCGCCGCCGTCCCCGGGAGTCTCAATGGGGGGGGGGAGGAGGGAAGGGCCTTCCCGGGGACGGCGGCTCCGCCGTCCCCGGGAGTCTCAATGGGGGGGGGGAGGAGGGAAGGGTTCCCGGGGACGGCGGAGCGCCGCCGTCCCCGGGAGTCTCAATGGGGGGGGGAGGAGGGAAGGGCCTTCCCGGGGACGGCGGAGCGCCGCCGTCCCCGGGAGTCTCAATGGGGGGGGGGAGGAGGGAAGGGCCTTCCCGGGGACGGCGGCTCCGCCGTCCCCGGGAGTCTCAATGGGGGGGGGGAGGAGGGAAGGGTTCCCGGGGACGGCGGAGCGCCGCCGTCCCCGGGAGTCTCAATGGGGGGGGAGGAGGGAAGGGTTCCCGGGGACGGCGGAGCGCCGCCGTCCCCGGGAGTCTCAATGGGGGGGGGAGGAGGGAAGGGCCTTCCCGGGGACGGCGGCTCCGCCGTCCCCGGGAGTCTCAATGGGGGGGGGAGGAGGGAAGGGTTCCCGGGGACGGCGGAGCGCCGCCGTCCCCGGGAGTCTCAATGGGGGGGGGGAGGAGGGAAGGGCCTTCCCGGGGACGGCGGCTCCGCCGTCCCCGGGTGTCTCAACGGGGTTGGGGGAGGAGGGAACGGCCGGGAGTCTCAACTGGGGAGGGGGAGAGTAGGGAAGGGTCTTCCCGGGGGGAGCGGGGCTTTGACGGGGGGGAGGCCGGGGGGGCAGGGCTTTAAGTGCCCGCCCCCCCGGCGCCTCTCTCCCGGAGCGGCGCTCCGGCGCGCCCCGGCCCCAACGGAGCCCTGATAACCACTCACAGCAAAGGTTTAATGAGTGATTATGGCTTCCTAGATGGAGCCTTTTGCTTCTTTTCTTCTGTCTTCATCCTCTCTTTGAAGGGAGCAGGCTGAAGTAATCTTTCCCCCCACCCAGGGGTATGTGATGGCATATGGCAGTGTTCAGGAATATTGAACACATCTCTCCTCTCAACTTCCAAGGTGATACATAGCAGGGGAAGGTGGGCCCTTTGGCGCTGGGGTTTGAAGCAAAGAACTGTCTTTTGAGGTAAGTCCAGAGGTCATCAGTTTATTCTGCATTTCTTTTCTAGGGATGAGTGGATGGTCCCATTCCGTTTCCCTTTATATTCATTTGTATCATTTGCGAATGATTTCATTTCTCTGCTTTTCACTGTCAGTTGTGCACTGCAGATTTGTTTGCATTGTATTATATATGCTCGTTGTACATTTAAAATAATAATAATAATAATAACAACAACAACAACAACATGTGTGTGTGTATAAAGTGTAAACAGGTGGTTGTACACATGCCTATTCTGTTATGGGTCCCACTTTCTGGAATTTTTTTTAAAAAGGTCAGGAAGACTTCTGCACTTCTGTCATTCCACCAACTGTGTGGAACAGAATTGTTCAATAGGGCATTCCTCTTAAGGGAATAAGCCAGTACTATAATGGAATGGGGCGGTGCTTTTATAAAGGAAGCAGGATTGTAGTCTATTCCACTTTTAATTGCATTATCTTCCTATTCCACTGTTTATTGCATATAATGTCTTGCTCTTACTACCTTATTTCTACTTCTGTAATTCTATTCTCTCTCTTTGCAGTTTATGATATATCACATTTGATACTTTTTTTTGCTTTGTTTTTGATATTTTTTTTTGTTATCCTTACCCTATTGCATTGCATGTTAGATGTCTCATGCTATTTGACTGCATTGCCTTACAATATGGAATCTGCCTTGAATGCCAGTGAGAAAGAACAGTAAATAAAGTTAGAAAGGAAGTAAAAATAAACAATAAGCCTATCTTTCTTCCATGTTTTTTTTTGGGGGGGGAGGGGGGGTTAAAAAGCCATCTCATCTAACAGACTTCACATTAACTGGCAATGAATTCTGTTCATTTGAGTAGATGTAGTTTCCTTGTAAGAACATAAGAAGAGCCTTGCTGGATCAGACCAGTGGTCCATCTAGTCCAGCATCCTTTCTCGCTCAGTGGCCAATCCGTCCCACTGGAGGGCCAACAGCAAGGCACAGAGGCCGAGCCCTCTCTCTTTTTTCTCTGTCCTCCTACCAATCAGCTTGATTGGGTGACCCAATTTTCTAGTGTATATAAAGCATTTTCAATACTCACTCTGTTCATATTGCTCATAACTTTACAGACCTTTATGTGTCATCAATTTCCAAATTCTTAACTCCTCCTTGTTTATACCAGGATTGATTCTGCAAAAGCAGTTGTTCCACCCTTGGTGTCCTGTTTCCCCCAGTTGTACTGCTCAATTTTCCACTATTTGCTGTGCAGCCACATTTTGACCCACATCTCCTTCAGATTCCCCCCATGTCTTCTTGATCCTAAAAAATAAGGATCAAGAATTTGCGGGGGAAATCAGGGGGAGATGCAGGTCAAAATGCGGCCACACAGCAAATAGGGGAAATTGAGCAATACAACTGGGGGAAATGAGACACTGAGGGCAGAACAACCACTTTTGCAGAATTGATCCATTTCTCCAGTAAAAATAACCTTCCTGTATTGTCCTGTATCCTACAAGGTACAGAAATCCCCACTGTTTACTTTTTTAGGGCAAAAAGTATTTGGGGGAGGATGATTATTACCAAAAGTATGACACAAAACAGAAGGTTTAAGGACACACAAACTCAGCCCTTGCTGATCTTCTGCTTGGATAGATTTTTGTGAAGCAACAACAACAACAAAAAACCAGTGGGAATAAACCACATTATTTTGGACTGAAAATTAAATTTGGTTTGGCCCTAGGTGAAAGAAGCTGAACTTCATGCAGAGAACTGACTGTCAAAATAGGAAGAAACTAAATGTTTAGTTGTGGTTGACTGGGACGTATCTAGAAATTGAAATGCCCAGCAGGGTTGAAGAACACTAGCAAAGGTCATAGTTGTGTCAGGGAAGGAAGGATGGAGAATCTGGCTCTTTGCTTCCTTTGAATATGTAGACTAAATAAGGATGTTCATCACAGAACATCAGGTTAATATTGGCATGCAAAAGTTGGTCTGTGCTGCTTCAGAATTTCCAGGAAAGGGACTGAAATCTTTCACAGTGCAGCATTTTCTCAGTTTCAGACCTACCTCCCATTGACTGAAGATCCAGTCCCTAGCCAGTCCACACCTTGTGCCTCATTTGAACTGGAGAAGCAGCCCAGACAACAGGATCTACAGCTCTAGGAATATTGTGATGTTCCCTTTTGCTTGCAAGTCAGGTACAGCATACTCATTCAGATCCCTCCTCTTAGGTTCGCAGAGAAGGGCATGTTCAAAGCAGCATTCATTTATTAGCAACCAGATACAGAGATGGGAGAAACTGGTTTCAGGACCAGGGAGTTCATTCCACCAGAATCCAACCAGGGGTCCACCCCATGAGACAAGAAGAAGAAGAGAGAAGAGATTGGATTCATATCCCGCCATTTACTCGGAGTCTCAGAGTGGCTTACAAACTCCTTTCCCTTCCCCTCCCCTCCCCACAACAGACACCCTGTGGGGTAGGTGGGGCTGAGAGAGCTCTTTCAAGAAATGCTCTTTCAAGAACAGCTCTGACAGATCTATGGTTTGCCCAAGGTCATCCAGCAGGTGCAAGTGGAGGAGTGGGGAATCAAACCCGGTTCTCCCAGATTAGAGTCTGCACACTTAACCACTACACCAAACTGGCTCTCACCAAACTAACTCAGACAACTCAGAGTGGGATCACAAGTGCCAACCTTCAAATGGGCAAAATCCACACCTTCTCTGACATGAGTTTTCTCTGTTGTGCCCCCCACACACACACCTTGTGGGATGGCCTGCCCCGTGAGGTCAGGAAGGTTCCCGCTTTTCTGGCTTTCTGCAAACTCTGCAAAACTGAATCATTCAAGTGGGTTTTTCTAGGCAGGCAACCGAGTTGCACTGTAACGAAATGATTCACAAAGTTACTTGGAAAAAATATTAGGAACTGCGGTCTAGACTGCTGTGTATAGCTTGGTGAAACTAGAATCCTACTATAGAATTTTGCATCACTGAATGTGTCATGTTGAAGAAGAAGAAGAGATTGGATTCATACCCCGCCCTTCACTACCCAAGGGAGTCTCAGAGTGGCTTGCAAACTCCTTTCCCTTCCCCTCCCCACAACAGACACCCTGTGAGGTAGGTGGGGCTGAGAAAGCTCTGACAGAAACTGCTCTTTTCAAGAACACCTCTGGCGAAACTACGGCTTGCCCAAGGTCATCCAGCAGGTGCAAGTGGAGGAGTGGGGAATCAAACCCAGTTCTCCCAAATTAGAGTCTGCACATTTAACCACTGCACCAAACTGGCTCTCACCAAACTAACTCACACAACTCAGAGTGGGATAAGCAGACTGTGCCATTGTAAACTATACAATAAATACACCATAGCTGTGAATGCATTTCTCCTAGCCCTGAGAAGTTACCAGAGGAGCATTTACCCAGGTTGGTTCCCTTTGGAGGAAAGACTACTGGAGATTTATGGCATTTTTAAAATATTTTCTATATTTACAAATATATAGGTAAGGTACAAATAGAGGTAAAGAAGCACTCCTACAGATTGACAACCCCAGATTGTAAGCCAAGTCCATAAGTCGTCTGTATTGCCATGGAGGCTGCTTGTACCTGCTTTCAGACACATTCAGCTAGAAAGAGATGCTCAAGGGAGTGTGGAATATATGTTCCGGAAGTGTGTTGATAACTTAGGGTGGTTCTGGTGGGAATTCTGCTGACGTTTTTTCCCGTACTATGTTCAGATCAGTTTTGTTATCAAAGAAGACAGAAGAAATCTGGAAAAGATCTGGAAGCCTCTGTTTTAGATCGTGGAGTTTAGCCTACTGCAGTAACCCTGGTGCCAAAACAGCACTTTAGGCATCCAGTGGCTTTATGGTTCTGGCCAAAAGAAACACAACTTCCATTCAGTCTGAGAAAATGCAGGTTCCCTAGTGCCACTGTTGGAATCCAGTCATTTCTATGATCGGCAGCAGGATATCGGTCTGCCTAAGCAACGGCAGGTGCAGTCTTTGGAAAACTAACTTCCCATCTTCTGAAACATCACGGAATCAGTGTGGATGCCAAAGTGACTGTTTTCGATGTCTTTTTAAAAATCACACCTTGTTATGCTGTGAGACTTTATGCAGCGTACATAGAAATCAACACGTGCAAAAATATAAAACCACAGTACATAAAAATGCCAAGAGTTTCTTAAAACTTAGTCCCTTTGGTGCCAAGTAACAAAATGGTCTTTTTTATATATATAAACTTTTATTGATTTTATCAACTATTTCTACAAACGACAACGCTAATTTCTAAGCTAAATTACCTTATACAGAAAAGGCTGTGAAAAATATTCATTTTTAACAAATTAATAAACTTGAAAAGCACAAATACTCTTGGTTTAACTGATTACTTATGATACTGCTTCTATAGTTTGCACAAACTGATTGGCTGGTACACATAGTATTGAAGAATGCTTATTACTTCCATTTACATTCTCATATAGTGCGCCACATTTAACAACAATGCAAAATTTATTTCTTCTTCGGTCCTCTAACAAAATGGTCTTTTAATCAGGGATCAACCCAAACACTTTTAAACAGTTGGGTGTCACATAATTTTCCAAACCTCTGAAAGGTGAGTGCCTTCCTCATTCTTTCAGGAGGGGCCACTGAGAAGGCCCAAGTCGAAACAGTCCTTGCTGCTGTAATGGGCAGAGCTAGAAGCAAAACCTGGGATGGCCTGAGAAAGGGATAAAGTTGTAAGCCAGTCTGGGTCTTCACTGGAGAGAAAAGTGGGGTATAGATGAAGTAAGTAAATGAAAAAGTACAAAAGCCATGTGGGACAGGGATTATAAGTAAGGAGGAAAATCAGGTGAGATTGATCAACAAAGCTGGCTGGATCCAGCCTACTATCTGAATGGGACTTGCATGAGTCACCCAAGCCTACTATTGAACAGCAGCCACCTCATGAAAGCTAGTGTAGTAGAGTTTCTGACAAGGACATGGAGGCCCAAGTTCAAATCACCACTCTGCTGCGGAACCGTGCTGAGTGATCTTGGGCAAGTTACACATTATTTGCCTAATTTACCTAGCAGTGTTGTAAAATGGAGGTGAGGAGAATGATGTGAGCCTTTTTGGTTCCTCATTGTGGAGAAAGGGGAGGTATAAGTGAAATAAATAATTAATATAGCTGAAGATGTAGGCGGATAAAAGGTACGCCATCTCAGGCTGAAGAGACAATACTGACCTTGATGGGCCAATAGTCTAATTCAGCATAAGGCAGCTTCGGGTATTCATGCGTGTTCAAATGTTGGGTGCTCAACAGTAGCCGGCTGGCTTGCTTGTATATTGAAGTGATCCACTCGTATACTACTCTATCCATTTAAAATTCTGGGAGGCAGCTCACAACAGTGATTAAACCATAGAAGATAGGCACTAAAACAGACAATTCCCATCAAGTCAAAACGAAGTGAGACAGCAGTAAGTAACTAAATGTGCTCTTAAAAAGAAGCATTGTAAGAGTCAGTCTGTAGTCAAACAACTCGAGGTTCCAGGCCAGAAAAATAAAGGAAGCTCTCAAACCACACCACCATTACACTAATCAGCAAATTGACAACACCAGTGTGTCTGCCTGATGCTTAAAACTTAGCAAGTTTGGCACCAGGTAAATTGTTGAGCGGAGGAAATTTTATCATCAGGGCTTATAAAGGAATAGAAGTGATATAACACCTCAACGTTTGCAGCAGAATGGAGTTCTCTTAATGAGAAATGCATCGACAAGACAGGCATTCCAAACGCAGTCTGCAGCTGTGCTGGTCCAGACTCAAGAAGAAACAAATGGTGTTTCTCCACTAAATTTGCAAAGGCCAGCAATTTTCCTTGTACCTCTCTGACATTAGGTGAGATTCACAGATCCTTTATTGGAAAAGAAGAAAGAGGTTACACAGTAGTCATTGCATTAATACTTTTTGGCAGGTTCCTCCATACAAGCACTCCCCAGTAGCAAGGAAACCGATCAGGGAAACCTATCTCCCCTCAACATCAATTTAAGTCCAGTTGGTGCAAAATGCCATGGCTCAGCTATTATTGGGAGGTGGGTGGAACATGCATATGACTCCCATCTCGCAGACAATTCACTGGCAGTGGCTGTCCAACATTTACCAGCTTCATTTTAAGGTATTAGCTATCGCATACAAAGCCCAGCATGGGCTTGGACCCTCATATCCATGAGAGCCAGTTGGTGTAGTGGTTAGGAGCGTGGACTCTAATCTGGAAGAACTGAGTTTGATTCCCCACTCCTCGACATGCAGCTGCTGGTGTGACCTTGGGTCAGTCACAAGTTCTTTCAGAGTTGTTCTCTCAAGAGCAGTTCTCAAGAGAGCTCTCTCAGCCCCACCTACCTCATAGGGTGTCTGTTGTGGGGAGGGGAAGGGAAGGAGACTGTAAGCTGCTCTGAGACTCCTTTGGGTAGTGAAGGGTGGGGTATAAATCCAATCCAATCTCTTCTCTTCCTCCTACGTTTCTCCATGGCAGCTTCCCTCATCTGAACAGGGCCTTTTGCAAGTGCCAACCTTCAAATGGGCAAAATCAACACCTTCCCTGATGTGTGCTTTCTCTGTTGTGCCCCTCACACACAGACACACCCTGTGGGGCTGCCCTGCCCAATGAGGTCAGGAAGGCTCCCACTTTTTGGCTTTCTGCAAATCTGAATCATTCAAGTGGATTTTTCTAGGCAGGCACCTGAGTTGCACTGTAACTAATTGATTCACAAAGTTACTTTGAAAAATTATTAGGATCTGTGGTCTAGATTACTGTGTATAGCTTGCTGAAACTAAGATCCTACTCTAGAATTTTGCATCACTGAATGTGTTATGAAGAAGAAGAGGAGGAGGAGGTTGGATTTATGCCCCACCCTTGAGGAAGACTCAGCATGAGTTCTGTAAGGGAAGATCTTGTCTCACTAACCTGTTAGTGTTCTTTGAGGGAGTAAACAAACATGTGGACAAGGGGGACCCAATAGATGTTGTTTACCTTGACTCCTGGAAAGCTTTTGATAAAGTTCGTAATCAAAGGCTCCTAAGTAAGCTCAATAGTCATGGGATAAAAGGACAAGTCCTTTTGTGGATCAAAAACTGGCTAATTAAAAGGAAACAGAATGAGTCTAAATGGGAAATTTTCTCAGTGGAGGGAGGTAAGTAGTGGGTTACCGCAGGGATCAGTACTCGGTCCGATGCTTTTTAACTTGTTTATTAATGATTTGGAGTTGGGAGTAAGCAGTGAAGTGGCTAAATTTGCAGATGACATGAAGTTGTTCAGGATGGTGAGAACCAGGGAGGATTGTGAGTGTCAGAATCTGCTGATTCAGACAGAGTATTTCTTTTGCTTACAGCCATGCTTCATATATGTTTTCTGTGGTTGTTGCTCTGCTTCTTATAGTACTGTATGTATGATAGCTGCTCCCATGAACACCTGTCATGTAACCCTCATTCTGGCCAGTATGTATCAGTATGTATGTAGATTGTGTGACCCCAGGTTTATGACCCTGACCGGCCTGGTTTGTGTAACTGTCAAAGCGGGAAGATGTCAACTTCAAAGTATGGGAACAATGGGCCTCTCACACTCCTACCTCCGCATTCCATTCATCTCGGCTGAGACTCCAAGGGAGGACAAGTCTCATCTCTTATCAACGTGCGAAAGCCTCGAGGCCATGGATTGTTATGTGAAATGGTAACATCTGAAGGGTCTGGTTTGGAAGGGGAAATTTACAACTTGACACCTCACTTTCTTTCCTGTGGGAAGCAAACGGCCAGAGCCCCTTTTGCCCGCCGTTTTTCCCTTGTAGTGATTGGCTACCTATGGGTAATTCAAACTGCTTAGAAAGGTATAATAGACCCGCTTCTGTCATCTGTGTTATCTCTGACAATAATCCGAGAAGCTGTACTAATGTAGAGATTGGAAATAAAGAACTGTGTTTCATCAACAAAGATCTGATCCTTGACTACTTTGAGCAGAAGTCTCACAGTGAGGCACTCCAAAGGGATCTGTCGAGGATGGGCGAGTGGGCATCATCATGGCAAATGGGGTTTAATGTGGCCAAGTGCAAAGTGATGCACATTGGAGCCAAAAATCCTAACTATAAATACATGTTGATGGGGTCCGAACTGGTGGAGACTGGCCAAGAGAGAGATCTTGGAGTCGTAGTAGATAACCCAATGAAAATGACAAGACAGTGTGCGACTGCAATGAAAAAGGCCAGTGCTATGCCGGGGGTTATTAGGAAGGGAATAGAAAACAAATCAGCCAGTATCATAATGGCCCTGTGCGACCTCATTTGGAGTACTGTGCACCGTTCTGGTTGCCACACCTCAAGAAAGATATTATAGCATTGGAAAAAGTGCAGAAAAGGGCAACTAAAATGATAAAAGGGTTGGAACACTTTTCCTATGAAGAAAGGTTGAAGCGCTTGGGGCTCTTTAGCTTGGAGAAACGATGGCTGAGGGGTGACATGATCGAGGTTTATAAGATTATGCATGGGATAGAGCAGGTAGAAAAAGAAGTCCTTTTCTCCCTTTCTCACAATACAAGAACTCATGGGCACTCCATAAAATTGCTGAGCAGTCGGGTTAGAACAGATAAAAGAAAGTACTTCTTCACCCAAAGAGTGATTAACACGTGGAATTCATTGCCACAGGAGGTGGTGGCAGCTACAAGCATGGATGGCTTCAAGAGGGAATTACATAAACATATGGAGCAGAAGTCCATCAGTGGCTGTTAGCCACAAAGTATAGATAGGGACTCAGTCTGGGGCAGGTGATGCTCTGTAACCTTGGTGTTTTTTTGGGGGGGGCAACAGTGGGAGGGCTTCCTGCCCCCACTGCTGGACCTTCTGGGGGTGCCTGGTGTTTTTGGCCACTGTGTGACAGAGTGTTGGACTGGATAGGCCATTGGCCTGATCCAACATTGGCTTTTCTTATGTTCTTATGTTCACTACCCAAGGGAGTCTCAGAGTGGCTTACAAACTCCTTTCCCTTCCCCTCCCCACAACAGATACCCTGTGAGGTAGGTGGGGCTGAGAGAGCTCTGACTAGGGCTGCCAAGTCCCCCGGTAGGACGGGGGAAACACCAATTTTTAATACTTACCCCCCCCTTTTTCAAAATTGGCCACCGGGGGACAAAATGGCTGCCCTGCCCTGCCTTAAAAGGGAAATGTCTGAAGAGAGCCTGCCCTGCAGTAAAAAGCCTCACCAGACATTTCCCCTTTAAGAATAGAGTCAGCAAGAGAGCTCCACCCAGAGATTAAGGAGGGACTGAAGGGGCTGCTTTTGCATGTGGCTGGGGTAAGGTTGCAAGGTTGCTGTGGTAAGTTTCTCTTACAGCTCTTTTCCTTCTCTCTCTCTCCCTCTTTCTTTCTTTTTTCTGTCTGTCTGTCTGTCTGTCTCTCTCTCTCTCTCTCTCTGTCCCCATCCAGCAGAGGTCTATCAGTGGCTATTATTAGCCACAAGGTCTAAATGGAAGTAAGTGCCTCTGCCAGTTTTTTTCCTTTTCTCTCTCTCCCCCTTTCTTTCTTTTTTCTGTCTGTCTGTCTGTCTCTCTCTCTCTGTCCCCATCCAGCAGAGGTCTATCAGTGGCTATTATTAGCCACAAGATCTAAATGGAACCCTTTGTCTGGGGCAATGATGCTCTGCATTCTTGGTGCTTGGGGGGCAACAGTGGGAGGGCTTTTGGAGTTCTGGCCCCGCTGCTGGACCTCCTGAGGGCACCTGGTATTTTTGGCCACTGTTGTGACACAGAGTGTTGTACTGGATGGGCTGTACTGGATGGGCCGATCCACTGTGGCTTCTCTCCTGTTCTTATGATATTAAAATCATATTTAGCACTTGTGTAGCACTTAGTGCTTCATATTCTGCCGAGATGAGGAAGGATTCAGTAGGGCCGTTGCTCAGTGACAGAGCATCTGCTTGACATGCAGGAGGTATCAGCCTCTTCAGCTAAAAAAGGATCAGGTAATAGGTGACATTAAAGATCTCAGCCTGAGACCCTGGAGAGCCACTACCAGTCTGAGTAGTCAATACTGACCTTGATCGACAAATGGCCTGATTCAGTATTAGGAAACTTCATGAGTTCATGTGGAAGCATGTGGAAGCAACATCACAGGATGTGACATCACAAAATGATGTCACTTCCTTTCTCCTGGCTCCACCCCCAAAGTCTCCTGGCTCCACCCCCAAAGTCCCCAGATATTTCCCAAGTTGGACTTGGCAGCCCTAGCTCTGACAGAAGCTGCTCTTTTTCAAGAACAGCTGTGCCAGAACTAAGGCTTGCCCAAGGTCACCCAGCAGGCTTCATGTGGAGGAGTGGCGAAGCACACCCGGTTCTCCCAGATTAGAGTCTGCGCACTGAACCACTATACCAAATTAATGCTTATGCTTTGCTTCAGTTCTGTTTTTAGATTGCTGGTTGTTTCTACACTCAAATACTATTTCCTCCTTTATTGAATGTCCCATCTGTCTATCTTGTTGACTCACTCTGTGAACTCCGTCTTGAGTTCGAGTGAGAAAGGAACATTATAAATAACATATTTTTTAAAAAAAATGAAATGAAAATAAACACATGTTGTCCTTCTCAGGTGAGATAGGCCCATTCTGTAGCTAGCATTCACTTTCACTCCATTGTTTTACCACACTCACACTGGAATAGGAAATGATGCAGCTCAATGCCACACTCAGATACCCCGGCCAATGCCATACTGACTGCATTCACCCCTGAACAGCCATAAAACAGCCATAAATCTATGCAGAAGGTATCATAAAACCGAGAGATCAAATAAAGCGAAAGCAGCATGCAGTCTGGACCCTGCCATAAAATCTGACAATCAATCAAAGGGAGAGTAGCATGCAATGCAGAGGGGAATCACTCTTCCACTGTGGGTGTGGTAAAACAGCGGAGCAAATGCTAGATGCAGAATGGGCAAGGTGTGTCAGAGGCATCACGAGTAGCATGTACTCCAGTGGCACATGAGATGGGATACCCCTAAAATGTAACATCTGAAAACGTCTGTCCTATCATTGTTGAGAGACTTCACTCTATTTAGCTCATGACATCTCCTAACTCTAATTTCTTCCATTTTGTTTTGACTCGCCAAATGAATTTATTCTGTCTTCCCTATCACTGTGATTATTATTTTTTCTCAAGAGTCCAAAAATATCTCCTATAATTTGAAAAAAAATGAGTGTCCAGAGAGTTGGTTGGCAGAAAGATATTTTCAGCTTCCTCTGGCAGTCATACTAATGGAGCTTCCTTCTGAGCCCCCCCCCCTCCCTTATTAGTTTTAGAGAACCAGCTAAAACATTTCTTCTCTGAAATCGCAGACCTCCTTGGGGCTCAACAGCTGTGCTCGGGCTGATTGTTATGGGGAGATCAGCAGCACCTCTTCATCCCCACTGCTATTTTTACCAGTTAAATTTTGGAAAGTTTTTTTGGGTTTTTTGTTTTTTTTTGCTGAGACAGAGCGAGAGCACAGCTGTGTTGGGGAGGGAGATAAAGCAGGCCCGGCCATTGTTTCTCTCCCACTTCCTTCTCCTCAGCAGCTGAGGGAATTGGAACCCCTTGGAATGCTGCCTGGGAGGAAAATCAAATTTTCAACACCATGTTTTTTGGGGGGGTTCCTCCCCCAGTGACTGTGTAAGGCTTATCAAGGAGTGCACAAGGGGGAAAGAGATGTAGTGCATACAAACAGCAGATGTTTGATATTAATTGAATGCATATATTTTGCACAAAAAAAAAGTTACATTCTGTGCCATTAACAAGACAGATGGTTTCTCAGTGAGAGATTCCTGTGAAGACAGGAGTGCTCTTGGAGCAACCCTGAGCCTTTTTTTTTTTTTTTTTTTTGCTGAGCACTGAATACATATAGACACTTATTTAGTTTAGAGCTGCACTGAATGTGTGCTGGTGAACATCTTTACTAGAGAACCAGTACTTTCAAGGAGTGCAAAATATACCTGTACAAAACCCAAATCCACATCTTTAGTTGTATTCAATCAATTTTAATATTGTGATCCTAGATCAGCCAAAAAAAAATGCAGTAATAGAATCATAGAGTTGGAAGGGACCGCCAGGGTCATTTAGTCCAACCCCCTACATAATGTAGGAAATTCACAACTACCCCCCTACACACACCCCACAGTGGCCCCTGCTCCATGGCCAGAAGATGACAAAAAACAAACAAACAAAAACCCTCCAGGAATTGTGGCTAAAGTGGCCTGGAGAAAACTGCTTCCTGACTCCAATGTGATGATCAACATTTCCCAGGCCATGTAAGAAAGGGCCACGAAAACTCAGCAATAAGGCCCTTCTTGCCCTCCCTCTCATGATCTGCCTATGTTCACAGAATCAGCGTTGTTGTGAGATGGCCATCTAGCCTCTGTTTAAAAACCTCCAAAGAAGGGGAGTCAACCACCTCCGGAGGAAGCCTGTCAACAGAATAGTTGTAGTCATTGCTATTCACAACTATTGAATATCCTTTCTTTTCTTCACTCAGTCCTTGTTAGAATAGTGTGAGTAAGCTCTAGTGTCCTAGTTAGAATAGTGTGAGCAAGTGCTAGCAAGCTTCTAGTGTCCTGGCCCCACTGATGGACCTCCTGATGCACCTGGTATTTTTGGCTGCTGTGTGACAGAGTGCTGGACTGGATGGGCCATTGGCCTGATCCAACATGGCTTCTTTTATGTTCTCACGTTCCCTTTGACAGTTCTAATCCTATATCTAGATGTCTTTGCAGGGCAAAATCCTGATCTGACAGCTGTCCCCACAGAGTTGAATAGTACCTTGGTAGGGAAGAGGCCTCACCTCTTCACACATTTGCTACTTGACTGCCTCAGTCAAATGCTAGGGGCTCCAGGCTCCTATTTCATTAGATTCCCCATCTTGAGTGCCACTGAAGCTCCACCCATAGCTGAGACCAAAATAGGAGCTCCCTGCCTGCTTCTTCTTAAGCGTTAATCCCACCTCCCTTGGTGGCCCTTGTCCTTGTATGTAGTTTAGGGGGAGGGCATTCCAATGATGTCACTTGCCTCTGCTGCAGCCACTTTTCCTGCTGTTGAGCTAAACCCCAACAGATACATTAGAGGTGACAGAGGGACTTTTACACCATGATTTGCCATTTTTTCCCCCAGTATCACTTACTTCCAGTATCCTTTAACTAAGGGGACAATTTTATCACAAATGATTCAAAGTGCCCACACATTTACATTGCTAGCAAATATTAGATGAGTTGTTAAATATTTTCCTGAACCTCACCCGTGTGAGGTACCACTTGTACAGAATTTTCATACATTTCTCTCTGATTTTGATGTTCTTGGAGAAGTAGAATATTGTTGACAAGGTGGACTTCCAAAATTTGAGATCTCCTCATATCCTACATCTTTCGTACACCTAATTTTGTATGCTCCTTTCCCCCCATTTCTTTTGTAAAAAATCATACATCTTTGAAAATAGACCTTTCAATGGTGGTGGATTAAACAGCCATCTTTCCAGATTTAATCGTGGACTATTTAAATTAAATTTACCACCCATTTTTCAGTAGAGATTCTTCAGTTGTAAGTATTGAACCTATCTTGGACTATTGGAACCTATTATATGGCTAACAAAATCCCAAGACAAAAAAGTTCCATGAGGCAAAAAGTTAATATATCTAAGCCAGGTTTTATCTATGATCTAAAGTGTCCATTGGTTCAAACTGGGTAAAATTCATTGCTATGAAGCATCAACGACAAAGGCGAGAGCAGAAACTGGCCCATTCCAGTCCTTTTGGACTGAGCTGACAGAAGAGACGTGTGTATGGGGGTTGCTTGCATGGAAGATGTTTGGCAGTGCACCCAGCCTGGAGAATCTTCACTAGGCCTGAGTTTTCCCAGCCAAGATGTGGTTTTCCTAGCCTCTCAACAAAAGCCACTATTTAAACCAAGCCTGGCTTCATGAGGGCACTGCTTATGGAGGCTCAGAGGTTTTGGGTTCTTTCTCTCTCTGGAAAGACCACCCCTGGTTCAGGGCCCAGGAAGCTGATTACAACAGTCAGTCAGCTGTCACTTCTTTATATAAAGCACTACAAAAATTTATGCATTCCTACCCTCTGGCAAAACTTTGGTTCATTCTCTGGTCCTTTCCCACCTTCATTACTGAGTCCATCTTTCACACTTTCCTCTTTTCACACTTTCTTACATTCCTTTTTTTTACACTTCATTTCTCCAACTTACATCCAAAACTCTGTTTTAGAATGATTCACCTGTTTTGTCACTCAGATCACACCTCAGCATCCCTTCTGTATCTGGTACTGAAAGGTCTCTACTTCTCTGTCCTAAGTCCACCTTTTGTCTATTGCTGCTGCCCACTCTTCCCAATCCTTCCTCAAAACCCGATTTTCCACTGGCCTTCAGTTTATCCCCTTAACCCTCATTCCCAACAGTAATGATTGAAGTGTATTGTGATGAACTTGATTCTTATCGTTGTGGCTCAGTTTGCCTTTCATGACTGAAAGAAGGGCAATGAGCCTTGGAGACCATAAATACCTTCTTCATGGACCTTGAATGTCAGGAAATGATTTTGTTCTAGTGCCCATCAGGATTGGAAGAGGTGAACAGGAGGAGCAGATGGTGTCTGTTTGAAAAGGACGCCCAGCTGTGGAAGTTAAGGGACAAGAGAAAAGATCAGCCACTGCTGAAATTAGTCAAAGCATCTGAGGGATGTGGGATCTCTCTCTCTCTCTCTCTGGAGATTTGATGTGGGTAGTAGACTTGTTGTCCTATAAGATGCCTCTTTGCTTCCACCCTTCCTCATTTTTATTTTTTTAAGTAAAGCAAATAATATCAAGTATCCAAAGGGAACCAACCTGGGTAAATACTCAGAAAAATGAGGCATGCTTAACAATATGTCCTGGTACCACTGGTGGACCTCCTGATGGCACCTAGTATTTTTGGCCCCTGTGTGACAGAGTGTTGGACTGGATGGGCCATTGGCCTGATCCAACATTGGCTTCTCTTATGTTCTTATATGTAACTGCACCTTTGTCCTCACCTATCTCCCCTATTCTTTACCCTCCCCTACTCTTTACCCTCTGTTGTCTATTCTGCTTCTACTGAGGGGCAGGGACTCCTCTGTCAGTGTCTGCATAACTCTCCAAGGCAACAGATAACTGGGGGTGGGGAGAGTTGACAGTACAACAATAATGCCTTCCCCCATTGCTGACCTCAGAGATATTCTGCATGGAGGTTCCATGTAGTCATCATTGTTATTAACCACTGACGGACCTATCCTCTGGGAAGTTGTCTAATTCCTTTTAATATATGAGAACCAGCATGGTACAGTAGTTAAGAGTGGCAGGCTCTAATCTGGTTTGATTCCCCACTCCTCCACATGAAGCCTGCTGGGTGACCTTGGGCCAGTCACACTTCTCTCAGAACTCTCTCAGCCCCACCTTCTTCACAGGGAGCCTGTTTTGGGGAGAATTAGGGAAGGCAATTGTAAGCTGCTTTGAGAATCCTTAAGGTAGAGAAAAGCAGGGTATAAAACCAGCTCTCCTTCTCCTCCTCTTCATCTATGTTAACAAATCATCGCTGTCTTGTAGGAGACCAGAATCCCCCTCTATGTACCCATTTACCTATGAGATGTTCATCTTGCTTTCCTACAAGATGTTCACAATAGTGCACACATTTCTCTTCTCTTCCATTTTGTCTTCACAACAACCCGGGTAGGTAAGTTAAGCTGCTCCAAGGTCACACAGCAAGCTTCATGGCAGTGTGCGGAATTGAAACAAGGTCTTCCCAGTCCAACTGTGACACTTCCAGTAACTACACTTTTAGACTGAGCAGAACCCTAAGATTTGAAGGTACCCTGAAGAAGTCGTGAAGATGTTTTCAACAGACAAATTTAGCAGACTTACAATGAACAGCTAAGAGCAATTCTGGCCTTTAGTTACAATTTCCATATGCATTTTTTCCCAGTTGCAGATGTCGCTTCACAGACTCAATGGCTGAACAGCTCAAATGTCAAGCGAACATCCTCACTAATTAATTGCCTTGCAAACAGCCTTTTAGGAGACAAAGAACTACCTGTACACCTGAAGCAAGCCCTGTTTGGCAGGTTTCAGCATGAATAAACAAAATAGGAAGAGTCATGGCTAACAGATCACTGACAACTGAGAACAGGAACCTGATATAGAACACGAAAAACCATATACAGTAATGTGAATTATTTCATTAAAGTATTTTCTTGAATAAATAGGTCTCGATTTTACATTATTAAGTTGCCAAAACATTCTTCTTATCACAAGACATTCATATATGAGAACAGACTGAATTAGACTGTATCAGTGGCTGATCTTCTCTTTTGTCCCTTGACTTCCACAGCTGGGCATCCTTTTCAAACAGACACCATCTGCTCCTCCTTTCGACCTCTTCCAACCCTGGCGGGCACTAGAACAAAACCATTTCCTGACATCCAAGGTCCCTGAAGGAGATATCTACAGCCTCCAAAGAAGTCGATTCTTACCAGGACACTAAATTCATACTCTCTTCTGAATTGAAGAAGAAGGGAGAAGAAGACTTTGGATTTATACCCCGCCCTTCGCTATCCAAAGGAGTCTCAAAGTGGCTTACAATCTCCTTTCCCTTCCCCTCCCCACAACAGAAACCTATGAGGTAGGTGAGGCTGAGAGAGCTCTCTCAAGAACTGCTCATAAGAGAACAGCTCTGAAAGAACTTATCACTGATCCGAGGTCACACCAGCAGCTGCGTGTGAAGGGGAATCAAACCTGGATGTGAAGGGGAATCAAACCTGGTTCTCCCAGATTACAGTCCATGCTCCTAACCACTACACCAAACTAGTGAAACCTTGATACTAAGAGTGAATATTTCTTTCAATAAATCATCTTCAGCTGGTGTAACAAAAAAAGACAATGCCTAAAACTCTGTCAGGTGGGAAGGTGGCATAGTCAGGGCTCATTTCGTAGCAGGAGCTCCTCTGCATATTAGGCCACACCTCCCTGATGTAGCCAATCTTCCAAGAGCTCACAGTAGCCCCTGTAAGAAGAGTTCTGTAAGCTCTTGGAGGATTGGCTAAATTAGGGGTGTGTGGCCTAATATACAAAGGAGCTCCTGCTACGAAATGAGCCCTGGGTATAGCCAAGTCCTGTGAGATCTTGGAAGCTAAGCAGGGTCTATACAGCGATGGGAGACCACCAAGGAAGAAGAAGGCAGTGTCAAACCACCTCTGCAGAAGTATAAGTATAGTGTGTGAGCTTTTTTGGACAGGAAGATTCAGAGGGTCCACAGGTCTGCCTCTTTGACAGAGTCAGTACTGTATTCTGTTGCAGTATACATCCCTGTTTAGCAGAATGGAGGTAAAAGTATCTCAAGTAATGTTCAAGAAGAATACTTATGAGTTATGCAGCATGCCCTACTGATCACTATCTGTATGCAAGACTGTAGAATTAATTTGTTAGCTCCACCCTTATCAAAGAATTAAGAGGTTGGCCAATACAAGCTGATCCTGATAGAGTGGTACACAGGTTACATAGGCTGCAATCAGATTCCAGCTCAGAAGTTAAAGATGGAAATTTTGGAGGAAAAATTAGACAGCAAAACTCAAAATACCAAGAACATTGGTCAACATTATTGTTTTTCTTTCTGAGCACCTGGCACTACTCATATTTACTCAAAAATATCACACTGCTTTCAATACAATTTATTTTCAATGCATTAGTTTAGGTCTGGGGCCATGGTGGCTCAGTGGTTAAAATGCTGAACTGCGGACCGGTAGTTCAGCAGTTCAAGACCCAAGTGCTGCATGATGGAGTGAACCCCAGCTCCTGCCAACCTAGCATCTCTGGCCCCAGCTCCTGCCAACCTAGCAGTTCGAAAGCAAGAAATTGCAAGTAGATAAATTGGTACCACTTCGGTGGGAAGGTAACAGCGTTCCGTGCGCCTCGGTGTCTAGTCATGCTGGCCACATGACCATGGAAACATCTTCGGACAGCCCTGGCTCTTTGGCTTGGAAACAGAGATGAGCACCTCCCCCTAGAGCCTGATTTGACTAGCTTTTGAGCAAGAGAAACCTTTACCTTTAGTTTAGGTCACACATGCTGATGTCTTAACATCATAGTCTTTTCAGGGTTTCAGTCATCTCATCTTCATCTCCCTAACGAGAAAGATCACTGGGAAAGCTCTGGCACAAGATCCCCTTCCTGTGGTGTAGACCTATAGGATACCTACCTTTTTAGAGTCCAAAGAATGAGAGCCAGGACACTCATCATGGCACTTATAAATATCTATTGGATCACGATGCTGTCAAGTGGTAGTGGAAAGTGCCATCAACTTGCAGCCAGTTTATGGTTACCCTGCAGAATTTTCAAGGCAAGAGACATTCAAAGGTGGTTTGCCATTGCCTGCCTCTGCGTGGCAACCCTGGACTTCCTTGGTGGTCTTCCATCAAGTGCTAACTAGGGCTAACCCTGCTTCCAAAATCTGACAAGATTGGGCTAGTCTGGGCCATCCAGGTCAAGGTTGTCAAGTACATAACTAGTTAGGTTATATCTGATTTCTCCCTTTCCCCAAGCTGGCTCATCACTCCTTTCCCCTAAATCTTCCTCCATTGAAGTATGACTTCCTCCAAAAGGGAAAGAATTCCTCCAATACAAAGAGACTTTATTTGGTTTAAGGGTTAAATCTAGACTAACCTTTCTGCATGTGCAAGGATTTCCACACACAGAGCGATTTTTCCACCTCCACCTCCCATGGCAGCCTGAAATGTCCGCTGAAATCCCATTGCTGGGGTACAGGCAGGGGTCATTTCGTAGAAAAAGAGGTGCAGGAGCTCATTAGTATAATCATTAGCATAACTTATTTGCATATGCTAAACCACCTGACATTGCCAGAAGTATGTCAGAAGGAGAGGGAGGGAGGGAGGGAGGGAGGGAGGGAGGGAGGGAAGAAAGAAAGAAAGAAAGAAAGAAAGAAAGAAAGAAAGAAAGAAAGAAAGAAAGAAAGAAAGAAAGAAAGAAAGAGAGGGGACAGCTACTAATCCAAGCCTCAGAAATACCACTATTCTGGGAGGATAGCTTCAGTGGTGGCTGAAGCCTTCAGAAGGCTGGTTGGAGGAACAAGGACCTTTCCAGGGGATGGGGTCATTTTGCTGCAGCCATGACACAAGCAGGCATTCCCCTGCGGGGGGGGGGGGGCTGGCACCAACTCCCAGAGCTGAGCTCCCCCAAGCTCCTGCTCGAAATTACCCCTGGGTACAGGAGACCCCTTGGAGGAGGATTTGGGGGTAGTTTGGGCTGCCATGGCAGAGGGAAGGTGGGAAAATCATGCTGTGTGGGTGTAAACCAAATGTCTCGTCTGGATCAAGTCTATGCCTCTATGGGAAGAAGATGGAGCTGAAGAAAGTCTTTAGGTCCAATCCACTGTTCTTTGTGTTTCAGTAGATCATTTGTTTCAGTTCTGAGCCAAGTTTTTGAAATTCATCTTCATTTTTAACAGCAGATCACTGTAGAAGTATGCTGATTGATCTGAAAGAACAGGAATATTGCCAGGCCTTAAACACTGAGCAAAATACATTCTATTTTAACTTTCCATGGACTAGAGTCCACTTCCTCAGTCGCAAGAAGACCCCAGTGACCTATATCATCACTCCCAAACTATTCACAGCTGTTCAAGATTATCTGAAACTGAAAACCAATTGGGTTAGATAGGGAAGAAGTCTAAGCGAACAATAGGAAAAATACACAAATGTAGCGGGCAATTTTTTAAAAAAAGTTTAATAAAGGTCTACCCTACCTTAGCCACCAGATGGCGGTAAAATCCTGATGATACAGGGAACTGGAATCTCATGTTTTAAATCATGAAAAATGTGAAAGATAGAATTCTATGTAAAACCAGTCGTATTTATTCTCCCTGTCAGAGAGAAGGTGTTTTTTTTTTCCCTGAGCATTCACCCTGCCTCTTTGAAGGATGCTTGTTCATTTTTATAGTTCAGGGAAGGGCAAGCAAGAGGTCTGAGCAGGTGCCTTAAAACAAGTCTCTGGGGCTTCTTTTAGTTTTGAAGAGAAGGAAAGTAACGGGAAGATGACCTATCAAATTATGCATGTCATAAAAGGGGGGACAGAGGTATAAAAGAAGTGGATAGAGAGAATCCCCCTCCCCCCCGGTCTGTCATAACACTAAAGTGGGGGTCATCAAGTGAAACTGACTGACAGTAGATTCAGGGAAGGCAAAAGAAAGTATTTCTTCACATATTTCATCCAGGCACAGAACCTCCATCTTACTAGGATTCAACCTCGGCCCACTCTGCTTTAACCATCCCTCTATGGCCTCCAAACCCTTGGCCAGATTTGCAGGACTGGTGTCCAGTCGGCCGCCCATCAACAGATATAACTGGGTGTCATTAGCGTACTGGTGACCGCCCAGCCCCAAACTCCATACCGGTAGGGCAAGGGGGCACGTATAGCTATTAAATAACATTGGGGAGAGGGTCGGCCTCTGGGGACCTCACATACTAGCGAGTGCCTGGTAAACAATCTCTCTCCCAGTGCCCCACTCTGTCCATGACCGTGGAGAAATGAGGTAAGCCACTATAGGTCTACCCCACAGATTCCAATATCAGCAAGGCGGTGGTCCAGAAGATCATAATCAACCATGTCAAACATGTTAGGACTTTTGTTCAATATTCAAGAAAATTCAGAGTAATGGATCTTGCTTTTCTGGAAAGAAGAGATTGCTTCTTTTAGTTTAAAAGAAACTCTATTACTAAAGGAAAAAGGGAAACGGGATTAGCTACAAATAAACAAAACATGCTTACTAAGCAGCATTGTGCTGCGTCTGCACACTAAGACATCCTACTACAGAGAGAGGAGATTACAGTGGAGGATCTCTCCTTCTTCTTGACCCCTGAAAGGAAACACCTGATATCATTGACCAATTAGCAAAACAGTACACCTTTAGGTTTCCGGGGCTTAGAGTTAATTGGCCAGCTGCCAGGCACTTCCAGGTTAAACTAGGAAACACAACAAGCTGCATAGGTTAACCCTATAATGACTGAAATCCCAGGTCTTGTCTTTCATACTCATTTCTCCAACAAAACATTGCTGTAAGATCAAGCAATACTAGCAGCACCGACCCGCCTTGATCCAGATGTCTGTGGAGATCACCTGTGAGGGTGACCAGCACCATCTCTGTCCTGTGGCCAGGGTGGAAGCCGGACAAGAATGGATCCAATGCCAATGTGTCATCCAGGAATTTCTGGAGCTGTTCTGTCACCACTCTCTCAATTACCTTACCCAGAAATGAAAGATTCGAGACTGGGTGGTAATTGGACGGATCCATAGGATCTAAAGTGGGTTTCTTCAAGAGCAGCACAACCACAGCGTCCTTCAGCCCCTCTGGGTAGACCCTTGAACCCAGGGACAAGTTGATAATGTTGAGATTCATGCTGAGATTTCCTTGCTGGGTTCAAAACTACATATGAATATCTAATCTGTAATACCCATCTGGACACGGTAAGTGTTCTAACACACACACACCCCATTGTACCTAGTGTGGACTGGTGTATCTATTTTCATTGAAATAACTGCTGCAGTGCAATCACCATCTATTTTCCACAAGACAAAAAGAAATAAACGGTATGTGTGTGTGTGTCTGTATGTGTGTGGCAGTATTGAAAAATATAGGGATCTGAAATGAATTTTGGAAGAGTTCTTGCTTAGCTTTCCTGGGGAAAAAATTATTTGTGCACTTCTAGTCTACTAGTATGCAGTGATGGTTCTCCAGCCAAGCAGTGGTTTGAGTGGCACAATTGGGGGGAGGGGCTGAGAAACTGCATGGGGCTTAGCTCACTCCGGTACATTGGTGGCATGGCAGGTGGTAGAATCTCCTGGACTCGATCCACCATTCGGGTACAAGCTGCATGGGTACTTTGGTTTGGAGTCAGCTAGCAGTGGCACAGCTTGCGACAACAAAAAATACCTTGAAGTGGCTCAGCTTATGCAGTGATGAACTCAGGGGGCATGCTGGCATAGTGAGACTGTAGAAAGTTCCTGTTATTGACTGGTTGCCCGACTTCAATGAATTTCTTTAAGTACATAGTGGACAGTCAAGTTTCGATATTCATCTTCGAAATCCTTTCTAAATATGATTAGTACTGATTATCAGCTAACTGAGGAAGAATATCTGAAATGGTGTGAAATTTGGAGCCTTTGTCCTTGAAAATACTGGAAACATCCTCTCATATGGCATTATAATTATTATAATTATTATTGATATATAGGCTTATTGTATTGTAACAGAGTGTCCATTTCATTGCATCTATATGTACTTACCTGTTACCTGTTATTTACCTGTTGAACTAAATTTATGGAAGCATTTCCTTTAGCTAATTATGTCTCAGTTTGTGTGTTTTCCTGCGTTATTTATACAGTGCCTTTCTGCTTGAACTAAAATAATTAACATATGGCATTTATTTGAGACAACACAAAAATTATTCCAGTTTCCCATGACTGGGAAAGAGAGTGAGGTCAGCTTGCCTGTAAATGGTTAATTTCATGACCCTCTCTATAGGCCATTGTGAAGGATTAATAAATTCCTTTATTTCCTTGGAGTAATTTCTTTAGTGGTATGCTATATGATCCCATCCCCAAAGTACCTGATGGTTAAGCACTTTGCTACTAGACTAATCCATCTCTATGCTTGCATACTGGGTTTTGGCAAGTTTCACAAAAATTGATATAATCAACAGGTTGTCTGCGCTACTAGCTATTTGCTGACAGCTGGCAATGGACAAGCAATTAGTTTCAAACCTCAGGTGTCTCAAGCACCAGAGAATTTTCCAAATGCTTTTTAGTAGTAATGAATGAGAGATGTAGTATCATATTTCCTTTGAAGGGTTTTTTTTTCCTTTTTAACCCAGAAAACTGATTGTTCCTTTCTAATACCTTCTAGTCTGTTGGTGCAAATGACAAAGAGAGAACATTTACTCCCACTGCCAGATTTGAGGACACTAATAGAACTTGAAAGATGGAAATGAATTGTAAGGATCCAAAGGTCACATATTTGCCCTCTGCATCTGCCTCCATTTTTCCATTGTACTGATCTGACTCATTTAGTAGTAGCCTGCACTGTCAAGAAGCCCGGAACTTCGTAAGGGTGGACTCTAGAAGCAAAATCAGTTGATCATGAGTGCCTGTGTACACTCATGGGCTTGATTATTCTTACTTTATTTATTAATTTTTTCTCTGAGGAACTCCGGGCAACGTACACAATTCCTCCCCTCCCACTTCATCTTCCCAAAGATCTTGTAAAGTAGTTTGGGCTCAGAGAGAATGAGTGCCCCAAGGTCACCGAACAGATTTGAACTTCAGTCTCCTTTGTTTAGCATTCTAAATACTAGGCCACAGGGGTCCTTTCGTAAAAAAAAGAGGTGCAGGAGCTCATTAACATAACTTATTTGCATATGCCACACCCTCTGATGTCACTGGAAGTGTCAGAAGGCCACACACCCCTGGCATCACTGGAAGTGTGTCAGAAGGAAGGAAGGGAGGGAGGGAGGGAGGGGGGAAGGGGGGGAAGGAAGGAAGGAACAGGAAGGAAGGTAGGTAGGTAGGTAGGTGGGGAGAGAGAGAAGGAAGGAAGGAAGGAAGGAAGGAAGGAAGGAAGGAAGAGGAAGGTAGGTAGGTAGGTGGGGGGAGAGAGAGAAGAAAAGAAAGGAAGGAAGGAAGGAACAGGAAGGTAGGTAGGTAGGTGGGGGAGAGAAAGAAAGAAAGAAAGAAAGAAAGAAAGAAAGAAAGAAAGAAAGAAAGAAAGAAAGAAAGAAAGAAAGAAAGAAAGAAAGAAAGCGCTCTCATTCGGCCCGGTGTTTCCCTCCCTTCCCCCCCTCTTGATTGGGCACTGGTGTGCAGCTTTTCCCTCCCTCCCTCCCGCCCCATCCCACCCGGGAATGGTGAGCGGGGAGGGATGGGGGCTTCTCCTTGGGCCGGCAGCCTGCCGTGGCCTGGAAAGAGCGAGGGGGGAGGAATGGGGCTTCTTCCTGAGCCGGCAGCCTGCCGCGCCCTGGGAAGGGTGAGCGGGGGGAGGCTTTCCTCCAGCTCCACGCCAAAGCGCAGGCCGGGGAAAGCAAGCTGTGGGGGGGAGGCTTTCCTCTGGCTCTGCGCCGAAGCACGGGCCGGGAAAGCAAGTTGGGGGCGGGGCTTGGTTATGTGCCTGCCCCCCAGCCTCCTCTCTCCCAGAGCGGTGCCCTGGCCCCAACGGAGCTCTGCTAGGCCATACAAGGCTCTTGTTACAACTAAAGTGCTTCATTCTCACATGGGAAAGTTCCATAGATCCTGATCTGATTATTTTTTTTACGTTTTCTAGAACGAAGGTCTGGTCACACAATCACTTATATTATGCTATGGGCAGTGGGTCAATTACTTCTTCATGCTCAGAAAGCTTCTCAACATACCACCCCACCATCAGAAATGTTCCAGAAATAGATTGAATTATTTCACCTTCATCTCTCAGGCCACTGAATATCCTATAGAGAGGAGATAGTCCCCAGTTGGGACCCATCTTTCTTGTAAATTATTCTTGGGGAGGGGGTTGTTTGTTTTTGCATGACTTCTTGCCGGTGCTGAATTCCCAGTCGCCTACATGTGCACCAAGAGCTGTATCCAGCTGTCTAACTATGTGATGCTGAGCACTACCAACCGCACAGATTCAAATTTGCTTGGAATATGGAGTGTGTCAGTATTGCTAGCAAGATACATTCAGTTTTCAAGCAGGTTGTAGCTGAAGACTGAAGCACTACTAGCAATGCAATCCTAAGCAGAGTTACACCATTCTAAGTCCACTGAAGTCAATGGGCTTAGAAAAGTTTAAATCTGTTTAGGATCGCCCTATAGTCTCACGAAGGACATGTCCTATTCCTTTCATTGCAAATATCTGCAGTCAAAGTGCTATTTAAATGAGCTGTCAACAGCTCTAGCAGTATCAAGTTCTCACTGGGCCCTGTAGCTTTGTTCAGATGCTAAACAATATTCAGCTGAATAATGAATAATTTTCATTTCCATACAGTGAAAATCTTTGCCTGATTATTTATGCAAATTTTATTTTATTTGGCTTACTTATAGCCCACCTTTCTCACTGACACTCAAGGCAGATTAGGGCGGGGGGAAGTAATCATATCGTATAGGACATTGGACTAGGACAGGGGTGGGCAATTGTTTTGGCTCGGGGGCCACTTTTTGGGAGCGGAGGTTAGCGGAGGGCCGCACCTTTTAAAATGATTGCATTCATTAGTTAACTTTGCATTTCAGAAAAGGTATAAATTGTATAATAAAAATCAATAAGTATAAATTAAATAAAATAGTGGTAGTTTTATTCAATTTATTTATTGTGCTAATTTCATATCATCTATAGCTGCAAGCATATTTAATTTTAGAATCAGTTTAATGAGACAAATGTACCCTATCTCACCACGTGGCTGACTGTCTTGGCGGGCCGCAAAAAACTCTGTGGCGGGCCGCATGTGGCCCCCGGGCCGCTATTTGCCCACCCCTGGACTAGGACAATGCAATAGGGCTAGGAATATGAAATTGAGTGGCAAATATGAACAGGAAACTGTGCAAGCTGGCATAGTGTGAGCAATGAAGAATGTGGCATTAACAAAGGTACAGGCAATGTAATGCCCACTCCTCACACAAAGGTGCCCTTCTGGAACATTCTGTCCCATTACAGGTCAATTCCACTACAAGAATACCCTCCTAAACATTTCTATTTAGCACAAGAACACCGTGGCCAGACTACTATTGATCTCACAAAGTGGGACCACATTCGGCCTGTGCTGGTGGCTTTGCACTGGCTGCCTATAGCATAGCGGGTTCACTTCAAGGTGCTGGTACTTACCTTTAAAGCCCTATATGGCCAGGGTCCAACATACCTGAGGGACCACCTCTCCCCATATATACCCCAGCAGGCACTTCGGTCGGGGTTGCAAAATCGACTCTGTGTCCCCGGCCCCAGGGAGGCCAGGCTTGCCGGAACCAGGACCAGGGCCTTCTTGGCAGCTCCTGTCTGATGGAATGAGCTCCTGGAAGAGATCAGGGCCCTGCGGGATCTTATGCAGTTCCTCAGGGCCTGCAAGATGGAGCTCTTCCACCAGGCTTTTGATTAGGAGTCGCCACCATTAGTACCACCCCATCGAAAGTAACACCGGCGATGAGGGCTGGCCCTGAACACAGCCCAGGCCTTACAGCCATGAGGAACTGGACCCCAATCTGGAGGGACGCCATCTGAACACTGACTAATATGACTGGAAGCACTTTACTGTAAATTATTGTATTGTAACTTATGTGACACTGTTTTATTCTGTTATTGTATTTTAAATGTTTTATCTTGCATGGGGTCGGCACTGTGTGCCCTTGTGAGCCGCCCTGAGCTCGCTTGCGGGGAGGGTGGGGTATAAATCTCAAATAAATAAATAATTTTTTAAAAAAAATTGTGGAATGCTAGTACTGTGGGAGTCTTCTTGACCTCATGTAGGCCATTCTGCAAGGTGGCAGCCACTGCAGAGAATATACATGAGTTGACTGTTATTGATCTTACCAGTTTGCATGGAGAAACTTTAAAAGGCCCCATAGATGACCAGATCTGCTGCAGCAGAGGATAGTAGGAGAGGTGGTGTGACTCACAGACCTCTTCATGGGGCCTTTCCCACCTCATAAATTATTAAAGAATGGTCTGTTACAATGCAAGTGGTCTGTTATATGCTCTGTCGGCTATGTACTGTGCTGAGGAAAATTGTAGGTCAGGGAAGAGCAATTTCTGGTTCCTGAAGTAAATTATTATTCTTCCATCCCCCCAGTAACTCACATAGATTCATTTAGTTTAACAAAACAACAAGTTCATTATCATTTCTGAAGAATGGTAAATGCCTATTTTAGCTTTCAGATATTAAAACTTAATTGTGTCCCCAATATTCATAGCTAAGTTGGGTGGCAATGTTACAATGTCATAATACGCACTCACAGACTCTGTTGGTGTACACTTGGTTGGTCTTCATACATGTGTTGAATAATTTTCACAAGAGGCAAGGACCCGCGATACTCACGGGGGGGGGGGTGTGCTTAGGGTTGCCAAGTACTCACCACAAGCCAGTGGGGGGAGTCCTCTTCTTGCGGGAGTTTCCCAGGCTTTGCGCGTGCGCTGTGTTGATGTCACCAGAAGTGACGACATCACGTTGTGCATGTTGCCAGGGTGGCAACCGCCCCAAAAGTCTATGGTACCATAGAGTTTTTGGGGCGGTTGCTAGAGCGTCGCCCCGGCAATGTGCACAACGTGATTATGTCACTTCTGGTGACATCATCACTCTGTGGGACGTTGTCCTGACCGGACGACTTCAGGGGTGGGGTTCCCCCTGCTGGCCGAATCCGGGCCGGCAGATTGGGGACCCCTGTAGCGGGGGATCCCCTGCCCCCCAGGCAGACTTGGCAGCCCTAGGGGTGCTTTAGGTGGAGAAGGAGAAAGCTGCAGCAGGTAAGCCCTCTCCCTTTCTCCCCTGGCACTAATGGCGAGGCCCACACAGCTCCAAGCCACCAGGCCTTCTATCCCACCCCCACCGACAGCGAGGCCTGCATGGAGCCCACCAGGTCTTCTCTCCTGCCTAACCCCATGGAGAGGCTTGCCTGACCTTCTCACCCCCGCCCCCTGATCATGAGGCCCGTGTGAATCCTAGCCACCAGGCCCACCTGGCCTTTTTGCCCCCCGCCCCCATCAACAGCAAGCCCCACGTGGCTCTGAGCTGCTGGGCCTGCCTGGCTTTCTCGCCTGCCCCCGCCCCCACCAATGGCAAGGCCTGCATGGCTCCAAGCTGCCAAGCCCACCTGGCCTTCTTGCCTGCCCCCACCCCCACCAACAGCAAGGCCTGCATGGCTCCAAGCCACCGGACTCACCTAGCCTTCTTGCCCACCCTCGCCCCGACCAATGGTGAGGCCTGCACAGCTCTGAGCTGCTGGGCCTGCCGAGCCTTTGCACCTGCCCGCCCCCCCACCCCACCAATGGTGAGGCCCATGCTTGCTCCGAACCGCCAGGCTTGCCAAGCCTTCATCCTCCCCTCCCCAGCAACAGCTGCCAGGCACCATTCCTAGAGCGTGCAGGGAACGCTCTTTAACTTTTGGGGGATTTAAATATCCTCCTGAAAGTTTTTTTTTAAGTTTTAGGATTTTTCTGAACACCTGGGGAGTCCATAAGTATGCAGAAAAATCTCTTTACCCCCCCCCCCCAAGTGCCCCCGATGTGTGAATTTAGATATCCGCATGGAGGGGGCAACTTGGCTATTAGTATATAGACAAGAGGTGTGACCCGTGGAATCCATGGGGGGGAGAGAAGGAGGCAATCCTTCTCCCCCCACTGCCCTGGTGAGGCCCGCGGCTCTGTGCTGCACGGGTCTCACCATCCCTTCTCCCCCCCACCCCGGCTTGCCCCGGCGAGGCCTGTCTGGTGCAGAGCTGTGGGCCTCACCATCCCTTCTCCCCCCCGCCCCGACGAGGCCTGTGGCTCTGCACCGGACAGGTCTTGCCATCCCTTCCCCCCCCCCCCCACTCCAGCCTGGCCCGCACGGGCCTCACCGTTCTCCCCCCTCCTGCCCCTGGGTTGGCCCAGCAAGGCCGGTGCAGCACATAGCCGCCGGGCCTCACCGCTCTCCCCGCTTCGCCCCCGGGTTGGCTTGGCGAGGCCCACGCAGCATGGAGCCACTGGGCCTTGCCACTCTCCCCTTCCAGTTCCAGCAGCAAGGCTTAGATGCCTCCCAGCCACCAGGCCACCCGCATTCCCAGCGCATGCACAGGGAACGCTTTTACTTTTCGGAAAATTTAAATATCCCCCCAAAATTTTTTTTAAACTTTTTGGATTTTTCTGCACATGGGGGAGTGCCCCCTGTGTGTAGGGAAACCTCCCTCCCCCCAAGTGCCCCCCCATGTGGATTTAGCTATCCGCATGGAGGGGGCTATCTTGGAATTAGTATATAGATGTTACATTCAGTGTACGTGTGGCTGAATGGCCAATTGAAACTGCACATTTATCCAGGTACTGGTCCCCAGTTTCATTTGTAAGGTGAGTGTGCATTGACTCTTTCTTACAAACAGGGGTGTGCATGTATGTGCAGGTTGTACACGTGTTCACTGTGACAAGTGACCAAGACTTCTGTATCTCTTCATCTCTTCACTTGCCAGGTCCTACCTAAAACTTCTCTCCTCACCCCTCACTCAGACATTCCACAGTTTCTCATTGGTTTATATCACTGGGAATTAGGATACTCAGCCTGTACTCAAGGATTTGCTGTGATGCCTGGAGGGCAGAACTAAAGGCTGCTTGTCACAGGTGGTCTTACAGGTATTTGGGTCCAGGCCATGAAGAGCCTTGTAGGTGTTAACCAGTACCTGGAACTAAGCCCGGTAACTGATCAGCAGCCAAATCAAGACTACTACACAAGATGAGGCCTAACTTGCCCCCCCCCCTCATTTGGGGATGTTTCTTATCACTAAGTCTATTGGGAGTGAGGGACCAGCAATTCTGATCAATGAAGTTTGAGACCTTCTTTCAGCCCAAGAAGACTTCTTACAACTTAAGTGGCTCTTCCATTGCAGGAACAACCACTTAAATTGGAGGAAGTCTCCTTAGGCTGGAGGATGGCTTCAAACTTTGCTGAGCAGTTGGTTGGATAACCCCCTATCTCTTTTTCCAACACTTTCCCTAGGCTTTTCATGAAATGCATTAATATAGTCCAAATTACTTATGTAATTACCAATCAGGAATCTGTTTACCCTAATGAATGTTCTTCCCATTTATTTTACCTCCTCGGTAGACAGTTAAATCATTAGGTACAATAGAATGTTGTGTTTATATTTTTACTATGTTTATCAATACATTTATATCCAACCTCCTCTTGTGGTTACCAGGCAGCCTTACAACAGTTTCCCAAGGAACACCATGAGTTTCCATGTTTATTGCTTCTGTATTCTGAATCTGGCACAGTAAGCACTAAATTAATTTGTAGGCAATCACATCATCCATAATTCAGATTTCTGTCAATGGCACTGTAATTCAACAGGAAGTTCTCTGCTGAATTCAAATTAAATGCTTATTTGGTGGCACTAGGCTAGCTGAGCCTGCCTGTCTGGTTTCACGGCCATCCTCTTCCATCTTCCTGGTAGCCACGGAAGCTGCAGTAAACTGCTGCAATTTCATGGCTCATTAGTGGCAAACAATGCTTGCTCACTGCTGGTGGTTCTTGCTCCACAGGTGTATGCAGCCATTACAGCTGTCTAGGGACAGTGAGGGAGTGACATGCTGGAACTGCTCCTTGCTTAATCACATCAGTAAATAAGAGGTGTTTCAGCTCACTAATGGGCAAGTCAAAGAGGGATAATGTATAACAAACTAGGCAGAACTGCAGGGCTCGGTGCTTACAGGGAAAGGGAGACAGGTTTTTGACATAGGAGGGGGGGAAATCAACAATATGGAAGCCAGATCTTGATCCTGGTTCTTTTGCAAGGCACATAATTTAGAAGAAGAAGAAGAAGAGATTGGATTTATATTCCGTCCTTCACTCACTTGGAGTCTCAGAGCGGCTTACAAACTCCTTTCCCTTCCCCTCCCCACAACAGACACCCTGTGAGGTAGGTGGGGCTGAGAGAGCTCTGAGACAACTGTCCTTGAGAGAACAGCTGGTACAGATCTATAGCTTGCCCAAGGTCATTCAGCAGGTGCAACTGGAGGAGTAGGGAATCAAACCCGGTTCTCCCAGATTAGAGTCCACACACTTAACCACTGCACCAAACTGGCTCTTTAAAAGCAGCTTGTATTTAATTGAAAGATAAAGGAATTCCTGTAAAGCAAGGATAGGAAAAAACAGAGCCTAATTCTGAGACCCTGCTGGATTCCTAGAGTTGCACAGTAGGGACTTTGTCTAGAGCTTCTGGTCCAAGACCAAAGGTTAGGGCTACCTCTGGGGGGCAGGACTGGAGATCCAGTATTACAACTGATCTCCAGACAACAGAAGTCAGTTGCCTTGGGAAAAATGGCTGCTTTGGAGGGTGGACTTTATGGCATTGTACCCTGCTGAAGTCCCTCCTCAAAACCCTGCCTCTCCAGGACCCCCCCCCCAAAAAAATCTCCAGGTATTTTCTAACCTAGGTGTAGACTGTGCCTAGCTGCTCCCAGCACACTAATAAGGGCAACCATTAACTGTCTGAGGGAACTAATAGAGCAGGTCTTCAGGCGTTTGAAGACTCATGTCTACTGATTAATACAAAATCCAGGGGTCCTTTCGTAGAAAAAGAGGTGCAGGGACTCATTAGCATAACGCATTAGCATAACTCATTAGCATATGCCATGTCCCCTGACATCATTGGAAGTGTGTCAGAAAGGGAATGTCAGTTTCAGCCCCATTATAACCTATGGGCCATTGAAATCAATGGCAAAAACTCATAGGGTATATGAGGGGCTGGAGGAAAGGGGGTTTGAGAGAGAGGCTCCAAACTTGCAGGGTAGCTGCTGGGGCCTCTCCTCGAAATACCCACCAAGTTTCAAGAAGATTGGACCACGGGGTCCAGTTCTATGGGCCCCCAAACAGGTTGTCCGATTTCCTCCATTGTTCTGTATGGTGGGAAAAATGTTACTTTTTTCCTACCATAGAGAACAATGGAGGGAATGGGAGCAACCTGTTTGGGGGCCCGTAGAATTGGACCCCCTGGTCCAATCTTCTTGAAACTTGGTGGGTATTTCGAGGAGAGGCCCCAGCAGCTACCCTGCAAGTTTGGAGCCTCTCCCTCAAACCCCCTCCCCTCCAGTCGCTTTTAAAGTTGCCATTGAATTTCGGCAGCAATTCGGCAGCGGGCTGAATCAGATCAGAGAATCTGATTCGGCCTGTGGCTGCCCTAGTGGCCACTCCTGAGCTGGCGGAGCTTCGCTCCACCTCGCTCCGACCCCAAAGGACCCCTGACAAAATCTACATAATATTTGCAGCGCAGTCCTATGCAGAGTTACAGTCTAAGCCCACTCTAATCAATGGGCTTAGGCTAGAGTAACTCTGTAGAGCAGAGGTGTCGAATTCATTTGTTACAAGGGCCAGATCTGACATAAATGTCACTTTGTATACTGGGACAGTATACAGGGACATAATGCACAGCCTCTGTCATCTGGCAATAAAGGTGTTGACCAGTTGCTTGCAGGTCAGATAAGAGCCCTGGATGGGCCGGTTCCAGCCCAAGGTCCATACGTTTGACAACCCTGCTGTAGAGAATTGCACTGCTACTGTGGTAAATGCCAGTGTGATTATCTGTAGATCAGTTCTGAAACTCAGTATTGTCTGTGAAGGGTAACGTAAACTGCCTTATAATGTAAAGCCATACTTCCCCTGATGTTCGAGGACTGCCAACATTATGTAGACCCTGAATGTCTTCTCTCTGTGTGTATAATTGTGGTGGGGGGTCACCTTGCATTCAGGGTCGTCTTTCAGGTAAATACTAAAGACCAAAAATAAATTATTGGTCAAAGGAAGGCATTCTCTGCCCCAAAAGTTAGAGCTAGACTACACAAGGGAGAAGTTTGATTTCTCCTGCTGTTGTCTCAAGAAACAGATGAGCTTATACCAGAAGTCTGGTTTAACATTCAGTAACAGACATCGCGTTATAATTACATTAAATTTAACAAGCGTTAGCTGAGGAAATATCATAGTATGGCATTCAAGGCTATGAGGGGGCTTGTAAAAAAAAAAAGCCTGAAGTGAAAAATGGAGACAATACTTTTCACTACCAAAGCTAACCCCTGAGAGCCTCAATAAAGCACATTCCTCACAAAATTCAACACAGGAAAAAGCAAGTGAGGAGCCCACTGAGACTGAAACTGGCCAAGCGCTAAGTTCTGAGGGGCCAGGCGCAAAAGAAATGCTAGGAGTCTACTCTCCCTGTACCTTCTGTCCCCCCCCCCCAAGGTACACAACTCATTCTGTACATCCAATTGTATTTATATTGGAAAGGCACACCAACCCTCAATTGCAGCAATTATTAAACATTGTTTATAGTGGAGAACTATTCTGGCTTGCTCCTTATCCCCACCACATGGGAGGTCATTTGAAAGGCTTCCAAGCTAACACTCGCTTCCTTCTCTGTGCTAAGTATCGGGGGAGGAGGGTGTTGACTGGCTTTGAACAGTAACACCATTCTGGACAAATGAGGACTTAGAATGTGTGAAAACTTAAGCAGAAGTGAGCAGTGACTCATGAAAGAAGAAGTGAGCGATGACTTACAAAAATTCATACTGTACCACAAATTTTGTTAGTTGTTAAGGTGCTACTGGACTCTTTTCTACTGCTAAGTGATAACAGTAACCCATGACTATGTAATGCCTCTCCTAGCAAGTCTCATGCTCAGCACAGCTGCTTCTGGATGCAAAGGGATCTGGAGTTTGCTGGTGTTTGCTCTACAGAGGTTCTTCAACCTTTTTTCCTACTGTTTTTGGTAAAAAACACACACACCACATTGGGGTATTACAGATGATCCCCAAAAGAGAATATCAGCACCTGGTCCTGCCTTCTAGCAAGTCAGTCTACCTAGCTCAATATTTTCTATCATGCCTCCAGCCTTGGGGAGTAGCTACCTGTCAACTACCAGCAACTACCCATCTGAATCTACCAAAGAGTTTTGCCAGCACCTGATATCTGACATTTTTTAACTTGGGGATGTCCAAGATTAGGCCTAGCACCTTACGCATGCATTGGATGTGCTCAAGCAGTGACCCACAGCCCCTCACCAAAGACCAAATTTTAAAAAGGCTACTACATGCTGTTGCTACTTTCTTATCACTGACTAGGCAAGCATACAAGCCAAAGTTAATCTGGCCTGATTATACAATACATAAGGGAGAGGTATTGCCAGAAGAGAAGATGAATATGTAGTGCTAGCATTTATAATTTAAAAACAGTCATTTATATTTTACAGTGTTAAGGAACTGGTAAACTGTGGACTTGCTCTAAGATCACATGTATTTTGAGAAAAAGGAGGAGGAGGAGGGTTGGTTTTATGCCCTGCTCTTCACTACCCAAAGGAGTTTCAGAGAGGCTTACAATTGCCTTCCCTGTCTCTCCCCACAACAGACACCCTATTAAGTACTGAGATGATGCAGCTCTTTTCATAATAACATGCTTCTTCATTGAACTCTGGAATCAGCCTGAACTCACCCGCTCAACAGGAGCAAATTTATACTTGTAGAAACCACACCCACCTTTAACAATAACCAATACAAAGTAGGCAGCTCGGATCCTTCATTTGCATGAACCATATACAAAGTAACTATTTAGAGTACAGCTACTGGATTATAAAGCAACAAATATGATTGGCTGTTACTGGCAACACATCCAATAACCTTGAAGGCCTTTGGAGACTTCGCTCAGACTCAGGCTCCAGCAGTACATAACACACTCTGTGAGGTAGGTGGGGCTGAGAGAGTTCTGAGAACTGTGACTGACCCAAGGTCACCCAGCTGGCTTCAGGTGGAGGAGTGGGGAATCAAACCCGGTTCTCCGGATTAGAGTCCGCCACTCTTAACCACTACATCAAGCTGGCTCCCTCTTTAGCAAGGCTTAGAAACTGACTGCTGTACAAGATGTTTTAGTTCTCCTCTTATTAAAGAGAGCCAGTGTGATATAGTGGTTAGAGAGCCAGGTCTGCATTCCCCGTCTGCCATGGAAGTTCGCTGGGTAATCTTGGACAAATCACACTAGGGTTACTAGCCCCTTAGTGGGCCCTGCCGTTCTCCAGGAATTGCAACAAATCTTCATACTACAGAGATTAGCTTCTTTGGAGGAAATGGCAGCTTCAGAGGGCAGACTGTATGGCATCCCATCTCTGCTGAGCTCCCACCACCACCACCACCACCACAACTCCACTCTTCCCAGGTACTTCCTCTAAATCTCCAGGAATTCCCCAAGCTGGAGTCACAACCCAAAGTCACACCTACCTTGAAGAGTTGTTAATGAGAATAAGATGGAGGAGAGGAGAACAGTGTGAGCCACTTTTGGTCCTCATTGGGGAGGAAGGGGATAAATAAGGTAAAGAGGAGCTTCAAGTAGTGTTTGTCTGGGAACCCCAAAATATTACATGGTACCAGAAGTTGAGAATGGGGAGTACATGAGATTCAACTGAAGGCCATTTCCTTGAGGTGTAGCTAGAACCAGAAGGATCCCGTGAGAGCCATGGGACCTCTCGTCAGGCATTGGTGACCTCTCTCGACATCTCAGCTTATACTACGAGCCTGGTGATGTTTACTTCCCATGGACATTCGTAAAATCCTTCCTCGGAAAGAAGTGTGATGTGCAGTCCCATGTACCTTTTCAGTGTGAAGTAACAGACGGTCTTCCTGTTCATTCTGACTGACAGCTTCCAATGGCCTTTGGAAAGAGCAAGAAAGACATTTCGTGGGATTGTTATGAGCCATGCCAAGGAACTGAAAAAAGAAAATCAGTCCAGCAGGTATTTTTAAAAAAATAGATCGGAGGAGCCAACTGTGGGTTTCAAGCAGCTGAAACCAGGGAAACTTTCTGTCTTCTTTCCCCCCACCCACCCCCCTGCTGATTTTGTATTTGAATATGGATTACCTTTTTTGCAGTGATGACATTTGCATTTTCAAATATGAAATAATGAGCAAAAGGGGAGATGGGTAGACTAACTGGCTGCCTCTTGCCTCTCCTCTCCAGAGTGCAATGGCCAAGCGTATTCCTTGCCATCTGTTTAATTTCATCTCCCAATGCTTGTAAAGAACCTGGCAGCATCAGGCAGATGGAAGAAGCCGGCGGGAGCCATCCTTGACTTGTAACAGCAGCCTAATTTGTTCAACTTGCCAGGCGAGTCCCCAGTGGTCAGATATTTCATACTCAGGGAGAGCTATTAAAAGAGCTCAAGCAAAGCGAGTTCTTCCCGGCATATGCGAGCGATGCACGAAGGCCTGGGATTCTGCATGGCTTGAAACTGCAACAAAGCCTCACAGTTCCGCTCAGCAGAATGCAGGGCCATCTCTACCTGACCTTACCTGGAATGGCCTTCTGAATCTATTTTCGAGGGAAACTGGGGTTTGTTATCAGCAAGTGCCATCTGCCACAGAGTTTATTTATGACTCCTCCAGCAATACCTACCGACTGGAGAATTAATGAAACAAGATTTTCTATCTACAGACCAGCAGTTGGTCACCAAGGGTCAAAGCAGATTATTTCCAAATAAAATTGCGACATGAACTGGATGATAACTAGTCCAAACATTAATACATCCCATTATTTAATATCATTACTCCGAACAGCATCCGAAGAAATCCAAAAGTCTTTAATCCTTGGTAAACGCCAGTGTCTCGCGGTTGCTGTTTCAATTTAATGAGGGAACTAAGAGTGGGCAGGAGAGAAAGTTAGCAGGTTGTGGGACTGACAAGCGCAGTGACCAACCAGAAAAGTCTATTGATGTTGCCACCAAAAGGGGATTGCAGAGATAATTTTCTGCACATTGCCTTTCTGTCAATTATTGCCCTATCCAGAAGGGGTTTTTTTTTGGGGGGGGGGGGTATCCCAAATAATAAGAAGCAGTGCTGG
This sequence comes from Lepidodactylus listeri, assembly GCA_029233225.1. Classification (NCBI taxonomy): domain Eukaryota; kingdom Metazoa; phylum Chordata; class Lepidosauria; order Squamata; family Gekkonidae; genus Lepidodactylus; species Lepidodactylus listeri. Next base: position 20,335,222 of record JARCFY010000012.1, read on the forward strand.
CATTTTCATGCATATATTAAGTACTCTTTTACTGAGAAACATGGGTTCATGCTTTGCTATTACTGTGGATGCTGTGTGATTGAGCAGTATGAGAGTGAATGCCTATCATCAGTGCAGCCTGCTCAATAATGCTCTTGGTCTCTTAGGATGCCTGCACAACCCATGCTTTCCCTTCAAGTGGCACCCTGTGTCCACTGAATAATGTTCCCTGCTTTCTTGGCTCTGTATATGCTCTGGCATGCACCTTTATTGGACTCCAAGTGCTTACCTCTCTTTTTTCAGGCCCAGGAACCATAGCTACTAATAGTAGGTTGGAACCCAGTGAGCTGCTAGCGTATGGCAGGAAATCACATGATGTCACAGTCATCAGAGTAGCATAAGAGGAAGGGGAGGAGCCTGAGTTAAAACCTCATCAGTAGAGTGGGGGCTATGCACCACAAGCACACATGGAGTACTGGTGGACAGATGGGTGGGGAGAACTGGGCTGTGTTGGACGGGAAGAAGAGAGAGAAGAGATTATGCAGTTTATGCAATTAACCAATTGTGCCAATAAAAAAAATCTTCTCCACCACTGACTACCCTTGCCTTTCTGTCCTGCTGTTCCTCTCAACAGGTGTGCAAAGACAAGAATACAATACACAATACAATTCACAATACAAGAACTTATGGGCACTCCATGAAATTGCTGAGCAGTCGGGTTAGAACAGATAAAAGGAAGTCCTTCTTCACCCAAAGAGTGATTAACATGTGGAATTCACTGCCACCAGAGGTGCCCGCAGCTACAAGCATGGAGGGCTTCAAGAGGGAATTGGATAAACATATGGAGCAGAAGTCCATCAGTGGCTATTAGCCACAAAGTATAGATAGGAACTCTCAGTCTGGGGCAAGCGATGCTCTGTATTTTTGGTGTTTTTTGGGGGGGGGGGCAATAGTGGGAGGGCTTCCTGCTTCCACTGCTGGACCTCCTGAGGGCACCTGGTGTTTTTGGCCACTGTGTGACAGAGTGTTGGACTGGATGAGCCACTGGCCTGATCCAACATTGGCTTCTTTTATGTTCTTATGCTTAAGAAGGAGTCATGTAGCCTTTGCTCTCTGCAAATGCACTCTAGTCAGAGGTCCTTTTAAAAACAAGGGGGAAATGCTGGCTTTACAAAGACCTGTGGTATTGAAAGTAGGGCTCCATGACATACCTGAGGGGCCTGATTCACAAGCTGAAGACCATTGATCCCACTTGGGGAGTTCTGCCTACTTTCCCAGGGTTGTCAAACCCTTCCTTGTCTCTGCTCAGCAAGCAACTACCTACAAAAGAGAGCCCTTTTCTCTTGCCTGTTGAAAGCTGGGCAGAAATAGCTATCTAAGGTTGGGGCGCAATTCCTGATAAGTCATCTCAATTGGATGGGGAAATAAAATGTTACAGCTGGAAATGTGGTTTGCATTTCATTATTTTTTAAAAGGAAACACATTTCTCCTAACCACATCCAAACTGGGTTCAAAACAGAAAGCTGAAGCTGGAAATGTATTTTTCATCCAAACCAGTGGAAGCAAATAAGTTAAATGAGGAATGAGTGTAATAAGAGTAATAAAGACAACAAACACAGTTTTTTAAAGCACGTATCAAACCAAACCAAAATGAATACCAATAAAATGTTGATGCACACTCCTAAATCATATAGACTTACTAAATGATGCTCAAACAGTGTGGTTTTCATGATGCATATTGCTAGATGAATTCATTAAGGACAGTCAAATGGAAGAACATATTTACACAATTCTCAACTGGTATGGGGAATTTACGAGTCATCCCTATGGAGAGTTAATCAGTCCAAACTCTTATTTCAGTGAGTTCAGTCTGAGATAGCTTTACATGGCTACTAGCTCAACCATTTTGAATAAAGAATTAGAAAAATTCTTGGAGGATAAATCGTTTATTGAGAGATGTTAGGCATGATGGTTGAATTGCACCTCAGCACTGAAAGGTAATTTATAGTTCAAATCTTTGTGTGCTGCAGTAAACACCAAGGGATTACCATCACCTGCCTGCCTGCCTGCCTGCCTGCTTTCCTTCCTTCCTTCCTTCCTTCCTTCCTTCTGGCATGTGGCTCTTGGAAACAGAATGCTGGTCAAGATACCCTTTGACAGTACAGTCCTAAGCAGAGTTACACCCTTCTGAGTCCACTGAAGCCAACAGGCTTAGAATGCTATAAATCTGTTTAGGATTATACTGTCAGTCTAGTCTAGACAGTACAGTAATCACAGGAAGATGTGCTTTCACGTAATGTATTTGTTCATTAGTAAGAGCAGGGGTCATTTCGAGCAGGAGCTCGGGGGAGCACAGCTCCGGGAGTTGGTGCCAGCCCCCCACCCCCCACGGGGAGAATGCCTGCTTGTGTCATGGCTGCAGCAAAATGACCCTGTCCCCTGGAAAGGTCCTTGTTCCTCCGACCAGCCTTCTGAAGGCTTCAGCCACTACTGAACTATCCTCCCAGAATAGTGGTATTTCTGAGGCTTGGATTAGTAGCTGTCCCCTCTCTGCCAGCTTTCTTTCTTTCTTTCTTTCTCTGTCTCTGTCTCTCTCTTTCTCTCTCTCTCTCTTGCCTCCTGACATACTTCTGGCGATGTCAGGTGGTGTAGCATATGCAAATAAGTTACGCTAATGAGGTATGCTAATGAACTCCTGCACCTCTTTTTCTACGAAATGACCCCTGAGTAAGAGTCACCACATGCATTTTGGCATGTCTAGTTGGATACCTGCTACCTCAGGAATCCACCTCAAGAAATCCATGATGGTTTCACATGATCTTTTGGCATGTGACATTCTGAAGTTTGCATTAAACTCGCCGGGAACTAGACTTTCAGTAGTTTATTCATTCAGATGATCTCTATGCCACCTCTGCAGAATCCCACTCAAGGCAGCTTACAGTTAACAACCACAGCTTTAAAACACAAGCCATTAAAACAGAAGCCATTGAACACCAGCAGCATAAAACCTACCCATAAAACAGAAGATCATGAAAAAGCTGATAAGATAAACTCCCCTAATTAAAAGCCTGGGGAAAAGTTGATATGATTTAGCCTGGCCCTGGAAAAAAGTAAAGTAGACACCAGGTGAGGCTCAAGGGAGAGGACATTCCAAAGGCAGAAAATGCCCTCTCTCTAGCTTTGTTTGGCATGCCTCGCCCCCATAACTGTTGTTAGCCCTCCTCCCTGGTTTTGGTGTTTATGTCTGTTTATACGTTTTATTGAATGATTTTATGTTTGGTGGTGGAAAGTGCCATCAAGTCATAGCTGACTTATGGCGGCCCTGTCTGGCTTTCAAGGCAAGAGACATTCAGAGGTGGTTTGCCATTGCCTGCCACCACATTACAACCCTGACATTTCTTGGAGGTCTCCCATCCAACCACTAGCCAGGCAACGTTCCCTCTAGACCATGTGCATGAGCGGCCACTCATTAACACAGGAAGCCCCACTTGGCAGCATAGTGGAGCTATGCAGGGTCTTGCACTCCCCAGTGCCCATTTTAAAGATTACAGCAGATATATTCCACTCAGGATGTGACCTGCTCAACTCAATGGGGAGGGGTGGGGATTACAGGGAACATTGTAGTCAAGGCGGACCCCACTTAGCTTCTGAGATCTGACGAGATCAGGCAAGCGTGGGCATTTTATGTATACTTTATTTTTAACTGCTGCTTTCACAATGACATGATTTAGTGTTTTGATATTCGCCATTTTGGCCTATTTGGGTGGAAAGGCACCACAAAAATGTTTAAAATAAAATAAATAGCCTGCTATACCATGTGCCTACAACCATACCCTTTTGAGTATGAGCAGCAGAGTCCCATTTCCTCAGCTTTCTGCAAAGTTAGAACAAATATCAATCATTCCAAAAGTAAAGGTCATCACAGCAGTTGTAAGTACCAATGATCATACTTTCGAGAACCTGTAAGGCAGTTGCCAGTATAATTGTACCCAGCCTGTATAATTGTACCCAGCATTTTTCCTAGAAAGACAGTATGATAGCAAATAATCTAGTTAGCGGCTTGATTATTTGACTGAAAATAATCTCAATATGTAAATACACTGAATGAGTGTGTGAACCTCAACACTTATAAGCTTAGATGAATTGCACGAAGGCTTGAATTACACCAATTCAAATCAATGCAATTTTAGACTAGGCATCTCTTTCAATACATACAGCATGGTTTTTGAGAAGTACGTGATTCTTCCCCACCTCAGAAATCCTAGAAAAGTCACATTTCGGGGGACATTCACTAGTGATGGCAATGAAAAAGTGGTGGACTAAAACCAATCACAATCTATTAACTGAAAAGGAAACAAAGATAGCTGCATTGGCTCTCCGCTGGTGTGAAAGGACTTTACAGCTATGCCATGCCTGAGTGCCTCATATTGTAGGGAAGACTTCTGTTTTCAACTGACAAGAAACTGGTAGATCCAGCAGCCATTATCCACTGCTCTCCAGTAACATTTGCTGAACTTTAGCACAGATAAACATCAAATTGGAATACCTCAGAGGAAAAGAGTAGCAGAGTGCTGGATGGAGTTTCTGCTCAGCAAATATCCTGAGGTGTCAACGGTGTGAATCATTCTGAGCAAAGAGAATGAAATTATTCCAACTAAAATACTGGAAAGGGAAGAGATTTAGTAAGCATTTGGCCTCAGACTTCTGGGGGAAAGAAATATGTCCTGTATTTGCATAAGCTTTTCCACAATCTTCTGCTGTTAAGACTGTCAGAAACTTTGCTATATATGGGACTTTAGGGTATTATTCCAAGGTCAAGGATATTCCGATGACTAAAAAGACAAAGCAAATGCTAACTTAATTCAGGGGGTGTAAATAACACAGGGGTGCAGTATGAATATGGAAGCTCTTTTTCAAGAGTTATTGATAGAGGCTTTTCCCAGATGGGTATGCATTTTTCAATAAAATATAGCTTTGCTATATTAGTTTGCAAGCAATATGAATAATTGTAAAGCCTTGTCTGGGGTAATAAGATGTTCTTTATGTGTGCTAGAAATATCTCTTTGGTTCTCCCCAAATGGATTTTTTAAGTGAGAAGGCCTGCAGAAGAATGCTGTCAACGCTGATGTTAGGTAATTTTCACAACAAAAGTGGGATTGGGCCCTGTACATCCCTTTCATTAGAGGAGGCTTTTTGCTTCAGCCTTCCCCTGAATCATGTTCCAGGGCTGTCTTTTTCCAGGGTTCACCTCTTTCCCACAGTCTCTAGAAATTAAAAACAACAACAACTCAGGACTTAAAATTATGAAGTTTTTCTAGTCAACAACTGTTTAACTATTCATCAACTGAATTTTTAAAATTTTGCCCTTCCTTCAAGGGTCTGAGAGCTGCATATATGGTTCTCTCTTCTCCACGGAAACCTGACAACAATTTGGGGTTGGATTCCACCAGCTTTTCCATTGGCTCAAGGGACCAGAAGGGTCTCAACTGATCCATCCCCAAATGGCCACGCTGGGGATCATTGGTGTTGTGTACTAAGGATGAATCAACCCTAAACTAGCCCTGGGGTCAGGTTGAGCTTGTGTCCACAAACAATAGTTGGCTAAGATCCTAGAATGGACCAACAGAAAAACAATGTTATGTAAATAGCCTATGGTTGGGAGTGGGGTGTGTTCAGGGTGTGGCTTGTGCATGCTTAAAAACCAGGCTTCTGCCTGGGATTTTTGTCTTTTTGCTCCTTGTTGAAATTACTAATAAAGTAGAGCTGATCACTAGGGGTCTGTTCATCCATGGAACCCACTATTTAACAATTGGACTGCATGAACAAAAGCTATCTTAGGCAGGGGCTGTAAAGATGAAGGGAAAGTGAAATTGCCCCACTTCCCTCTTGTGCCACCAGAAAAAGGTGTGGATCTAACCCCCTGTGAAGTACGTTAGGATGAGAGAGAATTACTGACCTAAGGTTGAGCTTTCATGGCTGAATGGTGATTTGAATCTGGGCGTCCCTACTCCTCGTATGATAGGCTAACCATATTATTCTGGCCCAGTTACTGCCTTTTTCATCAACTGCTTGATATTTATTTATTTATTTGTCACATTTCTATCCCGCCCTCCCCACGAACGGGCTCAGGGCAGCTAACATTTATCGGCATGTTGTGCCTTGTGTCATATCAGCGTAAAACATCTAAAAACACACTAAAACAGTCAAATAGTACAATAAACAGATTAAAAGTTAAAGTACTCACAATGATGGCTATTCCTTCCACAAATCAAGATGGCGTGTTATCTTACTAAAATCCCGATTCAGTGGTATTCTAGCCTCCCGCAACACTATGGCTTGATCTCTGTACAGGGCCAGCCCCTTACCATAGATGTTGAATGATGATAGTTGGTGGTAGTGGTGGGCAGCTCCTAATTGAAAGCCTGGTGGAAGAGCTCTGTCTTGCAGGCCCTGCGGAACTGCATAATACACCAAAATGTCACTGGCTAAAAATAAACATAGTTCCTTTTTCATTAACTTCCAAAGATTGAAAATATTAGTATCCATTACATAATTTAAATGGTTTTTATTGCAACGTTATATTTCTTTCTGTTTGATACCCACCTTATCAGCCCAAAGGCAGCAGAGAAACACACTAAATAAATAGATAAGTTATATGACATACACTGTTTCTATTTAGATACCTTGACGGGGACATAAAACATATACCTGTGGAAGACATAATGCAGGTCCAGGTTGAAGACGCAGCCAAATGGAAGGTATTTAGATATGTGTGACTCTCGATTCAGTTAGTGTTTTCTCCAAGTTGGCTCCAAAATGCCTATTCAGTGTGAAGTGCCTGTCCGGGGGGGGGGGGGGGGGGGGGTTGTGTTAATGGAGAAGGTAGCCAAGTTGATTCCCTGTGCTGGCTGGATATGTACGTACATATTAATACACCTCTCAGCCCAGCCATTCACAGCAAGTGGAGTGCCCCTCTGCAGCTTCAGGAGGGAAGCAGGCTTGCTTACATTGGAGCAGGAAGCTGAATGCTGGGCCAGAAACTCTTGCAACTATTTTTTTTAAATGATGAATTCCCCATGAAGGAGCACTCTGCTTCCTTCATTCTGCACTCTGTAATTTCAGTACCCCATCAATCTGGATCCTGGCAGCTCCCCTCATCTTAATGTTCAAGCCATTTTCCCTTCACCCACAGATGATTAGTGTCTGCATCCAATTCTAAGTGTTGCTGCTGACCTTTAAAGTTGTGCATGATCTGGGGCCTGCATAGGACTGCCAACCCTGGTGGTCCCTGGAGTTCTCCAGGAATTACAGCTGATTTCCAGGATTCAGGTCCCCTGGAGGGCATGGCAGTTTTGGAGGGTGGATTCTACAGCATCCCCATCCTTGATGAGCTTCTTCCAGCTCAAGAAGCCTGCCTTTAATGGAAGGGGATCCTCTGGAAAAGGCTGCACCAGAAGGAATAAACAAGATATCTCACTATGTGTGGTAGCCTGCAGGGTACATACCCCCCCCCCTTTTCTTAGTCCTGTAAAAACTCAAGTGGCAAAAATAGAATGCTTACAAGCAGGAGGACCTGTGATACTCACGGGGTCGGGGGGAGAAGGAGCTCAATATTGAGGAGGAGGAAGCAGCCGCAGGTGAGCTTCTCCCCCCCCCAGCACTGATGGTGAGGTCCAGGCCCACCAATCCTTCTCCCCCCATGGGCACTGACAGCAAGGCCCAGGCCCACCAATCTTCCCCCCCCCACACACACACGGGTACCAGCAGTAAGGCCTGAGCAGCTCTCAGCTGCTGGGCCCACTGCCAACCCCCCTCCCCACAGTCCCCGGTGGCAAGGCCCGAGCCCGCATATCTTCCCCCCATGGGCCCCGGCAGCGAGGCCTGCACACTTTCCAGCCACTGGGCTCGCCGCCAATCTCCCCCCCATGGGCACCGGCAGTGAAGCTTGAGCGGCTCTCAGCTGCCGGGCCTGCCAATCTCACACACACATGCACAGGCACTGGTGGTGAGTTCTGGATGCCTCCCACTGCTGGCCAGCTGCAGAGTTCCCAGAGCATTTTCTGTGCATGTGCAGGGAATGCTCTTTTACTTTTGGGGGGATTTAAATATCCCCCGTATCGTTTTTTTTAAAAAAACTTTAGGATTTTTCTGCACACCTGGAGAGTCCCCCAAGGGAAATCTCTTTGCCCCCCTAGGTGCCCCCAATGTGTGGATTTAGATTTCTGCATGCAGGGGGCGTCTTGGCTATTAGATATATAGATATTATAGCTCCATCAGTGATTGGTGAGTTACATGCAGAATTCTGCATCACATTCTTGGAGGGGGAAAAGGTTGGTTGAGATTACAGTTCTAAAGATCATCACGTAGAAGTATTTTCTGCTGAAATCAGTGAACCTGAATTCCAGGTAAATATGTTCATGATCTGCCCACCTTGAAATGGTTCAGTTCCACAGAATTAAATTGGTTCATACCCCATATGTTTTTGCTTCAATGGACAGAGGATCAGATTGCTTCTTTGATTTTTTTTTCCAGCCCTGTACACAAAGTAGACCAAATCCACTCTGACCCAATGTGTGAAATAGGGATAATATATATTTAACACTCAGGAGCGGGGGAGGGAAGAGTTTAATAGATTAATCAGTGAAATTTGATTCTACTGAACTGTTTAGCTTTTGGAGTTTGAAACCATTTTCTTCTCCTTTTTAGCTTAATTGCTAGGTTTCATTTGAACGTTGAGCAAAGGGTTATAGTTTAGCTTGTCTAGCTACCTGATAATTAGATAATTGATGCAATTAGTCTTTTTAATTAAGAAATTCACACAGCTTGTACAACAATAAAAGAGAATGTAAAGAAGTGTTATATAAAAGCAGGGACACAGGCCAGATATAGCTTGTGTTTGGAGCTTCTTTTTTTTAAAAAAAATGATTATTTTGAACTTAAAATACAAAGGGAAGTAAGTAAAAGCTTAGTAAGAGTTCCGTTGTATAGTCCTATGCAAGAATAAATAAACATCCATCTTGTTGTTCAGACTTTCCTAGCTTTGAGCCAGTGGGAAAAAACAAAGTAATATCTCCATTTTGAGTCAGGATATGAATCATAAAAAAAGCAGAAAAATGTTAGATCTCGGGGGGGTGGGGGGACCTACCATACAGCAGCCTAGTTGAAGATATTCAGGTCCCAGTTTGGTCAGTGCTTAGATGGGACCACCTCCGGGAATCCTATGTATACCACCTTGAGATCTATAATGGAGGACAGATAGAAAACCAAACAAAGCTTCAAGCTAGATTCCAAGCAACCAGAAATGGATTTGCATCAGACCAGATGGAGGAGGAGGAGGAGACTAGATTTATACCCCACCCTTCACTACCCAAAGGAGTCTCAGAGCGGCTTACAATCTCCTCTCTCTTCCTTTCCCCACAACAGACAACCTGTGAGGTAGGTGAGGCTGAAAGAGCTCTTTCGAGGACTGCTCTTGAGCAAACAGCTCTGAAAGAGCCTGTGACTGACCCAAGGTCACACCAGCAGCTGCATGTGGAGGAGTGGGGAATCAAACCCAGTTCTCCCCGATTAGAGTGTGTGCTCCTAACCATGACACCAAACTGGTTCTCAAAAGCTTGAGGTTGTGGGGAGTCTGTGTTATTAGAAACAGGAACAATTTCAGAAACTGCATTTTTAAAAGCGAGAGTGAAATGTTCATGTAGGCTTTGCTGTATTTTATATCCATTTTGAACCTTGGGGGATAACATGGGATAAAATTCTACAAAACCTAGGCATTCCACAAGCCTTGGCGGCAATAAAGATGAGGGTCAAAACAGATGGAATGCTGGTGGATTCCTGATCATGTGTTTTCAACATGTTTGGTTTTTTTTTTTCATTTCAGAGGGTAGCCATGTTGGTTTGCAGTCGAAGAGCCAGATTCGAGTCCAGAAGCACCTTAGAGACCAACAAGATTTTCAGGGTGCAAGCTTTCCAGAGTCAATGTTCCCTCCTTCAGATACTAGATGAGATATCTCACAAAGGAAGCGTTGACTCTCAAAAGCTCACGCCATGAAAATCTGGTTGGTCTCTAAGGTATTTCTGGACTTGAATCTAACTGTTCTACTGCAAACCAACAAAACTACTCTCTGGGGCTATCTTCACGAAAGGCGCCATCAACCTCATCAACTGACATTATCTTTTGCTATCTGATGGAGGGAGCTTTGAATCTCAAAAGCTGATGCCCCAAAGATCTTGTTGGTCTCTAAGGTGCCCTTGGACTCAAATATGTCAACATTTTTTTGGAAAAGTTAATAGCTGTTGCATGGAGCTCATTGACCAGTGGCTGCCTGGGGGGAGGGATTTCCCAATTTCTCTGGCTTCACATGTCCTTGGATCGACACAAGGAGCCAGAGAAAGAAGCAAACAGCGTCCTGGCGCTTTCCACTGGTGAAGATAGAGCCAAGAGGGAAACCAGAAGCTCCTCTTCCCTCCATCAGTTCCCTCCATCAAACAGAGCAACAAAGCAGTTTTAATGGGAGTTCCCCAGTTTATATGCAGTGAATTGGCAAGACCCCCCAAACCAACTCAGTTCACACATAATGTCTAGTTTGGCTTTCTCTCTCTGTCTCTGTCTCTCTCTGTCTCTCTCTTTGTGTTAAGCACTGTCAAGTCACTTCTGACTTATGACAACCCTATGAATTAATGACCTCTAGAACATCCTATCATTAATAGCCTTTCTGAGAGCCAGTTTGGTGTAGTGGTTAAGTGCGCGGACTCTAATCTGGGAGAACCGGGTTTGATTCCCCACTCCTCCACTTGCACCTGGCTGGATGACCTTGGGCAAGCCATAGCTCTGTACCAGCTGTTCCCTCAAGGACAGCTTGGGAAAGAGCTCTCTCAGCCCCACCTACCTCACAGGGTGTCTGTTGTGGGGAGGGGAAGGGAAAGGAGTTTGTAAGCCGCTCTGAGACTCCCTTGGGGTGTGGAGGGCAGGGTATAAATCCAATCTCTTCTTCTTCTTCTTCTTCTTCTTCTTCTCAGCTCTTGCAAATTGAGGGCCCTGGCTGCCTGAATTGAGTCAATCCATCTCATGTTGGGCCTTCCCCTTTTCCTGCTGCCTTCAGCTTTCCCCAGCATTATTGACTTTTCAGCTGACTCTTGTATTCTCATAATGTGACGAAAGTACGATAGCCTCCATTTAGTCATTTCAGGTTCTAGGGGGAGTTCAGGCTTGGTTTGATCTTGAACCCACTGATTTGTCTCGAACCCTTACGGATTTGTATCTGTAAAACTCTCCTCCAATGCCACATTTCAGAGGAATCAACTGTCTTCCTATCAGTTTTCTTCATTGTCCAACTAAGATCAAGTTAATTCATCCCACTGAATTCCCCGTTACTATGTACGAGTGTGAAAGTTGGACAATGAATCAGTGGGTTCAAGATCAAACCAAGCCTGAACTCCCCCTAGAACCTGAAATGACTAAATGGAGGGCTTCTAGTGTCCTGGCACCACTTATGGACCTCCTGATGGCACCTGGCATTTTTGGCCACTGTGTAACAGAGCGTTGGACTGGATGGGCCATTGGCCTGATCCAACATTGGCTTCTCTTATGTTCTTATATTCATGGTCTAGAATCCTGGCTTCCAGGGAAGAGGGAATTCTGATGAACCCAGATCCCTGCATTTGTACTGGACTTTGCTTTAAAACGGGATCCTTCATCCTGCTACATGTGAGAAGGAAGATGGAGAACTGAACTGTGCACATACCAGCCCAGCAAGGAGCCAAGTTTATGCACAATGTCAGCATAACGTCGGCTTAACTTGCTGTCTGAATGCAACCTTATTTAGTCTTCCATGACGCTAACCTTAGTATTGCTCTTTTATTAGGCATTCGTCTATTCCCAGTAAACATTCCCTTATAAGCATGTGCATTTGTGCGTGTTTAATAGATTTCTACAGCTTAGGATCATGAATCGTAAACAGCAGTGGTTACTACTGGCAAAAATAGGTCCTTCAAACACTGTAAATCATAAAATTTATTACTACATGTGCTACTTCACACACACTAAATCATATTTACAATAAAGAAACAGATTCCTGCCAACAGGCCTTTCCCCTAAACTGCTCATGCTGGAATATTTTGATTTTTTAAAATAACAATCATTGTAATGCCATTGTTGATGTTAAAGACTGTCAAAAATGTCAACGGATGTTTACAAGATAAAGCACCATGGCAGTTGTTAATTTCCAGAGCTTGGCTCTATTAGCTGGGCTCAGACTTAAGCCATCCCCCCCATGCATTGAACTTTTTCAAGAGCCATCCTTTAACAATATCACAGATTTAGTTTGCCACAAGAGATCTAACGAACAATGAACTCCATATCTGGTGTTCACTGGGACACTGGATTTCTACACCCAGCATCTGCAAAATATACACAAACCCATGAACCTGCCTTACGTGGAGTCAGACCATTGGTCTGTCAAGGTCAATATTATCTACTCTGGCAGCAGCTCTCAGGCTGAGACATTTCACGGCTGCCACCTGATCCTTTTTACTGGAGACTAAGCCTGCATATAAAACAAGACGGTCTACTGTTGAGCTACAGCCTCACTGCCCAAGTCAGCTCATGCTATTTATCGGAATCTTCCTACTGGCTCTTGTGGAGGAGGTTTAGGACAAAAACAAATCCATATCCATGAAACAGAACCTCCCTCAGGACTGTGGTTTAAGTGCATTACCTAGATCATTCACTTATGTAGAAACAGAGAGATACTGTGGTTTTCTGGAGTGGCAAGATACATGGATCAAGCTGCTGAGTGTGGTTTGCCCTGAGTCTCTTCAGTCTGATTTTATGACAGGAGCTCGGATATCAAACTGTCCTGAATTTCACCACATGGTGGCACTGCGTCACTGTCTACTTGTGAAGCTGTTCAAGGCTGGCCTTAACGCCAGACCTGCCTTATAAACTACTCAGCAAACAAAAGTTTAAAGGTGTGTCTCGTTAATGAGGATAAATTAAGCAGGACAGGGGATGCGTAAGGTCACCGCTTTCTCTGAAATGTAGCCATTTACTGAGAAATGCAAATAAAGGAATAAAATTTAACTCATTATCTGTTACCATAAGGAAGTATTGTAAATTGTTAAGAGTAGGGTCAAATGTTATAATTTTTTTTTTGAGAACACTGGACTTAACCTTGAGGGGATTTCAATATAGGTGACTTTCCTCCAGTATACACAGGAACTGAACTTGTCTCTCCTCTGCATTCTTTTCTGTGTATATGTAGGGTGTGTTTGTGTGTGTGTGTGTGAGAGAGAGAGAGAGAGCGCGCACACCAGTAAAGTAACAAATAGCCATGATGTCATGAAGTGATGACTGAGAGGTGTAGCTAAGGCAGGGTGCCTTTCCAGCGGTATACGTGCCAGCCGTATGTAGAAGAAGACGTCATATCTACAAGTGCATGCATTGCCCTATGTTCTGGATCCAGCTGGCAAACATGGAATTGGAAAGAGTGCCTCAGCATATAACTGATGGAGTAGGTTCTAGTGTGTGAAAGTTGGATGCCACAACGAACCTGTTAGCCTGTGAAGCTCTCTTGTGAAGCACTGTTACCTCAGATAAGTTGTGTTGGTCAACAGTGATTCACGTATGAGCCTGGACGGGCTATACCACTTTATCCTGAGGGCCACAAGTAGCACTCTGGCCTTAGTTTTTGAGCTGTCCCATGCCACAATTCATAAATGTCTTGTCTTTGGGAACCAGCTGAAAAACAATAGTCTAGAACTGCAAGGCTGGAAAATAAACACATTGTATACATTACACATAAATAAATAAGCAGGCATGGGGGAGAGCAACTCTGCCCAGAAAAAAAGAAATTCTACATGGTGCTGAAGAATTAGGGCACTCAACTGAACAAAATGACTTTATTTCAAGTCAGAGCATAGTGTTATAGCAATATTGCTCAAAACATCCTTTAATGTAGAAAAATATAGTAATGCAAAGTTTTCATATTTCTGAAACAAAATCAGGTTTGGGTTATTGCATTCAAAGGCTAACAATGCAATGTTTTAGCTTTAGTAGTGTGCCACTTTGTATTTAATAAAAGGTCTGTATTTCAGGATGTGTTGAACATTTTGAGTCTACAAATAAACCAATACTTTAAAATATGGTTGCTTGGCAACAGGCAAGAGTTTGGGGGGGGGGGGGTGTAGCATCATGAGAGAATTAAAAAAAAAAATGCTTCCCCACCATGTACTTACCAGAAGTTTCTATCAGAAGTGCAAAAGGTAGGTCTAGGAATTGCCAGAAACTCTATGGTTTTACCAAAGAGTTTCTAGTGATTCCAAGAGCTCCCTTTGTCACTCCCAGCAAGCGGAGATTCCATTTAAAAACAAAATTTTCATGCTGCCGCTACAAGTAGTGGCAGTCAATAAGACTTGGGGGAAGCAAATCCTCACAGCCCTAACCTAAAGATATGAACCTGCACACCAATTATATATGTGTGTCCTGTTAAGTTAATGATGACCCCATTTAGAAGATGGCAGTGCTGGATCCTGAATGGCTACTAAGAGGAGGTAACTGAAATAAGCCCTGTGAGGTGATTTTCTTCTCTCAGGATGACTTCTTGGTCAGCAAAACCTTAGAAACTTTGGCTTCTGGGCCAAGATGAAACTTAGGCTGTATCCACATGTTGTTAGATATTGCACAGTCCATGCACTATAGCAATCCTTCCCATCCTAGTTCATCCTGAAAAAAATCAGTGGGACTCACTGTTATAGTGCAATGTAAGCACAGTGCCCAGGGAGGTGCAGATGGAGCCCTAAAGAGTTTTCATTTTTCAGTAAGACCCCGGATGCTACAAACAATCCAGGATCAGTCTGAAATAACTGCAAAACAATCCCAAAGCATCCTCTCTTCCTACCTGTGCCTCCATCAAAGTTCTCAAGGACCTCAGGATTTTAAACAAATCTCTGCTACAAGCAGTCCATGTTTGTTATTATAACCAGGAATCTTCTCTAAAGTGCTTTTAGCCTGGCTGTCTTGTTCATCCCCACATCCATTTTGTACAAGTGAGTTATGTATGTCATAGGTGGGGAAACGAGGGCAAAAATTCCACTGCTATGCCAGTAAAGGATAGCTACATGTTTTGTTAGATAGTGCAGGGGGTAATCCTTTAGTAGAGCTTCCTCCCAGGCAAGTGCCCTTAGGACTGCAGCTGTACTCACTTTGTGAAACTGACACCACCACAGGGACAATCTGAGCCCAGATTTAGGTTTTCACGTGCTCCAAAAGTGATATCCTAAAGGCTAAGTCTTCTGCTTACGCTTGTCGGTAGCTCCACCAGCTTGTCACAAGCTTATGCAACTGAAAGGCAATGTGGACAAGACTCTTCCCACTCATGGTACGAACTTAAGTCATTATGAGCCAAGAAGGAACTCAAGGCCACTGAGCGAGATCATCACTGAACGAGACTTTGAACCGAGGTCTAAAGTCCAACCTACCACACTGAACGATCCCAATTAAAAATATTTGAGTCATTTGTGTGCTGGCCTCTGATTAATTAGTGTTGGCCAGGGGTGGTGGAGTGCATTCCAATCATTCCAAAGTTGGTATGTATTTATGCACTGCCTGGTGCAAACATCAACTGCCCCGCTCTAGAAAGAGAATGAAAAAGAGGGGTGTCTGGTGTTCATGGTAGGCAACTGCTTACTCCATCATGGTCAGCTAGTGTTAAGGATGAGCCGGCTGGTGTCAGTCTTGTGAACAGTTTCATTCCATTCATTTTTGGCAACCGGTATTAATGATTTGTTTGTTTCTTTGCTATCTATCTATCTATCTATCTATCTATCTATCTATCTATCTATCTATCTATCTATCTATCTATCTATCTTTATGAGACACTTTCAGGGGCAAGAAATAGAAAATTACATGGAAATATAGAATGGCTAGTTCAAGGCACAGAAAAAAAGAAACAAAACAGGGAAAAGGGGGGTTTCAGTCTCTAACAGAAGGGATAAAAATTCAAAGTCATTCCTACATGGCACTTTACTGTATTTGCTCAAATGCAACATAGGGTTTTTCCCCCTCAGGTATGCCATCCGAAAAAAGACATTCACATAACAATAACTCTGTGTGTGTGTGTGCGTGCTTGTTTGTGTGTGTGTGTAAAACTTTTGTTGGGGGAGGTGTCTTCATACATTCAGAGTTGTCTTACTTCCAAGTAAATATGGTAGGCAACATTATCTGATAGAATTTACAAGGATTATTCATATGCCTCCAATTTACCTATTTAATTGTCTGACAGGGACAGTTACCTAATTCTACACATTTATAAAGCGCTTACGAATCAAGATGGGTAGCTGTGCTGGTCTGTCCGTAGCAGTAGAAAACCAACATGTGTAAGGGCTGTAGAAAAGAGTGAGAGTCCAGTTGCTCCTTAAAAACTAACAACATTTGTGGCAGGGTATGAGCTTTCGTGAGTCACTGCTCACTTCTTCAGAAAGGCTCATACCTGGCCACAAATTTCGTTAGTCCTTAAGGTACTACTGGATTCTTACTCTTTTCTACAGCCCTTACATACATTGGTAATTAGGTTTTCTTGTACTTGCATATGTCTACTGAGATAAAGTAGTCATGCTGGAGAGCCAGTGTGGGGTAGTAATTGGAATGTCAGACTTGGGTCTGAGTGTCTCAGATATGGATCCCCTTTCTGCCATTGAAGCTTGCTGGTCCGTCACACACCTTGAGTCTGTCACACACTCTCAGCCTAGCCTACCTCACAGCTGTTTTGAGAATAAAATTGAAGTACAGGAGAAAGATGTAGGTCACTTGGGATCCCAGTTGGGGAGAACGGTGGGGTATGAACGAAATAAATAAATACAATCCATGAAGAGGATTGGGCCACAGCTGGGAACGGAAAGTGTGAGAGAACATTTTAATCCCACTATTATTTATTTATTTATTGTAAAATGACCAAATATCTCTCTTGGGCCAGAATGAGGCTATGGCTGAGTGCCAGAGTATTTGTTTTTTCGTGAAGAAGTTCCCAGGTTCAATCCTCTGAATCTCTAGTTTAAAAGATTACAAAATCAATCGATAAAAAAATGCTTCCTGCGCCTAGAGGGGCATTACCAGTCAAAATGGACAATGCTCATCTTGATAGTCCAGTGGATTGATTTTGCTTCCATATATTACAGTGGTTGTGAGAATAAAGTGGAGTCCAGGAGAACTGGGGAGAAAAGCAGGGTATGAATGAAATAAATAAAGACTATTGAAAGAACTATTCGGGTTCATGCCCAGAGCTTGCACTATCTCAATGGAACCAGCTGACTTTAAGGGCATATCACTGGGTGGGGGGGGGGGGTACAGTTTTGTCTGAGATTCTGGAGAGCCCCTGCCAATTAGAGCAGACATTATTGGGCTGGCTGGACCAATGATCTTGCTCAATGTAATATGTCACAACTGTTTTTGTAACTCCCTCAGGGCCAAACTAGATATGTTGCCAGGAAATCTGTCAACTGTTATTCTGTTATTTCAGTAATCAGAACTGAGAATTTTTTTTAAAAAATGTTAATAGTAGTGGTAATTCGTATCCCAATTTAAGAACCCCCACCCTTTTCCTTGATGTCACATATGGGATAAAAAAAAACTAGTATTCATTTTGATGTTTCACGGTTTGTTGGAATTTTGTATTTATACTGATATCTTCCTGGTTTGGGGCTTGACCTGACTATACCATTTGCTGGACAACATATGGGGTCATCAATCTTTATGTGGCATATGTAGGGAGTGAGACAAGGAAAACAAGAAATCAGAAACGCTGTCATAAATGACAAGTTAACTCAAAACTAAGCATCTGCTTATGGAGGAAAACACTGAGGTCAGTCTTTGGCCTTGGTTATAGAGTCAGCTTGGGGAGCCATACATCTTTTTTACAACCAGCAAATATGTGCTTAGTGTCAGTGCCTTCTGTCTCATTCACACACACACACACACACACACACGGCTGCATTCATATGAAATTCAGGCTAAGCCTGAGCTAATTTCTGGGAAACCCCATCCGGAGTGTGATGGAAGGTCTGGAATTAAAACAACCCCAATTTATGCCTAAAGAGAATAAAGACATTGATGTAATGTCTTGGTGATTAACACTGTCAACTCTTTATGTCCTTAATATATTAAATGATAAATGAAATTTCTCATCATAGGAATCATCTTTGGCTCTGTGGCCAGTATTTAATAAAATATTTTCCAGTTTTCCAGAACTCATCATGAGTCTGAGCTATAAAAGCACAGCTTTCCTAAATGGCCTTAAAAATCTTTGAACTGTATACTTTACAGGCTTCTGGCTATTATTTTTTTAATACAAATTCAGTTCTCCTGAAATCTGATTTCTAGGCCAGTTACATATTTATATATTTCCCCAATATCAAGACTTGCTATTATATTTTTATTGGATCCAGATTTTCCATTCTGCTAATGGTGGACCTTTCTACCAATGCATGGATCCTTGCTCCATATAGAGGTGGATTCCACAAGCAGAAGGCTCCATGCACTAGTGGAAGGTCCACCATTAGCAGAATGGAGGCTTAGCACTCAACCTATCACTACTACGAGTAATGTTGTTACTCTGTGTGATCCTCTAAAGAAAAATACAAGCAAAGAAAAGCTTTCAGTCAGGAGTTCAAAAAAGAGAGGCAAAAAAAGGAGTAAGGGGAAGTAAGGAAGGAGCGGACACACTTTTAGTCTGCTTATCTTCATAAGATAGGTCTACATCAATACTGGGCTATGAGCAACCTAACAAGATCTGGTTCAGGGGTGGCCAACCTTGCTTAACGTAAGAGCCACATAGAATAAACGTAAGAGCCACATAGAGATGTCTGAGAGCCGCAAGACAGGAACAAATATCACACACACACATTTTTATTTTTAAAAATATGCAAATTTGCTTTTTATTAACGTTAAATGGGACTGCCAAAAATAAAAACAAACGAGGAAAACCAGTTATAAGAAAGAGAGAGAGAGAAACTAGGAAAGCAAATAGATGGGAGGGAGGAGGGAAGGAAGGAAGGGAGAAAGAGAGAAAAAGCATGCCTCCCCCTTGCTTCCCCAGCCGCCCTGCCAGGAGCCGCACAATATGTGTGAAAGAGCCGCATGTGGCTCCCGAGCCACAGGTTGGCCACCCCTGATCTGGTTGGACCAGTTTTCAACAGGATTGAGGACTGATATGGCTGGGCAGTATCAAAATACAGCACAACCAAGAGTTTGCCAGGGTCAGAACTGAGTAATCTGTCCCCAAAGGGGATTCCTTGAGGTGTTTTCAGTTGATCAGGCCTACATAGTAGTCTGGAGGGTTCACCTTACAGTGCTTTTTGACATACTAAAAAGAATGTGGAAAGGAAGAGGCTAGCAGTGACCTCTGAGATAATGTGCTGTATCCTATGACTCCTTTTTTACTATGTGTTCTTTCAAGGGAGAAAGGTTTTCTCCGATGGAGAATTATTATTTTTTTCTGGTGGAGAAAGGCTTCCCTTGTTGGAGAAAAATCTTTCTATCTTGAAGGAAGTCTTTCTCTGTCAGAAGAATTGGTGGAAGGGAATGAAAGTGTTCAACTTAGTGGAAGAAAGTCACTGGATTCTCCCCCCCCCCCCCTTAGGAAAGTTTAAGCTGAAGTAAAATGCACCACATGATTGGATGAGGCAACATTCCAAAATTTTCACTATTTAGTGAACAAACCAATGACTTCTCACTGCATAAAGTAAAATTTTATTTCTGGGCCTTCATGTATATAAGCTGAAGGCATTTCCTCAGGAGGAAGCGAGGCCTAAGAAATGCATCATCCTGACAAGCCACCCCGTTGAAAATTCTGACAGAACAAAACATTGTAGGCTTATTCTTATGTTTCCACATGGATAAACTGTGTTCACTCAAAGAATTTTCTGTCATGTTTTCCCCCCTTTTACTTCACTGTTGATATAGAGTCTAAATTAAGGCCCCAGAAGAAGAGGGAAAGTCCATCTTTCAATCTAACAGCCCTGGCAGCAGAAGAAAGTACTCTATTGTCCGCTGCACAAACGGTCCCCATTAGAGCTCAAGATGTTCTTTTCCTTCTAATCCTCATTTGTACCCCTTAGCCATTTGTTTAGAATTAAATTAACTGCAATTTGGGGGATGCGGATGAAAGGTAGTGCATTGAGTAGATATCACATGTTTTCTGAATGCTGCCTGTCCTGTCTCTTTCACAGCCATTCAACGCGACTGAAAGGGTGCAGTGTGTGAATTGTCGGACTGTCACTCTGTGGTGAAGTCTACTAGCCAGGATTGCCATGGAAACAGCAGGAAAAAGACAATTAACAAAATGGTTCTGATTTTGTTCCCCCCCTTCCCGATTTCTTGGAGGGGAGTATGTTCATTAGTGATTTTTTTTGTTTTGTTTTTGTTGGAAGAAGAAACAAGGAGCAATAGGAGAACTCTTCTCATTAAATTAGATATTGCCATCATTGTAGGGTCGGTAATGGAACAGAAATGTGTGTTTGTCTAACAAAATATGGTTTTATAACTGTTGTCTAGTCTTATTCCTTTCTTCCCTTCCATCACTGAAAAGAATTATCTGAAAATATTCTTAGGTGAATGACTGTTAATGAGCAGAGCTTGTGAGTTTAACCCTCACACATTCATGGGTCTTTTAATTAGCTCCTCTCAGAATCATTCCTGTGACAGAAACACAATGTAGACTGGAGAGTCTGAACCAAAAGGGGTCTCTCTATAGATTCCCCCCCCCCCCCCAGCCTTAGTTTAAAATCAAATGAAGAAAGGGATATCGGCTGCTTGTAATGTCAGATTTGTATGCCTGAAGGATAGGCCTGTGTTTTGCATTCAGAAATACAGCCATGAAGGAATGTTGCATGTTACCAAGCCAAAAGTAGCCAAAGGAAGGAGGGAAAATCGAAAAATTAGATATACCGTGTCCTTTCTAGAAAAGCTTACAGCATGTGTACTTTGCATATGCCATGTGACAAGTAAGGAACCTTGTGGAATGAGATCTAAATGTTCTTTAATGAAGTTAGAACTTCAAATCTCAAACCCTTAAAATAGCTTTTCTCCACAGTGTTAGCACACCTATCTGTTAATTATTCTATAAGATTTGAGCCATGGGCTTAAATATTACCTCTTAGGATGCCAGGTATTCCATGCAGTCTGCCTCTGGAATCTCATGGATCCTGTCAGAATCCAGAACATCGTACTGGAACTTCCTGAGACATGGCCATATTTCTGATGGTCTAGGAGATCTTTGGAATAGAATGTTGCCTGCACTGATGCTGTGATTCCCTATTACTATTTCTCACCAAATGTAGTCTCTGGTATACTGAGGAATGAACGCAGCTGAAGTAGAAGAGTAACAGTGCAATCCATAATAGAGTTACAAATTTCTAATTGCAATGGATTTAGAAGGGTTTAATTCTGTTTCAAATTTCACTGAAGTGGCTTGATTCTTCAAGTGGACAGAGAGAGCCTTTAAGGAGTATATGGCAATGAGACCAGGAAGATGTCTCTATTATTTCATTTGTGATTAGGGATGGATATGAATCACATTTTTGTGGTTCAGTTCATGGTTTGTAGCTGAATCATGAACCCAACGAACCAGTACATTGATTTGTGAACCGACCAAAATTCCAGATGAACTTTAGTTTGTGAGCCAGTTTGTGCCCATTTCTATCTGTAATATCCTCCTCAGGAAGATTTTGTGGTGGTGCAAGGGTAGGTCAAAATGAATATATAGACCACCGTATGTGTTATCAAGCATTTCACAGATGCATCACTCATCTTGAGAAAACTGGAGAATGGAGATTAGCTGGAAATGGATAAGACCCAAAGCTTTCCCCCCTCTTTAATATTTGGATCTGTTCCAGTTTGGTTTCAGGCTCTGTTATGAGATTGAAATGGCCCTGTAACCCTGGAGGATGACATGCTGGGAGAAGGGCAGAGGAGCGCAACTCTGTTAATCCTCATGGACCTCTTGATGGCTTTTGATACCATTGGTTATGGTGTCCTTCTAGAACACCATTTGGAGTTGGGAATGGGAGGCACTGTTTTGGTCCTACCTTGAAGATAGGTGTCAGAATGTGGTGCTCAGGGACTGCTGCTCTGTCCTTTGGCCTGTGAGGTTTTTCAAGGCTCTGTCTTCTCCATGCTTTTCGATATCTATGCAAAACTGCTAGAGAAGTCATCCAGAGATTTGGCCCATGTTGCTACCAATGTGCAGGTGACACCTCTGACTCACACTGCCAGCAGTTCCTGGAAGGGCTGTGAAAACTGTAAACAGGTGCCTGAAGGCAGGTTTGGAATGGATGACAAAACAGGGGTGCTACAGGTGGGGGAAAGATCTGACCCAGGAATGGGCTATCTCCTGTTGTGTATGGGGTTCCACTCTCCCTAAAGGAGCAGGTTCATAGCTCCTGGACCCAGATTGGATAAACAATTGATAGCAGTGGCCAGGAGTGCCTTTCACCAGCTTTGTCTGGTGAGCCAGCTGCTGCTGATCCTGGCCAGGTAAGATCTTGTCACTATGCTGTGTGCCCTGGTAACATCTAGATTAGTCTACTACAATGTGTTCTATGCAGGGCTGCCCTTAAGACTGCCTGGAAGCTGCAGTCAGGATAGAATAATGATGCCCAAATGCTGACTGGGTCACAGGACCATGTCACATGTCACTCCCATCTTGTTACATCTATATTGGCTCCCAATATATTTCTGGGGCAAATTTAAGGGTTTGAAATTGATCTTTAAAGCCATGTATGACTTGGCTTACCTTACCTCATCATACGTTAAGGATACATTCACCTATAGGCATCCGTCCACTCACTTTAGTCATCTTCAGAGGCCCACCAGTATTCCATAGGTTTTACCACAAAGTTCCCAGCAGTTCCTAGAGAGGACTGACATCACTTCCATGGTTTCCTATCTACAGTGGTGGCACTGCAGTACAGAAGAGCATGCTGTGCCAGGAGGGTGGGATATAAATCTAATAAAATAAAATAAGAGACTAGGGCAGCAGTTCCTGTCATTGCTACAGAAAATGCAGAGAGCAGGGTGCTAGAGTCCTGCTTCTAGAATCTCTGGTTTGAGATCCCTTACACTGCCTATGCTTGTCTGTAGTGTTGTTAATGGTAAAGGTAAATGTTTCCCTTACTTGAAAGCTAGTCGAATCCGACTCTAGGGGGAGGTGCTCATCTCTGTTTCCAAGCCGAAGACTGTAGGGGGCGGTGCTCATCTCCGTTTCCAAGCCGCTATCCAAAGACTTCTCCGTGGTCATGTGGCCGGCATGACTAAACGCCGAGGTACATGAAACGCTGTTACCTTCCCACCAAAGCGGTACCTATTTATCTACTTGCAATTTCTTGCTTTCGAACTGCTAGGTTGGCAGGAGCTGGGGCCAGAGACGGGAGCTCACTCTGTCACGTGGCACTCAGGTCTCGAACTGCCAAGCTATTGACCTTCTGGCCTGCAGTTTTCCTTATCTGAATACAGCATAATAGATGTGTTCCTGAATTCGCATATCCTGTTTTTTTCAGTTGTCTAACATGATGCCAGTTGTGAGATTCATTTTGTTTTTGAAAAAAAAAAGTTCAAAATTTAAATATAACTTGTTCAGACTGCTTGGTAAAGCACCGTACAATTTAAATAGCTTGATGGCATGGTAGATAAGTGATGTTGGTGCAGACTTGCAGTTTACAGGAGAACATATGTTCCTCGCTCATCATTATGGACAGATCATACATCACTTCATCTCAGCTACATTTTGAGCACATGTGCTGCTTTTGTGCCTGCATAGTCAGTGGCATTTGTCATGTTGGTATAATTTACTGGATTAAGCTACAATTCCCAGGCAGGAATGCAAAAATATACACCTATAATCTGTCTCTACCACACTGCCAGCAAGGCTGAGACAACCAAGTGTGGTAAAGAGTATATAGAAGGATGGTAGAGTTTGGAGAGGAGGCCATCTATCTCCTAGTGGAGTTTGAAAAGAAGAGCAAGGGGTCAGAAGATGGCTCCTGAGTGTTTGAAAATTGGGAGCCTCTAGACCCAAGTTCAAGACCTGAATACTGCATGATGGAGTGAGCTCCCATCTCTGGCCCCAGCTCCTGCTAGCCTAGCACTTCTAAAGCAAGAAATTGCAAGTAGATAAATAGGTGCCACTTCAGTGGGAAGGTAACAGCATTTCATGTGCCTTGGTGTCTAGTCATGCCAGCCACATGACCACAGAAATGTATTTGGACAGAGCTGGCTCTTCGGCTTGGAAGCAGGGATGAGCACCACCCCCTAGAGTTGGATTCGACTGGCTTTTGAGCAAGGGAAACCTACCTTTACTAGACCCAAGTTGCATATTCTGTAAATAAACAGCTTCTTCATAAGAGGCTGGGATCAGTTCTTTCTGGACCTGGAGGATCTTTCTAAGACCCCATTATGACACCAAGGAGAATATTTTTTTCACACTGTCCTGTGGGTTGGGAAGACAGGGCAGAGGGTGAAGGACAGTTGTGGGAACACAACACCAGATTACACATGTATGGATCATTTGCAATACAGTGCAAAATAACTTTAAATGTTCAGTAAAACACTAGTGTTTGAGGGTGCTACTTGCAATTTGCAGTCCAACTACAATGTGAGCAGAGGCATGTGTGCCCATCACTAAGTGCCCAGTGCTTTAGCATCCAAGCAATGCCATCATGCATTTGGACACAGTGAACTTTGTGTTTATCTTTGCATTCCTGGGCAGCCAAAATGAATACAAAAAACCTCCCATATCCCAATACAGTCACTATGAATTGTTTAAGAAACAGGGATCTTGTTGAAGTTGCCTGTCAAAATTGTACAAATGTATCCCGTGTACCACTTGTACCATAAATAGTTCAAGGTGCATGGTAGTGTAACCAGATTTTGACTTCTTATATACCTCTGAGTAACTTTGGAGAAAAATCAGTGACACAGATTGGGAATTTGGGGGGCTGGCAAAGGTTATGAATTACTCTGAAATCATCATGATTATTTAAGGCGATCATCATGATCAAAACATGTTGGGTGGTATATGAGCGAAGATATACTAAGGGCTTCCATCACAATTAACCTCCAGAAAAACAGCTACACTGTCGCAAAAATAGCGTTTCCAGCTCTAGATTGGGAAATTCCTGGAGATTGCAGGTGGAGCCTGGGGAGGGTGGGGTTTGGAGAGGGAAGGGAAGGGACCTCAGCAGGATATAATGGCTTAGAGTCCACCCTACAAATCAGCCACTTCCTCCAGGAGAACTGATCTCTTTATAGCCTGGAGACCCGTTGTAATTGTGGGAGATCTCCAACCCTACATAATAATTAAGTAAAGTTTCTGCTTCAGTGGAATGCAGTGGACACAAAGCATGTGCCAGCCATTGCATTAATCCTGATCCCAAGCAACATTCTTATATAATTTTTTTCCCAATGAAAAATAAACCCACTGTAAGGCCTGAAGCCACCATGTTAAGGGGAGGGGCACCCAAACTTGTCCCAGAAGAATAATGAAGCAACATCTGGTCTGTCTCCCTAATGTCTTTACTATGGAATATGCATTGGGAAGAAAATGGCTTTTTTAGGAGTATCTGTTTTTTGTTGAGCCAGCTCAACACCCCTGCTAGTTCCACAGGAGTTAATCAATGGAATTACTCAGAGATACAGACTGTCACACAGATCCCCCTTATGTGTCATAAGAGCTTGTGAGCACATGAGATCAGAGGTGTCATGGTGTTTTATTTCTGCCAGTAGCATTTGCATTAGATGCTTTTTACAAACTCCCCTCCCAAGTAGTCCAGAGATACGTTCTTTGAAGGGGGCTGAGAGTGCAAATCAGAAGCCCCGAAGAGTTGCTATGATTTGGAATGGATTCAGTTTTTGGTCTTCAAAAGTAGCACCTTCACTTTTAATATCGTTGTCGAAATCACTGAAAACCGAGGCACTATAGCCCTGTACACACAACCTCTTGGAACACTGACTAAACACTTGGAGAGGGAGACTAACATGCTGGCCCCAACCCCACTTCGGTGCGTTCACTGGCCTAGGAGCCAAGTGTCTATGTGTGGAGGACATGGCCACAGATAAATGTCCTCCCTGTGACTGGCAGCATTCGGAAAAACGTGGCCCTGATTATGGGAAGGAAGAGTATATGCAGATGCTTCCTTGCACACCATGTAAAGCTGACAATCATGTGGAGATGAGGGTTAGGGCCAGAGCACTCCTGCCCGGTGTCTCTCCCCCTGCTTTGAGTCAACACACTGAAGGGTCATCTGAAGCTCTCCTATGATGGCTTGGGCCACCTGGACATATTCACAGACTACTACAGACAATGGTCAAAACTGAAGCACAAAGGAAGTATGATGTCTTTACTTCAAATTAAGGCGAACTCAGTTTAGCCTGTGGTCCATTTATCCAGCTTAATGTCAGAAAATGGGGTGGTTTTATTATCTCTCAAAAGGAATCGGATCATTTTTATCCATCCAAAAAGAAGTGGGATAGCACCCCAACTCTATCCCACTAAACTCTAGGCACAGGTGACTAATCTACCAGCACAGAAACAACCTTAAGAACATAAGAGAAGGCCAGGGGTCTATCCAGTCCAACACTCGATGCCACACAGTGGCCAAAACCCAGTAGCCAACAGGAGGTCCACCAGCAGGGCAGAGAATTTTCATGTTACTTCAAAGCCAGTGGTCTTCATTCAGTGAAGTATTTTTATACATTTGGTGCTCTTCGGACATTCAGACTACATGGGGTGAATGTGCATAGGAGACCAGGAGTGAGATCCTGGTAGCAGGTCCTTTTGCCCCACACATATTCAACAGATGGGTGGAACCTACCGTGAAGGTGTAGGCTTGCCCATGGGGTTGGGGAATATACTTTTGGGATATATCAAGATTGTGCTTCTGAAGCCTATATGATTTTAAGAGGGGTATCCATTCCTATTTGAATCTGGCAAAGGGAGCTTTAACTCTCAAAAGTTTATACTCTGGAAATCTTGTTGGCCTTTAAGGTGCTCCTGGACTTGAATCCAGCTCTTATGCATACCGAAATCGCTACCCACCTGAAACTATGTTTTCAACATGTATAGGATCAGTTCCCACAGCCTACTCAAAGTGTTCCTATGGAGGGGAGGAGCCCATTACTGTCATCCCACTGCCTTCCACGTGCTCCTTTGCTTGACCAATCAGAGATGTCCGTGTACAGCCATCAAATGTAGAGAAACAGAGTCCTATGCATGCCTAAGTGAACCAAGCATTTGGCCCTTTTGGAAGCATGGATATTATTTGTCTAGAAGCTTTTGTGCTCTGTGATGATGTTGGAAAGTGTTGCCAAGTCACCACTGAATTATGGTGACCCCGTAGGGTTTTCAAAGCAAGAGGCATTCAGAGGTGGTTTGCCATTGCCTGCCTCCACATCAGGACCCCTTGGAGGTCTCCCACCCAAAGACTACCCAGGGCAGACCCTACTTGGCTTCTGAAATCTGATGAGGTCAGGCTAGCCTGGGCTATCCCGGTCAGGGCTTGTGCTCTATAGACACTCCTAAACAATAACTACGTACCTCTTTTCCACACTTCTCTCACTCATTTCTATCTCGATCTTTTCATCCCTATTCTGCGTGGCAACAGAATATACTAGCAAAGCTTTGTTAATATAATGAACAGGAAGGGTTGGGGGACTTAATATTTCCCCATGATCTAACAAAGTAGTAAAAGGATGCTTCCCCCCCTTCCCCACCCTTTACATGCCTGGTAATGGAACATTAATCTGTTTTAGTGGTTTTACATGTGGAACAGAAGTTACAACTCCCAGTTCAGGCACTGGGTTGTTAATCATTATTGTGCTGGTGGAAGATCTAATAGCTCTTAGTAAAGGCTACTGTGCTATGTAACAAATTATGTATTTTTAAAAAAAATATCATTAAAAATAGATTTATAAGAAATACCAAACCCAGTTCCCCGCCCCAGTGGGGACCCAAAGCTGTATTATTTTCCTGTCCTCCATTTTATCCTCATACCAGCCTTGTGAGGTAGGTCTGTCCGAGAGTGTGTCACCCAGCAACCTTCCACAGTGGGTTGAGGATCTTAGCATTAGAGACAAATGCCAGGTTGCTTAAAAACTGTCATTGTTGTTTGTCTTGAAGATAACCTGGTTCAGGTTGTTCCAGTTCGCTTCATTTTCAGCACTGTAATTTCCACCATCATTCTTGGCCAGATTTCAGACATGAAGCTTTATTTTCTGAGTTATGCCTGCCACTGAGACCCTTAGCTTCAATTGCAAAGAACACGGTGTGGTGGTGGTTTGTCTTACCTGGGCCAGGATTTTCCCATACCTTTTAGTGTTGGCCATAGAACTCCCACAATCATCCTGAAGCTGGTGGCCAATTTTGAGTCTCCTAGCTTTATTCTCTGATGAGTTATGCCTGCCAGTGTGGTGTAGTAGCTAGAGTGGATCTCCAGGATTTGGGCAATCCAGGTTCAAATCCCCACTCTGCCATGGAAGCTTGCTGAGTGACCTTGGGCCAGTCCCACACTCTCAGCCTAACCTATCTCACAGGGTTGTTGTGAGGATAAAATGGAGGAGAGAATGATGTGAGCTGCTTTGAGTGCCCATTGGGCAGAAAGGTGGGATATAAAGTATATAAACAAATAAACAAAAATGGACAGACAGCCCAATTCTTTTGTTACTATAGATTTGTGGTAACAGCAAGCCAAGTGATTTGTTCGTTTTGTGATGATATTTGGTTTGGATCAGGATCGGGGGGTGGTGGTGGTTATGTTTGCTGGCTGCCATTAGAGGCCAGTGTTCCTAATTCTGAGCTTGGTTCCTAAACACAATAGGGGCCAAGGATCCTAGGCCGCCGATAGTCCACCAATAGGAACTCTGGCAGGAGATTCAAACCGTCCAGTCAGACTAGGGGTGTGTCTTGGGTTGTGTATATAGTTGGCCCTCCGGCCGGTTAGTTGTTGTTGTGTTGTATGCTAATAAACTATGAACTGATTATCACGCCGTTGTCCAGCTTCTCCATGCGTCGAACCCAGTACGCAACAGGGGCAAATGGAATCGTTGTCCAGGGGCCCATGGTGGCTCTCAGCAGCCCTACTAATATGCTCCAATTAATGTTGTTCGTAAAACAAATAAATTAGGGATCTGGAAACTGCGAAGATTCTTTGACTGTCGATATCATAAATTCTATTTTCAGTTGCTGTTTATCTGAGGAAGGTCTCCTTACAGTCAGATAAATGTCACGAAGCCTGCATAGTTGGAGAAAAGAGTTCTCTTTATGTTACAGATTTTCTTTTGATGTAGACTACTCTGATGCTTGCTCAATGAGGCCCTGCTTTGGCAAACTATCATGGAAATATTTTAGGAAATTGCATCTTTATATCTTTCTGTTCTTGTGGAGCAGTTCACAGGACGGTTCCCAAATTCCAGTGTGGAAGGCTACTGAATAGGGAGGGGGTCTGGTATTGTAACTGATGTTGGGTTGCCAGCCAATGTTGGCATCCTGCTAGGAGAGTTTGGTGTGTGTGTGTGGGAGGAGGATTTAACATTGTGCCACTGCACAGTGTCACTTCTGGTGAAAATCTAGAAGTGACATCATTGCACTGGGCTGTCACTCTAGGATATACCCAGAACTTGGCATGATGATGTCACTTCCTTTTTAAAATGGAAATGATGTCATGCATTGGTGCTATGCCAAGAAGCCCCTTAATTCTCTCCTGCCAGCCTGTTAAGTGGCAGTGGGGAATGGGGGCCCCAGTTGGCTATAGCAGGATAATTGGCCACCCTAAACACCAGTCTGGTGTTGTGGTGAAGTGCGCGGACTCTAATCTGGGAGAACCGGGTTTGATTCTCCACTCCTCCACTTGCACCTGGCTGGATGACCTTGGGCAAGCCATAGCTCTGTACCAGCTGTTCTCTCAAGGACAGCTTGGGAAAGAGCTCTCTCAGCCCCACCCACCTCACAGGGTGTCTGTTATGGGGAGGGGAGGGGAAAGGAGTTTGTAAGCCGCTCTGAGACTCTTAAGTGAGTGAAGGGCGGGATATAAATCCAATCTCTTCTTCTTCTTCTTCTTCTAAACTGATAGGTTACCAAATGGAGTGGTAGTCTCTCAAAAATGTTGTGTCTGCCCATCCAGTCACCCATCAGTTAGAATTCCAGTGAGAAGAATTCTAGGCTTGACTTCCAGTTTTAAATTTTTTAAAGCTCCATGAGAAAATTCTCCATCATGAGAAGTCAAGCCCAGAATCCTTGTCTAACATAACTTCTTCTTTTTTTGCAGTGAGTTTTTTAAAAAAAATCCTTAGAGGAACATCTCAAAATTTGACTGCCTTAAACTTGCATTCCGAATGATACCGTTTTAAAAGAACTGTGTGATTCTGCTGCACCCTTGATTGGCTCCAATATGTGTGCCATCACAATGCCTACAACATTGTTCCTGTATATGATCAACAGGTCTGTTACCTGTGCTGTCAAGTGATGTCATTCCATACCTGTAGGAAGTTATAAGTCTTGTAACCATTCTTAGGGCTGAGAAAATCCAGCTTTCAATCTCTACTCAGCCATGAAGCTCACTGACCTTGGGCCTGTCATGTTCTCTCCACCTAACGAAGAAGAAGAAGAGGAGGAGGAGGAGGAGGAGGAGGAGGAGATTGGATTTATACCTCGCCCTTCACTATCCAAAGGAGTCTCAGAGTGGCTTACCATCTCCTCCTTTCCCTTCCCCTCCCTGCAACAGACACCCTGAGAGGTAGGTGGGGCTGAGAGAGCTCTCTCGAGAACTGCCCTTGAGAGAACAGCTCTGAAAGAATTTATGACTGACCCAAGGTCACACCAGCAGCTGCATGTGGAGGAGTGGGGAATCAAACCTGGTTTTCCCAGATTAGAGTCTGTGCTCCTAACCACTAGATCAAACCTATCTCATAGGGTTATTGGGAGTGGAAAAGGGAGAGGAGAACTATCTGTACCACCTCGAGATCCTTGGAAGAAGGGCAGAATACAAATGAGGATATATTTTTTTTATTTGTTTGTTTGTTTGTTTGTTCAACTTTTATCCCGCCCTTCCAGCAAGGCTGGCTCATAGTGGCTTACAGCAATGTAAACAATGTGGAATCGTAGTTCCATATACAATAAAAATTCATTAATACAAGTTTTTTAAAAAAAGTATAAAACATATAAAGTGCTAGGAGCATAGGCGTCAACTATGGGGGGGCTTGAGTGCTTGGGCCACCCCCAAAATTTCCCAGGGGGGACTGAGCCCCCCTGGCAAAATGGAGCTCTTGCCGCCTTGCCTCCCCGCCTTCCAGGGCCCTTCCTAGGCCCGCCCGCCGCTGGCCCACCACTGCCACCCGGAAGTGATGCCATCATACTGGGCATGTTACCGGGGCGATGCTCTAGCAATCGCCCCAAAACTCTATGGCACCATAGAGTTTCATGGTGATTGCCAGAGCGTCACCCTGGCAACATGCCCAGCATGATGACATCACTTCCGGGTGATGCCATCACGCTGGGCAGTCACCCGGATGGCCCCAGGAGGGAGGGAAGGAGAGGGAAGGAGGGAGGAGTGGCCAGTTGGGGGGAGAGGTGGCGGGGACATCATCCCGGCATGTGCGCATGCAAGAGCCCCCCCCCCCAGGAATTTGAAAACTTGACGCCCCTGGCTAGAAGTTATTACTCAACATACAGCCAGCTTTTGTTCTAGTTGCTGTCAGCTGATCGTGGTATGCAGTGTTTGGCACTTAGGTTGGGTGATGATTGAAAAGAGGGAGGGACCCATCGGATCGGGCTCGCTCATTGTGAACTGTCTGATGACACAGGGACAGTGGCGATGGTAATAATGGTGGTAAGAGTGGTAGTACTGGTAGCCCCAAGGAACTGCAACAGGTCCCACAGGGACCTGATCTCCACTGGGAGCTCATTCTACCAGAGTGGGGCTGCCACTGAGAAGGCCCTTGTCCTGGTTATAACCAACCTGGCCTCCTTGACATTCGGGAGGACCAGCCGGTTCTGGGTCCCCGACCGCAGTGCTCATTGTGAGACATATGGGGAAAGGCGGTCCCTCAGGTATGCAGGTCCCTGGCCATAAAGGGCTTTAAAGGTGAGTACCAGCACCTTGAATCGAATCCAGTATGCTATAGGCAGCCAGTGCAGTGTTTTCAGGGTGGGCCGGATGTGTTCCCATGCAGGAAAACACAACAATAGCCTCGCCGCTGCATTCTGCACTAGCTGCAGCTTCCGGATTTGAGCCAAAGGCAGCCCCATGTAGAGGGCATTACAGTAATCCATTCTCAAGGTGACCATCACATGCATCACTGTTGCCAGGTCATTGCGTTCAAGGAAGGGAACCAACTGCCTAATCAGCCTACGATGGTAAAAGGCCAACTTGCTAGTGGCTGCTACCTGAGCCTCCATTGTTAAGGAGACATCCAGGAGCACTCCCAAACTCCTAACCCTCAGTGCTGGCACTAGTGGTGCCCCATCGAAGGCCAGGAGCAGGATCCCTACCCCCGGACCGCTCTGACTCAGGTACAGGACCTCCATCTTCATCGGATTCAATTTCAACTGGCTCAGCCTAAGCCAACCAGCCACAGCTTGCAGTGCCCAATCCAGGTCATCCAGTTTGGAGTTGGACTGGCTGCCCAACATCAGATAGAGCTGGGTGTCATCAACATCCTGGTGACAACCCAGCCCATGCCTCCGGGCAATCTGGGCAAGAGGGCACATGCAGATGTTGAATAACATTGGGAACAGTACCACAATCAAGTGGATGCCTCTGGCATAGTTGATCCCCTAGCACCACTCTCTGTCCCCAACCATGGAGGAAGGAGACAAGCCACTGCAAGGCCAGCCCCTGCACTCCGATGTCGGCAAGGCAGCGGACCAGTAGCTAGTGGTCAACCATGTCAAACGCAGCCAACAGATCTAACAGCAACAGCACTGTCATTCCACCTCGATCCAGGTGCCTACGGAAGTCGTCCATGAGGGCAACCAGAGCTGTCTCCATTCCATGACCTGGGTGGAAGCCGGACTGGAGGGGATCTAATATGGAAGTGTCATCCAAGAAGCCCTGTAACTGCATTGCCACTGCCCTCTCTATTAACTTGCCCAGATAGGGCAAGTTGGACACCGGCCAATAGTTGGACAATTCGGCCGAGTCCAATGTTGGCTTTTTAAAGGGAGGGCGCACCACTGCCTCCTTAAGTGCCTAGAGATTTCATTCTCAAAGGGCTCAAATGGAGAAAGACTTTTTCCATGGATGTTGTCTTTATGTTTGACACAGTTTCCATAGCACAGCTGTGGGCCTCCATTATGAAACATTAGACCCTACTTATGGTTGATTCTGAGAGTTATTTAAGGAGTTAGGGAGAAAAAATGTTTAATGTACTCTCCAAGTCAATAACATGCAATCGGTATTTATCACGATGGGTTGCTTGCTGGGCAGTGGGAAAGTATTCCAGTATGTGGTTGGAGGCTTCATAAGAGTAGAGAAAATGAAAAAGAGTCAGCGTAACTATGATTGTGGAAACAATGCCAGTTTGGAAATGAAAAGCTTGGGTACCCATGGGCATTTTTTTTTTAAGTTGCTGTGGATAAGCTTCCAGATAAAGCCACAGCACAACACAAGCCAAGTCAAGAGGCTGGCTATTATCTGTCAACACAGAACAGAATCCAAGTTGTTGGAGCCAAGTCCAAATATGATTTAAAAAAAAAAATCATATGCATGGTGAAGGATCCAAAGCCAACGTCTCCACAAGGAAGCAATGCCAAGGGATCATCTTCATTCATGCATGCATAAGAAGCCAACCAAAATAAGGTTCTGGATCATGGATATACAGCATCCCCCCCCCCCCCCCGACAAAACTGAACATTAGCATGTCTAGAATAATCATGTGGACATGATTCACTCAGACTTATGCACTTTTAAAGGGTGCATGGCTATGCATACTTCTTTGCAGTAATCTCCACTGAACACTTCGGGGGGGGGGGACTCTGCATGCAATCAAACCATTGAATACTCTCCATTCAATAGGAAATATTTCAACACCTGCTTTGCACTGCCATCTTATGCTGAATTGCTCCAAGCTAAGTCCATTGATTTCAGTGGGCTTACACTGAAGTAACTTTGTATAGGATGGTACTGTTACTCTCCCATTGAAATGAATGGGCCACAGAAGTGCTTCACTTTGGCTAGATTGCACCCATGGTTGAAGAAAACAGGAACTACCACCAACTTCTCTGTATTCTTTCTGAAGATGGACACCGAGCCAACGTTTCCCCCTTGTAAACAGATATGTCTTGCAGCACATGGGATTAGCCTATTCATTATGTGGAAAACTGGAGGAAGGAATTGAGTCAGATGAAAGATGAGCCTTTTAAAAACCTGATAATTAAAAAAAGAAAAGAATCTCACAGCAGAAAATTACAAGTCTGATAAGAAAAGACTTGTTGATGGACTCATTACTCACTGTGTTTTCATGTAAATCTCAAAAAATTATGAGAAAGGGAGGGGACGGAATATGCCTTCCCCTTCCCCCTTCCCGAACTTGTGTATTTCGCAACTTTGCTAGTGGCAATCACAGTTCTTTAACAGCATCCTTTCTAAATTGCCCAGGAGTAAATCACAAAGCTGGGCTGTGAAGCAGGGCCCACTGCATATCCTCTGCCCCATAGCATTATTTTCAAGGATACCGTTTGCGATTCCCTCTGCAAATGGTGCAGTGCTGCCATTTAATTAGCTCCTGATTGAAAAGTGTTGACGTCTTATGTTCTGTACTGCTAAATGGGTTCTCTCATGCTGGGAAATATGTAAATTCTGTGAAAGACTTGATTAGATTGCCAGCAAGACTTTTTAAATAATTTTGAAGGCAAGAATCGAAGGAGGCAGCCAACATATTTATCCGGGGGATTTAATGCAGTTACCGGAACGTGATCTTAAAGAATATTCTCAAAGTGTCATAGCGGGTTTGGAAAGCTGCACATA
The DNA here is from genome assembly GCA_029233225.1 of Lepidodactylus listeri. Lineage (NCBI taxonomy): Eukaryota > Metazoa > Chordata > Lepidosauria > Squamata > Gekkonidae > Lepidodactylus > Lepidodactylus listeri. The sequence goes on from JARCFY010000012.1 coordinate 20,370,205, forward strand.
CGCTCACCTTATAGAAATGCATAGAGAACATGTGCAAATACATATGTAATGAAAGGAAAGTTTTTATTTGCATTCGTTCTGTTGTCACTGAAGGCAGAATCTGAAGTCAGAAAGAAGTTTGGCACACACTTTGAAAAATGAAGCTTTAAAAGAAATTTTGTATGCTTTTCTGGAGAACTTCCCCTTTACACATTTACAGTTTATTTATTTAGATACTTGTTTCCTGCTTCTTTCCCAATGGGGATTCATGCAACATTGTTCATCTCTCCTCCATTTTATCCTCACAACAGCAAATCAGTGAGGTTGATTGGACTGAGAGAAAATAATAGGCCAAAAGTCAAAAAAGCTTCAGTGGCAGAGTTTAGAACTCAAACCTAGGTTTCCGAGATCCTAGTCTGACACTCGAACAATGTGCCTGCTGAATTCTTTTCTTCCTGTCATTTGCATCCTTTGTTTATTATTATACTAGGCCAGTGATGGTGAACCTTTTAGAGACCGAGTGCCCAAACTGCAACCCAAAACCCACTTATTTATCGCAAAGTGCCAACACGGCAATTTAACTTGAATACTGAGGTTTTCGTTTTAGAAAAAAACAACTCATACATTAACATCTTTTGTCTTAAAAGAAAAACACAATAACAGAGCTTTCAATGATACAAACAACTTTTTATTGAAGGTAAAAGTTTGCATTTGGCATGCTTTTGAACAATTAATGTGATTTTTGCTGTCCAATCTTGCGAACTCTGTGCTGGGGCGATGCCGTGTGTGCCCACAGAGAGGGCTCTGAGTGCCACCTCTGGCACACGTGCCATAGGTTTACCACCACTGTGCTAGGCTATCTAATTAATCCCTGTATGCACATACTACTAATGAAATATCAATATATTTAATATATTTAAATCTCATCACGACCCCATCTGTGGATACTTGAATTCACAGACTGGAGCCATGAATAGTCAATACAGATCTGTCTACAGACCCAAGAAAAATCTAAAAACAAATAACAAAGCAACTTTAAGGGTGTAAAATACCCCAAATAATTAAAGTGCCTATACCTTTAAGAATTATAAAATCTTAAAGGTATAAATTAATGTGCCTATACCTTTAAGAAATGAATGTCCTCTGGGGTCTCAAGGGCTGTTGTGGAGGTTTGTAAGCAACCACAACAATATTGCCTGCCTTCAAATGTTTGAATAAAAGGCAAGGGTAGACCAGGGCTGTTTTGACAGCTCTCTTCTGTCCACACCTGTTCCCTTCTGTCCTGCCCTGGTGGGAGGGTTTATTGGGACAAGGCCCAGAAGCAAGCACTGGGCAAAGTTGCTACCAGGTAATATGCGCAATTCATCCACCTGTGGCTGCAGCTATGACTCAATGCCACACAACTCTCCTGAGTCCAGAGGCAGCCTCTTTTCAACTTACACAATTTGGCTGCACCTTGTGCTGGCCACCACACAATTCATATGGTGACTTTCTGCTGTGTTAATTTTTTAATTTGGCCACACTTTTCCCAAGAAGTGGTTGCTAGGGGGAGGGAAGGACAGAAAGCTGAGAGCCATTGTTGTGTAGCAATTAGTGTCAGATTAGAATCTGCCCTGGAAGCTCGCTGGGTGACCTTGGACAAGTCACTCTCCTTCAGGCTAATCTACCTCACAGGTTGATTGTCAGGATAGAATGGAGAACTGAATGAGTAAGACACTTTTGGTCTATACCGGGAGAAAACTGCAGTATAAATAAGTAATAAATAAAGCTGAAGATCGGCGGACAAAAGAACTTCAGTTGGTGAATGAGTAGGATAGAAGGATTCAAGGAAAGGAGAGAGGATCTAGGAGCAGCTAGGAGGATAGAAAGACGAAATAATGTGGGAAAGGGGACACAGGGGGAAATGAAGTGACGCTAGGGTTTCCATCCCCCCGGTGAGGCCAGGGGATCCCCTGATTTGGGGGCCCCCAGCTCCAAACTGCAGCATCCCATGGGGGTGTCATGCTGGGGGGTGTTGCAGTGATGCTCTAGCATTCAGGGGGAACTCTATGGTTACCATAGAGTTTTTGCCCCAAACAGTACAGCATTATCACATGAATCTCAGTGAGGAGCCAGGAGCCCCCCACTGGATGAAAGGTAAGACTTGGCAAACCTAAGTGACCCCTCACAAATCCTTAGGGATTCCCCACTTTTCTCTGTATAAAGATGAATGAGCTTGATTCCTAGACTCACACACTGATATCAAAAATGTCATATTTATGCAGCTGGTTACTTGTCCTGGAAGATCTAGATGCTCAAGAAATAATAAATACAAGGGGGGGGTGTGATACTCACGGGGGGAGAAGGAGCTGAGGCTGGCAATCTCTCCCTCTACCCGGGCCCATTCCCCCTGGCTCCCGTCTGCCCCCCGCTCCTTCCCTTCCCCCCGGTCTCCGGCGGACCTCAGCAACACTCACCAGGCCTGCTGCTCCCCCCACGGTCTTCGGCAGGCCTCAGCAGCATTCACTGGGCCAGCCAGTTCTCCCCCTTCCCCCATGGGTCATCCCTCTTTTCCCCCTCCCCTAGCTCGGTCCGTGGCAAGGACTGCTCCGGTGCCACCATTGCCAGTGCCCGCCACTTTCATTCACAGGTCGGCCGCCGGCTTGGCCACAGCCCACCACTGCCACCCACTGCCGCCACCAGCACTCAGGTAAGTCCATTCCCTGTGCATGCACAGGGAGCAGATTTTTACTTTTGGAGGGATTTAAGTATCCCCTGAAAAAAATTGTTTTAAAGTTTTTGGATTTTTCTGCACACAGGGGGAGTGCCCCCCATGTGTAGGAAAACCTCACTGCCCCCCAGGTGCCCCCCCGTGCGGATTTAGCTATCTGCACACGGGAGGGCGCCTTCACTGTTAGTATATAGATAAAATGATAAAACACAGAAATGCATCATAAAAGAAAACAACAGTATGTAAAAATCTCAGGAACCAGTTAAGCCAGTAAAACAGAATAAAGCTTTTTATAAGTCTTTTAGAAAAGATGGGGTATTCAAGCCCAATCCAGTCAACTGTCTGATCAATACAGATGATTTTACCTGTCTCCTGAAGATGAGACAATCAGCCACCAGGTAGAGAGTTGTGGAGTGGGAAGAAGTGACAAGCCACTACAGAAAAAGCTCTCTCATTTCTCAGTACTGGAGCACATGGTCTCTGCCAATGACTTAAGTTCTGTGGCAGTAGGTGGATCCAAATTTAGGACAAAATTCTCTACATGGACCCTCCTGGATTTGGGATGGAATACACATGAGAGTCCCTTGGACTGCAAGGAGGTCAAATCAGTCAATCCTAAAAGAAATCAACCCTAACTGTTCCCTGGAAGGCCAGATACTGAAGCTGAAGCACAAATACTTTGGCCACCAAATGAGAAGGGAGCACTCACTGGGTCATAGAAGACCCTGATACTGGGAAAAACTGAAGGTAAAAGAAGAGGGGGACAGCAAAGGATGTGATGGTTAGACAGTGTTATCGATGTAGCGGACATGAAATTAAGCAAACTCCGGAGCACAACAGAAGACAGGAGGGCCTGGCATGATATGGTCCATGGGGTTGCGAAGAGTCGGACTCAACTGTGCAACTGAACAATAACAACAACACATGATGTAACCAAATCTGCTAAACAAGGGGAGCTCAGGAAAATGCCCGGGACAGGGTCTAGACACAGTAGGATAATAAGCAACACTGGAAGCTACAGCTGCCCTTTCACAGGAAATACCTTTGTTGAACTCCCTGACCATGAAATATGAAATACTATTGTGATGGAAAACAAGATCTGGGAGCTCATGTTCTGCTATTTAGAAATTCCCATCAACAATGTAAGGAAAAAATTATCTGGGGGGATGCATAGCAATCAACAAGAAGAAAGAGAGAAGATAAACCCCTTACCTCCTGAGCTGCAGGACAACTCTCTTGAACTATCCAAGTACAAGGGTTGACAGAAAATGGATATATCTAAGGCTGGCTGAAAGTCTGCCGTGCCTCCGCGGCACGGCAGACTAAGGCGGGGGGGATTTCCCCCGTGGCACGGCATTCGCACGCCGGTGGAAGGAAGCCGCCCGCAGCATTCAGACTGCTGCGGTTTCCTATGGCGGCGTGCGGATGCCGCACGGCTCCCCCTCCCAGCGCGTGTTCACACCCGCTCCGGCGGGTGGAATGCGCGCCGCAGCAGCTGGAGCACCACTTTGAAGTGGTGCTCGGCTGCTGTGGGAGGAGCGCGGCTCCGGACACGATGCGTCCGGGCCGCCTCCACTTTTGAAGCGGAGGCAGAGCGGCCGAGACTGCCAGTCTGTCCTCAGCCTAAGTATGTGGTAATCCCGAGGGATCCAAGGGGGAGGGAAGGCGCCATGGTGTATTCCAATCTCATCAGATCTTGGAAGCTAGGCAGCGTCAGTACTTGGATGGGAAACCACCAAGGAAGACTCTGCAGAGGAAGTCAACAGCAAACCACCTCTGCGCCACCCTTGCCTTGAAAGACTCTTGCTGGGGTCGTCTTAAGTCAGTTGCAACTTCACAGCACATACATATGTAGAGATCCAAGCCTTGTAAACCAGCTCCCCCTCCCCTGGATGATTTGTTCACAATTTTACAAGAACAGCGTTTTGTCTCTGGCATTCAGCATGATGGCTGGCTGGGTGCTCCTGCCCAGAACTTGCTCTCTTGCATGGATTACAATCAGGGCTCATTTCGTAGCAGGAGCTCCTTTGCATATTAGGCCACACACTCCTAATGTAGTCAATCCTCCAAGAGCTTACAGAACTCTTCTTACAGGGACTACTGTAAGCTCTTGAAGGAATGGCTACATCAGGGGTGTGTGGCCTAATATGCAGAGGAGCTCCTGCTATGAAATGAGCCCTGATTACAATATATCCCATGGCCATAAAATTAGCTATATTTGAACATGCTCAGCTCTGCAGGCAAGGAGATGAGCCACATGTTGCCCATTATTTCCACTCTAAGGGAAGCATTTCTTTTAAAAGTCTTTTTGTGCGGGAGTCAGGTGGATTGGAGAGGGGAAAATAGAAAGCTACTGGAAAGCATTAAGATAATACACTTGTGCAGAATAGTGGTAATATGATATAGGACCATCTCAACCATTTCCCCAAAGTGGACATTTTTGCAAATATTAGATGTTGCTCCCAGTTTTATGACCTGTTTATGAAAGGAACAGAATGTCTGCCCATCACTGATTGGCACACAAAAGCACTCCATATGCTTTTTGACCACACTGGCCCAAGGTGGAAGGCTGAGTGGGGACCTGAAGATGGAAGTTATGAATTCTATACTGACTCTCAGGACATTGCCCTGTTTTGCTACCCTGCAATTTACCTTGTGGTTCCTCTAGCATTCGTACCCAGTGCCCATCTATCTGCAAGATTCACAGGCTCAAGACTTCGTTGGAACACTGTGACCCTTCCATCCAATGTAACTAGAGTGTGCTGGAAAGCTACCTCTCAGTGTGCAAAAGTTAGGCCATCTTTAATGTTTCCTTTTTCATTCTCTGTTAAGGTAAAATGCCAGAGCTTACATATCCTCATACAATAAATATATGCTCTTAATGTGCAGAGGAAGAGGCATGGATCAGTGGTAGAACATCTACTTAGCATGAAGGTCCCAGGCTTTGTCCCCGGCATATAGATTTAAAAGGTATCAGGTGGTAGATGATGTGAAAAGTACTTTAATATGTTATAGTATGAATAGTTAGAATTTTATATATATATGAAAGTCCCCTCACCGTAAAATCAATGCCCAGGCCAAACCGCTGGACTAGAAACACCAAATTTGGGGAGAGCGCTCCTACCATGGTGTAGGTGCTCGCTAAGAAGGGATTTTTAGAAATTTGACCCCCAAGGTGGTCAAAAGGGAGAAAATGTGCTCCCCCCATTGATTCCTATGAGGCTGCCAGGCTGCTGCCTACTTGCATCCCCCACTCTCTGATTGGTCAGCTGCAGAGCTCAGCATTCTGAGGGGGAAAAAACGGTTACAGGAGACTACAGAGAGCTAATGGCAGTTGAGGAAATCAGGAATGGCCAGCAACCACCTGTGAGGTGCAGTAATGCTGCTGGTCCAGCCTCTCTGATGGCTTCCCGCACACTCCCCCACCTCCTACACCTGACAGGCGGCTTGTCTGTCAGGTGCAGCAGCAGTTGCAGGGTGCTTAAAGCCACGACGGAGCCCACCCCAGCAGTAACGCCTGAGTGATCCTGTCGGCTCCACCCTCACAATGGCTTCTAATACTCCTTCCCCTCCCCCTCCTACACTGGACAGGCAGCTGCCTGTCAGGTGTAGAGAGCAGGTGGGATGCTTACAGCTGCCGGGGATGCTTACACCCTGCTGCTGGCCCAGCCTTCCTGATGTCTTTAAACATAATCCCCCCCACACACCAGACAGACGGGTACTGGCAGGCTGCTGTCTTCTTGCCCCTCCCCCTCAAATGGTCAACTGTGTAGCTCAGAGTTCTGAGGTAAAACCTGCCTGCTTGTACCCGCCTCCCTCTGATTGCTCAGCTGTTAAAAGAGACTGCAGACAGTTGAAGACAGTTACAGAAATCAGCAGTTCAAGACTCCTGAATAGACATTTCTCATAACAGCCAGCATGGCAATCACAGAGAGGTCCTTCAGTGGGGGGGGGGGGGGGAACGGGGACACACAGTATGTATATCTCACTTTGTTTTTTTTAAACTACAGTCTTCTCCGTTAGAATTCCTACAACAAATGTTACATTTCAAACTTCACATCATCAGTATTATAACTGGATTTATGGAACTTAAATACATTAGTGAAGTATGGGTATCAGGATAGTTACTAATATTGCTGTTAATATATTTTATTGTAATTTTACTGTAATTTTATGCTGCTTTTGTAAGCCGCCCTGAGCCTGCCCTGGCCGGGAGGGCAGAGTAAAAATTTAATAAATCAACTCAAATCAATAAATCAACTCAAATCAAAAACTTCTACCTAAGACCCTGGAGAGCTGCTGCCAGTTGGAGCAGGTAATACAGACCTATGGTCTGATTCAGTATAAGGCATCTTCATGTGTTCATGTAGCCAGACCTGGCTAATCTGTTAAGCTGATTGAAGCTTTTAGCCTCCATAGTTAGAGATGCAAAGATTTTGCTATCGTATTCATATTATTCACTTTTAATATCCCAACGGGATATTTCCTAAAATGCCCATTAGGCAATCTGGGGGATGCTTACTCTGAAACAGCAGCCGCAACAAAAGCCAATAACACCCTGTACAGTTATCTGGCACTGGTAAAAAAGAGAGTATCTTCAGGAGAATAAAATAATAATAATAAAAGAGAGAGAGGGAATGCCTCAAGTTATCACAAGATACCACATAAAAGGCTTTGATTGCATCCGCTGAAACGTCTAACAGCTGTGTTTGTCTTTCATATCAGTGTCATATAAGTACACATCTACTTAACAATTCATCTGGCTGGCTATCTGCCTAAGATGATCATGTCGTTTTCATTTAGTTGTGAAATACTAGCTGGCAGAGTATCACACCCAATTTCCTCTGCGATAGTCCTCCAAGTCGCAAGCAATCAGTGTGATTTCCAGAGTAATATTTATACCACTTTCAAAGCTAAGAATATGAAGGCCTTTCCTTTTCTCACACTGATGTGGCTGAGCATCCCTTAACTGTATCAGTTGTCGCTCTTAATCACTCTCATTACTACTCCATCTTTGCTGTCTCCTCCAGTGTTGAAATCTGGACCTGATTAAACTGGGTCGTGGAGAGACGAAGAGCTTCCCGTTATGAATTTGCGCAGGGTTATGAACTGTACTAAAACCCATTGCAGTTGTGCTGAAACCCATGTCAAGCTGCTACACATGATGACTTAGCGGGCCAAAGATCCATAGTGCTTGTCTGTATTGTGTTGCATTCATAATGTAACCTGCACAGCTACCTCACATGAATTACAGCGTGGTTTCAGTAAGATCCTGAGCTTGAGAGGAAGACTCAGGAGCCTGGGGGGAAGGTGGTAAACTATAGAGTTTCTGACAATTCCTAGAGAGGACTGATGTCACTTCTGGGTTTTCCCTAGGGGCAACATCATGCCATTGGTTCAATGGCCATTTTTTAGTTTATTTTTCTCACTCCATTGCTCCAAGCAACAGACGGAGCTGGGAGCCAAGGGGAGGAGATGCCCTGCCCCCAGTAGAGGCTTGGCACACCTACCTTGAGACTTCAAGGAAAAACTCTTTGCCTTCCCAGCCTCACATTCAAATCAGGCCTTCAGTTCTAAATCTTTTCTGTTTTCCACTCCCCCTCCACACACACCAAATACCCATTTCTTTCCATTTCATTTCTCCACTGTGTAAACAGAACATGCGGTTAATTCTTTTGAAGCCCTTTTCAGTTCCCTTAACGTGTTTGTTTTCTTAATGGGTTGGATCCGGTGATCCAGTAGTGGAAGGATTACAAATCTTTATAGTTTCTTCCCCACCCCCAAGCTAGGGTTGCCAGCCTCCAGCTGGAGATCTCCCACTTTTGCAACTGATCTCCAACTGACAGAGATCAGTTCAACTGGAGAAAATGGCTGCTTTGAATGGTGGCTTCTATGGCATTGTGCCATGCTGAAGCCCCTCCCCTACCCAAATCCCACCCTCTCCTGGATCCACCCCCGAAGTCTTCAGATATTTTCCAACCCAGACCTGGCAGCCCTACCCCAAGCAGGCTCTGGGGACCATGGGAAAGTTGATTGCTAGGATCCCAGGACCTACATAGAGTGATAGCCCTGTGGTTTGGGAGGCCGCAGTGAGGAGGGGAAGGAGGAGAAATTTCTGCCTCCTCCCTCTTCCATCAGTTAAGCCTCCTCACTGCCGCCTCCCAAACCACAGGGCTGGGGCTTCCTTTTTCCCACTGTGAGGGAACACCCACTGGTGCTTCTGCACACACACCCTGAGCACTTAATGGGGTGACAGAAAAAATGGCGGCAGGGAGGCATTGTTTAACATAGCAACACTGGCTGAAAAACAGAAAGTTATGTCACCACAAAACATGACACTCTAGGAATCCTCCTGATCCCTTTGTTGAAAACCATAGAGATCAGGAAGTGACTTTCAGTTTTTCAGCTGGAAATGACATTGTGGTGTCACAAGATGCCATTCCCCCTGTCTTCACCCCACAAGCCTCCCCAAGGGCTGGCAACCTTTTCTACCTTGTTTTTTGTCTATGAATTGGCACTATGCCTCTATTGACAAATGGCATACACTATATGCACAAATGGCATATAAACTAGTGTATAAACTATTAAAAACCAATTTGTGCAATACTGACATATCTCCACATCCAGCTGCAAAAACTAATGAACTGAAACATTTGACAGAAATAGAAAGGAATATATACGGGAACCATTTGCTCCTTCTTCTTGTATGTGTGTTTGAAACCCCCTGCCCATTAACACTGTGCCATTGCTGCTGTTTCTTGGGTCTGTGGAGAAATGTAGCTCAAGTGTGCAGATCAGAAAATGCTAATGCAGAAAAGCAGGCAGCATAAATGATTGCTTGGGGGGGGGATCAGCTTTGGAAAAATAAATCACACACCTGCAAAAAACACCCAAACAGCGAGACAGGTGGAGGAATAGACTTTCAAACCGGTGCAGGCAGTAACTTAAGTGGACCTGACATGTCTCTGTAAGTCCTAAAGAAAAGGCACTTTCCTGTCTTTGATAAGTCTCCTTATTAAGAAAAGGCATTAAGAACAATGGCAACCAAACTCCCATGGTTCTTTAGAAGTTGAAAGAGAGGCTTAGAGTGTCTAATGAAATGCCAGGTGAGCAACTAAGAAGGCAGTTGTTTTCCCTCAATTCCTTCCTCTCTGATCTTTGTGTCTCTGCTGTCGGTGTGTGGGTGTGTGTGTGTGTGGAATGGTATATTCTAGTTTGGCCTAGCTAGATGGGACAAAGCTCAGTCTACCAGGAAGTCAGGTCTGGAGATGGTAGTTTCTGCATAACAATAAATGAAAATATATTGAACGATCATAAGATGCTATTGTGTGTGTGTCTCACTGCTGACCAGTTCCCCCTGCAGATGATCCTCAGTGTCTTTAAAAGGGGACTGCACAAAATCATGAAGAGGGCCACCAATGGTGGTTGGTTGAAAGCTAAATAGCACATCCACGTTCACAGGCAGTGCATGTCTGAATACAGTTTGCTGGGGATAAAGGCAAGACTAGGTAGTGTGGAGGTCTTTCAAGGGCATCTAGTTGACAACCATGGAGAAACAGGATGTTGGTAAAGATATAACCGATAAACAGCAGTAATAAAGACTATTGGAGAACAAGCACTGCACTCAAACGCAAACAAAACACTTATGTGAATATAACTACTGATATATTTTAACATATCATATCATTATCACTCTTATTTTACAAGAAGCAATGAAAATTGTTAACAGAAGCTAATAAAGCCAAAAGTATAAATAACATAGCTGAATCCAGCTCAATTCCAATCCAACGAAGACTCCGGATTATATCTTCGTTTCGATTAATCTTTGTCAGAAGACTTATATTAGATTCATAGAATACTACATGTAAATTTCACCAGATTCACTAAGGTGAAGAAACTCCATGAGCATAAATATTACATATTCACTGAACAGAAATTGCTTCATCCATTGACAATACAAAATGAGTAAGGACGGGCTACTGCTCCTACCATGGAACTACTCTGATCCAACAGGGCTTTTCTTGCATATTTAGATCAAAATCTTTTAGTTGAAAATGCATAATAATATAGGGGAGGGGCAGGGGCTCAGTGGTGGACTATTAACCTTGCATAAAGAAAGTCCCAGGTTCAATCCCTGCACCTCCAATTTGGGGTCAAATAGTAGCTGAAGTAAAAACAACAACAACAGTGCATGAAACCCTGGAGGGCCGCTGCCAGTCCAAGCAAACAACATTGACCTCAGTAGACAAATGGTGTGACTTCATGTGTTCATGTACCTTGTGCATCTTATTAAAATCACCTTCTTGGTCCTTCCATCCACTTCCTTCCTTCACCTGCTGTACTGAGCAGAATTCTAGATATACCCAACCACAGATAATGGAGGTGACAGAAAAAGAACACTGGGCAATATTCACTTTTAGTATATCTGAAAATGTGATGTAACCTAAACATATTGTATGGAATGTAAGATGGTTACCTTAGTTAACTGGCAACTAGTTATCCATGGAAATAAAACCAAACATAATAAAAAAATTAAGTGAAACCAAACTTTGAACAACATGGCTTTATTAAATCTTTACAAACAGGGTGGCTTCTGGAAGCCATAATCCATTCTTGTGTTCCATTTTGTGGAATTGTTCTCCCCAGTGAAAAGCACTGAAGATGGACTTGGACACAGTGGTGCTCTTTTGCTGCTACCAAGCACTAGAAAGCTAATCAAGTTAGGTTGGCCAAAGAGGTCTCAGGTTTGGTTGACTTCATATGACACCAAGAGTTGGACAAGCTAGATTTTCTCAACTTTCACCACAAATTGAATGAGATTAAAGAAAGCTAGTTCCGTTTAATCCTCACCACATTGGAGACTGCAAAAGTTCACACAGCTTGGAGAAGGAAGACAATTGTTGGCTGACATTTCCCCAAATGTCCATACCATCTTATAGTAAGTGATCGCATGATAAACACTTCAAATCCCCAGTCTATCATGCAAAGCCGTGTGTGTGTGTGTGTTTTAAAAAAAAACCAATAACTAGTCATCTGACTCTAATTACAACTTCAGTCCATAAATAATCTGGTCCTTATTTGAATTTCTGACTTCAAATCATTTAATGAACACTGTGCTTGGGTGAAGCTGTTCTAAAATGGGACAATTTATTTTCAAACGTGTAAATCCAGTTAGAAACTTCAGAAGTCATAACGGCTCTATAACTAATTTAGTGGGTTATTCAGAAGCATTTTGGGGCCAACCCTACATCTGTTTTCTCTGGAAGAGCTGCAGAAGCAATTGCAGGATAATAGCCACGTGCCTCGTTAACTACCCGGCTTTACTCTTTCAGCACTTCAGTAACTAACATATCTTGTAACCAGTTGCACACAAAATGCACCAAGCCAGACGTAGCTCTCTCTTTAAAAAAAAACAAACGAAAGAAACTTGGCAGAAATGATGAATAGAAAGTTGCCTTTATGTGACTTCCAGACCCTTCGCATGTGGTGCTTAAGCTGTAAAAGGCTGGTTCCTGGCAGCACGGAGATAAACAGTTTGAATATTATTGATGGCATAATAAGACATTTTATAGTTTAGATCAAAAGTCTTCCTAGCCATCCAAATGTCTGGTTACCGTCTGTCAAAAATGACAGAGTTGAAGCAGTGGAGGGTTCAGAGATGCAGTCTAAATCTAGTTATCGTGTTTAAATTCCATCCGCCAAAGAGTGAGAAACGCAAGACTCTCTGATTCGCAGGTACATCACAGCAACCCTATAAGGTGAGGCTTGTGTGGTGTTTGTAAGTATGCTGCACAATCCCTTCTCCTATATGTTTTGCATCACAGTCCTAAACCATAGATGCTGGTGGATCTATGACCCGGGAGGAATGCCAGCCTAGCCAGGTGGTACCCCATGTTCTCACAGCAGAGGAAAGAATTGGCATGACCCACACCCACCAGCCGTGGAGTACCACGTCAACAATGCCCCCATGCCAGGTAGATATGGAGACAGCTAGCCAAAGCACTGTGACATCAGCATGCCTCCTTAATGTCATCCTGCCCTTACCTATCTGTAGAACAGAAAAAATGGCTTGGATCCAGCCATCTTTCTCATTCAATCTAACACCTTGCTCCATACTACAGCCCCCATTTCATGTGGATTTTGAACATGCAGGTCCCATGTTCTCAGCATAGCCTTTTGGGGTAACCAGAGAGGAGGACTCCTTCTTTTTTCACCAGCAGAAAAGTTGATTAGATACAAACCAAGAGAAGGAATAAAGGAAACACAGCACCTCCACTGTAGGACAGATGTAAGACATCTTATCGCCCAGATATCTCCATAGTTCACTTGCAGAGAAACCCCTTCTCAGAAAAGTCATGGCCTCTCCCATCCAAGAACAAAGAGTGGATGGTGATGTTCAGTGGGAATACTTATACCTTCCAGTTTTTGACAGCATAATGTTACATTGGTTCTATGGCAGGAATGGACTGAGCAGGCTGGCCCATCTCTTGATACACCAGCATACCTCCAAGTTATATTGGTGTGTCTTTGTGAGTTGTCAGCATGGGGCTTAGTTGCTGTTCTAAAGAGTTTACAGACTGGCCTTAGAACTGTGCTGTGTTACTGTGTGAGAGTTTGTATTTCTTCCATCTCAGCTTTTGGCTACTTCTCTTTTCCTTGGCAACACTTCTCCAGATTCTGGTAGCCTTTGTTCTTCATTTGTACATTTGACCTTATCTGCCTCTTCCTGACTGATGGCTGGTTTTCATTTACCCAGTGAGTTTTAGAGCTGAGTTCTCTCCAGTACAGATCCAACAATAGATCAATTCTACTCTATGGCTCAGATGACCAGTAAGAATAATTAAGGATCTCTATTTTTCTTGATCCAGGTCCAAGGACTGGTTATGACACTTAGTAAAGGAGACAGATGTCTCAGCCAGACTCATGCTTATTAAAGACCTATTGACTGAGAGCCTAGTTCTTATAATATCATGGATGCCATTGTTCATGTCAGTCACTAACCGTTACTACAAAGGGCAAAAGTGGCTTGAGTGAAAAGGCCAACAGCTTGGACATAGAGCTGTAGGGCACCACTGTGAATGCGAACAAACCTCAACAGCTGCTGAATGTGAACATCAGGGCTCAAATAGTTCTGTACATGCGGTTAACTAGGGATGGGCACAAACCAGGAGAATGCCTGGTTCGTGAACCACAAGCTGTCATGACCTTTTAGGGACAAATGAACCAGTTTGGTTCAGGAGGTTCGTGAGGTGGTATAACACCCCCTCTCAGTGTGCGAGAGACACCAAACTCACAGAGGATCTCCAGCTGACTCTCTTCTACCAGCCCTCCAAGTTTGGAGATGATTGGATTTACAGGGTCCAAGCTATGCCCCCCCTCCAAAGAAGGTGCCCCCAAGAAAGTGCTTTCTGGGGAAATGGCAGATGGTCATTTTGACAGGTGCAGGTGCAGGAGTTTTGGGAGTGTATAGAATGGATCCTGTTCAAGCTAGATACATCAAAGTCACAAGAGCCCTCACCTGGATGCTCTTCTACATGCCCTATAAGTCCCCCCCACCCCCAATTGCTTTGAACACTTAGACTGAGTGGAGACAGTCTGTCTGGAAATACATCCATTCATGAACCACCACAAACTGCCATGAACAGCTTGAAAGTCTGTGGAAAGTTCATGCCACTTGAGCTTCCACAAACTTCACAAACCTCCACAAACTTCATGAACCGGCCAAAATTCATCACTAACTTTAGTTCATGAGCTGGTTCGTGCCCACCTCTGCTGTTAACTAACATGTAACATCTTTTGCAGCTGATTCCAGTGGTTAAAGTCAGCATGATCATTGCCTTTGAAAAGGGTCTGAAAACTTTGTTGGTTCAAAATGTAGCAGCCAGGGTATTGCCTGGGATGGTAAAAGGGACTGTATCACTCACCCTGTGTTGAAAGATCTTCACTGGTCATCTATCTGTTTCCAGGCACAATTTAAAGTACTAGTTCTTAACTTTAAGGCCTTAAACAGGTTGGGGCACTTGAAGGAATGCCTTCTCCCATACTATCCAGACCCCCCCCCCAGTTGAGATTTGCTTCCCATGCCTTGCTTTTTGTGCCCCTACCTTCAGAGGTGCTGCAGGTGGCAGCTAGAAAGGGCATTTTCAGTTGTGGCACTTCACCTTTGGAATGCCCTCCTCCTTGAGGCTCAGCTGGCATCTTCCACAGTGTCCTTTAGGCACCAGGCCAAAACGTTTCTTTTTCCTGAGGCTTTTAATTGAGGGACTTTATATTTTCACTGTTTTATGGTCTGCTTCTGGACGGAGGTCTGTTGTATGGCCAATTTCATGATGCTTTGTGATGCTTTGTGCCTTTGTTAGCCATGTAAATCTGCAGTCTTAAGAACACTGAATAAAATGGGACTTCTGAGTAAAAACGCATAGGGGTCTACAACCTTGACTGGAAGTGTGTGTGTGTGGAGGCGAGGTGAATGCCCTACTCTTCTTATTGGCAAAACCACCATGACCTTTTGAGGAGGACTCCAAGACATATGCCACATGAGCGAACCCTTGTGCACATGCGTCATCAGCGACAACCTAGCCAGCCACTAGGTCAAATGCTTCCAATGATACAAAACTGCTCAAAATGCTGCTTGCTATTAACTGTGAGGACATTGCCATGCTGGTCATAAGAGATGTTTGACTTGGCACCAAACGGCCATCCCAATCAAGGCATGCTCAAGCACTGATTACAGTTTTTTTGTGTGGAATTCTCATCATCCCTGATGGAAAGCAGATGTCAGAACAAACCAGTTCTGTGGCCACCACACGAGTTTTTGGGCACAAATGTTCACCTTAGCTGAGAGACTCTACACTCCACTGGGAACAGTGTTATCTTAATAACTTCCTGCATTGATTCACTGTTTAGGCTTCTTTAGTAGGGGCATTCAGAAATCTGTGTTTGGGATTTAAGCTGTGATTCTCAGCACAAATAAATGGCAGCGAGTCTAATGCCATCAGTAAGACTTTCCAGTGAATATGCTGAGTGGTGCGATGCCAGATTTAGAGTACACCTTGTATAATTTTCTGGATTTTTGTCATGGTGGCGTCTGGACCATTGTCCTACAATGTTTATGGTGATAAGAGAGGAAGCTGGGAAGGATTTGTTAAAAAGAGACTGAGAGAGAGAGAAAAAAAAACCAAGATCTTTACTTGGGAAGGAAGTTACCTGCTGCAGCCAAAATCTCAGCAGGGTGCAATGACAGAAGCCATCTGAAAATGTTTCAATCTTGTCTGTCCCTGCAGATGCCAATAAGAGGTGATGTCTGTAGGCGGGCCAAATCTGAAGCAAGCTGGTGCTCGAGGATGAATGCAGGAGAAAAAGTTTGCAGAGCCAAAAACAGTTTGGCTTCTGAAGCTCCCTAATCAGGATTTGTTTGGAATGCAGGGGGACAGGAGGCTATTTGCAGAGTTTAAGAACATAGTCTGTCAACACGGGTATAGGAAGAAAAGGGGAGAAAAACCTCCAGTTAAAATGGCATGGCTAGGAAATTCTATTGAGAACATAAGAACATAAAAGAAGCCAATGTTGGATCAAATCAATGGCCCATCCAGTCCAACACACTGTCACACAGTAGCCAAAAACACCAGGTGCCCTCTGGAGGTCCACCAGTGAGGCCAGGACACTAGAAGCCCTCCCACTGTTGCCCCCCCCCCCCCCAAAGCACCAAGAATACAGAGCATCACTTGCCCCAGACCAAGAGTTCGTATCTATACCTTGAGGCTAATAGCTGCTGATGGAAGATATTGGAATGATGGGTCTTTTATTCTTCATATCCATAAGAATACATATCTCAGTGACACACTGTGATGTTTTGCACAGCACTTTGCAGACAAAACCTCTTGCAGCCATTCCAACCTGGGCTCTACATGAGCAGTGACGGCTGCTGACTTGTCCAGATGTTTGGGATACTTGTCAGTTTATTCCATCTGACAATTTATGGATGCAAGCCTCCAGGTGGGGCCTGAGGACCCCCCAGAATTACAACTCATCTCCAGGCTACAGGGATCAATTGCCCTGGAGAAAATGGATCCACTGAAGGGGAGACTCTGTGGCTTTTAAGGTTGCCCGGTCTTACCTGGTTGCCAGCAAGGGCGGGGGGGGGGGGGGTGTTCTGGTCCTTCTCCAGGACTTGAAAGGGACATCATCATGCAGGGCACATTGCAGGGGACCCTCTGTCATTTAAGGAAAAAAACATTATGGTTTTTCCTTAAATGATCGAGCATGCCCCTGCAACGTGCCCAGCCCAATGACATCACCTCCAGGTGACATTATTGCACTGGGCATGTTGGCGCAAACAAGACACTTTTGGGGTGGGGTTCCCCCAGTGGCTGAGTTAGGGCTGGTGGATTGGGGTCTGCGAAAGCAGGCCACCCCCCACCCCCATTGGAGGAATGGGAACCCTAGAAGCATTGTATTCCTCTGAGGTTCTTGTCCTCCCCAGGCTCCACCCCCAAATCTCCAGGGATTTCCCAACCTGGAGCTGGCAACCCTACCCCACTGGTAACTGGGGGGGGGGACTGGCAACCCTAGGGGGTGAGGACAGTATCCTTGTAGAGTTGAGTTCTACTACCCTTCCTGGCTACTTAAATTGCTCGAGGACAGGACTGGCTGAGTGGGTCTGAGAGGTATTTAATGTCTCCTTGAGAGAGGGTGTGGCTGCCCTAGACTACGGTTGCCCCTTTTGGATTAGAAAATTCCTGGAAATGTGGAGGTGGACTCTGTGGATGGGTTTGGGAAGGGGAGGAACTTCAGAGGAGTAAAACATTACAGAGTCCACATCCAATGCTGCCATTTTCTCTAGGGGAATAGATCTCTGTCATCTAGAGATCAGTTGTAATTCTGGGAGATCTCCAGGTCCTATCTGGAGGTTGACAACCCCCGGGCTTGAAACAGGCAGTGCTGCATCAACTTCTAAAGAAGCATCAACTTCTAACTATCACTGAGTCTCAAATGTTCCATTTCTGAGCATGGTGACTGAACGGTTGTGGATAAGCAACACTGAGCTTTCCTAGGCAAGGCAAATAGTTTAGATCCTTTCCAGTCTGGGTTTAGGCCCGGTTGTAGGATTGAAACAGCCATGGTCACCCTGGTGGATGATCTATGCTGGGAGAGGGACAGATTCTGTTGAGAATCATTTCATAGCACTTACAATGTTATGTTCTGCACTTCAGAAAAGCATTTCCCCTTCAACATAACGAAGCCATCACTATTTAGAGATGATGCTGAATTTTATCTCTGCTGTTTTAATTGCAAATATGCATTTCGATTTACACTTGAGCAACCGAATCCACAAAATCTTCATTGTGTTACCTTTTTGCCTCTTTTTGCATACAAACATCTTTCTCTAATTTATTTCAATGGTATTTGTGCATCAGTAAACCAGCATTATATATATTAGCTGTACAAATGACACCTGCCAGCTTGATGCAGGTTGAGGTCTCCAGCCAGGGCCCCTGGATCGAGGGTTGCCAGCTCTGAGTTCGGAAATACCTGGAGATTTGAGAGTGAAGCTTGGGAGAGTGGTGTTTAGGGAGAGGAAGGACCTTGGTAGGGTATATAATGCCCTGCAGTCCACCTTCTAGAGCAGCCATTTTCTCCAGGAGAAGTAGAATAAAAGTTTTAAATAAACAAATAAGTGATTTATATATTCTGGAGATCAGTTGTAATTCTGGGAGATCTCTAGCCCCCACCTGGAGGTTGGCAACCCTACCTGGATCCCTCAGCAGATCTTCAGGTTTTCCCCTTTCCTTTCCTCAGACCTTTCCTCAGACTTCTGCTGCTTTTCTTTTACAGGTTCTCTTTGCTTCTCTCCCATCTCAGACCTTCCTCTTCACACCAGGTGCCTTCCTCCAACCCAATGCTTTGACACCAGCTAAGTCAGGGGTGTCAAACATGTCCCGTGGGCCGAATCAGGCTCCTGGAGGGCTTCTATCAGGCTCACAGTGGAACTTGCTGTCTCCTGCTTCTTTTTCCAGTTCTGGGGCTGCTGCTGCATCTAGCTTGCTTTGCTAGAGATAGATAGATAAGCAAGTGTCTGTTCCCTGCAAGGGCTGAGGCTCTTCCCCCTGCCTATCTCAGGGAGGGAGAGAGAACGAGCCAGAGCTTGCTTCCTGGCTCAATTGCACAGGAGACAAAAGCAAGCCTTTCTTCCCTTCCATTGACTGAGGCTCCTCCTCGAAGGGAGGGAGGGAGGGAAGGAGGAGGGAGGGAGAGCTTGCTTTGCTTAGGAGAAATACAAAGCACCTTTAAGCCCAACAGTTTTATCCAAAGTATGAACTTTGGTGTGCCTTGCTACAGTGTGTGTATTTTGTTGGGCTTGTTATGCTGTGGCTCTCCTGGGTGCAACTGGGTTCCCTTCCCCTTTTCACTGTATTCTCGCTCTCATGATTCAAATCTCCGCTACCTGGCTTTACATTTTATGACAGACATGGCCCAGCCCAACAAGATCTCATTTATGACAGATCCGGCTCTCATAACAAATGAGTTTGACACCCCTGAGCTAAGTGTTGCTGTGGTGTCTGAGGTATTCCCTGACAGGCCTGTTGGGATTCCGTTCCCAGCCTCAGGCACCTAATAGATCAGCTTCTCTTCCAGAAGTTTTGTGGCAACTCTGTTTGACCTCCCCTCTTGTCAGCTAATCTCCCCGTTTTGACCCAGCAAACTATGAGGCTGACCCCCACCCACCTGGCAGTGATGTTGTAGCACCTCTGCCCCAGTCATGTTTTCACCCAGCCAGGCTGGTCAGATCACTTGTCCTCTGCCCAGGACCCATTGGGCTGTCTGCCCAGCTCACGCATCCTTGATACTTATAGCATATAAACTGCATTTAAAGTATGTAGGAGGGCTCTTTCATAAAGGGGACAGGGCTATAGGATAACACCTTGGGAAGTTCCTTTTATAAATGGAAGAGGACTGTAGTCAGTGCTACTGTTTATGGTTTGCATTATCCATTTATTGTATGCATTATCCAGCTGTTACTACATTGTTTCTTTATGTTTTATTGCCATGTTCTGCATTATTTGACATTTCCTGTCTGATGCCTTTTTTTTGCATTGTTTACAACTTTGTAATCCTAGTTCTACTGAATTACTTTTTAGATGTCTCATGCTATTTGATAGCATTGCTGTATGCTGTGTAATCTGTGTTGTATCGCAGCAAGAAAGGCAGACTATAAATAAAGTAAATAAAGTAAATAAAAATGTGCAACAGATGTACATTACAGATTGCACAGCCTCAAGTTGCCTTGGGGCAGTGCAGTCAAAGGAACAGCTGTTTAAGCCTTAAATCCCCACTTTGTTTTGCTAGTCAAAGCTGGGTTCCCTGCTTTATTAGCATTTTAAGGTTACGGTCACACGCGCAAGATAAAGTGGGAGGGGGAAGAGAGCCTATTTCCTCCTGTGGAAGTTGACCTGCAGTTGCACGATCACATAGTTTTTTAAAGCTGTGGGCACAGCCTGCCACTGCATGATCAGACGCAACCACGGGTGAGTCAGGGGGGTTGCCATGTGTTCCTGATGTGCTTAAATGAGGCATCGATGATTCAGCCCTGAGGGTTCCCTATGGAGTGTGCGATGATGCGCATACTGAGAAGGGGAAAAAACAATGGCACAGAGTCGGGACGGCCTGATCAGACCAGCCCGACGCAATGAGAGCACGCTGGAGTGATCAGATGGGGGAAAGTTCGCCGTGGTCCTTAGCAACCCGTTTACTACTGGACTTTCCCCAGTGCCTGTTTACTCCACTTCTGCAGCAGAGCAACACAGGTTGCTGCTGACTATGGGACACTTCCCAGATGTTCATGTCTGATCGCGCACTTTAAATCTGCCTGGCATTCACACCTATGTCGGGGCTAATTGTGCATATGATCGTACCCTAAATGTGAGTTCATAAAGAATACATTTTAAAAAGAATATATCTACAGCTTGCTTAAGATTTGCTATCCTGTCTGTTTTGGCACTGCTTCATTAGCACCCAGATCCTGTGACATAACCGAGCTGGCCCTGCTCAGAGCTGCATTCAGTTGGAGTCCTGGAGTGCACTGATGAGTCACCAAAGTGGCGATGGAGGCCTTGGGCTATAACACATGTGTTGGTGGGCCGCTACTATCCTTGGGCCATATGTTGTGCATTCCCAATTTAAACAAACTTTGCAGTATGCAGCCTGTCCGTGCCTAAGTCCCTTCTATTACAAAAGGGGGGGAGGGGTATCAAGAATGTACATGAGGGCAGTGACATATGTATATGGTTCAGCAATGCAGCTGTGTCTCATAAAGAATTTGTCTTGCTTCTTTAAGGAGGCCTCGGTAATTCCTCTAATTGAGGGTTATGGCTGTCTATGTTTGAGATCTGCGAATGTCAGCATTTTGTAGTGTACTGAGGCTTTCTATAAACTCAGAGAGGCCAATTGGACCCCTGTTATGCAAAAGCCACTGTTTCAAAGCGGCTCAGTTAAATATTCATTATTCCTCTCTTCCTACCCTTACCTCAATAAATATTAATAAATATCCAAAAACAAAACACGGAAATGGAAGACTCCTGCTAGAAATTCAAGTCAGGCATCATTTGGGTATAATAAATTTGTCCTTTTCTGCCAGTTATGTTCTGGTGTGCTGCCAAATTCTTCCCTTTAAGATAAAACTTTGGAAGCATGTACATCTGATGGTACAATGAGACTCTTTAAACAGGCCAGAGAGGAACAAGCAACCCCTATCAAAACTACCAAAGGAACATATAATGGGAACATCTTTTTATCCTAACTGAACAAACAGACTATTGACTTGAGGCTTACAGTGAGACCACAACCGATGCTATCAGACCTAGAATTGGTGTGGGGTAATATCTTACCCATTTCAGGAAAATGGGCACGTTGATGCTCCTTGCCAAACTATTGGTTGGTTCCCTGACTGTGACCAGGAAGAAGAACATAAACCAACTTAGCAGATGATTGAGTCCAACTAATTACATTTTGTAGGTTGCAATTGGTGGATTGTGAGAAGGGTCAATTTTCTTAACTTTTTGTTGTTGTCGCAGGACCTATTTGCCATTCACTTTTACTGATTGGTCTTAATGCACCAGCCGTGGTCCCCTTCCCTGTCTACAACACAACTGCACCCTGGTGGAAATGCCAGTGATGGACCCTTAACTCAGCAGCACCCTACTAACTGTTGTTTTGCAGAGAGTGCTACACATACAATTATTTGCCCATGGGGCAAAATGTAGGTGTGTGTTCAATACATGGAACTCTTGACTCCCCCCCCCAAACTGCCCCACCTCCCCAGGTCCTTCCAAGGCCCGGCCGCCGCTGCTGGAGAGGGAGAGGGAGGGGTGGCGGGGGAGGGGGGAGAGAGAGGCACCGGCAGCAGTGGCTGGCAGGCCTCGGAGGGGCCCGGGGGGTGGGGCAGTTTTGGGGGGGGAGGAGACCATCGCTCCAGCGAGCGTGCGCGCTTTGCGCGCGCGCTAAGGAGGCCCAGCACCCTCCGGGATTTCCAAAAGTCTACGTCCCTGCAAGGGTGTCATGAATTGCAAACAATCTGAATTTTGAAGAGAGGAGAGGATCATTATTGCTCCAGAGATGACTTGGGTTGCCTTATAGCACAATATTTTGCCTTGGGTGGTGTTTTGGAATCTCTTAGAATGAAAGCATCAGGTGTTGCAGTAGATATATGCCACAGGTTGGAGTACCAAAACGTTTTTTTGGGTGGTTGGATGGATATGAGGGAGGCTTCAATATGCCTCCTTTTGAGGGTTTTTTGTTGTTGTTGTTTTGTCTGATGTGATTTCATTCTTCTGCCTGTTTAGGAGGACCCTGATTTGTCTGTTTCTTCCCTGCCATTTTTATGTGTGACGCCGTCTCTGGTTTGGGAAATTCCAGGAGAACTGGGGGAGTGCTTGCCTAAGGAGGGCAGAATCTGGGAAGGGTGGGGGAGCTCTGTTGGTATGTGATGCCATAAAGTCTGCCCTCTGAAGCTCCTATTTCCACCCTGGGAAAAGATCTCTGTCTTCTGGAGATCAGCTGTAATCCCAGATCTCACCTTGAGGCTGGCAACCGTACTGTGCCTCTTTTCAAGCCCTTCGTATGTGATAAGGTTTTTAAACACAATGTATCATTTATACCCAATTGACTTAGAAATAATAATGAAAATGTGTTAGACACTGAAAAGGGAGGGGGGATGGCATGAGGGAATAGAAAATCATGCAACAACAAAACCTCCTGGGTTCAAGTTAGCCAATGAGTCAAGAAAAATTCAAATGGAGATTTTAATACTGAACCAGAAGGGATGGAAAGTTTGATAGCAGCCTAATGAATATATGGTTTTGTGTGAAAGCAGGTGGCTGGACTGGATGATCTTTTGTTCCCTTTCCTCTTCAGCGATTCTGCCGACAAGAACTTCCATCTTCTATTCAAAGGAGGGTTTTATTCATCTTTTGCCTCTTACAACCCCAAAAGATGTAGGCACAAACATTAACTTTAATAGCTGAACCATAAATAGCTTCTATCCCTTTAGCGTGGTATTCCCTAGGAAGTTACCCAAAGGGAAGCTTGTGGCCCATTTTGGTAAAGAGGAATGAAGAACAAACTTCATGGCTCCATCCAGAAGGTGAGAATTGCTCTTAAAGTGAATGGAAACCGCTGCCGCCGCCACCGCCACCCCGTGTGCAGGAGTTCTTTATTCACACGTGGAATAAAGGACTGGAGTGTTCTATTTGGTAGTAGATCAGATTGTAAGTCACTGAAGAAGTGGTAGAACAGCAAAGAGCTACAGAGGAAGCCATGGCCAGCTGTTGTATTTTTAAAATGCTGGAGATTGTGCCTATCTCTAAAGGAGAGAGGAGTTATTAAACTAACCTTGTCCATGTAAGGTAGCTCTCCTTTATCTTCAGAAGGGTTGCTTTAAGACCCTATTGTGTTAGTATTGTGTTAGTATTATATCAATAGATAATTGTTTTAGTATTATATCAATAGATAATCTCCAACTATGTCAATGGTGACCATGTAATAACATACACCCTAGAATCTGAAGCGCCAAATGTGTAGGAAGTGAATGCTATTCTATGCTCTGCTTTTAGAAAGTAGCATGTTGAGTTAAATTCCATCCCAGAAGCTAATTCTAACATGGTTTTCCTTAGCCAGCAAATATTCTGACCTCACAGTTCTTTGCCAAAGCCTGGTCTTGAAATACTCTGTCTTCAAAGCAAATACTGAAGAGCATGGACTTGTTCAAACTCTGAGGACATTATAGTTCAGTGACAACAACAAAATGCTTTCATCTAAAAATCAGGGAACAGTGCTGGACTTTTGAAAAATGACCATGGAGCCAATTAGTTGTTGCACAATCTTCCTGATGCTTTGTCAAATATTTATAAAATAGACAGGGCATTCAGGGCATTCTCTCCAGTGAATCTAAGTGTAAAAGTCAAAGGATGGCTCTTTAGCTTCCAGAGTCAGCCAGCAGGGTGCCACAGAGTTGGACAGAAAGAGGTAAGGTCTGGTTCCAGGTTGAATCCCCCAGCATCTTCAAACAGAGCTGCCGAGGCAAGGGGACTGGGTGGGGGGACAAAACTCCCTGGGCCCAAGTCAGCCAGTGGGCCACTGAGGCCAGCCCCATACTGCATATGTGGAATGAGTTTCAATTTTTTTCACCTCTAATGCAGTTCTGCACTGCATCCTCTACAGACACAGGGAAAGCAGAGTACGGTAAAGAGGAATTGCTCTGACTCTGCCGGCTGGGCCTTTCTGCAACATTTAGTACAGGGCTAGGGTTGCCAAGTCTGGGTTGGGAAATACCTGGAGACTGTGGGGGTGGAGCCAGGAGAGGGCGGGGTTTGGGGAGGGGAGGGGCCTCAGCATAGTACAATGCCACAGAGTCCACCCTTCAAAGCAGCCATTTTCTCCAGGGGAGCTTTTCTCTGTCAGCTGGGGATCAGTTGTAAAAGCGGGAGATCCCCAGGCCCCACCTGAAGGCTGGCAACCCTATACAAGGCTGAGGGAAATACCTTGCTGATCTCATTTTGCTAAACCTGAGAACTGAGCCAGCACTGGAGTGAGACAAGACCAGCCTGCACGACTCATGGCTGCTACAGACATTACCAAGATGCAGACTCCTAGCAAGGTCATTATCTCCATCAGTCTATGATTTCTCTCTTCCTTTGATTACATCCAGCTCCACAGTTTTGTCTGTGCAGCCAGATCTTGCAAAGGGGTAGCCCTGTTAGTGTGCTGTAGTAAAATAACAACAACAACAACAACAACTTTGGTTGGCTTTTCTTTAATTTCCTCTTTCCCACACTTTTCTCCTCCTTTATTTTGCTCTCTTCCTTTCCTGATCTGCCTTCTTTCTCTCCCCCCACCTTCTAATTCCCCGCCCCTGCATATTTTTCAGTCTTGTCCTCAACTCCTTCTCATCTATCCTGGTTGGCAATTTAGAACATATTTAATAGCAGTATAGCAATAAACCTTTATTAATATTATGAACAGTGTACGGGGGAAATTCAGTGTGTTGAAACAGAAAATGGCTTGAAAAGAAACACAGGTTTGATTCACACAAGGGAGAAGTGGAAACTGAACTCGGGATCTTGGGTCCAAACTGCAAGGCTGTCTCATCCAGAAACAGAGACCACTTCCTAAGAGTTACTTCTAATTGATGAAATGTCAACCATCCGTCTTGAAGTAGTAATAACTAGCCATTTTTCCTAACAAAGGAATGGTCAGCTAGCAGCTGAAACAAAATATTATTCAAATAAATTCTTATGGCACTGAAAAGCCAAATCTAACAGCATATACCTATTGACCATGCTTTATTGACATTCTGTCTTCAAAGCATTCCCTCAGTATAATCTCCAGAGTTGTGCACAAACCAAAAGAGCACTTTGTGGAATGGCATTGGAATCAATCAATATATACATATATATACATATATATATATATATATATATATATATATATATATATATATGAAGATTTTTTTTATTGTATCCTATGCCAGACCTTGCACATAGTTATTTTAGTTGGTGCTCAGAATATATGAAATGCAATCCTTTTGAAAGACAATTCCTATGCAAACACAAGAAAGCTGCCAACGATATCAACGTAAAACAGATTTCTAATATTCCTTTTTCCATGGTAAAGATGTGACTCATAGGGTGCACTGCTGCAGAGGGCTGACTGCCCAGTAAGCTTTTATATTCACTGGTTTTAGATTCACTGGTTTGGTACAGCCAGGAATCTCTATACATAGCAAAGTGCACTAGGCTACACACAGCAGTAGCTTCTGGATACTGTGTGTGCTAGCAAACTTACAGAGTTACATGGAGCCACATGTCAGTTTCAAAGTAATAAGAATCCTTTTTTCAAGGAAGTATATCAGGCCCGTAGCCAAGGAGGGCAATTGGGGCAGTGCCCCTTACAGATAAGCACCACCCCAAAGGATAATAATAATAATAATAAAATTTAAATGTAAGATGCATATGGGGTTTCCAAAATGACCCCAGGCACAGTCAGGGAAGCTTCAGTCTCATTTTCTTTTCTTTTCTTTTCTTTTTTTGGGGGGAATAAATAGGTTATTAAAAATGTAAATAAAATAAAATAAAATTACAAATAAAATTGCAAAATGCAAAACAGAGAGAGTCGGAGATACTCCCCCTCCTCAGCACAGAAAAGCAGCTGTATCCCATGACTTTTCCAGGTAGCCCTCCTACAGCAAAATGGTGATTATCCCCCAGACAATGGCAGGGAGTAGCCATATGCTTAAGTGTTTGCATGCGTGGGCTGTATGTCTCTAGAAGAGAACATGGCCGACTGTGCCAGAAGATGTGTGCATAAATCCTTCATACATACATGATAAATGGGAAGCTTGAATTGAAGTTGCTTTCATGTGGAAAAACTGAAATGCAGAGACTCATTTATGCCACTGAAATCCTAATATGACTGGTTTTTAAAAACAAAGGTCCCATTCACCTTTTAAATAAATTGGCTTAAAAGAGTGGGGGAAAGATCTCTCTCCAAAGTGTTTAGACTGAGCAATGCCTCATCCCATCAAACTCAAAAGTGCACTTGGAAACATATGAAAGGCTGTCGATCGAATTGTGCAAATATACTTTTATGATTCCTACGGATGCATATAATTACCACAGGTAGAGAATGCCACTGGACAGAGAAGTGGAAAATTGGAACATGGAGGCATCTCCGGTAGCTTTGTTGCCAATCTTAACTAATCCATAATGAAGTCTCAAGAAAGTACGAAGGGTTTTCTTCTCCCCAAAAAAGAAAACTGCTGAAAAAGTGAAACTGGATCATCCTGGTATAGACACTGGGGCTTCACTGTTTGGATTTCAGTTGCCAAGTGAAAATTAGGACGACATCTGATTCTGCTGCTCGTTTAGAAATAAAGCTGAGACTGAAGTGGGGAGGGAATGGCCACATGCTGGCAGTCGCACCAACACCTTCCACCACGCAAACTCAAGCAATAAAAATTGGATTGAAAGATATCTTTTCCCATGAAGAAAAACACCCATCACTTTGAAGGAATATGTCGATTGATCTCTCATTAATTTTCATGGGCATGAAATGCACTGGGTCAGAACTTAGGGTCACCAACCTCCAGATCCCCTGCTATTACAATTGCTCTCCACACAACAGAGATCAGTCCCCCTGGAGAAAATGGCTGCTTTGGAGGACAGACTGTATGGTATTGTACCCTGCTGAGGGTCCTCCCTCTCCCAACCCCTCCCTCCTCAGACTCCACCTCCACAATCTCCAGGAATTCCCCAACCCACAACCTTATCAGAGCTCCATATGTGCTGTGACCAGTGTTCCCTCTAAGATGAGTTAGTGTAAACTAGCTCAGTTTTTTAGCCTCTAGCTCACACATTTTTGTCTTAGCTTAGGAAAGATGGCTCCAGAGCAAACTAGTTTCTGCAGTAGCCAAATCGCTCGCTCACAACTTTAATGCCAGTAGCTCACAAAGTATACTTTTTGCTCACAAGACTCCACAGCTTAGAGGGAGCGTTGGCTGTGACACGTGGCACTTCTGCATGTGCAGATCCTGCCACTTACATCAATTGTCAAGGAACCATTGAAGTCAAAGGAGGCCTTTGTGTGGCTCTGTGTAAGATACTAGCGTGAATCTAAACCAGAATATCTTCCAGTTCAGTCATAGCACTTTGCAGTCTGTCCTGCAGGTAGAATTGCCATCCCCCCAATGGGGGCGGAGTTTCCCCCACTTTCAGGGCCTTCAATCTGGCGGTAGCCAACTGGCCAGTGGGGGAGCTGCACCCCTAAAGAGCCCCATCACACCCAGTGTGCCTGGCACGATAACGTCACACAGAGGAGACGTCATCCTGCTAGGCACGTTGTGAGGAGGGGCCCCCTAGCATTTGGGTAAAAACTCTATGGTGACCATAGAATCTTTTATTCAAATGCTAGAGCATCTCCTGAATGATGTGCCCAGTGTGATGATGTCACTTCCTGGTGATGTCATCACAGCAAATGCTCAGAAGACCACAGGAGCCAGGCTGGAGCCCCCTGCTGTGACGAAGGTAAGACCTGGCAATCCTACTCCGAGGGCTAGCTGCTGCAGTATACATTTAACAGCACTAGAGTTCTGAGTTTCATTTATTATTTATTAATTGCAATAATTATAATAATGGGGTGATTTGTAATTACCACAATTAATATGAATGTGAAACAAATTCCCCATCTGAACAGCCTATATATACAAAAAACTCAATTCAGTTGTGGACTGAACTGAGCTCTTCTGGGCTCTTCCCTTCCTTAAACTAGCCTGACTTCCTAGGATTTCATCTTGCCTGCTTTGGATTATATTTCTTGTCTCTGGCCCTTGCCCTTTGGACTCCACACATGGACTCCTGACCCTCAGCCTGATCTTCACCTGGGCTCCTGACACTCTATGCCCACACAAAGATTACAGGGTTAAAGCAAACATTTCTAAGGACATAGCCAAATGGCAACCTTCTAGAATCTTGGTTCAGCAAGCAATGTGAATGACTATGGTATACAGGTGCATTTTTGAGGCCTGGCATGTAGACTCTAGAATGGAGCTTCAGCCACTCAATAGTATGTGGGTTTGGGCAGTCATGATCCATATTATAAAGTGTCTTCTTGGCTTTAGATGCATGTGGCGAATACTAGACAGTGCAATATTTCCACTGTTCTTCTTTCCTCCAAGTGTCCTTTTTATCAAGTCTCCTTTACTGTGCCATAGCTTGGTGGTAGGGTGTCATTCCCCAGTGTCTCCATTTAAAAAGGATCAGGTAACAGACCAGTACCTAAGACTCTGGAGAACCACTGCCAGTCAAAGTAGACAGTACTGATCTTGATAGACCAGTATGTTCTAGGAGGGATGCACTGTGGTTCTCTGAAGACAAAATGAAAACAACAGTTGGAGGAGTTGCTGAGGAAAGGTTTGGGCCCTCTTACAATAGTCTTCCTGAAAGCTTTTCCAGCATAATTGGTACTTCAGCCCAACTTTATTGTCAAACCCAATGACCTTTAGAATTTGCAATAATTGAGGAAACTTGAGGAAAAAATACCTGCCTGCCTCCCCAGAATGGCAATGGTACTTCATCAGCATTTTGCTTTCTTCCCTCTTACCCCATGCCCATGCCAAACAGCTGATGACAGAATTTCTAAAATAATCTCTCTGCCCACTGTAGTGATGGGACCCTCAGAACAACCAAGAAGATCACCCCTTCTCAGAGAAAGAAAAGGTTCGTGTCAGGCTGCCTCACCCACAGAGCCTTTGGGCAAAACACATCATTCTTTTGGTGCTGTCAGGGACTGAATAAATCACAGATAAAGTGGGTTAAAATGTCAGCCCCCGATGGGATCAAAATAAATCGGCTACTTTTCTGCATTCAAGCAGAGATGCTCAACGACACTGCCACCAGCATCTCATCCATTCGTCAGGGTAAATTAAATACCTTAACGAGTATGAATATATATGTACATTTGATTCCCTTGTAATACGTCCGCCCTGGATCTCGAGGTGGCAGAGGTTAAAGATGCGTGAATGTGAATGATGGCGTTAAAAGGTTTTCAAACTCTGTTTATTAATAGCTCTCACCCTCTCACCTTAGCCGCATCCATCACAGCTTGGTTAAAATACTGTCTCCTTCATCAGTCTCTGGGATTCTTTCTGTCCCGATGAAGACAGAGGGCTGAGGGGACAGGAAACACCAATGAACTACTGTACAGTCACCAAGTCACTTTGTAACAATAGTGCCAAAAGAGGATTTTTGCGCATCAAGGTTGTTTGGATCTTTTTTTTTTTAATTAAACCATCTCCTAATATAGAGCAACAGACGACATCAAGGGGCAGACTTTGGATTTTTTTCCCCAAGGCTGTCATGAGGGGCCATTGATCACCAAAGACAACCTCCTCTCACACAAACAAAATGTAAACTCTTCCAAGGCACCCGATAACATTTTTGGTGCTCTGTTTTAATTTAGGTTGTCTCTCTGTAAACTGTTTGACGTTGGTAATGAAAAATGGAAATGGCAAATGGCCTCAAACTATCACAGACATATCCGCCAAATGCAGCTGTATGAAAAAGATTTAACGTACTTTGATGTTCTGCATCATTCTTGTGCCGAGATGGATCCAAACAGACACACAACATTGCTTTTCAGGCTCTATTAAATAATGCGGGCAAAAAGAGAGAGTGGAAAAATAGATAGGCTTGAACCCTATGTAAGAAACAGCAAATGGCAGCATAATAAAGAATCCCAAGCAGAATTGAAGCAAGGGAAATTCAGGTCCAAAGAGAAGGAGTGAGGAAGCCAAAGTAATATGTATTGGTCATCAAAATCATCATCATGATTTGGGGCCAGGAATGAACATGTAGCCAATGCAGTTCTTTTAGAATGAGTTGAACATGTTCTCAACCATCTCTGTCCATCAAGAGAGAACCAGTTTGGTGTAGTGGATAAGTGCGCAGACTCTAATCTGGGAGAACCGGGTTTGATTCCCCACTCTTCCACTTGCACCTGGCTGGATGACCTTGGGCAAGCCATAGCTCTGTACCAGTTGTTCTCTCAAGGACAGCTTGGGAAAGAGTTCTCTCAGCCCCACCTACCTCACAGGGTGTCTGTTGTGGGGAGGGGAAGGGAAAGGAGTTTGTAAGCCGCTCTGAGACTCCAAGTGAGTGAAGGGCGGGGTATAAATCCAATCTCTTCTTCTTCTTCTTCTTCTTCTTCTTCTTCAAGAGCCAACTTGTATTGACTTCCAAGGTTCTTAACAGATGTGCGTCACTTCACTCTTTATAAACTGAAAAAGGTGATTTTTGAAATGTATCTGCCTACAAGGAATTCTTTTCACACTGGCATACCTGCCAAAGAACACCCCACCCCGTATTGCAAGGCCAAATATCTGCTCCACTTACCCTACAATTTATTTCTAAATAATAACCTCACAAACGAATGTGCTTTGTACCTCATGGATTTCATGATGTCTCTCTCACTGTGTGTGTGTGGGGGGGGGGGGATAGTGTCTTTCAGAGAAATCTCCTGGAGTGGTTTGGGAGGTTTTGTAGGAAATCTCCACCTCCCCCATTTTTTAATAGAGCCCGAAAAGCAATGTTGTGTGTCCAGGGCTATTTTTGGGCAGGAACGCACAGGAACGGAGTTCCGTCTGGCTTCTGAGTTGGCCACACCTACAGCCTCCCCCATCTGGGTTTCCCAGACACCTCGCAAGCCACCGGGGCACCTGGGGAAACCAAGCTGATCCAGGGAGAGAAGGCAGTTTAAACTGCCTCCCCTCCTCAGGTTTCCCAGGCGCCCTGCAAGCCACGGGGCACCTGGGGAAGCTGATCCTGGGAGGGAGCTATGCTGTCAGGGGTGTGTCCTAATATGCTAATATGTTTCTGCTGTTCGGTGTGGCCTATTATGCTAATAAGTTCCTGCTGGGCTTTTTCTACAAAAAAAAGCCCTGTGTGTGTCTGTTTGGATCCATCTCAGCACGAGAATGATTCCCCATCTTGGGGGGTGGAGAGGGAGGGGGAGGGAGAGAGGGGGGAGGGGGGAGAGAGAGAGAGACACTCTCCCTGTGCTTGCTTGATTTCAGCATTTTTACCCCAATCCAGCTGACCCCCTTCCCATATAAGAGCCTGGCTGGGAGAAAAGTCCTTCAATTAATGGGATAAAGGATGGGAAGTGACAGGTTTTGTTTCCCTCTGTTAAATACTGGGTTCCATGGATGGTCAGACCCTAAGCCTAGTGATCAGCTCAGCTTTATTTGTGATTCAGCAAGAACAAGACAAACAAACAGGGCAACACCCCTGTTTAAATAGCATGCAACTCCAACCACTTCCCAAACAACTACCAGCAACAGGCTATTGTCAGAACCATTAATTCCTCATAGGCCACCTCCAGAGTCCTGGTGGGCTATTGTTCTAGAGCTCCAAGCTCAGCCAGACTCTGGTAGAAACAGTCCTGGAATGTTCCAGCATCAATACATAATGCCCTCATTTGTACTTTTTTTTTTAATGGATTCCCTTTTCCAACAATCTGCTTTCTTTACACATAAAGGAGCCCTTTCTCTGCACAGCAAGTCTGAGAGCAGTTGGGGGAAGCAGTTGATATTGGGGAAAGGGAAGTCTACTTACAGAGCTTTACACAACATTAAAGATCATGAGAGATCTCTTGCATCCCATCCAATTTGGTGGGTTTTTTGGTTTTTTGCTATTGGAGTCGAATTAGCCACTGCTTCTCCCCACCACCATTCTGTGGAGAAGATGAGCTATCAGACATGAAGGGTGAGGGTAAAACCTGGGCCCCAGACTCCGTTTCCCCTCTGAACCTGTTGCCTCTAATATCCCCTGCAGGACCGTTTGTTGCTGGGGCAGAGAAAATCACTCAGCAATCCTGCATGTCCACAGTTACAAGCAAAGACATGTTTGTCTGGACTGTCTGGACTAGGGTTGCCAGGCTCCAGGTGAGGCCTGGAGATCTTCCATTTTTAAAACTGATCCCCAGCCGATGGAGATCAGTGCCCCTGGAGAAAATGGCTGCTTTGAAGGGTGGAATCTATGGCATTGTACCATGCTGAGGCCCCTCCCCTCCCCAAATTCCACCCTCTCCCGGATCCACCCCCAAAGTCTCCAGGTATTTTCCAAGCCAGATCTGGCAACCCTAGTCTGGACAAGCACTGAGCAAGCAGGGTCCCACAGACCAAAGCGGCCTATGCAAATAATGTAAACACGGCCGTCTATTAAGATGATCCTGTCTGATGGGGAAGCTAGCAGACTCTTCTGACTGGTGAATGGTCCTGTCACACACCTCTCTCCTAAGTCACTCCCTCCCCTCTCCCCAGTCAACTCTACACACATGAAAGTAAAAAATGTAATATACAGAGGGATTTAAAAAAAAACTCTTCTGTCATTATTTCCAAATATAGCTAGCATTCTTGCTCAAATCAGTAACAATACCTTTAATCATAATGAACCAGGTCAGTATAAATCAGATTTGGTTTCTCATTGCGTATCTACTCCTACTCTCTGGTATGGTTCCCAGTATCTCAGGCAGCACTCTTTTCTGGATGAGGACCCTGAGAGCTACGACTGAGGTCCTTTTTTTTTAGTTTTCTTCTTTTAGTGAGATAACGTTATTGTGTCCTGGGAGCAGGGGCTTTTCTCTCATGGCTCCAGTATAGTAGCATGCTCTCTCGTGGGAAAATTATTTTTCCTTAATTGTGATCCATGGACTGATGAAAACACCTATAATCAGTAGGGTTGCCAATTCCTCATTGGGGGAAAACCTCTAGATTTTGGGGGTAGAGCCAGGGGATGGCAGGGTCTGGAGAAGGGAGGCATAATGCCATAAATCTACCCTCGAAAGTAGCCATGTTCTCCAGGTGGACAAATTTCTATCCTCTGGAGGGCAGTTGTAATTCTGGGAGATTCAAGAACATAAGAGAAGCCATGCTGGATCAAGCAAATGGCCCATCCAGTCCAACACAGTAGCCAAAAACCAGGTGCCAACAGGAGGTCCACCAGAGGGGTCAGAACTCCAGTAGCACTCCCACTGTGGCCCCCAAAGTGCTGTGGCCTCCAGGCCCCACCTGGAGTCTGGCAACTCTTAACAATCAGGTGTTTGAGGGATCATGGAAACATAATGCACACACTTTGTTTTGGTGGTTCCATTTTGTGTTGACTGTTCTTCTTGTATTTTTTCTTAAAGGAACAGGCTGGTGAATAGTTTTCTGGCTGAAGGAACACAGATAATTTATATAAACAAACTCCCTGATATTATTACCAATCTATTTAACAGATATCCTTGCCAGTTGTCCTATCATACCCTTGAGGCTTGCTAAGCTGGTTTCCCCACAGAGCCGCATCAAAGAGCTTTCCTTGTTTCTCTCAGGCTGATTCTGCACCCATCTGCTTCCCCACAGTTCCAGGTTGGGACGTTAATTTCCCTCTACACTTTCTTTCACTTTCTTTGTTCATTGGGTTTTATGGTACCTTCGGCATAGATTTATGGCCATTCAGGGATGACTCCGCAGTAAGTACAGCATTGCCCTGGGGCATCTGAATGTAGTTTTGCGCTGCACCTTTCCCCTCCTCTGCTTCCAGTTTGAAGGCAACAATAAGCAGACAACTTGATGCGGCTTTATTGATCTCCATCTGTTATCCCACCCCTATTTCCTCCTCTGTATTTATCACTTTCCCATGAATTACTTGGCTCAGTCAGGTGCGATCTACCATCCAAAGCATCTCCTATGCTGCTAATGACTGCTGAGGCAAGTACTGACACAGGAAAACCTGCATACCAATGCAGGAGCAAGTGTTGAAAACAAAATAGATGGCAAGCTGCCACAGGACTTAATGGGTAGCCAGTGCAGAAACCAGGATCCGAGGCAATGCAGTGAAAACAGATATTCCAAAGCAAGGGGGGGACCCAAGTTGAGAGCTGAGAAAATGTGGAGCGAGTGCCAGATGCAGAATGGACCTTAATCTAGTTGGGGACATGGAACTCCATGACTTTTCTGTATGGGATTCTAGCCTTTTCCGTTTTGCTTGCCTGACTCCCCAAACTTGATTGTTGACTGAATGTTCTAAAATAGATTGCAAATACCTTTGGGCCTTTCTGGGCTGCTGTTTGGGAACTGCCGTTCTGATCAATAAGTTCTGAGCATATGCCAACAAGATTAATGCCAGTGATTTTTCATACACTGGAAATGTACCTGATTTAAACTGATGCATAGTCTGTCCTTGATGACTTTGGGGGCATATATATAATCCAGCACTCCAGCAACCTGTAAGGATATAGCAACAGCAGGTCCAAGACAGCCGCCAGGTTGAATATCCCACTAATGGGGACACAAAGCCCTGCAATATCTGTTTCTTTTAAGCTATGAAAAACCATCTATGTGGGCATATGGCTGTTTGATATAAACAGGTTTTGCAAGCAGGGTTGATTCAGTTTTTGAATATGTCATTTGTGAACATTACAGCATCACAAGTGATTAAAAAAAACACCTTGAATGACAGGAAAAAAATGTGTCATGTTTATAAAAGATTGCCCATCTCAACTTTACTTCTCAGTTTAACTAGATTCCTGCCCCATTTTCCACTTTCAGCCCCATTTCACTAGCAAATTATTTAATAGTTCACACCTGCTTTTTAAATATCTCAGTTTTCACCCTCCCCCCTTCATATCGGCCTGCTCTTCTTCCTTTTTTTAACCATTTCCCATCAAAGTATCTTATCCTCATGTTCCCTTTTCAGCAACATTTCACAAGTGTCAGATTTTACAACCATGGGTCATCTTGATAGTCAATGGAAGGACTAGCCATCTTGGAATCGGATGCTTTGCTGACTTTGGATCCCAGCGGAGGTATCTTGAGTGTTCTGTTTCCACAGCCCTATTTTCCCTCGTCACGCAATGCAAGACAGTAACAGTCAATGAAGTAAATATATACAAGAATACATAAAGCTGCCTTATACTGAATCCGATCATTGGTTCATCAGTGTCGGTATTGTCTACTCAGACTGGAACAGCTCTCCAAGGTCTCAGGCTGAGGTCTTTCATGTCACCTACTACCTGGTCCTTTTAACTGGAAATGCCAGGGATTGAACCTGGGACTTTCTGCATGCCAACCAGATGCTCTACCACTGAGCTGCAGCCCCTTCAAAGTGGCACACTGAATGAACTCTCATTACATGGGCTATCATCAACATATGATGACCACACTATGGTAGCACGCAACAGTTCTCCTGAACATGATTCCACTATCCAGATGTTGACTGTGAGCACTCAGCATTGCACAACCAGAAGGAAATGCTTTAGCATGCCATAATTATAAGCCATCCCATCACATGTGCAATTACAGGGTCTCCCGCTCTCTTTTTAAAGGTCTCCTTTGTTTGGGTCTGTGCCAAATTAGTTGCATGTGTGAATGTTGTTGCTGCGCTGTCACCCTCTGCTCCATGGGATGAGGGAGCTCATCATTGCATTAACCTCACAATTAACCCTTGTAAGATGCAGGTGCATCCATGTTCTTCTCTGACTCGAGACACGCCTGGTGCACAGCCAGGGGCCTGTCTTTCAGCCGAAGAGGACTACATGCCACATCTGCTTTTTGTTTGCAGCGAGACTGTCTTACGAGAGTTGTATAACAGAGGGAACTGGGGAGCGAGCATCAGCAGAGCGTTCGGAAAGCTTTAGGAGTGTCAACATAAAAACCGCAGCCAAATCTGTCTAACTGGAACTGGGATTCATAACTGTTTGCTGGCCAGAATTCAGGCCTCATTTGTGAATGGGGAGGGGGCAGGATCTGTCCATGCCTTGGTTCAAATCTAAGCGAGAGGTTAAAATAACACAAGCCAGATATTCCAGGGCACCTCATCACGATTAAGCTTCGCCATGCAAAGTGAAGTTGCTGCACTTCACATTATTTTATGGCATAGGAAAACGGTGTTTAAGCTTCAAAATAAACGGACTTGGAATTGGTGGAAAGGGAAAAGAATGTGACGCCTATTAGAGCAAAAAATGGGTGACATAATGTTATTAGTACTAAAAAGGGGATCGTCGTCTGGAAGCTATTAAAATAGCTCTGTTTATTTCAGTCCAGTGTAATAAAAGGATTTTCAGAAATGGCTTCCTTACAACATGTCAAATGGGACTTTTTATCAAAAAAAAAAAGATACTGTTTTAATAGTATATCAAAACTGTCTCAAGCAATCTGTCTCAAGCAATCTGGTTGAGGCCTCTTATCTTGTAGAGGCAGTTACTTCTTTTAATGCGCACACCCCCACTTTTGTGAGACGAAAATGTATGCTTGATCTACGTTACATGTAAGAACAACTTCTCCTGGTGGGGAAGACCAGGAGCAACCACAACAATAGAGTCTGGTGTCCAGAAACATTAACTTCAAATGTTTCTCCCCTCTGTACAGGAAACACACGTTTTTACATTTAGATGTTTTGCAACACATCATAACTTTAAGCTCCAAAGTACTATGTCTTTCCAAGTCTGAAAACTCAGTCTATACAGTGTTATTATTTAGGACCAGGGGGAGGGGAGACTAGTGAGGCTTTGCTTTCTGAAAAGGGCACTTCTGCAAATCCAGTTTACCCTCTTTATGATGCCCATTTCTTCTCTTAGCTAGGTGGTAGATGGGGTAAGGGTATAGCCATGGAAATGCAGGGTACGAAATATCTGAAATATAAATTTAGGAGAGTTTCAAATGCTCGGGGGAAATGAATGTTTTGCAGTGTGTTCACTGCTTGCAGTTTGCAGAGCAGAATGATTGCACATTAGTAGAGGGAACTGGGACCTTAGCTTAGCTGTTCCAAATAGTTCTGTCAGGTCTGTGAACCTACCTAACCTCCTCAGCCCTCTGCTGTTCCATCAGGCCCTGTGGTGGCATAAGAGACTGACCTTAGTAGGATGGATGAACCACTCCGACTGTACATCCCAATCTAGTTTGGAGGTGGGGAGATTAGAAGTGGATTCAGCTGGGTTTCCCTGGTGCTTACCTAGAGACAGGGTCTATCGTTTTAAATGCAAGACACCAAGAGAAGGTACAGCTGTTCTGGAGATCTTGCAGAATTCACTACCGTAAGATGTAGCAATGTACACTAGTTGATGGCTTTAAAGGGGAGTTAGATCTGTCAGCAGTTGTAAATCGTGTGATCACTCAATGGAATCTCCATGTTCAGAGCCAATTCCAATGCTAGGAAGCAATAACAGAGTCTTCATTTGGCTGGCCACTGTGTGCAAAAGGGTGTGAAAACGGATGGATTTGGCATGATGGCTCTTATGTTTTAGTATTCCATTCATGCTTCTTCCTTACCTTCCCACTGTGGCCATCAGAATTCTCAGTTTATGCCTCATCAAGTGAGAAGTAGAAAGGAGGATACATGAAGAAGCACTGCAGATATGTCCTCTCTTTGTCTCTTAGAGCATTTGGAGTTGTCTGGGCAAGGACGCTGGAAAGACCTGATTCTATGGAAGGACTATTTATTTTAAAATACTTAGCATCACCAGCATATTAAAAATGCAGAGGGGGTCACAATTCAAGCTCAGAAGGGCCTACCTAATAGAGTTTTCTGAATGTTGCTTATATAATAAGAGGGTTTTTTAGTGTTGTTATACCTGGACAGAGCCCTTAACAGAAGAAGAAGAAAAGGAGGAGGAGGAGGAGATTGGGTTTACACCCCACCCTTCACTCGAAGTCTCAGAGCAGCTTACAGTCTCCTTCCCTCCCTCTCCCCACAACAGACACCCCATGAGGTAGGTAGGGCTGAGAGAGCTCTGAGAGAACTGTGACTGACCCAAGGTCACCCAGCAGTTGCATAAAGAGGAGTGGGGAATCAAACCTGGTTCTCCAAATTAGAGTCTGCCGCTCTTAACCACTACAACAAACGGTCTCGAAGCTAGCAGGCTAAGCACTGAGGTAAGCACCCGAACTGGGCTGGGACTCTGTAACGTTTTGGACAGAAGGTAAAGGATATGAGGACAGAGTCCTCAAGTGTTGCTTCTTATTGGTCCTTATGCGGGGAGGATAAAGTCAAAGTTTCAGAGGTCTTGGCAGCTGGCTACACTGATAGTACAACTTCTTTTTAACAAAACAAAACAAAAACCCCACCATTTAGTCTTTGATATTTTGCCCTGACACTCCTTCTAAATGATGACAACAGCATATGGGCTCAACTGGTTTTGATTTATTTAATTAACTGTTTAAAGTAACTCAATAGCTGATCTGTGTCGCTGCTTATTTCAATATGCTGATGGATTTTAAGGCCGGCTATGCTGGGCATCTGCCTGGGAAGCCTTTGGTACAGATTCATCCCGACTCCCTACTCTGGATGTGCAGAAAGGGGCCAACAGCTTCCTCCCTCTCCCCAGATGTGCTGCAAGGCTCCAACCGGGTATGAAAGATTCCACTCAGCATGAGGGGCATTCTTTCATGGAGCACCCAGCCACAAGGCACATGATGGCTTGTTCCGGACAGTCCCCCTTCACGCTGGATGTCTCAGGGCACTAACCCTACCTGTCCTGAGCAACCCACCCTGTTTATTTATTTATTTATTTATTTATTGCATTTCTATCCCGCCTTTCCAGCGAACTGGCTCCAGGCGGCTCACAACATAAACATAAACACCAAAGTGGTTTACAATTTAAAATCATAAATACACAACATTAAAAAACGACTAACATAGCCGTACTGGCGGCATCTACATGCTCCTGGAGAGTAGCGGCAACAGAAGGTTTGGCCTGTGGAACTAGGGCGATGTTGTCCTGCCATCTCCCCGGTGGCGGCTCCTATTCAAAAGCCTGGCGGAAGAGCTCCGTCTTGCAGGCCCTGCGGAACTGTAACAAATCCCGCAGGGCCCTGATGTCGTCCGGGAGCTCATTCCACCAGTATGGGGCCGCCACCGAGAAAGCCCTAGCCCTGGTACAGGCCAGCCGCGCATCCCTCAGACCGGGAATAGTCAAGCGACTAACCAGTTTTATTACCAGTATTTAATTAACAGCTTGCCCACAGAGTGAGTCTAGAGCAGGCAAAAAGAGGGCTTCACACTTAGCCAATGGGGGGGCGGGATTCCTGCTTGGCCCTACTATAGTGACCAGCTAATCTTGTCTGCCCATAGGGAAGGTGGGTGGGTCACCTTTAGCAAAATGCTGAAAGTGAGAGGATGCAGCTGTGTAAAGCTGCCTGCCACAGTCTCCTGACTGGATGACCAGATTTCTGTGAATTGATTGCATCCTGTGCATTACTGGAAGTTGATGGGGCCAGGGCAAATTGATCCACAGTTGTGAGAGTCCTACAGAGTCAGTCACAACAAGCATCCTTAAAGAAGGTTGATCTTTATTGAGAAAGGTCTGCTATGGTCATCTACACATTCTGTGTCAGTAATAGTTAGAACAGTCCCCAGGCAGGGCAATTATACAGAATTCAAAGAGGGTCTCAAACTGGAATGCAACCAATCACATAATTCAGAAAAAAGGCATCTAATATACTGGCTACAAGTTCTCATAGGAAAAAGCAGGAAGATATGCCACCAGACACTAACAGGCTACCAAGGTCAGAACTAGGCAGTGAGTGATAAGCAAGCAGGGGAGAATCGAAAATGAATATTCCAAGGATCCTACGTTGCAGGGTGACCCATGCCATCTCCCGGGCGGGGGATGGCAGCATTAGCTGACAACAGTATGATCTGCTGTGAATGTCTCTTAGAGTTGGCAGGCATGGCCTGGCAACCAGGGGGAGATGGGGCAGGGACATGGGGGATGCCGCTGGTGAGATTGTGATGTCACTTCCAAGGAAAATCTGGACGTGATGTCAATCCTCTCTAGGAATCACTAGAACATCTATGGTAATTCCAGCAATTCCTAGAGAGGACTGCTGTCACTTCCAGGTTTTTTCTGGAAGTAACTTCATGCCATTTTTTGTTTACTTTTCTCCCACCACTGCTCAGAGTGGTAGTGGGAAATGGGAGCCTGGGGCAGGGGATCCCCCACCCCCACTGGGGGAACTGGCAGCCATAGGTGTAATATTTAGACTAGAAATACTAGGCCAGGGATCAAATCTCATCATGGCCTGAAGCCCACTAGGTGTCCATGGGCCAGCCTGCTTTGCCTAGCCTATCTCACAAGGTTGTTGTGAGAAAAAAATGGGGAAGACAAGACTCCTATATGATGTTCTCAGCTATATTTGGCTATATTTCCTTGATATTAGATGGATGATAAATAGATGATAGATAGAATCATAGAATTCTATGCTCTCAGCATAGAAGGAATGATATAAAAAAAACCTATGTATTCAAAAGAAACAGAATTGTTTTAAAAAGTATATAATCACGGAAATGTAGCCAAATAAAGAACTGTGGTGGGGAAGGGCACCACCTAAATTCCTTAAGCCCTATGGTTGTTCCACCACAAAAACATTCCCCCCCCACCATATTACAATAAAACTAGATTTTTAAACATGCCATTTTAAAGTGAGGATTGTAAAGTCCAGTTAGTAACTTTCCTCAGTGTTAGGTGGAAGAAAGCAACTTTACAGTAAAATGCAAATAACTGTGAACCATCCTACTCAATAGGATGAAAAATGAAGGAGCTCAATGCTCCCTCCTGAGTAGATAAAATGAATGCATAAACTGTCTTCTAAGGATGGTAGCAGTATTGGAATAATGCTTACTCAATGGACACTAGAGGGCACTAGTACTGCCCTCTAGTACTGCCTATCTGCCATGTGCCACGGACAGAAGAGATTTCTCAGGTTCTTCTTCAAGCAATCATAAAATGTTGCCCAAACTGGCAACTTTCTGGTCTAGTTTCTCTCTCTTTTTTATGCGACTATCCTTTATTGGCATGAATAGATGATGCTGAGAGATCTCAGATATTATACAATTTGTTTTATTGCTTGGAAATGAAATGTACGCAAGATCCACCGTGTCTCTGCGGAAAGGATATGCTTCAATTTTTCCTTACTGTGGCCCAGTGACCAAGCTTAACTTAATTACACTCCAGAAGGAAATATTTCTGTGCATGCTACTTGAAATAAATGGTGTTAAAGTAAAACTGGAAGGCATGCATATTCAGAGGAAGAAAGAAATACTTGTAGGTAAAATAGTTGCTCTGAATTCCATGGAGCAGGAATTTGGGCTAGAAATAAATCCATCATGATCAGCCAAGCTAACTGACAAAAAAAAACTGGCTCTCTACTTATGGCCAGCCAACAGGATTCCACCAGTAAACATTAGTATTAAAGACAAATAGGTTTAATGCAGAGGAGATAGTCCATGTTGCTTCTTTCTTTTGCAGTGAGAAATACCTGGAAATATGGGGGATGAATCTCTCCCTAAAACTGTAGATGTATCTGAGTGATTAGGTGGTGAAGCTTCAGGAATGGTGCTCCTGTAATCCCAGTCTCTGTCCTGGTGTCTGACTGCTGTGGCAATGATGAGCTACAGCTAGCTTCTGGCACCACCTATCTCTACAAGGACCCAATGCAGTCTCAGATGTGAGTGTGATTATTTAGTATACAGACCTGCACCACTTGTGACATTAATCAAGACACATAATTTACGTTTTGGTATGTGCCAGATTCCAGGTGACTTGGAAAACGATTCTGATGAAGAGTAGGGATGCTCAAACACACACATAGTTCAGCACACATTCTGTTTGCTGGTTCCAAGCAGGGAGCCAATATTCCGTCAGTTAGTGTGGATGATTGTGAACAGTTCCAGCTTGTTTGCTTGTTCAGTTACTTTTCACATATTCAGACAGTACAGTAGAGCACACAGGAGAATTGCAGACAGATAAGAAAAAGCACCTACATACAAGCAGACATTTTCAGTTGCAATTAAAATCATCCCCTACAATGCAGACACCAGGAGGCAGGACATCACTGGAATGCGAGCCATTTTCCCTTCTTTCCTGGGCCGCTGAAGTGGTAGGAAGCATCTGCTCTTCACAAGCATGTGGAAAAGTAGAAATAAACCCTAAACCCCCTGAACCCTATCTTTCTATGCTCTGCTATGCAAACCACATTTTCTCCTAGCCTAGCACTGATGCAGATACTGAGGATCAGGCCGGTACAGCACATGCTCAAAGTAAGCGAGACACGCCTCCTTTCTGTGGTGTTGGTGGAGAATGTCATGAATAGCCAACTTATGGCAACCCAACAGGGTTTTCAATTCAAGAGATGAATGCAGGTGGTGTGCCATTTTGCCTGCCTCTGCATAGCAACCCTGGAATTCCCATCCAAATACTAACCAGGCCTTTATGCCAATAAAGGTATATGTATGTATGTATGTATGTATGTACTAACCAGGCCCAACCCTGTTAGCTTCCAAGATCTGACGAGATCAGCCTAGCTTGGGCCTTCCAGGTCAGGCCCTTCTTTTCTGTACCTTCCTACATTTTGTTGGTTTCAACACTTTCCTCTCAGTAGAGCCGGTTTCCCTTTACTGGATGTTGGCCAAGAGGAAACACACTTCGGATGATGGATCATGGCATGGTAAGGTGCGGATTTCAAGTGGACGCAAAGGATGTCTGTCTTTTATGATGCGGTTATGTTGAGGGGAGCCTGACCACGACTGCAAGGCTATTGCAATGACATGATTTATTTATGCCATACTGGAAATAAATAGAAACATTTTGTGCATTACTCACAACCCTGAACATATGAATGAGAACATGTGTTGTGGGGCATGTTATAAGTTTGTATTAGGCCCAGAGAAAATAATGTTTAGTGTTCTCTCTCATCCCCATTCCCAATAGCTCAAGGCCTACTTTACAGTAGTGATTTGGGTTGCCAGCTGGTTGCTTGCTTGCTTGCTTGCTTGCTTGCTTGATTTTATATCCCGCCCTCTCTGCTGAAGCAGGCTCAGGGCAGCTCACATCAAAAGATAAAATATATTAAAACAGGATATAACTTGATAAAACTCATAACATACATATATTTCATCACAGATAAAAAGCCGAAAAGTGCTGATAAAGTGCTGATAGCGTGCAGACAACAATAGTGTTCTGCTAGGCCACAGTGGTGTAATACACAGAAATATCTCAGGCCATGATGTCAATAAGGGCCACAGTTGTTATTGATGTTATTGGTGGCATCAGTGGCAGCTCCTACTCGAAGGCCTGGTGGAAGAGCTCTGTTTTACAGGCCCTGCAGAACTGTAAAAGGTCCCATGTCTTCCGGGAGCTCATTCCCCCTCTGTGGAGCCACCACTGAAAAGGCCCTGGCTCTAGTAGAGGCCAGGAGGGCATCTTTCAGCCCAGGGAGGGCCAGATGGTTCTGTGACCCCAACCTCAATGCTCTCTGGGAAATGTATGGGGAAAGGCGGTCCTTCAAGTAGGCAGGCCCCAGACCATATAGGGCTTCACAGTAAGAGCAAAAATGGGGGCTTGAAATGATGTCACTTTCAGTTATGCCTGGAAGTGACATCACAAATGTGTATAGGGTTGCCAAGTCTGGGTTGGAAAATACCTGGGGACTTTGGGGGTGGAGCCAGGAGAAGGCGGGGTTTGGGGGGGGAGCCTCAGAATGGTACAATGCCATAGAGTCCACCCTACAGAGCAGCCATTTTCTCCAGGGAAGCTGCTGTCTGTCAGCTGGAGATCAGTTGTAAAAGTGAGAGATCCCCAGGCCCCACCTGGAGGCTGGCAACCCTACAACTGTGTAGGAATGCTCTGATGTCTATGCTAGAAAACACAGAGAATTCCTAAAGTGACGTTGCTTCCCACCTCCAGTTTTTGTTCCTGCTGGAGTAGTGGAAGCCGGGTGCCAGGGCTGGGAGCAGGGCTACCAACCTCCAAATAGGGCCTGGAGATCTTCTGGTATTGCTCTCCAGACTACAGAGATCAGTTTCCCTGGGGGAAATGGCACTTTGGAGAGTGG
The DNA here is from genome assembly GCA_029233225.1 of Lepidodactylus listeri. Lineage (NCBI taxonomy): Eukaryota > Metazoa > Chordata > Lepidosauria > Squamata > Gekkonidae > Lepidodactylus > Lepidodactylus listeri. The sequence goes on from JARCFY010000012.1 coordinate 20,414,808, forward strand.
ACTCTAGGGCACTGTGCCCTTCCGAGGTCCCTCCCCTCCAGAAACCCTGCTCTTCCCAAGCTCCATCCCCCAAATCTCCAATTCTTACCCAACCCAGAGCTGGCAACCCTAGCTGGGAGTCTGCCTGACATGGCAGTCGATCCGATAAGCCTAGCAGTGTGCTAGAGATCAGAAGGGGTGGGTGGGAATCATGGCTGGAGAGGTGAAATGATGTTCTTTCCCTTCCTGGGGTGATCTTTAGTAGCCAAGTTTTACACAGAGCTACAAAATGACATGAAAGGATTTGCATGGCTTCATCTTGTGTTGCATAAAGAAAGGGAAGACTCCAGTGGCTGGCTCTCTCACCGTTCGCAAGCGCTATAATACACCCACACATTTAACAAAGGAACAACATTCTTCTGAACCCGCCACTCTGCAATAGGATAGGGCACATAGCAGTCCTCTTTCTTTCTTTCTTTCTTTCTTTCTTTCTTTTCTTTCTTTTCTTTCTTTCTTTCTTTCTTTCTTTCTTTCTTTCTTTCTTTCTTTCTTTCCCCCTAATTAGACTGATGTGTTTTTAAAAAAAACCTCTCTGTTCATTTAAGTCAAGCATAATAACCAAGAATTGACCTTTGCCTTGGGGAAATTTTTTTTGAATGATTGCCAATTTTTATCCGGACGATAATTCTCCCCTCCCTCCTTTTCCCTCTTTTTTCAGGGTTTTTTTTTTTTTTTTGCACAACCCTGTTCAGGAACTAGGTATCCTCCATGGACTTCAGATCACACGGCACACACAACACTGAAAAATCTCTAAGACGGAGGCAGCAGACATTCTTTATTGAATATATCTGGACAAGGTCTTTCCCCCCTTTCTATTTAAAAATAGCAGACAGCGCTATTTAAATGGCAAAGACTCTCAAAAAGGAGAGAAAGCAGTGGAGAGACCAAGTGGGATTAACCAGGCTCTGCTTAAAATATTATTATTATTGAGTATGAATCTATAGATTCAATCCTAGACATAGTTACTTGGGAGAATGTTCCCTTAAACTAGATTACCTTTTAATTCAATCTATCTATCATCTATCTGTCTGTCTGTCTGTCTGTCTGTCTTGTCTTGTCTTGTCTGTCTGTCTGTCTGTCTGTCTGTCTGTCTATCTATCTATCTATCTATCTATCTATCTATCTATCTATCTATCTATAGTATTTCTACCCTGCCTTGAAAGGCAAGCTACCTTTCCATCACAACTTTGTTCCAAATAGTTAAGGGCAGTATATAGGGTCTCGTGTCCTCCCTCTCATCCTCACAACAGTCCTATGAGATAGGCGAGATTGAGAGAAGCACAAAACATTGACTTCTGAGATTTGCCACCAGGCTGCACAGCCTATGGGTACTATATCTGATCAGAGAACTGAAGGCTGTTAAATCATATTTCAAGTCACAGCCAATGTATGACAACCCCATAGGGTTTTCCAGGCAAGAGAGGACAGAGTTGGTTTGTCATTGCCTCCCTCTGACGAGTGACCCTGGACTTCTTTGGTGGTCTCCCATTCAAGTACTAACTAGGGCTGACCCTACTTAGTTTCCAAGATCTGACATGATCAGGCTAGCCTGAACTATCCAGTTCAGGGCACATAATTAAATACTTTGTTTGTATAACCACTAAATAATTTGTTAAAACCTCCACTGGGTCCTTTTCAGTGTACTGTACCAGAGAGTGGGCAGATCAAATTCAGAAGAGAAGTCCACAAGCATCCTTAACTGACATTGGAATAATCCTAACACCCAATCACCATGTACAAGAAACCAGGATCTAAGGTTCAGCCGTGGACTGGGCTCTCTTCAGATCTCATATATTAATGCACTCCACACCATTTTGTTGTGCTGTGTTGTGTGATTATTGCCAGTCTAAGTCAAAATGAAACCAGAGATAACTCCCAAATTCAGTCTGGTTTTAATGACTCACCCCAGGCAAAGACAAAGCCATATGGACAGATGCAGGAGGATTTGTATATGAGAGAGGCAGAACCAGGTGTTGGCCCATGGACCAGTCCCCATTCCTAAAGCCAGTTTAACATCTGATCCAGGTCTAAAGACAACTGCACCTCATAGCCCTTTTTGATAGTGAACCCCCAGGACGCAAATTCTTATTAAACACAAAACAAAGCAATGATCCTTTTTCAAATCCATATGAATATTCACACAGCCATTCTTACATCCATCCGGCGCTTGATGGTACCAAAGAAACAGAGCACTTAGATCTAAGACAATTTAGGGCATAACAGGAAAACAAAGGGGGGGAGCTTTAATTTCCCTCTCTGACAGCCACAATCCACTGGAGCAAAGGAAGATCTCATACGAAGGCAGCTTTTTTGTATGCAGTGTGAGACTTGTGTGGTGGAGTTGTATGGAAGTGTTTTCCCCCCTTCCACATGTTTCGTTCCCTAACATCAACTTCAGTTACCTGTCTGACCTATTTTTTGCTGGATTCATTTTTTTTATGGTATTTTCTGGCCCAAGGATAAAAACCCTTCTTTGCCAGCCTCACTGGGAAATTCTTTGCATGAGGATTTAACTGATATCACTGTTTTGCTGTTGCCTGGGGCACAATTATAAGAACTGCTGTTATTTTAGGTTGTGGTTTTGCAAATGATTTGGGGTGGGGGTGGGGTGAACTGAGAATATCTATGAAGCACCTTGGCACCTTGGAGTTACATGGTCATGTATGCTTCCTGGTTGACCTAAAAGTTGAAAGGTTGAGGAGTGAACGGAGCTTTCTCTCAATTGTCCCGCTCCACTTTCCCTGGATGGCTCTTCCTTTCAATGCCATTACCTGTGTAGATTAAAGCACAACTCTTATCATGGAAAAATACAAACAAAGGGTTCTTCATGGTGGCAGAAGAGGAAATTAACATGGCTCAACAGGTAAGAGACTAGAATCCTGCTGCATCCTGCTTTCCTGAAAAGTCTATGTGATTTTGCATTCAGTCATATTTTCCTTCCCTGAGTTCTCTTTCTTTGAGTGAAAAAGTTGCATTAAAATATCACCAGTTGGTTTTGTCAGACCTGTCAGCTGCATTTGATACAGTGAACCATGCAGTTTTATTTAGATGCTTGGACTATGATGTTGGAGTAATGGACAATGATGTTGGAACCCAGGGGCTTCTGCAAGGCACTCAGATATTCTGCTCTGAGCCATGACCCCTCTTCATGATACCTCTGGGCCAGACCCGTAGCCAGGATTTTTTAAATTTAAATTTTTAAGGGGGCAGTTAAATCACAACTAAATAAAGGGGGAGGCTCTGAGCCTGTTTCCAGCTTTCCTTTCAAGGGACAGGGCAGCCAGCGTGTTAGTTCCTAGGGGGAAAAGACAGCTCAGAGAGCATTTAAATATCTTTTGAGTTCTTTTCCATAGGGCAAGAAAGCTTAGAAGGACACTCAAGGGTGGCACCTTCAATACCTCTCCAGTAAGGTTGCCAGCCTCCAGGTGGGGCCTGGGGATCTCCCACTTTTACAACTGATCTCCAGCTGACAGAGATCAGCTCCCCTGGAGATGGATGCTTCAAAGAGTGGACTCTATGGCATTGTACCATGCTTAGGCCCCTCCCCTTCCCAAACCCCACCCTCTCCTGGCTCCACCCCCAAAGTCTCCAGGTATTTTCCAACCCAGACCTGGCAATCCTACTCTTCAACAATCCCCTTTCTGCTAGCCCAGTTCCTGCTGTATACCACCTAGGCCATGGTGAGTCTTTCAAAAGCATCCCCAGGAGCCTTTGGGAAAGATCCTCATCAGTAAGATTTCTGGCATGGCTATTCATGGGGCAGGGCTTTTAATTATCGGGGCAGGGCCCCAGAATACCTCACTGTAGCTACAGGCCTGACTCTGGGCAGAGAAAATGCTGGCTGAAAAGGCTGAGGTCATTGATGGAATATACTGTCATTAGTTTATGGAGTCAAGAATCTGGATGGCCTATTAGAGCCTGCCTTTTTGTAACCACCATTTATGGCAATAGCTAAAATACTTTCTTCCATCTGCAATAACAGTCCTGTATTTCAGAAAGGAACCATTATCACATCCCTCTTGGGAAAGGGAGCTGTTGGCTAGCCTAAGATGCAAGATAGGATCCAGCCCAATACAGAAGGCTAAACAGAAGGATCTTTAAACCCTTCACACCTATTCAGCTTTGCTAGGGCTGCCAATCTCCAGGTAGTGGCTGGAAGTCTCCCAGAATTATAACTGGTTTCCAGATGACAGAGATCAGTTCACTTAGAGAAAAAGGCTGCTTTGAAAGGTGGACAGTACAGCATTATACCCTGCTGAGGTCTTTGCCCTCCCCAAACCACACCTTCCCACTCCCCAAATCTCCAGGTATCTCCCTACCCAGAGTTGGCAAGTCTATGCTTTGCCTTTTGCTGGGAAAGCTTTTCTACCCTGCCTGCTTCCATATGGCAGTGTGGGACTTAAAAACCATAGAATTCTGGGGATTCCTAGAGCATCCTTAACATGGTGATGTCACTTCTAGTTACACAACCAGAACTGACATCTTGGCATCACAGGATACTACATCTCCTCTACTCCATTCTTTCCCTGCCACCCTATTAAGCAGTGGCAGTGGCCCAAAGCAGAAGGCAGATTGTCATCTGCTAAAGCAGGCAGCCCAAAATCTCCTGGCGTGCAGAAAAAGCTGTGCAGAAGAGTTCTCCCAGCATGTCTTCAGTGGCGTTGGCTGAGGTATTTTCCTGGTGAGTGCTTGCATATCTGACACTGAGGTGTGTATTGGCTAATCCCTTTGTATCTTTGGTGATTTTACTTGTGAGTCAACCATTCATATTCTGCCCTGGGTCCCCTTGAGCAGGAACACAGGCTAGAAATGTTTTATGATGTTTTGGGGTTGTTTTTTTAAAAAATGATACATAAATAATACATATATTTTAAGGGGAAATTTCAGAACAAGAAAATAAGCATGACACAAAAAGATGTATGAAGAATCTGCTATCCACAGCAGCATGGTACTTCCGGGAGGACGGAGAAGAACCTTCCCATCTTATCAGATTGCCACCTCCTTTGGCACGATTCTCTGCTCAGATCATCTGGATGTATTTTACTAACACCTAGGGATACCTCTGAATTCCACACCAGCTGGATCTCTGGGTTCCAGTTGGAGTGGACTAATTTTTGGATTGGACTCCAGCTCCACCAATTTCCTCTGGGTCTGGTCCAAAAATAGCATGTGAGGTTAGCATATTAAATCAGTCGAACTGCTTTGCTTGAGGGTGAGAAAATGGAGCAGAGGCAGTGAGCGAACCTGTCTGTTTAGAAAAGTATTCTTTTTTTAAAAAAATGTATTCCTTTTGTCTTGATATCCTCAGAGCACCGGAAGGCAGGCTTCATGTTTCTATGAGTTTCTGCCCTCTCCCAGGGTTGCCAGCCTCCAGGTGGGGCCTGGGGATCTCCCGCTTTTACAACTAATCTCCAGCTGACAGAGATCATCTCCCCTGGAGAAAATGGCTGCTTTGAAGGGAGGACTCTAGGGCATTGTACCATGCTGAGGCCCCTCCCCTCCCCTCCCCAAACCCCACCCTCTCCTGGCTCTACCCCCAAAGTCCCCGGGTATTTTCCAACCCAGACCTGGCAACCCTCCCCAGCAAGAAACTCAGGATCTGACACTTATAAAATGGTAGCTTGGTAAGTGGAGTCAGTCACAAAATAGAAGGCTGTACAAAAAAGGTTAGCTTTTCAGAGCAGGTCTGCAGTGCTTGGGTGGTTTCCCAAAGTGAACCACCACTACCCCCACAAATTATAACTTGTCCTGCAGGGGGGAAACATACAGTTGTCTCTCTGTGTTCCCTGGAATAGGCTTTAAGGCAGGGAGGATCTGTACTATGCCCCCTTCCCATCCAGAGCACAAGGGCGCATGTGTGTGCTCATGAAGGAGAGGTGAATAGGAAGCGTGCTGTTGTTTTGTCCTCCAGAGTACAGGTACATGTGTGTGCCTCCACATGATTATTACAAAAGAGAAGGGAAGGATAAGGAAGCGATTACAGCAGCACTGGAGGCTTAGAGAGTGACTTTCTGCCCACCCTGCTTTAAGGCATGCTTGCAATGACATTTCTCTGGGTGCAACAGGTGTAATGCCATGGGTGCAGAAACAGAATTCAAGACTCAATGGAGCTAGGGGAGGATAAAGTCTCTCCATGTGTACATGATGGTTGCCAACTCCAGGTTGGGAAATTCCTGGAGATTTGAGAGTGGAGCTTGAGGAAGGCAGGGTTTGGGGAAGGGAAAGGACCGTAGTTTGGGTGTAATGCCATCAAATCCACCCTTCAAAGTAGCCGTTTTTTTCCAGGGGGTGGATCTCTGTAGTCTGGAGATCCGCTGTAATTCCTGGAGGTTTCCAGGCCCCACCTGGAGTTTGGCAGCCCTAGGCAGGCTCCACTTACATAAAATTGCAGCCACAACAGCCCCTGTCTACATTACAATACATGCAAGGAAGAAGAGAAAGCAGGAGTCCCAGTGGGGATTCAACGTAATTTAGTAAGAAAACAAAGGCAATGAAACGGAATTAAGTTCTGAATACAAAATACACAGGTTTGTTTTTTTTTAATGCACACTTTTAATTTGGCAGCTCCATGAAATAATCATGTGTGAGTCAACCACAAGGCGCTATTTGCTTCCCTTGGGTGGGAGGACATGAGGGGGGAAAAACACTTCTGAGCTTAGATTGACCCTCCATGCAGACTAGATTTCTATGCCCCAAATTTCACGGCTTCTGCCTAAAATCAAAAAGGGGGGCACATCTTTGGAGGCCGAACGATCGCTTGATAAGATCACACAGATACAGTGACATTCATCATTTCTCACACATAATTAAATCCAACAAAAGCAATATTTAAGACAGATAAGCTTAGTACATGATGGGTAATTATGTGCAGGGAGCTTCTCGCTCGCTCACTCTCTGTCTCTCCCCCTGTCTGTTCTTGCCTTCCTCTGTGCAAGGCCTAATTAGACCTTTAGGGACAGTGCATCTTTCTTGCCTACTCACATGTGCCAGTCACAGCCAACAATTCGTAAGAGCAACTTCCAGGCGTCTTGTCTAGCAGCTGCACATCTTACTCTTGTTATTCTCAGTGCGGTTCCAGCACTTTTAACATGCAGTTTCGGATGGCTTTTTTGCTGCCCTGATAGGATAATAGCATCATTCATAATCAGTGTTCTCCAATGTAAATGATTTTAATTGTTTGCACATAATGGAGTTCTCTCTTTAAAAAAAAATAGAAGTGCATGTGTGCATGCACACACACACACACACACACACACACACTCTGAAGCCCAGCCGAGAAAATTAATTTGCAGTGTTTGTTAACCATAATGAAATAAAAGTTGCTGCGGTTTAATGAATTCAGCAGCAGATTTTATAACTTCATAATGAACGCAAACTCAATTTTTTCTGGGGGTAACTTACCGTCAGTTCAAATGAAAAGATCCATTCTTTGGGAAATTCATGAGTCGCTAGTTCTGTTTCTTGGGGTCATTTCAATTAATAAAATGAGAAATATTTGACAATGCCACTGAGGCAGGATTGACTCTCAGCCGTTCTTCCGCGCAACCTAATTTTCATTTCTCCTCCAAATGCAATTCAATACTTTAATTTGCTTTTTTCTTTAAAAATAAAGTTGGCTATTGAGATGTAGCAAAATTTTCACAACTGCCTTTTAACTATTTTTGTATTGCAATTCTTAATTTTTTTTTGGTCAGTTGCCCTGCCAATTCAGAATAACAGCTTGGATTTATATTAGCCTGTACTCAGTTAGAGGTGAATTACTGAACCCTTTAAACTCCATAAAAGGTTTACAGGGCCATAAAATCACTGAGCTGAAAGGGATAGTCTAGTCCATATTGGGACTGTAATGGCATCTCATACTTTCAGTAGAGTGGCTCAAATTCTGGAGATTTAGCACAGAGTGGCATATTTTTCATTGGAAGCCTCGCAACAATTCCCCACTATCTTGGCACCCGTTGAAATTTGTTTCTCCCTATTATACAAAAACTGATGAGAAACACTGTCACCCGAAGAACTGCCACGGTAGAAGTCAGCTGGTATGAGCTTGGAAAGAGTAACAGTCCAAAAATGGTTAAAGCAGTGTCTCCTATCTTCTGTTAAAAAAACCCCTTTGATAATAGGGTTGCCACCTCTCCAGCCAACACCTGGAGGGACGCAACCCTACCTGAGAAAGATTGTGCCAGTAATAACTCTGAGTTAATTTCACTGCTGAGGATGGCTTTTGCCCATAAGAACCATCCTAGGGGCTACGATCTTCTGCTGATGTCCTTCTTTCTGTACTTTCAGTGAAGGAGCTGAGGTTAGAAAGCACACCTTCCAAGGCTTCCTACTGATGGCTCTTAGATAACAGGAACTCCTTACCCCAGGAATCACACTCTGATTGCTTTTATTCTTATTTTATTTATAGTCCACCTTTTCTGCTGAGACTCAAAGCAGATTACAGGGTATAAAACAATGCAATCAGACTTCATAAAACAACCAATGAACAATGCAATTGGACTAGGATTACAATGTGAGCAACAAATGACCTAAGGTAAGGTATACTACAAGCAATACAGACAGTGGATTACAAGGTATAGGACAATGCAGTAAAAGGTATAGGAAATTGCAGTAAAAACCTACAATAATAACTGCAGCAAGCTACAATCCTATTCCATTACAAATTGCCCTCCTGGGTCATTCCGTACCACTACAGTTCCAATCTCTTTTTAAAAATTGCCTGCTAAACATTTTTTGTCTTGCACAACCTGCAGAATGATAAACATATGGGGAACTTCTTGACCTTTTCAGTCATCTGTTCCAGAGGGTGGGAGCCACCACTGAGAATGCTTACGAATGGGCAGCTGCCAATCTTACCATCTGCAAGGTGGCTCATATGATCAAAGAGGCAATCCTATAGGTATGTAGGTCCAAGACCATTAAGGGCTGTGTAGATGTTAACTGGGGCTGTAGTGGGTCAGAGGTTAAGACGCTGAACTGCAGACCGGAAGGCCGGTAGTTCAGCAGTTCGAGACCTGAGTGCCATGTGATGGAGTGAGCTCCTGTCTCTGGTCTCAGCTCCTGCCAACCTAGCAGTTTGAAAGCAAGAAATTGCAAGTAGATAAATAGGTACCGCTTCTGTGGGAAGGTAACAGTGTTCCGTGCACCTTGGTGTCTATTCATGCCAGCCACGTGACCACGGAGACATCTTTGGACAGTGCTGGCTCTTCAGCTTGGAAATGGAGATGAGCACCACCCCCTAGAGTCAGATTTGACTGGCTTTCAAGCAAGGGAAACCTTTACCTTTTACCTAGATGGTAACCAGAACCTTGAACTGGAATCAGTAACCACTGATGTGTCTGCAGAATGTATTCTGCCTAGTGCCTGATAATAACTGAGTTGAGGCATTCTGCACCAGCTGGAGTTTCTGAAGTGTCTTTAAGGGCAAACAAATTATAGTCCATTATAGTAGTAGTGCCTCAAGAAAAGGGCAACTAAAATGATGGAACACCTTCCCTATGAAGAAAGGTTAAAGAGGTTAGGGCTCTTTAGCTTGGAGAAATGACAATTGAGGGGTGACATAATAGAGGTTTAAAGAATTGTGCATGGGATAGAGAAGGTAGAGAAAGAAGTACTTTTCTCCCTTTCTCACAATACAGGAACTCATGGGCGCTCAATGAAATTAATGAGCAGTAGGCTTAGAACAGATAAAAGGAAGTACTTCTTCACCCCAAAAATAACTAACACATGGAATTCACTGCCACAGGAAGTGGTGGCGGTTACAAGCATAGACATCTTCAAGAGGGGGGTTGGATAAACATATGGAGAAGAGATCCATCAGTGGCTATTAGCCACAAGGTATAGATGGAACACTATGTCTGTGGCAGTGATGCTCTGTATTTTTGGTGCTTGGAGGGTTTCTGGAGTTCTGGCCCCACTGGTTGACCACTTGATGGCAGCTGGGTTTCGGCTATGATGTGACGCAGAATGTTGGACTGGATGGGCTACTGGCCAGATCCAACATGGCTTCTCTAATGTCCTTAGGTTCTTAAGTACTACTTCTACTTTAAGATACCTCGATAAGATCACATTGTGCACAGTGTCAAACACTGCCAATAGATGAATTGAAATGAGGGGGGTTACTGCTGAATGGTTGCTGTTTTATGTCTATTTTCTGGCATTTGCTGTTTTGCTGTGTCCTAGGTTTATGATTTTCAATTTTTCTTCTATGGTTTTCATGTTATATGATCAAAGAATAGCCTGGTTTAATAAGCCTGTACTGCACAGTCCTGCTTTCCATACATGGAGGGACCTGTGAGCTGGTGAATGCTCCTTACCTTTAAATGAATGCTCTGGTTACAATGTATCAGGCAAACAAAGTAGAGATAGATGCATATGGAGAGAGGCTGTGACTCAGCAGTAAAGCATCTGCTTTGCATGCAGAAAGTCCCAGGTTCAACCCCCAGCATCTCTGGTTCAAAAGGAACAGGTAGGAGGTCTTTGTGGAGATCTTCTGCCCAGTCAGAGGAAATAATACTTTCATTGATAGGCCAATGGTCTGATTCAGCAGTATAAGGCAGTATTATGTGTTTATGGCTTAGTGCCATCACGTGGAATGACTCCACATCATGTCTCTGGAGAGGGTTCAAGCAAGTACCCACTAATGCTTGCAATTTTAATGTATTTCCTCTGCTTTGTGGAAATTAACATGATCATGAGACAAAAAGAAATAGTAGGTAGGCATGCTTCCAGCAAATGACCCAGTCCCTCCAATTGCCACCATTAATTTCTGAGGAGAATATCAAAGAATAGAGAGGCTGAAGTCAGGCTGTAATGAATCTCAGAGTCTCATGGTGTCCACAGATTTTCCAAAATTTTTTGCTCACTTTGCTGAGGTGCTGGGGTGCTCCACCATTCCTTTCATAGATTGAACTTCAGAGACATCCGGGGTATTCTTTTTGATGTTTGATTCACAGCTAAGAAGCCATATGCTTAACGGGGAAGTATTTGGTCTCATGGAGGGAGGTGTTAATACTTCTGTTTCTGCCAGAACCACCCCTGGTAAAAAAAAATGCTGGGCCTTGCTAACCCTCAGGAGGGGAATGAAGCCAAGCAAGGGGCAGAGGCTATGCAGAAATGTACAGTGTTCTCCACCCAAGGAGCTCCAATTTATATCTTCTGTAATCATTTGGTGGCATGACCATTGTCGATGTGATGTACACCTTCACACATGGGACTGGATAAGCGGTGAATTTCCCGAACTCTCTCCGCATGGTTGGGCTGATGTCTATGAAGTGCTCCCTGTGTGGAAGCATGGTTGGCCACTGTGGGAGAAAGGACACGGGACTAGATGGGCCACTGGTCTGATTCAACAGGGCTTATGTTCTTGTGTGCTTGTGAACCATTCTCGCTGGATCCAAAGGACTGGTCAGGGAGGGAAATTAGTTTTGTTTGTGTTAGTGGGTTCGCTGCTGTTCTTCCTTGCCTTCAGCTTTTTCATTTATTTATTTATTTATCAAATTTATACCCTGCCCTCCCCACCGGAGCAGGCTTCACCCAGTTGTTCAATCCTTATGGACAAAGTCTCTCTCTCTCTCTTTCTCTCTCTTATTGAGGACAGGTGCATCATGCAGCATGTATCAAAGTTGTTTGATTATAGAAAATCCGTATGTAGCCCAGTCCACATAAAATGGTGACTGCACGTATTAGGACTGCTGTAGGTAGCTCCCACCCTCACCAGTACGCCCTGAGGACAAGTGCTTGCAACGTCTTAAAAGGTCTATGGTGAAGATGAACTTTAGATGACCTTCACTGGTGAGGAGTAAGTGGTAGAAGGTTGGATTTAGGTGTCTGGAGTCTCATATTTGAATCCTCATTTGGCTACAAAGCTTAAAAGGAAAGATTGGTCTACTCACTCTATTGGCCCAAGCTACCTCACTGGGCTGTTTTGAGAATAAAAGGGGACATGCACCTTGCCCTCAGTTCCTTAGGAACAAATAAATTTTATCCAGGGTTCCGAATGTGGCATCAGCGGGCACCATTGTGCCCACAGGCCCTTTCCCAGGCACCTGCCATGTGTTTCAGGAAATTAGGTGAGACTACTGTAAGGCAGAACAATCATGTTTCTCTTATCACCCCTTTCCTCACTCACACACACACCCTTGGTCTTCCTGTTTGTGGGTATTTCATTCTTCCCTTTGCCCTCCTGGTAGTTTTCTGGGTGTGTTATCCTCCTTCCCCTGCCTTGTTAGTCCTATGTGAGTGTTTTGTCTCTCCATTTCTTGAGTGTTTATACCTGACTTACCTTTTCCTTGCCATGGTTCACTCTGTACAACATGCATGAAGCCTGAGTTTTGTCTTTGACTCTTCTCTTTCTCTGTGTTTATCCTTCCTTGGTGTGTGTGTGTGTTTGTGTGTTTGTGTGAGAGAGAGATCCCCTTAGTCTCCTTCTCTCTGTGGCGTGTGTCGTCTTCCCTTTCCCTGTTAGTCTTCTACTGTGTGAGAGTTATCTCCACTTGGGCTTCTTCCATATCTGTGACATAAGAGTCCCCATCCCCTTTCCTCTTGTGTGTGTACTTCAATGGGACACCTCCTATCTGCCACTACCTGTTCGCCCTACCACTCAGCTGGGCAGCAGGAGAAAAGCGGGGGATGCAGCCATCAGTTTCATCAGGGACACAATGACCTTGCTTCTGGAGTGACCAGAAGTGATGTCATCATGACACCAGTGACATCATTATGTCTCTGGCAAGCATCCCCCCCAATTGGGTGTGTCTCAAGATGGCTGCCAAATTCGTGCCAGCAACCCTAGCATGTTTGTGTTTGTGTGGCTCTGCATCCTGTGGCAGCCAGTTTTAGAGGTCCCACAATCTTGCCACCAAACTCCAGAGATGCTTGCAGGCTCAAAAGAGTTGGGGACTTCTGGATTAGATTGTAAACTCTCTGGGACAGAAACCTTTTCTTTGGATTATGTTTCTCTATGAAGCCCTACGATACAATGATGGTAGTCTATCAATATCAATAACCACTTTAAGTACATATAAAAAACCAAGAACTCTACATTTATGTTTGTAAAATAAGCAATAACTTTTTTTTAAGTTCCATTCCATTCACTCCCATTTCCTCCCTTAAGGCATAAGAAAATGCATTCACATCTTATTATGTTACCGTCTTCCCCCATCTGTGAATGGTCCTTTCTCTTCCTTGCCATGATAATTTTAGACAAACATCTGTTTGCTTCTCCCTTTATCTCATCGCAAGACTCTCAATATGTAAAAAAAAAAAAACCAATTCTGAATAGCATTCATTCATTACGTGTGAGTGGGACAAGAGCCAGTGTCTGTGTGTGTTAGTTACTAAGCTGCTTACTATGCACAATGCGAAAATTTCTGGAATGGACATTTCCCCAAAGACTCTTCTTCCCATGGATATGCAGGGCTTATGTTCCAGAAAACAAACAGCAGAACTGTTGCTAACCACAATACGGAGTACTGACACCTTCGCTGTGATTTCTCCATCCCCTTCCTTTGCTCCTGTTTCTCTGCTTCTCACTTACCACCTTCTGCAGTTTCAAGTCACTTTCCCATATTGCCTCCCTTACTAGGGTTGGCACCTTCCAGGTGGCACCTGGAGATCTCCCACTATTACAGTGCCCCAGGAGACAATGGCTACCTTGAAGGGTGGACACTAGAAATGCTAGCCTCCAGGTGACATCATCACACCGGGCATTTCGCACAGGGGACCCTCTAGCATTTGGTTTAAAACTCTATGGTGACTGTTTAGTCTGTGATTTAGTGTGTCACCATATCGCTTCTACCAGAACAACATCATAAAGAATATGGTCCACCACCCTCAGTCATCAGATGTGTTGATCAATGAAATTTTGATAAATGCCCTGATGATCATGCATGTCTGAAGCTGCTCTCTATTACCTTGAACACATGAAACTGCCTTCTACTGAATCTGACCATCAATCCACCAAGGTCAGCATTGTCTGGCACCAGCTCTCAAGGGTCTCAGTTAGAGGTCTCTCATACCACCTATTGCCTGATCCTTTTAACTGGAGATGCCGGGGATTAAACCTGGAACCTTCTGCACACCAAGGAGATGCTCTGCCACTGAGCCATGGCCCTGGCCCCTCCCATATTCAGGTGACTTCTAATGGAGCTGGGTGAAGATCTGCAGGGAAAATGGATGGATTTACCATCTACACCTTGTTTAACATATAAACTCATGGTTCAGTTGAGCTAAGGTTTCTTTGGGAAACCAGCGTTTCACTCAGATCTTCGTTTGCCATAACCAGGCTGATTTCAGTGCCTTTGCTTTCTTCTGCCTCTCCCACAGTCTGAGACCTGGGCTGTACTGCAGTGAGGGCAAGGCTAAGATTAAACCAGGAGACCTGTGCATCCAGAAAACCACAATTAAGAGTTACTGTGGTTAAGAAGTTAGATTCAAGTCCAGCAGCACCTTAGAGACCAACAAGATTTGGGGTGCATAAGCTATCGAGAATCAAAGCTCTCTTTGACTCTTAAAAGCCTGTAACCTCAAAATCGTGTTGGTCTCTAACTGTTCTACTGCAGACCAACACCATTACCCTCTGAAATGATCTTGTGGTTTATAGAATCATAGAGTTGGAAGGGATCTCCAGGGTCATCTAGTCCAACCCCAAAGTGGCAATCAGCATTTCCCTGGGTATGTAAGAGCGGGCCACAAGAACTAAGCTCTGATACAACTCTTCCTTCCCGCCCTCTCATGATCTGTTTAAGTTCACAGACTCAGCAGTGCTATCAGATGGCCAACTGGCCAGCTTAAACCATGGATTCATATCCTGGTTTCATGTAGTCAGTGGAGTGGTCTTCATTTGTACAATCCCTCTAATCATAGTTAGTTTAACTAAGTCATGGTGTCAAATGATGTTTGAACTGAGCTGTTGGGCCTTTCCGAAGATCATAAGAGCAGTATTTTGACTGAGAGGAACGGTACACTTTACCAGCTTGATAGACTTTCCAACAGCATTTCATAAAAGTTTCCTAGAGATTTTTTAAAAAAGAAAATCTGCTTTAGACTATATATAGAAAAGCATTTCAGGTCAATTCATTAACTAGTTCTCTTAGGAATGCTTTAATTGCAGTGTTCTCAAACCAGAAGAGGGAAGAGATAAACACTGCAGGACCAATAGACCAATCTCACTAATTAATATGGATTGCAAATAGAAAAGGAAAAGTGTTGGCCAAAAGGCGCAAATGAGTTCTCTCTGGGATAATACATCAAAATCAAGTTGAATTTGTCAAAAATAAATACTGGAACAAGGATCTACTATGCATTTGCACAAAAGAATTTGTCCAAGCATTTCCTAATTATCAGTTAAGGTTGAAAATATGTGACATGAATTGTAGGAAGCATACAAAGTCACCTAGGACTATTTCCTGGTTAGAGGGGAGCTACTTGAAGATGCAATCAAGTCAAATGATAATCTAGGCTAGTGAAGAATTCTTCACAAATTTAAGGCCCTAGATGGAACTGGAGAGTCTTCCAGCATTACCTTAAACATAATGCTTTTCAGTGGAAGAAGAGTAAGAGTAAGAAGAAGAAATAATTAAATTTCTAAACCACCCACCCCCAGAGGGCTCAGGCTGGTGTACAACATATTTAAAATACAATTCAAATCAAACATCACAGTACATAAATTTATTAATTAAAAACAGACATCAATCATAATTCCAATAAAACCAGTGGAAGCATTTAACCTGGTGTCTTAGATGGCGGTCTGTATGTTCTCACTTCCTTTAAGGGGCAGAGTCATGGGCCAGGGGGAAATGGAAAAACCATTACTGTCCTCAACCACAGACCTGGTGGAACAACTCTGTTTTGCACACCCTGCAGAACTGTACAAGGTCCCAAAGGGCGCATATGTTTCCAGGTCGAGAGGTCCACCAGACAGGAGCCAGGGTCAAAAAGGCCCAAGCTCTGATCGAGGACAACCAGACTTCTTTTGGGCCCAGGATCACAAGCAAGTTTTGATCTTGTGAGCATAATGCTCTTCAGGGGACATACTGGGAGAGGTGGTCCCACAGGAACATTGGTCCCAGACCGTTTAGGGCCTTAAAAGTTAAAACCAAAATCTTGAAGTGGATCCAGTGTTCAACTGGGAGCCAGTGCAGCTGGTGAAGCACAGGGTAGATATGTGCTGTCATGGGGTGCCTGTCAGCACCTGCATCGCTGCATTCTGGACCAGCTGTAACTTCCAGGTCAGCTTCAGGGTTGCCCTATGTAGTGCAAGTTACAATAATCTAGCCTTGAAGTGACCATTGCATGGATCACCGTGGATAGGTCAAAGGAAGAGAGGTAAGGGACCAGATGCCTGACTTGGCAAAGTTAGAAAAAGGCCACCCTGGCAACCTTCACAATCTGGACTTCCATAGATAAGGAAGCATCCAGAAGCATGTCCAGACTGTTGACCACTGGTGCCGGTGTTAATGACACACTGTTGAGAGCTGGGAGTTGACATTGTGACCTCGGATCATGCCTACTCAGCCACAGGACCTCTGTCTTTGATGGATTCAGTTTCAGTCGGCTCTGTCAGAGCCATCCAACCATGGCCTCCAATCTTTCAGCCAAGTCTGGTGGGACGGCAGCCGCCAAGCCATCCATGAACAGTTACAGCTGGGAGTCATCAGCATACCAATGGCAGCCCAGCCTGAAACTCCACACCAGCTGGGCAAGAGGGTGCATATACTTATTGAACAACATAGGATCAAAGAGACATCTGCATGGTTTCTTCTAAGGGATGAATTACATGTGTAAAAATTCATCGGTTTTAGAAAGCCTTAGAAAGATTGGGTGGGGGGAGACGGCAGGTCCTAAAATATCTAAAATATTTAGGGACTAGGAGGACGCAGGACACCCTGTGAGGAACCTTGGTCCAGCAGCCCTGGAGGATATCTCAGCCTAGGAACCTATGGAATCTAGTGCTCCATTGCCTTCTACCTGGGTTCACCCCCTGCCCCACAGTTCAGAACCTTCCACAATCAAGAACAGAGACAGTAGCAACACTGTCTTAAAGCTTAAATCACTTAGGCCTTCCTTCCCAAAGTACTATTCCTGCAAATAGATTCCTTACCTCAGTGTTTGCAAGATCAAGGGCCCACTGGTACTAAAGTTGGGCAGGATTGCATGGTTGTGGTGGTGGAAAGTGCCTTCAAGTGCAGCTGATTTTTGGTGACCATGTAGGGTTTTCATGGCAAGAGATATTTAGAGGTGGGAAAAAGTTCAAGACCAATTGCACCTTTAAGACCAACAAAATTTTACTCAAGGTATAAGCTTTCATGTGTATGCACACATATTTTGAGATGGTTTGCCATTGCCTTCCTCTGCATTGTGACCCTGGGCTTCCTCAGTGGTCTCCCATCCAAGTACAAACCAGAGCCAAGTACAAACCCTTAGCTTCTGAGATCTGGCTGAACTGGGATTGTGTAGCTGAATATAGACTCACTACAGCTGCTCAGAAGCTGCTGATGGAGCACCATTTTTTATCAGCTTCTTCTATGGTGCCTCAAGATCTGATGACTGGAAAACTCTCATGTTTTTTAGTAGCCTCATTTCCTGAGAAAGTTGGATAGGGGATCTGAACCACAGAGTTCCAACTTTGTTGGGAACTGGAGAACTTACTCCTGACATTTTAAATAAAGGCTCTCCTTTATAAACTTGCCCTATGAAAACTTGCCCAATGAAATCTGCCTATGTGAAAGACCTACCATTGCACCTTTGGTCAGCGGGTTTCCTGTTTCCATTGCTTGTTTTTTAACATTGTGAAATCCATGAATTGCTGCTAACGAGACCAATGTTTTCTCATTTTAACTGGTTTTTTTAACTATTATTGTTTATATAACTTGTTTTAATTGTTGGATATGTTGTTGTTGTTACCTGCTCTGAGCCCACTTGCGGGAAGCGCAGGATACAAGTTGAACAAATAAAAATAAAAAATAATAATAAAGAAAAGCAATGTCAGGGAGGTGATAAAATCAGTAGAAGATGTGTGTGTTTGTGGGGAGGACAAGAGCTGACTGAACTTTTCTATTTCTGCTCTTTGTCTTCAGCTCATTTCCCACCTGTGGGCTAAAAGATATACTTCTGAAACACACAAATCTCCAGCACTGCCCATTTTTTCAGGTGAGCACTAAATTTGCACCGTATTATGATATGGTTTTAAAGTGACAGGGATTTGAAGAGGGGAAGAAGGGAAAGGGAAATCAGACCACAAAGCAAGCCATCCCCGCACATACATTCTTTGGATCCTTCACAGTACATTTAGCTTGATGTCTCAACCAATCAAATGACTGAAAGAAATATATCCGAGGGGAGGGGGAGCAAGAGCTGAGAAAGAAATATATTCGGGGGAACAAGAGCCGAGAAAACTTCAATGGCTGACATGACCTCTTATGTATTTATGTGTTAGATTCATGGCTCATCTTCTCCAAAGGCACTTAGCAGATGACAACTAGTGTTTTGCAGTCTGTTTCTGTTGTGGTTGGGGTGCTATAATACATCCAGAAACAGCACAAGGAGGCTGAGCTGAAAGCTGGTTGTGGGGCAAGGCAGAAGGCCTTCTTGCTGAAATTGCTGCCTCAGTGGAAAGCATTCCACTGGTAATTGTGGGCTTTTGGTAATTTGGGGCAGGGAACAGAGGGGGCACTAGGAGATGAGAGTACTGGAAACAAGTAAGACAGCTGGAGAAAATCTGGGTGGAACTTCTGAAGTACCTTCTAAATGTACTTTAAAACCTAGATGTGATCAGAAGAAGTGCATGTCTTTGACACAAACCAAAAGGGCACTTAGCTTCTAACCCATGGTTTGCAGCCCACGTCCCTATTTGAGCTAGGATAGTAGAACCAGCAACAGCCTGGGATGTCATTAGATATTTCTTTCTTTGCTTAAATTGTGTGTGTGTGTGTGTGTGTATAATATATAAAATCTCTTAAACCACTTTGAGTCCTTGTTGTACTAAAAAAGTGTGGTAAGAATGCTTATATAAGTCAAAATTCCATAGAATCATTGACCCTAAAACCCTGAATAAATCTGTCATGACAGAAAGAGAAGAAAAGTATTCCCTGAAGGCCACACTACATGTGACAATTTACATTATTTTGCCATGCGGACTAGCAGCCATACTGCAGCTGTGAATTCCCAGAGGCAACTCCATTTAAAAGTACCGTGGGGTCCCAATTCTGATCAGGACCACACTGTGAAGAAAAGAGAAGCTCCCGCTTCTCATGTCATTTTCCTGAGTTGAAATGGTGCCAGGACATGATTTGACTCATAAGGGGCTGCCCAGGGCCCTTGTGGCACTTCTAAATTGAGTTCCCACCAGCTTCAATATGGTCACTAGTTCCTGTGGTGAACTCAAGTAATTTGTAATGTCAAAGAAAAGATATAATGTTTTTAAGTGCTTCCTGAAAAGAATATGTATGTTGATTCCCTACTTCAACTATTGTATCTTGCCTACAGAGAACAGGATCAATATTAAGTTATGTAAGATTCTTGTTTGTATGTTTATTATTTAAAGGAAAACTTAATAAAATGTTTTCCAAAAAAAAGTAATTTGTAATGTGTAATTTTGACCTGGAAGGCACAGACAGCCAACATGGCAAGGAGGGTCATCCTTCCTGGAGCAGTTGCATAGTGCTTTTTATTATTGGGTTGGTTAAACAATAAAGCCTCAGAAGTCAGCAAAAAATGTCCCAAAATATAATTACTAGTTAAAGCAATTAAAACAGTAGCAGATAAAAATATGACAAGTCTCAAAACCTTCTTAAAACCAGCACAGAAAGAAAAGGCTCACACAAACAACACTTATTCACAGATGAAGACCCTTTATTGGAATAAGGTAAAACCAAAGGGAAATGTACAAATAGAAATATCATTATGTATTTAGATTAATGGGCTAATTATTCAGCCTCCATCCACTAGTTCTCGCCCAGCACACTCGTTCAGAATAATTAGATCTTTAAACTCTCTCATGGAGCGAAGCCAAAATGTTAGGAATTCGACTATTAGCTGTGAGGCCTTTGCAAGCGGATAAAGTCTTGTCACTCCCTCCCACACACACACACCAACTAGCCACCAGTGTTGATACAGTATGCAAACTGGAGGCCTCTTGGCCATCTTTGAGCTCAATATTTGATTACTTCAGCCAGCTCACCTGGGCCGATATCGACAGGATCCTCGGTGCTGTTAGGCCAGCCATGTGCCTCTTAGACTCGTGTACCTCATGGCTGGTGAAAGTCAATGATGAAGGAATATACAGGGGCCCCTGGTAGACATTATCAACCTGTCCCTGGATTTAGAAGTCTACCTGGATTTAAGGATCTACCTAGGGATTAAAAAAGGCTGTAGTAATACCACTCTTGAAAAAGCCATCCTTGGATCCTACAGATCCTTCCAATTACTACGCAGTCTAAAACCTTTTGTTTCTGAGTAAGGTAATTGAGAGAGTGGTAGCCAAGCAACTCCAGAGTTTCCTGGATGACACATAGGTGCTGGACCCATTCCAGTTCAGTTTCCGCCCCAGCCATGGGACAGAGATGGCACTGGTCATCTTCATGGATGATCTCCGTAGACAGCTGGATCAAAGCAGATCAGTGCTGCTGTTTCTGCTTGATCTTACAGCAGCATTCAACATAGCTGATCACAATCTTTTGACTTACCACCTCGCTTGCTGTGGTTCCTATCTGGAACATCATGGACAGCACATATTCAACCAGTGCTCCATCAGCTGTACTGGCTCCCAGTGGGGTACTGAATTAGGTTCAAGATTCTGGTATTGACTTTTAAGGCCCTAAGTGGTCTGGGACCTATGTATCTTCAGGACTATTTCTTCTGGTATGTCCCTCAAAGAGCATTATGCTTTGCAGAGAACAACCTACTGGAGATCCCCAGCCCAAAAGATGTCCAGCTGTCCTTGACCAGAGCCAGGGCCTTCTCAGCCCTGTTTCCTACTTGGAACAAAACCTTTGTCAAGAACATCAAGCCATTTACATTGTGTTCCATTGTGATTCAGACTTCTTCAGGCTATTGGGCTCCATTTCTATTCTTATTATGGTAATTGCACCTTGATTATTGTACCTTTGAACTTTACTGTTTTTGGAAGATGATATCTATACTTCTTGACAAAAGTTTTGTTCTGAAATGGCTCATATCATTGTCTGCATCACCACTGAGTGAAGAGATAAACAACCGCCTTCTGGCGCCTTCATTGTGCCTTCTTAAGATTTAGAGAAAAGATTAATAGACTGAGGTGTCACCTTATTTGTCACCTTCATTGCATCTCCTTTAAAACTCATGATCATTAGATAATACTAGAGGTGGGACCCGTGATACTCGTGGGGGGGGGGAGAGAAGGAGCTCCACGTGGAGGAGGAGGAGGAGGAGGAAACAGTCACAGGTAAGCCGTCTCTCCTCCCCCCAGGCAATGACGGTGAGGCCCGGGCTGCCAATCCTTCCCTCCCCTTCACCAACGGTGAGGCCCATGCGGCTCTGAGCTGCCAGGCCCACCAATCTTCCCCCCACCCTGGTTCCAGTGGTGAGGCCTGGGCCTGCCGATCTCCCCCCCCCCCACAGGCACCGGAGGCGAGGCCTGAGTGGCTCCCAGCCGCCAGCCCGCCACAGTTCCCAGAGCATTCTCTGCACATGTGCAGGGAACACTCTTTTACTTTTGGGAAATTTAAATATCCTCCATATCGTTTTTTAAAGTTTTAGGATTTTTCTGCACATCTGGGGAGTTCCCCCAAATCTCTCTGCCCCTCAAGTGCCCCTGATGTGCGGATTTAGATATCCGCATGCACGGGGGCATTTGACTATTAGATATATAGATTCTGTTCAGCTACATTGTCTTTGTCAGCTTCATACTCTATAGAGTTTGTAGTTCATACTGTATTAAATATACTTACAATTTCTTGTGGAATCTTTGTAATGCTTTAGAATATTCATGTTCATTTACATGTGATTGTTATGATCTTTTATTTCATTAGACTGTAGTTTCATGCATTAATGACTAGTAATTTTTGTCTCTGGGGAGTTGTTCTTGTTTTTTGCTCCTGGAGAAAGTGGCAGCTTTGGAGGTTCAACTCTATGGTATTATACCCCACTGAGTTTCTCCCCTTCTCCAAACCCTGTCCTCCTCAGGCTGTATCTCCAAATCTCCAAGAATTTTCCAACCCAGTGTTCGCCATCCTATAAACATTGCCATTGCTCAGTTGCAAAACTACACCCAGCACTGCTTGCAAGCAGACCTTCAAGGCCATCAAAAGAGCAGCTGGACTTGACAAAAAGCAAACATTCCAAACCAAGATCGTTGGGACATGGATGATGATTCCTGCATAATCCTTAGGCCTCCTAGTAGCAACTGGCTTAGGAAAATAGCTAATGAGGAGGCCTAAGCCTTCTCTCATCAGTCCAACCAAGGCCAAGTTGAGTTCAGCCCAGCAACTATGAGCCGTGAGCTTTTGTTTGGCTCGAGCAGTGGGAATGTGGCCTCGGTATCACATATTTGACCAAACTGCAAGAGAATTCCCCACAGACCTGAAAGAAAGCCCAGCAAAATAAGGCATGCTGCTCAACTACATTACACAGACAAAAAACAGGCAACCCAAGTGTGATGTTACTTTAACTTTAGTTCACACTGCTGTGAGATGATTTTATCACTGCAACTGGGACTGCCGCTTGAAGTTAAAAAGCTATCTTAAGACACCATTTCCTCCTAACGCTTGCTGATAGATTATCACCTTTAAGAATATATATGTATATTTACTGTTTGCATTGGAACACTTGGCTTTAAATATATGTATGGAAGAGAATTGTACTGAATGTTGTTAAACAATTCAAGGGTGAAGCCTCTATTTACTAGGGCTGCCAACCTCCAGGTGGGGCTCCTGGTATTACAAGCCAGACAACAGATGTCAGTTCCCCTTTGGCCAGTGGACTGTAAGGCATTATACCCTGCCAGGGTCCCTCTCCTCCCCAAACTCTGCTTTCCCCAGGCTCCACCCCCCCCCCCAATCTCCAGCTGTTTCCCAATCCCCAGCTGGCAACCCTACTTACTTTAGTCTATAGCAGGGGTGGCCAAACTTCCTTAACATAAGAGCCACTTAGAAGTAACATCAGATGTCTGAGAGCCGCAAAATATGAGCAAATATTACACAAGTTTTTATTGGGAAACATGCAAATTTGCTTTTTATTGACATTAACATTAAATAAGACTGCCAGAAATAAAAACAAAAGGGGTAAAAACAGATATTGATAATGCTATTTAAAGAGACAAATGCTTTCTCCAAGCTGGCCAGGGCGGTGGGGGCTTTGAGAATGCATTTAAAGTTGCTTTCTTTCTCTGCTCCCTGCCCACCTCAAGCCTACCCAGGGAGGGGAACCCTGGCTGGGGAACAGAAGACTGCCTCCCCTTCACTTCCCCAGCCACCCTACCAGGAGCCGAACAACATGTGTAAAAGTGCTGCATGTGGCTCCCGAGGTGCAGTTTGGCCATCCCTGGTCTATAGCACAAAGGTGGATGTACCTTTTCTTCCACCCTTCTCTCCTGTACGTTTGGTGGTGATGAATTTTAGACATCCCAACATGCAATAGCAAGAGCGGTCACCTTCTAAACATGACAACCAAGCTGAAAACCACAGCTAAATGCATGCAG
This sequence comes from Lepidodactylus listeri, assembly GCA_029233225.1. NCBI lineage: Eukaryota > Metazoa > Chordata > Lepidosauria > Squamata > Gekkonidae > Lepidodactylus > Lepidodactylus listeri. Next base: position 20,438,518 of record JARCFY010000012.1, read on the forward strand.
CTTTCAAGACATTCCCAGTCAAAGACTGGCAATATAGTCAAAAATGGAGAGGGCTATAGCTCAGTGGAAGAGCCACGGCTTTGCATGCAGAAGGTCCCAGGTTCAATCTCTGGCATCTCCAGTCACGGAATCTGGCAGTCAATGGTGTGAAAGTCCTCAGACTGAGACCCTGGAGGGCTGCTGCCAATCAGAGTGGACAATAGTGACTTGGATGGGTCTAGGGTCTGATTCAGTATAAGGCAGTTTCATGTGCTTTGAGATTGATTGACTCAATCAAGGAAGCCATGGTCCTCAGTTTGCAAGACCTGAGCAAGGCTGATAACAATAGGACATTTTGTAGGTCATTAATTCATAGGGTGGCCAAAAGTCAGAAACAGCTCAATAGCACTTAACACACACACACACATACATGCTGATTGCAATCCACAAAAGGGGAAGGGTGATGGTGCACAGGGAGAGACCATGACTCAGTGGTGAAGCATCTGCTTTAGATGCAGAAGGTCCCAGGGTAAATCCCTGACACCTCCAGTTGAAAGGATCAACTAGTGGGTGCTCTGAAAGACCTCTATCTGAGACCTAGAGAGCACTGACCTCTATTTATTTTGTATTATTTTATTTATTTCATTGACTGCCTGCCTTGGAATTGGATTTATAACACGCCCTTCACTCCGAGTCTAAGAGCCTTCTTCTCCCCACAACAGATACCCTGTAAGGTAGGTGGGTCTGAGAGAGCTCTGACTGAGGACTGCTCTTGAGACAACACCTCTGAGAGAAACTGTGACTGACCCAAGGTCACCCAGCAGCTGCATGTGGAGGCATGGGGAATCAAACCCGGATCTCCAGATTAGAGTCCACTGCTCTTAACCACTATACCAAACTGGCTTGTGTTTGGTGGCACCTTCATATGACTTAGCTCAAGGGAAAAAGTTGGCACAGTGGGGCATGGCAGGAGATGCAAATAGGCAGGTAAGCACGTCCAAGGCCATTAAGGGTTTTGTAGGTGATAACTAGAACCTTGAACTGAAACAGGTAACGGATCAGTAGTCAATGGAGTCTCTGTAGAATGGGTGTGATAGGCATGTCTCAACTGGCATCTGATAATAACTGGGCTGTGCCATTATTTACCAGCTGGAATCTCCACATTATCTTTAATGGCAGAGCCATGTAAAGTGCATTGGGATAGTGTCGTTTTGGGGTAGCCATCGCATGGATCCAAGTGGCAAGATCAGCCAAGTCAAGGTCATCTTCCAAACTGAGGCTGCGGTCACATGCACCAGAAAAAATGGGGGGGGGGGGAGTGAGGTTATTTCCTCCACAGGAATTTGACCCTCAGGTGCATAATCACACCTCCCTTTGAACCTGCAGGCGCAGTCCATCAGTCTGTGATCAGACGCAACTGTGGGTGAGTCAGGTTTTTTTGTCCCTTTCCCCCCATGCTCTTAAACAAGGGATTGATGAATCACACCTCTGCACCGAGGGCTCCCTATCGAGTTTGAGATGATGCAAATACTGTGAACGGGGGGGGGGGGGGGGGGGGGACAACAGTACAGAGTCAGGATGGTCTGATCAGACACCATGAGCACACACTGGAGCAACCAGACAGGGGAAAGACCATCTGTGGCCTGTCGCAAACCGTTTACTACCGGATTTTCCCCGCTGTCTTTTAACTCCATTTCTGCAGCAGAGCAGAACAGGTTGCCAATGGCTGCGGGATGCTTCCCAGATGCTGTTGTCTGATCACACCCTTTAAATCTGCCCAGCATTCGCACCTATGTCAAGTCCAATTGTGTGTCTGATCACAGCCTAAATGAAGCTGGAAGAATGCCCTCTTTTTATAGCTTGCTTCTCCAGCAGTAATGCTGGATCCAGAGTAACCCCCTCAGCTCTTACCTGAGTCAGTGAGTCTCAGCTGGACTCCATTAAATGTGGGAAGCCATGAGATCCTTCAAGACCGCTGCCTTCCCTGACAAACATTCCTCCCATCTTGTCAGGATCCAGTTTCACCGTGTTCTCCTTTAGGCTCTTAACTGCTGCAGGAAGGGACTGGTTCAGGACCTCTGCAGCATCACTGAGCGATCTGGATAAGAAATGTAGAGCTGGATGTCATCAGCATATTGATAACAGCCTACTCCAAGCCCACAAATGATTTCCCCTAAGGGCTTTACATACCTGAACAGACCAATGGTCTGACTCAGTGCCAGGCAGGTTTGTGTGTTGAAAAGAACTGCGTTCAAAACAGTTCCACAAAGGGATTCAGTAGGGAGTCACTTGCTGCTCTTCTCACAGTTTCCCCTGCAGAATATAGTCATTGTGGTTCCTAGGACTGAGCGTTCAAAAGCCAGAGGCTTTTCAGAGGGAGGAGAGAGGGGGTGGCGGGGCATGATCCATCCAAAATGAAGCACTTTTCAGGCTCATTGACACTGAGACGAGGGCTATGTCGAATTTTCCCAAAGAAATCGACGGGCACTTTTGAAATGCTTTCACTTTTCTTGGAAAGTGCTCAAAGCAGTTAGCACTTTTAGTAGTCCTCAGAACAATGGTAGGTAGAAGGGAGCCCTGCATCCATATGACGATTCCTTCTGGTTGCGCAGTTTGAGTTTCACAATTGTGTCGTTTGTTCTCCTTTGGCCTCATAAACCGTACATAATGACTTCTAAAAATACAAGAATCCCCCCAAACAGAAACCAGATGGTCCGAAGACGTAACACCTTTCCCTTATTTCCTCCAAAGAAAGGAAAATGTCAGTAGCATTTTCACATGGTAATCCTTGCGTCTTAAAATAAACCAACATGTTATAGTGGCTATCAGTAATAGTGGAGGCCCTACTGCTGCTTCTGTTTGTGAGGGGTAAATTGATATGACATAATGCAGAAAGCCTTGCGAAAGCCAGCGCTTGGAAAGCTGAAAAGGATATCTGCAATGCATTAGCCTGTGAAAATGGAGCTGTCTATGTTTTTAAAAAGTTCAGATCCACAACTTCCAGGAGAAAAGGAATCCAAGTCGTTTTTCAGGCCAACATCTGCCACCGATATCAGCAGCTTTCGGTCAGTGGATTAGTCAAAAGAGTGTCTGCATTATTAATCTTAAATGATATCAAGTTAATTGGGGGGGGGGAGTAGGTCTGTCTTGTAGCTGGCCTTGGAAATAATGGTTTCTCTTTTACTTCCCCCATGTCCATTCGTATGTTGGTTCACCATCTTTCACAGCTGATACGTTATAATTTGTTTGCATTTGTACAACACCCCTCCCACCTTCTGACTGCGATAAAAAGACTCAGAGATCTCCATTACTATTCATGTCTAATGAAAGTGAGCTTAGACTCTCAACAGCTGATACCCTAAAACATGTTGGTTTACAGTGCCACTGTTCTACTGCAGACCAAACACAGCCACCCTCTGAAACCAGGGATCATTTCGAGCAGGAGCTCGCGGGAGCTCAGCTCCGGGAGTTGGTGCCAGCCCCCCCCCCCGGAGGAATGCCTGCATGTGTCATGGCTGCAGCAAAATGAGCCCGTCCCCTGGAAAGGTCCTTGTTCCTCTGACCAGCTTTCTGAAGGCTTCAGCCACTACTGAAGCTATCCTCCCAGAATAGTGGTATTTCTGAGGCTTGGATTAGTAACTGTCCCCTCTCTGCCATCGCTTTCTTTCTTTCTTTCTTTCTCTCTCTCTCTCTCTCTCTCTCTCTCTTGCCTTCTGACATACTTCCATGATGTCAGGTGGTTTAGCATATGCAAATAAGTTATGCTAATGAGTTATGCTCCTGCACCTCTTTTTCTATGAAATGACCCCTGTCTGAAACTATATGTCGTATGGCTTTATACATAATATACTGTGTATCTATTCATAGAGTCTACCTTTAAGAATGAGATTGTGGCTCAGTGGTAGAGGATCAGCACTGCATGCAAAAGGTTAATGTGCATCACCAGTTTAAAAAGATCAGATCATAAGAAAGACCTCTACCCGAGACCCGGGGGAACCACTGCCAGTCAGAGTATTTGTATTTATTTACTTCATTAATATCCCCCCTTTCTCCCCAATGGAGAAACAAAGTGACTTACTTCATTCTCCTCTCCATTTTATCCCTACAACAACCCTATGAAGTAGGCTCGTGTGACTGGCCCAGTGTGTGACTTGGCCCAGTGTGTGACTGGCCCAAGGACACCCAGCAGGTTTCCATAGCAGAGTGAATATTGCTGACCTTGATAGATCAATGGGCTGATTCGGTATAAGGCAGATTTGTGTGTACATCATATATATATATGTTTGGGGGGGGGGGGGTAGGGATGGGCACAAACTGGCTCACGAACCCCTGTGATGAATTTTGGCCAGTTTTTGGTTCATGAACTATAGCCCGGCCACAAACCTCTATGAACTTTTACAGCAGTTTGTGGAGGTTTTTGAGTTTACGGGGAGCAAAAAGCAGGAGTTTAAACCCCTGCTTTCTCCTCCCTGCGAAAGCCATCAAAATAGTCCCTGAGAAAGCCGCCAAAAGATTTGAAACAGCAGAGCCCCCGGGGGCAGCCTGTTCCTCTGGCTCAGCTGTTTTAGGCTCAAAACAGATGAGCCTGCTCCTGCAACTCAGCTGTTAAAAGGGGCTGTTTAAAGAAAGTCCCTTTAAACAGCTGAGCCACACAGAGCAAACTGCCCAAGAAAGCTCCTTTCAGCAGTTGAGTTTGCTCTGCATGGCTCAGCTGTTTCTGACCTTGACAGCTGAGCCGTGGGTCTCCCACAGTTCAGTTGTTTAGACTGGAAACCGCCAAGCCATGGGGGCATCCTGCTCAGCTGTTTAGAGCCCAAAACAACTGAACTGCGGGAGTAGGCACAAACCTCACAAACCTGGTTTAGTTCGTATGCAAGCCAACTGGGCTCATGGAGTTCATGCTTTGGTTTGTGGTAGCCCACGAACCATGAACTGAACCACATTTTGTGGTTCGTGCCCATCCCTATGTGTGTATACCCAAAAAACAATATTCTATTTATCTGGCGGGTTTTTATCCTTTTATCCATTCTCTTCTTCACAGAACAAACCTGTGAGCTAGCTTAGAGTGGGAAAGAGTGAGTGGCCCAAGGTCAACCAGCAAGCTTTATGGCAGAAAGCCATTCCAACATTTGAAGAACGTAATCATGTTTCCCCTCAGTCTTCTCTTTCTGAAAGATAAACATATCCAGCTCTTTCAACCTTTCCTTGTAGGATTTGTTTCCCAGAGCCTCCAATATCTTCATTGCTCTCCCCCAAACTTGTTCCATTTGCGTACATCTTTCTTAAAGTGTGACACCAATAACTGGACCCAGTACTCCAGATGAGCTCTGACTAGCACAAAATGAAATGCAGATATTACTTCTTATGATTTGGAGGCTATGCATCAACCCAGCCAAAACTCACATTAGCCTTTTTTGCAGCCACATCACACGGCTGGCTCATGTTCAGCTTGTGATCAACCAAGGCCTTTTTCCTAAGTTCTAATGCTAAGCCAGTTATCTCCCATCCGATAGATATGCATCTGTTAAATTTCATTTTGTTAGCTGTCTGGCAGAATGAAACCACTCAGCTGCTGAATCAAATGCAACAGGGAATATGAAATGGAAGATGTTCAAGATGGCCTTTCCTCCTTCAGCTGTAGCAATCTGTGTCCCTTGAGTTCAAAATCCACAGAAAGGCATCTTTATTAATGTTCTCCAACCTACAAACATTTCAGTTGAACAAAGCTATCTGTGCATTAGCTTAAAGATGAACAATTACTCAAATAAAAGCACCTTTAATCGATTTATAAGAGCCCATGCAACATTACTTTGAAGGCAACATCTCATGATTTTTAACAGCCAGCAAGGACCTTCTAAACAAAATATGAGTTGCTCAGTTTAAAGTACAATTTTAACAGGGAATAGAAAATACCGCTCTGGCCATGCAGTCTCCAAAAATATCTCCACCGTAATTGCCAAAATGATATTTTGTGGTTAGCTGCTGCATTCTTTGGCATTCGACATGCAGTCGTTGAGCTGCCACAATTTTCAAAACACCAGCTCCAATGTCTTCTACAGCCCAAGTGGTGGTTGAGATTCCTATACCCATTGCAGCGTCATGCTTAATTTTAAAAAGCTGAGGAGAGGTGGGTTAAAAATCTACCCACAAATTCCTGATTGCTCATATAAAGAAGGACAAGGGAAAGTGGCCATGTTGATTCTGGAGAAAGCCCATCACTGGGTTTATCCACACAAAATGCCTTCTTTCATGGCTGGAAGCTGTTCAGAATCTGGTCCAACCAATTTCTCAATTCCCTTGACCTGTATGGAAGCAGGACAAAGATCTGGATTAGGTAGAAAGGAGAGAAAGTAGCCTTTTAAGCAATGCTTCGTTCTGCATCCCTGGTCCTCCATAATCTTTGAAAAGTTATCAGACTATTAATGCTAATGCCATGATAAGATGGAACTTAATAGTGGGTTGGATCCAGATAAGCTCAGAGATCTCAGATTCTCTCCTCTTTCTCCTCCACACAGCTTCCATTTGTGGCCCAAGGAATGTTGATTCCTGGAACTGGAGGGGCAGGGGGGACCCACATGCAGCTTTGAGGGTTTGTGTGGAGGCTGTAAAGATAGGAAGATGGGCAACATTACTCCCCTTTCCTTCTTCCATCCATGGACTGGACAAAATCTGTCATTCTGTCCAAACAGTGCATGCGTCTGATGCAGCAGCAGTAGTTTTCTCAAGGCAAAAACCTGTAAAATTGATTGGTTGACTGATCCTCTAAAGCTGGATTCTGATCCAAGGCTGATTTGGCAAGGCACCATGATGGCTCAGAAAACCAACATGCGCATTATAGGTAGTGATAGAAGGAGGGCCAAAAAAATGAAGAAAAGTGGCACCAATGCTCTTAATGAAACCAGAAACAATGTGGTGGAACTGATACAATGTGCACAAGATGGGAAGTGACAGAATTACTTCCTGAGCCTCACAATGGTCATGATGGCAAAAGGAATCTCGGTCATCTCCATTGGGGAAGAACAGCAAAATCAAGGTAGTGGCAGTCATAGAATGCCATGGGAAGAGTGTTGATGTTCCATCCAACATAGTGGTGAGGGATCTGCCCCAGGAAAATGGGAAATAAGCCCTCCAGGAAACAAGTATCAACAGACTTCTGTGCAGCAATCAGGAGAGGTTACCAACCTCTCCGTAGGTCTTTAGGTTCTCCTAGTTTTACTACTGATCTCCATATTGCAGAGACTAGTTCCCTTAGAAGAAATGGAAATTTCCCCTCCCTTCCCCAAACTCTGCCCTCCCAACCACCACCATCATCCAAACCTCCCAGAATTTTCTAAGCTGGAGTTGGCAATCTTAAATCAGGTGGTGCATTTACCCATGAATTAAGGGGTACCTTTTGGTCTTGGATATCAAGAACCAAGGTGGGTGGATGGTGAGCCAGTAAAAGGTGGATATTATTGCTGGAAGCCCATGGATGAAGAAGGCCTTTACGAGCCTGCCTAGACATCGGGCTGCCAGGTCCCAACTGACATGGGATGGCGGGGGGGGGGGGGACTCACCAGGAGAGGGAGGGAGAGCCAGGCTATGTCGCTGGTGACATGACAACATCCACTCCAGCCTATTCCTGGCAGTGATGTCATCATGTTGGGATGTCCCAGCAGTGCTCTAGTATTGGGGCAAAAATTCTATGGTGAAAATGGCTTCTACCATACAGTTTTTGCCCAAATACCATAGTGTCACCCAGACAGTGCAGATGTGATAACATCACTTCCAGTACACATCAGAAATAACATCACCACATTGATGGTGACATGGCCTGAAGTCCCCCCCCCTCAAGCCAGCTGATCGGGGAGTGGGTCCTGGGGGGAACCCCCCTCCAATGGGGGCCTGGAAACCTTACATAGACATCAGTTATAACTTGAGTCTTCAGAAGAATCTCGGAACACAACTCAGAAGATGTTTCTACAAGCTGTACTTTTTGAGGCCACAACAGAACAAAACTTTGTCACAAATGATTCTAGAGTATTGTCTCCAAGCTGTGGACTCTGTGCCTCCTTAGAGAAGCAGAAAGCTGATGGTGCATGTGATGTTTAAAGAAATCTACCTTGCTACAAGAAAAATATACATTTTTCTATATACATAAATGGCCAAATCTATTTTTTAAAGAGTTTACTTTTCCTCAACTCGATTATTAACAGTGAAAATAAATATAGGAGCAACTTAAATTTGATTCTAGGTCTGTTTAGTCTTCCTTAATTTCCAGAATCATGGAAAGAGACATGCAGGGAAAAATGCCAACATCTATGAAGATTTTCTTTTCACTGAGTCCTTAGAAAATCTCAACAAGAGAGAAACATATGGAAATGGGTCACAGGAAGCACACATCAGATAAACACAGGAAGTAATTATTCAGCAGGAAAGGTTGCAGGAAATGGGTTGTTTTTCTTTCTTCCCTGGTGTTCTTTCAGTCTTAGGACATCAGCCGTGATGAAGGAAATAGGTTTGTAATTGCAGGGCAGCTATTATTTATACAGTGTTAACACCAAATGTCATTCATATAGTATTTACATTGTCTAAGTAATCAAATATTCCATGAAATTGGGGTGTACTCCATTTTCCAAAGCTATACAAAATAACATAAAGTCTGCCTTCTGCTGAAGAAGACAAAGTAGACCCAGTAAGATGCTCATGGGCCATTTCTAAATATGCAGAAATTATGTGAACATGCAATATCCTATATGTTTTAAAAAGTATAAAAGAAAGGAAAAGGCGGGGGGGGGGGTTTTCCTGGGGGAACGTGCCAAAACAGAGTTCCGGAACCTCTTTGACAAAATTCTTTTTAAAATCTTTAAAAGTTTGTGAGTGCTTACTGTTTAGTATACAGATTGAAAACTTCATTTCCCTCCTAAGAGTTCCAGCACATCTTTAAAAAAAAAAATCCCTGGGAAAAGGTAACAACCAAATCTTGGAAAAATCAAAATTTGAACTTTTTTTTTGCAGGCTTTGCTTAAGCAGATAACATCTGCAGATAGTTCAAAACTGAAGGAATTACAGTTAATATTTCTGCTACAGATGTCTTCAGTATTCAGAATTCCAGGCTTAGAAGAAAACTCTTGGCAACTCATAATATTCATGTACAAATGTTCTTCCAGCTTGTACTGCAAGGACTCCCCCTCTATCCCTTTCTCCTCCAGTTTGGTGTAGTGGTTAAGTGCGTGGACTCTAATCTGGGAGAACTAGATTTGATTCCCCACTCCTCCACTTTCACCTGCTGGATGACCTTGGGCAAGCCATAGCTCTGTACCAGCTGTTCTCTCAAGGACAACTGTCTCAGAGCTCTCTCAGCCCCACCTACCTCACAGGGTGTCTGTTGTGGGGAGGGGAAGGGAAAGGAGTTTGTAAGATGCTCTGAGACTCCCTTGGGTAGTGAAGGGCAGGGTATAAATCCAATCTCTTCTTCTTCTCTCCAGTCTCCCACCAACCCCACTTACCTGGCTGCTTCTGTGGCTGTTGAAGCTGCAGGTGGCAAGCAGATAGGGGGGAGGTCCTTCTTTCTCCCTACCTTTCCCTCATTCACACACACCTTGGGGCTCTTTAGCTTAGAGAAAGGACAACTGAGGGGTGACATGATAGAGGTTTACAAGATTATGCATGGGATAGAGCAGGTAGAGAAACAAGTACTTTTCTCCCTTTCTCACAATACAAGAACTCGTGGGCACTCCATGAAATTGCTGAGCAGTCAGTTTAGAATGGATAAAAGGAAGTACTTCTTCACGCAAAGAGGGATTAACACGTGGAATTCACTGCCACAGGAGGTGGTGGCGGCTACAAGCATGGATGGCTTCAAGAGAGAGTTAGATAAACATATGAAGCAGAGGTCCATCAGAGGCTATTAACCACAAGGTATAGATAGAAACTCTCAATCTGGAGCAAGTGATGCACTGTTTCAGTCAGTCAGGAGGATGCAGAGAATAAATGGAAATAAGTCTAAAGAAGTAAGCAGTGACTCACAAATGCTCATACTCTACCACAATTTTGTTAGTTGTTAAGGTGCTACCGGACTCTTGCTCCCTTACACTAATAAAGACTGTAAGCTGTGCTGCTAGGGTTCTCCCCCCCCCCCCCCGTTAGAACTAGAAAGGGGGTCTTTCTCTCTCTCTCTCTCTCTTTCTGGCTCTTTCACTCCCCCTCCCTCTCTCTGAAGAAGTGTGCCCACACACAAAAGCTTATACCTGGAATAAAACTTTCTTGGTCTTACCAGTGCCACAGGAGTCTCCCACTCCCTCCCTCCCTCCCTCCCTCTTTACTGGAGTCTTACTCCCTTCCGCTAATATAGATTGCAAGCTGTGCTGTTAGGTTACTTCCCCTCCCCCCATTCTGTTAGAACTGGAAAGGGGGATCTCTCGCTCTCTGAAAAAGTGTGCTTGCACATGAAGTTGTACCTGAGATAAAACTTAGTTGGTCTTAAAAGTGCCATGAGACTCTGTCTCTCTCTGGCTCTTTCCGTCCCCTCCCCTTCCTCCCCAAGGAGGAAGAGGAGAGGGAGGAGCACTCAGTCAATCAAGGGAAGGGAGGCTTGGCTTTCTTTCTCTCCTCTGTGAAGTGGAGAGGTGAGAACTGGGCAAAAGCGAGCTGCAATGCAGGAAGCAGAGGACAGCCAGTTGCTCTCAGACTGGATATAGGGTTGCCAGCCTCCAGGTGGGGCCTGGGGATCTCCTGCTTTTACAACTGATCCCCAGCTGAAAGAGATCAGCTCCCCTGGAGAAAATGGCTGCTTTGGAGGTGGACTCCATGGCATTGTACCATGCTGAGGCCCCTCCCCTCCCCAAATCCCACCCTCTCCTGGCTCCACCCCCAGAGTTCCCAGGTATTTTCCAAGTAAGACTTGACAACCCTAGCTGGATAGGAGCCCTGCAGGCTGTATGGAGCCCACGGGCTGTATGCTTGACAACACTGGTCTAATTAATGTAAATACTGCTGAAAGAGTATTTTAGTCCACTTATGGGGAAGCTGTGGTGCATTCTCTAGTGTTCAAGGTTTATTGAATGTTTTCTTTTTGAGCTTACCCTACCTCTTGTTTTTCTGTCTGCTTTGTGTTAGGATGTGCTAGTGCTTGTACTCTGCAGGCCACTCTGTTGTATCAATGGCCTACAGTCAGTTATTGTCTTTTTTGCAAATCCTGTTGCAGTAAAAATCATTGAAAGCAAACTCCAAAGTGTGGATTGGATGATTTATTGAACTCTGTAACAGCAATCACATGACATCCCAATGGTTGGAAGCATATAGAGGGTGTAATGACTTGGGGTGGCTTGAGTAGATACTAAAATATTTTGGGTGGGGTGGGACCCCAGGCCCTCCCCACCCCCTCTCTCATTCCAGTGCCAGTGTCCTCACAATAGTAGTATATATTTATTTGGGGGTTAATTGAGGACTACTGCCCACACCCTCTTCCCCATCATAGCACCAAGCACCTCTGTGAAAAGGGCCAAATAAATGTTTTGTGACTGGCCTGTCAGTTTTAGGCACTCTGAGGTCTTCCCAGTTCTGCCACCTGCCCAGAGCCAATGTGATTGCAACCCTTGTGGCTACAAAGGATGTTCAGGACCATCCTATGACAAATGTGGCTTACTGGGACATTGGGATACTGAGATACAGTTTTTTTCTGGTTGAGTCGGAGCAGAGAGAATGCTTGTAACGGCCAGACTACTTTAGACATTAAAAGCCATTATTTTTTCTGCAAGGTTCCTAACTTTTTAGATTATAGTAATGGTAAAGGTTTCCCTTGCTTGAAAGCCAGTCGAATCCAACTCTAGGGTGCGGCGCTCATCTCTTTTTCCAAGCTGAAGAGCCAGCACTGTCCAAAGATGTTTCCATGATCATGTGGCCAGCATGACTAGATGCCAAGGTGCACGGAATGCTGTTACCTTCCCACTGGTGGTACCTATTTATCTACTTGCAATTTCTTGCTTTCAAACTGCTAGGTTGGCAGGAGCTGGGGCCAGAGTCAGACTGGTGAACTACTGATCTTCCGGTCTGCAGTTCAACGTCTTATCCACTGAGCCACCTTTTTTAGATTATAAGAGAGCCTTTTTAAAACTACAGATCTTTTGCCTGCCCTGTAGCTTCCAAATAACCCTGAAAGACTATGAACAAGAACCGTCAACCAGTGTGCACACCAAACAATCCACATCCACTGAAGCAACTGGAGAGACTGCAAGATCCCTAACCTACCTGAGAATTCTGAACCTTCTCTGTCTCAAACAGTAGGTAAATGTCTCTTTCTTTCTCTGTGCCTCTCCTTCTCTCTCCAAAGGTTCCAAGGGCCCTAATTGTCCAGTGCTGGCTTTCTCTACAGACCCACCAGAGGGACTGGCGGGTATGAGAAAGGGAACAGATGTCGCTCTCTTTCTCATAGGGGGAGAGGTTGAAGAATGGCTTGGTAAAACTCATGGTCCTCCTGATGATATCACCTGAGAGTAACATAGGCTTCTGGGTCTTTCAGGATTGTGATAAAAAAAATCAATCTGTTGTTGCCAAATTCTTGGCCTAATAACTCTGTTTCCTAATTGGTTACCGAATAGTTTCAGCCATCTCCAGTTGGCCACAACCTTTAGTTAGGATTGCCATCTTCCAGGTGGAAGATCTCCTGGATTACAACTGATCTCCAGATGACAGAGATCACGTCACTCAGAGAAAATGGCCACTTTGGGAGGCGGACTCTATGGTGGACTCTATGGCCACTTTGGGAGGCGGACCCCATTGAACTCCCTCCCCTCCCCTCCCCTCCACAAACCCTGCCCTTCTCAGGCTCCACCCCCAAAATCTCCAGGTAGTTCCCAACCCGGAGGTAGCAACCCTACCTTTAGTACTGAATGGCATTTTGCACAGTAAGAAATCTAAGCCAGAGGGGGCAGGGGTTGTAGGGCTTTGCTCTGATGAGCCACTTCTTAAAATTGTGATTGTTTTGGTAAGATGTGTGACATTTTGGGGATGCAGGGTCCCACGTCTCCAGGGAGGAAGTATGGATGAGAATCGAAAAGATTTACAGTCATGCATTTTTGAACTAATTAAATAACAATAATTAGCAAGGTCCATGGAATATTTAGTAGTCAGAAGAGAGGATTTAAGAGGCTGCATTTCCCCTCCCTCCCAGCTTCACTTTGGGCTATCTGTTTCCAGAATTCTAACTCTAGCCTCTAGCTATCTTTTAAAGATTCTATAGACCTTTTGCCTCTGGGTCCTGTGTGTGTATTTATGACTTTTCAGAAACTTTTCTCTCTATTCCTGCATTTGCTCAGCTTCAAAATCAATATCAGTAGCTTGTTAGGCAAGTGGGCAGAGAGAACAGGCATAAGCATCTGGTTATGATAAATTAACTAAGAACAAAAAGCAACAGCGACCGCTACTTTCGCCGCCTCATTATCTGATTTTTCCCCCTTTGGCTTGATTGATTTCTTTAAATGTAACAAACAGGAAATTTTTTATGTATGGCCCACTGGAATTCTGTGACACAGTTGACTAGCATTCTAGAATATATTCTTTCAGACCATGGGTCTGAAGCTATAGATTTCGTATGCTAGATGTGATTGCCCTAGCAAGATTTATAGACTGAAATGCATCAAAACGTGGAACAGTTACTACTTGCAAATGTTAAGATGTAGCAAGAAATCTTTACTCCATGCCAAATCCTTGCAAAGTCGATTGTTTAAACTCTGTGGATTTGAAGAGGTGGTAAAAAAAAATCATCCTTAAATTCTCATGTTTCAAATTAATTTGAAGGAGGCAACTTCCATTTGTAATATAACGGGCTACCACAGCTCAAGTGGGAAGCAAAATCAGTTCTTCGTATATCAGTCTGCTTTTGCCCCTCTGGTACCAATTACAGGCCCTTCTTGCTTACAGTAATCCGGGATTGCTTTCAACATTCAGGGTATCCATTTCTTTCAGTCCACATATGCCTTATATGCACGTTCATAAACACACAGACTCACAAAGTAGTGGGGATGTGATTACACATACAGTTGTACAGAGATTGCTTTTGTACGGTGTTTTACCAACATACAAAAGCACCTTTGCACATCAGTAAACATCATACCAAAAAATCTTGATGCAGTCATCAATTTGATAATTTATTCATTTAAATATATTTATCCCACTTTTCTCTCACAGATCAGGACTCAAAGCAGCTTATGGCTAAGAAATGAACAACTTGCTAAAGCCAAAATAGAGCAATGAAACAAAGAGATCATCCAGGAGGTATAGCTGAGCAGGTGGAAGAACTCAGCAATTAGAGGGGAAAGGTCAGGTGAAATCAGGGGTAAAATTTCTGAGGTAATGCAAATAAATAACTCTGAGGTAAAACAGTATATGCACAACTTTAGTTCATGTGCTTTTCAGGCTATTGTGTTTCATAGGCTTTTCCCAGTGAGTTGGGAACTTCAAGGTGAGAGGCTTTTGCTCCAGTGTTTCCCCCAAACACTCCAGTCCACTTTCTTTGAATATTCACTGATTCTTTTGGTTTCCAGAAGGCTATTACACTTTTTCTAGTACCCATACCCCTTCTTTTGAAACATCAGTACTCGTCTTGAGTTTTGAACTGACTCTTAAGGTTACTACAGGCAGTTTCTAACCACACTGGACCAGGGATCTCTCCACACTTCAGAGCTGACTCCCTGTTTGACTGGAAAGGGAATTTTCTTCTATCTTTAGACGATCTATCCTCTTTCCTTGGCCCAAATGGGAGTCTCCACCTACTTCCCAAACTTTCTTACCAACTTCCCCTCAGTTCTCTATCTGTGTTAAACTGCTCTCAGCAAAGGCTGAAATCAGACTCAACTCAGTCAAGGCAGAAATCAGACTGACTCTCTCCTTAGCATGCAGCTCTCAAGACTTTCTCTGTTCAGCTGATGCTAACCAATCAGATTGCTTGGACCAGCCTGTCATTCAAGGCTCTCTGCTTCTGTGAAGAATTAACCTTCACAGTCTTTTAGCTCTTCGTACAGCACTTCTACGCTTTTAAAAGTGCAGTCCATTATAGAGGCAAAGGGAAAACTGAATACTGTCACAAACTATGCAGAATTTCCAGAATTAATTTTGCACTGGAAATGCAGACACCAGAAAGATGATGCAGAATGAAAGTCCAGACTATTAAAGGAACATAATCTGCCAACCATCTCATGGCCTTGATTGACATGCATGATCTAGATTGACATGCATGGCCTTGATAGCATTTCCTTACTTGTCTATTTTTATTTAAGAGCATTTTGATACATTATTTATTTATTTTAAATACTGATATCCTACTTTTCTCCAGAAACTGGACTCAAAGTGGCTTCCATACCAAATATTAAAACCATCTATTGGAATTAAAATATGATACAAACATTGTAAGTTTAGGCCAACCAGGTCCACAAGATCCTCCACAGAGAGCCTTCAAGCCACTAGTCCACCCTAGACATCACAATCAGACTGTTTCAAAGGCTCATTGGCACAGCTCTGCTTCTTGGACTGCTGAGTAACCTTCAGATTTGCTCAGGCAAACATTACGTAAGGCTGGAGCAGCAGCAGCAGCTAAGGCCATTATTTAGTTTTGTAAAATGAGGTAACAAAACTGCAGTCTGGACTGTGTCACTGCAGACAGCAGGCGATTGGGGAGTCATACTTTGCATGCTCCTCCCTTCAGGCTACCACATGAGGTAGAAAAGTTGGACACAGCCTTCTTCCCAGTGGATTGCCTAGTTTATTATGTACAGAAAGCATGAGGGCCTCAAACGTAAGGTATACACTGCTCGTTTAACAGAATCCCAAACTTGTTAGCTGTACAGTCCTAGCTTTTCTTTTTTTCTTTTCAAAATTGTGCATGTGCAAAATGACTGCTGATCCAAACCGATCAGCCACTACTAATATTGTTAAGTACACAAACAGTTATTTAAAAAAAAAAACTGTGTATTTATTACTGATGTATATAATTTGTGACTGCTTTTAACTGAATGTTTAAAGAATCCGCAGATTATCAGAGCAATAGCACAGCAAAGAAGGGGGGTAGAACTCAACCAGGCTGCATAAGAACATGCATGCAGAAGAAGCCAGTTGGGCTGTACTGCACTACTGGGAAGGAATACTGCAGTGTTTTGGACTGTACTGTGGGTGAGAACCTGTGGATCAGTGGCAGGGTTTTTTTTTAAGGTCAGGTAGTAGGTGATGTGAAAGACTTCAACCTCAACCCTAAAGAGCAGCTATCAGAGTAGACAATATTGACCTTGATGGACCAACTGTGTGATTCAGTGTAAGGCAGATTCATGTGTTCCTGTATGGGTTCAGTAAAAGAGCGTGGTTTGGGAAGGGGAGGGACTTCAGTGGGGTATAGTGCCATAGAGTCCACCCTCTGAAGCAGCCGTTTGCTCCAGGTGAACTGATCTCTGTCACCTGGTGGTCAGTTGTGATAGCAGGAGATCTCCGGCCACCACCTGGACGCTACCAGCCATAATACAGTGAGATGAAAAACCTATTTTTAAAAAAGGCTCCTTGTTCACAGCTGACAAAACAGGACATAAGCAGAACCGATGGATGTTCGAGCACCCCTAATGAGAAAAGGGAGTAATGTTATCTTTATCAGTAGCAGACTCCATCGGGAGGTCTGTTGGATCTAACCCTTCTGCTAGAAAAACAGGTAAGCCAGATGGGAACCAGGGCCTTTTCCCAACTTCATTTCAGCAGAAGAATGTGTCATCTTTTTAAGACTCCACTGACCTACCTGTGGTAATCTATGCTCCAGGAGCCTCAAGACTGGACTACTCTAACATGCTCTGGATAAGGCTGCTCTTGAAGATAACATAGAAGCTACAGAATACAGCACCTCAGCTCTTGACAGGGGAGCTTTCTCCGCAACAGAATCTGCACTGGAACGGGCTTCCAGAGGACATGAGGAGATTGTGAACCTTGCAGAGGTTTGGGAGGCTCTGTAAAGCAGAGTTTTTGTTTTTCATTGATAACTCATGGGTGAAGGTTGTGACTTGCCCCCTTTTATCTATTCTTTCTGCTCATTATCATATTGCATTTGGTTTGGTTTTTTTAAAATTTATGTAAACTACTTTGAATGCCATTGATCAAGGAGAAAGGTGGTATACAAATATTTTAAATAAATCAAACTGCAGTAGATAAGATCTGACTGTATTATTTGGTTGTGTGCACTTTACAAAAAATCATTTTAATTGTGGTTCTTTTTTATTTTTGTTATATGCCAAAATTTTGGGAGGTTGTTTTCATTTTTGTAGTTATTTTCAGACACAGTTTTTGGATTCAGGAATTTCAGTGTCTCAGAATCAGCTGTTTACTGGGGTCAAGTTCCTCTGTCTCCTGCCTCCATATTGGATCCCCAAAACCTGTAATGAAAATTATGACCCAAAGTTTCAGGAGTGTTTTGGCGTCCTTTTGACTACCTGCTTGCCAACCTGAAACAGCTCATTTCAGGTATATTTTCATATGGGGAATATCCCAGCACATCTTTCTTCTCTGAAAAAATCATGTGCTACAAGTCCCATCTTCTTCTCTGCTATTCTTCCCATCTTCTGCTCCTCTTACGAGATTTCCCCACAAGATCCAAGGCTGTGTTTACTTCCAAAATCTGCCTAAATCTTCAATGCTCCTCCTGTTTGCTTTTGCTCATAAGTCTCCTCTTGCAAAAGCTCAGAGCTACTGAAATTAGAAGAAAGGGGAAGGAACGGTTGAGCCTTCTAGGAAATAAGACTGGGATATATATATATATATATATATATATATATATATATATATATAATTTATTTATTTTATTATTTAGATTTCTATCCCACCCTCCCTGCCACTCGGCAGGCTCAGGGCGACTGACAACACAATTTCTATACAATAAAATTCCATAAAAACTACCAACAATATAAAAACATACAGTACAAACTTTAAAATACAATACAAGATGGTGATCTTCAACACCCTTATCCGAGTGGTGTCAGCCGGCTTCTTCAGACTTCTGAACTTCCAATTTGTGGTGCAGATGCTCCTGACTGGCAGACTTTGATGGTCAGGCCAGGGGTAGGTAGGTAGGTAGGTAGGTAGGTAGGTAGGTAGGTAGGTAGATAGATAGATAGATAGATAGATAGATAGATAGATAGATAGATAGAGATATATTGATGCAGGCTTCTTGGTACCTAATTAGTATGTGTTATGTTTGCTGAACATTAACAACAAGACATAAAATGTTTTTTCTTGTCCTCAGTGCATGCAAAATCTTTAGTCAAATGACAGCATAGATTTGCAGTGGATACACTGGGGCTATTGGAACACCCCCCTCCTTCGCAGCAGTTAAATGTATAGGAGTGGAACAAACAAATCCAAAGATGCCTTGGGCAACAACCGGGTTGATAGTTTATTTTCCTACAGTTCTGTTTCTCTCTTGTGTTTGGCTGTCATGGATAAAATAATCAAAAGACACTCACATTCAAGTGTGCACGGAATGAAAAGAATGAAAGAAGAGGGGTTTTCTTTCCTGTGCACTCTGACCTTTCAGGAGCAGGCAGAACTTTGACTGGGGGCTTCTTGATCTCTGTTCTGTTGAGCCTTGTAGTGAAACACCTGGGACTGCAGAAAGGCTGAAAATGTTGTATTTATCTTCAGAGGTTCAAGCATTGTTCCCCTCCTCCCAAGCAGTCCATCAGGGTTTCCAGCTCCAAGTAGGAAAGTTTCTGGAAATTTGGGGGGTGGAGACTAGGGAGGGGAGGGTTTGGGGAGGGTAGAGACCTCAGCAGGGTATAACGCTGTATTGTCCCCCCTCCAAAGCAGCCATTTTATCCAAGGGGACTGATCCCTGTTGTCTGGAGATAAGTTGTAAATTTGAGAGAGCTCCAGATCCCATCTGCAGCATGGCAACCCTGCATTCATCAGTTTTCTTTGGCCCTGCCTGACTATTGCAGGTCAGGCCTGGTGTCTTTGGTGTCTCTATTCTTTCTAACCAGCTGCACTCCTCAGTTTCTTACCTCTCCCCAGTCCTTCCGCTTCCCAATCCTGAAAAGTAGGATTGGATGAATGTCATTCCTTTGGCTGAGGACAGACTTGAAGTCTGCCGCGCCTCTGCAGCACGGCAGACTAAGGCGGGGGGAATTGCCTCCGCCACACAGTGTTCGCACGCCGCCAGAAGGAAGCCGCCCACAGCGTTCAGACTGCGGGCGGCTTCCTATGGCAGCGTGCGAATGCCATGCGGCTCCCCCTCCCAGCGCGCATTCACACCCGCCTCCGGTGGGTGGAACGCATGCTGCAGCAGCTGGAGCACCACTTTTAAGTGGTGCCCGGCTGCTGCGGGAGGAGCGCGGTGTTGTGGCCCCATCTGCAGATAGCTAAATCCGTGAATTGGGGCCACATGGAAGGTAGAGAGATTTTTTTGCAAAATCAGTGGACTCCCTAGGTTTGCAGAAAAAAAATGATTTAAAAAAAAAAAAAACCAAGGGGGAACTTAAATCCCCTGAAAAGTAACGTAGTAATGTCTGTGTATGCACAGACAACGCTCTTACCTCCTCTGTTGGACATGTCATCATTGCTGACAAAGGAAGAACTGTTGCCACCATCATTGCTAACTGGAGGGGGGGATTCTTCAAGGGCCAGGAGCCACACAGGGCTCACCACCACTGTCAAGAGCAGGGAGGAGAAGCTTCGGCAAGCTCTGTGACCGGCAGCCACATGGGGCTCTCTGCCATTGATCGTGGGGAGCCTTAGTGGTCTTGGCAACCTGGAGCCATACAGGGCTTGCCATACTTGAAGGGGGAGGGATCCTTGGTTGGCCTTGTGGATGGGAGCATTGAGGGGGGAGAATCTGGGCCCAGCATCAATAATGGGGGGATAAAGGGGAGTGGCATCAAGGATCCCCTTCTCTTGGCTGTGGCACTGATGGGGGGGGAGGAAGCTGGGCCCAAAGTGAATAGCAGTGGCTCTGATGGGGGTGAAGCTGCAGCAGGCCTGGTGGCAGCAGCAAGCAATGACTGAGGAGGAAAGCCAGTCCAGCAGCAGAGCCTTAAAAAGCTGTGCTAAGGTAGAGAAGCTGTGGCGGGTAAAAGCCAGGAGTTGTGTTGGGGCCACCAGAGTTGTTAGTGATGGGGTGTACCTTACTGATCCTGGGAATGACAGCGGGCCTGGGAGTAGAGGCTAGGAAGCACTTAGGGCCCAGAGGGGGTTGCGGTAATGGGTGAGATGGGAGCCCCAGCAGCCCCAGCATCAGCAGTGGGGGAGTAGCAGGCCAAAGTCAGGAGCTGGGCTGGGCCTGTTGGAGTTGTTGCTGATAGGGGGAAGTGAAAGCAACATGGCCCCAATGTTGTACTGGTGAGAGGGGGGTAATTAAGACATGGAAAGGAATCTCCCTTGTGAGTATCAGGGGTAGGGTTGCCAAGTCCCTCGAGCTTACCGGGGGGGGGGGGAGTCCTCTGCCATCCGGGAGCTTCATCGGTGGGCGCGCAAAGTGCGCGCACCGGCCGACGTCACCAGAAGTGACATCAACACATTGGGGGCGTTGCCAGGGCGATGCTCTGGCAATCACCCCAAAACTCTATGGTATCATAGAGTTTTGGGGCGATTGCCAGAGCATCGCCCTGGCAACGCCCCCAACGTGCTGATGTCGCTTCCGGGTGACGTCATTACATGAGGGAAATCGTCCAGGCTGGACAACTTCGGGGGCAGGGTTTCCCCCGCCAGCCGAATGCTGGCCGGCGGATCGGAAACCCCTGTAGCGGGGGATCCCCCACCCCCCGGGCTGACTTGGCAGCCCTAATCAGGGGTCCTCACTTGTTTTTCATCTTTTTTATGTGTCAGGTACCCCACAGTGTATCCATGCAAGAATCCACTCTGAATCCAAGAGAACATTGTGCGGATGTACACACGATGGGCATTTTGCCATGGATGTGTTTTATATGTATTTGGCATAGGTTGTTTCCAGAACACTTTCAACATTATAGTATTATAATAGCATATACCCACATGTGTATCCATACCCTCCCACCTCCAGTAATAATGAGGAAAATGTGTGAAAAGAATATGAATGTAGTTCCATTCTGCAGCATGGACAACTCAGATTGGAACAGCAAATTCTAAAAACCATTATATCAGTAAAGAATTCAAAATTATCCCTACCTAGCAGGGGAGAGCCATCTTGCAACTATCTCTACCAGCTACAGAAGATCTAGGCTAAACATTGGTTTCCCATCCTCTTGTGGGCATTTTAGCGAGAGCATGGCCAGAGGCATGAACTTTCAGTGTGAGCTAAAAGTCAAGAACTAAAGAGGTCTTTCCCCTTGGCTCTCAGCCAGTGGCTTGTTGCCTTTGGCCATGAATGCCCTGGGAGATCAGATTCAGAGCTATCCCAGGATGTTACAGTATTATATTTTTGTTTGTTTTGTTTACATTGTATTTTTTATATTTTGTAACCCTCCTTGGGTCACCACCATTGGGAAGATAAGTGGGGTAAAAATAATATTTTTTTAAAAAAAAATCTTCCCTGCAGTTACTCCGAGTTCTGGTCCATTGTACTGGGATTTGTACCCCAAGCCACCTGTACTCCTGCTGGCCATGCTATAGGGTTAAGAACACCCACAACGTAGATCCAGCACACATTACAAAGGCAGCAGTCAGCAAATTGTCCCAGCAGTTATACACAAAATTTTGTCAAGGGTTGAACTCTGATATCATAGAATATCCTGAGATTATTTATTAGTAATAGAATGCTTTTTATAGAAGAAGTTCAAAGTGGAATGCTTTCAAAATAAAAACATTCAAATAGATATGATACAATAAAGCTATACTATCAAAAAGATAAAATAGTAATTAGGCAATAAAATAATCAAGTCAAAAGGGCTAACAGGATTACAGATAAATCAATATGGCCGTTATTCTTTTTGATTCTGCATGCTGTCATTGTCATTGGATTCAGTGTATATCATTTTTGTACTATTGGTTCTTTCTTTTCATTTTGCACCATTTGCATGCTATTTTAGACAATTTCATGCCATTTATATGCAGTTCACTCACAATAATATCAAAAAATGCATACAATTTTGCAGGGTAAAGGTGTAAGAAAACAGAAAATGGCACAAGGTCAATATAGAATGGAAGAAGGGATTTTAGTCTTCTTCAGTGACAACAGCCATTTTTTTTAGCAGAATACAGTTTGTTTTAAATATGTGGAAGCCATTTTCAATGACAGCTAGGTTCGGCAGCCAAAGACTGGCAGTGAGTGGGAGGGGGCAGGAACAGGGGAATGATGTTGTGCCACTCTGCCACCTACCCAGAAGTGACATCACATTGCTGGAATGATGTCAATGCCGTGGTCTAGGATATTTGGGCAAAACGTTATGGTTTTGCCACAGAGTTTTGCCCACGCCCAAAAGATCATATCGACATCACACCAGTGATGGCACTTACAGCTATTCCTGGAAGTGATGTCACATCACCAGTGCAGCACCATTTAAAAATCTTTTCCCCTCCTGTTGGCCCTCAATGAGTAGGTGACAACAAAGAGGGAGATCATCTCTCCCCTGTGGCAATTGCACATTTTCCATAAAATCTGGTTTGGCCATTAAGTAATACAGGGTGACATGAAGTAAAAAATCGATTGTCTGAATATGAAACGTTTTGTCAAGTTCAGTAAATTGTGGCTTGGTGAGTGTTTTGTGTGAGCTACAAAACAAAGAATGTATTTTAAAATACTTACTGACTTTCCTCCCACCAGCTAAAAGAGCAGGCAGAGCACATAATTAACTGAGGCATCTTAAAAGTGAAGCATTCCTAATCCAGATAAACTCTCTTTCCCTCCTCCACCAGTTCCTTTAAACTTGATACGGGACACATCTTTTCTCTTTTGTTAGCATCCCTCTGTGGAAAACAAACACTCTCCTAAAGCTTCCATAATCCACACACAAGCTTTGATTATTGCTAATTTGTCCCTGCATTTGTGTGGCAGAAAAAGTAAGTATCGGATTGTTTTGGAATGTCCTTTGCAAATGCTCGCACAATAAGAATAGCACACGATTTGGCCTCTACAAAAGAGAATGTTTTTTGTTTTCTTTTTTTAACATTCCAGATAATTGACTTAAATATCCTTTGCTTGATGAACTGCTAATTCCATGTTCCTATCCAAAACCATGAAAGCAGTTTGAGAGTCAATTAAGACAGACAGCTTCAGTGTCAGATGCTTTTGCCAAAAGATCCATGGGAACTTCAGAAATTAATCATTTTCTCATGTGGAAAAATCAGCTTCAGTCTTTACAAAGTTGACCTGAACCATATAAAAATTCATACTTAAAAAAAAAAAAACCCATAGAGGGATCTACTGTGATATATCTGCTGACAATTATGACATTTTCTAATTACAGTGGTATCAGTTCTAAATCCTTTGGCTTCGAATAACCTTACTGGCAACTTCCAGGGCTATACTGGTTTTTCACAAAGCTTTAGATGGTCTTGGCTTCATCCACACATAATTGGATGCTGGGCTATCATTGTGCTACAGCAATCATTAACAACTACATATTCCTGTGTGGACAAGACAATCTAGCGGCATAGCACAACCACAGTGTAATGTCCAACAATATGTGGATGCAGCCTTTGTGGCTTTTAGGACTGTTTATCTGGACAGATGACGGTTGCAACCCAGAGGACCTAACTTTATGATCAACAGTATCATCATATCAAGAGAGTCACTTCTTTCCATACTTCTCTCCCCCTGCCGTCCTAGTCATGACACTTGGCCCCTTTCCCTATTACCATTAGGCATAATTAAAACTCTGCTGAAGTTTATAGATGAGGATGCAGGATCTGTCACCAGTAAGTTTTCAGGAAGCCTCATATGAATACATCTGGACATACATTAAGCTACCATACATAGAATCAGATCATTAGTCTATCAAGGGTCCTGTTGTCTATTCAGACTGGCAGCAGCTCTCCAGAACCTCAGGTCTTTCACATCACCTACTACCTGTTTTGGGGTTTTTTTTACCTGGAGGTGTCAGGGTTTGAACCTGGTGTCTTTTGCATGCAAACTAAGATACTCCGCTGATGAGCCAAGGCCTGCCCCCAACTCTCAGGTTTGCCCAGGACACAGCCTGGAAATAATTGAATTAGATGATTGGTGGGTCAGTCCGAGTCCATTATCCAGTGGAGAACTGCATGTTCTGGACTCAACACCAAGCACAGATTTTCACCTGATAATCAATCTCCCAATGCAGTCATCAAGCACCATGTTTCATTGAAAGCTTTTTTTTTTCTCTGTGAAGTTTCATTCCACCCTTTTGTCTCAGCCTTAATACAAAACCCAACTTGCGATAACTAAATTGTCCAAAAGGTTTCTACGGCAGAAAAAAAGAAATCACAGACCAAAGGTGGAAGTTAAACTTTCAGCAGTCAGCTGTTGTGCCCTCCTAAGTCTTACGCCGTGGGAATCAATAGCTGAATTTATCATTTTGGCAAAGCAAAAAAAAATTCTAAAACACTATGAATTTATTCTGTTCTCTCTTTTTATTTGTTTGTTTGTTTAATTTATTTATTTATTAGCTATCATTCCACCACCTGCAGCACCAAAACCTAATGAATACATAAATGATGGACAGATTAGGCATAGATGCCGTTATTCTTCTTACAGCCTTAACCTAGATATATCAGCCTCCAGGTGGGACCTAGGGATCTCCCAGAATTGCAGGCCACCCCCAGACTACAGCAATTAGTTCCCCTGGAGACAATGGATGCTTTGGAGGGTGGACTGTATGGCATTGCACCCCATTGAGGCCCCTTCCCTATCCAGGCTCCACCCCCAAATCTCCAGGAGTTTCCCATCCTGGATCTGGCAACCTTAATAGCCCATCCCCCATGGGTGGCTGAGGGGGGGCAGCCACCCTACCTTAACCCCTTCAATACTCCTCTCTTTTCATTTATCAGAATATCCATTTTGAGGCGAGGTCTGTGCTTGAGAAGGTATGAGAGAAAACTCCAGTGTGTGTGTGGGGGGGGGGGGACCATTGAGAATCTTGCAAGAAGAGCACATTTTCCAGACTCACTTTCTAGAGAACCCTTACCTTCTTTTTACAGATTCAACTTCTTTCAGTGCCCAAAGATTATCCATGAGGCAGGGAGAAGGCCCATTTCACAGCAGCTTGTAGAAAATGAGAACATCAAAAACTCATTTGTAAGCAAGGCAGAATTTGTGTATGTTGAGAGGTTAACAAAATATTTAGCTTGGAGTTTGGCGCTTAAATTCCTGCCCGACTCAGAATGAAAAAGAGCTGGGGCAGAACGGTCTGCCACACATTGTGAATGCTCACTGAAAAAAACAAGGAGGCCAGAAATCCACAGAGGTCTCTTAGGGTAATAAGACCTCCAAGACTGAAAAGATGCATATCTGAGCAGTTGAGACATTTGATGGTGAACTCACAGCTTGCAGTTCTGAACCATGGCTCTGGCAGGCTGAAATGAGGTCTATGCATTCATTGGCCCATGGTCTACATTAACTGACATGTAACTGGAGCTTTTTTAAAAAAAAAAATGAATTCCTCATTCTGGCTTGATATGCATGCTCTTCAACTACAGACTCAATAGGTAATGTAATTTCTGGGGAAAGCACAGCACCTATTTTATCTTATGCTTACCAATGCCAGTATGCTCTATAGTTTACATGAATCAGGTGAAGGATAATGCTCAGGCAGCATCTCTCAACATTTTGAGAGCCAGTTTGGTGTAGTGGTTAAGTGCACGGACTCTAATCTGGGAGAACCGGGTTTGATTCCCCACACCTCCACTTGCACCTGGCTGGATGACCTTGGGCAAGCCATAGCTCTGTACCAGCTGTTCTCTCAAGGACAGCTTGGGAAAGAGTTCTCTCAGCCCCACCTACCTCACAGGGTGTCTGTTGTGGGGAGGGGAAGGGAAAGGAGATTGTAAGCTGCTCTGAGACTCCCTTGGGGACTGAAGGGCATGGGTATAAATTCAAACTCTTCTCTTCTTCTTCTTCTTCTAGCACAAAACTTTCATATCAAAACTGGCTTGTAGCTACAGTTGCAGTTCCCATTTGTTTGCTTATGGCAGGAGACCTCCAGCTAAATTTTAGCCCTTGCCTACCAATAATCAGCTGATCAGTGGGTGGAAACTGGGGCCAAGAGGGGTGGATCGTTCTGACATAGGGTTGCCAGACCCCCAGTTGGGGGTGGAGTTTCTTCCAATTTCAGGGGCTCCAACCCACCCCTGAACAGCCCCTTTCCAATATCGACAAGAAATTTTTTTTAAACGCCTGGATTGCTAACAGCAAGTTCTGACCACAATCTGGAGCGTGTGACCGCAACCTCAGCAAAATTCATCAGTACCTCTGTAGGCCTCTGTATGAATCTAAGTAAGTAATGATGCTAGGCCTATGCATATGCACCCACAAACTAAAAACACAGCAACCCCAAATGACTTGGATTGCTGGAGAGACAGCTGGAGAGACAGCAGGAGAGACAGATCCCAAGCATATTTCTGTCTTTGCACCTGGTGTTCCTATTCAGTACACCCCGAGAACAATCTTTCGTATGTGGCAGTGATATACCAGAAATCTCACAGAGGGGCTCACTTATTTTAGATAGATTCAGTGATGATCGTGAGCTGTGCTCAGTTAAATGTATTTGCCTGGGGGTAATACAATACCTTCCTTCTTTTGTCCCGTTTGTCTACATTACCCGCTTCCTCACCTCTCTTTCCAACACCATACAACATTTCTAGGCATTTCTATAGCTTCTTATTGTCTTTGACTATCTAACTCTTTCCTCAGCTTCCTCCACCTCCTTGCCCTCTTCCTTTGGATGTATTCTTCTGAGCCCACAGCCAAGCTATACATCCATTTTTTTTTCACACACACAAATACAGCCTTACCACTGGGGCCCTTGTGCTTCCCACTTAGTTTCCCATCCCTCAGCTGTCCTACCTATCCCAAACTATTTCTACACCCCTTCATTCTGTAACCTGTCCCTCCCATTACCAGGCTGGGTTAAAATTCTATTGATTCGACTGGACATCTCCTTTCTTTTTAAAATTGAAACTATGTTCTTTGGCTGACTCTTCCCCTCAAAGTTAGAATGCTCACGAACATTCCATGACTACTCAGCCAGGTTGTTGGGGAGACAACAGAAACACAGATGACAACCAGCTTTTAGCCTATTTTAACTATTTGCAGTCATTTCTTTGTCAGTTATTGTCAATGAATTATTTAACATGACATGTTCATATAAAAAACTGAGCACTGCAACTTAATCCCCCCCCCCCCCAAAAAAACCAATGTGCGTCAATGAAAAAGCAGTTAGGCAGCGTAACTGTACAGCAAATTCAGGCCATGCTGCCAGAAAAGCTAAGTAATTTATCACAATTAGCAAATCTATTCATCTGACTTGAATGCCATACCATTTCGTTAAGCTTTCTGGTTTTTCTCTCCCCAAAGAGAATGCTGGCATTTTTCAACTAAAACAAATCAAGTTTGTGTCATAGGTGATATAATTCAAATAGGCAGTGTTGAAAAATGACTTAAATTACCCTCCTAAAATACTTGAGAGTCTAACCTTCCTTATTAAGTAAATGAATTGCTCCTGGTGTGATTGGCTGAGAGTGCCTTCCTCCTCCATGTTTTATATATGCTAATTAGGGTGGCCAACCTCTGGGTAGTGACTGGATATCTCCTGGGATTACAACTGATCTCCAGGCAACAGAAATAAGTTCACCTGGAGAAAATGGGCACTTTGGTAGGTGTACTGTATGGCATTATACCCCACTGGAGTCCCTCCCCTCCTGAAATCCCGCCCTCTTCAGGTTCCACCCCCAAAATCTCTTGTACTTCCCAACCCAGAGCTGGCAACCTTAGGGTGCAGGCACACAGCCCTTTAAAGCGGGAGGAACTGCTGTTTCCTCCTGCTTTCAAGTCAGCTGTTCAGATGGCTCCCGCCCCAAAGCGGGCTGACTCGCGCAAACCCTCCCGCTTTTCTCACACATTTTCCGACCCTGGGAAAAACAAGTATTTTCCCAGAGGTCATGTGAGGAACCTGCTTTTGAGCTGTTCTGGACAGCCCTCTCTCACAATGATTGAGAGAGAGGGCTGTCTGAACGTCCCTCCTGGGGTTTTTTTTTCCTCTTTTGCACTCGGGCGCTTGAGCACTCATACCCAGTTAGAATAGGAAGATATCTCTGAAGAGTACAGAGATCCCTGATCTAGTGTGGTTAGAAACTGTCTTGTGAAATCTTAAGAATCAATTAAAACTCAAGAAGAGTACTGGTATGATTGGAGAAGGGGTTTGGGTACTGGATAGGGGGTACCAGCCTTCTGGACACCAAAAAGAGAGAATACTCAAAGAAAGTATACTGAAGTGTTTGGAGAAACACTGGAACAAAAGCCTCTCAGCATAAAGATCTGAAGTAATTGAATAGCTTAATAAATTCTCATTAACCTGAAACATAAGAACTAAAGTCTGTGCATGCACTGGTTTTACCTCAGAAATTTCCTGATTTCACCTGACATTTCCCCTCTATGTTAAATAAAATATTTTGTTATTTTTGAATTTCAAAATGCCTTGAGGGCCATTTAAGTTGTTTAAGTTAAAGGGGGCTCCTGATCCTCCCCTCGGGCTCCTGGGCTGAGCCAACAGCCAAAATATCATACTGTGACAGGGTGGGACAGCCAGAATTCTTCAGCAAAGAAGAAAACACATTACTAGGGTGGCTGAGTCAGTAAAGGGAAAGAAAAACTATTGGGAAATTCTTGTCTCTGATGGAGGGAAATGGAGAGGGCCATCATAGCCTCCATCCTTCTTCTTCTTATCTCTCCCCTTCTATTTGGCACCTCTCCTTTGGCTCCACCCTCCTTGATCCACACTATGAATACTAAGCAGGGAAGAAAACTGCTGCTTCCTGCCAGCCTGTCATCTCTTCCTTGAGACTGCTGCTCTGCTGGGGATGGGGAAGGGAAATCAGGGGAATTGCTAAGTTAGCAATAATAATTTGCTCCTGTCAAAAATGGTGGCATCCAGAGTTGGAGATGGCTGCAGCTGGCCCCCAGGCAGCCCTCCAGGCCCACCATCTTTCCTGTCATGCCAATGCAAGCCATGAGGAACTTGTTTGACTTGGTTGAGCTCTGCTTGACAGTGTGGCAGAGTGAGTTAGCTCTACTTTGAGAGAGAATAGAGTTCCCAATTGTTCGGCCTGTCTTTGGTAATGAGCAGATGTTGCACTATTTAGGCTGACTCTTGGGTAAGGGCAGGCCAGTATTGGTGGAATCCTGTGTGTGAGAGAGGATCCAACCCAGTGGCCAGTCAGTAAAAGCCAGTTTGGGCCTGAAAGTGCTAAAGGAAATTCAAACTACTCTCTGAAGCCACAACCAGTTTAAATTAATGTGCCTCAGCCAGCTTTTTCCTTTGTCTACCTGGAGTCCTGTGCCACTTATCTGTTCCTTGAAACCAATCTGTAGATAAATAAATCTTTGTTGCTTATATAACAAAATCCTGCCTTAGTGAGCTCCATATTCTACTGGCTCACCACTAAACTTAACTCATGGCAGCAAATCCAAAGCCTATAATTGCTGCCTTTAGAACAGCTGGTAACTAAGGGGATGGTTCATAGCTTAAAATAAACCAGGTTCTCCCCAAATCATAGGAAACTCTGTGAGACCCTTCCATTGATAGAAATGGCCTGTCACAGCATCCTCATCTCATTTTATCTTTACAACAACCTTAAGAGTTAGATTATACTTAAAGAGAATGGCCATGGCTGAGCAGGGATTTGAACATTAGTCTCTCTGGTCCTTATCCAAGGCTACAAAAGGTAGTTGTCCACAAACCTGTAAGCTACCTTTGAATCAGATATTTTGGTACAGATTATATGTCTGCTTATGATGAACAGCAGTTCTAATAGGACAATAGAGAGTAGAATTGCCAAGCACAGAGGCTGTGTTGCCACATCAATGCCTTTCTCCGTGTTGCTTGTTGCAGTTCAAACTTCTGTAGGATGCGAGTGCCATAAAGAGAATATATGTTATGAGAAGAAGAGACTGGCAATCTCCTAAAAGTGAAAGAGATGTCACAAGGATCAGTGCTGCTACAGAGAAAAATGAGGAGGAGGAGACCTTAAAAATCTCTCTGAGAGCCATTTCACACCTCACACGGTTTAGGAGTTTGCATAAGACAGTTTAAATGTACATCTAAAAATACGGGGTTGGATCCAACCAACTTTTCAGCCAGTAAAGGAAGTTGGCATCTTCTCTCACCTCCCAAAAGAGACTGTGCCAAAAATCATGCATGTACAAAAAGCCACATGGGATGGGAGTATAGTGTGGAGAGGAATAGTGTGGCATTGACTGAAAAAAAGTTGACTGAATCCAGCCCAATGTGTGTGAAGGAGAGATTTTTGGAAACATATATAACCATCAAAATGGACAATGGGGACCCAGGATTAGATATAATGGCTGTTTCTCCCTTGTGGCTTCATCAGTGTATAATGCATGAAACGGCTCTGAGACTGAATATACTTACTGGATTTTTCAGCTTCTCAAAGATGAGGAATCATTCCTGCATCTGCATTATATAGGGAAAATATAACATGGAAGCAATAATTGGTGGAAGTTATTTGCAAAATGACTGGCGAAATCCAGAGGTTCCCCAGTGACTCCAACCGATCGGTTCTGGGATAAGGCCTCTGTCTTGCCACTTCCACGATGGATTTCTTGCTTCTGCAAACACCTTAAGCCCCCTTTAAAAATGTAACTTGAATTGGCCTTTCTCCTGAACAGAATAGTCTTTCTTTTTCCTGTCAACCTTTATTCTAATACGCAGATCCAATGAATAATAATGTTAGAGGTCTGAATCAACCTACAAAAGTAGGGATCGCTTTGCTCTTTCATCGGTTCTCACCACTGCACACATATCAATTAATGTTATGCATTTCCTTTCATTGTGACTCAACCTCTCAATGATTTTAAATGACAGCAGAAAAGCTGTCTGTTAAATCTCTGGATTTCTTCTCTTGGGACACATTTGATCTACAATAAACTGTGTACAAATCCAGAGGCCGTCATGCCAGCAAACTAACCCAGCAGCCCACTAATAGTAATTAGTTACAAATTGCCCGTTATAACTTAATTAAACATCCTCACCTCTCAGCTGCTTAGGCAACACGTAGAAGCTTTTATGCACCTACCAATTAGCACAGGGTGGGGGGGAACTCTGCTTTCTAATTGGATAAAAAAGTAATAAATTTAACAGTGTCCTGTTGCTATCTGGATTCAAGTTTGCTAAAACAGGGTGGGTAGGAAAGAAAAAAGAGGGGGAAAGTGTAGACAGGTTTAATGCTTCAAATATTTATCTCCGTTTAGATTGATTAGAACAATTTGATGTTCTATGAGATACAGGCCTGGTCCTTTTTGTTAACAAGGTCCATCTGGTCGGAGGAAGAAAATTAAGATGCACTAATTGAAATTTGGAAGCTTCTTTCCAAACATGCATAATTCATACTGACAGAGAACAGAAGCGGCAATTCACCGCAAACTGTCAAGGAGATGAATGGTGCATTTAGATGGAATTTAAGATCTCACCCAGTAATAGGAGTCTAGAAATGCTTATAGAAAAGCAAGCTTTGAGAAAAAGAAAAACTCTCCCCCCCCAGTCCCCCAACCCTTTTTGGTAGAGTATTAGAAAGCTGAAGTGTAACTTTTTCAGACTTTACTTTGTCCCCCATGAAACCATTTCAAGTTTTTCCCAGTGCTTCTAAACTGATACGGTACCCATTTTTCAGTGCTGGCGTAGCTGCTTTTTTCTAGTTTTCTCCAGCAAATGATAATGGCTTCTTTGGGTCCATGCACATAACCAAATTGTGTTTTTTTTCCCCTGACATGGAATTGTTTCCGAGATGATTCCCATGACATTGTGTCACAGAAGCAATGGATGAAAATGTCAAGTGGTAATAATACTGTATTGTCCGTTCCTACCGTGACTGGGAGCAACAGAATCTTTGAACCCAACTTCATCTTTGCACTGTTGAATATACAGGGTGGCTCATGTAGGCTACTGTATTGTCACATTCTGCACCATTGCTGACTGCCTCAGACACCGGCCTCTGGGGCTCGGCTCAGCCTGTTCCTGAACTACTTTAACTATCCCAGACTGCTGCAGTCTGTATGCATATGCTAAAAATCTCTGCACTCCCAGATCCTTTTTCTTCCTCAGTGTCAGAATTTGGAAATTGAGTTATAGCACTCCCATGATTAAGTGAATCAAGGTTTACTAGAAAGTCATCATGAGGAAGACCCAGAGCAAACCTTGGAATTTGTTTCACTCATCCAGATTTTTCATGTCACAGCTCATAATTCTCTGTTTTGGTTGAGGAACCGACCTCATTTCCTCTGATCTGGTCCTTTGTTTTCCTTCCTTTCCTTTTCAGCTATAAGCAGCTCCCGTCACTTTAGTGCACACTTGTGGCTTTGTTGTTAACTAAGATTAAATCAATGAAATGAACATTTATCTACTCACTCACTAACTTTATATCCCATCTTTCTCCCCAGTGGAGACCCCAAGCAGCTTACATCATTCTCCTCTCCTCTATTTTATCCTCAAAACAGCCCTGTGGGACAGGTTAGGCTGAGAGTGTGACTGGCCCAAGGTCACCCAGCAGGCTTCCATGGCAGCGTGGGGATTCGAATCTGGGTTTCCCAGATCCTCGTCATTTACTTTAACCACTATACTGCATGGACTTATTTTGCAATGTATTGATCTAATAAATAGTCTCAACAGCACAGTTTGGAACTGGGGCCCATTGCAAAACTAGCTCAGTCCCATTGATTGGGATTGGGCCCAGCTCATAATGGGATTGTAGCCCCCACACACATACACACTTTGGAAGCTAATTATGAATTCCAGAGGTTAACAGTTCCAAAAAATTGTTTGGTAGTCTTTGCCAGAAAGGAAATTTGTGACCCCTTCTTCCCTATGCATTGAATTGCTTGAGATTGTGAATTGCTAGGTGGATTTCAGCTGATAAAAAAAACCAGAGCGTGCCATAGAGTGTTATACTGTGACCTGGTGTGGTATATTGGTGTGTAGGACTAGGTCTGGGGACAGAGATCCTGGTTTAAATTCCAGCTTGCCAAGGCGCTAGGAATCTGGGTTTCCTGCTTTGGCAGGCAGCCTCCTCCCCTTGGCCACATTCCCTTGCTGCCATTTGATAGGGTGGCCGGGGGGGAATGGGAGAGGCACAACAGCAGTCCCTGATGCTGCAATGGCATGGCATGAGTCATGACTTTCATCTGCATAACCAGAAGTGATGTCACTGTATCACGGGACAGCATTTGGGTAAATTTACCCACCTCCAATCTCCCCAGGGAAACCCACTGGGTGACCCGGGGACAGCCATTCTTTCTTAGCCTGACCTAATTCACATGTTTGATGTTAGAATACTATGAAGGTGGAAAGACCAATGCACGCTGCCCTGGCCTCTTCTGAAACCACAGAAGTCCTTCCATTGTGTGTGGCCCAGAAAGGGCACTGCCTATCCTGATTCTTTCCTGCAAATGTTCTGGTTCATTTCAGCAGGGCTTGAGCCAAAGGCATTCCCAGTGGATTGCTTCTGTTATGAAGAATTCATTAAAGAGGGGGGAATGTGCTTTTGACTAACACAGGTAATGTTATGCAGTGTAACTAAGACACAGCAAGTGTTGTTTGTTTTACCCACGGTAGCCAAGGTAAATAATAGAATTAGTCCCAGGAGCAGTTCAGACCAGACTATCTGGATTTGTTCCACTTCTCCCCCTCCCCTCTTTCATTACTGGGTGCATAGAAGACGTCCAGATTAGATGTATAGCTCAAGACCTGTGGTCATTAAAAGTCCCATGACCCATTGTACAGGAGAATTATTGATGACACCTCGTTCTGCTGACAGGAAAGGGGACGTAACTTCCCTGGGCAAAGCTACTATTCTGTTGTTTCTGGATTTGAATGAAGTGGGACTCCTTCAATTCTCCTACCCCTCATACAAATTGTTGTGCTGTGAACTGAGAGAGCACATGACAATAAAGAATCCAGTGGCTGGACCTATCAAAGCTGTGTTACACCTTTAGGTTTCTACACCATGTTCGATACTATCTCTCTCTCCTCCCAGCAGCCCCAGGTGACCCCTGATGCTGGAGATCAGGAGAACCTCTTGGTCAAAGTGCTGGAGATGGAAGGAAGGATTGGCTGAAATCACCTCCACTTCCCTCTTCTTCTGGCAGAGGAACCAAGGTGCTAAGCTTTCTCTTCAAATATGCCTTGAAGAGCTTTACACTCTAATAATCAACATCTTCTGGTGGTCCCTGGCCCAAAGGATGTCTATCTAGCTTCGACCTGGGCCAGGGCCTTTTCTGCCCTGGCCCCCACCTGGTAGAACATGTTCTTCACTGAGATCAGGGCCCTACAGGATCTTATTCAGTTCTGCAGGGCCTGTAAGATGAAGCTGTTCCACCAGGCTTTTGGTTGAGGCAGCTTTTGGTCCACGCATGGCCTCCCTGAGGTTGCTGTCTCCCACCTACCGACCATCCATCCATCAATAACCAGCCATACCCATCTGTATTACTAGGTCAGAACTTTCACCAGGAGCTGTAACTACCAGAGGCATTGAGTTTTAAAATCTGGGGGGGGGGGGCTCTTGCGTGTGCACCATATGGTGCCATAGAGTTTCGGGGCGATTGCTAGGGCGTCACCCCAGCATCATGCCCAGCATGATGGTGTCACTTCTGGGTGATGCCAGCACGCTGGGCATTTGCCCAGCTGGCTCCTGGACAGACGGAGGGAGGGATGGAGGCAGGAGTGGCCAGGCTGGGGGGGAGAGGCAGCGGTGGCCGGCCAGCCGACCGGCAGGTGGGCCTAGGAAGGGCCCAGGGAGGTGTGGCGGCAGGCACTCTGTTTTGCTGGGGGGCTCAGTCCCCCCCCAGAAATTTTGGGGGTGGCACGAGCCCTCGACCCCCCCCCCCCCCGTAGTTGACGCCTATGGTAACTACTGATTTTAAATGTCTATATTGTGTTTCAAACTTTATTGTAACTGTTGGAATATGATGTGACCCACCCTGAGCCCGTTTGCGGGATGAGCAGGATGCAAATATGAAAAATAAATAAATAAATAATAAGAAGGAAGAGAAAATTGGCCTCAGTCTTGTGGCATTTGTCTAGAAGCCTCCCCAAACATCCAACCTCAGCATCAGCTTTGCAGGTATCACAGGGAGCTGCTGTGGGAACTGGAGGCAAAAAGACTCCCTTTTTGTTCATGGTTCGTATGCCTCTGAGTTCCCAACAACAAACCACGCTCTTTCAGAATCCTGTCAACTTGGTGAGATGCCAGAGATTAAAACCTAGAGCCATCAGTAAAGTAAGCGCTCCATCACTGAGCCACTGGCAGATGGATCCTCTGTTTATTTGGGGAAATGAGAGGAGAGCAAGCTTAGCAACTAATGGTCCTAGTTGAGGGTTTTCAGGTTACAGCCTGGAGCACATGTGTTTTGCTTTGAATTCTCTGATGCTGAAGGACAAGCAACAGATGTGGTGTCTTCTGCCCATGCCACCCCCACAGCTGTCACAACACTCCCTCTAAGGTATGGAGTCTTGTGAGCAAAAATTCTACTTTGTGAGCTACTGACATTAAAGTTATGAGTGAGCATAAATTAGTTTGCTCTGGAGCCATCCTTCCTGAGCTAAGACAAAAGCGTGTGAGCCAGAGGCTAAAAAACTGTGAGCTAGCTCACACTAACTCAGTTTAGAGGGAACACTGGCTTCAACCCCCCAAACTCCAGGAACTTCCCAACCCTTCACCATACCATCCCCTCCCACCTGATCTATTGCATACCTGCTCATTAGAGCAAGTGAGCGAATGGGAAGATGTCAGGATCTGCCAAGGAGCGGGAGGGGACACCAAGAGGTTTCTTTACTCCAGCAACATTGAGAATTTGCTTATAGTTCTGCCCTGACCATCCTATACCAAGCAGATGGGAAGTCTGGGCTGTTTGGTGTAGTGGTTAAGTGCGCGGACTCTAATCTGGGAGAACCGGGTTTGATTCCCCACTCCTCCACTTGCACCTGGCTGGATGACCTTGGGCAAGCCATAGCTCTGTACCAGCTGTTCCCTCAAGGACAGCTTGGGAAAGTGCTCTCTCAGCCCCACCTACCTCACAGGGTGTCTGTTGTGGGGAGGGGAAGGGACAGGAGTTTGTAAGCCGCTCTGAAACTCTTAAGTGAGTGAAGGGCGGGATATAAATCCAATCTCTTCTCTTCTTCTTCTTGTCACCTGTCTCACCAACTGATCTTCTCACTTGTCTCCATGAATCTGCTGTTGTTCGTCTTTTGCTATACTG
The DNA here is from genome assembly GCA_029233225.1 of Lepidodactylus listeri. Classification (NCBI taxonomy): domain Eukaryota; kingdom Metazoa; phylum Chordata; class Lepidosauria; order Squamata; family Gekkonidae; genus Lepidodactylus; species Lepidodactylus listeri. The sequence continues at coordinate 20,474,864 of JARCFY010000012.1, forward strand.
GCTGAGTAGCTGGTTCCCTAAACATTTTCTTTATGGGATATTGAATCCCCATGTCTAGTCAAATTAATCCTGGCAATATTTATAAAGTCATATGAGGCTATTAGAGGATTGCAGTGGAGAAGAGTAGCCGATGAATCATCGTGCCCATTCAAAGACTAGTCTAAAAAGATGTTTGAAACTTGAAGAGGGGATGAGTCCTTGAATTCAAGTAAGTTACATCTGCTGGGCCTTCCAAAATGATTAAACACTCCTTTCTATTTCAAAAGATTGCCCAGCAAAGAAAGATTCATACTGCTCCTAATTGGGATCAGAGGGTCAGGATGCTTACAAGACAAGGCCATGGTTGAGCAAGACATATCCCCACACGAGCTGGAATTAATGGAGTAGCACAAGTGTGTGGAATTTTCCCCATGGCACCCCATTCAGTGCAATGATTCTTGTCCAGGCTATTTTAACCCTAGAACAACAACAACAAAAATGTTATCCCAAGCAGACTTGTATCCATGCAAGCCCATTGACTTCAGCCTTTCTTAGGACTCCACTGTCAATTACTCTTAAGGTAGCAACAGTGAGTTCAGATACTAGTTTATTTTCTTGAATCTTTCAAGACTGTGCTGAACAAAGTATGCCAAGATCATAACCAATTGAGTTCCAACCAACTGAGACCCAAATGAAGCAACCCTGGCCTATTTCTTTGTGAATGGGAGAATGACAATAATTTCCAACAGCACTGGTTGGGGTTCTTTGGTAAGGAATGTGTTATGAGAAAAAGTATATATTATATGATCATGTTGTAGTTTTACTTTAGGAGCCAGTCAAATATAGCTAGAGGACATATACACACTACTATGCAGGACTTCCTAGTTGGTTGAGGAACCTAATAAACAAGGTGGGATAAGAAGAGCTGATCTAGTAAATTGTTCATTCAGGAATCACGTAAACAGTAAAGCTACCATCCTTTTTTATTGGACTAAGGGTGGATTCTTTTGACCCATTCATGCAATTTTCCTTTTGATCTTACATTACCTGGAGAGGGAAAAATTCCTAATTCCATGGAATAACACCCATAGGCTAGATCTGTACTGTCAGTCTCCACTGATTCTACCCTTAGACCATCTTCATGCTTTTCCTGAAGGTTCCATCATGGTTTGGTCCATTTCCCCTGGAGCAGACTCTTCAGATCATGAGAGGCCCCTCTCAGGTTTTGAGATCTCTGAGGTGCTGGTCCCTCTGAGTGGACCCTGTGGTCCTGCCACCCAGTTATGGACCTTGCCCTGGTGAGTCAACAGACCAGGAACCACCTGGAAAGCCTTGTGCCCTATAGCCCCCTTCCAGTAACCTGGGGCCACTGCAGGAGCCTTACCAATATTTTTTGCCTACAGTGGTCCCCCCAGAACCTTGAGGCCAAAAATGAAGGAGGATTAGAGAGACAGAACCCAATGAAGGAACAAGCAATGCTTAGCCCAGGATCCACCCCTCTCCAGTTTCTCCCAGGAAGGAGATGAGGTGTAGCAGCTCTTGACAGGAGCCAAGATGACCAGGTCATCTGAAAGGGTGGAGATCCTAGCTTCTGATAAAAACCCGCAGAAGCTTGGGAGCTTTGCTCATTCAATAGCTCCCAGAAGGCTTGCTGTCGTTGCCTGGTCTTTTGCCTGCTTGCCTCATGCCAACTCTGCCTTACTTCTATACGCCTTGCACTTGTTGGTTGCAAAACCAGAAAGGTCCCAAATCCCCCTAGGAGCAGCATTTTGAGGAGATCAGTCGGCTGTAATGTTGCCTACTCTAGGTTGAGATGTTCCTGGAGATTTGGGGTTGGAGCCTGGGGGGTGGGATTTCCTCCAAGTGCCATTTCCTCAAGGGGGAATTTGCCTATGCAGTGTTCAAGAAATGATGGGAATTTCAGCCAGAATTCAACTCTATGTACATAGCATTTGTGCATCTGCAGGCACTCTGCTACATGATGCAAATCTACATGGGAAGTGTGGAGGCCATGTGCTTGGCCTGACCAAGGTTTTGCATGGGCCCACCACAGACAAGAAGTTCTAGACTGTTGCTGAATTCAGGCACTAGAGAGCTGGGGATTGAGCTGAATCCTGCAGCCCCTAGATTCTACTCTCTGCTGACACAACAAGAGTAGAAAACTGAACTTCTAACACTGATGCATCCAAAGGCCTTCTACTATCTGTAAGGTTGCTAGGTGTCTGGCGCTGACTCGGACAGTCTGTTATTTTCACTAATGGTCTGGTGTGGGAAAAGCACTTTTCCTGAAGAGTCAGTCAAAACACTGGACTGTCCAAGTCAATTGGCAGTGCCAAGGTAGCCCATGAATGAAGCAACAGCCACTGCCATTTTGCACTGGGGCTGGGAGCTCCGGACAGGGGCAAACAGTGTGCTTCTGTGGTGTTTTGCCCTAGGAGAAGGGGGAGGAGCCTCATTGTGTCTGGTATTTTTAAATTAAAGAAACTGGCACCCCTAACTATCAGTCACATCTAGTGGTGCTGCACATCCCTCTTATGTGCTGAGAAGGATTCTGGCTTCTGAGCCCAAACAGCCCTAAACCCAATGGGTTTGTTCACACCACAACTTCCGGGTTCAAGCCATGGGTTGCCTGATATCCCCAACCTAGCTGCTCTGAATTTATACTAGAGAGAAGGGGGGGGGGGGACTACATACCTCAGGCCATAATGAAGAACTATGAAATCAGTTGTTTTGGAACCCCTCCAAACCAAGAACTGTGATTTCATCCTGTTGCACTTGGAGCCAAAGACTGTCTTTTCCCCTTGCTGTCAATGTGCTTGTTTAAATCACATCCATGAGTGAAATCATTTGGCAAGGGCAGTTTCTTTCCACAAACAGCCATGCAACGGCAGGAAAAGCCGTGACTTGTACGGAGGCATTAGCGTTAGCAGTAAGCAAACGTTCCTTCTTTAGTTTCTTTATATAATCTGTTGGTATTTTTGTCATTCGTTTCAGGTCATTTCAGTGTTTCCTGCTAACCCTCTCCCCACCTTCTCTCTCCCCCCAAACGTTTCTCTTTAATTTACACTTTGAACAGTATATGGCAGTGGTCACTGGAATATTTTGCGTTTACAGAGGGTGTTTCAGTACCGGGTGCTATGTGTGTGCTTTGTGCATTCTGTTTGGATGTATTTTATTCCATTCAGATAAACTCTCTCTGTTTTCCAACATTTCCAGATTTTAGGAGTTTTAGCCCAGGTATTAGAACTGAAGTCCACAGCTCCTGCCTAGCATTTGGATCCACACTAGCACTTCTGTGAACATAAACTCTGGTGCTCATGGGATGAGATTTGCCTGCCTGCTCCCAGTACCCCAATCTTGCTCCAGTCCCCAAAAGGGGCATTTCAAACTAGCATGAGGAGGGGGGAGGGGAATAATCTCATTCTGTAGGCACAAGAGCTTCTGCCCATGCAAATGCTAGGTAAAGGTAAAGGTTTCCGTTCCTCGAAAGCCAGTCGAATCCGACTAGGGAGTGGTGCTCATCTCTGTTTCCAAGCCAAAGAGCCACCGTTGTCCAAAGACTTTTCCATGGTCATGTGGCTGGCATGACTAAATGCCGAGGTGCACGGAACACTGTTACCTTCCCACCAAAGTGGTACCTATTTATCTACTTGTAATTTCTTGCTTTCAAACTGCTAGGTTGGCAGGAGCTGGGTCCAGAGATGTGAGCTCACTCTGTCACGTGGCACTCAGGTCTCAAACTGCCGGGCTACCAACCTTCTGGTCTACAACTCAGCATCTTAACCTCTGAGCCACCACAGATCTAAATCTAGTGTAGGACCTGAAGCGTAGTATCTGAAGAAGTCAGCCGTGACTCACAAAAGCTCATACCCTGCCACAAATTTTGTTAGTCTTTAAGGTGCTACTGGACTCTTGCTCTTTTCTACGACTGCAGTCACACCAACACAGTTACCCATCTTGATCTTTAGCATAGGACCATTACTCAATCCAAGTCAGTAGTGTTTATTCAGACCGGCAGCCACTCTCCAGGATTTTCAGACAAAGGTTTTTCAAACCATTATTATCTGAGTCTTTTAACTAGGGGTACCAAGTACTGAACTTGAGACCTTCTATATATAAAGCAGATGCTCTACCAGTAAGCCACAATCTCTCTCCATAAGATTTTTGTCTGAATAAGTTTTAAAAGGTATCAGGGTAAATTTAACAAACATAGGCTAGTTGATTTATTTTGTTCTGTGAAGGCCACAGCGTACAGAAGCGGTGCAGGTATGCCCTGCAGTAGAACACCTCTGGCTATTTTACCAAGGAACATGGTGTTCCCTCTAAGCTGAGTCAGTGTGAGCCTACTCACAGTTTTTTAGCCTCTGGCTCACACTGTTTTGTCCTAGCTCAGGAAGGATGGCTCCAGAGCAAACTAATTCCTGCAGGAGCCAAATGGCTGGCTCACAACTTTAATGCTAGTAGCTCACAAAGTAGAATGTTTGCTCACAAGACTCCACAGCTTAGAAGGAGCATTGCCTGGACCCCATGTGTTGACAGGTGACAGCTGGTGCCTTTCTTTGCATGCACGCCTTCTCTTTGCATGCCACCATGCAGAGCAATATCAGGTAATCTTGTAGCAAGTTCTCATAGCAGATACTTGCGCACGTGTGCAACACAGAGGAAGAGGAAGAACAATCTTATATGGGAAAACAATAGTTTCTCTCTTCGTTATAACGGAACGAGTTAGGGTGTTCTTTGCAGATATCTTGGAGCTTTGTTACGGTTGTTGTGAGAATGAAAAACATTTATTCAGCTGCCACTTTTCCATTGCCCCTTCATATTCAAGCATGTCCTAGGAGCTCCAGCAATAATTTGAAAGACTGTTCCCTTTTGGCTGCATAATTAAATGTCAAAAAAACTGACCGCTCAATATGTAATTCACTCACCATCTCGCCGTTTGAAGGAGCCAGTGTTCACAGATAGGATGGATTGAATTCCTAACAACATCTGGCATGAGCAATGGACTTGGCCCTCTCAAGAATGCCATTACAGTTACTGCAGGAATGACAGCTAAATGCAGGGAGATGGATGGGCATTTTCTATGAACGGCGAGATTTGTGGTTGCTGCTTAATGAAACAGTGTGTTGTAACCCCCGGCCATTTACGCGCCGGTCTGTTGGTAGCGACAAGCTATATCATGAGTTCCCCAGCAAATTGTATTTGTCAGGTCTAATGGAGAAAGATGCTGGCCTCTGAGTGAGCAGGAAAGCCGAGTACAGTTTCCAATCCAATAATCTGGATCAAAACACTTCTTGGTCGCCTTGGTCAATTTATTCTGTCACTTAATTAAACAAAAAGCATTACCAATCTTCTGAGTCAATAAAGGGAACAAGGAGAGATGCTTTAAGCTTGAAAGGACGGCCAGAGCTGTTTGGTTGGAACGGAGGTTACTTGCATTGCGAGAACCAAATTTTCTTGGAGATTAATAGCCTCTGTTTTACCCCCGCTACTTAAAAGAGCTTGAGTCCACATCAACAAAATCAAATTTAATAAAGATTCGGGGCACTGAGCATATTATAGAGCATGCCTCCCACTGCAAGCTGCCTTGTAAATGTTTAATTTATCATGATTATTAATGCTTTAATCATTGTGCAGCACAAGGATTGGGCCTAGTGAAATGAGACAGCAATGCTCTAAGGAGTTGGTTTATTTCTCATAATTTTATTCCGGGGGGGGGGGTGTATACTCTGACAGTAAAGTAAGGCTAAAAGCAACTGGCAACAAAAGATTACAAGCAAAGAAAGGGGTTAAAACAAGGATGATGACAAAGAAGAGTCACTAGCAAGTAAAAAACAGTAAGAGCAAAATTGTTGTTGTCAAGAAAATAAACATAAACATGTCAATAGATTCAGGTGGGTAGCCATATTGGTCTGAAGCAACAGAACAAACTTTCAGTCCAGTGGCACCATTGACCAACAAAGTTAAATTCTGGGTATCAGTTTTCATGTGCCTATTAATTAAACTTTGTTGGTCTTAATGGTGCCACTGGACCGAAACTTCATCCTATGACATGTCAGCAGCTGGAGCACGAAAAAAGGGAGTAAGAATCATAAAATAATTTTAAAGATCAAAAAATCAGTGCATATGCCAGCATCAGTCCTTAAACAGATTAAAACAAACAAAAACAAGAAATATAACCAACAGATAAGAGTAGTTTTGACCAGGTTCCTGAAGTGCCAAAGTGGACCATTGGTCCATCTAGTTCACTATGGTCTAAGATGAGTAGCAGAGGCTCAGGCAGAGCAAAGTCTTTCATAACACAAGCTACTTAAGGTCCTTTAACTGGAGATGCTGAGGCCCATCCACATATACATTCATTTCTGGCTTGGGGAAGGTTAGAAGCCTTGTTGTGCCTATCCGTCTCTTTCAAATGTTGCATGAGACACTACTGTCAAGGCTTGCTACTTCCTACACATCTTTTATGAGTGTTTCTTCCAAGAATGTCAACCTACCTAAGCAATAGACTACCAAGCCAGTAGCTTTTTAATATATATATATATATATTATATTTAACAACAACATAACATAACTTTGTCTTAATAAGAAAACAGTTTTAAACAGTACAAATATATAACAATTACTTCAAACTTTAAGAGCTTTGATACTGAACATGGACTTTATATCTGACCCAAAATCATTTGATTAAGACTTCCCCTGTATCTACATATGTTTTCCTATCAGTTACCCCATTTTCCTTCAAACTTCCAGTCGACAGTGCACCCAAAACAGGTTAACATAAGACGTTTCCCATTTATGGAAAGCATCTTAACAACCCTGTTTCTTAACAACCCTGTTTCTTAACCTTGCAACCTACATAGATCTAACTTGTGCCAACTAGTCCGTAGCATTAAAGGGAATTAGACAGAATGTATTTCCTTATGTGGTAGCCATGGTGTCATAGGGCCTGCAGGCAGTGTGGTGTAGTGGTTAAGAGTGACGGACTCTAATCTGGAGAACAAGGTTTGATTCCCCACTTCTCCTCCACATGAAGCCTGCTGAGTGACCTTAGGCCAGTCATGGTTCTTTCAGAATTCTCTCAGCTCTACTTACCTCTCAAGGTGTCTGTTTAGGGTTACCAGGTCCTGTCCACTTGCCAAGAGGGGACTTTGGGGGGTGTCCCCGGAGGGAGAGGGGACATCCTCAATGTGATGACAAAAGTGACATCATCATGTTAGGGAAGCAGCCTGAAATCCAAGCAGCGAATTCGCCACTCGGAGTTCAGGCGGGTGCAGCCCCCGCTTATAAAAAGCATTTAAAGGGATCCTTAAAATGCTTTTTACAAGTGGGGGCCACACGCACCTGAACTCCAAGGGGTGAATTCACTACTTGCTCTTCAGGCTTGTGGCCAGTGGCCACTCCTCTCCCTCCTCTCCTGCAAGTTTTAAAGGGCCATCCAGCTGATTGGTGGGCCATGTGCTCCAGCCAGTCAGCTGGAGGGCCCTTTAGATCTTGCAGAAGAGGAGGGAGAGGGATGGCTGCCAGTGGTTGGTCTTGGGGGTGGGGTTTGGGGACAGGGTTCCCCCCCACTGGCCAGCCAGCCAGTGGCAAGCAGGGGCTCATGAAATTAGGAGATCCCCCCCACCTGGGGACTGGCATGCCTATGTCTGTTGTGGGGAGAGGACGGGAAGGAGGTTGTAAGCCACTGTGAGACTCTTTAAGGTAGTGGAAAAGTATAAGTATAAAGTATAAGTATAAGTATAAAAGTATAAAAACCAACTCTTCTTCTTCTTTCTCAGGTGCCCCTCATGTGCTTCAAGAAAGTAGGAGGGGCCATTGTATTTTATTTTATTTATTTATTTATTTAGATTAGTATCCTGCCTAACCAGCACAGTTGGCTCCAGGAAGAACCTTGTAAAGGAAGAACCAGTTATTGACTACGCTACTTCACTGTTCACTAGAGAAGGATCCAGGATCCTATAAACAAGAGTCATAGATCAGCTGTGAGGTGGTGGAAGACAGGGAGCGATACACAACAGTTCTCTCCTTCCTTGGTCATGCTCTGTGTGTTTTACCCTCCCTTTCCCCCATTGGCTGTCTTTTCCTGTGTGCATGTTATTTCCCTTTGGGCTTCTCCTGTGCGTGTGTGTGTGTTTCTATTCCCCTTCCCTGTCTTCTTGTGTGTGTGTGTACTTGGCTCTGTTTCCTGTGGCAGCCATTGTGTGCTTGTCTCCACCTCTGCTTTGTAGTGATGCCTGTCGGCTGCCATCCTACCTCCAAATTCCAAAGGCACCCTCCAGCTTAAAAAAGTTGGGGACCCCTTGCTTAGATCATTGCAGCAATTCTGAAGAGTTTGTCGGATGGTGTGTATGTGGGGTTACATATTTACCAAAAATATCATGTTTGTGAACTAGAGCTGTAAAGGAACATGAGCTATGCATCCAACCCCGATCTTGGAACCATTTTACAACTACAGTGGCTCTTTGAGTTTAGTGGGCCACCCTTTCCAATCACGGTGGTAGACTGTTGTAATATTTTGTTGAACTGTGTCCCAGAGTCTATTAATTGAAAGCCTAAATTTATAGCAAAATGCCACTCCAAAGAAATTAAAGCGATTACAGCCCAGGAACATATTAATCTACTTCTTAAAGGCTTATGTTGGTTAGCAAGGAGATTTTCAGATGTAGGTTCTATTAAACTGCAAAAGTCTTCTACGTTGTACTGCATTCCATTTACAGAAGCCTCCCTAGTTTAAACCTGTTGCAAAGGATTGACTGGTGCAGTTATATAACTGTCAAAGCATTCTTTCTTTTGTGCAGGTCCTGTACATTTCTCAGCAGTTGGAGTGGCGACAGGGAAGGCGTGTTGAGAAGGAATTTTTATCTGCAAAACATGCTACAGATCACATCTTATTTTACTCTGGGTTTGATTCTGACATCATAAGAAAACCTACACTGGTGGGTAATCAAATGCTAAAATAATAGTTACATTGTACAACCCTCTGAGAAGTCACAGTCATAGCTGTCCACAACTTCTCATACGTGAGCTGTGTTTTGACTCCATTTCATCACACATAAGCATTATTTGGGTTTGTCTTAAAGCTACATGCTTATACATACCATAAGCTGAGGAAAATATGAACAAACTGTATGCCTTGCCTATGGAATGCAGGAATCATCCTGCTAGGTCCCTTCCCTGGTCTTTAGGGAAAACAGGACAGTCTGATAGAGATGTAAGATGGTAGTTCAGTTCAGTTCAGTCTTATTGCATAGGGCCAATGGCCATTACAGAAGGTTAACACGTAAGATGGTAGTAAATCCTCATGAGAATCTCGTGTCATGGGGTTTTCCCATGTATTTGTTCTGATTCTGTCCTACCTGATTCTGTCCTTGTTCTGATTCTGTCCTTTCAATGGTTGATTCCAAGAATCACTGATATAACCACTCACTGGTTTATTCTCTTTGTTCATTCAGGACTATCAGTCAGAAAATCAAGTAGAATCTGTAGGGTGCAGTTACACGCGCCAGATAAAACAGGGGGAAAGTGAGGCTATTTCCTCCGGAGGAAATAGACCTGCAGTTGCACAATCATACCTCCCTTTGAGGCTGTGGCCGCAGCCCATCAGTGTGTGATCAGATGCAACTGTAGGTGGGTTGGGGTTTTTTTGTTCCGTTTGTTTCCCATGCATTTAAACAAGGAATCAATGAATCACACCTCTGCACTGAGGGCTCCCTATGGAGTTTCCGATAATGTACATACTGAGAAGGGGGGAAACAATGACATGGAGTTGGGATGGCATGAGAGCATGCTGGATGGCATGAGAGCATGCTGGAGTGATCAGATGGGAAAGTTCATCCATGGCCCGTTGCAACCCATTTACTACCAGATTTTCCCTAGTGTCTTTTAACTCTGCTTCTGTAGTGGAGCAGAACAGGTTGCCAATGGCTGTGGGGTGCTTCCCAGATGTTGTCTGATCGCACCCTTTAAATCCACCCCCCATTTGTGCCTATGTAGGGTCTAATTGTGCGTATGATCACACTTATACATGTCTCACACTGTATGCCACATACGACACAGACTTCTCTGGTACTCTCATGTGCCAAGAAAATATGAAAGGGCCCCTTTCTGGGGCTGTTGTGTCTTGGCCCCATTTGTTCTCATTGAACTGAAAATGGCATCTCTCTTATTGTAAGGGCTGACTACAGATTTGATCAACAATGGGGGAAAATGTATGAATAGGTCATTCTAACCTGAGAAATTCTATCCCATTAAAAGGGCTTACCAGGTTTGCGTCCATTGGTGACAAGAACTTCCCCCCAAACAAGGAGTAACATTTTTAAAAATTGTCCTGCAGAGCAATAGAGGACAGATCTCATGGTAACAACATGTTATCAAGGTGGCAAAATGCATTCAGAATTCAGAGTAACACCTGAAATTCCACATGAAATGCCTCTGTGTATTCTTATAAGCAGAAATGATAAATTCTTGTATTAACATTGCCATTTCTACATCCCCATTGTGCTACTGCTTTGTTCTTTCCTGAATGCCTCGTATTCTCTTCTATTCCTAAATGCATCTGGCAATTAACATGGTATGTCCTTTTATTTTCTCCCTTGTCATACTTCTGGAGTTGAGATGAAACGGTTCTAACACTGCAAGTGAGTTCCGAATGGATAATTTGTGCTGATATAAACCATTACTGTTTCCTCTGCGGGCTCATATGAAGTATTCGTCATTCTGAAGTTTCCAGGAATGGTGCACGATCACCTTTGCAGCTGTCAATGGGCTGGATCCAAAAGGGCTCTTCTGTGTGTGGGAGGTGTCCAGTTCACAGAAGGATTGTTTCACACCATTTCACAGAAGCAGCCACCTTTGTTGGAGGGAGGCTCCTTAGACTGAAGGCAAGGGTGTAGACTTTCCAATTTCGGGGGGGGGGGGGCTGGGGCTGGGGCTGGGCCAGAGGCATTGCCATGCTAGGTCCTTAAAACAACTGAGGCCCAGTGGCATCATAGGGAGGACCCAACTTTGCTTTCAACATATGAGTGTGACTGAACACCTACTTATAAAAATATTTTTAATCCAAGAACCTTTCATTCAATAGCAAGTAGTCCTGGCATCTCTTTGGAACTCAACAAGCTATTTATCTGTTACACATCTGATTAAGGATATCTGCACAGACTGCACTTAAGTTGGCCATCTTTCTGTAATGGAATAACAGCACTTGGTATTTATATTTCCTATTTATCTGGCTATTAATACCCTATTTTTATGAAGCACCTATCAAATCTATTAAAATATTTATATCCCTTTCTCCTCCAGAGAGGCAAAGTAATTAATAATATGGAAGAAAGAATATAATAAAAAAACATAACCAACATCAAGACAGGTATAGCCAGCCAATGATATAGCCATTTTCTTTATAACGCAGCCCTCAACATCAGACAGAAAGAACAGTCAAAAAGCCCACGGAAAGAAAATGGCCTTGCACATCATCCTAAAAATAGGTAAGGAGGGTATCTGCTGAACCTCCTCCAGAAGGCCATGCCAGGAAATTGGCTCCATGACCAAGAAAGATCTTTTTTGCAGCAGTAAAAGGATTTGAAAGGGCACCATGAGCAAATGCTAAGCACTGATAAATTTCACTTAAGAGACTGCAAAGTAAATAGTAGCACTCATTGTCTGTGTATAAATTCAGTAAGAATATTTATCATTTGCTCCAACTTGCCCAAAGCAACTCAAACCAGATGGTTGGTCATTGTACACCTACACAAGCATCTGAAGACCCAGTAATCCATCAGTGGAAGGCACTAACAGTCATAGATCTTTGCATGTGTTTAAAAATGCTTCCTCTGGATACAACTATGATCTGTAATTCCATTTCCAATTACTGGGATTTCCAATTAAAGTGAGTGGAAATTGGCTGCACAAGCAAAAATGCAAATGGGAATACACGAAATCTAACTAGCTGCAAGTGGCTACTTTGGCCTTTTTCTTATGCTTCCCTTGCACAAGAGCTCTAACACAACTGGAAATTTTGCGCTGGATCCAACCTAGTTACTGCCTCCATCAACAGATTCATATGCCATGATAACCAAACACAAGAATCAGAGTAGAAACTAAATTCTATGTACTGTGTCCAAGGATGCAAGCTTTAAAGTCGCCACTTTTCATCTTGATCCAACACATATTATAGCAAGAAGATTCCAATGAGATCAGCTGATCTATACAATAATGCAATATTGCAGTATTCTAGGCTGAAAATACCAATATCAAAAATTTGAATCTGGGACAAGGGGAGAGTAATAGTATAACAGGCCATTTATGAAGGCAAGCTTGCTACCATGCTTGAAGTTTAAACAGATTTGAAGCACACCAGTTGTTTATTAATTGCAACTACAATCATGCAGGTACATTTTCAAAACCTTTCTCTCATGCACCACATTTTCAGACAAAGAGGAAGTAAAGCAAAAGTTCTGTTTTCTCATGGTCATGCAGCCTAGATTCTGTAGAGTCACCAACTCTCTGGAACACATAGGACTATATATTCTGGTATTGGCAAGAAAAAAAGGCAGGGTTTTTTTTAAAAAAAGAATAAGTTTTCTGCCAGAGTTAAAGATAGCAAAACAATTTAAATCTAATGGAAATTCCTGCTAAAGATTAAGGGAGGCCCAAAAATGTTACATGTTTTCTACATGAAATGAAAAGCATTTTGTGTAGGAAAAAGTATGAAAAACAAAATGTTAAGTACAGTAGTCATGGGCATCAAGTATATACACATCTATTTTACTGCAGTTCTTGAAAAGTAACAACTAGCTGAAAAAACTGATTCATGACCGCTATTGAAGAAGAAAAAGAGATTGGATTTATATTCCGTCCTTCACTCACTTGGAGTCTCAGAGCGGCTTACAAACTCCTTTCTCTTCCCCTCCCCACAACAGACACCCTGTGAGGTAGGTGGGGCTGAGAGAGCTCTGAGACAACTGTCCTTGAGAGAACTGCTGGCACAGAGCTATGGCTTACCCAAGGTCATCCAGCAGGTACAAGTGGAGGAGTGGAGAATCAAACCTGGTTCTCCCAGATTAGAGTCCACGCACTTAACCACTACACCAAACTGGCTCTCTCATGCACCAGATGTGTTCCTATGCAGCAATATGTTTGTGTAGTCACTGAAAATGGATTCCATAGTTTCATACATGTTAAGTACTTTTTGTGTAGGAAACATGCAACAAGAAGTGTCCTTTAAAAACCATAGAGAGTTTAGAGCTTCCAGCAGCCTGAGTGCAAGGCTTTTGCTTCTGACATTGCTTCTAGTTCTTCCTAACAAGTCAGTTCCATTGTCCTTTCACTTTGAACACATTACCCCCTACTGATACCTGGTAAAATATTTTGTATACAAGTTCGGGGGCGGGAACCCCTCCCAGAGTACTGCATGTCAGAAATGTCATCAAAGTATGCTATGTTAAATTCCATTTGTTTTTGTTTTTTGGTTAAAGACACAGAATGTTCCACACGCACAGCTATTTTGGATTTTTATATTGCTAGATGTAGTCCTCAGGACAGCTACTGGCCATTACTCTTTTTTCATTTTTAAAGCAATTTTACTGAAGAAAGAATTTTATAATTATGACGTTACTCTTTAATAAGGTATTTGGATTATTAATATGTCAATTTAGCTTCAAGAAATAGGTTAAATTAGATTGCTTTCGCTACGAGTTCAAGCCACCCTGCTTTAATGACACAGTAATAAAACACTATTGCAGAAAAGTGCAGAAAAGGGCAACTAGAATGATAAGTGCAGAAAAGGGCAACTAGAATGATAAAAGGGTTGGAACGCTTTCCCTATGAAGAAAGGTTGAAGTGCCTGGGGCTCTTTAGCTTGGAGAAACGATGGCTGAGGGGTGACATGATCAAGGTTTATAAGATTATGCATGGGATAGAGCAGGTAGAGAAAGAAGTCATTTTCTCCCTTTCTCACAATACAAGAACCCGTGGGCACTCGATTAAATTGCTGAGCAGTCAGGTTAGAACAGATAAAAGGAAGTACTTCTTCACCCAAAGAGTGATTAACATGTGGAATTCACTGTCACAGGAGGTGGTGGCGGCTACAAGCATGGACAGCTTCAAGAGGGAATTAGATAAACATATGGAGCAGAGGTCCATCAGTGGCTATTAGCCACAAAGTATAGATAGGAACTCTCAGTCTGGGGCAAGTGATGCTCTGTATTGTTGGTGCTTGATGGGGGGGGGGGGCAACAGTGGGAGGGCTTCTAGTGTCCTGGCCCCACTGATGGGACCTCCTGATGGCACCTGGTGTTTTTGGCCACTGTGTGACAGAGTGTTGGACTGGATGAGCACTGGCCTGATCCAACATTGGTTTCTCTTATGTTCTTATGTTCTTACTATTGCTCACTGAGAAAAAACATATCAGTGAAAGAGGTGGGGGGGTTTTGCAATAAACATCACTTAAATGTCCATGTAGATCTTTTTAAGCTGGGAGACAGACAGACAGACAGATAGACGAAGGAAGGAAGGAAGGAAGGAAGGAAGGAAGGAAGGAAGGAAGGAAGGAAGGAAGGAAGGAGAAAGAGAGAGAGAGAGAGAAATAGAAGAAAGAGGGAGGGAGGGAGGGGGGAAGAAAGGAAGGAAGGAAGGAAGGTGTGTGGGGGAGAGAGAAGAAAGAGAGGAAGGAAGGAAGGAAGGAAGGAAGGAAGGAAGGAAGGAAGGAAGGAAGGAAGGAAAGTAGGTGTGTGGGGGAGAGAGAGAGAAAGAGAGAAAGAGAGAGAGAGAGAGAGAGAGAGAGAAAGAAAGAAAGAAAGAAAGAAAGAAAGAAAGAAAGAAAGAAAGAAAGAAAGAAAGAAAGAAAGAAAGAAAGAAGATTCCACTCAACTCTCCCCAGCCAATAGCTTCTCACCGTTTCCAGCAATTTTGGCCAAGAAACTCCAAAAGCCACTTGTGACCCATCCCATTTCCAACAGCACCCAGGCGACGTGGGGCAGGAGGGCACCCAGGCAGACGGCATGGCCGGCATGGGCCAGGATGTGGGAGGGGCCAGGCTGCGGGTGGCTCTGGCCCAGCGGCAGCAGCCCCAACAGCAGCCCCAGCACCCAGCGCAACTCAGTGGACCCGGCACAGCCAGCCAGGCGCCGCAGCCCTGCTGGCAACCAGAGAGGCCGAGCACCACAGTGCCGGCCGGGCAAGGCGGCCTACAAGACCGTGGCACAGTACTGAGGCTGTGCAAAGGTGAGCGCAGGGAGAAGGCACCATCTCTGCCCTGCAGGCTCAGCACCACGCCACCCTCCACTCTTGCTACTGCTGCACCGTCGCTGTCGTCCGGATCCGGATGCTGGCGCTGGCCTCGATTGCCAGGCGGAGGCGCAGTCCCCGCTGGAAAAGTTCAGGGGTGGCCCAAGCCCCCGCGAAGTTGACATCTACGGCTGAAGGTAGGCTTCATACTTTGCTGAGTAGAATGGCTGTATCCAACCCCATTGTGTTACAGCTCTGCAAGAGAAAAGTGAAACTTCAAGGCAAAATACATGTCATGTGTGACACAAGTCAGGCCATGGGTGCTTGACCCAACTCTTGGTCACATGTCCATAAGGGGACTAACCTTTAAACGCCTCTCTGTCGCTCCACACATCTTCAAATGCTGCAAAGAGAAGGAGAGGCACCAGGCTTCCATCTCATGGCAGTTTTCACCAGTGGAAACAGCTGCAGGGGACCTGTTTGTCCTTTCCTGAGGCTCATGTACCTTCCCCATGGATATGCTCTCTTGAAGTATTTGATGGGCTGTCACTTAGAGGAGGGCAGGGAGCACTTCCTGTTGACAACAAAGGTAGGACTCACCATAATGGGTTCAAATTAAGGATGAGAGGGTATCGTCTGGATATCAGGAAAAACTTTTTGACAGAGTTGTGCAACAGTGGAATCAGCTGCATAGGGAGGTGGTGAGCTCCCCCTCCCTGGCAGTCTTGAAGCAGTGGCTGGACAAACACTTATCAGAGGTGCTCTAGGCTGATCCTGCATTGAGCAGGGGGTTGGACTAGGTGGCCTGTATGCTCCCTTCCAACTCCGCGAATCTATGGCAGAGGACAGACTGGCTGAATGAAGCACAAGGGAAGTGGGGCAAAAAGACCCGGGCCAAGTTGTTGCGGGACTTTCCAGTTGCACTGCATGGACCGATGCGGGACCATATTGGGGAGGAGGCAGAATGGAGCGTTCGCACTGCAGGGCAGCCCCTGGCGCCGCCACAGTTGCACGCAGCTTTGGTCCATTTTGCCGACTGCACATGGGCGCATGGGTGCATAGGCGCAGCAGCAATTGGGGCAGGATCCAAAAGCTGTGAGCTTTAACTCCACAAGCTGGAAGTGTCCCTGCGGGTGGTTGTGCGCTCAAGCGCACAGTCCGCATGGGCGGTTATGCGCTTCCCTGCCAGGTCAGCGGGTTCATATTACCAGCGCCGCTTGATTGTGGCTTATTTGCATCCACACTTCCAGGAAGTGGGGTCAACGCACACCCAAACGTCTTGCCACGGCTTTCACCTGGTACTTTTTAAAAGCAGGATCAAAATGCTTCAGGACGGGGTGAGTACGGCACAGGAACGCCAGACAGCTGTGGCTGTGTGAACCAGCCCACTTAATCCGCTTGAGAAACATGCCTATATCTGGCCAAACTGCCAGTCTGAACTCAGCCTATGATTCTACATTTCCACTGGTAGAAATGGCATTGAATGGAAACCTGAAGCCCTAACTCCAGTGATGTTTTTCCACTTCTACAAGCAGAAGCATGGGGATACTATTGATCCATCCTGTTACAGCCATACATAAACTTGTGCTCAGGATCTTGTGCAAGCATGTGCAGAACAGCATAATCTTTGCCCTAGGCAAGCAATGCAGCTGCCAAGTCATGGGGTCTAGCCCAGAAACATAATAGTATCCTCAGTATCCTCAATGACTGGCACATCCCTTTTTCTCACCCCATAATGAGTAGTAGATCTCAAGTCCATCTCTTTGCTTCCTTGTTCAGGTCCACAATGATCCACTTCTGCTAATTCCACTGCAACCAAATCTTCTGTTAAACTCTGAAATTGATTGCTCAGCTCCAGTAGTATAGAGTGCCGTCTACTGTGAACTGTAGTCCAAAATGTCTTCCTCTGATAAGTTTCTCCATCTCTTGATAGAGCTTCTTGGGTCTCATCAAGGAAATCTTCCCCATTTCTAATCAGTTCAAGGGTAGCAATATGTTCCTCCAGTTCTCCAAATTTCTGTTATCCTCTAGGAGGAAAACAAACATAGCACATACCTTACAGATTACTTCTCAGTGGCTTTCAACACCATCAGTCACAATATCTTTCTTGACCACCTTTCCAGGCTAGGACTGGGAGACTTTTGCAGTGGTTCTGGTCCTACCTGGAGGATAGATTTCAGAAGATGATAGTGGGGGGCTGCTGCTGAGCCCCTTGGCCTCTGCCATATGGGGTCTCACAGCTCCCATCTTGTTCCCCATGTTCCCCATTCAGAGATGAGGGCTGAGTTGCCACCAATATGCAGATGATGCTCAGTTCTGTCTCACACATCCAGCAGATCCAAGGAGGCTATGGAAACTGTGAACAGGTGCCTGGAGAGAGTTTTGGAGTGGAAGAGGGAAAAAAGCTGAAAATTAATCCTGACAGGATAGAATTGCAATTCCACATGATCAATTTACAGATTCAGTGCTGAATCCAAGTAGACCTTCACATGACATTGGAGTGCTTAAAATATTATGTAGAACAGCCACATGAGTAATGTTTTCTTGGCTGCCCCCATGGGGAGGGGTTCATAATGTTTAAATCATCCCAGTGTCCCCCTATGATATGGGATAATGGGATGCATGTTTTAAAAGGGTTAATAAGTAGGGTGAATATGGATTGGAGTATGGAGAATCCTTATTTAAGCCAGGTGGTTTCATGACATAATCTTTTGGGGACATTCCAACCCTACATACAACAACTCCCATCAATCTCAAAGCTGAACGTCTCCAAGTGCCACAGGTAAACGTGAAAACAAAATATCCCAATTGCTCTTTTGACATTTGGAATAACCATAAAACTGGACCTTTTCTGGGTGCCTTGGCTAATTCCATTTCTGCCTGCCGTTTTAAAAATAGAACTAATTTATATGTAGAAGAGGTTAGGCCGGAGCTGGAAGGAACTCTGCATGTGTCAATCCTTTTGAGAGACATTGGAGTGGGAAGCTGACAGTTTAAAATATTTTCCAGCTCTTCCTGCTATCAAAACTTACTTGTTCCCCGTATAAATCAAGTCTCCCTGTGGCCCACAAAAACATTAAGTGCAACCACAGCTGCCATAAAGGTATACCAGCCACCAGAATGTGAATGGTTTCCTAACAGGGGTTTTGTGTGCGTCCATGTGGGTAGGTGGGTGGGTGGGTGGAGATTGTATCTTAGTTCTTAACAGCAACAGTAGCCATGGTTGGTTGAGGAACAAATTTAAGCATATCCTGGTTTTGCTAGAGGACCGATCTATCTACAGAAAAGATGACATTCTGTCTCAGCTTAATAAAGTGTGGATCCTAACCCTCAAAAAGGATCACATTCTGGTTCTCATGTGTTTGTTGTTGTTGTTGTTTTTAAAAAAACATAAACTAGGTTCTTGTAAGATTGAAATTAAATCTATCTGCCTATCCAGATGTACCCCAGCATTCCTCCAAGGAGCTCAGAATGGTATATATGATTGTTCTTTCCTCCATTTTTTTCTCAGGTAGGTTTGTGCTAAGAGGGACATTTAGTGATAGGGTTGCCAGCCTCCAGGTGGGGCCTGGAGATCTCCTGCTTTTACAATTGATCTCCAGCTGACAGAGATCAGCTCCCCTGGAGAAAATGGCTGCTTTGAGTGGTGGACTCTATGGCACTGTACCCTGCTGAGGCCCTTCCCCTCACCAAAGCCTGCCCTCTCCCAGATCCACTCCCAAAGTCTCCAGGTATTTTCCAACCCAGAACTGGTAACCCAATTTAGTGAGCTTAATGGCAAAGTAACAATTTTAACCCGGTTCTCCCAGAGCCTAGTCCAGTTCTCTAACTAACTACAGAGGCAATTCCAGCCAGTGCTACAGTTAGGCCCTTTTCAAACAGCCTTTGTAATCTGTCTAAATTGCCAGTTGCTGACAGATTTTTTCGTGTGTCATTTCAAACAAATCCATTTTGGCTCCCAGCTGCTAACAGATTTTGTTTACCTTTTCTTTTGGGGACAGACATACAAAAATAAACTAGATCCATTTATACTCAAAATCATATATTTGCATACATTATATAGCACTTGCTTAAATTCACTTTTTAATATTTAAATTTTTACTTCTGTTTAAATACCTTTTCTATATTTTCCATCTTTATATCTAATAACATTTTCATTACAAAACATGCATTACCTAAATCTTTATTTCTACCATTATTTGTTTTGATATAATTTTATTCTTGATTTTCAGTCTTTAGTTAAAACAAACTGTCAATTTTCCTTGAAATTCTGAAGTCGGTCTACTATGAATGAGAGATGTTAACTTTGCCATAGCTGCACATTCATTCAGTTTATTCCTCCATTTCTTCAATTCAGAACAATTTGCTGCTTTCCATTTTGCCACAATTTTACTTTTGGTTGTTGTAGATTTTCCAGGCTCTATGGCACTGTAGTACTTGATGTTTTGCCAGCAGCTATGACTGGCATCCTCAGAGGTATAACATAGAAAGATGGGAACTGTCTGTGTCAATGTGAAAAGAAAAATGGTAGGCAGGTAATTTATATCTACTCAGGAAGGTGGGGTAGGGCTGAGTCATGTAGGAGTTTCCCAGGCTGTGAACATGCTATTGGAGGAGCTTTCCTGGGGAGGTTCTTTTGCTTATGGATTGGCTGTTGAAATTCTAATCTCTGTAGTATTGTTGTAAAATGTAGAGCATTTTGTGCTTTTCAGGACTGGAAACCATGCCATATTTATTTTTAAACTCTCTGCTTTCGTGTTGAAATTGTGTTTAAGTTTGTGAATTTCAATGGCTTCCCTGTGTAATCTGACACGGTAATTGGATGTGCTGTCCAGCATTTCAGTGTCTTGGAATAAGATACTGTGTCCTGTTTGAGTTAGGCTATGTTCAGCCACTGCTGATTTTTCAGGTTGGCCAAGTCTGCAGTGTATTTCATGTTCTTTTAACTTATTTTACTTTTACTGCTGTCACCATATACTTAAATAATTCACTGTGTGTTTTTGTTATATTGCTTGGTAAGATATTTAATAGCATAGTTTTCGAATCGATCGCAAACTTAATTTTTTTGTGTCTCTATCCAATATTTTCTTTCTTTCTTGCATGTCTACCACCTATGAAAGAATGTTGCATATGTATTTTATTTATACCATCGCTGTGTTAATTACTCTGCCAACAGAAGGTACATTCTCTGTTGAGGCTCCCACCTTGTGGAATGGCCCCCAGAGATGATCAAGAAGGCTTCAGTACTTATCATTCCTCAGAATATGCAAAAGAGGGCATTTATATAAAGGGATTAGAATGGTAGTAGAATAGAACAGCTCAAAAGGGTGCTTTTATAAGGGAATAGGATTGTAGTCTATAGATTTTCGTTTGTGTTATCTTGCTTTTGCTGCGTCACCTTCTACATTCATAATATGCTTTCTGCATTGTTTATGGTATGTTCCTAGTCCTATTGAATTGTTTATTAGATTCCATTAGTAGTCTGATCACTTAGGGTTGCCAACTGCCAGGTGGTGGCTGGAGATCCCCTGGAATTACAATTTAACTCTGGGCGATAGAGATCACTTCGCCTGGAGAAAATGGCTGCTTTGAAAGGTGGACTCTCTGGCATTATACCCCATTAAAGTTCCTGCCATTCCAAAGCCCAGCCTCCTCAGGTTCCATCCCCAAAATTTCCAGTTATTTCTCAACCCGGAGCTGGCAACACTGTTTGTAATCTGCCTTGAGTTTTAGCAAGAAAGATGTCCCGATTGCGGGACTCGCCCCGGGCAGGGAGGCAACGACAGTCACCCGCAAAGCCCCTCGGCACCCCTTGACATGGCACCCAGACTTACCAGCCCAGTGGAGGCCGCCATGGGGGAGCCGGGGCTTGGCATGGGCGACGCCAGCAGCAGGGGTCCGGAGGCCGAGGGAGCCTGGACGCAGGCATCAGCAGGGGCAGAGAGGGGTGACGAGCCTGCCAGAAGCGACGCCGCGCCGCCGACGCCCCAGCCCGGGGCTGCAGTGGGCCAAAACAAGTCGGCAGGGGGGAGGGCCCCCAGCAGGGCCCCAGCAAAGCTCCGGTCAGTGGCAAGACCCCGGGAGCAGACTCCTGCCGGGGAAGCAGGAGGCTGCTGTGAAGAGCAGAGAGGGGAAGGGATAGGCGCACAGCAGCCTGCGCCGGGCCACAGGTCCGGCGCGAGAGCCCAAAGTCAGCTGCGAGCTCCTCTCCCGGTGGTGGGGGCAGGAAAGCAGGGCGGACCCAGAAGCATCCTCCAGTCAGCCGCGTCTGACACTAAGAAGGGGGGCGGGGCTGGAGAGGGGTGGAACTGGTGAAGGGAGGTGCAGTGAAAGAGAGGAATAAAAGGAAGGCAGCCAGCAGGGGCCAAGGAGGATAAGCCTGGGAGTGGATGAAGTCTGACGGTGAGAGAGAGGGAGCACAAGAAATCCCACCAGGAGGCCACGAGGAGTAGGAGTGGTGACGTAACCCTCCTCTCCTGGGCCACATCTGAGACCCTGGCTGCCAAGGGCTGACGAGGACAAGGTGGCGGCGCGAGGTGTAGCCAGCGAGTCTAGCGGGAGTGTGGCGGAGTCCAGCAACTCCTGTGACAAAAGATAAGCTACGAAGGTAGTAAATAAAGTAGGCAGCTGTGACAAAGTAGCTGTGCATGTACAGCCATCTTTTTTTTTGCACAATCAAATGGGTTCAAGATGTTCAGACATAGCCCGGTAGGGTAGCCAATCTCCAGCTGGGACCTGGAGATTCCCCAGAATTACAACTGATCTGAAGGCTACAGAAATCAGTTGCCCTGGAGAAAATGGCAGCTTTGGAGGGTGGACTCCATCTCCCTTTCTGCACTCTCCTTTTAATCCATGTTCACCACAGTGTCCTCCAAGCAAGTCTCCACTAAAATCAAATTAAACCTTCTTTTTAATCCAGGGTTTTTTTCCCATTCTGCACTAAAATTGAGTTCAACCTTCTTTTTATTCTGGGTCCCCCCCCCCCCCCCATTCTGCATTACATTCCCTCCCTTCCGTGGTCAGCCCAGTTTCAGCCTGCTGTTGCCCTGGATTATTTGGATGCTGTTTTGCCATGGAATTAAGTGCCTCGACTCGAACACTGAGAAAATCCAGAGTGGCAGGCAAATGCGGAAAGGACCTATGGCACTATACCCTGCTGAGGCACAATGCCATACAGCATCCCTAGACGGCTACCCAAATTTAATAGCTGAAACTCTACCACCGCTGTAACAGGAACTGTTACAGTTAAAGGGCTTCCTGTTCCAATAGGTGCCTGACGTACAGCTAAAATCTTCCGCTGAGGTCCTTCCAGACAATGGGCTTTTTCTACATCTGTTCTTCATTCGTGGAATTCCCTCTCATCAGCTGTCTGCCAGGCACTTGGTTGCTGGAATCCCCTGCCTTCAGCTATCTGTTTGGTGTTCCTAGTTTCAGGTGCCAGGTTAAATCATTTTTATTTATCCAGGTATTTGACAGATTTACTTGTTTTTTCCCCTCTCCTGCATCTCTTTTCCCCGTGCTTACTGGCTTTATGCATTTCAGTTTCTATTTTATTCTACTGGTTTGACACACTGCTACTTTTAAAATGATATTTTATTGAAGGATTTTACGCATATTTTGCACAGCTCTGGAAATCTCTCGGCAGAGGGGTAGCAGATACACTTTTGAAAATCTAAATGCATAGCTGTGTGAGTGGGGACTGACTTGGCAGGGAGCAAAACAAGACACCACTGCCTCATTCTCTAGGAACTTGATGCTGTGGTAGAACTGGCTACTGTTTCCTACCATTCCTGCCCTGTCAACATACAGAGGTTGCCCATTAGACAAAATGCCATTTGCCGCTATCAGGTGGTGTAACTGTAATTAACTCCCCCCCCCCCCCGATTTCTACCACTTTCCAAGCCCCCTTGCTTTACAGCTCACTGTATGATTAACGAAGAACAAATATGCTTTTCTTCATTCCTCATGTGATTTATTAACTATTATGCTCTAAATACTTCCAGAATTGTTTCCAAAGGCAATAAAATAGCAGCCCTCGATAGCGAGAAACAAATGTGGGTTTTCAAATAGCAAAAATGCTCTTGTTGACTCTCAAAACAGAAAACTCAATATTAATACCGTATTTCTTCATGACATGTGAAGGTTCTCAGATGAGGTGCAAAAAAGGGCCCCTTCTATTTCTTGCTGTTGCATTAGTCCAAAGGGATTAGGTTAAATATACAGTGGGATATTTCTGTGGTAGGAGAAAGAAAATGGTCTTGTAATCGTTCTGGGCTCACAATGGTGCTACTCTTTTTTTCAATGTACTTTTATAGTCCAGATTCACAAATTCCGTCTCGGTCATCTGGACTGTACTTTTACAGTCCGCAGACGACCAAGCCAAAATATCTGAATACGTTCACTATCTAGAGCAGAATGGGCTACTATGGCAGTTGAAATGACAGTTAGCAATGCCTGATTGTTTTCAAAATGAAGGACAGATTTCTCTAATGCTTCAGACCCTCCATCAGTCATAAGTTATAAGCAACCATCGCCATCTTGGGAAGCTCTAAAAGGAGAGCAAATAAATTCAAGGAGGATGGGGTTATCGTTGGCTAGTAGTCATGATAGCTAATATCCACGGTGGATATCTATGTGCTCCAGTCCCAGAGGCAGCAGGCCTCTTTCCAGGGGTCATTTCATAGAAAAAGAGGTGCAGGAGCTCATTAGCATACCTATTAGCATAACTTATTAGCATATGCCATGCCCCCTGACATCACCGGAAGTGTGTCAGAATGGGAAGCAGGGGGGGCATCTTCAAAAGCCCCCCTTCCTTTCCCCAGCTGGCCTGCTAAGGCAGGCGGCGGGGGGAAGCGAAGCAAGAAGGGCCCCATAGAATACAATGGAAAGATCATGCTGCTGCTGCTGCCGCCGCTGCACGAGTCTAAACAGAAGGGGTTTAAACCCCTTCTTGCTTCGCTTCCTCCACAGGCCCGCTGGGAGCTGGGGGAGAGACTTGCCACCACTGCCATTTGTGGCCACTAGGGGTGTGCAAAATAAAAAATTTGGGGCCCGATTCAGATCAGGCCAAATCAGGGCATATCTGTTCCGGCTGCCATGTCAGTTTCAGCAATGCAAGTGGATTCCCCAGTTATTCCCCCAGCGAATGTCAGTTTCAGCCCCATTATACCCTATGGGCCATTGAAGTCAATGGCAAAAACTCATAGGGTATATGAGGGACTGGAGGAGAGGGGGTTTGAGGGAGAGGCTCCAAACTTGCAGGGTAGCATCTGGGGCCTCTCCCCAAAATACCCACCAGGTTTCAAGAAGATTGGACCTTTTTTCAAGTCATAGAGGTTGCTGATATAGTCACAGAAAAATCATTCATGAGATGAACTGTCCGAACTGGAAACATTTGTGATCTGTAATGTAATGAACATGAAAGTAGCAATTTTTGGATGCATTGATCCGTGCTTGCTCTTAGGTGGACAATGTTTTCTTGCTCCCAAAACAAGGCCATGTTGTTTTTGAAGCCATCTGAAGAAGGATTTTGCAAGCCGTAAGCCTCCATTGATGAGTTTTTGTGCACAACTAAGCGTATATGGTTTTGTCTATGCTTGCTGGCTGTTTGCACGGATGTACCTTGCCGAGGCGAAGAAACTCCCACAAGCATTCTCTCTTGAAAAGAAGGTTTTGATTAAAGTTCTTAGAATCAAAATAGGCCATGCCAACTTTGCAGCTTAACAATGTTTGACTCCTCCCTCTTCTTCTTGAAAGAAAAATCCACTTATTTTAAATTATGACTTCTAAATAGATCAGATTGCACTTTCCATGTTTCTCTTAATTAATGATTGCTGGGGGAAATAACACTGCAGTTGTAGGCTGAGCGGCATTGACGGTATCAATGTCCCAGACACCTGTCATATCTGCCAAAAAAGCTGAGTGAAAGTTAGTCTGAAATAACTGAGATACATTATAATGAAGACTTAGGAGGAAAGGGAGAGATGAGCGCTGCCATTGTGGAGCTGATGCCAATAAGTGGGTGCAGCTGTCAACTAGTATTCTGAGAATAACTTTATTACCTGGGGGATTCATGGGTTCCTGCCCCAAATGTATCTATATTTAATTTTCATATTTTTTAAATCATTATCTAAATGTGGAATACACCTAGGAGCCATTTATAGAAGAGTGAGATGCCCACCCAAATTAATGGAAAATGGTATGGAAACAGGGCTATAAAGAGATAGCAGAGGGAGTTGGGTCCATCTCCAGATGATTTTCCAGCTGATTTTCTCCACCCAGAGGTAGATAAACTCACAAGCAAAGTAAACTACAGTTTAGGGCCTCAGATTAAGGGGGGCTTCTAAAAAAAATTTAAATCACTAAATTTAACTGTTGTAATGACTGAGACGACTCAGTAATGACTCCGATGACTGAGAGGTGATATGATATCTATCTTCAAGTAGTAGAAGAGCTGTCATATAGAGGATGGTACAGAGTTGTTTTCTGTGGCCCCAGAAGGTCGGACCAGAACCAACAGGTTGAAATTAAATCAGAAGAGTTTTCAGCTAAACATTAGGAAGAAATCCCTGACAGTTAGAGTGGTTCCTCCGTGGAACAGGCTTCCTCGGGAGGTGTTGGACTCTCCTTCTTTGGAGGTCTTCAAACAGAGGCTAGATGGCCATCTGACAGCAATGCTGATTCTGTGAACTTAGGCAGATCATGAGATAGAGGGCAGGAAGGGTTGCCTCAGTGTTTAGTTCTCGTGGCCCTTTCTTACATGCCCAGGGAAATACTGATTGCCACTTTGGGGGCAGGAAGCAATGTTTCTCCAGGCCAGTTTGGCCAGGGATCCTGGCGGTTTTCTGTCATCTTCTGGGTGTGGAACAACGGTCACTGCAGGTGTGGAGGGGAAGGTATCTGTGAATTTCCTGCATTGTGCAGGGGGTTGGACTAGATGACCCTGGAGGTCCCTTCCAACTCTATGATTCTATTATTCTATGATTCTGTGACATGCCTCTTTGGGGGTAATGCCAGGAGCCTCTTAAGATTGACATAAACTAGGGCTTAACCTGCCCTTGTCTTCACCTGCCTTTCCCTTGCCCTGATCCACATTGATCCCATTCCTTTGGACCCTCACCTCTGCTCACCGCCTCTTCCACACTCACACCTCAGACTGTGCTTCTTTCCATTGTTACAATGGTTTTCAACCACCCACACACCCCAATTGGCCCCAAGCAATTAAGATACAAAGATCAACTAAAATATAATTTATGGGTGTCTTGGTCCCGACATGGTGAAAGGTTGGCTACTAGGGTTGCCAGCTCCAGGTTGGGGAATACCTGGAGATTTAGGGGGATAAAGCCTGATGAGGGGAGGGTTTGGGGAGGGGAGGGACTTCAATGGGGCGTAATGCCTTACAGTCCACCTTCCAAAGCAGTTATTTTATCCAGGTGAACTGATCTCTGTTGCCTGAAGATCAGTTGGAATCCCAGGAGATCTCCAGCCACCACCTGGAGGCTGGCAACCCTAGTGATTAGCTATTCCCTCTGGGGTCTCACTGCTAGCAGCTGAGAGAAGAAGGAAGAGGAGAAGAAAAAAAAGGGATTGGATTTATATCCCACCTTTCACTCACTTGGAGTCTCAGAGCAGCTTACAAACTCCTTTCCCTTCCCCTCCCCAGAACAGACACCCTGTGAGGTAGGTGGGGCTGAGAGAGCTCTGAGACAACTGTCCTTGAGAGAACAGCTGGTACAGAGCTATGGCTTGCCCAAGGTCATCCAGCAGTTGCAAGTGGAGAAGTGGGGAATCAAACCCGGTTCTCCCAGATTAGAGTCAGATTAGATTCACTTCATCACTACACCAAACTGGCTCTCTCCAAGCTGCTGCCTCTTTGTCCTCTCTGACAAGGAAGCACTGCACCAGTTTATTATTTGTAAGCACTGCACCAGTTTATTATTTTATTGTGTTTTGTTTGCTTCAGTTATACCCAGTTTTTATCTCCGATGAGTGGGAGGGTGGACAGATGTATCCCAAAGTGGTTTACGTTGTTCTCCCCTCCTTTATTTTATCCTCACAGCAACACTGTGAGACAGATTAGGTTGAGATTGTGTGACTGGCCCAAGGTCACCCAGCAAGCTTCCATGGCAGAGTGAGGGTTTGAACCTGGGTCCCCCAGATCCTAGTCTAACACTAGAAGGTAAAGGTAAAGGTTTCCCTTGCTCGAAAGCTAGTCGAATCCAACTCTAGGGGGCGGTACTCATCTCTGTTTTCAAGTCAAAGAGCCAGTGCTGTCCAAAGACTTCTCTGTGGTCCTGTGACTGGTATGACAAAATGCAGATGTGCACAGAATGGTGTTACCTTTCCATCAAAGCAGTACCTATTTATCTACTTGAAATTTCTTGCTTTCGAACTGCTAGGTTGGCAGGAGCTGGGGCCAGAGACGGGAGCTCACTCCGTCATGTGGCACTCGGATCTCGAACTGCCTAGCTACCGACCTTCTGGTCTGCAGCTCAGCGTCTTAACCTCTGAGCCACCGCGGCCCCATTCTAACTCTACACCACTACAAATATATGGAATTCCTTGCAAGCAGTGAAGAAGAAGAAGAAGAAGAGATTGGATTTATATCCCGCCCTTCACTCACTGAACCACGCAAGTCTGCAATGCTGTTGGAAATGAACTGATGGAAACATTGCTACACCCAGGCTATGAGACCATGGAGATCTAAGGGAAGAGCTGGAGAGGATCCTTCAAGCTGAACCCCTTGGGTCATTCAGGAGCCTCAGAACTGGAGAAAGCAGCCCTGGGGCTAATGACTGGGTTTGAATATGGCATTTATAGCTAGGTTTCATTTGCATTTACACCGCCAAAGCAAATTCAGAGTGCCAAGCTGCCAGCTCAGTGCTTCTTGATTGAATGTCAATCATGCCCATTCATCAGTGTGTCCCTCCCTTAGCAATGGGATAGTCCAAAGGGATGGAGCCCCCACCCATTCATGGTGGGAACACTCTCTTTGATATTGTCTTTCCTTCTCTTCCACCGGTTTATTACCCCTTCTCTTTCCTCTGCTATTCCTGAAAATCCGAGCCTTGATTATATCTTTCCTCTGTGCAGTTAAAGGCAAAAGATGTATTTAATAATTCTACCATATGGATTCCCCATAGTCCACCCCTAGGTAAATGAGCAGTACAAAACGATACATCTACCTTATTCAAATTCCTGCTGTTAACTTCCAGACGAGATTTTTTTTTTTTGTACTCTGGTTTGTGACTTTCTATTACTCACTGATTCTTTTTTTAAAAAATTGGATGAATATTTGGTCATAACCTCTTCAGCTGAATTTAAAGCAGATCTCTGGCAAAATCGTTTTTACTCATTTTACATCCTGAAGCAGCAAGTTAATGCCTTTCTTGTTGACGGGGCAGTTAAAAATGAGCCCCTTAAAAGTTTGGACAGGTTCCTCTCCAATTAATCTCAAGTTGTGAAAACTTTCGACTGGAATAATAGGGCCTGTCTTTCTTGTGAGTTTATAGCAACAAGTTTAGAATGATCCCATATTTTTAACAGAGGGATCTAGACTTAATTCTGAAATATGCAATATATTGCCAAGTTTTCTAGTTACAAAACATGGACAGATTTAAGTGTTTATCATTCTGCCTGTTCCTAAGTATTTATAGCATAATTCTGAAGAAATTTGTTACCAATTTTTTGCCCATGTTATGCTCTTCTATAGACCTCCCTATGGTGGATTGAGCAGTGTCATGGTTAAACCATAATCACTGGGTACATACACAGTGAAACAACCAGACAAATACTCCACCAAAGAGTCCATAGTGATCACAAAAGAGCCAAAATACAAGTATGTTCTAGCACCATCTTTAAGGGCAGTTTTGATTGTGTCATCTGTCCACTATGAGGCTATAAACTGTGAGCTAGGTCACACTAACTCAGCTTAAACACTGCTTACAACCATTTTTTTTTTAAAAATGTTTTGTATGTATTTTAACTGTTTTAACTGCTGCAGTCTTCCACCAGCAGGAGAAGATTGTTGTTTGTTTCACTTGGCATTCCCTCAATGATACATTCTTCCTAACCAAAGTTTTTATATATATTTTAAATGTTTTGTATGTATTTTAACTGTGTTTCTGAACTCTTTTAAAAGTAGTTTTAATGAGGTATGTTTGGGAGAGGGGTTTTATAATGGTTTTATAATGTATTTAATCATGTAAGTTTTAAGTTGTTAGCCACCTTGATGGCCCTTTTAAGGGCAGAAAGGTGGGATATAAATTTTGTAAATAATAAAAAATGGGTCATTCCAAGAGGTTTAACCATACCATCCTATTCTTATATGTCAGCATCTCTGTATAAGCACATGGAAATTAGCCACAGCTTGAATCAAGACATTCATCTTTTGCATGCTGATGCTGCTTTTGTTGAGATACAAGGCAGAAAAGTAGAAGCAAAAAACATAGAACAAGCACCTAGGAAGAGCTCCTCTGGATCAGTCCCAAGGTTCACTTGGTCCAGCACCCAGATTCTCATGGCAGATGGCAAGATAATAGGCATAGACTACCGGGGGGGGGGGTGCTCGAGGGCTCAAGCCTCCCCCGAAATTTCCCAGGGGGGACTGAGTCCCCCCCCGGGGAAACGTAGCACCTGCCGCCATGCCTCCCAGGGCCCTTCCGAGGCCGGCAGCTGCTGCTGCCGGTGCCTCTCCCCCCCCCTCCTGGCCACTCTTCCATCCTTCCCTCTCCCTCCCTCTTCTCCCGGCAAAGGGAGAGGGAAGGAGTGGGGGGGGAGAGGCCCCGGCAGCAGTGGCTGGCAGGCCTCGGAAGGGCCCAGGGAGGCGCGGAGGTTTCCTGGCGGGGAGGACATCGCCCCAGTGAGTGCACATGCTTTGAGCGCACGCTAAAGAGCCCCCACCCCCAAATTTGCAAAAGTCTATACCTTTGGGCAAGATAGAATCACAGAATTGTAGAGCTGGAAGGGATCTCCGGAGTCATCTAGTCCAACCCCCAGCACAATGCAGGAAATTCACAAATACCTCCCCCTCCACACCCCAGTGACTGCTGTTCCATGCTCAGAAGATGACAAAACCCCTCCAGGATCTCCAGCCAAACTGGCCTGGAGAAAAATGGTTTCCTGACCCCAGTGTTGCAATCAGCATTTCCCTGAGAGTATAAGAAAGGGCCACAAGAACTAAACACTGATGCAGCCCTTCCTGCCCTCTCTCTCATGATCTGCCAAAGTTCACAGAATTAGCATTTCTGCCAGATGGCCATCTTAGCCTCTAGATGCCCACAAGCAGACATAAACATATTGGTAGGGATCCAGCCATCTTTTTTTCTCAGTCTTGCCCGATTACAGCTCCTGTCCCATGTGGCTTTTGTTCATATAGGTCCTGCAATCCCCAGCATAGCCTTTTCGGTGGTCAAAGGAGAATCACTCCTCCTCTTTTTTCCCGCAAAGGTGGAAAAGCCGGTTGGATTCCAGCCTATAGTTCTCCTCTGCAGTTTGCTCCCTAGCAACTGGTAGTTAGAGGCACATTAGATCTGAACTGGGAGTTCCCTTTGAGCTACCCTGGATATAAACCATTGATAAAACCATCTTCTATGAGTTTACCTGATCCACTACAGCCTTCTAAATCAGTAGCCATCACTGTTTTCTGTGGTAGTGAATTCCTACCAATTTGATTGTGCAAAATTATGTGTTGAGTGAGTTATCTGTCAACTCTAGCTGTGTTTTGGCTGAACTCTTTTTCTTCCCCCAAAGCCCCTCTGAATCTTTAGCTAGGGCAAGATAAAACATCTAAATTAAACAGAGCTGTGCTGCACCAATGGCAGATTTCTTACCCCACCCCAGCCTTCAACTGTAGTCTTCTGTGACCCTCAAAATTGTGGTCAGTGAAAATTCTGGAACACTGTGAGGAATGAAGTGAGAGGTTGAAACCCAAGAACTAATGGCCTGTAATGCACATGAAATCAAACTTCCTGCCCAACCCCAGCACACACGCACACCTTTTACTGCTTTGGTATTTTCAGAAATAATTGTACAGTGGTATACAAAAAAGACACTGTGTACTAACACAGAGATGCACAAAACAGTCAAATAAAATGAAATTGGCCAAGCAAGGGAACCAACCATCAGTTCTCTGTGAGTCAATACTTCTTCATCATATTTTTGATGATGCTCAAAAGGAAGTGTCACTATGTGGATTTGCAATGGAGTGGAGGTGAAAGGATGTACAAATGTTAGATGTAACCCCAAGGGGCGGGTAAACTCTCCTTCACTTGACTTCAGAATTGGTAGTAGAAAGTGTTGTAGAAAGTAATCAAAAGTGTTGTTGTGGAAAGTGTTGCCAAGTCCACTTATAGTGGCCCCATAGGGTTTTCAAGGCAAGAGATGTTCAGAGGTGGTTGGCCAGTGCCAGACCCTGTGTAGCAGCCCTGGACTTTCTTGGGGGTCTCCCATCCAAGAGCTGACCTTCTTTAGCTTCCAAGATCTGATGAGATTGGGCTAGCCTGGGCCATCCAGATCAGGACAAATTACAAGTAGCATCCTCAAAGTCCTGGCGGGGGGAAAGTTTCTATTATTTTATCAAACGTTTTAAACTGGATTGCAAATATTTTGCATGTGCATATTCTCAAAGTATCATTAAAGGATTATGATTTCTGTGCAGGGGAAGTCACTGAGAGTACATTCCTATGGAGGGCTATACCAGTCTGAAACCATTGGTGGGACTGGACTGGTACAAGTCTGCATGGCATTGTAGTGAATGTTGCTTTGGAAACCACGTGGACATCTGTCAAGCATTATGACATCTTGTATTGGTTGGCTGCTTGCACATGCTAATGCTATTATCCAGCAGCATGGATCCCCTTGTGGGATATGAGCAACAGCACTTCCAGTGCAGCATTAGCTCCAGGGTTATTAATCATTGAGACAACTTGAGAAAGGGACTAAAGCGAAGTAAAAGACTCTTTCTTAAAAGCTTGGCCAGAAGCATATATGCTGATATGATACCTTGGGGCACATGTGACTCTGGATAGTATTGTTCTGCAAATTACATTCCCATTTGCCCATGTCAGGAAACAGGGATAAGGAATAATTCAGAGAGTTTATCAAGACAATCAGGGATGATGCAATCAAGTCAGTTCTAAGCATGCACCTCCAAGGGCTACCAGTGCAATCCTAAATAGATTTGCACCGACCATGGGAAAAGTCTTCGGACAGTGCTGGCTCTTTGGCTTGGAAACGGAGATGAGCACCACATCCCTAGAGCTGTATTCGACGGGCTTTTGAGTAAGGGAAACCATTACCTTTACAACCTCCACTGAAGTCAGTGGGTCTAAAAGAGTGTAACCCTGTTTAGGAATTATTTGAACCAGTCCAACACACCACACCACCATCTACAACTTGGATTTAGCAAGTTAATAAGAATGCTTTGCAATTCATCTTAGAGTTGCCAACCTCCAGGTGGGGCCAGGGGTTCTCCCAGAATTACAACTGACCTCCAGACTTCAGGAATCAGTTTCCCTGGAGAAAATGGCTGCTTTGGAGGATGGAGTCTACGGCATCATACTCCCCTGAGGGCCCTCCCTTCCCCAAACACTGTCCTCCCAAAGCTGTACCCCAAAACTTCAGGGATTTCCCAAACCAGAGTTGGCAACCCTGTTCAGACTATATCTACACCAGATTAATAATTTGAGAGCATGTGGAATCAACTGAGAGAGACCTTCCAGGGCATTGCAAACAAGGGAAATGTGCATCATGTGTATCTTATGTGCAAACTTTGCCACGTCTCTCACCCTATCTGGTTTAACTTGTTTGTGGACTAAATAGGACTCTTATTTGTTTCTCTTTGGAAGATTTGCATATTATCCACTTCCACTCAAATCCCAGCCAAGTTTCTCAGAGAGCAGGCTGGCAAATTAGGCTGTCAACGTCCACAAGTTTTGCCTTGCCTAAAACAGCACACCCCCCCCCCCCCCCCCCGGTACGGAGCCTGAAGTCACTTTCCGTACCGAGACAATTCTGCATATCTGATTACAGCACTGGGGCAAAAAGGGTTCAGCTGTCCAGAAGGTTTTGCAATTGGATGATATCATAACCAGAGTGTTATTAAATCTCACAGCAGATGGAGTTTTGATTCCCGTCTAGCAGAGATCCCATTGAGATATTTGGTAAGGATGGATTTCCGGCATGTCTCCAAACTATATATTTTTTAAAAAGAACATTCTTCAAGCAGTTTGTCAGCATAACTCTGCCATGCCTTTAAGAAGGAACCTCCATTTTTCACTCAATATCTTACCTTTAAGAACTATTGTATACAACTAAACCCAGCAATATACTGCGTGTTGATTTACTTGACTTTTGCCATGTGTGTTTTTAACTGTAGCATTTTTCAAGCAGTAAACCAAAGCCACGGCTTAGCATGTTTGTTTTTCATCACTGTTTCACAATTAGGCCTGCCAAGTCCAACTTGGGAAATATCTGGGGACTTTGGGGGTGGAGCCAGGAGAAAGGAAGTGACATCATTTTGTGAAGTCACATCCTGTGATGTTGCTTCCACATGCTTCCACATGAACTCATGAAGTTTCCTAATACTGAATCAGGCCATTGGTCCATCAAGGTCAGTACTGACTACTCAGACTGGTAGTGGCTCTCCAGGGTCTCAGGCTGAGATCTTTAATATCACCTATTACCTGATCCTTTTTTAGCTGAAGAGGCTGATACCTCCTGCATGTCAAGCAGATGCTCTATCACTGAGCAATGGCCCTACTGAATCCTTCCTCATCTCGGCAGAATATGATTTTCATATCATAAGAACAGGAGAGAAGCCACAGTGGATCGGCCCATCCAGTACAGCCCATCCAGTACAACACTCTGTGTCACAACAGTGGCCAAAAATACCAGGTGCCCTCAGGAGGTCCAGCAGCGGGGCCAGAACTCCAGAAGCCCTCCCACTGTTGCCCCCCCAAGCACCAAGAATGCAGAGCATCACTGCCCCAGACAAAGTGTTCCATTTAGACCTTGTGGCTAATAATAGCCACTGACAGACCTCTGCTGGATGGGGACAGAGAGAGAGAGAGAGACAGACAGACAGACAGAAAAAAGAAAGGAGAGAGAGAGAAGGAAAAGAGCTGGCACAGGCACTTACTTCCATTTAGACCTTGTGGCTAATAATAGCCACTGATAGACCTCTGCTGGATGGGGACAGAGAGAGAGAGAGAGACAGACAGACAGACAGAAAAAAGAAAGGAGAGAGAGAGAAGGAAAAGAGCTGGCACAGGCACTTACTTCCATTTAGACCTTGTGGCTAATAATAGCCACTGATAGACCTCTGCTGGATGGGGACAGAGAGAGAGAGAGAGACAGAAAAAAGAAAGAAAGGGGGAGGGGGAGAGAGAGAGAAGGAAAAGAGCTGGCAGATGGACTTACCCCAGGCCCAGCAGCAGCAACCTTTCAATCTTACACCAGCTGCGTGCAAAAGCAGGCCCTTCAGTAAGAGCTTAGTCCCTCGTTAATCTCTGGGCGGGGCTCTCTTGCTAACTCTTAAAGGGGAAATGTCTGGTGAGGCTTTTCACTGCAGGCTCTTCAGACATTTCCCTTTAAGAGGCCTGGAAGGGAGAGGGCCTGGCAGGCTCCGACGTTCCCCTCCTGTTGGTAGCCATTGCCTCCCCGTGGTGGCCAGTTTTGAAAAAGCGGGGGGGAAGCATGAAAAATCGGTGTTTCCCCCGCCCTACCGGGGGACTTGTCAGCCCTATTCACAATTAATTTTTTAAAAAATAATAAAATAGTAAAGAAGTCCAAGGTAGCACACTGGGGAGAATGTTTATATATTTTTTTCTGTCTGGTATATATTTTATTAAAGCTACTGTGTTATATATAAGTCCAGTGCTTGACTCTTTGTCTGCAGCCAGGGAACATGTCTGGGCATGTTCGCCTGTAATGGGATGTGATAACAACAGAGCTTCCTTCCCCAGAGAACAATGGACCTAGGGATCCTGCCGGTCCCCCTATCAGGGGCTGAGGATATCTGAATGGACCTATGATAGCCCCTGGCGGGAGAATAATCCCTGTTGGACCAATCCCCCTTGAGGGAGGGACAGTCAAGGTGTGGTTTACCTGTAAATATAAGTGGCTTCCCCATCCCTTTGTCCCCATGCTCGACCCAGATCTGCAACAAATTACCATGCTGTATATATGATCCTGACTCCCTAATAAAAGAGCTATGATTGAAATCACTCCAATGGCCTCCCAAGTCCAGTACTTTTCAATAAGGCAATGTTTTTAAAATCCTTCTGCACCTTCAAGACTTTTTAAAAATTGTTAGTTCGCCAGACAGACTCTTAAGTACAAATTAGGGAAATCTGTTGGTGGAATGCTCACACAAGAACTCTTAAAGGGATGCCTACTAATCAGGATTCTACCTGGGCAAGGAAACATGACACCCGGCACCACAAAGGATGGGAAGCCCAAAGTGGGGCCTGCAAGTCTCCTGGAATGACAACTGATCTCCAAACTATACAGATCAGTTCCCGAGGAGAAGATTCAGCTTCAGAGGTCAGACTGTAGAGTATCACATCTTCACTGAGACCCCTCGCCTCCTTGGCACCCCTCCAAAATGTCCAAGAAGATCCCAAGATGTAGTTGGCAATGCTGGTGCAAAACCAATGCCATTCTCGCCTTGTATAGTGTGCAAAGAAACCAGCATCCCTGTTTAGGCCTTGATTAATATAATAATGAAGAGGCAGAAGAAGAGGAGGAGGAGGAGGAGGAGGAGATTAGATTTATACCCCACCCTTCACTTGTAGTCTCAGAGCGGCTTTCAAACTCCTTTCCCTTCCCTACCCACAACAGACAACCTGCGAGGTAGGTGGGGCTGAGAGAGCTCTTTCCAGAGCTGTCCTTGAGAGAACAGCTCTGACAGAACTATGGCTTGCCTAAGGTCATCCAGCAGCTGCAAGTGGAGGAGTGGGGAATCAAACCCGGTTCTCCCAGAGTAGAGTCCACTCACTTAACCACTACACCAAACAGAAATGTCATTGAGCAACGTGTTTCCCCCACTTATACGTGAGGTCAGACTAGCTGATGACTGACAGCCAGATAAGGGGCAGAGGCAGGGAGAGGGTGAAATGGGGCTGAATTGGCAGTGCAACATCACTTCTGGCAGACAGTGGAATTGACACTGTGACACCAGAGTGATGCCAAAGTGACACTCTAGATACAGTGTCACTTCCAGGTATTTGCCAGGAGTGATGCTATGCAACCAACATTGCACAATTTCTAAAAATCCTCCTGATGGCTAGGGCTGCCAACCTCCAGATGGCACATGGAGATCTTGCACTATTCCAATTGACCTCCAGATGACCCAGATCAGTTCCCTTGGAGAAAATGGCTGTTTTGGAGGATAGATTCTACGGCATTATATCCTGCTGAGGTCTCTCCCTTCCCCAAGCCTTGCCCTCCCCAGGCTCCACCCTTGAAATCTCCAGATATTTCTCAACCCAGAGCTGGCACCCCTACTGCTGGTCCTCAGCAGGCTGGTGGCCAATGAAAAGTGAGAGCAGAATGTCTTCTTAGTTTACACCAGTGTGACATAGTGGTGACACTGCAATGTCGTTACGGCACAGAGATGCCAAGTTGTGCAGTTTGGCAGCAATCTCCCACCCGCCACTCAATAGGATGGGGGGATGAACAGGCCAAAGTGGTGTCCCATGACACCATGACATCCCTTCCGGGTACATATGACACTCTAGGGTTGCGGTCACATGCTTGGGATAAAGTGGGGGGAGGGGAAGGGAGGCTATCTCCTCTGGAGGAATTTGACCTGCAGTTGCATGATCACACCTCCAGTTGAAGCTGCAGGTGCAGTCCATCAGTGTGTGATCTGACGCAACTGTGAGTGAGTCTTTTTTTGTGCATGCTGCTTGTTTCCCACATGCTTAAATGAGGGACCAATGAATTGCAACTCTGCACTGAGGGCTCCCTATGGAGTTTGTGATGATGTGCATACTGCAAAGGGGGGGGGGGGGATGGCACAGAGTCCGGATGGCCGGATCAGACCATCCCGATGCCATGAGAGTGCACTGGAGTGATCAGGCAGGGGAAAGTCCACCCATAGCCCATCGCAACCCATTTACTATCATATTTTCCCTGGTGCCTTTTAACTCTGCTTCTGCAGTGAAGCAAAATGGGTTGCCGACGGCTGCGGGGCGCTTCCCAGATGTTGTTGTCTGATCACTTCCTTTAAATCCGCCTGGCATTTGCGCCTATGTCGGGTCTAATTGTGCCTATGATCACAGCCTAGGATTCATCCAAAGCAGAGTGACATCACTTCTGCTTATGTAGCTAGAAGTGACATTGCCTGATATCATTTGTGTAAGCCCTGCCCCCATCAGTCTGCGGGGGATTGCAGGCCATTGCGACCCGACTATATGGCACCATATCTCTAATGGTGGGGCTTTTTGCACTGCGCCTATCTATCTGGGATCTTTTCACAGAACCACCAATTTCTGGCCCCTAGACCATCATGTTGAGGTGCTGTGCCAGCCTGTCTCTGGGTCACCCCAGCCTCTGAACTGTCATCTGAAACAGTGTACAGACTGACCTCAACCTAAACCGTCTGCCGTGTATCAAAATCAGTTTCCCCTCTTCGACCCGTTTGCCTGAGAATCTAGACAGTGGCCTACAGAAAACATTGCGGCAACATCTTCATAACTGACAGCAATAATCCGATGCACCTCAGTGTGATACAACAAAACGGTTCTATTTTTGTGAGTGTGTCTGTGTCCGCAGGGCCGTCTTCTCGCTTCAGATATTTCAAATGCAGGCCCCAGACAACATCCCTCTCCGTAATGATTCCAGCACCACCAAGACCTCTGCTGTGGCCGGTCCATCGGCTTACTGTCAGGACTTAAGACTGATTTCCTTTATTTTCTTATTGACTTTTAAGACACTGTGAGTTGGGGGCCTTTCCCACACCACTGTTCCCTGTGGGCTTGACTGTGCTCTAATCTACCTTGTTGTGGTCTTGATGTTTTCTGTGCAGGATGTTTGGTTCCAGGGCATTTTCTTGTTATGCAAGAAAGTATCGCAGCCTGGAGAATCCTGTCATTCTTGACAACTAGCTGGCTAATAGTGTGATGCTAAGCGGAGTTATGCGCCATTAGGTCCATTGACGCCCATTGGCTTGGGAAGGCGCAACTCTGTTTGGGATTGCTCTATAGATCACAAGCCCCTCGCTTAACTCAAGCTTTTAGAAAACTTATTTCCCCCAGTTCACACTTTCTAATGCACATGGAGGTCTGAGTACACTTTTGGTGCAGTTATTTAGTAACAGAATTGCTCCTGCCCAGTTTTAAGTGAGTGATAGAAGTATTCTAAAGGGACTAACCATAAAGAATGTCACACTTTAAGAGACATTTCGATCCCCCCCCTCCCTTTCATAATCTGTCACTCTGGCAAAGGCTGAAATTGGTATATTGTGACAAACACACCCCAGCTCCCATTTTTATTTTGACAGAGTAAACACAACTCAGCATGCATGAACACTGGGGAGCGCTATATTTCCTTTTTTTTCCTCCAGAACCAGCCTGTGGTATATGTGGGATGCCTCTCTTTGTCTATGCTAGACTCCAGGGAAGTCGAGTTTTAAAATCCCGGGGGGGGGGGGGGGGGCTCGTACGCACATGTGAAGCACGTGCACCCACCGGGACCATGTCCCCACCGCCGCTGCCTCCCCTCCGGCCTGGCCACTCCTGCTTCCGTCCGTTCCTCCATCCATCCAGGGGCCAGCTGGGCATTTGCTTAGCTGGCCCCTGGACGGAGGGAGGGAGGCAGGGAGGGACAGAGGCAGCCAGGCCGGGGGGGAAGAGAGAGAGGCGGCGGTCCTAGGAAGGGCCCGGGGACGCGCAACGGTGGCGGGCGCTCCGTTTTCGGGAAATTTCAGGGGTGGCTTGAGCCCTCGAGCCCCCCACCCCGTAGTTGACGCCTATGCTAGACTCCTCCTTCTCTTTCTGTGCATCTGCTCTCTCTACTCAGGGTCTCTCAGGAGGCAAGATGCTCTGTACATCTCCCCTGTGCAAGCATGCCAGGGCCACACCTGTAATAATATACCTGCACAGAAGAAGAGAAGGTTTTGTACCCTGCTTTTTTCTACCTTAAGGAGTCTCAAGATGGCTTACAACCACATTACCTTCCCCTCCCCACAACAGACTCCTTGTGAGGCAGGTAGGGCGGAGAGAGTTCAGAGAGAACTGTGACTGGCCCAAGGTCACCCAGCAGGCTTCAATGTGAAGGAGTCGTGAATCAAATCCAGTTCTCCAGATGAGAGTCTGCTGCTCTGAACCACTATGCCATACTGGGTCCAGCAGCCAAAACACAGGGCCACTTGTAATAGGGTAAAGTATTCTTTAGATTAGGCTTCTGTTTTTTCCAGCATTGCCAGCTCCCACTTGGGAAATACCTGGTGATTTGGGGAGTGGAGCCTGGGGAGACCAGGGTTTGGAGAAGGGAGGGACCTCAGAAGGGTATAATGCCCTCCGAGGCAGCCATTTTTTTCAGGAAAACTGATTTCTGTTGTCTGGAGCTGCAATCCTGGGAGAGCTCCACCCCTCGCCTGGAGGCTGGCAGCCCTCAGCTTTCTTCTTCCACTACAAAATGCATGTGAATAAACTTCGATAAAAATAATAATAATAAGAAGAGAAGAGATTGGATTTATATCCTGCCCTTCACTCACTTGGAGTCTCAGAGCAGCTTACAAACTCCTTTCCCTTCCCCTCCCCACAACAGACCCCCTGTGAGGTAGGTGGGGCTGAGAGAGCTCTTTCCCAAGCTGTCCTTGAGAGAACAGCTGGTACAGAGCTATGGCTTGCCCAAGGTCATCCAGCAGGTGCAAGAGGAGGAGTGGGGACACAAACCCGGTTCTCCCAGATTAGATTAGAGTCCGTGCACTTAACCACTACACCAAACTGGCTCTTTAAGTTTTCTATCCCTTGAATATACTGACTTGAAAAGTGTGGAGATCAGTTGTAATTCCAGGAGATATCCCAAATGGGAGTTGGCAGGTCAATGAGGGGAAGAGGCTGGGGGATCAATAGCCTCGCAGGTGTTCCACAGGGTCTGCTGATGATATTGTTTTAACATTTTCAAAGAGGCACAAGGATGTGTCTTCTTACACAGCTAGGGATGCCAACTTCCAGGTGTGGCCTGGGGGCCTCCTGGAATTACAACTGATCTGCAGACTACAGAGCTCAGTTCCTTTGTAGAAAAGGGCTGCTTTGGAGGGCGGGATGTTAGATTCACTGGTATGGTACAGCCAGGAACCTCTATACGTAGCAGAGTGCATGAGGCTTACATGCAGCAGCAGCTTCTCAAGACTGTGTGTGCTAGCAGACTAACAGAGTTACACAGTGACACTTGTCAGTTTCAAAACTAGTAAGAGTCCTTTATTCAAGGAACTACATTAAAAAAGTCATAAATCACAAACTTTTATTGGCATAACGGAACTACATTCTAGATAGTGCAGCTTGAGAGACAGGGTTAGAATCTAATCTAACTAGGTCGATGGATGCAGATGGAGAATGCCTGACTCACACCCATGGTGGCAAAGATGGAGTGTGTGTGCTCCCTCTTTGTGTGTGTGAGAGAGAAAGTGTTAAGCCAGAAGGAAGGAAATCTTGTTCCTAAGAATAGCATTCTACTTCAAAGGATAGTATCAGATAGCAGGAAGGAAAGGATGCTCTGTGTGTGTCCTGACTGCTCTATCTGTCTCTAAATCTATGGTGCAGTCTCTGAAGACTGAGGCAGGGGACAGTGTACACTCCTCCACTTCCAACATGGGATCTGTGGCACTATGCCCTGCTGAGATCCCTCCCCAGGCTCCACCCCCAAATATCCAGGAATTTCCCAACCTGTAGTTTGCAACCCTGAACACAGCCCAGATTCGAGTTATTATTTACAGTGAGACTCAAGAGACTGTTTTGGACATGTCCAAGATTAAATGGGGGGGGGGGGGGGGGACCAGCATATTGAAAGAACATTTGTTGAAGCTAGTTACTCTATATCACACAACTGACACCTAATATGAGTCGTGTAGAGTACGCAGAGGATGCAGATTTGCTCCCTGCATTCTCAAGTTGGCATTCTTGTATAAATCCAGCGTACACACAGCTCCACAATGCAAAGGGTCTGCTAGCTAGGCATGCTTCTAATTGAGGGA
This sequence comes from Lepidodactylus listeri, assembly GCA_029233225.1. NCBI lineage: Eukaryota > Metazoa > Chordata > Lepidosauria > Squamata > Gekkonidae > Lepidodactylus > Lepidodactylus listeri. Next base: position 20,516,268 of record JARCFY010000012.1, read on the forward strand.
AATACTGTGGTCTGAGTGATTAAAAAAATTACTTTCCTTGGAATCTAGGGGAAAGATTGATGCCTTCAGTGTCTGAATATCAACTGCACACAGAAAGGCTACTTATCTACGATTTCATACACAATTTCCATTTCCTTCACTGAATCTGGTCTGTAGCTAAAGCTGTCAGTCTCCTAGCATGGGGACAAGAAATTCCCTGCCTCCAGTTGATACTTCCCACCACCACTCTAAGTGATGGTGGGAGAAAAATAAAATAAAAAAGGCCATCCGTGGACAGTGTCCTGATGTTGGTTCTGGGAAAACCTGAAAGTGACATCATTCCTCTCTAGGAACTGGCTGAATTGGTGGTTCCTAGGGAGGAATGACATCAGCTCCAAGTTCTTCCATAAGTGATGTCATGCCATGTTCCCATCCCCCCCCCCCCAAATCTCCAGCTGGTTGTAAGCTGGTTGCCTGGCCACCTTGAAATCTCCATTTGGGACCTGGAGTTCTCCCAGAATTGCCACTGCTTTCCTGACTATAGAGGTCAGTTCCCCTGGAGAAAATGGCAGCTTCAGAGGGTGGGCTGTAGAGGATAATATATATTCTAAGTGAAATCCCTCTCCAAATTCTTCCATTATGTACATATAATGAATATAGTCAATAACCTTCAGCAAGACCATTTCCATAAACCGCCACAGCATATCTATGAACATTTTAGCCAACGAATAACAAATATATAAATAACAAACTGTAGATAAAAGGAAAAAAATTTCTGAGACAGAAATTCAGTAGATTAAAAAGTCAAATGATGGAGCATCTCCAGCCAAGTGAGCCAGCCCCTGTTGATTCTGAAACGATGACAAAGATGGTGATGGTTCTTGCCTTTCTTGCCTTCCAGATCTTCAGGGTTCTCTCCTCTATTCCATCCTCACAACAACCTTGTGAGTCAGGCTTGCCTGAGAAAGGGTGGCTGACCCAAGCTCACATAATGAGTGTCATGGCTGCGTGGGGATTTGAACCTGAATCAGCCCAATTTGAGACGAAGACTTCACACACCAAATCACACACTAGACCAATACTGAAAGTAAAAGGCTTGATAACATTAGAGGAAGCTTTTCAAAATACGTGTGCATAACTGATATACTTCTGACATTTTGTATGGTACTTTTTAATGGGGGCAATCTATGTGTTTTGAGGAGGATTCAAAACTTGGAGGGTTGGCAACTGGGATTTAGGCATCTCCAGGGGTCATTTTGAGCAAGAACGTGCAGGAATGCTGTTCTGGGAGTAACAAGCCCAGGAGCAGGTACATATGGTGATGTGCTGTGGGAAAAAGCAAAAGCATACTAACTCGATCTGTATTTTCATGCTTGTAGGATAGCTTCCCTTTAGTCTCTTTAGTCAAAGTGTAAAGCTGGCTCACCAGCTCTGAGTTGGGAAATACCTGGAGATTTTTTGGGTGGAGCCTGAGCGGTGGGTGTTGCCTTCTGACATACTTCTGGTGATGCCAGGGGGTGTGACATATGCAAAAAAGTTGTGTTAATGTGTTATGCTAATGAGCTCCTACACCTCTTTTTCTACAAAATGACCCCTGGCATCTCTACGATTGTAATGACTTCTCACAACCAACAGAGTTGTTTTATTTATTTGCTCCACCAGGAGGATAAAATCCTAGATTTCAGCTTGGACTGAAAACTGGGGTAAATCTGGGCCGCTGTCTCTTTGTGGGTTTCTGTTGTTTTTATAATTTTATGCTGAATTTTTGTATACAGTTGTTTTAAATTGTTGTGAGCCGCCTTGAGCCGGTAACCCAGCTAGGCGGGATACAAATCTAAATTAATAACAATAACAACAATAATAATAATAATACATCAACATTATACTTCCTACATTGGTGATACAAGTACATGATGTGTGTTGTATGCATAAGTACCAGACATATTATGTACAAAAACCATACAACGTGCATACACAATACAAATAAATCTATGAAGCCAATAGCAATATGGAGAGGACCAAAATGGCGGAGACAATGTAGATTAATTAAATTAAAATGGCAGAGACAATGTAAATTAATTAAAGAAACATCAAAAGGGATGATCTTCTCATATACTATCAAAAAACTGATTTTATGCATTTGTGCGCTGATAAATCTAACAACATCATTGCATCTTTTTGAAATGCTACTTTGGCAATCTTTTCCCCCTCCAGATCATAAAAAATGGATCCAAGAAAACCCACATCTATGTGAATCCTAACTTCAGTGATCACCAAAAAAATAAACCTTCACTTGGATACAAACAACATCATTACATGGAAACAAAATAAGATGTGCATGTGGTTTACAGATCAACATTCTACTGATGCTGTAATCTTAAAGAATGCACAAGTGAGACAAAGTAATCTCTCAGTAGCATATATTGACTCCTGGAAGGCATTTGAATCTGTGCCATACTCCTGGCTCCTTCAGCTATTTAGGGAGTACAAACTGAAGCCCACTAGGATGCTATTGCTAGGAGCTATCATGGCAAAATAGAACAGTGTCATAAAACTAAATAACATGAACACAGATGATACAAGTGGGGGACCTGCAAGGACTAGAGGGGGACATCTCCTTATTGATGAGCCATATTAACTGAAGGGAACACAAAAAAAATGAAACATGGAATTCCAAAGATCTCCATGGGAAAGACCCAGAATGGCTACACAGAGGAAATGTGGACAGCCTCATCAGTGAAGGACCCAAAAGAAGGTCAGTTGAAAACAGGAATAAAAGGTTTTATCTGTAGCATTTGAGACTGTGTTTGTTACCAGTAACTATCAGGGATGTATAACAAAGACAACAGATACACTTCTAAAAAGACAAGGATAAATAAAAAGACAATAGATATACCGATATACCAATTCAGGAGGTTGCTGTGTTGGTTTGCAGTAGAACAGGTGGGTTTGAGTCCAGCAGCACCAAGAGTTTCAGGGTGTCAGCTTTAAGAGTCAAAGATTCCTTCGTCAGACATACAAAGGGAGCTATGACTCTCAAGAACTTACACCCTGAAACTGTTATTGGTCTCTAAGTCGCCCCGAGTCTGCCTAGGCGGGGAGGGCGGGGCATAAATCTAATAAATAAACAAACATAACATGCGATAGGTAGCTGTCCTGCTTTAAACAGGACCGAAGAGCTTGCAGGATCAAATCAGGCTTCAGACACCATTTGCCGCCAGTTCAGTATGTAGAACCTCCCCTTTACAACAAATGTACTTCTTGAGAAGAGTGAACAGGGCTATTGGTGGCGGTGATGACGACAAAGCATGAATGCCAACCCTGTATCTGCACAAAGCCAATCAGCTGAGCTGCTCCAGGGTGTGAGAGACTTCTTCATCTGACTCAAGTGATGCAAACTCACAGCTTGCTGTGGGTTACTGGCTGTGGATAAAATGAGTCGGACCTGCCAACACTTGGACTTCAGTATTCTTGCCGGTCAATGCTGGGACAGAGTTCAGAATTAATAGAGTCCAGTCTAATAATAATTGTTTGGAAGAGTTCCCCCAGAGATGACCTGAGGATATGGACCGGCCGCTTAGAACTGTGTGGCCTGTTATGTCAGCAATTGATCCTTGATCATCTTGTTTCACTACATCTATCTGGAGGGGATTGTCTGATGGGATCCATGAAGGGAAGTTCCAATTGCCTTGAAGGAGATAGTCATGAAACCATCCTGAAGAAGCCCTCTCCAAAACCTAAATAATTTAAACAACTACCAGTTTATGGCAAATATCCCTTTTTTAGTGAGCTACTTCATCATATGATGGCTGTACACCAAGGCTTTTTTGGATTAAAATGATTGTAGATTCATTTTAAGCTGGTTTCTAACCTGGTTCTTAAACTGAAGCTTCCTTGGTTACACCAGCTAATGATCCCTGCAAAGGAAGAGACAATGGCAATAATCTGTTTTCTAACCTGGTTTTTCAGCTGAAGTCCTCAAGATCTCGCAGTTGCTTTGACTTCTTGCCTATTTGGCTAAGGTTGGAGTTAGGGGCTCTGACTGTTCCAGCCTTATCTTGATCTGAGTCCTGAAGGTGGTTCTAGGGGAAGACATCTATTTGGATCTCTGGCACTTGTGCAACGGGGCCCTACAGGGTCTCATCTCATCTCCCATGCACTGATAGTGATTGCATTGACAGTAATTTACATTCCCATGCTAAGATCACTTTTGTAGGCATAAGATCCATCGAGTGGACATCAGAAGGATTCTGAGTAGACCTGCTTAAGATTGCACTACTGTTCTGCTAGTGGTTGATTTATGGCTTTCACTGATTGCTGTGTTTTTAATTGCTTCATTCCCCCCCCCCCTTTTTTCTGATATCGATTTTCTTGGCCTCCAACTAGCAACCTGTGGTTGAAAGGCAGAATAAAAAAATCTGAGAATCAATCAATAATTCTAGTGAACCCCCTGCCCCCAAAAAAAGAATAGAAGAGAAGCCATGTTGGATCAGGCCAATGGCCTATCCAGTCCAAAACTCTCTGTCACACAGTGGCCAAAACCCAGGTGCCACCAGGAGGTCCACCAGCCGGGCCAGAACTCCAGAAGCCCTCCCGCTGTTAACTCACAAGCACCAAGAATACAGAGCATCACTGCCCCAGACAGAGTGTTCCATCTGTACTTTGTGGCTAATAGCCACTAATGGACCTCTGCTCCATATGTTTATCCAATCGCCTCTTAAAGCTGTCTATGTTTGTAGCCGCCACCACTTCCAGTGGCAGTGAATTCTATACTCTAACATAGTTTGTGATGTGTCTTCCACATTAAGACTGAAATAAATGGGAAAGAAGAAATCCCGAGTAGCCTTGGAAAATAAAGTATACCTGCAAACTCAAGGCAGTGCTGATATCAGAATCCTGGGACTGGATCCCACATGTCTATTCTGCTCTTAGAGAAGGTGCTTTCTTTGAATGGCAGTCTCTTTTCATCAAAGGAAAGTGACTCTGCTAGTGGAATGGATCCACAGGAATCAATCACTGCTTATGAGGTTGTGCTGATGTAAAACAGAATACATTTTATTTATTTTTAAAAACATTTGTATGCCACTTTTCCACCCAGCTTAGGGTCCCCATGGTGGTAAACAATCAAAGCATGAAAACAAGCTTTAACAATACACATGTGTGTATTTTTAAAAGTGTGTGCGTGTGTGTACATGCCCTGACCTGAATTATCCAGGTTGGTTCCATCTCGTCAGATCTCAGCAGCTAAGCAGGATTGGGCCCTGGTTAGTACATGAATGGGAGACCACCAAGGAATACCCCCAAAATCTTGTTGGTCTCTCAGGTCCTACTGGCCTTGAATCTAGCTACTAGCCTGATGCCTCACAGTACTTTTAATCTCTCTCTCTCTCTCTCTCTCTCGATATCTATATATAAAATTTAGAACAAGGCATTCATCTTTGGCTTTTCCAAGAAATCTAGCAAGTGAGAAGTTTTCCGTTTCCCCCCGAAAACTGTTAATCCCAATGAGGCTCTCTCTGTCTCTCCTCTTCATTCCTTAATGGGCATTTTTTCATCCAAACTTGAGCCCCAGCTCTGTCATTGAGAAAGTGAACACGAACCAATTTACATGCCCTGGTTATTTATCATCATCATTTCCCCCTTTACAACAGCACAGTCAAAACCTCGGTGTTTTCTCACCGGTATTGGATTGCGCTGTTGCGGCCAATTTTTACAGTTCCAGGAGGCATTAGCGACCCAGGCCAGCAGGCAGGCCGGCTCCAATTCAAGATGCTTTTTTTTTTCTCATTACAACCCAGCTATTTCCATCATTATCGTAATTATTTGACATGCTATGGTTTTCACACTGACTTGAATGTCGGTCTGTCTGTCTGTCTGTCTGTCTGTCTTCCCCCATCCCCGTTCCATTCTGTGGAAAAAAGGGGGCCCCTGGTATAACCAGAATGCATTTCTCAGACCTGGGGAGACCCGTCAATCAGCAGCAGGCTCTAACACGACGCAGCATTACAAACAGCATTTTGCAAAGTCGGGCTGGAGAGACGCTGAGTCTGATCTTGTCATTGTTTCTTGCCAATATCTTTACGTTCTGCCTTTTCATCTGGGCTATCTCTTTATCTCTCTGAGTTCTTAGCTTTGTTTGATTTATTTGGAGAAATGCCACCGATGCTCCCTGCGCTGTCCAGACAAAGCCAAGGAAGATTCCCTTCCAATGACTAGGTTTAAAGGGAGGGCACGGTGTGTCTGGGTGATGCTCTACGGAGACGGGCTGTCCTCAGATGCCTGAGGCTGCAATAGGGAGGCTTTAGAAACCTTCCCAGACTGTGTAGTTTCACTGCCTGGTTTTGAAAGTGCCATCTATGCAATAGGAAACCTTGATGGGTCTGCTTCGGATTGCCAGGCGTGGCCTCCCTTCTCAATATTACTAATGCCCACGTGTAATGCTGCACAAAAGCAAACTGGAAGTGATTGTGCATGTGATTGCATCTCGACTATAATCTGGGAGAACTGGGCTTGATTCCCCACTCTTCTGCATGCAGCTGCTGGTGTGACCTTGGGTCAGTCACAAGTTCTCTCTGCACTATTCTCTCAAGGACAGTTCTCTCAGAGCTCTCTCAGCCCCACCTACCTCGCAGGGTGTCTGTTGTGGGGAGGGGAAGGGAAAGGAGATTGTAAACTGCTCTGAGACTCCAAGTGAAGGGTGGGGTATAAATCCAATCTCCTTTTCCTCCTCGTCTTCTTCTTTTCCTCCTGCTTCATTTCTTAAGTGTGTATGTGTGTGTGCGCGTGCTTGCCTGGAAGTTATGGCTGACTTCTGGCAACCCCTACTGGAGGGCTGGGATGTTTTTCAGAGAGGTGGCTTGCTTAGCCTGTCTCTGCGTCCCACCTCTGGTATTCCTGGGAGGTCGCCCTTCCAAGTCCTTGCCGGAGTCGGCCCCGCTTAGCTTCCAAGAGCTGACGAAATCAGGCTTGCCTGGGCTATCCAGGTCAGGTCCCATCTTGATGATCTTTGTGTGGTGTGTCAGCAGTATACCAGTATACAGAAGGAAACCACCACAGACAAAAATAATTCTGGGCAACGCATACATAGATTGCCTCCAGATTGCTTTTTTTTAATTGATGTCCCTGAGCACATGGGTCACAAAGAGAGGGAAGGTACAGATTTAAGCGTTTTCTGTCCTGCTCCCACCCACCCTTCCTGGCTTACAAAATAAACATAAAAAGGCAAATAAAGAGCAGAAATATTTACAGTCAAATACTGTAATAGCCTAGGCTAGTCCTGGCTCCACTGGGCCAGTTCATTCAGGGCCATGGGCTCCCTGCCACATGGACTCAGGGCCAGTTGGCCTGCGCCTGGAACAAAGGAGAGAACAGAAGCTCAGCCCAGATCTCACTCAGCTGGCAAAGAGACATCCCCTGGCTCCCTGCACAGCTAGAAGAGCCTCCGGTCACTGCAGACACATTCCAAGATGCAAATTAATTCAGTATTAGAAATTAAACTGGAATGAAGGACGAGTGAAAAGCAGCATGGAGGTTTAGGAATAAGGGAACAGAGCAGAGGCATTCCGCTCCTTTTGACAAAGTTGCAACTTGCTAGTTCTGGGTCGGTAATTTCCTGAAGGCCCTGTGCTGAATGGCCCAAGCTAGCCTGAACTTGCCAGATCTCAGGAACTGAGCAGGGTCAGCCCCGGTTGGTATTTGGGTGGGAGAGAGCATCAAGGAAGTCCAGGGGCGCTCACTACACAAAGGCAAGCAATGGCAAACCACCTCTGAATGTCTCTTGCCGTGAAAACTACAAGATCACCATAGATTGGCTGCAACTTGATGCCACTTTCCTCCACCATCCTGAAGATTTGGGGGTGTGGTCTGGAGAGGGAAGACTTTGGGGAGGACAGAGAGCTCAGTGGGTGTATGACATCTATGGTATACTACAGAATCCCCTTCTGAAGATGCCATTTCCTACAAAGGAAGTGATCTCTGTAATCCGGAGATGGGTCATAATTCTGGGAGAACTCCAGGTCCAAGCTGGAGGTTGCTAACCTTAGTTCATCCATGGGCTATATGGGATAGTGTGAATCTGAGGCATTTTTTTTTGGTCTTGGAAAATGCCATCCTATGCAGAGTAATACCATTGACTTCAGTGACTGATTTTGGAACTTCTCCATACATTTTTATCATTCACACTGTTTAGTTAAGATTCCCTGCTGTTTCTCCACCTTTAAATAAAAGCTGTTTGTTAAAGTGCTGTTCAGGTTTTGAATGGGACAGCCAGAATTCATTGACCACTAACCTGGCTGTTTAATTGTCTAATATTTTATATGATGTTACCTGCCCTGAGCCCTATTCTGCAGGGAGGGAGGGCTGTAAGTCTAATTCGACTTATAAATCTATAATAATTAGACTTATAGCTCTCCCTCCCCTGCAGAACAGGGCTCAGGGCAGGTAACATCATATAAAATATTAGACAACTAAAACATTATTAAATCTAAATATAATAAATACAAGAAACATCATAAAATACAATCAACTGTAGCATTAAAAGTTGGTGTAAAACCCAGGGGGGGTATAATATCTGTATAATATCTGTCTAGCCTGAAGAAAGGGGAGGGAAGTTGGAGGAAGGAGAGAGAGGGGAGGCCAATCAGAGTTGGAGAATGTTTGCTGCCCTCAGCTATAGGCCTTGAACAAAAACGAACAAGGCTGTGTAGTGTGCTAATTACAATATAAAGTGCATAATATACATAATCACAAAATACAAAAATATATGATAATACAGAAGTCTTTCTCAGGTAGGTTTTGATGAGGTTCTCCAGAATACAATCTCGTTTCGTTGATAAACTTCATCGGAAAGGGAATTATAAATTCTTACAAAAAAGGGGAAACAGTATATTTAAAACTTAGTATACAGAGGAGAACAAGAGTATAGAATTCAGGAGAAATTACCTAAAATTTATACATACATTCACATAGAATTGCATAACAGCATATAACAATGTGTGGGATGTCAGGTTACATCAATTAACAATCAGTCTATATAGTACTACGAATCTGAAATACAATATTAATACACAATAAGAGGCATCCAAAAATACAAACAGGACGTAAGGAAAAACTGTAAGAAAAACTGTAAGAGGCATTTGTCCCTATTATATAAAAGCCAGGGGGAGTGGCAACATTCCATGTGTTCTCATTGGCTGTAAAATTGTGAGGCTTCTGAGTCGAATCAAATAAGCCAGGCCCTTTGTTGAAGCAAAAGTCCTTTTATTCTTAATGATGGTTCAGGTACTCAATGTTTGTTAGAGATAACTTGGTTACAAGCAACAGGGATTAATATACCATACACAGTAAGGTGAGAGCAGGCAAAGAGCCAATCAGAGCCAATACAAAAAAGCGCGAAAACCCCCCAACCGTTGGTTCTCACAAAAAAGGCGCAAAAGCACTAAAATCCCCCCCATGCCCCTTAGTGACCTCTACTTGCAATTCACAGGCTAGGCACCTGGCTAGAAACAGTTCAACAGTTCTCCAAGGTTACAAAAGCAAGATAAAACATTCACGGCTCCAGAGAGAAAAAGGGAGGAGGCAAGGGAAGATAGCCAGACTGTTTATGTGACGCAGTGGAATGCGGCAAGCCATCCTCCCGGGGAAGAAAAAGATACATTAAGCATGACAGGCAATAAACCTCAAGGCTGGCCATAAATTACAGATAGACAATTACTGATAAAGACCCCAGCCCGGACAACTAATGGCAGCAGATCTGACAAAAATGCTCTCCCTCAGCCATTGGCCCATCAGTCACCACTCAAGAGTATTTGCATGCCATTGGCTGGGGGCTGGGTCTGCTCCTCTTCCCCGCCCACTCCCCTTTCAGCCACTGTTTTCTGTCAGAAGCACTGTGTCTCATGATGAAGACACTTCTCTTGCTCAGCTCCTGTGGGGGACAAACCTCCCTCAGAGGCTGTTGTGAGGAACTCATAGGGTTGCCAGCTCCAGGTAAGGAAGCCAGTTTAAGGAAGCCAGAGTTTAGGGAGGGAAGAGGAAAGGCCTCAGCTGAATAGAATGCCATAGAGGCCAGCGGCCAAAGCATTCTAACTTTTCCCTCAGTGGCTGTTGGTAAGCAACCAAGCTTGGTTCTGTCAGTAAAAAGACAAAGAAACAAAACCCTTTCTACACCTTTGTGAGGAACTCATTGGGGCCAGTCCTGAGTATGGTTGCCAGCTCCAGGTTGGGAAATTCCTGCTGAGTCCTTCCACCCCCCCCCCAGCACTGCCCTTCACAGGATCCACCCCCCCCCCCCAAATCTCCAGGTATTTCCCTACTCAGAGCTGGGAACCCTACTTTCCCCTCGGTGCCTACTGCTGGTCAACCAAGCTTGGTTTCTGTCAGTAAAGGGCCTTTTCCACACCTATTTTGGCCTTCAGGAGAAAACTCATTGTGCCCTTATACCCTTCTGAGATGCCCCCCCCCCCACATGACAGCCAATGTGATGTGGCAGTCAGGGCTTCAGAGCACGGTAGAGCCTGCAGGTTGGGGGGAGATGGAAAGCTGAACAGTGAGGGGAAAATAAAGGTCGGTCAACGCTTGGCTGGAAAGGATATAGGGTTGCCAACTCCAGGTGGAAAATTCCTGGAGATTTGAAGGATGGAGCCTGGCGAGGGTGAGGTTTGAGGAGGGGTGGGGCCTCAGACAGGTACAATGCCATAGACTCTGCCCTCCAAACCAGCCATTCCCTTTGGGGAACCACTGTTGCCAATCTCCAGGTGAGGCTGGAGATCACTCAGAATTACAACTGCTCTCCAGATGGCATTGATCAGTTCCCCTGGAGAAAATGGTGGACTCTGTGTCATTCTACCCTGCTGAGGTTGCAAATTGACGCTGAGTGCCCAAGTCCTTGGCACTCTCACAGAGCCTCTTTCTAGAACCTGTTGTATTTAGTTCCTCAACGGGCCTTATTCCTAGTAGGGAATAAAACCAATACAGCTTACCACTCATGTAAATAACATATTGGAAATTAAGGCTGTGCAGAATTCCTAATTAGCCTTGACAAGTGTGGGCAATAGCGCATATAAGTAACAAACGCCCATAAATATAATTGGGCGATTTAAGGTATATACCTATCAAAATCTAAAGCACTCCAAAAGCAAAACTTTTCAGAAATTAGTGGAACAATACAGAGAAACAGAAACTTAAAAAGATCTATAAGAACCAAGAAAAATCTTGTAAGAATTTATCATTTTCTTTCAGATGAAGTTTATCAACGGAATGAGATTGTATTCCAGAGAACCTCGTCAAAACCTCCCTGAGAAAGACTTCTGTATTATCATATATTTTTGTATTTTGTCATATGTATATTTTGCACTTTATATTATAATTAGCGCACTACACAGCCTTTCTTGTCCACTTTTGTTCATGGTCCTTGGGGCTGTTGTTCTCCTGTTGTCTCACTCAACTATAGCCCTGGCAGGACAACTCTGTTTCAAGGCTAAAAGGGCTACATTTGTATGTATCACCTCATTTTCCCTGCAATATTCTCTACCTTTGCCAGTTTGGTGTAGTGGTTAGGAGTGCAGGCTCTACTCTGGAAGAACCTGGTTTGATTCCTCACTCTTCCACATGCAGCTGCTTGGGTCAGTCACAAGTTCTTTCAGAGCTGTTCTCTCACGAGTTCTCAAAAGAGCTCTCTCTTCCCCACCTACCTTACAGGGTGTCTGTTGTGGGGAGGAAAAGGGAAGGGGATTGTAAACTGTTCTGAAGTAGTGAAGGGCAGGGTATAAATCCAATCTCTTCTTTTTCTCCTCCTCCTCCTTCTTTGTAGCCCCCTTTCTTTATTATGGTATGTGACGCCTTTGATCCGTTTTTATTTGCATTTCCCCCCCTGGTTCTGTAATCCTTGTCCTACTGCATTGTCACTCAGCAGCCTCTTTTAGTGAGTGGGCTGTGACTCACATGCTTTACATGCAGGAGGTTCCAGGTTCCATTCCTGGCATCTCCAGCACAGTAAATGCTGTTCTCGATAGACCAAAGTTCTTACCCAATGAAAGGCAGCTACGTTGGTACATGTTCAGTGAGAAGCAGCTGGGGGTGGGGTAGGGGCTACCACCAAGGAAACGCTGGCTGAAAAGCAGCCAAGAACATTATGCTGGGGCACAGCAAGTCATCTCCTGCCCAGACACAAGAATCCTTGGGTCACAAAGCAGGAAGCATCTTGATGCCAAGCCAGAATGAGAAGCAGAATCCCCAACACACAGCCAACAGCTCTGGCTCCGTTGCAATATCAGTGGATCAATGGCTCTGTCTGCCTCCAGGTGGATAAACCTGGTGGACCTTTCCATTCTACCCCATCCCCTTGAAGGCTGAAGACTTTTGATGAAGGGCTCCTTTCAGGAAGAGGGGGGGAAAGTACCTTGACTGACAGCTATTTCCTCGTATTCCACAAAATCCACAAAATGAATCCAACTTAACCTCAACCATGCCAATACTGGGTAAAGTATCTTATTACCATCAATCCAAGTGTACTTGTTGGAGTCTGAACATGACCGTATCCACACAAGATATATCCATTTGGTTATTCCACTTGTGAAGACTTCTGTTTTCAGTTGCTTCCGTCAATTCAAGAAATCAGAATTGTATGACACAAGTATGCAAAGAATAATGGCTACTGGCAGATGCAAAATTCGTAAATACTACATAGAGTGTGTGTGTGTGTGTGAGAGAGAGAGAGAGAGATACCCCTACCCATTTTCTTTGTTTTGTTGCACAGCAGAATGACAACTTCACACATCACCTCTTTTTGGCTAACTATGAATGCAGTTTTGATTGCACTGTTAGGCTGAGTATTAAGTTCTTAACCATCTATCACTCCTGATTCATTCGTTAGTTCATTCATTAGTTCATTCATTAGTTCCACCAGCCCTCTCTCCGTCTGACAAGTGACAAAAAACCTGGGCTCTAGTCATAGGTTAGTCCCTTCTAAATTAGTGTCGTGCCAAAAATGCCTGCTGTCTTGGCCTAGGCTGAATTTCTAATGGAAAATCAAAAGAGGGCATGTGAAAGGAATGGAGTCTCCAACAATCTGACAACTGGAAATTCTATCTAAACATTAGTGTGTGTGTCTTGGATTGTATTTCTGTCTCAATGCAAATTCAAGAAAACAAAAATGGCTTGCTAATGCCTAGTAAATTGGCCTCCTATCTTTTACAATAGTAAGCAGTACTGAAGTTTGACACACTGCAGCTGTTGGTACAAACTCCCTTCCAGTAGGCATGGAATGTTCTTTGTGTGCAATACTGTTCCAGCAACCTCTGGGTGGGGAAAAGAACTCAGCAAAACAAGGAAACAAAGATTGCATTCATGTGAACCAGTGAAGCAGCATTCGGCATTCCTGGAGGTGGAGCTTATATGGAAGGGGAGCCTGATCGTATTGAGGAGATATGTTTAAAGAGCACCTTTTCCTCAAGGAGAATTACATGCAGTGGGTTTATATGAAAGTATCCCAGAATCCTCCTGATCTTCATCGTTCATCTACAACAGCACCCCTGCCTTTGTTCAATCTTAAATATTTCAATTTATCTCCAGTTTCCCTTCAGCTCCTGATGTTCTTCTGATGCTGTCTATACATATGTGCTTCCTCCTTCCAGGCCTGTAGGCTGTATTTAGATTGTGTTAATTTGAGGGAGGCAAAAGAAATTCACATGTTGGTCAACTCAACTGAAACGGTGGTGCATCACATTTATTTCTTTTGTACTGTATTACAGTAAAAAAAAAAAAAAACCAAGTGTGTTTCATTGTTTGTCAAAGCTTGATCGGAAACATATTTCTGTCATCCGTTTTCTTCTGTTTTTTTTTTTGCCTTTCACGTTCTTTTTACTGCCTTTGTCTTTTTGTTTGGAACTCCAGGCATGGAGATAGTCACAAAGAAATGCTTGATTGTTGAGTAAGGTACTATTAGCCATGGTACACTTAGGTAATTTTAGAACCTGAGTTTAATGGCCTTAATAGGGCCTCCTTTTAGATGGCAGAGTATACCACAAATGGATGTACAGTTGCCAACTCTGGCTGGAGATTTGGGGGCAGTGCCTGGGTTTGGGAAGGGGTGGGAGCTCAGCAGGCACATGGTGTCATTCTAGGACCAGTTTCTCCTAGACTCTATGGTATACCTCTGAAGCCACCACTTCCTCCAGGGCAACAGAGCTCTGTAGTCTGTAGATCAGTTGCAATTCCAGGAGATCTCCAGGCCTCACCTAGAGTTTGGTATCTCTAAATGAATGGAAAGCTGCCAATAGCTTTGGGGATATGTGTGCTGAGCCTGGACTTCTGCCCCAAAGTCTGTCTCTGTCAGCTTCCTTAACTGTTAAACCAGGAAACAATTTCTTATGGCAGACACTCTTGTTTCATTGTCTGTATGTGGATCCTGTATAGACTGGAATGATCAAGGGACAGGGTTGGAGAAAGTATAAGACATGGATTCCCCCCCCCCTCCAAGTGTTTACCTGTGAGGTGCTATGTCCTTGCAAGTGCTGGGTTTAGGGTTCCTGGGGGGCAGGTGCATCTAGAAGCAGGTTTCCTAGAGAGGTCAGAGAAGGCTAGTGTTAGCCATCTGTCCTTCCCAGAAGACTGTTAGTCATGGCTGTTTGTTGTTTGTAGAAAATACTTCCACTGTTCTTAGTGTTTTGCATGAAGGTTCCCAGTCACCAAATTCCCACATGTGGCAGCAGACATATGGTCAGAGTGATCCTTTGTTGCTTGATATAAGTGAGCCATGTTCACTTGCTGAGTCTCATGCTCCTAGTGCTGCTCTGTGACTGTCTACTTAGTTAGCGAGAATCCTGCACTCTCATGTGGCTGTGGAGGGCAGAAGGAGGCTGGCTTTGGGGACTCTCTGTTGATTCCAGGGAGGGGAGGGAAAGGGAGTGGAGAGGGAAGGAAACAGATGGATTTAAAATGTCTTCCAGCATATGAATTTAGGGAAATGAAAACCTAATCACAATGGAAGGGGGGGAACAGAAGGCATAAGTAAACTCCAAGAATTCAGTAAGGGGACATCCAGGGAGAAACCAGTGAGAGGCAGAAAGAAAAGGGAGCATGAAAGGAAGATAGATGACCAGTTAAAGGCCCTGATGATCAGAAGAAGACACACTCAAATGGGTGAAGATAAACAAAAAAAGACAAAGAAAAGAAACACAGGGAATATCAACAGATATTGGAAAACAAGAACTTGTGACAGGACCCAAGAGCTTTGTGGGGGGGTACTTTGGGTTTATTCCATATCAGAACCATCTCATGCAGGTCTGATCTGGGTGATGAAGTAGGACGTTTCCATATGCTGACCATGGGAAAGAGTGCAACAAGTCTTACTTGCATAACTCTAATGTGAACACCTTTTGTATGAGTTGTCTTTGGTCCTTCCATGTGATAATCTCTTTCCTTGGGAAGAGCATAGGGAGATAATAAAATGGATTAATTATTTCATAAACTGAATTATAATTATTCAAGTGAACAAAGTATAATATGGGGGAAAGTCACTGTTTAATTTTGTCTTGTTGCCCAAACAAATGCTTTGGAATGGAAATTGGTGTTCTGTCATCAGACACTAAGTCATGTCCTTAGCATCCCCTCTGCACACCAAGTGATTGTAGTCACCAACACTGTTTCTAATAAATAATAAAGTCCCAATGTTACAGGGTCCCCAAATGTCACACTCCCAAGCACAGCAATGCCCATTTCTAATGGGCTGACATTTGATGGAATCCTCCAAATCCTCCCATTTGGGAGGCAAGATGTTGACAGGGAACAGGGCCATATTTTCTGTCATCAGGGAGTCTCTCAGATTTATTCACAGACTTTGCAAAGAGATGGGGGGTGGTCACAATGTAGCCACACAGCTGAGCAGACTAAATAATTCCCTCCTTCAAATCACCAGAGTTTTCCTTGGCGTCTGGCAGTGTCTAGAAACTTGGCAATCCCCCTGGCTTCTTCACATTTCTGTCAGCCAGATAAAGAACTAGTTATGGGACACGGAAAAACAAGAGGCCCAACAGAGCCAGGTGTCCTTCCTGAGCTGTGTTCTGAGGAACAGCAGCCTGTCTGATCAGCCACACAGAATACTGGGAGGTCCAAATTCCACAGACAATCCAGTCCCGTGAGGTCTATGAAGACTTCTCTGTACTTTATCAGTAAATAAACTGTTTGTTCTAGTAATATCAGTCAACTTAAAAAAAAAAACCAACAACTTGAAGGGGCAAACAAAACTGAATGGGATTGCAATGGATCCATCCAGTCATTCAACCCAAGGCTACCCTGAGAAAGACAGAATCCATATTAAATTATCTGTGGACTATTCTAGGCTGGTTTATATGCTTAGGCCCGGTCTATAGTCCATAAAGCAAAATGAGCTGGGGACGGAGAATCCTGAGGTGGCTGACTGAACTGTACCACTTCAGACAGTGTGTGTGTGTGTGGGGGGGGTACCTGTTCTAAAAGCTCCCTCATAGAAACAACTCCCTGAAAGTTAAAAGGGGGGGAGGATTCTGGTAAGAAGGTTCCAGTAGAGGAAAATGCCAGGTACAGTATGGTTAATTGTCATTTTTCCCTATTGGTACTAAAAGACACCATGACAGGAGACATTTCTTATTGGGGAACTGATCCATGGAAGAAAGAGTTAATTCCACCCCTTCCCTGGTACCATGCCCATGATCCAGATCAGTCCACCCACAGATGCTTCTTCAGAACCAAATTAAGGTTGTTGAGAACCACCACAGGCCTTGGTAAAGAATGTCCTCCCCCATCCATTTAAAAGCCAGATACTATTTCTCAAGGAATAGGTGAAGACTTACCTTTCTCCCTGTGAGGTTCCCTGTGCCCTGCTGCCAGAGGTCCACCTTCAGCCACTTTCACAGCATGTCTCCTATAGTCTCCCGTGGTCTCAGAATGGGAGAGGTGAAGGGGTTAAATCACCCTTTCCCTCCTCCTTTCCCTGGGTTGTCTCCATATTGCCCTCTCTTTTGGTTCCAACCTTGAGCTCAGCCTGTTTATTCTCCCTGACCACACTTGGGAGTGATTCTTTTACAGGGTTTTTAGCACCCACCTTTCCCTGATCCAACCCACTTCCCTGCCTACCTGTCTGAGGACATAAAAACCAAAAGAGCAGCCATCTTCCTCCCCTTCCCTGCCACCTACCTGCCTCTGCCAAGTCAACCCCAGGGGCTGCCACACCACACTCCTCCCTCTTCATACCTGGCCAGACCGTCTGCCTCAAGACCCCTTCAGGAGCCTCACCTCCTCCTGTGTTGCCCTATAGCCTTCAAAGTCCTTTGGGGCCACTCCACCTGTTTTCACCTCTCCCTGCATTGTTCAGCCTACAGCCATCCATCCCAGGTTCCACAAGACCTCTCAGCAACTGGCAATGACCAATGACATCAACAGTAATCGCATCAGCTCTGTCTGAGCTACAATCACCATCCTCAACCCATCCTGGCGGCCCTTCACCTCTGCAGCCTGTCTACCATCTGCCGCCATCATCCCCACCCTGTCCGGCACTGGGACCAGTGGAAGTGGGTGAGTGGAGACCTCTAGCATGCTCTGCTCACTCTTCCTGGGATGGGTCAAGGCTTACCCCTCCCCTAAATGTTTCTTGTTGAATTATGTAGACTTCCTTACCAAAGATACTCAAGAATTTGTTTCACATGCCATAACCTCTGCAAGATTAGTCTTGCTAGATATTGGAAAGAGTAGCCGTTGGAGAAATCAAAGGAATGTGTACAGCTGAATAAACTAACCTATATGTTGCATGGTAAAAAGTTAGCTGGTAAATGGAATGGTATTCTAAGTTGGAGGGTGAAATGAACCTAATAACATCTCCATAGTTTGTTTATAGAACTGAAGATGAACTTGGAAAGTTTTGTATCCAACTTTCTTTTTACTGAATAAAATTCTTATCCACACGTGAGGGAGGAAAAACTCCTACGTAAGTGATGCTGGTTGGTAAGGCAGAGACTCTGGCAGGGTTGCACTGCTCCCTCTGGATGGAGTTGGGTTAAATATGACTACCTCTATAAAGAGTTTAAGAGCTGGGAGGGGGGGTATTGGATCCTACACTTCTGTTAGAAGAGCAGATAAAAATAGGAGCAAAGAATGCATTCTGTCATCTGTATCTGGGGTAGAAATTATCTTCCTTCTGGAACTCTGTGGCAATGGCCACACTGATCTATGTTTATGTAACCTTCAGGCTAAGCAATTATCCAATGTTCTGTATGTGACTGGAAACAGGAGGATGAGGAGAAGGAGGAGGAGGAGATTGGATTTATACCCTGCCCTTCACTACCCGAAGGAGTCTCAGAGCCACTTAGAATCTTTCCCTTCCCCTCCCCACAACAGACACCCTCTGAGGTAGGTGGGGTGGAGAGAGCTCTGAGAGAACTGCTCGTGAGAGAACAGCTCTGAAAAACTTGTAACTGACCCAAAGTCACACCAGAAGCTGCATGTAGAGGAGTGGGGAATCAAACTTGGTCCTCCTAGATTAGAGTCTGCATGCCTAACCACTACACCAAACTGGTGCAGAAGGTGGTGCCTCCCTTATTAGTTATAATGCATAGCTGGGAGCATATTAACTCCCTTCTTGGAACAGTATATTAGCTTCCACACCCAGATCAAGGAGTTGGGTTTGATCTTTGAAGGTCTATACATTCAGAAACTAGATTAGTTAAGAACATAAGAGGAGCCATGTTGGATCAGGCCAGTGGCCCATCCAGTCCAACACTCTCTGTCACACAGTGGCCCAAACCCAGGACTGTTCCTTCCACTGTGAGCCAGTTTGCCACCTTGTATCCCCAGCCTCTTCTTCACGTGACTAGCTGAGCCCTCCCTGCAAGCTATCTGATTGGCCACAATAGGGACTCACAGCTCTGGTGTTGCAGTCGTCTCTTCTCGAGTTGGTGCAGAGGTCCCTCACGCTGTCTTCTTTTCCAGCAAGAATGGCATGGGAATGCTTTTCAGGCAGGAACTTGGCAGCTGATTGATAAGGGGATATTATATAGGAGTGTTTGAGCCACTGTTCTTTTTATTGTCTGTGTTTGTTTTAATTGTTTGATGCTTGTGGGTCAGGTTTTTCATAAACCCACCTGAGCCACTCCATTGTTGATGAGAAAGGTAGGATATAAAGATTGTAATGAATGAGCACCTAATCCCTCACTTTCAACGTTCACATGTCTAGAAAACAGAACAAGTCCTCTTCAAATCAAGCAAAAAAGTTAAAATAAGAGATTATGTGTTCCTAGAGGGATTCCTTGCTGTTGCTGAAGCCCCCAGCTTAGAGGTAGATCACACAGGGTAAGAACCTGATAGACCTCTGCTTGTCTCTTGTCTTTAGAACCCCATAGTTCTGGGGTAGCCAAGAATCAGATCTGGCTTGATGATGCACAATTATTATTAATTAAGAGTATGAAAGTAAAATCTGGGAGATGGATTCTCAGAGCAACCCAGGCATGGAGATTTTGTACCACCAGTCCTCCTCCTTCTAGTGGCCCTGAGCCAAATTACACAGCTGGAATGCTAGTCCTGGAATTCCAGGATCATTTGGCCTTAAAAAATCAACAAGTAAGGCTCTCCTGCATCCCTCCCCCATATAATCCAAATGCTCTTAAGATCTGCATTCATACAGAGTTATGAACCACCCAATTTTACTCAGGTTCTCAGAAAGCAAACCCTGGACACATAACACACATCAGTGAGGTCAACCAGTGATAAATGTCCCCTTTTGGACTTAGTGGAAATATCCAGCATGTCTTGATGAGGTCATTCCTTATCAAATTGGAATACGGAACGCAACCAGCCTTGACGACAGAAATGTCATGGATGTCCCCTAATAATTTTGAATGGAATAATTATTTCCTGTATTGACGAAGTGGGAACATTAATGACTCTGAGTCCCTCCAGCATGCTTTTGGCTGTGGCAGCCAAAGCCGAGCCCAAAATAAATAATTTACAGCTGCAAGCTAAGCCATTGAGGCTTTGCTGGCAAACATGGGCATCGTTAGTGGTAATCCTGAGGGGCAGTATAGAAAAATAAACATTATGTCCAGTAATTCTGACAGGTAGGAGCAGTCATTATGAGATTAGATAGATAGATAGATAGATAGATAGATAGATAGATAGATAGATAGATAGATAGATAGATGGATGGATGGATGGATGGATGGATGGATGGATGGATGGATGGATGGATGGATGGATGGATGGATAGATAGGTAGGTAGGTAGGTAGGTAGGTAGGTAGGTAGGTGGATGGACGAATGGACAGACAGAGAGACAGACAGTACCAACTGTTACTTATTGTTACTTACTGGGAATGAGCTAAAAATATTAGCAATTTTTCCATGCGCTCTTTCTGCAGTCCTCCTCTGTCTCACTTCACAGCAAAAAAAACTGAACTTGGGAAAGTGTTTGGTCACTTATTCACATGTTTGGACCTTATCTTTAATTGCCCATATTCTTCCTCAGGGACTTCATCATACAGCCAGACCTGATTAGGACTGTAGCATTTGTTGCATCATCACTTTTGCTGAGTGCCCCTAAGTGAGTGACACTGACCATGAGAATAATCCAGGAAAGGAAGGAAAGCTATAACTATGATTAAATAACTGAGCATTCAATGAGTTTCTTGTTAAGATTCTCTAGGGTGATATGATTTTAATACCATACTAGAAAATAGGATCAAAAATAGAGATTCTCACTGAACACCTGTGGGCCCTTTTCTATATGCATATGTTTGGCTTGGCAGACACTACTGAATTTTAGGAACCCACATATATGTGCTTTCCATGATCTGTGAATCAGAAAGCTTTGCACCCACAGGACTTAAAAATCTTTTTCACCAGTGTTCACACATGGCAGATGCCAGAAACCCTTACCAAAGCCTTAGTTGTGGTTTTCCAGCAATTTTTGATTCAAGGGAAATGTCTGGAAAAATGTATTTTAAATGGAAATGGTCACACACTTCTGTGATCTCTTCATTCAAGAATTGCTAGAAAGCACACCTCGAGTTTAGCAAAAATGTGGTGGTGGGGCAGCCCCAAAGTGCAGTCCCCCTCTGGAATCCCCATAGGTGAGGTTTGATATGATAAGCACATCTGGATAGAAACAGAATTTGCTTATTTTTGTTTAAAACATAGCTCCAGTTGGGATGCTATGTTCTTATGAAAATTGTATACACCCCCCCCCCAATAAATAGCAAATCTATGCACAGCCTGAGGTCTTGCTGAGTTCTGAGAGCTAATACAAACAAACTGGGATTTTGTGTGTGCATATAGAATATCTAACATTACACAGAGTAACTTCACTTACCCACTCTATATTACTTCCTCTTAGGACACTTGCAACCACTTTATTTAACTGGGAGGAAAAAAAACAGGCTGATTAGTTAAAGGAACAAAAGGAACATCAGGAAAACCCCATGATGGAAATGGTAATTTATTTCTGGTAAGTAGTAAATCAGGAGAATTTCGCTGCACTCATGGGGCCTGTAGTTAAATAATGAATGATAAATAATGAAACTTGGGTTTTTTTTTAAATTTTAAAAAGTCATTTGCAGTGGTTTGGGACTTGTTATTTATACATGAGCTCATTTGACAAATTTTTCTGCTGTTTATAATAATGATAACCCTGTATCCTTGTTACGTTACAAAGCACAAGTTTATAATATCATCCATCCCTGCAGTTAATGTTAGAGTTATCCATTGCCAGGTTAAACTAATTATTCAGTTCTTGCATATGTCAGTTTAACATTTTATAACGGGGGGAGGGGGAAGGTGTGACTACATTTGTAGTGCCTAAGAATTTTGTCTCTACATATACTAAACACACATTTACACAATGGTTGAAGTCAGCCATTATTACACATATGTCTATTCTGGTTTCCTTTCTTATTTCTTACTTCAAGATCACCCTCAGAGTTTTGGACATGCAGGAGACAGTATGTCTCCAATATTTCAGGTCTGGTATTTTCACCCATAATAACTCTGCAAAATATTTCCTGTGATGGCTGCTAGGTGCTAATATGGCAAAATATGGATCCAGTCAAACTCACCAAGATTGTAGCATGCCTGTTGAAGTATCTGTCTGCAGGGATCTATTGTGGGCTAGTGAATTGCTGTCCTCCTGTTTGCCTCTACATGTGTTGTTTGTGTATATTTGTAAATAGAGACTACAACTTGCTGTAAGTTTTGAGTATTCTGCCCTCCTAAGTGGATCGACCAAGGTAAGTGTTGTCCCTGGAATTTCATGCTGCACACAGTGTAAAGCACAGAACAATATGCACTGCAGACCAATGGATAGTACAGAACTGAGGTTATCGTGTAGATTAGAACAATAGATTGTAATGTAATGTAATGAATAACAGAGTGTAATGTAATTTGGAATGGTAAATTAGAATGTATTTCTCTGGTCTGGGGACAGGGGAGATTAGCATATGCAGTGAGATAAGAAACCAATATCCCTGTTAAGTTCTGGGAATTCTATTGTTCTGAGTTCTGTAATGATTTGCAAATCAGCAGTTTTCCTTTCTAGTCTCTTCCTGAAGTTTTTCTGCAGTGAAACAGATATTTTGAGGTCACCCATTGAATGTCCTGGAAGGCTGAAGTGTTCTCCAACAGGTTTCTCAGTCCTGTGATTCTTGATGTCAGATTTGTGCCCATTGTTCCTTTGGCATGGGGTTTGACCTGTTTGCCCTATGTAGAGAACCAAAGGGTATTGTTGGCATTTAATGGCATATACAGTGTTAGAAGATGAGCAAGTGAATAAGCCTGAGACGGTGTAGTTGATGTTGTTAGGTCCAGTGATTGTATTATCTGGGTGTATGTGGCAGCAAGGTTGGCATCTGGGTTCATTGCAAGTTCTGGTATCAGTGTCTGTATTCAAATCAGATGTTGTATTATTGTGGGTGAGGAATTGTTTGAGATTGGGGGGAGCTGTCTGAGTGCAAGAAAAGATCCCCCTTCCCCGTTCTTGTGAAAGAGATCTGTCATTATCCAGTCGAGGTTGTGTGGCTGATGATGTGTTGAACTGTTTTGAGCTGAGACCTGTATGTGACCCCTAGTGGTGTTCTGTTATTGTCTTTTGGGGGCCTGTCTTCTAAGAGGTTTTCTCTGGTTATCATTCTGGCTTTGTTAATCTGCTTCCTGGCTTCATCAAGTGGATACTTTAGTTCCAAAAAGGTATGTTGTAGATCCCTCAGGTGAGAATCTCTGTCTATAGAATTGGAGCAGATGTAACTGTAGCGTAGAGCCTGGCTGTATACAATGGATCATTTGGTTTGCTCAGGATGGTAGTTGGAGACATTTAGGTTAGTCAGCAGGTTTCCATTAGAAGGTGATATCTATGCATCCATTGTGTATTTTTACAGTAGTGTCCAGAAAATGTATTTCTTGCATAGATTGGTTCATTGCCAGGTTGATGGTGGGGTGAAAGTCATTGAATGCCTGATGGAATATATCCAGGACTTCTTTACTATGTGTCCAGACAATAAAAATGTCATCAATTAGAGGTATAAGTGGGTGGGAGTTAAGGAAGCAAGTTAGCCAAAAATATGTTAGCATACTGTGAGGCCATATGGGTGCCCATGGCTGTACCATTGATCTGTAGGTATAAGTTGTCACCAGATCTGAAGTGGTTATGGGTGAGAACAAAATGGTACAGTTTGGTGATAAAGTCAGCTGTGGTGTTGTCAGAAATCATGGCTTGTAATCCATCTTTGCATGGGATGTTGGTATACAGCCACCTTCATGGTGGCTAAACTAGTATCCTCTGGAAGGTTGTTTTTGTTCAAAGATTCGGTTCTAAGATCTGATGCCATCAACACTCCTACTTATGTTTGTGACACCAGACTTTCTGAGGAAAATACCATCTTTGAACAACCTTCCAGAGAACACTGAAGGCTTTTTTATGGGAAGGACAGAGAAAATTTAGAGTGGGTGCAGAGGGAAGTTAAGAGGGTGATTTGGGGTTTGGAGACTAAGCCTTAAGAAGAAAGGCTGTAGGAAGTGGGACTGTTCAGCCTGGAGAAGAAGTTGAGGGGGGATATGATTAAAGCATTTGAAGGGCTGTCATTTAGAGGAGAAGAGGGCACTATTTCAGCTGGTAGTGGAGGATAAGACTTGAAATAATGGGTTTAAATTATAAGCGGGGAGATACCAGAAGGATATCAGGAAAAACTTTTAAACAATAAGGGCAGTTCAGTGGTGGAATCGGTTGCTCAGGGGTGTTATGGGATCTCCCTCATTGGAGCCCTTTAAGCAGAGATGGGATGATTATTGTCAGAAGTGCTTTAGCTCATCCTGCACAGTGCAGGGGGTTGGACTGGATGGTTCCAACTTTTTTTTAACTTTTATTGAAAGTATTGTTGCCATTTTTACAAGTCAATAAATATGAGTTACAACATGTTTTTACAATCAATATTTTTACAATCAAGTTGATAACTAGTTATTAATATCTTACAAAGTATTTTTTGCTTTAGTTGATTAACATATATAGACTAGCATCGAAAATATTGAACAATTATTGAGTATTTAGTGAATGATGGGTAGTGAGTAGTGCATAGGTTCAAGGATAAATTGATACTCATTGGAGCTTGAAAGTTAACATTAGGACAAACAAACAAAACAAACAAAAACAGGACATTAAAAAAATGTTCTAACCCAACCCTTTGCTCTGGCATTCTAGTTTTATTTGTGTGTTTCCTACATATATGGAATACAGCACATGCAGTACTGTATCAGAGGGAAAAAAGACCCCTGTGGTCTATTTCTGTTTTGAAAAATAGTATGGAGGTAGGCTGCAGCTCCATCTTCCCCCCACATCATGGTCCAACTTGAGCCCTGAGGTGCTTGGATTTAAAAATACCCCATAGCTGGTGTACAGCTGCAAGGATGTGTGTTTGGTTAAGACATCGGTGTAGTGGTTTGAGCGGCGGACTCCGATCTAGAGAACTAGGTTTGATTCCCCACTCCTCCACATGAAGCCAGCTGAGTGACCCTGGATCAGTCACAGTTCTCAGTCAGAGTTCTCTCAGCCCCACCTACCTCACAGGGTGTCTGTTGTGGGGAAAGGAAGGGAAGGCAATTGTAAGCTGCTTTGAGACTCCTTCGGGTAGAGAAAAGCAAGGTATAAAATCCAACTCTTCTACTCTTCTAATGTATCATGTAGTTTAGGCCCTGCTTACTGTTGTGAGCACACAACTGGTTGTTCAGAGAGATGTTTGGGTTGCTCACAGGCAGTTTGAGACTGTTTACCAGTCTATCTTCCATGTATACTCCATGTACATTAACCCTTCACCCCTTTGCCTCCAAACCTAACTGTGCTCCACCAACAATTCTTTATATAGAAACTGAACAAAAACATTTAGTCATGAAGAAATAAACATTCTGTATTTTTAAATTAAAGTCTGTCTGAACAACAATGATGGCTGCTGTTTTATTGAGATGTGCAGCAATGTGCACGTGCTTTTCCAGACAACCCCATGCGAATTGTAGCTTTCCACATGCCGGTATCATTGAACTATCTGACCCAACCATTCATGACCCTGAGGGAAAGGAACTTCAACTACTGTGCAAGCGGCAAAGTGGCCACAAGGCAGAAAACAATAACACTCCACACCCACAGCTAAAACAGGCTGCTGAAAGGGTGTTCAGCATGCTGCTTGAGTTGGACAATGACAAGCTGAGGAAAGCTGATGTTCATCTCATAGCTACTGGCAGCTGTCAAAAATAGTATGTTCACCTGTCAGACAGGTTGGTTGCAAAGACCTCAGCATCCCTAATGGGAACTGACTTAATATTTCACTGAATCTTCAGGGAACTGGACCTCACAATATTGTGTCTACTGATTCATGACATTCTGGAAAAGTTGATTTGGGAGGAGATACTGGTGCCCTAAGGGAAATTATCAAAAGTCCCTCTGAGGGGCTGTTCCCAGGGGCACTCAAGGAAGTGATGGTCTGCCCACTCCTAAAAAACCCATCTTTGAACCTGGCCGATTTGGCCAACTACTGGCCGGTCTCTAATTTGCCCTAGAGCCAGTTTGGTGTAGTGGTTAAGTGTGGGGACTCTAATCTGGGAGAACCAGGTTTGATTCCCCATTCCTCCACTTGCACCTGGCTGGATGACCTTGGGCAAGCCATAGCTCTGTACCAGCTGTTCTCTCAAGGACAGCTTGGGAAAGAGCTCTCTCAGCCCCCCCCAGGGTGTCTGTTGTGGGGAGGGGAAGGGAAAGGAGTTTGTAAGCCGCTCTGAGACTCCCTTGGGGAGTGAAGGGCGGGGTATAAATCCAATCTCTTCTTCTTCTTCTATTTGGGCAAATTGATTGAGAGGGCGGTGGCAATACAGTTACAAAGCTTTATGGATGACACCTCCATGTTAGATCCCTTCCAGTCCGTTTTTTGCCCAGGACATGGGACGGAGATGGCATTGTTCGCTCTGACTGATGACCTCCGGAGGCATCTGGATCGGGGTGGTTCGGCAGTACCGCTGTTGTTAGACCTGTTGGCCATGTTTGACATGGTCGAGCATCAGCTGCTGCTGCACCGCCTCACCGACATGGGGATTCAGGGGCTTGCTCTGCAATAGCTTGCTTCCTTCCTCCAAAGTCAGGGACAAAGGGTGGCACTGGGAGAGCAACAGTCCAGTAGACATCCGCTGGAGTGCGGGGTCCCCCAAGGGGCAGTGCTCTCCCAGATGTTGTTTAAGTTGGTCCGGATGGTTGTTTAAGATGGTCCGGATTGCCAAGATGGTCCGGAGTTTTGGGCTAGGGTGTCACCAGTACACTGATGACACCCAGCTCTAACTGATGTTGGGCAGCCAGTCGGACTCCAGCCCTGAAGATCTGGATTGGGCATTACAGGCCGTGGCTGGTTGGCTCAGGCTGAGTTGGCTGAATCTGAATATGGTGAAGACGGAGGAGATGAGGGCCCTGCGGGACCTTTTGCAGTTCTGCAGGGCCTGCAAGATGGAGCTCTTCCACCAGGCCTTCAACTAGGAGCCGCCCCATGATTACCATCAATGAGCCCAGACTTCAGCTTTAACATCTAGCACTGAACTGGAACAGTAGCAGCTATGGACATGTTAGGTCGAATCTAAATCTGACTTTCCCGCTGGAATCATTCTAGTTTCAAAAAAACTCGTCTATAGCTGTTTCTAGTTTCAAACCATACTTGTTCTAGTTTTAAAAAAACTCTTTCCATTCATTAATTGCCCTCCTGTGGTCAAGCTAGCATTTTACTGCTTCAAACAGATCCTGTTGCTTTGTACTCTTCAGACCAGGGAATGAAATTTGAAACCAGCGTGAAATGAGTGCAGGAAAAGACAGCAGTAAAACTACTTCAGAGGGAAGGTGTAAATTGGGCCTAAAGCATGCTATCGTAAACAATGTATGTTATATTGATAGCACTAAGGATTTTATTATTTTAGAAATATTGTATTTATTGCTTTGTACTGTTTTAAATGCTATATCTGTTTTTATTGGCAACTGGTGCCACTGTTGTAAGCCGCCCTGAGCCCGCATGTGGGGAGGGCGGGGTATAAACAACATAAATAAATAATAAATAAGAAGGTCCAGTCTAGCCCAACCTCATCAGGTCTCAGAAACAAATCAAGATCAGCTTTGGTTAACACTTGGATGGGATACTACCAAGGAAGTCCAAGGTCCCTGCACAACTTCAGGCAATGTCAAACAACTACTGTCTGTCTCTTGCCTTGAAAACCCTATGGGCCTGTCATAAGTTAGTTGTAAATTTATGGCATTTTCTACCACCACCACCGGTCAGAAGTAAACGTATACAATATATTGGTTGGATCCCAGTTTCTGAATATGGAGTTCATTCTTAGAAGGCATTGTTGCCATCTTCACCAGCAACTTCTTTGGTTTCCAAAAGGCTGGAGAGTCCTCTACAATATTCTTCAGCAAAATGGGGGAATTAGCCAAAATTTCCTCCAGAGGAATTTGACCCACAGTTGCAGGATCACACTTCCCTTTGAAGCTGTGGGTGCAGTCCGTCAGTGTGTAATCAGACGCAACTGTGGGTGAGTTAAGTTTTTTTATATATATAAATTTTTTATT
This sequence comes from Lepidodactylus listeri, assembly GCA_029233225.1. NCBI lineage: Eukaryota > Metazoa > Chordata > Lepidosauria > Squamata > Gekkonidae > Lepidodactylus > Lepidodactylus listeri. The sequence goes on from JARCFY010000012.1 coordinate 20,544,338, forward strand.
GCTTTTTCTAATATCTACATCTAAACGCTATTTACTATGCTACATATATCTTACACAGAGAATACTTTAAAAATGCTTAATTATATCTGATTATATAAAAAAACTGAAGCATTAATAAAACCATGGTTAACTACAGGTTACATTGTTACTGTTTCTACTATAAAAGCTATTTGGCAAGTATGCATACTTTAAAGAAAGCACTTAATAACACGGCTTATACATCATGTTAGTGCACATGCTTAATATAACGATTTTTAAAAAATCATTTCTTCCTTTGTCCTCTTCTTGTCTTCCTGGTCTCAACTTGTACTTTTGGGGCTGCCGCCCCTTTTTCCGAGTCTGAAATATCTTCATCGCTTTTAGATCCATCGAAACCGTACATGCTTTCTTGCGAAGCTAGCGAGTCATCTGAGTCTCTGTCTTTTTTCTTTTCTTTATCAATTTCCAGAAATTTTTTCGCTTGTTCAACAGAGTCAATCTTATATTTCTTGCCTTTAATGCTGAAGCTTAGTCCCTCTGGAATATTCCAACGATACACAATAAACTCAGACTGAAGCCACATTGTTAACTTTCTATAGGCTTTTCTTCTTTTCCTTATTTCAAATGGTATGTCCTTCAAAACTTTCACCTCTTCTTCTTGGATCTTCAGAACAGCTTTGTTTGTGGTTCTTAAGACCACATCCCTTGTAGATTTTTTGGAGAACCTTATCATTATTTCACCAGGCAGGCTTTTCTTTTTAATATATTCAGGATAGGTCCTATAAACCATATCCATGTCGTTTTTTATATCCGCTGCTTTTAAGCCTGTTACTGGTTCCAATGCTTCACTTAGCATGGTTTTGAGGTCTTCTCCTTTTTTTTCTGGTACGTTCTGAAGTCTTAGGAAGAAATTTGATCGTTCCATCTGCATTTTTAAAATCGAATCTTGTTGAAGAGCCTTCTTTTTTTCCGCTTTTTGTAGCCTTGAGTCTTGATTTTTAACTGACTTTTTAACTTCCATGAGGTCCAGCTGCAGCTTCTCTGTGGCCTTATTTGATTCTTTCAGTTCCATCTGCATTTTATCCATCTTAGTGTTGAGAGACGTCATTTGGTCCACTAGAGGTCGCAATAACGAGGAGAACACCGTGGTCATCTCTGTGGTATCGACCTTTGCACTCGGAGCTGTACTTCCTAGTTTGGGGGAAGGTTTCGGTTTCCCCGCCATTGTTGAGACTACGATGTTGTTTACGATTAGATAAGATGCGCAAAGCAGTTTTCTTAACGGCACTAAAATCGTTTTCAAGCTTATGCCTTCAAGTATGCGATACCGCCTGCAAGCAGTTCGTAGGAGCTTTTGTTTTCTCAGTAACGCCGTGGGATCGAGCCTCGTAAGTACGCCGATATGTACGAGGGGGGGGGTTCACTCCACCCGCCGCTTTCCTGCTAAGTTCTGCTTAGTTTTACTTCGAGACTCACTTTTTCACCGTGCGTATCTGGGATCTTGTGCTTCTCTACTTCATATTCTCTGCTGCTTCACAGTTTGCGCTGCTGCCATTACGGCTCCACGACGGGGGAACCTACGGGGGTGATGAGGGGGATCTCGATCTCGCGGTCGCCACCACAGAGAGAAATCCCCACTCGTGCCACCCCAGGCAGAGCCCCCTCACTGGGGTCTCTGGGGGCTCGGCACCTGTCCAGAGCCCCTTCTTCCCGTCGGGCACGGATCGCTTCCCCCGCTAGTGCAGAAGGAAGCATCCGCCATTGCTCGCAAGTCTTCCCCTGGGTGAGTTAAGTTTTTGTGTGTCGCTTTCCCCCCCCCCAATACACTTAAATGAGGGATTGATGATTCACACCTCAGCCCTGGGGGCTCCCTATGGAGTTTGCGATGATACGCATATTGCAAAGGGGGGAAAACAAAAGGGACGGAGTCGGGATGGCCTGATCAGACCATCCCGATGCCATGAGAGTGCACTGGAGCAATCAGACATGGGAAAGTCCATCCATGGCCCATCGCAACCCATTTACTACCAAATGTTCCCTGGTGTCTTTTAACTCCACTTCTGTGGCAGAGCAGAACAGGTTGCCAACAGCTGCAGGGTGCTTCCCAGATGTTGTCTGATCACTCCCTTTAAATCTGCCTGGCATTCGCACTTGTGTCAAGTCTAATTGTGAGTATGATCACAGCCTGAGTGAGAAGGAGATGCCAAGGTGACCAAGATGTCAAAAGGTCCACTGGAATCCCATCTACCTCAGGGCAACTCTACTGCTGCAGGTACAAGATTAATCCAGATTGTTGGCTTTTATCAGAACAATGAAATTCCCCAGCACTGATTTTGTTCTGGTTTCTCCAAATATTGCAGATCTTTATGATTCTATAAGGTAAACTCTTTGCTTAGCATGATGTCTTTGTGCCACAGTTTACACAGTTATTTTTTAAAAAAAACAAAACAAAAACCTAGCTTCTTTTTTAAATGTCTCATAACAATTGAGCTCTTAGTTTGATGGGGAATGACTTGCCTCAAAGTAGAAAGTAAAAAAACCCCGACATTATGAAACACACAGAGAGACATGAGCTACATAACTATCGTTTGGCAGTGTGTGTTTTTTTTCTTCATGGCATTATTGATTCTGGATGAGAGGGCGAGTTATTTTGTTTCTCTACCCTCAGAGCACCTCTCCTTTGAGGAGTAAGTATTAAATTAAGTTTTCACATACATTAGAAGAACCTGGAAGCTGCAATCCTGGTTTCATCATAGTTATCTGATTTACAGAAATGGATTTAAGGGTGGCATTCTTAGTCTGAAGTGCAAATGCAGTCGCAAACAGTTTTCCCTTGTCAGTGCTCTTTTAAAAGAAAAGCAAACTTCACTCCGTCAAGAAAAAAAATACAAATATTGCCTAGGAATGCTCAAGCATTCTGCCTTTCAAGCCCTGCTCTCTGCGCCCCCACTTTCAGACGTGAGGCAGATGGTGACTAGAGACAGGGTATTTTGGGTGGTGGCACCTCCCCTTTGGAATGCCCTCCCCCTTGAAGCCCCCTTGTTGCCAACTTTCTTCTAGGTGCAGGCTAAAGCCCATGTTTTTATCCATCCTCTTAATTAGTTTTATCAGGTTTTTAATGGGCCACACCTGTTTTATGGATAGTTTTTATACCACCTATGTTCAGTGCCTTGCATTTTACTATTGTGGTTTTTAATTTTAAGCCACCTCAAGCAAGGCTCTGAAGAGAGGGCACAGAAATAGTCTAAATAATAAATAAATAAGTACCAGACAGTTTGATTCATGGTTTGTTCACTGGTGACAAACAGGAAGCCAGTTTTTCAGTGGGCTGGCTGTTCATAGGCAGTTCAGACCTGTTCAAGTTACTTTCCCCGTGTTCTTATAGTACAGTGCAGTGCAATAGGTATGCACTTTCTCAGCCCAACACTTCTCCATACACCTGTTGGCACAGCACAGCATTCAGCTGCCAATCATATAAATAAACAGTGAGCAAATCAGTCTTTACCAGTGGCAAATACTTTTTTTAAAAAAGAGAAAAGCTTACTTTTTGTTTGTTTTTTAAAGTCCATGTTATCAATATTATTTTACACGTGCACATTTATGCACAGCCTTATAGGAAGTATAGTTTCCTTTAAATACCTGCCCTGACCCTTCATGACCCAGGTTTGCATCATCTTGCCTATTGTACATATTAAAAAAAAACCCAACTGTGCAAGGCAAGGTACATGAAACTCTACCATCACCAGGAAATGAAACATCACCATTATAGCTACTGCACAGCTGTAAAGCTGTTCACCCGCTGTTTGAGGTGGACAGTGAACAAGTGGATTGGTTGGACATTTGGCTCATGAGTGATTGTAGCTGTCAATCATAGTATGTTCACCTACCAGCATGTTTGTTGCAAATCTGTTGGCGTTCCTAATTATTGTCTCAAGACTTTCACCCATGATTATGTGTTGGCTGGTCATAGGGAAAGATTGATAAATGCCCAACATCCATCTGTCTTTTTCCTACATTGCATTATACTTTTGAGTAACTAGCATTGCAATCTTATGCAGAGTAAATTTGCATAGGATTTGCACTGCAAGTAACAAACCGCACAGTAGAGCTATTCTGATAAGAGGAAGCTGGAACTGATAACTGCTCTTTATGGGTCAGATTTGGGGTGCCATGACTGACCACTTTATCCGCACTCTGCAAGAGCCATAATGAAATAGTTAAGGATGATCCCCCCTCACTTTTATGGGTTTTAATTAATCAAGTGCACTCTATTAATGCACTTTTCTCATGATGACATTAGTTGTAATCCAGCTTCTCTTCATATGCAAAAATAACCATCAGAGTAGATTACCGTATAAATCAATTCATGTATATGGTATGTGAGAAATTCGGCACTTGGGGATTTCCTAAAATGGTTCTCAGAAGAAGCAAGAAAGAGAGGAGGCTCTTGTTTTATGAAAGTGATTAATGACAACAGTGATGTGGCAGAACTGTTTATCTTGGACAAATGAAAACATTTACAAAATCAGTCCAGACAATTACAGCATGAGAGGAGAATTAAAACAGTGTTTGCTATTTTATGATGTTCAGCAAGATAAGCCATAGCTAGCATTTTTGATAGCTGCTTCTTTCTTACAATGAGCATCGCTTAATATTTGGGCTACTTGTGTAACACAAACATCTGTGTTCTTGCTTTCAAAACGCTCATAAGGCAAACAGTGTGTTTTGAACACCCCTGTCAATTTCTTACAATTAATCTATGACTATAATGGGAGGAGGGCAGAAAAACCACCCACTTGGGAGAAAGAGTGGAGGAGCTTGGGCAGATGGGGCCAACATGTGACCAGGAGAGCCAGTTAGAGGGGAGCTAGGGTGATATAAGCCCCACTTCTAACTTAATTCCTCAGTCCTACTAATTTGTCTATAATGAAAGTACCTAGTGTTGCCTCTTCCCCCCCCCCCCCACCCCAATCCTGTAGTTTCTATATTGGACTTGACTCCTTGTCTGATGACAACCACCTTTTCTTATACCCCTGCAGCCTGGCTGTTACAGTGTTGTGCTTGACCTGTCCATGACTGCCTCTGGCCCTATTGGTCCAGCTCACACCCCGTGAGGCGGGCTTTGTCTGTTCTAATCCCCTGTTGACTCTGACATTCATCCTCACTGCAACAATGTCCAACAAGTGCAGCATTTTTGTTTTCCCAATGGGAATTCAAGGCAATCCTTCCCTTAGAAGAGAAGAAGTGTACTCAGGGGCTGCAATCCTAAGAACAGTTTTCAGGATGTAGGGCCAATTGAATAAAATGAAACTTACTTCTGAGTAGACCTGATGAAGGTTTCTCAGGGGGTTGGATGCTAAACTTGCTTCCTGGTTGCAGTGATCCAAAATATTACCAATCAAGGCTACTCCACCTGGGGGTGATTTCAAATTTCTCATCCTAGCTCTTTCAGCATGAAAATTCCCATTTCAATTTTGCTTCTTGCTTGTGCAAATTGAACCCAGGAATCTTTATTCTCGCCATTTTCTGCTTCAGCACACTGAATTTTCTATTAAAAATATATGCATTTTTCAACATTACTGATGGTTCAGAATGTCAGCATTATAATGTGTGTGTGTATATACACACGCACACAAAGTATAATGCTGACATTCTAATCCATCAGTAATGTTGAAAAAATATATAAAACTATTGTACATTCTAAATACAGTATACATTCTATATGAAAACCATACAACATGTATATGCAATTCAAATACATAAATAAGAATGAATATAAAAATAAAATAAAACAGGGACTCCTTGGTCTTTTATACTTAATACTACAGTGGCTACTCCAAATTCACCTGTGTAGAAATTCAAAGAAAATTTGAAATTTCTCCTGAGGTGGAACATCCAAAGATTTCACAAGAAACTCCAAGAGTGTTAATAGCACCAGGGATGGCTTTTTTAAAAGATGTTTTGTTTGTTTGTTCATTTTCCAGGAAGGATCCAGGCATCCGTACATTGTTACTAAATTTTATCTAATGCTATTGTTACTAAATTTTATCTAAATGGGGTTCCTCTAGAGCTGAAACACCAGGCAATCTCTGAGGAAAATCAGCAGAGTTTCATGAAGGCTATTGAAACTGTTGAATATTCCAGATCTCTGTGTCTTGTACATGCTAGCCCACCAAAGAAGCATGCTCAGGACCTAGGACTATTGCTACCTGTCAGGAGTTGCATTCACTGTGGCTCTAAGGTTGGTTCCCTACTTCTTTTTGGCAGACCAGATGTCTTCCTGGCCACAACAGATCCCACTGGCCCATGAACAGATGTTAAAGTTTCTTCTGGACAGGAGGAGGAGAAGGAGTAAAAGGCCAAGAGGCAGGCAGGAGGCAATGTTTAGGGATCAAAATGGAGGGTGGAGGGTGAAATTGAAGGCTGTTCAAAAGGTTTTGATAGACAATTATGCGGTGAAGACAATTATGCTAGGGATAAGGATGAACCAACTAAAGAACTAAAGTTCATCATGAATTTATGGCCAGTTCATGGTTCGCAATGCAATGTTTGCGAACTGAAAAACTACCATGAACCACCAGGAATGTTGATGCAGTTAGTGAGAGTTCATAAAGAAAAACAGTTCAGCTGTTTGGTTTAGATGTTTCAGAGCCATTTAAACCAAACAGCCACTCAGCTATTTGGAAGCCCCTGCTTTCTGCTCCCCACAAAAAGCTGCAGGGTGAAGAAAGCAGGGGTTTAAACTTTAAATGGCTCACAAATCAGTATGAACTGGGTTGGTTCACAAACCAACCTCCCAGTCCATATGGATTCATGGTTCAGCCACGAACCATGAACTGAACTGCAAAAATGTTATTTGTGGCCATCCCTAAGTGAGCATTCCTTTTCTTATACCACCATGCTATTAAGTGGGGCTCAGATGCCTGACCACCAGTCCAAGGGCCAGAGCCTCTGCTGAGGACCAATATGGAATTAAAGCTAACCCCCCAAAAAATGGTAATGAAGGGACAGAAACATTAAGATAATGTTCTAATCATATGAAAGGAAAGTGAACATCGGCTCTTCTCTTACCGAATTACTCCCTACCTGCTCAAAGTCACTCTTATTAGAGATGGAGAAGAAAACTGAAAAACCACTTAAGGAAATGGATAATGTGATCATCACAATGGAGAAAAACATGGGCTTAGCAGAGGCATTCTGAATCAACTCTGTGGGAACATGCAGCATGAAGCTGTTCAGCACTTCTGCAATATATTAGACACATTGCAGGCAAGCCCACTTCATCCAATCACAGTCACAGCAGAGGCAAGTCAAGCATTTGCATGATTTTGTAGCAAGCAATTTCAAACTTCAGGGGAAAAACTATATAAAGCAAGAAGAATCAGGTTTAAGAAAGTGAAGAGCTAGAACAGCCTTCTCTATAATAGTGTTACAGATTTCTGTGAATGCCTCTCTCTACCAACCTATACCTCCTTAAACCATCTCACTGGTATGGGCAAGAGAGATGTTATAGGTAAGGTGAAAGCAATGGGAAGGCAATATACTATGCCTGGGGAACCAGTAACCTTTTCTGTGTGGAAGGGAGCCTCCAAGATGCAAATGTTTCCTAAGAAACAGAAGTAAGGGCCTCACACTGTGGAGTTATGGATCACTGTGATATCAGTAGCCACCTGCCCAGTAAATCTCCAAACTCTTGTCTCCTGTTTGCATGTCTGACAATTTCAAGCTCAGGCTTCAAAGGTAAGTCACATGGCAATGTCAGACATTCTCTTCTTTTCTTCCCAGCAGAAGAGGTAGATACTTGAACACCCACCAGTACAGTCCATGGTCTGTTCACAGGTAACAGACAGGGAACTGAATATTTTGTTGAGCTATCCGACAGGTTACTTTTCATGTATTCATAAAGTACAGGGTTGTGTGATCGGCAGTGTTTCGTACATGCACATTATCAGCCTGATAGCAGTCCTACTTTCCCCCTTCTACCCACAGAACTTTTGTTACTGCACATCACTGGGCAGCCAATTATATGAATAAACAGGGAGCAAATCAATCAGCCAGCGAAACCTTACATCTTCCTATTAATTTAAGTCCATGCTAAACCAATGAAGAAGAAGAGTTGGATTGATACCCTGCCCTTCACTCAGAGTCTCAGAGTGGCTTACAATCACCTTCCCTTCCTCTCCCCACAACAGACACCCTGTGAGGTAGGTGGGGCTGAGAGAGCTCTGAGAGAATGGAGACTGGCCCAAGGTCCAAGGCGTGGGGAATCAATCCTAGTTCTCCAGATTAGAGTCTGCTGCTCTTAACCACTACACCAAACCGGCTCCAGTTTGTGCATGTTCATTCAGCCTTATGGGAGGTATGTTCCACCCCCCAATCATTTAATTATCATCATTTCAACCACTGCAAAGAAGCAAAAGTCCTTGCAAGACAAGGCCATGAAACTCCATCACCATGTCTACTTCAAAGCTGCTGGACAGCCATTTGAGGCAAACGGCAGACAGGTGGACAGATTGGACAGATTGGATAGACTGGACATTCGGTTCACAGGTGATCATGGCCTTTGAATATGGCATGCCTGCCTGTAGAGCATAATCACTTATATGTTCACAGCATCCCTAGTCTGAAGTCATTCTTCCCTTGAACAGCAGAATACTTTGACAGCCATTCTGAGTCCACCAGTCAAGGGGAGCAGGGATGTCCATGGTAGGATGGCTTGGAAAATGGTTCGTAATCAGTCTGCATTGTGCAAATGTCTGGCATATCATTTAGTTCAGATAGCCAATTCAACTGTTTCTCATAGTTGCTATCTAGGATATGTCAGGCAGCACACTTGATTTGAGACTTGGAACAAACATGTAAAGACTCTCAAAGAAACGAAGATAACAATGACAACACTGCACTAAAGAGAGCTGACAGCAAAGTTGCTTTTGAGGAACCGTAGTTCAACTCCCCAGAACTACAAAAGATAGCAAAGAGAAAATTCAGCAGCTTTGCCATTCTCAAAGATATCTGGCACATTTTGTACATTTAGTCACTGTTCCCGAGCACACATCTGCATGAGTGGATCCCAGACTGAAATCATCATGACTTTTGTCACAGACCTATTCTTCTGGGATGGTGCTTTTAGAACTCCTTCAAAGGTAATAACTAATCCTACAGTTCACAGTTTCAAAAGTGGGACTTCGAATTCAATTTGTAACTCCAGTTTCTTGAGGTGATCCTTTATTTTCAAGACAAGAGGGAAAGTCAATATGCCAGTTAAAATCTTGCTGTTGCAATCAGATGAATGCTTTCATAATGTTTCATAAACATTTTTGTTGTTGTTCAGTCACACAGTCAAGTCCAACTCTTCACGACCCCATGGACCACATCATGTCAGGCCCTCCTGTCCTCTGTCGTCCTCTGGAGTTTGCTCAACTTCATGGTCATTGCATAGATAACACTGTCCAACCATCTCATCCTTTGGTGGCCTCTTCTTCTTTGACCTTCAATCTTTCCCAGCATCAGGGTCTTCTCCAGTGAGTGCTCCCTTCTCATTTGGTGGCCAAAATATTTGAGCTTCAGCTTCAGTATCTGGCCATCCAGGGAACACTCAGGGTTGATTTCTTTTATGATTGACTGATCTGATCTCCTTGCAGTCTCAAGAGTCTTCTCCAGCACCACAATTCAAAAGCATCTATTCTTTGGCACTCGGCCTTCCTTATGGTCCAACTCTCGGAGTCATACATTACTACTGGGAATACCACTGCTTTGACCATATGGACTTTTGTTGGCAGAGTGATGTCTCTACTTTTCATTATGCTGTCTAGGTTTCCCATAGCTTTCCTCCCAAGGAGCACGTGCCTTTTAATTTCATGGCTGCAGTCACCATCTGCAGTGATCCTGGATCCCAGGAATGTGAAGTCTGTCACTGCTTCCATGACTTCCCCTTCTATTTGCCAAGGAGTGATGGGGCCAGATGCCATGATCTTAGTCATTTTTTTAATGTCGAGTTTCAGAGTAAAAACTGTCTTTTCCCCAATCCAGGATGATGAAGAACATTCTGCAAAAGGTGCATTGTGATTGTTCTTTCATGGATCTAACTGCAGTGGGGCCACAAGGCTGATTCCTCCACACACACACTTTAATCCTTCTTTCCTGACAAACACAGCTTGATGCAAACTGTTGACAGCTAGTGCACTGTAGTGGACAAGGTGCTGGAGTAGAACTGGAAGTCCTATTCTTAAGAGAGAGAAGTGAGAAGAGATTGGATTTATACCCCACCATTCACTACCCAAAGGAGTCTCAGAACAGTTTACAATCTCCTTCCCTTCCCCTCCCCACAACATAGACCCTGTAACAAGTCAGGTAGGTAGGTGGGGCTGAGAGAGCTCTTTTGAGAACTGTTCTTGCCAGAACAGCTCTGAGAGAGCCATGACTGAAGCTGCGGTGACACGGGCCCTTTAAATCCGGGAGCCTTCCCAGATTTAAAGGGGCCACATTTTTCTACCGCGGGTTGGGATGTCTACACATCTCAACCTCTGCGGCAGCAGAAGCAGCGGCCGTGGAAGCGGCAGCCGCGGAAGCAGCGAAAGCGGCAGAAGCGAAAGCGGCAGAAGCGGCGACGAAACTGGCGGCAGCCGCATTAGAGGCGGCGGCAGCCGCAGAGGTGGCAGGAGAGGCTGGAGCAGAAGCGGCGGCAAAGGTAAGTTTGGGGGGATTTTTTCCCCTTTTACACTTGGGCGCTTGACTGCCCAAGCGCCCAAGTGTAAAAGGGGGGAAAAATGGCCGACGGGACCATCTGGACAGCCCCACTCTTGCAATGATTGCAAGAGAGGGCTGGCCAGATGGTTAAAATGCGGGTTCCTCCCGCAACACCCGGGAAAACTGTTGATTTTCCCGGGGTTGGAAAATGCGGGAGCAACCCACATTTAAGCCCGCTTTGGTGCAGGACTTTCAGCAGCCGTTGTGGATGGCCCCTTTAAATGCGGGAGGAAATAGCCCTTCCTCCCGCATTTAAGGGCCATGTGACTCAAGGTTAGTCAAACCTGGTTCTCCCAGATTAGAGACTGCACTCCTAACTACTTTACCAAACTGGTTCTCTTAAATCCCTGCTCAACCATCAAACTCACAGAGTGGCTTGGGCCCAATTTCTCTTTCTGTCATAGCCTAACCTACTTCTTTCCCTTCTCATGTCTGTGGATCCTTAGAGGAAGAAGGGTGAAAGATACAAATGAACTGAGGAAGGGTGTGGTATGGTTCATGAGAAGGTCATCTGCTTTGCATACAGAAGGACCCAAGTTCAATCCCCAACATACCTAGTTTTTAAAAAGGATCAGGTAGTAGGTGATGTGAAAGGTCTTTACCTGAGATTCTGGAGAGCCAATGGCAGTCAGAATATATAATACTGGTCTTGACAGACCAATGCTCTAAATTAGTATAACTCAGCCTTCATCTATTCAAGACAAACTGAGAGCCAGTTTGGTGGTGGTTAAGAGCGGCAGAATCTAATCTGAAGAACCACATTTGATTCCCCACTCCTCCACATAAAGCCAGCTGGGTGGCCTTGGGTCAGTCACAGTTCTCTCAGAGCTCTCTCAGCCCCACCTACTGCACAGGGTGTCTGTTGTAGAAAAAGGAAGGGAAGGTGATTGCACACTACTCTGAGATGCCTTCAGGTGGTGAAGGGCAGGGTATAAAACCAACTCTCCTCCTCCTCCTTCTTTTCCTCCTTCCTCCTCCTTTCCTCCTTCCTCCTTCCTCCTTCCTCCTCCTCCTCCTCCTCCTTCTTCTCCTTCTTCTCCTTTTTCTCCTTCTTCTTCTTGACAGGGCTACATTTGTGCAGCCCTGGCTGCTCTGCTAATGGATCAGGGCCAGTTTGTATATGTTTGTAGAACCTCCTATATATAGTTCTCCATCACATTCATTTGGAGACGAAGAGCCTTGTTTGCCTTTTAGAACTTTTTGCCCATTTTTCCCCTCTTCTGAGAAGCCCACTGTGCTTGACAATGTTAATGTTGAAAAGGTTGGAGATTTCAGATCCTTAAGTTTCCTAGGGGAAAGAAATTGCATTATTCCTTCCCCTTTACAAAGAGAGATACGATTACCAAGCGCTCCATGCTGTTTGACATTCTTCCTGCTTGTGTTTTCTGTGACAGTTGATGGCTGCAATTTGCAGGGCATTTGGAGATGCAAGGTGAGGGGCCTATTATGATGTCTGGCCTTATTAAGGCTCCTCAGAAATAGGAACACGATAGATGTCTTCATAATGGGCCTAAATAGGGTATAATTCTATAAGGCCTTGATGTGAAGACCGCTAGGAGTGAACTCATTTAAACTGCTCATAAAGAAGAGATGTCGGTGTGTAATAACCTTCACGGGAGGAAAGATAATGAACAGCATAACACAAAGTGGCTGAGCTATCCACAGTTTACCTTGGTTGTCAAGGCTTCTCCATAAACAGCGTGTATACCAGTGGGCCCCATTTTTCAGAGACAGCCCCAGTTTTCTGGTATCTTTCCTTAGGACATCATTGTTTCCATTAGTCTTTGAGGGAGATTTGAGATGTGCCTTTTAAAATATTGCTAGTGTTCAGTTTGTAGAGGGGAAAAAATCATTGTGGTTCCCTCTGCCCGAAGTAAAATTTCTGAACTGGAAGGTAGATACGTCTTGTTCCTAATCCAGTTAAAGTTAGTTTGGACTAGATGTTCCAAGTTTTCACTAATTTTTCCATACATTTATACATCTTTCAACGTATCCTGGTACAAACCAGTCTTGACTATTGTGCTCCTCACAACAGGGCTTCCACACAGCCGCCTCCATCTGAAGTAGGGTTGCCAGGTCCTACTTTTCTGCCTGTGGGGGATCCAAGGTTCCTGCCACACGTGCTTTGTGCATGTAACATGATGATGTCACCCAAAAGTGACATCATCACAGCACCAATGTCAGGGGCACTCTAGTTTTTGGGCAAAACTATGTTTTGTAGCTGATTTTACCATAGAGTTTTGCCCCAAAATGAGAGCATCACTTCTGGGTGACGTCATCGCACTGCTTTGGGGGGGCATTTGCGGGTGGGGTTTTCCCTGCCGGCCAGCTGGCCGGCAGCAGGGAGGAGCCCACAAAATCAGGGGAAACCCCATCCGGACCAGGGGCCTGGCAACTCTAATCTGAAGACTTTGATCTATTAAGGTGCTAGGCTACATCAGTGGTCTACTAGCTGTCCACACACTCTCAAGAAGAGAACTCATTACAGCTTAGACTTCGGTCTTTTCTGTTGCTGCTGTGCTATTGCAGAACAACCTCTTGGAAGTCGTACAACAGGCACCTCGCCTTACAGCTTTCTGCAAGGCAATAAACAGAGTTATGGGGCAGCTTGAAGGTTATAGGTATGAGCTCTGGCTTATTTATACAATGATGCATTCTGATTATTTTAATAGTTGTTGTTCGTTTGTTTTGAATTTGAGGTTGTTACCTACCTTGGGTCTTGGCAGTGTCAGGAGAAAGGTAGTAAATAAATTAATAAAATATTTATACATACACACCATTTGGACACCATCTTTATCTAGCTGGCACAAAAATAGTGTTTAACCATAGCATACAGATGTTGTAAGACAAAAAGTATCGTTCACAGTGTCAATGAAAATGAGGCGAATTGTTATCAATGGCCACAGGTAGAATAAACCCCCCCCAAATTATCATATCAGCTTGTTCCTGTGACTTAACTCTTACTGAGACAAATGGAACCTTAATTAGTTTCAAGTAACTTATGTCATTGGTTTTGACAGTGCATGGTCACAAATAATGTGTATTAGCTGTATTGAGGCCCCAAGAGTCCAGGATGGATCATTGGGGAACATTTTTTCCCACCATAGAGAACAATGGAGGGCATGGGACAATCTGTTTGGGGGCCCATAGAATTGGACCCCGTGGTCCAATCTTCTTGAAACTTAGTGGGTATTTCGAGGAGAGGCCCCAGCAGCTACCCGGCAAGTTTGGAGCCTCTCCCTCAAACCCCCTTTTCTCCAGCCCCTCATATACCCTATGAGTTTTTGCCATTGATTTCAATGGCCCATAGGGTATAATGGGACTGAAACTGACATTCCCTTTCTGACACACTTCTGGTGATGTCACAGGACGTGGCATATGCTAATGAGTTATGCTAATGAGTTATGCTAATGAGCTCCTGCACCTCTTTTTCTACGAAAGGACCCCTGGTTCCAACCGTCATGTGTCCTCCAATAATAAAGCGTGTGCAGGAAATCCCATCTGTCAGAGGAAATTTCTGGTGGATCCAAGCCATAGGAACAGCTGTCAAAAACTGTGAGCAGGTGGTCACCCTGTTTGCCATGGACAGGGAGATGGTTGCTTCAGACAGATGAAGCTTGTACAGTCATATGACAGGGTGCGTGAGAAGTGTAGTGGAATTCAGGAGGAGAAAGGGCTGATATAAACTCAGTCCCTATGCTCAGCATTTGAATGACAGATTTTAAAAAGCATGTTTTGAACAGAGACGATGCCTCATTGTTATAAATGAAAATTTGTCTTAATTATCAGTACTTGGGGGGGGGGGAGAAGGTGCATTCAAGAATATATTTTTGAACACGCCACAGGGAAAAGAAGATGAGAAAGCTGCCTGCAGTCGAATACTGCAGAGCCTTTAAAATTTGCAGGGTTTTCCCCCTCTTCTAATTATATTACAGCAGGTTAGATTTTTCCCCGTGATAATCTCCAGATCCCTGGGGTGCATCTGTGTGGGTGGGTTTGAAAGTCATTTGCATAGTGCAAAATGTATTTGAGCAAGACACGGCAAGCCATGGGTCCGTGGATTCACAGACAGTGGTGCGTCAGGCTGTCCCCTGGGATTTCCACCTTCTCAGTTTGTAGATGTCTTGACCCTAGACAAAACATAGCCCAGAAGCAGTAGACTCGTTTGCTACATAGGAACTGAGGCAATTCTCCTAAAGCTCCACAAAAACCAGACTGAAAATGCTGCAATGCACTTAAGGATAGAAGGAAATAGCCCCTGTTTGTAAGAACCCTTAACAGGAAATGCAGAGGACAGATTAGACTGAGAATGGGGCTATCCGTGTAGGTATTTAGTGTCAAATTTTGTATCTCATAAGTCTCAACTTTTTCAAAATAGTAAAAAGCCCAGTAGCACCTTTAAGACTAACAAGCTTTATTGTAGCATAAGCTTTAGAGAAACATGGCTCTCTTCGTCAGAGCTTGTTACTGTAGGACAAGGGTAAAATGAATGTGATTTCTGAACGGGAGTTCTGACATTTCCTCTGACATGTTTATATGCTGACAGCTGTCATTGGGCCTTCATAAGAGTTTAACCATAGTATATTCAGATTTTGGTATTTAGCCCAGATGGAAGAAATCTATAGTAGAAAATAATAGAATGAAATGTACATCTTGAAGTTGCAGGGGTGGATAACTCTGGAAGTGTTCTCAAAACATCTTGTACTGGGAAACCTGCCAAGAGCTAAGTTTAATGTGAATCACAACCAGTGTTCCCTCTAAGCTGAGTTAGTGTGAGCTAGCTCACAGTTTTTTAGTTTCCAGCCCACACATTTTTGTCTTAGCTCAGGAAGGATGGCTCCAGAGCAAACTAATTTATGCAGCAGCCAAATCACTTGCTCACAAAATTAATGCCAGTAGTTCCCAAAGGAGAATTTTTTGCTCACAGACTCCACAGCTTAGAGGGAACATTGATCACAACCCTTACCAGCTAGCTCTCCAAGAGCAAGGCAGCAGGCTGACTTCCGCAAGGCCAGAAAGGGTCCTGGTGTTTTTCAGTGTTTCATATTGTTCTAAAGACCAGACAAGGAAGCGTAATTAATCGAGAAGGTGGTGGCTGACCAGCTACAGAGCTTTTTGGAAGATACCTCTGTATTAGATCCTTTCCAGTCCGGTTTCCGGCCGGGCCACGGGACGGAGACGGTGCTGGTCGCCCTTACGGATGACCTCCAGAGGCATCTGGATCGAGGTGGCACTGCGGTGCTGGTATTGTTAGACCTGTCGGCGGCATTCGACACGGTTGACCACCGGCTACTGTGCTGTCGCCTCGCCGATATTGGAATTCAGGGGTTAGCCTTACAGTGGCTTTCCTCGTTTCTCCAGGATCGGGGACAAAGGGTGGCGGTAGGGGACCAACTCTCCCAAAGACACCCACTGCAGTGTGGTGTTCCGCAGGGAGCAGTTCTTTCCCCTATGTTACTTAACATCTTTATGCGCCCCCTTGCCCAGATTGCACGGAGGTTTGGGCTGGGTTGCCATCAATATGCAGATGACACCCAGCTCTATCTGTTATTGGGCGGTCAGTCCGCCTCTAGTCCGGGTGATCTGGATCTGGTGCTGACGGCTGTGGCTGGATGTTCAGACAGAGCCGAATGAAGTTGAATCCGACGAAGACAGAGATCCTATGCCTGAGTCGGAGCGGGCCAGGGTTGGGGATCCCTCTCCTGACCTTCGTGGGGGTGCTGTTGGTGCCGTCAGCGGAGGTCAGGAGTTTGGGAGTGCTTCTGGACTCTGCGTTAACGAGGGAGGCCCAGGTAGCAGCCACTGCGAGGTCAGCCTTTTACCATCTGCGGCTGATCAAGCAGTTGGTCCCCTTCCTTGAATGCAATGAACTGGCGACTGTGATCCATGCACTGGTCACCTCAAGGTTGGACTACTGTAACGCCCTCTACATGGGGCTGCCCTTGTGCCAAATCCGGAAGCTGCAGCTAGTGCAGAATGCTGCGGCGCGGCTGTTGTTGGGTCTTCCTATGCAGGAACATATACAGCCCGCCTTAAAGGCACTGCACTGGCTGCCAATAGCGTACCGGATAAGGTTCAAGGTGCTGGTGCTTACCTATAAAGCCCTATATGGCCTGGGACCTGCTTACCTGAAGGACCGTCTCTCTCCATATGCCCCCCAGCGAGCACTACGGTCTGGAACCCTAAATTGGCTGGTCCTCCCTGGATTGAAAGAGGCACAGCTGGCAACAACACGGGCCAGGGCTTTCTCAGTAGCGGCCCCGCACTGGTGGAATGAGCTCCCGGAGAACATCAGGGCCCTGCGGGATTTGATGCAGTTCCGCAGGGCCTGTAAAACGGAGCTCTTCCACCAGGCTTTTAAGTAGGGGCCGCCTAAGGTAGACATCTTAGCCCTGGCCCGGTCCCATCTGACAGTTTCGTCTGCTGGTAATTACATCTACCAACCTGTTATACAGGAAATACATATGACCCACCTGCTGGGACCCACCTGTGAGTAGATCTGAAATGCCGCCAGTGGGGGACATGTAGAGTACTGGAAGTTTTAATTTTGACTGTTATTTTAAACTAATTGTATTTTAACCTTTGTTGTAAGCCGCTCTGAGCCTGCCTTTGGGTGGAGAGAGCGGGATATAAGTTTAATAAATAAATAAATAAATAATTACTGACACCAATGAGAGACACACTGAGTCCAATGATGCTTCTGTGATGTTACCTGTTGGGCTCCAATTAGCGATTCTTTGATGTGTAAACTATATGTGATGTAATTTGGGGTATAAGACCTTCTGCCCTTCCTGGTTATGGCAGAATACAGCTTGGTGGTATTGGGTGCCAAGGTACCCAGTCCTGTATTTCTGTTTCTTACAATAAACAGATATTCATCTAACTCATTGGACTCTGAGTGCGTGATTCCAATCTGGCCACGGGATCACACGGGGCAAAGATTTGTGCATCATTACTATTTTGCAGCAACAGACTAACACAGCTAATGCCTCTGGATCTCAACTTCTTCAGCCTCACAAGAGGTCAATGAGTTAGTTACTCCCCATCTGGTGTCTCACATGGGCTTCTTTAGCAACCAACCAATGTAAGGCGCCCTGAGCCTCGTGGGGAGGGCGGGGTACAAATTAAATAAATAAATAGCGCTGGCAATGTGTGTTTTATTTTGACTCAAAAAAGGACAAAAATTTTAAGGCCTGAATATTGCCAATGTGGATTGGTACAACAGCACAGGGCAGACACAGAAAAGCCAAACAAATTTAAGACCACTGATGTCACTGGGGACTATATTTGGCGTAAACATCCAACTGGAAGCCCCAGACTCAGTCTATAAGTGAAGAAGAAGAAGAAGAAGAAGAAGAAGAAGAAGAAGAAGAAGAAATTGGATTTATACCCCGCCTTTCACTACCGGAAGGAGTCTCAGAGCAGCTTACAAACTCCTGTCCCTTCCCCTCCCCACAACAGACACCCTGTGAGGTAGGTGGGGCTGAGAGAACTCTTTCCCAAGCTGTCCTTGAGAGAACAGTTGGTACTGAGCTATGGCTTGCCCAAGGTCATCCAGCAGGTGCAAGCGGAGGAGTGGGGAACCGAACCCGGTTCTCCCAGATTAGAGTCCGTGCACTTAACTACTACACCAAACTGGCTCTCATGTAAACCTCTGGCTGAAAGTAGAAGCTAGCTGTTCTGCAGCTGCTACAGTTACTTGCATGGGCGTCAACTACGGGGGGGCTCGAGGGCTCAAGCCCCCCCCCCCGAAATTTCCCGGGGGGGGGCTCAGCCACCCCCAGCAAAATGAACGCCCGCTGGTGGCCAGTCAGCCGGCCGTCGCCACCTCTCCTTCCCCCCCCCCTGGCCTGCCCTCCTGCCTCCCTGGGGCAGGGCGGGGGGGAGAGGCTGCGACGGCCAGCTGACTGGCCACCAGCGGGCGTTCATTTTGCCGGGGGAGGCTGAGCCCCCCCCCGGAAATGCGAGGCGGAGCGGGAGCCGGGGGCCCGCAAGGGCGACGCGGCGGCCCCCGGCTGCAGGCAGCAGCAGCAGCAGCGAGGTGAGCGGGGAGAGGGAGGGAGGGAGGAAGGGGGAGGGGAGCGCGGCAGGCGGGCGGGCACAGCCCGGGGGAGGGAAGCGGTGGCGGCGGCTCCCTGGGGCGGGGGGGAGAGCGGCGGGGACATGGTCCCGAGCGCACGCGCGTGCAAAGCGCACGCGCATGAGAGAGCCCCCCCCCCCGGGGATTGAAAAAGTCTACGCCCTTGGTTACTTGGAGACTTTGTTCTTGGACCCTTGTCACTGAAGTTTGCTGACTGGTATGAAAGCAGCCAATAACTCAGCTATTTGTTTATTTAGCCATCAACCCGCAGCCAACTGATGGTGAGCCTATAGGGTTTTCAAGGCAAGAGATGTTCAGAAGTGTTTTGTCATTGCCTTTCTCCACATAGTGACCTTGGACTTCCTGGCTGGTCTCCCATCCTAATGCGGACCAGGGCCAACCCTGCTTAGCTTCCAAGATCTAATGAGATTGGGCTGTGCTGGACTATGCAGACCATCTCAGTTACCAGCATCCCAAGGTTTCCACCACCAAACTTCAGAATCACTACTGAGCCTGTTATTACAAAGCAGGATCCACACAAAGTCCTTCTGCTGTCACAGGAATGAATGTGTGCCTGAGAATCCAGACTTTCATTTTCATGCATTTGTTACAGCCGCACAGCAAGGTAATTTTTCCTCATTTGAAGCTCCAGAGAGAAATACACTATCCATCCGACATGAATTCCAAATGAATTCTGCATGCACCTTTTGGTGCTTTTTAAATATTTTTAATGCATTCAATCGATAACTTTTTTTAAAAAATCAAGTTTGGTGCAGCATTTTGCTTCAAGGAGGTAATTGTATGCAGGACATGACCTGAGGCTGCAAAAAGGAAACTAAGTGAATAATGTTTCTTAAAAACCACTCCTGATTTTCTGTCTTAAACAAAACAGAATCAAGTTTCTTGTCTTCCTGACTTCCATCAATTGCACATTGTAGTAGTATACACTCCAAAGTTCAGAGAAGGAAATCCATATTTTATCCTTTCATTTTTTAATGTCATTAATTTCTAGCAGTATTATTGGGAAGTGTGTTCCCTAGAACAAGGTCTTCCAACTGTGTGGGCTTTTGGGGATAGGGGAGGGGCTGTGGCTCAGTGGTAGAGCATCTGCTTGGCATGCAGAAGGTTCCTAGGTTCAGTCCCCGGCTTCTTCAGTTAAAAGGGTCAGGTAGGAGGTGATGTGAAAGACCTCAGCCTGAGACCTTGGAGAGCTGCTGCCAATACTGTAGACAATATTGACTGTATGGACCAATGGTCTGATTCAGTATAAGGGCAGTTTCATATATTCATATCAGGCACTAGCTCCCTGACACCACTAGGACAAGGACATCAGAAGAAAGAAGAAGCTGTTCTAAGCAGGGAACATTTCATGTATATCCACCGTTAGAATTCAAAGGATGACTTGAGCGGGGAGGTGGACAGAAGGAATGCAATTCTGTTGGTTCTCCTGAACATGTTAGCAGCTTTCAGTACCATCAATCATGATATCCTTCTGGACCACCAATCTGGACTGGGATTGGGAGGCACCATTCTGTGGTATTTTATTTTTATTTATTTCATGTAATTTATATCCCGCCCTCCCCATCATAAGGTGGGCTCAGGGCGCTAACAACATATCCATACATACATAATTTAAAACATTAAAAACATTAAAACATATAATCCAACAATATCATACAGATGGTAGTTCCAGTCCTACCTGGATGGTAAGTTTTAGAAGGTGGTGTTGGGGAGCACTGTTCAGCCCCTTGGCCTTTGGTCTGAGGGGGTCCCACAAGACTCCATCTTGTACTCTATGCTCTAACACCTACATGAAACCACTGGGTGAGGTCATCCAGAGATCTGGGCTGGGTTGTTGCCAAAATGGGGGTGCTAGTCAGTTTTGTCTAGCAGTTCCAGCTGATCCCAGGGAGGCCATAGAAACCCTTAACTACTGTCTAAAGGCAGTTCTGGAGTGGATGAAGGGTAATAAACTGAAGCTTAATGCCAATGAGACAGAAGTGCTACTGATACATGGAAGTTCTGATCCATGTATGGTATCATCCATTTTAAATAGGGATGCACTCGCCTTAGTCTTGGGGGTGCTCTTGGACCCAGGCCTACTGCTAGATAAGAGGTGGCAGCTGTTGTCTAGAGTGCCTTTTACCAGCCTCAACTGACTAGCCAGCTGTGGCCTTTCCTGGGCAGAAAAGATCTGGCCACTGTGGTGCATTCCCTGGTTATGTCTAGATTACTGCACCATGAGGCTGCCCTTGAAAAATGTTCGGAAACTTCAATTGGAACAGAACGCTGCAGCCAGGATGTTGACTGGAGTGGTCCGGGGGGACCATATCATTCCAGCTGCGGCCCAGCTACACTGACTTCCAGGTTGTTTCTGGGCACAATTCAGGGTGCTGGTCTTGACCTTCAAAGCCCTATATGGTTTGGATCTGCACCCTGAAGGACTGCCTAATCCCTTATGAACCTGCCAAATTTGGTCAACTTTGGAGGCCCTGCTTCAGATGCCCCCACCTTCTGGGGGTTAGGTGGGTGGCAACCAGGGAGAGACCCCTCTCAGTCATGGCTCCAAAGCTCCTGAACTCTTTTCCCTTCTGTTGCATCTTCTGCCAGTGGATGGATTTCTTCTTGTTTTGTTTGGCATGCCATCAATGATCCTTCCTTTCTAACCAATTTTTTTTGTTTCATATATATTTTAACAGTTTTGTATGTATTGTAACTCTGCTTTTTGACTCTTTTAAAACTTGTTTTAGTGAAGTATATTTGGGAGAGGAGGTTATTTTAATGGTTTAATGAATTTTATCATGTATTTTAATTTGTTAGCTGCTTTGGAGGCCCTTGTAAGTGGAAAAAGAGGAGGAGGAGAGATTGGATTTATACCCTGCCCTTCACTCGGAGTCTCAGAGCAGCTTACAAACTGCTTTCCCTTCTGCTTCCCACAACAGACACACTGTGAGGTAGGTGGGGCTGAGAGAGCTCTTTTCAGAACTGCCCTTGAGAGAACAGCTGTGATAAAACTATGGCTTGCCATCCAGCAGGTGCAAGTAGAGGAGTGGGGAATCAAACCCAGTTCTCCCAGGTTAGAGCCTGCACACTTAACCACTACACCAAACTGGCACTCAGAAAGGAGAGATACAAATTATGTATGTAAATTAAAAAATGTGTCAAGTAATAAATGATCAGTCTCAGTTTTCAGTTGACATGTCTTTAAAACCTCTATCTTTCCAGGATTACATTTGAATGGTATGTTAATGCTCACAGCAAGGGGAGGGTTATGTTTCATCAGCTTTCCATGATGCAATTAAGAAGGTCTGTTACAACTCTTATTGATATACATGCCTCATACAAATTTTAATGGCTAATTTATAACGGCATGGGGTAGCACAGCTTTGCATGAAGAACCGGACTCACCGCATCATGGTGGTTGTTTATTGTATACTTCTGACACGAATACTGGCTGTGGTGGAACAAGGTGGAGGTGAAAATTCTTTAATGAACGAACTGGGGACGTATTGTGCTTTTAGCATAAAAATAATTAGCAATATTTTAAGTGCTGCCATTGCCTGATTTTGTATTCTGTGATGGAAGACAGACAGTTTTGAATCAGGCTTCCTACACCAAAGTCATACATGATCAAATAGATCATTTATTTTAATCATTTATTTTTTTTCCTCTTCTAGATACTTGCTGCAGAAGCTTGTAGGCAGGAGTCTTTAAAATGTTGGAAGGAGAAAAAAAATAAAATAGGGCCCCCTTTGTTCCCTTTAATGAATACACGGTTGCGTGCAAAACAAAAACCTTGTGAGAAGCACAATGGGCTCCTATCCTAACTTGACATTCCAGGTTCAGCAAGAGGTCTCCGAGCATCCGAATCTGTTAGACAAAAGCCAACCAAACCCTGGAAGCTGTAGGTGTGTCATCTGATAATTGCCAACTTCATTCTTGTCGTTGTTGTGTGCAGTTAAAAAACAAACAAACGGCACAGACTGCAGCTGAAATTTCACATGTCCTGGCAGAGTCACACATAAGCCTAATTTATGGGATATGACAGCTGGGTCAGCAGGCAGTTTTCAGAGCAGACTTGAGTCATTATCAACCTCTCCACAAACCTCCAAGACCTCAGACAACAAGTATCAGACCTGTCACTCAACATCCTTGCCTTGCACTTCTAACTGCAGGCGACAGAAAGACCTGCAAAAGTAATGATAGCAGGCGGGTCAGCAGGAAGTTCGGGAAGTAGACTGTGGTCTTCATCATCCTTCTCCAAACCCTTCTTGCTGATGCCAGGGAGCGAAAGTGCCAGTAAAGAGACAGCCCATCAACACTGTTGAATGGGATATTGTTATTCGTTTGAATTACATGCTGCTGCGGAAATCTGTTTGACGGGGGTGGGGGGGAGATGCAACGAGTGCATTATATAAGTCTGCATAACAGCTGGAGGGAAGGCAGCATGGTATAGCTTGATGCCTACAGATCTTGGAAGCTACAGGGATGGGAGGCCACCAAGGAAAGCTCCTCAGAGGAAGGCAATGGCAAACCACCTCTGCCTCTCACTTGCCTTGAAAGCCCCTTGCTGGAGTCGCCATAAGTCAGCTGTGACTTGACAGCACTTACTGGCTTTATCACATGTACAGGCTGCTGTGCGGTGAGAGAGAAACTCCAGTGAGCTTCCTCCCTGGTAGAGTTCCCATCAGCTCAACCCCAGGTCCAATCTTACTGACTCACTCCTGGTTCTGTCCTTCCCAGCATTAGCAGGAGGAAATACTAGGCTGGGTAAGGCAAACTCATTGTTGCTGTTGGGCTCTGCTTGAAGTGTAACCACTTTAGAAAAGACTGGCTACCAGAGGCCTGGAGAGTGCCTGAGCTGCATAGCTTTGTGGTATCTTTCAGGTGGCAATTTGGTATAGAACCAGTTTGGTGTAGTGGTTAAGAGCACGGTCTCTAATCTGGGAGTACCAGGTTTGATTCCCTGCTCCTCCACATGCAGCTGTTGGTGTGACCTGGGGTCAGTCATAAGTTCTTTCAGAGCTGTTCTCTCAAGGGCAGTTCTCAAAGATCTCTCTCAGCCCCACCTACCTCCCAGGGTATCTGTTATGGGGAGGGGAAGAGAAAGGAAATTGTAAGCCACTCTGAGACTCCCTCAGGTAGTGAAGGGCAAGATATAAATCCAGTCTCCTCCTCCTCCTTCTCCTCCTCCTCTTCTTCTTCTGTTTCTCTATTTCTGGTGTCATACTAGACCTTACGGTCTTGCAAAGTGAGAGCTACAGCTTCCTTGATTGGGTCTTCTTCTTTTCCTGCTTCCTTCAACTTTTCCTAGCATTACTGCTCTTCCAGTGATTCTTGACTTCTCATAATGCAAACAAAGCACAATAGCCTCAGTTTGGTTATAGACTCTAGGGAGAGTTCACGTTTGATTTGATCTAGAACCAACTTATTTGTTTTTGTGGTGGTCCATGGTATCCACAAAACTCAGCTCCAACACCATATTTCAAATGAATCAATTTTCTTCCTGTCAGCTTTCTTCACTGTCCAACTTTTACACCCCTACATAGTGATGGGGAATATGAATTATCTTGATCTTGGTTGCCAGTGACAAATTCTTATACTTAAGGATCTTTTCTGGCTCCTTCATGGCTGCCCTTCCCAGTCTCAATCTCCTTCTGATTTCTTGGGTGCAGTCTCCCTTTTGGTTGACGATGGAGCCAAGGAATAGAAAATCTTGAACAACTGCAATTTCTGCACCATCAGCCTTAAAGCTGTGTAATTCCCCAGTGGTCATTACTTTTGTCTTCCTGATGTTCAGTTGTGAACCTGCTTTGGCACTTTCTGCTTTAACCTTAATCAGTAGTCGTTGCAAGTCTTCCCTGTCTTCTTCCTGTAAGATGCTATTTATTATATGCTGAAATGTCACTAGGGTTTAAAAAACAAACATTTTCAATGCTTGGTAAAACAAAAAGAGTCCTAGTAATGTTGCCACACCGAAACTATTTATGAGAATGTTTCATCAATGTGACACCCAGCTAGAAACACGGGAAGAAGATCTTAGTTTAAACAGGTAAGATTTAAAAAAATGGCATGTCTTGTGATTAATTGGCCAGTTTACCAGTGGCCTAATGAGAGACAACATCTCCATTCTAAGAGCCAGTGCTGTGCGATATAATGCTTACCCATTATTTAAGTGCAAAATATTTCCATCTTTCACATCTCTATATTTCTTTGGCAAACAGCCGCATCTCTGAAGGAATCGAATACCTCCCTGACAAGGGAGCAGTTCATTTCTGCTGGGAAACTGTCAGGCATCCTTCTCGGCCAGTAAATAAACTGACAGCCCTTCATTTCCCAAGAGGAATGAGCTGCCCCTGGCAGGCAGGCAAGTCGTAGGGAGGTAAAAGGAATCCGCTCCTAGCAAATCTTAATTTGAGAACTGGCCAAAGAGAGACAGAGAGAGAAGGACTTGGGTATTTACTATAGGGAAACACAGATGCCAAAGCAGAGGGAACTCTCTGTTGAAAGCATCTCTGTAACTAGCCCTGTCTTCAGTTGAGCATATCTTGGCTAGCATCATTACCTGGTTTTTAGAGGGCTGCCTAAATCGGTTACACTGCAATAAGGGTACATACTGTCATTACAAGCTTCAGCAGAAAGTACCAGTGGCCCCAAACATTGTGATAGTACTTGGTTAATTTTATTTATTAATTATTGTGTTTCCCCCTATATTATACCAGCATTGTTCGGAGTCACTAGTCTTTATTCATTTTTATTGTTTGTTTGTTTTTAATCAGAAGCTGATTTCTAGCTGTAACTCTTCTTGCTTACCACACAATCTTACCATCAATGTGGATTGTGCCCGTAGAGCAGCGCCCGGCATTTCTACCAGTCTATGGCCCTCTCTGCCTTAGAGGTTGTAGCCATCAGCCAAGGTACCCCATCACCATATTTTAGATAGATTGGAGAAATTGTCTTCTTCTTATAAGTAATTAACACTTCACTACCGTCAGTTGGGTTTTAATTTTGCAGGGATAATATCCCCTCTTCCAAAGGATTCTCCTTCCCAACTGTCAGGAAAATGGGGGAAAGCATCTCTGTTATAGAGATGATTAAAATTCTTTTTTGCAGAGCAGAGAGGATGACTGGTACGACCCCCTCCAGCCTGCTCTGTGACTCTGGCTTGGAATCCCTTGGGGAGGAGCCAAGATCAGCAACTGGGGAGGGGGAGACCAGGAGGAGCCCAACACTGTGGAGCCACCTGTGGATGATGCCTCCTCAGTGCTGGAAGCTGCCATGGCAAAATCTGCAAGGGAATCTTCTCCACCAACCCAGAAATAGTCAACAGGCCATATAGTCCCCCAGGACCCTCTCCCAGTCTGCAGGGATGCTGGTGGTGGAGGGCACAGGCCAAAGTGCCAGGCTGATTGCACACAACACCAGAGCAGAGCAGTGCACTGAGGGTAAATCCTTGTAGGACAGGGTTGCCACGTCTGGGATGGAATATACCTGGAGACTTTGGAGGTGGATCAGGGAGAGGGTGGGATTTGGGAAGGGGAGGGGCCTCAGCATAGTACAGTGGCATAGAAGCCACCCTTCAAAGTAGCCATTTTCTCCTGGGGAACTGATCTCTATCAGCTGGGGACCAGTTGTAACAACAGGAGATCTCCAGGCCCCACCTGGAAGCTGGCAATCCTATTGCAGGATCCTGGCCCATGAGCTGAGCTGCCTCAGGGACTCCAGAACTTTTCATCAATACAGCTGGGCTCAATTTAGGGTGGCCAGCCTCCAGCTGGTGTCTGAACTCCTGGGGTTACAAGTGATCTCCAGGTGACAGAGGTCAGTTCACCTGGAGAAAATGAGCAGTTTGGAAAGTGAACTCTATGGTGTTGTACCCCACCATATGGTGTCTCATATGGAACTCTATGGTGTTGTACCCCATATGGTGGGGTACACTCTATGGTGTTGTACCCCACTGAAGTCCTTCCCCTCCCCAAACCCTGCCCTCCCTAGGCCCCACTACACCCCCAAATCTTCAGGGATTTCCCAACCAGAAGCTGCCAATCCTAGCTTAGTTACATCCCAGCCTAATTAACCTGGGGCCTGGAAAGACAGCTGTTATGTTTTCTTATTGAATTATGCATTGCTTTTTGGGGGTTCTGGTATTCCAATCCCCTCATTCTTATTGGCTGCTGAATAAAGACTTATTTATTTATTTGTTTGTTTGTTTGTTTGTTTATTCATTCTAGTTATATCCCACCTTGCCAGCGAACCGGCTCAAGGCGGCTAACAATACAACAACTTCTCATTGGTCCTGAAGCCAATCCAGGGAACCAATCACAGAGCCCTGCTTAGGTCCAATGAAATTGAGTCTTCATAGTTACATTGTATATAGTTATTTGTTGGAAGACTATAAGTTGAGTGCCGCTCTTGCCAGAGCTGTCCCTGAGCTGAACGATGTTTTGAATAAAAGACTGCATTTGATTTATCTTTTCCTGACTCAGTACTTAATAACAGCCTTGCTGGAAGAACTGATTTGCAAGGCCCTAACCCTGGCCTACTAGATCTGGCTCCAGAATCTGCTGGCTCCAGACTTTACCTGTACCTGAAACCCAGATTTAAGAGGGCTTGACCTTTTTTTCTTGCAGCAAAGCAATTAATAAAACAAAGTCTACTAGATATAAGTGTTCAGATGGATGCTACACTGTTGAGTACCTTGAGACCAGCTCCCCTTTACAAGCGGCTTGCGCCTTTCTCGCTAACCCTTCCAGGGATTTATCAAAATTCAAGCATAGGAAAGCATTTACCAAAGCACAGTTGGATACTTTACAACTGGCAAAATTAAGAGGTTGTTATAACGAGATCCCATACAAAAAAACGTGTCTGCACTTGCAACCAGAAATCTATTGAAGATACTCCTGTTTGCTGTACTGGTTAGAAGTGTGGACTCTAATCTGGGAGAACTGGGTTTGATTCCCCACTCCTCCTCCACATGCAGCTGCTGGTGTGACCTTGGGTCAGTCATCATAAGTTCTTTCAGAGCTGTTCTCTCAAGGGCAGTTCTCAGAAGAGCTCTCTCAGCCCCACCTACCTCACAGGGTGTCTATTGTGACGAGGGGAATGGAAAGGAGATTGTAAGCCACATTTTTTTTAATTTATTGGAAAATCCAAAGCATACATTAAAAATAGATAATGAGTGTTTACAACTTCAAGGATGTATAAACAAATAATACATCAAAGAATCTCTGATATACAAGGAAGCATTAACTTGTTACCGTAATCAAGAATTTAAACATCCTTAATGATTGCAAATCTATATTAAAAGTGGTGTGCAAGTGTGTCCAAAAGAAATTATAGATATAGAATAGACAAAGGAACATCGATGAGTGAAGAATAGCGAGTAGAACCATACCAGTACTAAGTCTCTACAAAACCTATTTTGTGGCAGAATATTTTGTGTTATGGTGAATTCATAGAAAGAGTACCATTTTTCAACAAAATTTGTGGATTTTGGAAAGATTTCTGATTGGTATAGGCTATATGTAATCTTCTCCATCAGAAACTGATCCCACACTTCTTTCTTGCAAAGAGATCTTGAAAGCGCATGAGGAGATTTCCAAGTTTGTGTGACTGCTGTTTTTGCTGCAGTCGGTAAGCTGGTAATGAGATCCCATCGAGACTGAGGAATTGTGTCTTCATGCCATAAGTTCAGCTAGAGTGTTTCCAGATTCAGAGGAATTATATAGCCAGTCATCAGGTCAATTTGAGTAATCACATCTTTCCAGAAAGATGTAACAACATCACAAGCCCACCAGCGGTGGATGCAAGAGCAGTGGTTAAGTGCGTGGACTCTAATCTGGGAGAACCGGGTTTGATTCCCCACTCCTCCACTTGCACCTGGCTGGATGACCTTGGGCAAGCCATAGCTCTGTACCAGCTGTTCCCTCAAGGACAGCTTGGGAAAGAGTTCTCTCAGCCCCACCTACCTCACAGGGTGTCTGTTGTGGGGAGGGGAAGGGAAAGGAGTTTGTAAGCCGCTCTGAGACTCCAAATGAGGGAAGGGCAGGGTATAAATCCAATCTCTTCTTCTTCTTCTTCTTCCTTTCCACATCCCCGCCAACACTGCGAGGATTGTGAAGCTGAAATACAACTTAGTCTGTTGGGTGTTAGGTGCCATTTAGTCAAGATTTTAAAATTTTGCAGCTTGCTTGTTGCTGATTTCATATTGGATAGAGAGGTCATCCAAATCGTAGACCATTGGTCCTCTGAAAAAGTCTGTTGACAGTTGCGATGCCAGGAATGCTGATACGGAATTAACTTGGGTTTGTTAAGGCGAAGTAACATGTCATAGATTTTAGTGATCAGACCTTTTTTCCCCAGATGATGATCCTTCCAACAGACACTCAAATTCTGTATGAGGAGTAGTCAAGATGTCTCAGAGATGGATTTGTGAGGCCATATGTTGGAGCTGTAAATATAAAAACCACGGAATTGAGCACTTCAGTTTCCGTTCCAGATCTGGGGGCAGGGCCTCCATGTAACAGCTCTACCTGCAGCCTCATCTGTTCAGTGCGTGCAGCTTGGTGGCAGTTTCAAAATGGCAGCCCTAAGTTCTGACATTTCTTTCCATTTTAACCCTTTTTTTCCCCTTTAACTGAACCTCAACTCAGCTGTGAGCCATGGCTGTGCTTTGGGGCAAGGAAAGAATGTCTTGCAGTGGGGAGGCAACAAGGTCCTTGTTGGGTCAGCTCTTCTATGCTGACATGACAAGTCAGAAGGAGGGGGGGATGGCACAGCAGCAGTGCATGGCACATGGACAGAGCATGTGGATGCCATCCCTGCTCCCCTCTAGCCCACTAGCTGGAGGGCTGTGGCTCAGTGGCAGAGCATCTGCTAGTTGACATGCAGAAGGTCCCAGGTTCAATCCTCAGCATCTCCAGTTAAAGGATTTGGCAGTAGGTGATGTGAAAGACCTCTGCCTGAGAGCTGCTGTCAGTCTGAGTAGACAATACTGACTTTGTTGGACCAAGGGTCTGATTCAGTATAAGGCAGCTTCATGTGTGTTCCAACCGCCTTGTCAAACCAGCTGCACTCTTTCCCCTCTCCCTCTCTTCCTTTCTACCCTTGCGGAAGTGAAACATCATTGATGCTGTGTTAGAATATTGAGGAATGAAGACTTTCTCATTATATCTGACTCACAAGTGTTCTACTTCAGATTACCTTAGAGGACAGAGCGTATGCTGTCTCAACGCACACCCATAGGCAGATACTCCAAAGGTGGGTAATGGGGAACATCAGGGTCATTTATGGGTGGTAATGGTGCCCAGCAGCCAAACTAGTTTCCAAGGCCAGTTCAAGTGATTAGTTTCAGATGACAATGGCTTAGGGTTCCCAGCTCTGGGATGTGCAATTTGGAGATTTGGTGGGTGGAGCCTGGGGAGGGTGGAGTATGGGGAGGGGATAAACCTCAGTAGGGTACAATGCCATAGAGTCCATCCTCCAAAGTAGCCACTTGCTCCAGGGGAACTGATCATGGTCATCTGGAGATCAATTGTCATAGTGGGAGATCTCCAGGTGCCACTTGGAGGTTGGCAACTCTACACTGGCTCTATCTGGGCTTTGCCAAGTCTTATCCAAAGCCATTTCCCAGTGACTGTATCCAATATTTCAAGACTGGGGCTGTTCTTACTAACTCCCTTTCTAAAAATGAAAACAAAATAATGTTCTTTAGTTACAAAAGGCAGGTCTACATCATTCACGTCTTCATCACTGCACCATCGATCATGATAATGATAGGGGTGGAAATGTCCAGCACTGTCAAAGGATGAAATACTCCAAACCACAGTCTTGTTTAGACAAGATTATACTACCAGCGCTGTCACTCTTTCGGGGAGGAGGGATTCCTCCTGTGCCGCAGACCTGTGTTTAGGAATGAAACAGCGAAGTCATTTATCAGCAGTGGAACTTGGAGCCTGAAAGCTAAGCTTCACATCTGCTTGCTGACCACTGATATCAGAAGAAGCCCCAACTGATAACGGTGTCATAAACACTCTGGTCAGACACAGTTCAGGACATTTTCAGACCACTACAGCAGCTTGCCAGACTGATCAGCACACACAATCCATCCATCTAAGTCTAAATAAATGAAGAAGCTGTATTTTGGATTGGATCTCATGGGTCTATTCCACTACAGAGGTGCATCCCAACACAGTGCAGTGACATTACGGCTAGTTTGGGGCAGTATATTCTGCTTGTTGCTTTATGGCATTACCATTCTATAGTTCCTTCATCATGGAACTTAAGGCAACATATGCAGGGATGCCAGATCTACTATCTAGGCACTGAGCAAACCTGCATAGCATTACCAAGGTTATGAGTCTTCCCACCATGACTTCATATGGTATATGAAAAAGAGCCAAGAAAAGGGGGGGGGGGAACTCAACCCCAAATATGGCTGTGGTCTAGGAGGGTCAAGCTAATAGAATAAGTTATTATAAAAATACAAATATTATGGTGTACACCATAAACATGAAATTAAGCAAACTCCAGAGGGCAATGGAAGCAGGAGGGCCTGGCATGATGTGGTCCATGGGGTCATGAAGAGTAGGGTTACTAAGTCCCTCCAGGGGGTGGTGGAAACCCACTTGATTGGCCCACTCCCTGCTGGCTTGGATTGGGCTGCTGGGGGGAACCCCACCCCCAAATTGCCAGGCTGCGGAGACATGCCCGGCGCGATGACATCACCCGGAGGTGACATCATCGCATCAGGCACATTTTGGAGGGACGCTCTGTAATTTGAGGGAAAACTCTACAGTTTTCCCTCGAATTACAGAGGTCCCACCCCAACATGCCCAACACGATGACGTCATTTCCGGGTGACGTCATCGCGGCATGTGCACTCCACGCGCACACCAGAAGACTCCCGGAGCAGCAAGGACTCCCCTCCGCCAAAAGAAAGGTAAGACTTGGCAACCCTAACGAAGAGTCAGATTTGACTGTGTGACTGAACAACAACAATACATTAATAAAATATAAAATAGGTTGATTACTACCTTTGATGGAAGAGACACACATCCAGACACATTGGATATTTGTTACCAGAACAATTTGGAGAGTAAGTGCAGTTGCCATGAGAGATTATCCATGGCCCACTGTGTAAACTTTTAGCAACTGCTCATTACATGAGAAAGCAACACCTGGCTCTAAAGAAATTATTTTTTCATATATTTATTTCTGGATGGGTGTTGTTTTACAAACACTCATATTGACCAATGAGGAAGGCCCTGAGGGGCTTAAACACGAATGGTCTACTGGTCATAAGATATACCCATCAATTGTATATGTAAAACTATCAGCTCTGTATGTCAAAAGTTTTAAGAGTCAGATATTTGGACCATGTGAAAATGAGCTTCAGATAAGACACCAATTTGTATGAACCACATGGTCATGTTCCTTGCACTACTTTTTTCCAGAGATGATGGGGTGGAAAAGGAGCATAAACTTAAATATCCATCCCCCCTACCAACCCCCCCCCCCAAAAAAAAAATATGTGGAAACGTGAAACACATATTTTTGCACATTTGTATAATACAGTCCAGCAGTGGCATCTGAGACATCGAAACTGGGTATCCGTATCACATATCAGTTTACTGCACTTTTCATGCTACCAGTGAAGACTTGCCTGATTGCTGATTTGATCACAAAAAAGCAAAATGCCCTTATGGTACCTTATTTTTCACACAGCAGAGAAGGAGCTCTACAGTATGTACATTGATTTCTGACATCACCCCAAGGGAAACTTGTGTTGGCAGCAGGTACAGATTTTGGCTTAATATAAGAAGCTCTCTAGCTGCTGTTGCCTGGGGAAGACTGCACTCAGGTTCGCCCTTAGTGTAGGGATGGTGCATACATTCACACTGAATGCTACTGGAGTCCTCGCCTCATTGTAGAGAATGACTAGGCAGCATGCCACATTGTTCCATGTGAGAAAATAATATTTTAAAATATAATGTGCATTTAAAAAAAAAATAAAAGAAAGAAAGGTGATGCAGAGGTCAGATAAATGTAAAACAGTTCCACTGGGCGAAGTAGCAGCAGGAACAAAAATCGGTATGAATTAATTTTCTTAGACGGTTAATATAATTCCGAACCAAAAAAAAAAAATTGTTCAGAGTCTTCCTTGCGCATTTTAAATTTTGGAGTTCTTTTGAGATGATGATGGAAAATGTGTGTGTGTGTGTGAGAGAGAGAGAGAGAGAGAGAGTTTGTTGTTTCTCCAGCAGTCAAGGGCATCCATATGTCAGTTTTCATTAAGAATAATTTCCCCAAGGATGTCTGGCTAAGGTTAACCTTCAGACCTTCTCTGACCCTCACGGAGCTCTCTTGCTTTCTCTCTCTGTGTGTTACTCCATGCATAAGGATACCTGTCGAGTCTCTAGTAAGATGTAGGATGAACATATGATCACCACTCCAATCTACCTTTTCCCCCAATTTGTTCTTCTCTTAAGAAAACCTGAAGGCAATTGATAGAGACATTTTATATGGCTGTTATAACAAAATCAGTTCCAGAATTTTTCTTTTCAGCTTAGTGGCACTTCTATGGATGTTCTCACATTTTTTCTGGTTATGGATGAAGATACATCCCAGGGGGAAAGTCATGGCTCGATGGAAGATCCATTGCTTTGCCTGCAGAAGGTTCCAGATTCATTCCCTGGAACTGATAAGTAAAGGATATTAGTAGGTTAAGGAGGACCCTTTTTCTGCAGAAGATGCTAGAGAGCTGTTGTCAGTGACAGTAGACCATGCTGAGCTAGATGCAGAACATCAGGTGCACGTACCAATCCATATATACACATACAAGTGTGGCTCAGTTAGTCTGTGCTCTCATCCACCCATAGTGTCTGCTAACCATCAATTTATGCAGAAGTTGAACTTTGCATATGTTGATCCTGTCACATCTACCAGTGTGGGCTTGAAAGCATCCATTGTGGGTTTTCATTCCCGGAAGAGCTCCTCCACGCACACAAATCCCTTACCATACATGCACACCAAGTGGAAGACTAATGAAAGTGTTCTTAAGACAACTGAATAAGAGATCTTTTCCACGGCTCACCATGGCTGTAGCTGCCAACATGTCTTCAGTACCAGGTACAGAATATGTGAAGTACCAGTAATTAGATCACATACTCTGTATGTAAAAAGTCTCAGGTTCCATCCCTGGCATTGCCAGGATTTCAGGATGTGGGTGTTAGGGAGGGCTACAGCTTATCTGTTTTAACAATCTGTTTCAGTGATTTTAATGGAAGGTTGGGGTGTTGTTGTTGGTTTTTTGGTATTATATTAATTGTTGCTACCTGCCTTGGATTCTGACTGTGTTGGTACAAAGGTGGGAATATATAAATTCTCCAAATAAAGGCCTTTCTTTTCCTCAGACCTTGGAAAGTTGCTGCCAGCCTCTGTAACTAATACTGAGTCAATTGTATGAATCACTTTTCATCACCATAATAGGGTCAGTGGTATAGTGGTTAAGAGCTTCAGCAGAAAACCGCAGACTCAGATCTTGGGTCATCTAGGAACTCAAATATGTGTGTGTGTGTGTGTGTGTGTGTGTATACACACATACATACATACATACATACATACACACACACACACACACACACACACACACACACTAAATATTATAAATATTCTCAAAGATCTGGAAGTACTGCATGTTATATATTCAACCCCAAAAATATTGGTATTTCCCAATATTCCCAAATTTCAATACTGATATGGTATTCGAATTCAGTAAATATTCGAGATTGCTAAATTTTTTGGCTCCATTGAGTATGGTCCCCATAGAGTATAATAGAGAAGAAGAAGAAAAAGAAGAAGAAGATTGGATTTATAACCTACCCTTCACTTATTGTCTCAGAGCGGCTTACAAACTCCTTTCCCTTCCCCTCCCCACAACAGACACCCTGTGAGGTAGGTGGGGCTGAGAGAGCTCTGAGACAACTGTCCTTGAGAGAACAGCTGGTACAGAGCTATGGCTTGCCCAAGGTCATCCAGCAGGTTCAAGTGAAGGAGTGGGGAATCAAACCTGGTTCTCCCAGATTAGAGTCCGCACACTTAACCACTACACTAAACTGGCTCTGGGGCTCTCTGGAGGCTGTTTTTGGAGGTAGAGGCATCAAATTTGCAGCATAGCTGCTGGTGCTTCTTCTAACCCCCCCCCCCCCCAACTTTCAAAAAGAGTGGATCAAGGGGTCCAATTCTATGGGCCCCAGAAGAAGGTGCCCCCATCCTCCATTGTTTCCAATGAAGAAAAGAAAGTCCCTTTAAATGCCTTCTTGTAGCCACAGCATTACCTGGAAGCTGTTTAAAGGGACTGCAATCCCTTTAAACAACCTTTAATGCCAGCTATCTAGCAACCCCAAAAAATCTTGAATATTTCAGGATTTTTTGAGCTCAGCTGTATCGGATAGCCAGATAAATACCTCAGCTGATATCTGGCTGAAAAAAATACCCTAAATATAT
The DNA here is from genome assembly GCA_029233225.1 of Lepidodactylus listeri. Taxonomy (NCBI): domain Eukaryota; kingdom Metazoa; phylum Chordata; class Lepidosauria; order Squamata; family Gekkonidae; genus Lepidodactylus; species Lepidodactylus listeri. Next base: position 20,579,649 of record JARCFY010000012.1, read on the forward strand.
CAGTAAGGTATTTTTGGGAGGTTTTCAGCTCAGATAAACCAGATGCACACCCCTAATATTAACACTTTCTCCCTTTTATGGGCAATATACAAACAATGCTTTTCCTGCAATGGCATACACTCCTTGTTCAAGTGGCTGATTCCTGTGCACATGGTCAAATGGCCAGCACATAAATGGCAGTCCAGACATATTTCACAGGTTGTAGACAATTCTTTTAAATGGCAGAGCCCATCATATTCAAGACTGCTTTTAGAGGTATCTTGTTGACTGTTTGCTAACAATATTGCTCCCTCCTTTTCTTGACAAACCTTTTTTGTTTGCTGCTGAAATAATTTCAGGCTAAGGTGATTTGGGGAAAATGTTGTGAGACTGATAAGGAACAGAGAGGAGTTTCTTGGGGTAAAACTGAAGAAACAGAAAATTGTTTGGGAACTCTTTTTACCTCTGTTGGGTTATCATACCAAGAATGAAGCCAATACCACTATATCTATGAGGGGAAAATTCTCAACAATTTTGTGGGAATGAATTCATGTATTTAAATTAAGGTTCTCTAACCTGGACAATACCTTGGAATTTATCTAGATTCAGGCAGGTAGCTGTGTTGGTCTGAAGCAGCAGAACAAAGTTTGAATCCAGTGACACCTTTAAGAGCAACAAGGTTGTGTTGAATTTATCTCAGTGGTTTTCAGTCTTTGTTTTAGGGATTCCTTTGCCTCCTTGGAAGTCTATAGGTGCAAGGGCTTATTTATTATTAATTCGTTTAAAAGATTTATACCCTGCCTCTCCACCAAAGATTTCTGAGGCAGCTTCTACATTGAAAAACAGCAGTTAAAACAAATCAATAAAACATACCAATAAAGGAAACAATAAACAGAAGTTTTTTTAAAAAATATTGATTTTTAAAACCAGCAGCAGCGTACCCACTCAAAACCCAATCTTCATACACAACCAAAAACCAATTCCCAACCTGAATGAATAAAAAGGACTTTGGCAATTAAAAAAAAAGACTAGATACCTGGTGGGCAGGTGTAGAAGGACATGTGCTGCAAGAGAAAAGGGCTGCTATTTTTGGCAGTTACCTATAGCAACTCTGAAGATGGAAGTTCCCAGAGAAAGGCCTCTACAAAGAATGTCATTCGTTAGGTAGAACAAATTTAGAGTCCAGTGGCAACTTTAATTTTTTTTTTTTAATTTTAGTTGAAAATTTCAAAAGCATTACAAAATTTTAGAGACATTCTCAAGCAAAACCAAACATCAAAAAAACCCAATTAATCAAAGTTTGAGTCCAGTGGCACCTTTAATACCACCAAAGTTTTATTCAAGTTTGCTTCCAACAATTAGAAAATACAGCTTTAGACATTTATCTGCTGTTTTGACATATTTATTACTTTATAACCATTGACCTTATAACCTTAACATGTTATTTAGTTTTTTTTTTCACTTTGCATAACTTAGACTTCATCATTGTTACATGTTAATATGCTGGTAAGTCCCTGCCTATAAGTTTGAACCTCACCTACCATTCCAATGTATTTGAAAAAGTGTGCCTTGCACACAAAAGCTCGTACCTTAAATAAAACTTTGGTGGTCTTAAAGGTGCCACTGGACTCTAAATTTGTTCTACTGCTTCAGACCACCATGGCTGACCATCTGGATCAATCTTTAGGTACAGCTTGCAGACCTCCAAGCAAGAAGTCCTGCTCCGAGGAAGTGATGAATGGCAGAGAAGCTTCCTTGAAAGAAACTTGTCCAGTGCCATTAAACTTCTCCTGTAGTCTGTAGCCACAGGATATTGTTAGTGTGTTCCCAGTCAAGGGTGTTGGCAGAGTTTAAATTTGCAAGGAAGTGGAGCACTGACTGTTTAGAGGAAAAAATAAGTAGGTTTATTAAAGAAGAACAAACATACACAGAGAAAGCCTAAACTAACCAGTGTAACTGCTGTAAAAGGAACAAAGAGCAACAGGAAGCTCTACAGGAGCAGGAAGTCTCTAGAAGAGCCAATCAGGAGACAGCAAGGGCACAGTCTGAAAAAGTGGGAAGTCCCTAGTTTAGCTATGCTAACTACCAGTCCTTCAGCTGTCCCCCTGTAGGATGATCTTCAGATCTTCATCATAAGGCTGCACTATAGACCTTGCATATTCCAACAAAGGGTTGGCCAAAAGCAAATTGTAATCTTCTGCTAGATCCTGGACTAGGCCTCAGTAGATTGCATAGAGCTCCTGGCTTAGAAGCTACTGGGAGTTTTCATTGCCAATTGTGCCCTAACTTCAATATAGTTCCCAAAGGCTGCAGTCAGATGTGCATTTTAATCTGCTGTTGCCCCACTTCTAATTGATCCAGAGTATTTTATAACAGAGAATACCGATCAGACTCACCCCTTTTAGCACTCTTTGAAGTGCTTTTACCCTGTTCTTGAGTGATCAGATGCATATCAGACCCAGCAGCCAAAAAGTGTTGCCGTCAGCCATTTTTAAAAATAGTTTCTCCCCTAAGTATGCCCACAAGCACTGCTATGCCTCCTGGAATATGTAGTTCATGGGGCCATCAGCCATTTTTTAAAAAGTCCTCTGAGCATGTATACAAATGCTGATCAGCCTGCTGGGACATGTAGTCTCCCTCGCTAAACTTTTCAATTTACCCTTTCCCCAAAGCAGAGGAAAAAGCTGAAGTACATGGGGCATTTTTATTTGATAGCTTTTATGGGGAAAAAACAAATTTTAGAGCAGCCCCTGTGGGAGAGGGGAAGAGAGAGAAAGGTGCGAATATGCAGTTGTGCGCATTTCACTAACTAGTAAAAAAAATGACAGCTGAAAAATAAGAGACCAGCCAGACCTGCCTGATGGCTTGGGTGCGCAACAGCGCAATTAGACGACAGGACATCTGGTTTGAAACCAGCTCAGCCCAAAAAGACTGGACTTTCACAGGTATCAAATAAACACACAGTAAAGGGGGGGAATGGGACACAGATGACTGACGCACAACAGACAGATGTTGCTGTCTGTTGTGCATTTTCAATCCATAAGGGAACAGCAACGGCAACAGATGAAATGGCAATGGATCATCTCCTCCCCCCCATCCTGATTTTCAGGAAGTTCTCAACTGTGTGAGGATTGCTGTCACTGACATAGCAACCACTTTACTGGCTGTCCTGGGCTGAGGACAGACTGGCAATGTGGCCCGGGAGAGCTCCGCTTCAGAAGCGGGGGAAGAGAGGCAGTTCAGACAGCTGCAGCTGTCCTCCGTCTCCCTTCTGCACTCACCCGTCTCTGCAGCGCTTCCATGCCACCTCAGACGGACACCGGCAGAAAGCGGTGTCCAGGGGCCTTCCTCTGCTTGGATCCCGCTTCCTGGCTCTGTGGACAGGAAGAGGTGGGATTCAAGCAGAGGCGGCAGTGTGAATGCGCCGCCATGGAGAGATGCGTATATGCACATAGGCGCTGTGTGCCGCTGGCTTGTGGCCGAATTTCTGCTGCTCCCATGCGCCTATAAGCCTATGCGCATAGGCACCCATGCGCCTGTTGCCGAAATGGCCCCGCCACGAGCTGCGGAGGCTGGCCCACCTGGGGCCGCTCCGCAGCAGTCTGACCACGTCAACCCGGAATGCTCTCACAGGAGTCTGGCCAGTGTGAACAGCCAGCCTCGGGCCAGTTTCTCCCTGTGTCTTTTGGCCCCGCTTCCCTTCTGCAGCAGATTACCAGTCTGTCCTCAGCCCTGGTAAAGTAATACAGAAGAATGCTGACTAGAGATGCTCCAACACCTACCAGTTTGGCTCTTACCTTGATCACCAGTCATGAAAAGGGAGCTGACTTTTCAGTGATCAGTTTGACTGTTCATTAATCCAGTTGTGGCTGTTCAACAGGTTGCTTCATTGTATACTGTCCTAGCCCTGCAGCAAAATGTAATTGGCTTTCTGTGCATGTGGGTTCTCATGCAGCCTAGCTGAGTTTTAATATCTCCCAGCCTTGCTGTGTAACTTCTCCACTCAGATGACAAATAGACAATTAGTTCAGTCACAAATCGTACGAATCAGCCATAAATAAATGCTGTGTTTAAATAAAACCCTGCCCTTTGATGTTCATCAGAGATGCTAATGGCTGTCATTCAGTTTGAATCGGCCGTGTCTTTGTGCATGTGTGCAGTTTTGCAGAAACACTGATGCAAACCCATTGGGCAGGTATTCCCGGCTGTTTAGCATGAACTGAACAGTCCAGTTCAACTGTTGAACACATTTGTGGCAAAATTCACAGCATCCCTAAAGCTGACACAAATTACTTACAAATAAGTAAGGATAATCACTTCTTAGTGATACCTGTAAATGAGTTGGCTGTCTATGAACCAAGCTACACGATACAGTTTTTAATGAGTCCAGCTGGGGTTTCCCCAAACTGAGTCATTTTTCCTGCAGCCACATAGCAGCTATGGGGAACTTATTTCCCCACGTGCGTCAGGGTCTGATTCAGATTGGGATCAAAGCACCAGGCAGAGGGTCTCCAGCCTTCTTGCCCATGCCATTTTCCTGAGCCTAAATGGTACAGAGGGTGCCACTTTCGGGGGGGGGGGGGGAGGGGTTGCACGTGCACAGAATACTCTACATGCAGCCCCCTCAATGCGACCAAAAGTGCCCCCTGGGGCCGTTTCAGTTAATGCAGTGTATGGGGAGGGAGGAAGGAGCCCCTCTTCCCCATCATACTGATTCCAGTCTGGATTGGGCCTTGCGGATGCTTGGGATAATAAGTTCCTCACAGCCATGTGGCCATGGGTGAAACAAGTCAGGGCAGGTAAACCCCACCCCAAGTCATTAAAAAAACATCCTGCGGTTTGAGCCTATTATTAAATCTTTTGTATAGGACTTTCAGTGTTGTATGCTGGAATCCCTAAAGCACACTAAAGTGAATTTGCAGTAAGGTAAAGGTAAAGGTTTCCCTTGCTCGAAAGCAGTCGAATCTGACTCTAGGGGAAGGTGCTCATTTCCATTTCAAAGCCGAAGAGCCAGCGCTGTCCAAAAACTTCTCTGTGGCCATGTGGCTGGCATGACTAGACACCAAGGCACATGGAACACTGTGACCTTCCCACCCAAGCGGTACCTATTTATCTACTTGCAGAAGCATTAAACCATGGCATGCCATGAAGACATAGTGCCCATGCAGTGAAATCCAACAGATGTGCCAATGTCATTTGGTTTGTGGGTTGGATCATTCCTGAAACAGAATTATTTCTGGAGTTAACTCTTCTCTGACTTACCAAAACTTATGATGGACTAAATGTTGTTACTCTTGAAGATGCCACTTTTGCTGGCTCTGGACAATGTACGTCATTCATAAAAACATCAAGATATGAACAACCTGCCTCTTTACCCATTATAGAATACACAGGTTTGGTCTGGATCTCCATAAGGTGCTCTGTGTATGCTGCAGTGAGGGGGCTAAACATAATTTCTGGATGAGAACCAATATTTAAGAACCATTGTCCATATGAGCACCAGTGTGATGCACTGGTTATCTGCCATAGAAATCTGCTGGGTGACCTTGGCTTATTAACAGCCTTTCAGCAGAACTTACCTCACAGGGTTGTTGCGAGGTTAAAACAGAGGAGAGAAGACTTAGTAAGCCACTTTGTCCCCCCGCTGGAAAGGAAAGAAGGGTATAAGTAAAGTAAATAATTATCCAGCTCCACAATAACTGTGGACATTTACAATGGGAATTCAGCAGCCTCTGCATTTCAGACCTATACAGTGAAAAGTACAACAGCTGTTCCTAAAACGGGCTGCCATTTCACAGCTCAAGTGTCCTTTTGTTGTCTGGAACGGTGCTGAAGGAATGTAACAAGTTCCCTCCTTTCACACTTCTGTGCCTTAATAGGGTAGCGGTGGATTTGACGGGGCCAGCTCTGGGACTGCATTTGCAAGCATGTTTACAGATAGGATATCGATTGCTCCGCTGGCCAAGCCGTTCTGGGCTAGCCCAGCTTTGCAATAAACAGCCCCGCAAGAGCTGGCACGGCAGCGAAGAAGGAATACATTATTTAGCAGGAGCTAATCAATATAAAACAAGCATTCCCTTTGTTACAGGAGGTGCTATTGACAGAATGCTTCTTCCTTTTAATTTTTTATTATTTAGCATTGATTGCTGGACTGTGGTTCTGAGTGCTGCTTTCCTCCCATCCGCTGCTTTATGGCAAGCCGGACCTGACCAGAAACCTAACTTTTCCCAGGATCACAAACTGAGTCTTCTCAAAAAGAGAATAATTTGCAGTTGGGCCCAACAATCCGGCAGGCTTTAAAATTAATGGGAGGGTGGCCATTGACCTCGAGCAGAAACGAAGGTCATGGTTTGCTCAGACTTTAAATGGAGAGATGTTTTAAAATATAATCGAATGATTAGGAGATCAGTAGGCTTTTTGGCTGTTGTTGAAACGAATTAGCCCGTTTCTTAAGTTTAGTAGCGGCGAGATCTTTGATCTGCTATTTTCTATCGCCAAATATAGAAATCATAATAGGCAGCAACAAATAGCTGCAGGCTTTTAGTAAAACAGAGAGCAGTTTGCACTTTCTCCTCAGAGAAAATGCTGGCAACACTCTGAAATAAGCAAGTAAATATAGAAAATGAAATCCTACTGGTCACTTTGTGAGAAGACAAGGGTGACTGGAAAGGACAATAATGCTAGGAAAAGTTGAAGGCTGCAGGAAAAAAGAAAGACCCAACATGAGATGGATGGACTCAGTCGAGGAAGCCACGTCCCTAAGTTGGCAAGACCTGTTAAAGAGAGGATGTTTTGGAGGACATTAATTCATAGGGCCACTATAAGTCAGAAGTGACTCAGTGGCACATAACACACACACACACACACACACAAGCTGACATGCAGGAATACTGAAGAGACGTACTGGTAGAGGGGGCAGAAAGTTCAAACATGAGCATAAGAGGATGCTCCATCTATTTGTCTTTGTGTGTGCAAAGCCACTAGGTATTTACACATGTAAACAGAGAAGATCTTGGCACCCCTTCCCCGTTATTTAACATAAAGGGCTGGTTTAGATACCTTGGCACAAGTTCAAGCTTCAGAGTGTCTAATTAGTATGATATATTTTCCTGGGAAGCTTTGAAAGCACTTGATGGAGCTAGAGTGGACAGCCTCTGAAGCACTAGTCCCCAAGGTGGTGCCCACCGATGTGTTTCTTGGCCCCCACATACCTCTTTCTCAAAGCTTCTCCTTCCCATAGCAAAGAGCCAACCTTGGCCTTCCTCCACATCATTAAACCAGAAGGTGTTTCAGAAGTCCTCAGGAGGCATCATCTTGGGATCCCCAGGGAATGCCAAAATGAAAACAGCAGCCCCCATCATAGAAAGACATTTCTTGGAACTTTCCAGTGTTATGTGATGCTGCCCTCCCACGGCCGCCATTTTATGGTGGCATGTCCACTACCCTTTCTGAAAATACCCACGGGTTCACCAAGGTTGGTGAGTTCTGCTCTGAAGCATCTTTCAGCACTACAGTCATATGATTCTGCGATCATATGTATGTCAGAATAAATCCTTTCTCATCAAAGAACTATTAACTAGGGCAGAGGAGAACACTCACTATGTCTTGTGAACATTTCGAACAGTGCCAAGAAGCAATCGCTTTTTATGGGCTTTTGGTAATTATCTCAAAATTGTCCATCTTGCTTGAAAGCATTGCCCTGATTGTGAATTAACTTGATTCATCTTTATGACATAAGAACACTGCCAGATCTGATTACCTGTCAAGCACTGTGATATCTTGGGTTGGATCCATCCACTTTTTTCAGTCAGTCTTGGCTATTCCTTCTTGTGCCACATGGGTTTTGTTCATATAGGTCCTTTTTGGTGGTAAAAGGAGATCCCCTCCTTTCTTTTTCACAAGCAGAAAGGCCAGTTGGCTCCGACTCTGTGTTCATGTCAATTTTGTATCTGTATATAAGCACCTTAACTATTTAGCAGCCTGTTCAGTGAATGTGTGAGGACCAAACACCATATAACAGCTACACTGGTTACCGGTGGAATACTGGGTCAGGTCCAAGGTATTAGTGTTGACTTTTAAGGCGAGCAATCAGGGACCCACGTACCTTTGGGACCACCTCCTCCAATATGTCCCCAGAAGAATGCTGAGATCAGTGGATAACAACTTACTGGTGATCCCCGGTCCTAGGGCAAGGGTATTTTCAGTCCTGGCCCCGACCTGGTGGAACTCTTTGCCGCACAACATCAGGGGCCTGCAGGATCTTATGCAATTCCACAGGGCCTGTAAGGCAGAGATGTTCCTCCAGGTTTTTAGCTGAAGGCAGCAACGGTTATGACTGGCACCCTCCTTTTCTTCCTATGGCCCCCACGTCCCCCGCCCTGCCCCGCTGTGCAGAGAGCACTGCAGCCAGCAAAAGGGGTTGATTGCCATCTGAATTGGTTGTTTTATTAGTGCATTGTGATAATTTTAATATGCTGATTATATTGTATCTGTTTGATCTGTTTAAGGTTGTAAATTACCGAGAGCCCATTCGCGGGGTTGTGTGATTCATAAATAACAGCAATAACAATATAGAGAAAATCTCTATTAAAGCCTTTCTACACTAAACAGTTAACTGGTTTAAGTCCTGTGGGTCTCATGGCTTTCCCTCAAAAATCCTAGGAAATGTAGTTCTGTGAGGAGACTGAAAATCTCTAACCAAATATTCTTCATGCTCTAACCAATCTTTAACAGCATTCTTCATAACAAAGTTTGAGTCCGGTGACCCCTTTAAGAATATGTGTCTTTTCCCTGTGTCTGATGAAGTGTGCTTGCACACGAAAGTTTATACTCTGAATAAAACTTTGTTAGTCTTCGAGGTGCCACTGGACTCCAACTTTGTTCTGCTGCTTCAGACCAGCATGGCTGCCCAGCTGAAGCATTCTTCATAGAAACTTACTGTTCCAAAAATTACATATGAGAGCAGGTTGTTGTGATGTATGGTATGGTGTTCATAGAAGAGTGTGCATGGCTGGTTGCACAGCTTTGTTGTATAATGGTATATGCTTTAGCACAAATATAAAGATAACTGTAATTAGGAGCAATATTTATGCATCAGGTTTTGCTTTCCCATAGACTCCAGAATCCATCCATGAACACAAACTACTGGCAATGATACCTTGTGTGTGTGTGAAAAAAAATAAAGCATTTTTTGGCAACTATGTTATGCCATTAAATTGTAAACTTAACCAGAGAGAGAATTACATTATTCATCAAACTCTTTACTTATACGGGAGCTGGGGGGGGGGGGAATGAGAGACTTGATTTGACAGTACTTAACGCTGCCCCTTTTTAAAAACACATGCAGAACACACATAGACAACACAAGCATAACATCACTCTCACATAATGATTTTCCAGCTATAATTTCTCTCCTTGAGCTGCTTTCATTTGGCAGGGCCAAGACTTTGGAAGCAAACCAGCATTAATCACAGGACAAAGGAGAGACTTTCCTCCTGTTTTTAAAAGCTCAGACCAGAGCTGGCTATCCCATCCTATTATAAATTTTCAACAGATTGTTTATTTCTGGAAGAGCAGAAGGAAGCTGGATCATGCCTGTCTTTCTGCAAAAACAAGAATCACAACTTCTGCAAGAGAGAGGGCTGTGGCTCAGCAGGAGAACACATGCAATTTGCCTGTGGAATGTCCCATGTTTCATTCCTGATATCTCCAGTCTAAAAAGATCTATGGGAACAGGTACAGTACAGAGAACAGTGACCTTTGACTCACAAAAGTTGATACCATGGAAAAATTTGTCAGTCTCTAAGGGCCGCAGTGGCTCAGAGGTAAAGACGCTGAGTTGCAGGCTGGAAGGTTGGTAGCTCAGCTGTTCAAAACCCCGGTACCACGTGATGGAGTGAGCTCCTGTCTCTGACCACAGCTCCTGTCAACCTAGCAGTTCAAAAGCAAGAAATTGCAAGTAGATAAATAGGTACCGCTTCTGTGGGAAGCGCCTCCGCGTTTAGTCATGCCAACCACATGACCATGGAGAAGTCTCCGGACAGCACTGGCTCTTCAGCTTGGAAACGGAGATGAGCACCACCCCCTAGAGTCGAATTCGACTGGCTTTCGAGCAAGGGGAACCTAAGGAGCTGATGGGCTCAAATTTTGTTCAAGTCCAGGGGAAGATCTTTTGCTGCCTGAAAACGTCAAGAGCTGCTACTTGTCAGAGTAGACAACACTCAACTAGAAGGACCATCTAGTCTGTCTAAATATAGAATCATAGAATCACAGAGTTGGAAGGGGCCATACAGGCCATCTAGTCCAACTCCCTGCTCAGTGCAGGATTTTATTTATTTATTTATTTATTTATTTATTTATTAAAATTTGTATCCCGCCCTCCTCGCCATACGGCGGGCTCAGGGCGGCTAACAACAGCCATTATGGCATAATACATTATTTGGTTAAAATTAAACAACTCTAAAACATCCTATCGCATTTCATATAGATGGCATTTCTTCAGTGCAATTATCAACCAGCAATCAGGCATATCCCCATATCTGGTCAGGCATTGGCAGCCAGGGATTGGGCCAGGGCCAGATGTAACCGCTGTGGATGGCCCCTATTTGAAAGCCTGGCGGAAGAGCTTCGTCTTACAGGCCCTGCGGAATTGTAATAGATCCCGCAGGGCCTTGATGTTATCCGGGAGCTCATTCCACCAGTAAGGGGCCGCCACAGAAAATGCCCTGGCCCTTGTAGCTGCCAAGCCTAGAGCATCACTGACAAGTGTTTGTCCGGCCACTGCTTCAAGACGGCCAATGAGGGGGAGCTCACCACCTCCCTAGGCAGCTGATTCCACTGCTGAACAACTCTTACTGTAAAAAAGTTTTTCCTGATATCCAGCTGGTGCCTTCCCGCCCTTAATTTAAACCCATTCTTGCAAGTCCTCTCCTCTGCTGCCAACAGGAAGTGCTTCCTGCCCTCCTTTAAGTGACAGGCCTTCAAATATTTAAAGAGAGCGGTCATGTCCCCCCTCAACCTCCTCTTCTCCAGACTAAACATTCCCAAGTCCCTCAGCTTTTCCTTATAAGGCATAAGGCAGCTCTTTGAATATTCTTAAAGCAGACTGTCACTTAAATTTCACACAGGTATGTCATTGGAACTGACTCAGTCATGTCCAAAGTTCAGGTCAAACATTTGTATTTGTTTTCTGCTTCTTTGACAGTACTGAACTGGATTGGTGACGGCCAGTATGAACTAGTGGATACCACACTTCACTAGGACCATAATTCACATCCTTATCGGTCATGAAGCTCATTGGATGACCTTGTGATGAGTACTACCTCAGGGTTGTTGTGAGAATAAAATGGGGGAAATACTCACCATATTGAGCACCATGGAGAAATAATGGGATAAAAAGAAATGCAAGTTATAATGAAGCCAGTGTCTCATTTCTCTTTCTACAAGACTAACAATGCGAGCCTAAGCAGAATTATATAAGTCCACTGAAGTTAATAGGCTTAGAAAGGTAATAGGATATCACTGAAAAAATATCATCTCATTCATTCTCATCTTCCTTCCTTTCCTTGTTCCATCGTATTACAAGACCAAAGTGATGGACAAGCCAGATGTCTTGTTTAAAATCTATGAATGTAGCCAAATAACTGAAACATAAAAGACTGCAGAAAAGAGCTTCAGTATATGTGTCGTTTTCACAAATTGTCACAAGAACTGAAATCCAGTTAATTTCTTCCACGGGTGTCAAATGAGATTTGATATATAATTGTGACCTTCGAATCTCAGACGTAGGGTATCAGTTTTCAGGAAGCAAAGCAGTTGTTTTCAATGTTTCAAGAGATCTACATTTCATGATCACAACAAAGCTATTCAATGCTTTCAAATTTTCTAAGTTCCAATATGTGGTTTACACATTTGTTATAGTGAAGAGCTCCACTAGAACCCTTTTTCAATCAATCAATATTCACCTTATATGACTGGAGGTCTCAAGCATAATTAGACAAATTACAATGAATCCTTCATTTATGTCTTTTTGACACCTTCAGACATTCAGATTTCCCAAAATATAGCTGGTAACACCTAATCAATACCTATCACCACTATCGTCCCATGCAAATTGGCTGGGGAAGACCCACCTACGCCCTTTTTGAAAATGTTTCAGTATCACCAAAAGAGGAAAACTGACTAGAGGCATGTAAAGAGATAACCCCATACCCTGCTTAAAATCTGTTAATATTGATTGTTTTTGTCCTGTGTGTATTGAAAACAGGGATTGTTTATTTTTTGTCATCTACCAGGAAATGACCATGTAAAGATGAACAGACCATTTCACCATTGCAACAGCACATGACCAGGAATGTTGAGATTGATAGTTTCTCCAAAAATTAAAAGTATTTTAAGAGCTATTTGGTTAACAAAATAGATCATCTTACCCACCCAGCCTCAACCCCTTGGCTTCTGCTTCCTAACCACGGCTGGTAAATTATATGTTGTACACGGCACTTATGATGGACTTGCTTATAGTAGCCAATCCGTTATAGAGGACAAAAACAGATCTCTCCAACCAAGCTTATTAAATTCAAGACATTCCTATAAGAGACAGAAGTTTGACCGCATAAGAACATTTCTTGGCTTTTTAAACTGTGGAACGCTAGCAGCATTTTTGCAGGGGGAAGATGGCCCGGAAAGTTAGAAATATAGTTTTCAAAATATGCTATCCATCATATCCAAGCCTGAACCGAACTGAAACAGGCAGTTCAGCCATGCGAACCAGTTTGTCTGCCGAACAAATGGCTGTGTACCCAATTTATTCGGAACTTCTTGCAAATTTCAGTGTCTCTGCTTTCGCAGTAGAAAAAGAACACAGTAGGAGGAAGGGAAAGGAGAGGAGAGGACTACTGTCACACAACACAAAATATATTTCACAGCATCAGAGTCATTCCTAGCTTGGTTTACATGGAGCCATCATAAGGATGTTATTGAGCTATTGGAGAATTAGCCTTATTTTGGACTTCTGAACACACTGGCTCACCACCCAAATGCCTCATTCATTCTCTCTATGCTGGCTTGCACTTCCTGTTCACAAGTACTGAAGCAGCATGCATGTGTGAAAGAGCAGGATGCAAATTGAAATGGAAATGTCTGTTGTTTACAGGTCAGCCGATACAGCTTGGCTCAAATCAAACCACAGTCCTATAAAAAGTTGTCACAACCATATGGAGAATTTGTATATCCTTTGAAGTGTGTGTGTGTGTGTGAGTGTGAGTGTGTGTGTGTGTTAAGTGCTGTCAATGCGCTTTGGATTTATGGTGACCCTATGAATAAGTTGTTGGAATACGCAAGGTCTATAGTGCAGCCTGATGAAGAAGCTCTGAAGATCATCCTACAGAGGGACAGCTGAAGAACTGGTAGGTAGCATAGCTAGACTAGGGACTGCCCACTTTTTCAGACTGTGTCCTTGCTGTCTCCTGACTGGTTCTTCTGGAGACTTACTGCTTCTGTAGAGCTTCATATTGCTCTTTGTTCCTTTTACAGCAGATAGAATGGTTAGTTTAGGCCAGGGGTGGGCAAACTTGCTCAGCGTAAGAGCCACCTAGAACAGGGGTGGCCAAACTTGCTTAATGTAAGAGCCGCATAGAATAAACATCAGATGTTTGAGAACCACAAGACATGAACAAATATTACCTAATTTTATTGGAAAATAAGCAAATTTGCTTTTTATTAACATTAAATTAGACTGCTAAAATTAATAACAAAAGGGGTAAAAGCAGATATTGATAATGATATTAATTTGTCCAATGATATCTGTTTGCTAATGATATTTAGTTTCCCCAGCCGCCCTGCCGGGAGCCACACAATATATGTGAAAGAGCCGCATGTGGCTCCCAAGCCACAGCCCACTCCTGGTTTAGGCTTTCTCTGTGTATGCTCTATAACAATTTGTTCTTCTATAATAAACCTACTTATTTGTTTTCTAAACAGTCAGTGCTCCACTTCCTTTGCATATTTAAACTCTGCCAACATTAATGACCTCTGAAACATCCTGTTGCTAACAGCCTTGCTCAGGTCTTGCAAACTGAGGGCCATGGCTTCCTTTGTTGAGTCAATCCATCTCATGTTTAGTCTTTCTTTTTCCCTGCTACTTTCAACTTTTTGCTTGCATTCTTGTCTTCTCCAGTGACTCTTGTCTTCTTCTAATATGACCAAAGTGCAATAGCCTCAGTTTTATTGTTTCAGTTTCTAGGGAGAGCTCAGGCTTGATTTGATCTAGAACCCACTTATTTGTCTTTTGGAGGGTCCATAGTATCCGTAAAACTCTTGTCTAATGCATATGTCAAATGAATCAACTTTTTCCCATCCAGCTTTCACATCAACTCTTAGTAATGGGGAATACTATGGCATTTCTTAACTTGAACTTAGACGCCAGCAACACATCCTTACACTTAAGAATCTTTTCTAACTTCTTCATGGCTGCCCTTCCCAGTCTCAATCTCCTTCTGGTTTCTTGGTTGCACCCTTTTGGTTGATGATGAAGCCAAGGAATAGAAAAACTTGAACAACTTCAATTTCTTCACTATCAACCTTAAAGTTTTGTAATTGCCCAACAGTCATTACTTTTGTCTTCTTGAAGTTCACCAGTAATCCTGCTTTAACACTTTCTGCTACTTTGAATTGGGTCATCCCAGTTCAAAAGTAGTAGATGAGACAGGTGTTGCTTCCTTCTGCTCTGCCCATATAATTCTCAACCCCCTATCAGGTCACTTGTGTTCTGGAATGAGCAGGGCTGCTGCACAGGAAACATAAGGGGAACCAAGCAGTAAGAACAGATGAGAGAGGATGCAAGTGACTCATCTCCCAAAGTATTTCCAAGTAGTCACACTTTTCTGGGTTGTAACCTGACATCCCAGGTACTGCAGGAAAGCTAAACTGATAAGAACATACATCTGATAACTATTAAGCATACTATGAACTTGCAACACCAATACAATTGCCGAGCTTGAACGCCCTCAGTTATGCACAAGGTGAGCTCTTGATCTCTCACAAAGATCATGTTGATCATAGAACTTCTGCTAGGCTGTTGCAACTGTGGCTGATTTTATCTAGTTTGAGACTTACATCATCGCAGTTACTGGAGAACAATTATGTATTCCCTGATCAGGTAAATCATGGAACTGCTTGCCCCTTACTTGAACCCGTACATCAAATGTATTATTTAAATAAGTCTTATTGGCTAGATTTCTTTCCTTGCTGTTTCTACTTGCATAGTCAGTGGCATCTATTTGAGTAATGATGGAAAGAATCAATTGAGAGATTAGGTAAATTCATTATAGGCAAACAGAGGCTGCAATCCTAAGAATGCTGGGGGTAAGCACCATTGGGGCTTCCTCCCGAGGATTACTAGCAGAGGCACCTAAGTAGTAAGTCTCAATTCAAAAATCTCAAACAGGATATTTCCCCTTTTTATTTTAAGAACTGGAGATGGTAGCAGTGGTAACAGAGAGGTGGTAGAGACGACTGTTGTGAGAAAGCATGCAGTTAAACTAATTGGCTAATTTGCCCAAAATGACATCCAAACAGTTCACCAAATGACCAGTGAGCAGAAACGAGTGGATCGCTGAGCATGACTAATAATCTACCGCAGCCACTCTTTATAATTTTATTTCCATGGCTCTTCATATCTTTAGCCTGTCCTGGTTTTTGTTACCATCCGGTTTTCCTACTGCCTGTCCTGTCCTCTTCTATGGGAGAAGACAGGTGAAAGGTCAGTTTCTCTGCTCCTATGAGATCTATTTCAGGTTTTGGGAACAGGATGTGGAGCAA
Organism: Lepidodactylus listeri; assembly: GCA_029233225.1. Classification (NCBI taxonomy): domain Eukaryota; kingdom Metazoa; phylum Chordata; class Lepidosauria; order Squamata; family Gekkonidae; genus Lepidodactylus; species Lepidodactylus listeri. The sequence continues at coordinate 20,595,444 of JARCFY010000012.1, forward strand.
AGTTCAGGAAGGCCCAAGGGATTTATTCAAGATTACATATATTTATAGAGAATTTGTTTTGGCTCTTTTTTTTTCTTCGCATAAGAAATATAGTAATGTCACCAGCACAGGACATAACATCTGTCTGTGTTTGTTTGTTTGTTTGTGTGCCTGTTTGTAAGCAAAGGAATTCATGCTTATTGGGGGGCAGCAATTAACTCTGTTGCAATGGGAAAATATCCATATATTTATAAAAGACTTAGTATTCCATAGAATTTTCCATGTTCAGAGGGCTTCATATACATTATCACAATGCTCCATACAACAGCCTTGTAAAGCCTGCCAGTATCAGTATCTCAAGACATGAAAATAATACAAGCCTTGTGTCCTTGCCTTTTCTAGTCTCTTCTATCTTCTTCTGACATATCTGGACCGAACTCCCAGAATCTGCTCTGGCTCCAGCCACTGAAATCATGGAATCTGTCAAGAACAGCACTTCCAAACCTTGATTTCTGAACAGCAACCACAGCCTCAGCTGATCCCTAATATCTCTCAAAAGTGTGCATTACAAATTGATGAATGTAAGTATATAAGTAAGTAAGTTAAGTATAATGTATGATGAATGTAAGTAAGTTAAGTATAATAAATGCCATGGGGAGAAAAAATGGCTGTCTACTTCGGTACAATTCATCTTTCTCCCCTAATGGTGACCCAAAGAGGATTACATCATTTTTCCTCTCCTGCATTTGATCCTTACAACAACCCTGTGAGGTAGGTTAGGCTGAGAGAATATGACTGGCCCAAGGTCACCCAGTGAGCTTCCGTGACATGAGTGGGGATTCGAACTTGGTTCTGCCAGATACTGGTCTGACACTCTCAACCACTACAACACACTGGCTCCCTAATTGGACATGCACCCATGAAACTGTTGAGAGAATGTAATTGGTGGCCTTTTTCAGTGGCATAATTTATAGAGTTCAGAATTTACAGATAACATATATCTCTCCTGTAAAACAAAGAGGGGGGAAGAGTAGAGGAAGAAGTGGCGAGCAGAAAGGCAAGCTGAGCTGGTTTCACACATGATCTAAGAGGGTGCGTTATCACTCTGTGAAATGTCTAACTGAAGAAATAATGAATATTATTGATTTCCAGGCTAGCCATAGTATTGGCAGATCTCTCATAAGTGTGCATTAGAAATCAATGAATGTAGTTAAGGATAATAAATGCCACAGGGAGAAAAAAATGGCTGTCTATTTCAGTACAGTCAAGCTTACCTCTCTAATTAACCAAACTGAAACTCAGCCAGGATATGCAAGAACTCTTCCACAGATCTTGTTGAGTCAGGTGGCCATTGTGCCTATTTTGACATAACGTGTCCCTCTGCTTTGACTGCCTTGAGGATTCTGACCTTTGACCCAATCCTAAAGACATTTCTCCTGAGCTCTATGAGCTTGTTACCATTCTCTGACTCACAGTTTGACTAGACTCTTTGGTCCTGCCTGATGTGCTATGCCCCTCAGAGCTGGACACTGGGGGAGGAGCCAATTGAATCTGGCAGGTCTGAGAGCGCCAAGGAAGAATCTTCTGGGCCAGTCTGGGGCTAGAGGGGCCTTTATGGGTGATTTATGTTGGTGTACATTTCCTAGCCAGTGCTTAACTCTTCTGGATAGTCTAGGGCTGAGGACGGACTGGCAATGTGGCCCGGGATAGGTCCACTTTCAAAGTGGGGGAAGGGAGGCAGTTCAGACAGCCACAGCTGTCCTCTGTCTCCCTTCCATACTCACCCGTTTCTGAAGCACTTTCATGGCGCATCAGTCGGACACCGGCAGAAAGTGGTGTCCAGGGGACTTCCTCCACTTGAATCCCACTTCCTGGCTGTGTGGACGGGAAGAAGCGGGATTCAAATGGAGGCAGCGGTGTGAACGTGCCACCGCGGAGACATGTGCCTATGCGCTCTGTGTGCCACTGGATCGTGGCCGAACTGCTGCTGCACCCATGCACCTATGCGCATAGGCGCCCATGCACTGGTTGCCAAAACGGTCCCGCCACGAGCTGTGGAGGCCAGCCCGCCAGGGGCCGCTTTGCAGCAGTGTGTAAATGTCATTGCACCTCCTCCCCAGAATGCTCTCACAGGAGTCTGGCCAGTATGAATGGCCAGCCCCAGGCCACTTTGCCCCAGGGCTTTTTGCCCCACTGGCATTCCACATCAGATTCCCAGTCTGTCCTCAGCCTAGGATAGCCCGATCGCATCAGATCCTGAAAGCTAAGCAGGGTCAGCCATGGTTAGTATTTGGATGGGAGGCCACCTAGAAGTCCAGGGTCATGATGCAGGGGCAGCCAGTGGCAAACCACCTCTGAATGTCTCTTGCCTTGAAAACCTCAAGGGATCACCATAAATCAGCTGTGACATGATGGCAAAAATAATGCCAGTGTAAAGATGAGGTCGCTGGCCAAAAAAAAAACCCACCCAAAATTGTTGGCCAGCCAGCTCCAGAGCCAAGTGGCTTTTTGGTCTCCTGGTTAACTTCCAGCATCAAAATAACTTTAAAAAAATTAAAAAGGCCTCTTGAACATGCTAATCAGCTAAATCTAGAATTGACTAATCTACCCATTAAGCAGAAGGAAAGCTTGAAGCAGTACTCGCTTGATGCCGCAGATTGTACGAATGCCCATACATATTTGTATTCCATCTCAAAACCCCATCATCTGCAGCATATATTTTCTCGCTAATTTAGTGATAGGAGACACCAATCTGGATTCACTCACCAAACCAGGGGGGGGGGGAAGTAATAATAACAGCCCACCAACTGTGTCCTGAAAATTGAAAAATCTGTGTTTAACTTTTCGGCAGCAGTACAATGGCTTCCACAGCCATCAATAATGACAAATTAGGAGGCTTTTTTTTTTTAATGTACAGGGCTGTGGGTTGGAATCTTTGCTTCCCAGTACAGAGCAGCATACCCCTTTCCACTTGGACGGCTGTGGCAGAGACGATTGATGTGAACTTCTAACTCGTGTAATCACTCTGTGTGAGGTCTGAAAACAGAAGAGGGGAAAGATTTTCTGAACAGTCCCCCAATGTGAGAAGCACTGGTTTATAGCCAGAGCAGCCAGTTGAAAAATTATTTTTCTGTATATGTTTGGGAACGGTCAATTAAAATGCTATCAGGCCTCATCTCTTTATTGCATAAGAAGCCACCTGGGTGATGTTACAGTATGATGGCCATAGATTTTTTAAAAAACCACATAAATTATCAGGAACAATATGGTATTAATAGCTTCTTTCCCAGATTTTAAATTCAAAAATCAAATGACACGATAGGATTTTTTTTGTCATGCTGATTTACTTATTTCTTATATTTTTATTCTACCTTTCTTGAGTGGGGAGTTATACCTGGGTCTCTTAGGTCCTAATATAGTACCACCAAACCGCATACTGACTGTGTTTGAATGTTTATTTTTCAGTTAAATGTTCTTCTACATCAATGGAGCCTGTGGAAAGTCAAAGACTTATATTTCTTTTTATTTTAGTTCCTTTTGTATGGGGTATCTCTTCCAGTCTGGTGACTCAAAGCAAGTTATGATGCGCAGAATGATGTATGGTTTGATTTCTTTGATTCTGGCTCCCCCCCAGCTTGCAAAATTAAGCCAGTACACAAATAGTTAATTGTCCATGGCTAATCAGATAAGGAGTTCTCCACAACCCAGCCTTGCTTCTGGCACTGGGCATGCCTTCTTTAATTTACAAGTTGTTCAGTTTGACTGACTGATCCATGTTTCTTTAATCATCCAAGTTGGGTTATGCTATATGTGAGGCCATTCTGGAAGGCAAATTGAATGCCGGTGTGGTGTAGTGGTTAGAGCCTCAGAGGAGAGTTGCCATTCTGGTTAGGGAGCTCTTGGCAGCTCCCTCCCCATCCCCTACCCTTGCTCAGTGGATTTATGAAGTGGAAATGAGGGGAAACAGTGTTGGGATGTCGCTTGTTATTCCAGGTTTTTACCATGAAGATTTGAAAATTCCTAGAGTGTTGTAATGGCACTTCTTGTTCCAAAATAGGAAATGACATCCAGCAGTCTCTCTCTCTCTCCCATGTTCCTGGGGAGTGCCAGCCAAAGTCAAAGGGGATTGCCATCCAAAGGTTGGCATAGGGTTGTCAGGTCCTACCCAGCAGCTGGTAGGTCCGTTCCTGGGTCCATTCCTGGATCTTCTGCCATGCAAATGGCTCAATGACATCATGCAGAAGTGAGATCATCACGTCGCTGACAATGGGGTGACACTCTAGATTTTGGTCAAAACTCAATGGTTTGTAGGTGATTTTACCATAAAGTCTTCACAAAAGATGGAGGTGCCTGGGGGGCCAAGAGGGTGGTATTGGCCCTCCCCAGTCAAGTCTCAGAGCCAGTGTGGCAGCAGGCAGTTGAGGACCATATCTGGTCCTGGCTTGAAAGGGGAAGGAAGGGACAGAAGAGCTGGATGGCTCCTTGGAAGGGAGTCCCTGTCCACAACAAAACAAGAGAGTTCAGAATGTGTAATATTTCTCAAGTTTTTAAACTGACGATGACAAGAGCAAATGTTCCACTACTTGCAGAACTGGTCCATGTATAGGAAATAACCCTCAGAAGGGACTACTATGATTTATGCCCTTATATTGTAAGCTTGTTCCAAAATACACAGCAGGCACATTTATGGATGTATCTTTCCTATTTTTTTTTTTTTTTTTTTAAGATTCCAAGGGGCAAGATTCCATAGGGCGCCAAAATCAGTTCGCTGCACGGACTGCCACTCAAAAGGGGGTCCCTGGCCATTGGCTGCATTCTTTCCCTGCTTTGCCTCAGTCCCGCCCACAGAGCCACCGGCCAGCATCCCAGCCTCAGTCTGGAGGGAGCCAGCGAAGGGGAAGGACCAAGTGGGTGCTGTGTCCACTCTTCTCCTCCGCCCACTGCCAGGTGGATCTAATTGTCCCCTCAGTGGCCTGCTTCTGTCAGTGAAAAGACAATGAACTAACAGCATAACCCCTGGAGAAAATCGTGGACTCTATGTCCTCATACCCTGCTGAGATGGACCCTTTATGACAGCCAATGGGGCGCAGCAGTCAGGGCTTCAGAGCATGGTGGGGGCTGTGGGGGCAGATAGAAACTTGGAAGAGTGAGGTTGATGATTGGCTGTGAAGGAGATAGGGTTGCCAACTCCAGGTGGAAAATTCCTGGAGACTTGAGGGGTGGAGCCTGGAGACAGTGAGGTTTGAGGAGGAGTGGGACCTCAGACAGGTACAATGCCATAGACTCCACCCTCCAAGCCAGCGAGTCCCTCATGGGGAACCATTGTTCCCAATCTCCAGGTGGGGGCTGGAGATCACTCAGAATTACAACTGCTCTCTAGGGGGAAGGGGGGAGGAGATAGAAAGCTAAAGCCAGGGGGCAGATAAGAATACATTGACAGTTGGCTGGGAGGTAGGGTTGCCAACTCCAGGTGGGGCATTCCTGGAGACTTGAGGGGTGGACCCTGGAGAGGGCGAGGTTTCAGCAGGGGTGAGACCTCAGACAGGTTCAGTGCCATCAACACCACCCTTCAAACCACCCGTTCCCTCATGGGCAACCATTGTTGACTGCTTTTCAGATGGCAGAGATCTCCCCCCAGAGAAAATGGTGGACTCTGTGTCATTATACCCAGCTGAGGTTGCCAAGCAAATTGATACTGAGTGCCCAAGGCCGGGGCACTCTCCCAAAGCCTCTTTCTAGAGCCCGTTGTATTTACTTCCACACTGTGAAAAATCTGTAACTTGTAAGAACTTTCATTTATCTGTGCTTTTCTTAGGTCAGGTGAATTAAGGGGTTGGCCCTTTCTTTACAGGAAAGGCATTTTTTTAATTTAGAAAAATGCAGACGAAAGAAAAATATGGTAGAAGTTTACAAAATGATGTACAGTACTGTGTGATCATATGAACAGAGTATTCTTTCCTCTCTCACACAATAATGGAACTCAGGGTCACCTATTCTTGTTGATTGTTAGTAGATTCAGCACGAAAAAAGTACTTCACACTGCAAAATTAACATCTGGAGTTAACCTTTACAGGATGTCATTATGACCACTGGTTTATGCCAAATCAAATGTGAGAGTGGAATGGATTTGTGAATAGAGCTCCCCAGCTTTTTAAACAAGAAAACAGCTTCTGCTTAGGATCTGAACTAAAATTGGAGATGTGCTGTGTTGGGAGGAAGATATTAAACCCCTCTGTTCATGTTTGGATTTTATCTTTGGAGCAACATGGCTGTAAACAACTTCATTCCCATTACATGTGAGAGATGTGGGCTATAAATAACATAAATAACATAAATAAATAACAGCCCAAGTTGCAGTTTTGATCAGCAAAATAATGTAATGGAGTGTTCCAATACCATGCCCCCTTCCAAACTGAAACAGGGCCCCATGTTTCATTGTCCTTTGTCAAACAGACAATTTATAAAGGACTTTCAAAAATAATTGACAATTGACAATTTATAATTTATAAAGCATTTTATAAAGGATTATTGTCCTTCATAATGCTGGGGAGATCTGTTCATGGATCAGAATCATGTCGGGTGAGGAAGGATTACTGTGTCTCAAAGTTTAGTTTTTTAAAGGTATTGAGGAAGGATTTTTTTAAAAAACAGAGGGCAGTACTGAAACAGGGTACAGTCCTGACATGATCATTCTGAAGGTGTAAATCAGCTCTTATCTGACTGGGCAACTAGACAATATGGAGAACCATGTTATGGTGGTCTTGCATGGAAGCAATGAATGATTCAAACAGAAAATAAGGTTATATTCGTTGCATCTAAAGCAAATATCAAACATGTTTACGTTAAGTCACTTAAGTAAAGACCTTTTTATGAGGAGGAAATCTTGCATCTCCTGTGATTTATCAGGATCTCCATGTGAGTTTAGACCAGGGGTGGCCAACCTTGCTTAACGTAAGAGCCACATAGAATAAACATAAGAGCCACATAGAGATGTCTGAGAGCCGCAAGTCAGGAACAAATATCACACACACGTTTTTATTTTTAAAAATATGCAAATTTGCTATTTATTAACGTTAAATGGGACTGCCAAAAATAAAAACAAACGATGAAAACCAGTTATAAGAAAGAGAGAGAGAGAAACTAGGAAAGCAAATAGATGGGAGGGAGGAGGGAAGGGAGGAAGGGAGAAAGAGAGAAAAAGCATGCCTCCCCTTTGCTTCCCCAGCCGCCCTGCCAGGAGCCGCACAATATGTGTGAAAGAGCCGCATGTGGCTCCCGAGCCACAGGTTGGCCACCCCTGGTTTAGACAGAAGCCAAACTTCACCTGCATTTGCAAGTTCAAAAGTGGTATATCCCTATTTCCGCAGTAATTATGACAAATGAGGGCTCCGAATATATCTGAAGCCTTTATTATGTCTCTGTAGCCTGATCCTTAGTCATTCACACGTATGTCTTTGGATGGAAGGATATACAGGCCATGCCATGGAAGGATATGCACACTCACTGACTCTGTTCCTTTCTTGCAATTTGTCCAGTGTACTCTGACTCGTTTTTTCCCCCAGGTTGATGTGATTCCCTGCCACTGAGATGAGGAATTTGGCAGAGTGCAAACTGGAAGCCTCTGTTTGTGCTTGAAGAACTTCTTTTTTCTTTGAGTGAGAAAATTCAGCTGCCAGGCCTGTGTCACCAAAGTGTCAATTTGTAATAAGGTCATCCAGGTCCCAGTGGATGTCGCTTTCCAAAAAAAAAAAAGCAATTGCAATCCGCAGACTACAGCATATTTGTTCCTAAACCAGATTTACTCCATTAGAGTCAGTCCCATTCAAACCTAACTGGTATAAATGTTTTTGTATTAATGGCCACAAACATCCACAAAACTGAGAACGGCAGATGCTTCCGATCATGCCATTTTTTGAGAGTGACTGGCCACAATCCCGGCTGCTGTTGATTCACAGTCCACAGGGTACCAGTATTCATGTCAATCACTGTTACTCCGGCTGAATCTGAATAAGGTGGCAAAACTCCCATTATTCCAAGGCTATGATAGTAGGTCTACAATCTTGCCAATCTGGTAGTTTTAATTGCCCCTCAATGGGAAGTACCTTTCCTCTGAGATATTTCCTTTGAGCTATGCTTCTAGGTTCATTACAGTGATGCCCATGCTAGAGGGCTAACAGTGGACACACAATAGTTCACACAATAGAAAATATTTGTTGCAAAAATTGCTGTTCCATCTTTTACTGACTTCTTCCAGCCACAAAAAAAGCAAAAGGACAAAATGTTGTCTAATATCAGCTGACAATAAAACAACACAAATTGCAGTACAAGCAGAATTAAATCGTCCTAAACCAATAATGTCTTGACCTGGATGGCCCAGGTTAGCCCAATCTCATCAGATCTTGGTTTTTAAGCAGGGTCAGCCTTGGTTATTTGGCTGGGAGACCACCAAGGAAGTCCAGGGTCAAGGGCGTAGACTTTCCAATTTCCCGGGGGGGGGGGCACTGGGGCTGGGCCAGAGAGATCACAGGCCATTGTTACTATCTGTGGAGGTGGAGCCATGTGGGATTTAGGGAGGGGTTCCCCAGAGCTTCTAAATTTGCAGAGTGGAATGACTCTCTAGCACACAGAGGTGTCAAACTCATTTGTTACGAGGGCTGGATCTGACAGAAATGTCATTTTGTTGGGCCGGCCGTGTGTGCCATAAAATGTAACACAAAGTACCCGAGATATAAACTTTACAAAGATGATTTCAGATGCTGAATGGCACTAGCCAGCTTGATCAGATCGCTATGCAGAGGGGTAGTAGGAGTAGAGATATCAGCACTGGTAATGAACCTAGGTCTCAGTTTGGTACAAGAGGATTCCGTCCAGGAGGATGCAAAGAATAAATGAAAGAAGTCTGAAGAAGTGAGCAGTGACTCATAAAAGCACATACCCAACCATAATTTTGTTAGTCTTTAAAGGTGCTACTGGACTCTTACTTTTTCTACCGCTATTACAAACCACAACATTCAAAAACCGGGGGGGGGGGGGGGGACATTTTAACCTTCCAGGACATTCAGTTGCTGACCTAAGAGTAGCAGTTCTCTTACAAAGGAATTTCAAAGGGAGACAAGAAAGAGAGATTGGAGAATTGCAGCTGATAATGGAGCTCAAGATAGTGCAAACTCCTGGACTGAACTGAAACCTAGGTTGTCCCTCTCATTAACAATGCCTGCTGTTGTCATATGGCATCTGAAATCACTTCACTCTCCAAGATATAAGGACAGATGGACTCCCATTCTAGCTGCATCTGAAGAAGTGAGCAGTGACTCATGAAAGCTCCTATCCTGACAGAAACTTTGTTCGTCTTTAAGGTGCTGCTGGACTCTTGTTCCCTTTCACTAATAAGGAATGCAAGCTCTACTGTTAGGTTTCTTCCCCTCCCCCATCTGTTAAAAACATGTTTTAAGAAAATCCATGCCCCACTAAGTTCATTGGAACACTCTCTAGTTGATGTGCTTAGGACTGCAAATGTAACATTTTAACAGTCTTAACCATGTCTATTCAGAAATTACTCAGACTTACTTCCAAATGAGCATGTATAGGATCTGCCTGTCAGACATCCAAGTAATCCCTGTTGTTCAAGGGAACAATTTGATTCCTACTTTGTCTTCATGGAGAAGTGATCCAATGTTGAGACCCATGAAGGGAGGGGGGATGCTGATACGTAAGATATACGGATCTCTAAAGGCTGAAGGTTGTTGTAATCAAGGCTCCCTCCAACCTGTGGAGTCCTGTGAGTAAAAATTCTCCTTTGTGAGCTACTGGCATTAAAGTTGTGAGCGAGCAATATGGCTGCTGCATAAATCAGTTCGCTCTGAAACCATCCTTCCTGAGCAAAGACAAGGGAAAGTGAAAGATGCTCCACTACCTCTCCGCCCACTTCTCCCAGCCTGTAGTTGCTTTTGAAGCCACTTAAAGCTGCGGCTAATCTCTGGACCAGCCTGACTACTCTCTTCCCCATGTAGGGAAGAGGAGGAGGCGGGGAGAGATAGGTCTGTTTGTGCGGGCGGGACGGAGGCCAACAGCTTGCTCTCAGACTTCTGCTCCCCTCCCCCCTTTAGCCAGAGCTCCCTCACCCCCCCCATCAAGCCCCCACCCCACTTCCCCAGCTTACCCTGGCTGGTGGTGATGGCAGCCAGCACATACTGCTTCCTGCTCCCCGGCCTGGCTGAGGGCTGCTGGGGGTGGGGCCAACTCCCCACCAGTGGGAAAGCACTCTCCCTTTAAGTGCAGGGAGCCGGAAAGCACCGGATGCCTGGTCTCCACGTGGAGACTGAGCATGCCTGGTGCTTTCCTGACAGCAGGAAGGGGAGGGGAGGAGAGGGACCGGACCACACTGGACTGGACCAGACCAGACACCAGCCGGGGGAGGCTCAGCACCACCTGGAAAAGTTTGGGGGTGGGGGCTCCAGCTCCCCAGCCCCCCTGAAGATGACGCTTATGTCCAGGGTTGCTATGCAGAGGCAGACAATGAATGGAAAACTACCTCCGCTCATCTCTTGCCATGAAAACCCTATGGGGATCACCATAGGTTGGTTGCAACTAGATGGCACTTTCCACCACCTCCACCAAGCCAATAAAATGACCGAAACTACAGAAGTAAAAAAGCATCAGGGAGAGAAGCCAGCTTTCAGGGGGAAAAACCAGAGAGTCACTGAAATGGTGGTCACCAAAAGCTTTATGGAAAAGAACAACAGGAGCTAATGGGAATGGTGCTCAGAACAAGACAACAGGAACAGTGGGCTGGGAAGTAGAAGAAATTAGGATTTTAACAGTTGAGTTTCGGCAGTTGATGGCTGGAAGTTGGTAATGAGGAGACAATTCTGATGGAAAAGTTAGCACAACAGGAGAATGGGTTAACAATGTTGTCCTGCTATCAGAAATGTTCTTGAACTGAGAGATGGACAGACATACTAGCTTATACTGAGTCAGACCCAGGGCTATTTGTGGGCAGGAACGCACGGGAATGCACAGTTTAAACTGCCTCCCCTCCTCGGGTTCCCCAGGAGCCCTGCAAGCTGCGGGGCATCCGGGGAAGCTGATCCTGGGAGGGAGCGGTGCTGTCAGGGGTGTGGTCTAATATGCTAATGAGTTTCTGTGGTTGGGTATGGCCTATTATGCTAATGAGTTCCTGCTGGGCTTTTTCTATAAAAAGAGCCCTGGTCAGACCAATGGTCTCTCAAGGTCAGGATCATCCCAAACAGTCAGTCCCATAACCCTACCCCCTACGTAGTCTTAGGTCAGCAGTATTCCTTCAATCTGAGCAATTTATTTCTGAATGACGATTATCCTCCTTGAATCTCAAGTGCCCTTTCTAGCCAGCTTCTTGGTTCCCATGAAAACTTCTGGTTCATGGATTCCCCTGGCCTGGTCTAGGCTGCCCTTCAACACTATGAGCCAGTTTGATTTCCTGTCCAGTGCCATCCTATCCTGCTACCTCCACTTTCTTAGCAATCTGATCCTTTGCTCACAGATCTGGGGCCCCTGACAAGAAGACAAAGTCCTAGTTTAGAAATTTGCTTCAGAAGACTTATGGATCGTTTTCACCCAACTGCCTGTTGCAATTTTGTGCATCGGTTGGAGAGCATAACACATTCACACAACTATTTTATTTCCCTCCCCCATGGCTACTGACAGACTACAAGCTCATAGGGTGTTCAGAGCTGGGGTTTACGTGTATATTTACTGATGAGTCAAGCCTATTGCTAAACCAAACCAAACCAAAGTACTCTCCAGATTATTCAGGAGAACTGCAGATGGACCCAACACACAGCAGCTGTGATTGGAGGACAATAAATACAGACTGAAAAATAAATTGTATAGCAACTTCTTTTCAGCAGTCAAGCAGAAAATAGTAGAGTGGTATAGAATAGAAATAGTAAGTGGTAGGCATCTGTGGGTTTGGAATCCTAAGCGATCCCCCAATAGGACAGGGCAAGGCACACCAGTCCAAACCCAACTCCAACTATATAATTATGTTTAGATTTGGCATTTTACAGCCCATAGTATTTTTCTTGGCTTCAGGGTACGTTGAGAGTTAGGGCTTTCTTGAGCTGCCTGTTTACTGACGATCCTCGGAGCTGCCAAAAAACTGATCCATGGGCTGCCTGGAGCTGTAGAGCATTTATGGTTTGAAAAATCGTTGGAGAGTGATTTGGCTTTAGCTGAGGCAGCAAACTGTTGCTCATCGGAATCAAGGGAAATTACCCCCATTAATTTAAGTCAATTAGAATGATGAAAATAAATAAGCTTCAGGCTTCAGGCCTAAGGCCTTACCACATTCAACAAGCAATATAATGGTCTGGATCTGAAGCCACAGAGAGCCCTAAATCATTCTGCTGTTCATAAAAGGCCAGGAAGTAGATGGGACAAATATAGTAGAGGGCAGCTGACAATTCTCTTCTAAAGTGGCTGTTAGGGTTGCCACCCTCTAGGTGGTGCCTGGAGATCTCCCACTCTTACAACTGATCTCCCATATGACAGAGATCAAAATGCTCCCTCTAAGCTGTGGAGTCTTGTGAGCAAAAATCCTACTTTGTGAGCTCTTGGCATAAAAGTTGTGAGCGAGCGATTTGGATACTGCGTAAATTAGTTTGCTCTGGAACCATCCTTCCTGAGCTAAGACAAAAATGTGTGAGCCGGAGGCTAAAAAACTGTGAGCTAGCTCACACTAACTCAGCTTAGAGGGAACACTGCCAAAGACAATGGCCACTTTGGAGGGTAGACTTTATGGCAGGGGTGGCCAAACTTGCTCAGCATAAGAGCCACATTGAATAAACGTTAGATGTTTGAGAGCCGCAAGACAGGAACAAATATTACACACAAATTTTTATTTTTAAAAATGCAAATTTGTTTTTATTAACGTTAAATGAGACTGCAAAAAATAAAAACAAAAGGGGTAAAGACAGATATTGATAATGATATTTATTTGTTTGCTAATGATATTGATTTGTCTAAGAGAGAGAGAAAGAGAGAGAGAGATGGAAAGAGAGAGAGAGAAACAAAGACAGCAAATAGATGGGAGGGAGGGGAGATAGGATGAAAAGAGAAGAAAAGAGGAGAGGTGAGGAGAGGAGGAGGAGGGGAGGGGAGGGGAGGGGAGGGGGAAGGAAGGAAGGAAGGTAGGTAGGTAGGTAGGTAGGTAGGTAGGTCTCCCCTTTGCTTTTCCAGCTGCCCTACTGGGAGCCACACAGTATGTGTGAAAGAACCGCATGTGGCTTCTGAGCCACAGTTTGGCCACCCCTGCTCTATGGCATTAGACCTCACTGAGGTCTCTCCCTTCGCAAACCCTGCCCTCCCCAGACTCCACCCCCAAAATCTTAAGGTATTTCCCAAACTAAAGTTGGCAATCCTGTAGCTGTTCACCATTTTCTTTTTGCACAGTTCTCATTACCAGGCAAGGTGTCTGTAGAGCAAATGTCCATTTATGTTCTCAGCTGCCACTACAAATATCCTCTACCTCAGTCTCAGGGTGATTCGGCATTGGCCTTTCCCTCCATTGTTATACCAGACCCACATTGGAATAGTAATTCCCCTCTGCACTGCATGCTGCTTTCACTTTCTTTGATCATCAGGTTTTATGGTACCTTCTGTGTAGATTCATGGCTGTTCAGGGGTGACTTTGCAGTCAGAACTGTGTTGCCCTAGGGTGGTTTTGAGTCGCAACTTTTCTGTTCCAACGTGGATTTGGAAAAACAACAGAGGGAAAAAGCCAATGCAGAATCAGCCTGTTTTCTTATGAGGTATGAAGCCAGATTTTGTCCTTCTCCACATTTGGTCCCTTCCATGCTTTGGCTCGCTCAGGGGCTGGACTTGATTGCTGTTGGCCACTTCCACAAGGCAAGCTTCCTGTTCCAGATTCCTGAGCAAAGGGATCATTTTCTATTTTGGGGCCTTTTCAGTGAACAAGAATTTTTTGGCTGTCCTTTAGCTTTCTGTTTTAGGATTACAAAATTTGGAGTTCTCCCAGAATTTCAGCAAATCTCCTGACCACAGAGGTGAGATGGTGGATTCAGTGGCACCACATCCCTGATGAGTTACTCCCCTTCCCTAACTCTGCCCTTCCCAGATAACACCCCCAAATCTCCAGGAAATTCCCCATGCTGAAGTTGGCAACCATATATCTATTGTGGATTTATCCCATCAAACAAGCATCTTTACACATACCTTTTATCATCTCCTGTTCCAGTGTTCAGTTTGTAAAAGGGCTAGATTCCTTCTTTTTGGAGGCCGGGGGGGGGGGGGGAGTTCCTAGGTTACTTTTAGGTGCCTTCCAGCCTTTCAGTTCTACATTCCTACGAATGTGCAGCCTGCATTATTCTTTAGCCTAGTCTGCATCACATCACACGACACTTTGTAATACTTCTGCAAACCTGTCACCGTCTTGGTCCAGAAGTAAAACGTGAAGTCGTTTCTATGGAGCCTGATGTCTCTATGGCCCCAAAATACAAGGGCTTTCAAATAGGATGGGACTCCTTCCAAGATATTACACAAGTATCCCTTCATTATAACACTGTAAAGTTTTCTAAGCCCAAAGTGGCAAAAGACCTCTGACTTCCATACAGTGGAGTGTTATGTAATAGTCTGCAAAGTCCTCCAAAATTGGCTCAGGCAAAAACCAGATGCCTTATAATACTGAATCTGACCATCCCGCCTTACTCATTAATGTAATTAAAAGGCTGTGTCAGAATTTCCAGGGAGAAGCCCCATTTTGAGGGGGAGCGGTTTATGTGTAGCTCTCAGACACATTTCTGGAAGAGAACAGAACCAAAATGCTCCTAAGCCAAGAACAATATTGATTTTTATTTGTCTGAAATCAAAGTGAAATGAAGTGAAATTGGTTTTAATGTTTGTAAAACTATTTAAAAATCCCTTATTCAGTCATTTACTTATTCTCACGTTTCCATGCAAAGTGGCATCATCCAGGGCCTGCAGGGGAAGTTTAAAGTATCAACTGATCCACATGTCCATTTTATACAATGAGATGTGAGCAGAATGAATGAGCAGAATGAATGTGCTTTAAGTGTGTGATAAAGTGGATGTGATAGCATTGCCAGCGCTGGCTTCAGAAATTCCTGAAGATTTGTGGGTGAAGCCTGGACAGAGCAGGGTTTGAGAAAGGGGCGGGGGGTACCTTTGTGGGGTATAATGCATTCAGTCCACCCTCCAAAGCAGCCATTTTCTCTGAGGGAATTGATCTCTGTTGTCTTGAAATCAGTTGTAGTTTCCAGGCCTCACCTGGAGGATGGGAAGCCCATGTGAGGTTGTCAAAATGATCATTTTCCTGGGGATGCTGATCAGGTTTGTACAGGAGAGCTTGACAAGTGACTATCTCCTGCTGAAAAGGTTGTACCACTTTGGAGCTGGGTGCAGTTCCCTTTGAATCCAAGCCCGACTTGAAATGGTTCATAAAATGTCTGCTGCCACTACACATCCCCCTTTCCAAGCCACAAGCCCTACTTCCTGACCCAGGAACTATTGCTGAGGGACTCTGGGGGAGAGTAATTTGTGGGAAAGATGTGTCCTGGTTGTGACCTGTCATCAGGTTATAAAGAGAGATATACCCCATGGCCAGTTTCATGAACACATTTATATTTATTTTTCTATTTATTTATGTCTTTATTTATGTCTTAAAAAATGTTTATTAGCTGCCTTTCTCCCTTGCAGAACTCAAGGAGGCTTACAATATAAATAAAATATTATAGAAACCACAGTAAAAAACAACCACTCTAACACTCATTAAAGTAGCGGTTTAAAAACTCTGAATAGGATTGTCCATAATAAAAGCAAAGTCAAAATGTGGTCCTAAATTTTGTGACTGTCACTGTCAAGCACTTACAATGGACATACCACTGCACCTTTTGGAATACCCAGTGAGAACACTGGGAAAAAATGCAAGCAGGTTCAAGAGCACCCATCACTGTGTTTTAAGATATGCAAAGTAAATTAAGATGTGGGCATAAAGTGGAACAAGCACATACAGAGATGTGTGGAATACTTAGGCAGAATTCTGGTAAGAACTCTCTTCATTTCAACCAGGACCATGTCATCCATTTGACATTGGAGTTAAACTGGCCTCATTTGCTCTGCATACCTTTTGCATTTAAAGCTGGTGATGTTTCCATGTCTGTGCACTTAAATCATAGTTGCACTGCATCATGGGTTTTATCATTTACAGTTGCTTCCCAAGCTTGGGCATGAAAAAAAAATGTATGAAAATAATGCTGACTGTCTAGATCACCCCAAATTTAGCCTGGAATTCAATTTTATGTGGCATCAGGGAGTAGTTCTAATTCCTGAGAACTTGAAGAGGCTCTGCTGTTGAACTACCAGACTATTTTTTTAATGGTCTCACAATTCAATTCAAAGGCAGATTTTGGATCAGTCAGGACGGAAAGTGACTAACGCATTAGAAAGAACAAAAAAAATGCAGCCTTTGGTGATTATGGCTTTACTGGGTCTACATTAGAGTAAAACATGACACTGTGGGTTGGAGTGGCATCTGCTTACACTGGGTATCTTTGAATCCTATAGATGCTATTTCTGTACATGATATTAATTCTTTTGGGCCATTGGTTCCTTTAAAAGCAATGTTTTGCGAAACGTGATTCCTACCAAACCCCCCCCCCCCAATTAAATTAACTTGAATTGTGGGTTGAACTCAAAAGGTTTTAAGGAGCTCAAAGCGGGAGAGGGGGAGAGATTACTTAAAGAACATTTTTATGGAATGAAGCCATGATAAACATTTTGTGAAAAGGCTTTTCCTGTCACTGTGGAAAGTATTTTGTCTGTGGCTCCTTTTAAAATCCAGTGTGACAGCTGAAAATTAATATTCAAAGGAAATGTATCTCCAAATGTGTGACTTTCACAATTGACATTTGTACAGGAAATGTATTATTCACTTTGCAGGTTGTCAATACACAGTTTCTACTGATCGACAATGCTGGGGGGGGAAATCACTGTATCCCCATTATTATTACAAATAATAATGTGGACAAGTTAATTGTTAAAAGTAGTGTGGACAAGGTATGGCTTCTGCTAACACCTAAAATCCCACCATAAAAACATTATTTTTTTTTTGTCTTTCTCATGATACAAACAAAGCTCAAATCTGTAAAATAGTGACTGAAGATGCAGAACCTGCAAGCCAGTAGCAACCACCCCAATTTAATTTAAAGAAAAGGTATCATTATGAAAATCAGACACTTGAAAACCTTGCATCGACTTATTTTGTGGCGTTCTCTTGTACACAAGCCCTCCCACATCACCACCAATGTGGTCTCTCAGAAAATTCAGCTGGGCCTATTTATAACTTTTAAGCCCTTCGCTAGCTAATTTTACTCTTTATGCCCACTCTATTGAATTACAAGAGCTGAAACAGCTTAAAACAGCCTCTTCGACAATTTGTCAAGAGAAGCCAGGTTCCACTCAAACACAAACAGGGTTGCTATTTTTGATTTTTTTAAAAAATCCAGATAGCTCAGCAGGGCCAGGACAAATCAGAGGCGGGGTCTGGTCAACTCCATTTAAGTCACAAGACATAGCCAATAGCAAAAGTTTCCTTTGTTCTTATAGACACTGCAGATGATCCTTCATGTAGGTTCTAGCATGGAGAAGCTTCACAGCTCCGCACGTTCAAGAGCCACATGACGCAATTTGCTGGGAGCTCTACATGCAAAGCTTCCAGTGTGTTTTTCATTATTAGTGGCTGCCACTACACAGCTCTGTTGCTCTCTCCTAATTTTTTCTGCTGGTCTTCTGCACCTCTCAGCTCAATACAACCAGAGAGCCAGTTTGGTGTAGTGGTTAAGTGTGCGGACTCTAATCTGGGAGAACCAGGTTTGATTCCCCACTTCTCCACTTGCAGCTGCTGGATGACCTTGGGCAAGCCATAGTTCTGTCAGAGGTGTCCTTAAAAGAGCAGTTTCTGTCAGAGTTCTCTCAGCCCCACCTACCTCACAGGGTGTCTGTTGTGGGGAGGGGAAGGGAAAGGAGTTTATAAGCTGCTCTGAAACTCCTCCTCTTCCTCTTCTTCTTCTTCTGTCTGTGGAGGGGAACTCCTATGGAGGAGCTGTGGAGGAACCTGCAGTGTGCTACCCAGAGTGGCACGTGAAAAGACCTGGAGCCGTCCATAATACCAATGAAGTGAGACCATCTGGAGTCCAGGCTCCTTTTTCATGGAGCTGGCAAGTATAAACATCAAGGGAACACTCACACTAACAGTGCTAGTGCCACCCTTCTAAAAGGGCAATCCTAAAAACATTTTCTTGGTAGTGCGCCCCACTGAATCCTTATGATTCTGAGTAGGCCTGAGGTTGTCAGGTACAGTTGTCAACTCTGGGTTGGGAAATTCTTGGAGATTCTGGGGGTGGAGCCTGGGGAGGGACTTCTGCAAAGTATGATGCCATTGAGTCCACCCTCCAAAGCAGCCATTTTCTCCAGGGGAACTGGTCTCTGTTGTGTGGAGATCAGTTGTAAATCTGGGAGATCTCCAGACCGCACCTGGAGACTAGCAACCCTATTGCCAGCCTCTATGCTTGGAGTTCTATGGAATCAGATTTGGAAGACAGACTGGCTCTGAGCATCACAACTCTGCTGAGTGCTCTTCTAGACTTTCCATTTGTCTTGTTTCGATGGGCAAACTCTTGCCCAGGTTGCCCCATTCCCACCAGTGCTAAAATGACAGGCAGGAGGGAAATGGGGGAGGTCATCAATGCTTTAGGACTCCCCCAAAATGCAATAGTAAAGCCGGAGAATTTCAGAAACATCTTAAAGTGTCGATATCACTTCTGGGAAAACCTGGGGAGGGTGGGGTTTGAAGAGTGGGTTATAATCCATAATGCCTCCAAAGCAACCATTTTCTCTAGAGGAAGTGATCCTGTAATCTGGAGGTCAGTTGTAATTCCAGGAGAATGCTGGACTCCACCTGGAAGCTGGCAACCCTAATTGGCATTGCAATGTCAACTGATGATTCCCCTCCCCATGACCCCCCCCCCCCCAAATTTCCTGGGTTTTGAGGGCAAAGGCCTGGCAGCCCTATGTCTCTCCAGCTCTCTGCTTCCCAGGGACCACCCCCCCACACACAATTTCCCAAGCCCAAACTGGCCACTTAAATCCTGTTTAGGATTGCAATGGACTCAAAAAGGGGAACAGTTGGAAGAACAGAACAAAGTCAGCTTCTGTACCCTGCTTTTCTCTACCTTAAGAAGTCCCAGAGTGGCTTACAGTCACATTCCTTTCCTCTCCCCACAACCACCTGAAAACTGGAGTCTGCTATACAAACTAATTTCTGACAGCCTGATGCAGGTTCTGAGAGTGTAGCAAATGCAGCCTCTATATGTCAAGCATGCATGGTTAATCATTGTAATTTATTTACACTGATTATGTATATAATATGTCATATATAATAAATACATTATTTATATTTAGTTATTTTAATATATTTCATTTTATCAAGTGGGTTTTTAAAAAAAAATTCCAGTGGTGCAAATAGTTAATTTCAAACCGCATTAATGGTTGTATCCTGTCTCCTCACAATCGTAATGTATTTTTCAAATGCGAAACCACAATCGGCTGGGGGGGGGGGGCGGTCCTTTGCAGGGCCTGTGAGCCGAGGCTCTGGACTTCCTCCACGAGGTTCAGTGCTGAGGGCGGCATTGTTTATTATGATATTTTTTTATTATTTATAATATTTATAACAAATATTTTAGCAGTTGTCTTATTATTTCTTGCCTCACTGGCATTTTCAACCACAAGCGCCCCTGCTGAGTCTCATATTACTAGGTGATATGGCCAATTAGCAAATAAATATCCTGCCGGAGCTGTAAGGACCCCACTGTTCCCACAGATTGTATTAATTTCTTCATTAATGTACCGTTATATTTACCCACAGAGGAAGCCGGAGATAAAACGAGGTGTGGAACACTGAGCACTTAAAAGTATTTTATTTATTTCAAACTTTAGCCCTCAGAGGAAAGTGACACCCACCTGACAAGGGGAGACTTCACCATTTGAAGGTGTTCCATTTTCTTTGCAGTAGAGTTTTCATTACAGGCCTGGCTATACGTGGCACCTTGATCTTCAGTGCCCCTCCCCCAGGTTGTTTGTTGTTTGAGCATTTTCTAGGGTTGCCAGCCTCCAGGTGAGACCTGGAGATCTCCCACTATTACGACTGGTCTCCAGACAATACAGATCTGTTCCCCTGAAGAAAATGGCTGCTTTGGAGGGTGGACCCTATGGCATATTACCCTGCTGAGGTCCCTCCTCTCTCCAAACCCTGCCCTCCCTATGCTCCAAAATCTCCAGGTATTTCCCAACCCAGAGCTGGCAACCCTAGTACTTTAGTTTTTTTTTTATTTTGTAGCTCATTTCATGACACCAATACAGCATTTACATGCATGACTCACCCTGTTATATAAGATGATAAACACACATTAGGATCTCTAAAACTGTACTTATTCTTCTGGTGTAGAAGCGAATGAAAACATTTTTTGCTGTCTCTAAGCCTATACAAAGGTCCATTATGCATGCACCTCTTGCTGCAGATTTTTAGAGCAGTAAGTCTTTAAGCTTGACTCTGGATTCTGTGCCCACATGGTGCACCATTCTTTTTCCTCCAGCGTATTTATTCTGCCGCTACATTTTTTAAAATGCACTTTTTAAAATCGTGGTGGAACCTTAATTGTGATGTGTGTGGGGGGGGGGGGGGGGGGGTGCCATCAAAAGGTTTTTTAAAAAAAAAATAATAATTATGCAATTGCCCTATCACAGGTGCACAGTGGCGTCCAGAAAACACCTTCCATTTAAATCCTCATGGTTTAGGTTTTGCATATGCATTTTAGCATTAGTTCCTTGAATGAAAAGGAACAGAAAGGAATGCAGGCAAAGGGGTAAAACCAATGTTGAAACTGACAAGACTTTTTTTTTGAAACTGACAAGCAGCTGTGAAGCCTCATTTTTCATATTGCCAGGGACTAGGTGATTCTCTGCTATGTTATCAGCCACTGTGAAAAATGAAAGTCACATGATCTCATAATGTGGGGAAACATGTTGTGTGTGCAGAATGCATGGTAGAACCCACTGGCATTGCAATATATGATTACTGGAAACATGTGTGCATGTGCACATGCCTGTGCAAAGTTGGCAGCAACTCCACCATGCTTTGCATAGGGCTGCAATTTGTATGGGGGAGGAGTCCTCCGGCAGAAGCTCTGGAGAGCTTTTTTAGTGTTGGGCCACTAAACTGAAGAAAGGAGGGTATTTCATGGATGCTGTAGCACAGCTGCATAGTAATGCTAATTTCCTGCCCTTCCTTGCAAATTTGCATGGTTTTCTCTTTGTGATTTTCTGATATGATCCTGCATACTAGTTGTGATCTTGGCAGTTTTTTAACCTGTCTTGTGCCAATTGCACTCTGCCCTCCAAACTGATTGATCCCAAGTAACCCCTAAGCTCAGTGGTTTGCAGAAGGTCCATGTAGCTCAGCTGCCATTTTAATGTTAGACTTTCGGACATGCCAAAAATCCCCCCCCATACTTTGTTCACTAAAGCATTAAAGTGGGGGGAAATTTAAAGCTTTAGGCTTCCCAGTTCAGTCTCTCTCTCTCTTTCTCTTTACATCTCATGTCAATTCCATTCTGCTGTGATGATCCCCCCCCCCTTTATTTTTTTTTGCGTGCAGCACTGAAATCCTTTTTTTCTTTGTACTGGGGATGCTGCCATTTGCTTCCTCTCTATTCCCCCTTTCAAGTTAATACCATCAGGGAACTAAACCTTGTGCATCTCCTTTTAACCCCCCCCCCCAAGTCATATAAAATGTTTGTTATTCAGTCATCTGAGGCTAGCAATATATCACTAGACTCATGCTGCTTGTCAAAACAAAACTTAAAATTTAAAAATGAGAGGGAAATGGAGCTTATAAACCAATAAATGGAGGAGGATGGCAGAAGCTGCATAGTGGGTGGAATAATCTCTGTGTGGGCAGGGGAATGACTTCCAAGGGGCAGCAAAAGGGCAGGGGGAAATCTGAGGGAATCTGTACACTTCTGAATTACCTTGAGGTAAACCAGGGGGGAAATCAGCACAAAAGCACTCTCATAAAACCTGGAAAAACAGTGACCAGAGAGTGAACTGAGTGCTGAAGGGAGGAAAATCAATGCAGAACAACAAAGAAAACCTGACAGACATGCACGGTGAAACCAAGGGGAAACACCCATGCATAGTAGGCCAAAGTTTCTCAAAGATTAAGGGTGACTAAAATGCTTTAAGAAATTAAAATTGTGCACAAGCAATGGGTAAGCCACTGACAGTTAACAATGCTGGCCTTTTTATCCTGGTCCTTTGATTTCTGTTATTTGTTTCAGCTGCTGAGTGGATGATTGAGTAGGTCACCCACAATATGTCCCCTGAGTGTGGTGCCCCCCAACCCTGTTATAGCAGTTGGTTCTTGGGGTTTCCCACCCTTAAATTGCAGGACAGGAAGTGTTTCAGTTTCTGTACCTATACTGGCAGGCATAAAAATATGCAGCAAAGAATACAGACTGAAATGCGACCTCAGATTTGAAATGCAATAAAAGGACAGGAAGTGAAGGATCTCGGCCTTCTGCTTTTTAAAGAACTGTCACCTCATCCAAGAACAGATCTGGCACCCTTAAGTGTCTTTCTATTGAAGCTGCCTCAAGCTATGGACAATACTTACACATTCTGGCCCTTTCTTACATTCCCAGGGAAATGCTGATTGCCACTTTGGGGTCAGCAAGCAATGTTTCTCCAGGCCGGTTTTCTCCTGGAGGTTTTGTGTCATCTTCTGGGCACATCTGGAGGCAATTTTTCTCCTGGAGGTTTTGTGTCATCTTCTGGGCATGGAACAGTGGTCACTGCAGGTGTGGAGGGAGAGGTATTTGTGAATTTCCTGCATTGTGCAGGGGGTTGGACTACATGACCCTTGGAGGTCTCTTCCAACTCTATGATTCTGTATTTTCTCTCCCCAAAAAGGCAATAACTCCAATACTTGATTAATGTATCTAACTTTTTTTTTAAGTAGCTGAACTTTCTAAGGCTATCTTCTTCCATTTTCTTGTAAGAATTCCCTGAAGTCTCCAGTCCATTCAAAGCCAAAAGTATCGCTTTACACAATGTTTCATTGTTCTCGGGGGAAGTCTATGGAAATTTTACAGCAATACATTACAAATGGGGAGCTGGAACAGTGCCAGTCTGGATCCTTCTCATGCCCTCACAGTGTTTTCCTCCCTTCAGCACTTAGCACATTCCACAGCATATAAAATATTTATCTGGCTAGCCTATTATATATGTTCTGGAGCAACCAAGTAGATTCAAAGTAAGTCTCTGACAATATTGCCCACAGAACTAAATGGGCACACTTCTTTGACCTTTGAAGAAGAGCTTAATGTGTTTTTTGGGTAGGGAATGGAAATTCCCAATTTAATTTGTTTCAATGCCCTGCTGCCCTTTTGTTTTGGCTTCCTTTGGCTTTTTCTTCTTCTCTCGTTATTTATTTATTTATTTATTTATTTATTTATTTATTTATTTATTAGTTTTGGTTTCTATCCCACCTTGCTCGCCCAGGCAGGCTCAAGGCGGCATACAACAAGTTAAAAACAGATTAGAGAAAAAATGATGTGCTGTAGATTGACATGACTGGAGCTTACTTTGACCACAAGCAGAAGGAGCCAAATGCAAGAGAAAGATATTGGTTAACATGAATTAAAGTCTCATTTAGGGATGAATAATGACCAGGGGTCGGTTGGGACCGGAGCGAGGCGGAGCAAAGCTCCGCCAGCTCAGGACTGGCCAGTAGGGCAGCCACGGGCTGAATCAGATTCTCTAATCTGATTCAGCTTGCCGCCAAATTGCCACCGAAATTCGGCAGCAACTTTAAAAGCCACTGGAGGGGAGGGGGTTTGAGGGAGAGGCTCCAAACTTGCAGGGTAGCTGCTGGGGCCTCTCCTCGAAATGCCCACCAAGTTTCAAGAAGATTGGACCAGGGGGTCCAATTCTACAGGCCCCCAAACCGGTTGCCCCCATTCCCTCCATTGTTCTCTATGGGAGGAAAAAAGTTAACATTTTTTCCCTCCATAGAGAACAATGGAGGGAATGGGACAATCTGTTTGGGGGCCCATAGAATTGGACCCCGTAGTCCAATCTTCTTGAAACTTAGTGGGTATTTCAAGGAGAGGCCCCAGCAGCTACCTCTCCCTCAAACCCCCTTTCCTCCAGCCCCTCATATACCCTATGAGTTTTTGCCATTGATTTCAATGGCCCATAGGATATAAAGGATATAATGGGGCTGAAACTGACATTCCCTTTCTGACACACTTCTGGTGATGTCAGGAGACGTGGCATATGCTAATGAGTTATGCTAATGAGCTCCTGCACCTCTTTTTCTGTGAAAGGACCCCTGATAATGACTCTTTTATTTATATATTATTGGGAGGGGAGGGCTCCGTAGATGCCAAATGTGACGTTTGTTCTCTTGTAGGGAGACCAAGGCGATGTAAGGATGTGGTCATACAGCAAGCTTATCCCAATTTGTTCGTGCTATAGATTTGATTGGGAATATTGGGGGGTGGGTTGAGATGATCACACATCCCTCCTGGAACTGCTTGCATCACGCAACAAGGCTCTGGGCACCATCCGGTGACACGGCACCATCCGGTGGCACGGTGGCACATGGCCGAATCACTGATCCCACTGGGACTTGTCATACTCCCTTCTTTTTGCAGCCCCCCCCCTCCCCCAACAACAAACAAAATGAACCGGTGACATACTTCTGAGCACTGGAGTCTATATGTGCGCTTGAACGTTTATGCATTGAATTTATTCAGCACAGGATTGCTCATGCGCACAACGGCAGAATCTTGGAGGGGGGGGGGGGACATCGTGAGAAGGACATTCAGACAACCTAATTGTGATCATTGCATGAGATGACAGTCCAGATGGGTGAAATCGTGGGTTTAAAGCACAAATATCCGGAAAGTATTTGATTTTTCTGGCGTCGGAAAACTTGCTAGGGAACTGGGAGGATTGTGTGAGTGAGCCCATTTCAGTGCGGAAGATGGATGTGGGCGTCTGATCAGCAATTTTAAATGCGAGCAGGAACAGCAGTGAAACCTGATCAAAATGAGCGTGTGAACACAGCCTAAGAGACCTAAGCCAAAGCCAATTTTTTTGTTGTTGTTCTCACCTAGAATTGGAAGGCAGGGGAGGCAACATGGCAGACCTCATCTCATCAGATCTTAGAAGCTAAGCAGGGTCAGTACTTGGATGGGAGACCACCAAGGAAGATTCTGCAATGGCAAACCACCTCTGCTTTTGACTTGCCTTGCAATCCTTTTGCTGGGGTTCACCATAAGTTGGTCGCAAGTTGACAATCCAAGTTGACAGAACCAGGTATTTCCAATCATAAAAGTATGTGGTATAAAGTGGAAAGGCAGTTGATGAATCTAAACCGTTATTAATTTGTGATCTCTCTCTTAATCATTCTAATTTCTTTTGGGGTCAAACTCCACATGTTTTCTTTCACATTCCTTTCCAAAGACATCTTTATTCTTGTATAGATGCAGCCACCAGGGCTGCTGTTTCAAGGAGGAGAGCAGCATCGGGAGAGAGACATGATGTAATGCTTTCCGCCAAGCCATTTTCCCCATTAAAAAAGCAAACTCCAAACTGCTGCATCCCCCACTGGGGATCAATAAAGCCATTTAGAAGTCTTCTCCAGTAGAGGAAGCAGCTCAGGGTGACATTTTTCAGTCTCAAAAACAGAAGGGAAGAAAGTTCTATCTTATTCTCACAGCTCTCCTCCTTGACAAGCAGCCCCAGTTGGTTCACTCGGAAAAGAAGAAAATTATTTTGGTTTTTTTATAATGAGCACAGAAGATAACATAATGTGTAGCTTGATGATGATTTTCTATCTCATCCTTCTGTCCTCTTTGCTCATAAATGACTTTCTCAATTGTCATTCTGTTTTGGTTCCATCAGCATGCAGTTTACATCTTAGTCCTTTCGAATGTTTCTGTAGATCTTCTTGTGTTTTTGTCCACCTCTTCCTTATAGGGTTGCCAAGTAGGGTTGACTTACTGGCGGGGGGAGTTGTTCTCCCCCCAGGAGCTCTTCTGGTGCGTGCGCTTTGCGCGCGCGCCACAACGACGTGATGACGTCACCCAGAGGTGTCATCACTTTGGTAACATAGAGTTTTGGGGCGATTGACAGAGCATCGCCCTGGCAATGCCCCCAATGTAATGACGTCACTCCTCCACTTACAGATGTTCTCTCAAGGACAGTTCTCTCTCAGACCTCTCCCAGCCCCACCTACCTCACAGGGTGTCTGTTGTGAGGTGGGCAAGGGAAAGGAGTTTGTAAGCTGCTCTGAGACTCTGAGTGAAGGGTGGGGTATAAATCCAAACTCTCTTCTTCTTCTTCTTCTTCTTCTTCTGCTGCTGCTGCTGCTGCTGCTGCTGCTGCTGCTTCTGCTTCTTCTGCTTCTTCTTCTACTTCTCCTTCTGTCTCAGAACGTGTTCCACATACTATACTATAACGACAGAGCATTCCCTGGCATTGAGGGAAATCCAGGCACATTGAACTCTGTGCACGCCTCAGAGTCCCAGAATGCACACAGGAAGCACTCATACAGAGTGAATTGTAGCTGCCTTTAAAGTGATTCATAGCAGCCCTTCATGAACAATAACATGTTTGTGACACGTTAATTTTAAAGGTTAACAGCCAGAAGTGTAGCCTGGGGTTCTGTGTTCCTTTTGTAACAGTTGATCGCTACCACTTAAGACTGTTCTGGGAACTAAATTTCCTGTGTGGCTTATAAAACTGCAAGTGTTACTGCTGTCATCAGTGAGGGGGGGGGGGGACCCTTGGACAAAATCCGGCCTGTGTCCCAGGCTCAGTAGGCAGAGAAAGAAAGAACCGATCTCCAGCTATATTGCTCTTTCTGTCAATAGAAAGCAATGTTTACCCTGTTGCATCAATCTTTCGGGGCTGTCATGGGATTTCTGTTGGGGCTTAGACTTGGTTATTGGTTGTTAAACAGGGTTGTTTGTCTTTTTCTTTCCTTTTTTTTTTTTTCTGTTGTGCCCCAGCAAGCATTTAAAGTTCCCGGAGCTGACTTGCAGGCATTCATTGCCTCATGAGCATTCAGGAGGAAGGTGTGAACTTTTAACCTCCCACCTTTCCAGCATAGGGCCCTATTCATAAAAAAGCAAGCCATAAAGCTTACACACAAGCAAATGTAATACATAATTTGGCCTAGATGGCCGAGAGCAATTACATTTTATTCCCCGCTCAGGAGAACAACTTGTCAAGTATGAAGAAGAAGGGGGCGGGAGGGACCCTGCAGGCAATTAGGGCAGCCTTAGTTATGAAATGCCTTCTTTCAAAAATAAATCTGATCATTCCTGCATTGGGGGAGGAATGCAAGAAGGACATACTTTGGGGAATAGTTCAGGCTGCAGCCCTGCCCTGCTCCAGAGCAGCCATCAGACCACTCTGGAAGGTGTTGCCTTTACATCCTGGAGGAGGATGCAGTCCAAAAATCACCAAGATCCGAAGGCATTGTTTATATTTGCTGCAGGGGAGATCCACAAAGGGGGTCAGAATGCACTGAAAGAAATGTAGCCGCTCTGGGCTATATCTACTACATGAGACCATGAACTTCACAGCAAACATGGCCAACAGGCAAACGTGATGTGTTCAACTGCCACAGTCACTCATGCCCTATGACTCAGAACTAGGGTGTTGGCAACCTCCAAGTAGGGCCTAGAGAGATCTCCAAGTAGGTGGGGCTGAGAGAGCTCTTGAGAGAACTGCTCTTGAGAGAACATCTCTGAGCCATGACTGACCCACCAGCAGCTGCATGTGGATGAGTGGGGAGTCAAACCCAGTTAATAACATAACACAAAATAAGCCAATGTTGGATCAGGCCGATGGCCCATCCAGTCCAACACTCTGTCACACAGTGGCCAAAATACCAGGTGCCCTCAGGAGGTCCACCAGTGGTTCTCCCAGATTAGAGTCCGCACTCGTAACCACTACACCAAACTTGCTCTCTGGCTGCCTTATCCTATGCTAGGAGATTTGATGGGCAGTTTTAGCATAGAGTCCCCCCGCAAAAAAAATCCTAGAATGGTGTGACATCATTTCCTATTTTAGTCCAGAAATGATGTCACACAGTTCGAACACTAGCAATGCTGGGGGGTATATTCCCCTTGCCAGCCTCTCGAGTGGTAGCAGTGGTGGTGGTGGGGTTTGCTGGTGGGACGTCTTCTGGCATAGCAGGACACTTGGCAACTCCAGCCTATGCTCAGGGCACCTTCCAACCATTCACAATGAAAACAATGAAAAAATATTAAAACGTCAATAAATTAAAGCAACAGTGTAAAAGATAAAATGCCAAGAATAAATGACACTGGTAAAAACAGGCAATTTTGCAGACCCTTTGGAAAACTGCTACTCAGGGTTCTTCCTGGACTTTCTACAGACAACTAAAGCAATCCAGTTGCTCTCCAGGCATGTTCCTTGGCAAGGCTGGATGCCAAGACAGGGGAAATCCGTTCCAAAGGACTGGTGCCACCATCAACAAATCGTGTGCAAATATAAGACAGGAAATGGAATCATATAGAACTGGGTTATGCAGAAAGACACAGACATAAAACACTTTTTCTGATAAACTGGCACATTTTTTAAACTGCTACACTTGCATGACTTTTTTTAAAAAAAAATCTCGATCTGCACAGTAATGTAATGCAGCAGGATAATGTTAGACCCAAAACAGAGTTTCTGCCACAAGATTGTTACTGTCTGGAATGAGTCACTCCTGGAGACCAGGTCCAGAGTGCCCTGGAACACTCTCCCTTTTACGTTAACAATAATTACAATGGGTTGGATCCAGACTAAATTTTCCAGAATTGTCCTGCCTCTTACTCCCACTGCAACCCATTAATCTCCACAAAATGCTGCTTGTGGGAGAACAGGGATCCTGGTGAATCTCATTGGGGGGGGGGGGGGGCTGCAGCAACAAGGGGAAATCAGCAAAACTGCTAATTTAGTATAGATCTAAACCAAGGGCTTCAACTGCTTTAAAAAATCTGGTTGGATCCAACCAGTTTTTCTGCCAGACAGAAATGAAAGGGTCGTCCCCTTTAACCACCAAAAAAGACTGCACCGGCATAAGTGTCAACTTCGGGGGGGGGGGGCTGGGGAGCTTGAGCCCCCCCCCCCCCCCCCCCCGGAACTTTTCCAGGACGTGCTGAGCCTCCCCTGGAGACAATGGCCTGTAATGTCTCTGGCCCAGCCCCAGGGACCCCCCCCCCCCGGGAAATTGGAAAGTCTACGCCCTTGTGCACAGGGGATCATGAGGCCATTATGGGGGGATAAAAGGTGGTGGGATAGGAGCTGTAAAAGGAAGGAATTAGGTCTAATTGATTGAAAAAGCTGGTGATATTCAACCCTATGGATTATATCTACTTAAAGGTTCCTTTGGAAGGGAAGGCAGCACGGTATAGCTCAACCTCATCAGATCTTCTAAGCTAAGCACTGTCAGTACATGGATGGGAGACCACCAAGTAACACTATGCAGAGGACGGCACTGGCAAATTACCTCTGCTTCTTGAAAGCCCCTGGCTGGGGTCTCCGTAAGTTGTTAGTGACTTGATGGCACTTATGATATACTTAAAGATGTCCTTGAATTTTTAGCATCAAAATTTTTAGAAATGTTGTGGGATAGAAAAGTTATCTGAGATTCTTGACATCAGTGCATGTTATTTTATTTGTATTCCACACTGTAGAAAAGGAATCACCTCACTCTAGTCCAATTTAACATCTAATATTAAAGCTGGGAGCCAGAACAAAACATTTGCCTCCTAAAACTGTTAAAAAGCCTTATTTCTATGCTTGTTTTAAAAGCATTATGGAGGAATGACCTCAGCACAGAAACGTCTAATGAGACCAGGATTTCAATTTTTATTAAGCTGCCATTTAAAACAAGGAACAAGGAAATTTCCAAAAAAAGATCATTGAGCTTATGACACCATTGAAGCTACATTACATCACTGATAACATTAATGAAAGTCCTAACGATGTTAGGGCAAATTCAAAGATTAATTCTTGGGGGGGGATCTCTCTAGCTAACTAGTTTGCTTTTTCCTTCTTCAAAATTAAGTTATGGCTTAACGTTGTGTGTGACTGACTTAGCAATACTTTAAGATTTTTATTTATTGGTTTATAAGCATAACTTTTTTGTGAGGAAATCTGTCTTGATCATTTGACCTTTATGATTCAGGTGGGTAGCCATGCGAGTCTGCAGTGGAAGACCGAGACTGAAGTCCAACAAGATTTCCAGGGTGAGCCAAAAGCTTTCTTCGTGAGATCTGACATAAGGGAGCTTTGACCCTCAGAAACTCAGCAGGAAATTTTATTGGTCTTTAAGGTGCTACTGGATTTGAACTTTGGATTTTATGTGTGTTTGTTTCTGTCCCTATCTTACCTGGAAAATGCCTAATAATAAATATATATATTCTAAAAGAAATCACACAGTGTCGCTGGTGGAGAATGCAGATGGCAGAAACAGTCAACAGGGCCTGTCGAGAACATTTGCTGTTGTTATGGTTTTTTAAAAAACCTCATACACATCTCATAATCTATCCCACATATATCTCATAATAAGTGTAATCCAGCACAGGACAAATACTAACCGTCTGTTTGGTGTAGATTCAGTGAGATATCCAGTAAAGAATTCCTGGGGCACATTAGTGCATTGTCTAAAACAGCGGTGTCAAACATATGGCCCGAGGGCCGAAAGCAGCCCATGAGCAACTGGTGCTGTTCTCAGCCTGTGCCGGAAAAGGTGTAATGGGAGGACAGAAAGGGCGTTTTCTCACTAGCTTTCCCCCGCGGTTTACACCGAAGCTAGCACCGGAGCTTCTGGTCAGTTTCCCACCATTTGCTCCATGCTCACAATTTCCTCCAGAGTATCACTGCACTGCTCCGGAGCTTCCCTGGAGCAAGAAAATCCTGCTGGAACAGGATTTTCCAGCAGGATTTTCTTACTCCAGGGAAGCTCTGGAGCAGTGCAGTGATACTCTGGAGGAAATTGTGAGCAGGGAGCAAATGGTGGGAAACTGACCAGAAGCTCTGGTGCTAGCTTCGGTGTAAACCGCGGGGGAAAGCTAGTGAGAAAAGGCCCAAAGTGTCCCTGGAGGTTTTGGAAACAGCCTCTCTATCAGGACTTCCCCTCAGGCCCACCACTGGGTGGGGGATCTAGGAGAGCCAGGCTTTGGGGGCTTCCGCAGTAAATCAATTGCTTTCACTGCTAGAAAGCAATTACTTTTCTTTGTATTTTGTGGGAAAATAATATCATTAATAGGGTTTGCCTGTGTTCTTTATAAAGCTTATTTCTTCTCCAGTACCTGGCATTACATTTTATGGCATACGTGGCCTGGCCCGACAAACTGACATTTATGTCAGATCCGGCCCTCATAACAAATGAGGTCGACATATGGGGTGCTAGAGCCCTATCTCCTCTAAACGGCTCTCCTGCTTTTGCCGGCCTTGACTTTAAATACCAGAACAGCTCATTCATTAGATTTGAATAATCCAGGAGCACCTTAGAGGCCATCAAGAGCTTCAGGGTATAAGCTACCGAGAGTCCAAGTTTTCTTCACCAAACATAGATCTGAAGGGAGCTCTGACTCTTAAAAGCTTCTACCCTGAAACTCTCATTGGTCTCCAAGGTGCTCCTGGACTCCAGTCTAACTGTTCTGCTGCAAACCAACACAGCTACCCTCCAAAACTACAACAGCTCATCAGTTTTAGATGGGACTAAACTGATTTAATTGCAAAGATGGACTTAATGGTTGGGGAGAAGGGCTCTCTGATCGTTAGAAATATCACAACTGCAATCATTCTTGGACCCTTCCACTTCAGGCAGCAAGACAAGCACTGCATGTGTAAAAAGGGAAAACCCTAGGGAAATCATGAGAAATGAGCATGTTAGTCATTTGAAATATGCATAATGCACATATCAGTGCTTCCTCTAAGCTGTGGAGTCTTGTGAGCAAAAATTCTACTTCGCGAGCTCCTAGCATTAAAGTTGTGAGTGAGCGATTTGGTTGCTGCATAAATGACTTTGCTCTGGAGCCATCCTTCCTGAGCTGAGACAAAAAGGTGTGAGCCAGAGGATAAAAAAACTGTGAGCTAGCTCACACTAACTCACCTTAGAGGGAACACTGCAACAATGCGTGTTAAGTGTGTGCACAATGGCAGGGAATGCATGTCCATTCACAACTGACTTCATTGTTACCTGTTCATTTCAGTTTCACCAACCATGTGAAACAAACATTCAAAAAGTAGGGTTTTCCCCATCAAACTCCAAAGTTTGAAATTCAGCAGATTTCAAAACTTCCCAAGGTTTCATTTCAGTTTTAGTACAACTTTTCTGTTTGAACAGAGCTATCCTCCCAACATGACTTAATATGGTCTGGTTTCATAATGCAAACAGTGTAGGAGAGGCTGAAAGGACCCCTTTAATTAGAACAACTTAAAAATAGGGAAGGAAATGGTCCTTATCTGAATTTTAAATTTCCCCACCTAAGTGTAGAGTGAGGTTCAAGGCTTTCTCCGGTTCTGCCCTCTGACAGCTATCAGAATTGATTGAGCTACTGGGTGAAAGAATGACATATGGCTTCAGCAGCCATCATGAAGGGCTAAAGCCACAGAACAGCTCCATAAATCATGATGAGGTTCTGCAGGGGCTGATTCGCCAAGTTGCCACTGCTAATGTTCCTCCAGCTGAAGTTTCTGATGGATGGTGTCCTTAACAATCAGCGCTTTGTGCTGATAAAACTTAATATCAGCTTATATTTCACTTTTATGAGGTGCTGGTTTCAGAAGACTTTGTACAAAGCACACACAATCCAGACTAGTGGCTCGGTTGGGAAGGGGGAGACTTACCTTGCCTTAAACTTCTCCGGGTAAGTTCACCGGCAATATTTTCAGTTAACTGTCCACTGGATGCAAACTAGAGAAAGTTGATCATGTTTGAAGTCCCCCTGAAAGTAATGAGATAACGTGCATGTCTCATTGATACGATGGGTCCTAAGAATAATTTTAGGATTGTACCATTAGTGTGCTGATTAGGGTTGTCAAGTGTGTGTGTGTGTGGGGGGGTAAGGCTGCCAGCTCCAGGTTGGGAAACTCCTGGAGATTTGGAAGGGTGAAGCTTGGGGAGGACAAGGACTTCAGTGGGGTACATTGCCATAGATCCCACCCTCCAAAGAATCCCTTTTTTCCAGAGGACCTGATTTTTGTAGTCTGGAGATGAACTGTCATTCCAGGAAATCCCCAGGTCCCACCTGGAGGCTGGCATCCCGAGAACTAATGCTGTGCACAATGTGTCAGTAATATTAATTTTGCTTTCTTTTAATATGTAAACTGCTATCTCCTTTCAGTAATTGCTTTTAATCCCCCATCACCATACACACATTTGGGAAGAGGACAAGGAGGACTCGAAGGGCCATTTAGTCCCATATCTGTCTGTTTCCTTTTTATCTCATGCTTCTTCCATGGAGTTCAGCAGGCTACATGGTTTTCTCCTCTTCATTTTATCATCAGAAGGCTGAGCGTGCATAAAGTGATTGGTCCAAGGTAACCCCAGTGAGCTTCGTGGCACATGGGGAATTTGAGCTCAGGCCTCCCGGTTCTAGTATGAACCCATCTATTCTGTAAGGCCCATTTCAGAGGATGTCCCTGCCTTCAAAAGGCATCCAGGTGGTGACTAGAGACTGGGAGTTTTCAGTTGCAGGCAACTCAAGTCATAGGTGTAGACTACGGGGGGGATTGAGGGCTCAAGCCACCCCCAAAATTTCCCAGGAGGGAACTGAGCCCCCCCGGGAAAACGTAGCGCCTGCCGCCGCGCCTTGCCGCCGCGCCTCCCTGGGCCTTTCCAAGGCCCAGCAGCCGCTGCCTCTCTTTCCTCCCCCCCGGCCTGGCCACTCCTCCGTCCTTCCCTCTCCCTCCTTCTTTTCTGGGCGAAATGCCCAGTGTGGTGGCGTCACCCAGAAGTGACGCCATCATGCTGGGCACATTGCTAGGTAATGCTCTAGCAATCGCCCTGAAACTCTATGGCACCATAGAGTTTCAGGGCGATTGCCAGAGCGTCGCCTTGGCAACGTGCCCAGCGTGATGATGTCACTTCTGGGTGACATCACCACGCTGGGCATTTCACCCGGAAAAGAGGGAGGGAGAGGGAAGGAGTGGCCAGGGCGGGGGGGAGGAGAGGCACCGGCAGCAGCGGCTGGCGGGTCTCAGAAGGGCCCGAGGAGGCACGGCAGTTTCCCGGGGGGGACAAAGCCCCGGAATTTATAAAATTCTACGCCCCTGACTCAAGTGAATTTGTGAGACATCCGATTATAAACATGCAGACACTAGGTTAAAATCAACAATATTCATATTGGACTAAGAACCAGGAAACTTAGTTTAAAATTTTCATTACTCTTTCAGTGTCCTTGGCCATTCATTCTCAGTCTTATCTATCCCACAATGCTGTTGTGAGAGTAAAACAGAGATCAAATGATAGTTTCCATAAAGACCTAATAACACTTAGGTTAGCATGTGCCAGAATCCCACTGACCAATGAAGGCTTGCAACTACTTGGGGACCAAGTCACCACATGCACTCGCTCGGACTTAGGTGCATTGAAATGATGGCCTGCCCAGTCAAGGCATAATCCAAATGAACTAGTAAATTCCAGGCATGTGTCAACACAGTGATTACTCGGCCAACTGCCATGCTGACTGCCACCACCATGCAGATGCAAAAGCGAATTATATATTTTATTTACATTATTTATTGTCCGCCTTTCTTCCTTGAATGCAAGGCAGATTACACAGAGTGAGTCAATGCAACCGACAGGGTGGGACATGTTCAATGAGCAATGCAATAGGATTTGCATTGAAGAGCCGACCAGAAGTCTAAAATGAGAACTGAAGCAAGACAACCGTGTTAATATGATGAAAAAATCCACACCAGGACTCTCATTTCAGTGAGCTATGCTCCCGAGTATAGACTCCAGTCCCTTGCATGCTGTTCTTTTTGAACTGTGAGCGAATCACTGAGGCCATCCTATGAGAAGCTCGAACTGGAAGGGAATGGGCATTGTGACTAAGATATGTTCTGAACACCTGTTTAGAAAACATCAATTCATCCCCACGGGCCACATTTTAAGCGGGACTCTCAACACATTTTTTAAAATCTAAGTTCTCCCGTTTGAGGATTTATCATTTCCTTCCTCATCTGAATGCATTTCCATTTGACTGGTCAGTCCACACACACTGCCCAAGATTCAAACAGTTAGCAGATATATTTTTTTAAATGAGCGCATTCTTTTTTTTTTAAGAGAATTTCTAAACCATAGATACAAAAGAGAATGACAAGTGAAGAAAGAAAGAAAAGAAAGGCTGACCTGCTGAATGACTGTCAAGTGCTTTTACATGTGTGCAATGCGGGGAAGCAAGCTCGGCGTCTCCCTGTGCCAGTGGCTGCCCTGGCGACCAAGTGAACATACAAATGGGAGCAGAAATCTTGGCCAGTTAAGTCCTCTGGAAAAGGAATCCTGCTGTGTTGCCACAGGGTGAGTGAAAGTTATGCGCTCCGAGATGCACTTTGTTCTCCTCCCTAGCAAAAGTATGCAGTTTACGTAACCAGGCAAAGGCTAAAATGCACGAGGGGGAACGGAAACAGATTCCTTGGTTGTCTTGAAACAGATTCCTTGGTTGTCTTGAAGGCTCCACAATGTCAGCATGTGTTAACAAGTGCTCATTGTCAGTGTTGCCATTCACTCTTCTAAATGCTTCTGAGGCAGAGCGTAAGGCCTAGTTTCCACATCACAACCACAAACTCTGCCCCTTCCCGGGCATTGCCCTCAAATCACCAAGAACTTCCCAAGCTGGAGTTGGCAACCCTGCTACAGAGATCATTTTC
This sequence comes from Lepidodactylus listeri, assembly GCA_029233225.1. Classification (NCBI taxonomy): domain Eukaryota; kingdom Metazoa; phylum Chordata; class Lepidosauria; order Squamata; family Gekkonidae; genus Lepidodactylus; species Lepidodactylus listeri. Next base: position 20,631,465 of record JARCFY010000012.1, read on the forward strand.
CCTGGAGGAGATGGCAGCTTCAGAGTGAGTGGGCTAAATCTATGACATCACATGCTCCCTGACCAATGCTCCCTCTAAGCTGTGGAGTCTTGTGAGCAAAAAGTCTACTCTAAAAACAACTGGCATTAAAGTTGTGAGCGAGCGATTTGGCTACTGCATAAATTAGTTTGCTCTGAAGCTATCCTTCCTGAGTGAAGACAAAAATGTGTGAGCTGGAGGCTAAAAAACTGTGAGTAGCTCACACTAACTCAGTTTAGAGGGAACGGTGTCCCTGACCTTCTTCCCCTCTTTGAACTCAGCCTTCCTCAGGCCCAACACCCTCATCTCCAGGAATTTACCAAGCCAGATTAGACAACCTGAACATTTGGGACTTAACAGAGGCAAACAATGTTTTCTGTTTTCTGGGCTGGCCTCTTTTCCTTTCCATTGTTGCTTGCAGTGGCAGGGAAGAGATGCACCTCAAGGGTTGGTTCCTATCAGCTTTTCCAGAAGGAGGAGGGTTCATCTTGCTCAATTGTCCTCCTCCTTGTAGCCCTGTCCTGTGTGGCTTTTTGCCCACATGCATCCCACAGTCCCCAACACAGCCTTGTTGGCAGTCAAAAGAAACCACTTGTCACACTTAAACCAGTGCAACAAGTTAAAAGATCAAGACTCAAAGTCCAAAGTTCAAAATTATCATTTCGATACAAAATCAACTCCAGAGAATCAGCAGTAACAGTAAAAAGGGTTATTGGGACTCAATCAGCCGCTTGCATATCCCACCATCCAAACTCATGACTGTGCAGCAGTCATGGAGTCAGACCTTTAAAGGGCCTTTACCACGGTTCAGGCTTGGTCATGATAGATAATGGTGATTTCTCTACCAGTTGACCACACACTCAATCCATGTCTTGCCAGTGGGGATGTGAAAAAAATGGTATTTTGGGGGGGTTGGGTATATGGAATCTGAAAAATATTGGTATTTTCTGATATTCCTGAATTCCAATACCTGTATGGTATTTGGAGTCGTGATTTTCCGGAAATCCCAATTTTTTTCAGTTCCTTTATATTTTATGGGGACCATTAGAGGCAATGGGGAATCAATCTGGGAGTATCTGGGGCTCTGAGGGGCTGGGGTTTTTGCAGCATAGCTGCTGGTTCCTTTCCTCAAAAAAACCCCCTAAGTTTCAAAAAGATTGGATCAGGGGGTCCGGGGGGTCCAATTCTGTGGGCCCCCAAAGAAGGTGCTCCCATGCTCCATTGGTTTAATGGAGGGTGGAAAGGTGTTTAAAGGGATCATGGTCCCTTTAAATGCCTTCTCCAAACCACAAGTGAACCACAAAGGTGCTTAAAGGGCTTGCAATCCCTTTAAATGCTTTCTCCAAGCCTTGAGTTCATTTCTAGGACAAAGGAGCTTAAATTCCTTTCAATGCTCTTTAGCTTTAACTATCTGGTGGTCTTGAAAAATCTCAAATATTTTTGGGAGGGGGGGGGGTTGGGCCATTTTGCATTGCTGAAAAAATACCCAAATCTATATCCAGCTGAAAGAAAAGCTGGAAAATACTGATAAGATTTTTTGGCTATTTTTTCAGTTTGGATATAGCCAAATTCACACCCCTACTTGCCAACCCCATGATAAAGGCCAAGTCCCATCCCATTCACCTCCTAGCTTAGCCAGCTCTAGTTCCTTTCACAATTCATTTTGATCTAATTCTTATAAACCGTGAGGTGAACTTGTCAAAACCAGCCCCATTTCTAATCTCTGCATATTGTTCCTTCACTTAAGATATTTTCTGATGTGTTACATCCTCAAATTACTCCCCATGCTCCGGACCTTATCAATTCATTTGTTCTTCTAGATGGTGAAGGGGAGAGTCAACCTGAGAGCTGAGTTAGGACTATTCCACCAGTCTTGACACAATTAAATAACCTGCCAGCTTACTCAAATCTTGCTAGCTCAAATAGCATTGGGTTCATTTCCCTCTCTTAAAGTAAATTCAGTGTTTCAGTGGTTTATTTTCTGCTCCCTCTGCTCAGTGGGGCTTTTTAATTTTTTTGGCTTTCTGTTTGTGGGGAGCATGGAGGGAAGGCAGTGTGGTTTAGCCCAATCTCATCAGATTTCAGAAGCTAAGGAGGTTTGGCACTTGCATGGGAGATCACCAAGGATGACTCTGCAGTGGAAGGCAATGGCAAACCACCTCTGCATCTCACTTCCCTTGAACGCCCCTTACTGTGGTCACCATAAATTGGTTGCAGTTTAAAAACATAAGAAGAGCCTTCTGGATCAGACCAGTGGTCCATCTAGCCAGCATCCTGTCTCACACAGTGGCCAACCAGTTCCTCTGGGTGACCAACAACAGGGCATAGAGGCTGAGGCCTTCGTCATATGTTGCCTCTGGGTTGAATGTCTCTGGGTGTGTTCAGACAGCTCTTTTGAGGATTTAAAGTGCTCATCCAGACCTCAACATCTGGGAATTGTGCTGCTTTCATCAGTAGCCCGTCGATCCCCATCAGGATCTGTACCTAAAAGATACTAGTTAAAGTCCAGTCTAAAGCTGACCAACAGGCCAATGCTGGACTTTCCACCATCAGGTCATACCTCCAGTGTGTAATCAGCCCCTAGGGATGGTCTCCAGACCATCCTGAACGGCCGCCATTTTAAAAAACTCTTAGCGATGCACGCATAAACGCTTAAACAAGCGATGTCCCCACAGCTCTGCTCAAGCAATCCAAACAATGTTACGTTTCTGACGGTCCCCTGAACTTTGTCAACTTTATTAAGAGAAACAGTACTTAGAGAAAGGTACCGCTGGCCATGTTTTTACCATTTTTAGTACGCGCATGCATGGAGAAACAAGTATATGATGCACATGCGTAGACAGGATTTTTTTTTTTTAAAGCTGACTGCATGGCTCCTTATGGTGGATGCCATCTAGTCAACCCACTGCAGGAGTCACGTGCGGTGAAGCGCTTCACAGGCAGGCTGTCTGGTTGTGCAACGCTGGATCAAAAAGATCCAGCTCCAATTACAGCTGGGCCAATGGTGGGATTAGCTGCGCATCTGAACATACTCTCTGAATGCAGAGTTTCCCCTTAGTCACCATGGGTAGTGTAGCCGCTGACAGACCTATCCTCCATGAATCTATCTAATTCCCTTTTAAAGCTGTCTATTCCTGTGGCCATCACTACATCCTCTGGCAGCGGATTCCACATTTTAATTACATACTGTGTAAGGAAGTAGTTCCTTTTGATGGCACTTTACACACACACACATTAGTGGGGAGCAGAATGAAACCAGGCTCTAGGAGAGATTCCTGCTAGAGGACTGTATAATCGCCACGTGACTTTCCTAGCTTCCCGGCTGTTTTTTCTCCCCAGTCCTCTAGACATTTCACAAAGTCCATCAGTCATCCATGAGACCAGTTGGAGGATGCTTGCCACATGTCAATGGTGTTCGTTCTGAAATACTATGTTTGCTGCTCTCTTGTGCACTGTTGGGGGGGAAATAGCCCACAGCATGCGGATGTGGCCTCCTGACTTACATTGCTTTAGCAGAATGAGAATTGTTTCAGAAAGTTAAGGAATAAAGATCTATTGGAGCAGGAATGTACAAGCCTTCAAATCGCAGCAAATTCTTTATCAGGCGGTATTAAAGTTTTACGTATGTCAGAAACCTACCTGTTGTGGGGAGGGGAAAGGGAAGGAAATTGCATGCCGCTCTGAGATTCCTTCAGGTAGTGAAGGGCAGGGGTATAAATCCAATCTCTTCTTCTTCTTCTTCTATTTCAGAGATGGTAATGCTTTGATATAATTAACAAACTATTGATCGTGGATGGGGTCAAGCTGGCTTCTGTTCCTCCATTCTGGTTAGCTTCTTCACAGTGTCTGTAAGGGATGGCTCCCCTTCCATTCAAACACTCATTGCTGATGCAAATTCAATGTAAACTTTCCTTAACTCCCCCAAGTAAAATCAAGGCCTCGTGAAACCTGTGAAGGATGCTCTTTGCACTCCAATAAGGCAACTTGTGCCTTGCAAGTTGTGAACTTCCAGGATCAGGCCCCACATAAAGCTGGCATCACCATGACAGAGCCGGGGGCAGACTGACTCGGGAGGATATGTGAACTGACTTTTTAATGTTCTGTGGGTTTGAAATTAAAGATAGAATAGGAAGGGGCAAAAAGCTTCCCACTGGAGCACGTTAACTCTCTGTGGGAGGTCAGAATGAGAAAAAAAAGAAGCTCATAGAGCAGAAGGCAAAAGGTTTTGCAGGAAATAGCAGCTTTTTCTGTGTTAACTCAACACCCAGCCTTGAATAATAATTGTCTCACTTGGAAAATATGAACACTGATAAAGTGGGTTCCAAAAAGAGATGCTCATCCCTAATCTTCCACAGTGTGGACTGGCTCCAGAGAAGGGAGCTGATAGGTGCGAGTTCCCAGTAATTCCAGTCCAAAGGCATTGACCAGTCATCCGGAAAGTCCAGGAACTTGACTTTCCTTACCATTGCAAAAGCTTGTTGTAGTGGTTAAGAGCTGCAGACTGTAATCTGGAGAACCGGATTTGATTCCCCACTCTTCTACATGCAGCTGCTGGGTGACCTTGGGTCAGCCACAGTTCTCTTAGAGCTGTTCTCTCGGAGCTGTCTCAGCCCCGCCTACCTCACAGGGTGTCTGTTGTGGGGAGGGGAAGGGGAGGAGATTGTAAGCCACTCTGAGACTCTGAATGAAAGGTAGGGTATAAATCCAATCTCCTCCTCCTCTTCTGCTTTAATGCACTGTTTTTATTCGCAGATTTTCAAGTTCTGTTATGGGTTCTCCCAAAATGGGATGAAACAGCTTTTATCTGTTTTTCCCCAAACCGTGCTAATTAATTTCAGTAGAAATATTACTGTCACAACTTGGGATGGGTACTTGAACCGAACCACGAACCAAACTAGTTCATATCAGTTTGTGAGCTATTTAAAGTTTAAACCCATGCTTTCTGCTCCAGGCAGCTTTTCATGGGGAGCAGAAAGCAGGGGTTTCCAAACAGCTAAACAGTGGGGCTGAGCCATTTAAACCAAACAGCTGTGCTTCCTGCTTTTCACAAACCATCACGAACTGTATCAAAATTTCTGGAAGTTCATGGCAGTTCTTCAGTTCATGAACATTGCTTCACAAACTACTGCCAGTCAAATTCATTACAAATTTTAGTTTGTCAGCTGCTTTATGCCCATCCCTAGATACAGCTGGCTCTTGTTTTCAGTGATGAGCCCACAAGATAACCATGATTGTCACTGGGTTAACAATGCAGAGATTTCAGAAGCTCTGTTTTGTAGAGCTTTTCCAGTATGTTTTTGGTGACTTGTGTGCTCAGTACATAGGTTGCTCTCTACTTGTTCTTTGCAATGTGAAATGAGATTTTAGCAGTAGGGATGGGCATGGACCAAGCGATGAGCCAGAATTCAAGCTGAACTTTGCCTGGTTCGCAAGCCAAGGTCCATCACCCATCTGTTCACCAAACAAATCTCCAAGCTTTTGGGTGAGGCTTAGAGCAGCTGAGAAAATGAAACCCACCCACAAAGGCTGGCATGAAAATGCTAAGGCAGTGACATCTTCCAGCCTTGGAAACACAAATAGGGACCCTCAGTGCTCCCTGCCAATAATAAGAGTTCCTTTCCCATTGCTCGCAATGGGGGGGATGAGGTATATAAGTGTTGGATGAGCATGTGTTCCCTTTGTTGGCTAGGGCACAGTGGTTTAGGACAGAGAAGGTATACTAGCACATGAAAGAGTTTTGCTGCTGGGTGTGGGGGGGATTGTTTAGCTAGCCTACTCAGCCAGGGGCCACAGGTCTTAGCTTTGCCCTGGGTTCCTCTCTGTTACAATTTAGTTTTTGTTTGTTTGGTGCAAAGGGTGGGGGAATCAGGATTGAAATCCTCTTCCACATAGGAAGTATTTTGGTTTGGCAGGTGTTTGCTGTTGTCTGCTTTCTTTGGGGTTTCCCTTCCCTTTTCTTTTCATTCTCCCCCCATACACACACTTTGAGTTGCAGTGAAGGGACTGATCTTTGGGACTGCGGGGGGGGGGGGGGTCAGTTCAGTTCTCTGCCATTTTATCCCTTCACCACACACTGGGCTGCTTTTTGTTTTTGGGTGATCTGTGTTGGTCTTTACTTTAGTGCCCACTGACTTTGCTGTTCTTCATTTTAACGCCCCCCCCCCCAACTTACCTGCTTTTTCTTGGGTTCTGATCTGTGTTTGTCAGCCTGCCTCCCTGCACTTGTTCCAGAGTTACTGGAATGACTTCACTCCAGCTTTCCATTTCAAACTGTCCCCCCCCCCCCCCCAGCGGCTCCTTTTGACAGGGTGATCATCATGTCCAGAGTTGCTGGGGTGCCTTCCCTTTACTGCCAGTTCTTCGTTTCAACACCCCCCCCCCGAGTTGCTTCTATTTGGGGGCTGATCTGTGTGTCTAGAGGTGCTGGGGTGTCTTCCCTTTACTGACTATCCTCCTTTTATCACCCCCCACCCGTTCTACTTGGGGGTATTCTATGCATCCAGGGTTACTAGGGTGCCTTCCCTTTTACTAACAGTTCTCCATTTCAAACCTGCCCCCCCCCCCCCAGATCTTGTTCTGTTTGGGAGGTGATCTGTGTGTCCAGAGGTACTGAGGTGACTTCCCTGGACTGCCGGCTCTCCATTTCAACCCCCACCTGCTTTTCCTTGGGGTGGCATCTGTGTGTCCAGAGGCTTCCTGGGGTCACCTTCACTGCCAGCTCTGTCTTTCCAAAGCCCCACCACTGACTTGCTTCTTTTTGGGGTGGTGTCTGTGTGTCCAGAGACTTGCTGGGGTGACCTTGCCTGCCAGCTCTCCCTTTCCAAAGCTCCACCACAGACCCATTGTCATTGCAGGGTGATTTATGTGTGTTTGCATGCCTCCCTGCACCCAGGCTGCCTTGTGCAACTTATTCCATTCTTGGGGGCTAGTTTGGAGTAACTTTGGTGGCCAGCTCTTCACACCTGGTTTGAAACCTCCCCCAGCTGACCCGCTTCTCTTCAGGGGGACATGGATCTGTGCCAGTCTGCCTGCTGCCCTGCTGGCCTGTCTGTCTCCCTCTCTGGCAACTGACCCACCTGGGCTGCAGTTGTGTTGGGTGGCTGCGTAGTCTTTGTGTTCGGCACCATGAGAGGGGGTGGCAGGGATTGCACACCTGGCTGCAGGAGGATGCCATGTATTTCCCCAGTGCACAGCCTCCCCTCCCAACGGCATCCTCCCCTAGCACACCTGCTCCATCCACATCCACAGGGCTAGTCTCAGGGCTGCTCTGGAGTTTCCAGGCTGGCCGCCAAAGCTACAATGGCAAACTCTGTTTGGAAGGAATGGTAGTGACTTGGAGGGTGGTGGTGGTGGTGATGCATCCTCCCCTTTGGCATCTGAAGATTCCCAACTCTATGCTGCTCCCACTTCCGTCAGTACACTCACATCTGGTGCTCCCATGCCCTATGCCAAGAAGTGGCTGTGCCTCCCACCTGCTCCAACCATGGGCATGGGGACATGGTTCCACACTGTGGCGTGGAAACACTTCCGTACCCTGGGGAATGACCCATGTGTGGTGGAGTGCATGGTGTGCCACGTCCATGTCCAGAGGGGCCAGGATTCAAAACACTTGACCAGCACTGCAGTTAAGTGGCACTTGCAAAGGCAACACCCCAGGAAGAGTTGTCAGACACTGATGGGAGGAGGAAGAGGCCTGCACCCACATAGCAGGTAGAGGTGGGGGGGGGGAGCAGGCCACTCCAAGAGGGGCTCTGGCCACTGTGGTCAGGACTACAAGGCAATCCACCCTCCAACAAGTCATGCTCGTGGGGACACTGCTAGTGCCAGGGGAAAGGGCAAGGGAAGGGCTCAGGAAAATTACCACTCGCCCCATCAGAGAGATAATCACCATGGATGGCCAACTGTTCTCCCTCATGGAGGATATGGCCTTTCACTGGCTGCCTAGTACATGATCCACTCCAGGGAGACCATGAGCCAGCATGTGTTGCCCTCCATGCACCTGTGATCATGTTACCCATAGAGCTTCCCTTTAGTCCTTTCTATCACCCCCCCCCCCCCCAACATGCTTCTCCTTGGAAGCTGATCTTGCCTTGTTCCAGAATTCCGGCCTGGGGTGTCTTCCTCCCTTTTCCTCCTCTCCATCCCTGCTCTGACCCTGACCACAACTTTGACGCCTCCCTTCTGCCCAGTCACATAGGACCTGTCCTGTTCATTCTGTGGCCCAGAATCCACACTTGAGATTTCCTCAGAAAGCACTTTGCTGGGGGCATGGTCTTTGGCAGGCTATAACTTGTCCCCCCAACTCCAATCCAGATGTAACTTGTAGGGCATGTGGGGAGGCATCCCAGGGAGATGTGCTGTGAGTTTGATGCCTGTAGCTCACACAGGGTCCATTCCACAGTGTGGTGAAGAGATAAAATGGCAGAGAACACTTGGCAGCAGAGGATAGGACCCGAAGCAACGGGTTTAAATTACATGCAGAAAGGTATCAGCTGGATATTAGGAAAAACTTTTTCACACTCAGAGTGGTTCAAAAGGGGAATAAGCTGCCTAAAGAGGTGGTTAGCTTCCCTTCACTAGATGGTCTGTATGGCCCCTTCCAACTCCATGAGTCTATGATTCTATTCTATGATCCCTGCTGATTGATCATTTGTCACTGGCCCAACACCTGACAAAAGACAACAGTGAGGCTTGAATTCACACTTGATGTGGTGGTTGTGCTAGTTCTGGGTGTATGCCAGAGATAGGTTTAGTCAGAGTATGAAGGACAGACCTGCATCTTCAAACAAAATGGTACACACGTGGTAGAAATTGGGTACAATGGATCTATGCCAGCAAGACTTGGTTGGATATAGCTCCATTGTACATATCCACTGCATGTTTCCACTGCATATATCCACTGCATGTACATATCCACTGCATGTTTACTGGCACATGTCTTTCTTCACACTGCATGATGTTCCTTGTGGAAAGCACAGCAACCATTTATTTTTACTTATTTTTAGTTATGGCTGTTTTCAGAGTGAAAAATAGGGTCACCAGCCATGGCTTGGCCTGGCAACCAGCAGGACATGGGGAGCAGGGAGATGGGTGGCTACTATCAGCAACATTGAGCCATCCCTTCCAGGGAATGCCATAGTGTTTCCAGAAATTCCTAGAGAGGGCTGATGTCACTTCCAGGTTTCCCCCAGAAGTAACATCATGCTGTTGGACCGATAGACATTTTTTGTTGTTTGTTTTATTCCTGCCTCCACTCAGAAGGGTATTCAAGACAAAACCAAAAACACCAGAGCAGGCTGTATAAAACCGGGACATCAAGTCTAAATGATTGTTGTGATGTTTTGTAATTTTGTCATTTAGACTTGGCACCTACATGACTTTATACAACCTGTTCTAGCGTTTTTGGTTTTGACTTGTATATACTATACACCAGGTCTGTTGTTTTTGCCACTCAGAAGGGTGGCAAGAAATGGGAGGAGGGGGAGGTTTTATGAACAAACATTTCTCCTTTTTTCTGGAGGTCACAGTGGCTTGTGTGAGGTCACAGGGAAGATGACATGCACCAAACATACATATTTAACGGATGTTAGTGTATCAGTATTGTACTGAAAGCACTGGCTGTTCCATGATGATATCTACTCTATTGTTTGCCCTTGCCAAGGAATTGTTCATGACTGCAGTTCAAAGCTCCACAAATCTCGGAAGGGCAGGTGATGCTCTCTGCAAGAAGGGGTGCTCAGTCGTTAAGTCATAATCTTTGCATGCATCCCTAGTGCTCAGGGGAACACAGTGCAACGTAGAAAAGAGTACACGAAGCTCCTGCTTTCTCAGGATTTTGCACATGCATCAGCGCACCCCCCCCCCCATAACACAATGAACTGGAGTGAAGCTCAGATAAGCCTTGCCATACACAAATTGTCTCGCAAAAATTATTTTTGTAACCAGCAAGATTTGTCTTCCCTTGTGGAAAGCAGACGGTAATTTTGTGCAACCAAATTTGGAGTTGTTTTCTACCGATGACATTCAAATTAAGAACACTAAGCAAAAGCAGATGCTCCCTTTCAACTTGAAACAAATGCAAGTCATAAAGTTAATCATACATAACCAATGTTGGACTCCTTGTGACATATTTGGGAATTAAAACATTAGACCGTTCATGTTAGCTAAATTTCTGTTGAACCATCTTGAGAAATGTAGTCAACAAAGATAGTGTTGCTCCTTATTTGTTTAGACCACCCAGAGCAGCACAGCTATATCTTTTCACACTATTTGAATTTAAATATGTATCTTTTATGATGTGTGTTTCCAAATAACATTACAGCAAATGAAGCCTTGCCCAATGGCAAAGATGTACTGTTTAGATCTGGGTGGTCTGGCTTCCCAAAGACTGTTGGCTAGGTGTAAATATCCACGGCTGGTCCATGACTTCATTTATCTGAGTGCAGCTGCAAGTGATGTACTATGCTGGGGGGAGGGGTTAATGGAAAGTGAGGCAGTACTGCAGACATATTAGAGAGGCAGGACTATCTAGACAAGGGTCAGCAGACCCACAAATCTACAAAACAACTAGAGTGTGGGTTTGGGTGGTTCGTACAGAGAAGATGGCCAGTGGGGTACATTGGTTAGACTATTGAACTAAGGCAGCAGGGAAAGAGGGCAACCCAATGCGAGATAGATGGACTCAATCTATCAAGGAAGCCAGGGCCCACAGTTTGCAAGACCTGAGCAAGGCTAACAATAGGATGTTTGGGAGGTCATTAACCATTGGTTAATGGTTAATAAGTCAGAGGGCATTGGCAGCACATATTGTGCACACATTGAACTAAGATCCATCTTTAAATCCCTGCTGTGCTGTGAAGTTCACTGGATGACCTTGGACTTACCTAATGTCATTGTTGTGGGTATCCAATGGGGGGGGGGGAGAAGAAGAGGAAAATGAAGAAGAAAAGAGATTGGGTTTATACCCTGCCCTTCACTATCCGAAGGAGTATCCCAGAGTGGCTTACAATCTCCTTCCCTTCTCCCCACAAAAGACACCCTGTGAAGTAGGTGGGGTTGAGAGGGCTCTTTCAAGAAGTGCTCCTGAGAAAACAGCTCTGAGAGAACTTGTGATCGACCCAAGGTCACACCAGCAGTTGCATGTGGAGGAGTGGGGAATCAAACCCAGTTCTCCCAGGTTAGAGTCCACACTCCTATCCACAACACCAAACTGGCTCTGTGAGAACCGTAGCCACCACTCTGTATCTTGGAGGGAGGGCAGATAAAAATGTGATAGAGAAATGTCTCCAGATGACTCACAATGTAACCCTAAACCAGGGGTGGCCAATCCGTCAGAGACCAAGAGCCACTTTTTTTACTGTGTTACAGCAAAGAGCCACATCATACACATGGGCACACTTGAACACCACCCATCCCTTCCTCTCATACACAGAGAGAGACCTCCCTTTATCACCACACCCCACCCTTCTGTGCCTCTCCCATTGCTCCTCCCTATTGTCAATCTTCTTTCCTTGTGCTCTGTCTTTCCCCTCGTGCTTCCCCGCCTGTGCTGAAGCCCTCTCCCTGTGTCCCGCCCCCTCACGCAGCTGGGGCCGATCATCTTCCAGCCGGCCCGGTCTCCCTTTGTTGGTGGGAAGTGTGCGGCAGGCACTATCCCGGCCAGCTTCAGGTCCTCGCTGCTCCCGGGGCCGGGGCCTGGCGCGTCCTTGCAGCCCCGTCTTCCGGTCTTGGCCAGTCAATCGGGGCTGGGAGGGTCCCTCGTCTTGCCTGGCTTCTCTGTCCTCAGTTCTTCTGAGCCCAGCGTCAGCCACAGCTCCCCCGCTCGGTGAGTCCCCGGGAGGCTCTATGCCCACCGGGCGACCCGCTTCGGGATACGCCCTAAGAGCCGCATAAAACCAGGCAAAGAGCCGCATGTGGCTCGAGAGCCACGGGTTGGCCACTCCTGCCCTAAACAGTCTGTAATCCTGTCAGTCAAGCAAACCAAAGGGCTGTACAATTTGCCAAACAACATCTTCTGGTGGTCCCTGGTCCCACTGTCTCATCTCGACTAGAGCCAGGGCTGAAAATCCCTACCTGGTGGAATGAGTTCCCATATGACATCAGGGCCCTGCAGGACCTTTTACAGTTCTCCAGGGCCTGCAAGACAGAGCTCTTCCACCAGGTTTTTAATTAGTGCGACGGACATCCCTCCCTTTTTACTGGGCCTCCCCATAGCGGGTCAGAACTGCATACCAGAGATGGCATCTGTGAGGTTTTAATTTTAATGACAACTGCACTGGATGAAGGTTATTATGGTGTTTTACTAGTGTTAATTTTTGCATACTGTATTTTTTTATTAAATTTGATGTAACCCACCCTGAGCCTGCCATGCAGGGAGGGCAGGATATAAGTCCAATAAAATAATAAATAAATAAATAAAAATCAGATGTCAGCCCCAAATGATCAGTGACTGTCTCTCTGCATAGGTGGAAATCCATAAATTCACTGTCACTTGTTCATGGAGGACAATGGGATTGCTTTCCCTCAAAAAACAGAGGAAGAAGAAGCCAGCTATGTTGGTGGCGAGGATCCACGGAATGCCGAAGTGTGAAAATATCATAATTAAGGCTTAACTGCTTCAAGGATTGAATTTATCTTGAGTCACCTTGCAGTTCTTGAGCATCTGATATTTAGTCTGTGGCTCTTACATGAAGCAAGTTTGGCCACCCTTGGGCTATACCATCCAGCCTTCCCTCCCCCACAATCTATACAAGCTTTTTTTTTAAGTAAAAGGTTACTCCCCATTCTGTCTAAAATTCACTGAGGTTCTTTGCCCTCTGTATACCAATTAAAGAATGTTTATTTATTAACCATCTGCCTTTAAACCAATTAATCAGTTCCGTGACTCCATAAATAAATATGTGTAGTACAAGTTTAGTTTAGCTGTAGATCACATTCATTTACTTATTAACTGACAGAACAACCCTAAAGCAGGCCTACTCAAGTAATCCCCATTTTGTTCAGTGGTGCTGAATCCCAATAAAGCATTCTTAGTAGTGCTGCTGGGGTTGCAAACCTTCAAGTGGAGCCTGGAGACATCCCAGCATTACAACTGATCCCGTGGGAAGTGGCGGGGAGCAGAAAGCAGGGGTTTAAATGGCTCTGAGCTACCAGGGACAGGGAAGGGGGGAAAGCTGAAGACAGGGGGCAGATAAAGGTGAGTCAGCTGGTGGGTGGAAAGGAGAGATGGAAGCAAGAAAAAGGGAGAGGCTATTGGGGCTTTCAGGAAAGGGAAAGAGGAAATAACAAGAGAGGGTCAAATAAAAGGCTCCCCGCGTCCATTATGGTCCCCCTCTTGTAACTCTATAATATACATAACTTATTAAGGTGGTTAAGGTTAAGGTTAAGAAGTATGGTTTGTGCAGGAGGGGGGGGGGACTTATCCAAAAATGAATGCAACACAAAAATCTGTGTTATACTGCCTACCGATCTGTAGCTAAGGCACAAATTAGCTCCACTTTGCCCTCCTTGTTGAATTCCACAAAGCCTTCGGCATCTCTGGTCCGCCTGGGTCAAAGAGTCTAAGCTGCAGTTCTCATTTTTCTGCTCTGATATGCACGCTTGGCTTGTAAGACAGCGCAGCCAGGAGAGTGAGGCAGCAGCTACTGGAGTGCAAGGAGGGTGTGCTTGTTTTTTTTGTTTTTGTTTTTAAACCACTTGAGGACCATGCCTGGGAAGAATTTGATTAAGTATGCTCATCTTAATGGGATGTGGCATACAATGCCATGGGGTTATTATTTCTCAGGGGGGAAAGCTTGGTATGAACAAGCTCTTTGTGCCGACTGCCGACTCCAAGTGACTGGTGATTTTTCCAGTCCAGTTTTGTTGAATGAAGTCGCTTTCCCAAATGACTTGCTGATTCATAATAAAGCCGTAGTCTGTCTTTCTGGTGCCTAAACGGTGGACTGAGAATATTCTCTGTTTCAATTCGAAGCTGTTTTATTGGGCACAGAAGTCACATAATGGAATTCCACGACTGCTCAAGCGCTGTAGTTATTATATTCCAAGCTGCTGCTCCGGACTTGCGAGCCAGCAGTCTCAGCCAGTGAAACGGAGGATGTCTTTTAAAAGACTCTAACATTGTTGTCGTCATTATCATCATCATAAACTCTAAGTAGTTAACTAGACTAATTAGCTATAGCTTCAGCTGAACAATCGCTGGCAGTCAATCTAATCTGTGAGGGAAAATTTTAATCATTGTTGTCAATGGTGTTTTTCTGTGAAGTGATTTTGTTTTCCTGATGTCACTGTAATAAGTAATAAAAAGCAAACATTCTCAAGATGGCCTCTCATTCGAATAAAGAGCAGTAGCTCTTGTTTAAAAAGAGCAAGTTACTACAATATTTTCAAAAAAAAAAAGCCACCATACAGAGCCAGTTTGGTGTAGTGGTTAAGTGCGCAGACTCATCTGGAGAACCGGGTTTGATTCCCCACTCCTCCACTTGCAACTGCTGGATGACCTTGGGCAAGCCATAGTTTTTGAAAAAGAGCAGTTTCTGTCAGTTCTCTCAGCCCCACCTACCTCACAGGGTGTCAGTTGTGGGGAGGGGAAGGGAAAGGAGTTTGTAAGCCACTCTGAGACTCCCTTGGGTAGTGAAGGGTGGGGTAAAAATCCAATCTCCTCCTCCTCTACTTCTTCTTCTTCTTCTGTTGTACTGTAAATTGACTTCTGTTGATTGTATTGTTTTAAGTGAATTTCATTGTTATTTCACTGGCTTTTAATTGGTTCTATTGTGCCTGGTGGACTTTTGAGGACTGTCTTGGTGTCCGAGGGTTGCCAGCTGGTCTCCAGATGATAGAGATTGGCTCACCAGGAGGAAACAGCAACTTTAGAGAGTGGACCATATGGCATTGTGCCCTGCCAATGTCCCTCCTCTTCTCAAACGCCATCCTCCCCAGGCTCCATACCAAAATCTCCAGGAGCTTCCCAAGCCAGAGTTGGTGCCCCCTACCTTGGCATTTTTGAGTAGCTTCTTACCGTCAGGGTTCATTGTCTCCTCTTTCTTTGTCTAAGGTGTGTTCTGCAAAGGCCTGGAGTTGGGACTTTTTCAGACAATCTCCTGGAAGGGGTCAGAGGAGCTGCTCTCCTCCTGCTGTTCAGCAAGGCCATAAAACAGAATTATTCCAAAAAGCTTTTTGTGGCCGTCCGAGTCGGGACAAAGCTGTGCATGTTGTATTTTATCTATGCCGATCAAGGTTGACTGACTGACTGACTGACTGACTGGCAAGCATATAAATGTTGTGAGGAAGTAACTCCTGCTCCCACAATGGCAAAGCCAACTGCTAAAAGACCCAAAAGTTTCCTTCTGGGTTGTAAATACACAGGCACCTTAAAGGCTTCATACAGCTCTACTGTGCAATCCTAAACAGAATTAAACCTTCTAAAACCATTGAAGTCCCTGGGCTTAGAAGGGTGTAACTCTGCTTAGGACCGCACTTCTGCAAGTTAGTCCCTGAAGTCCTAGCCAAATAAAATAGGGAATTCCCTGTACATACGCTAAATCATGTTAGTAGTTAAATTTCCTAGCCATATTTACAACTTCATCTTATCATTCTCTAGGTAGGGGCAGCTGCTGTTAGTATTCAGTACTAGAGGGGCCCCCAGCCGTCACATGGGTACCAGTGATGCCCTCATACCAGCACCAAAATCTCCCCCCCCCCAGCAGCCCAGAGCAAATGTTTGCATTCCAGACCTAAGTTAGTGTGAAGATGGTAATGGAAGCATCTCATTCTGGAAAGGTTAGAGCCAAGGGGTTTTGTCCCGCTTGCCTGTGGTGGGATCTAGAATTAGCTGCAGGGCAGATCCTTTGCATTGCTGTGACTTGATCCTTAAAACAGGGTTATTCATTGGGGATTGTTTCTGGCAAGGAATATGTTTGATCCCACTTTTCGATATACATGCTTACAGATTCATTTGGGGTGATCAAAAGAGAAAGGTGGGTTTTTTAAAGTATCATCCTGTAGAAACTGCTGAAAATAAAATTAGTTTTCATACTGCTAGTGCTTTTCATTTTAATTTAGGGCACGGTTACCATTCTGTACTTAACTGCCAAGGATTGGTCCCAATGTGGACAGGTAATTCCAGGCAGTAGCTACCATTTGGGACCAGGCATATAGTACAAGTTTTCAGGCGAAAATATTTTTAAAAATCAGTTGGAGGCAAACAAAACAAAACACTAATAGCAACTTCACCTTGACATGGATGGTCTAGGCTAGCCTGATTTTATCAGACCTTGAAACCTAAGCATGGTCAGCCCTGGTTAGTACTTGGATGGGAGACCACCAAATAAGTCCAGTGTTGGTAGATACCTCTGAACACCTCTTTCCTTGAAAACCCCATGAGGGGTCACCATAAGTGGGCTGCAACTTGATGGAACTTTCCACCACCAATAGCTATTTCAGTGCTATTTATCTCTGAATAAAGGAAAAGATGTGCAAAGAAGATTAGTGGATATTCATTTAATGTGGTGGATTAGGAGGAGATGTGAAAGGGATCTAGGTGTTCTGGTTGATCACAAGCTAAACATGAGCCTGCAATGCGATGTGGCTATGAAGAAAGCTAATGCAATCTTAGGATGCATTAACAGAAACATTGTGTCCAGATCACGGGAGGTGGTAGTTTCCACTCTATTCTGCTATGGTCAGGCCTCACCTGGAGTATTGTGTCCAGTTTTGGGCACCACATTTTAGGAAGGATGTTGACAAGCTTGAGCGTATCCAGAGAAGGGCAACCAGGATGGTGGGAGGGTTGGAATCCAAGTCTTATGAGGAAAGGCTGAAAGAGTTGGATATGTTTAGCCTGGGAAAGAGAACAATTACAGGGGCTATGATTGCAGTCTTCAAATATTTGAAGGGCTGTTATGTAGAAGATGGAGCAGATCTATTCTCTCTTGCTCTGGATTACAAGACTAAATCTAATGGTAGAAATTACAAGGGAGTCTATACCAGCTAAATATCAGGAAAAACTTCCTAACTGTAAGAGTGGTTGAGCAGTGGGACTGCCTTGGGAGATGGTGGATGCACCTTTGATGGACATTTTTAAGCGGAGGCTGGATGACCATCTTTCGGGCATGTTGTAGGGCTATCTTTCAGCTATGCTCCTGCAGAGTGCAGGGGGTTGGACTAGATGACCTGCAAGGTCCCTTCCAACTCTAACATTATATGATTTTATGATTCTATAAGAAGTTGCCATTGCCCAAGGTCCCCCAAAACCTGGATGCAGCCCCAGGCAAGGTCAGATATCAATCATTGGAATGTTAAATCCTTTCCCCTTTTATAGTAATGGGATTTTTCTTGAGAGCCTAACCCTGTCTTGAGTATCTGTGTTTTGTTGTTCCAAATGCTGATGAGTGCACAAGCAAGGGAAGGTTGCAGCCTATTGTCTGAACTTCATTTTCCCGAACTTGTAAATTCAGAGTGGAATCAAATAACCCATATGTTTTGTAAAGATGACTCAAATAAATTGAGTGTTCTTTCGCTTGGAAAAATGAGAACTTCTTCAGAAAAAATTAACCCAAAGTACATTTGGGAATGTAACACTGATCAGTCTGATGGAAAAAAGGAGGGGGTTGACTCCAGCTGTTACCAGCAGTCTTGGCACTGAAAAAAATGCCTCTAATCCAACTGTTGCAGAGTGAAAAAGTCTGAGTAGTGGCACAAAGCAATCCCACACCGGATGGAACTCCCAACTGCCCCTCATCTTATCAGCCGCTCTGTCTTGGCCTTTTCAATAATGCAACAGCAAATTGTGTTTTCTTGCATTCCTCTTGCCCTGCTCTGACATTCCATATTTAAATATCCATACATTTTGGGATGCTTCATGCACTGCATCCCCCCCTTCCCCTCCAATACCTCTAAAAGTATCAAAGCAGAATGTCACAAATGAGTGCTTGGAAATGCATTTTAAGGCAGTACGCTTAAGAAGAAGTGAAAGATAGCTGGGACTCTCTAACTCAGTGTTTTTCAGCCACTGTGCCGTGGCACACTGGTGTGCCGTGAGATATTGTCAGGTGTGCCGCTGGATTTTTTCAATGAAAGAAATGTGCCTTCCAGGCTGACCTTCCGGGACATGTTTGCGCATGCGAGAAAGAACAGTGGCGCGGTCTCGCTGATTCCGCTCGCACGCTCTGTGGCCGGCCTGAGGTAGGGTGATTTGCACCAAGACATTCCAGTAAACATGAATATGTTTGATTGTAACAGCTAGCTGTTTCTGTCAGGGTGGGGTTCAAATCAGTAACTGTCCCTCAGCGAAGAATGGGTGTACTGTGCTTCTCTTCAAATCACTTATGGTCAGCGGAATGCCGTTCACATAAGAGTAAGAGTTTAAACTCTCTATTTGAAAAACTTTAGCAGAATCGCAGTATTAAAATACATCCACATTATATTTCTTCTGAAACTCAGGTCAATGTTATGGGAAGGAGCCATTACACTTTGGATCTGTAACTTACGATTTCAAGTTGAGTGGCTATTACGTGTATTTGTAATACTGTCATAATTAATACTTGAGCTGAGGCAACTAATGACCCATTTATCTTGTATTTCAGTGTTTTTCAACCACTGTGCCGTGAGATATTGTCAGGTGTGCCGCGGGATTTTTTCAATGAAAGAAATGTGCCTTAGCTCGAAAAAGGTTGAAAAACACTGCTCTAACTGGTGTATATTTGGCAACCCTCTTTCGTAGCTGCCAAATGCATAAACTGCCATTAGCTATTTATTTATTTGGGGGTGGAGGATTTTCCCTAAGCCAGTTCTTTTCTGAGATACTTGCTGTGCAATCCTATACAGAGCTATTGCAGTCCACACACATTGATTCCAGTGGACAGAGACTGGAGTCACTTTGCAGAGGTTCGCACTGTGCACTGTGCCCCCCAGCATGCACTGGGGGAAACATGTGCCATGATGTGAGAGAGAAAAGAAAGGAGGGGAACAAAAAAATTAACCCAAGAAATGGAATTAAGAACCAGGAAGGTTAAATTAATACAAATCTGAGTGCCAATTCCTAAAAATAATAAATGTGAAACAGAAACATATAAATAGTACAAAATTTTAAAATCCACAGACTTATTACAAGATAATTTAAAACAGTTATGGACCCAACTATAGCCTCAATAAAAGATAAAATCGTACAATGTACACAAAATCTAATGCGATCTGACGTGTTTCGGCCTAACTGGCCTTCTTTAGTGGTCAAGCATAGATAGTACACTTAGACTCAATATTGCAATAATAATACAAATAGTTAATCAATGTAGGATCCAAAAAGGAGTTCTGTTGAAAAAGAAAGAAAAAAATTATTAACAAATTGCCCTGGAAGGCCAATAAACACAGCATAGAGGCCAAGGTACTCCTAGGGCTGCCAGGTCCTTCAAGGGGGCAGGGGTTTGCCCACTCAACGGGCCCCTGATCCACCAGCCCAGATTTGGCTGGTGGGGGAACCCCACTCCCAAAGGGCCCAGATAGGGCTGATGTGCCTGTGATGTCATCGCACCAGGCATATCGCCAGGGGGGACGCTCTAACATTCAGCCTGAAAACTCTATTGCATCATAAAGTTATGGTATTGCATGAATGTCCCAGACCAGCAGCTTCTCCCCACCACAATCGGTAAGAGACCTGGCAACCCTAGGCTGGCACTGGTATTCAGACTTCCTCTGAATATGTCAGTTCCCTTTTGCCATTTTAGCTAGCGCCCATTGATGGATCTATCTTATATAAACCAATCTAATTACCTTCTAAAGACATCTATGCTCCTGGCCATCATTATGTTCTCTGGCCATGAGTTCCACCATTTAATTGCTTGTTGAGCATATAAGTATGCATTATTGTCCCTTCAGAATCCACTGTCGTCTGAGTTCTAGTATCACACACTTCCAAGCAGGACTTCCATTCATTTGTACTGAGGTACCATCTCAAACAATGCACCATCTGCACTGAAGACGTGAGGTGGAGGGTAAGGTATGAACTAGGCCAAGGTTGGATCAATGTACATGCATCTGAGAATCAGGGAGCTGCATATCCTACAAGCCCCTGTTCAGCCCATCTTGTCCCTATACATTTAGGCAGGTTGCTTGTACCAATATTAGTTCTTCAATAGCTGTATTGTTGACAGAAATCACTAGGAAATTAATTTAAGCTGTATAATTGTCCTGAACGACTGTATCCTTGGTACTCTGTATTCGAGCAGAAAAATAGCTGCCCCAGCATGTCAGGAGTTGAAATAGTCCACTCTCATTTTTCCTCCTGATCTTATCCTGTTCAGTATCATTCTTGGCATCTACCTCGGTGCCATTTTTCTTTAAATGCATTGTTGATGGCTATGTAATCCACCTCTATGTTGGACTGCCTTTAAGGTCAATTCAGAAGCTTTGGCAAGTTTAAAAAGTAGCAGCAAAAGCTGGGATGAATTATGGAACACATATTTCACCCATGTTAAAGCAGTTGTGTTGGCTAATGGTTGGTTTTGGGGTCTGCATTCAAAGTGCTTGTTGTGGCCATTAAACCCCTTCATGTTCTGAATCAAGAGCGTCCGAAGGAACACTGCCCTTCCCAGTTACAGAAGACACCATTTGAAACCCTGCTCTGTGTGCCACTATTGTCTGAAATACAGTGGATCACATGATAAGACAGGACTTTGCCTGTAGTGGCTCCTCCATCATGGAATACCCTCGCCCCAGATGTTCAGCTGGTGTTCCATGCACTAATTTACTGGCACCGGTACTAGTTAGATTATGATAAGTGCAAATTTAAGATGTAGTTATTGGTTTGGTTTGGTTTTTAATTGTGGATATGCTGCTTCTGACAGAGAAAATGGGACAGAAATTACTAAAACAAGAGAGAGAGGGAGGAGGAGAGGGAGATCACACAGCTAGCCATTGTAGTGACACGTGACCAGTAAGATTTGGCTACATGACAACATAAAGTTAAATCAGAGTGGGGGCAATGTTTTATGCCCTCATTCTTGGCCAAGATTTTTACTTTGTTTTGTACCTTTCAGGTTCCATTTCAAGAAGGTGAACTTATGGTCTTGGGTTCTTTCTTTTTGTCCTGAAGCAACCTTTTTCTCCTCCCTTTCCCTCATCTTTTTTAAAATATTAAACCTCCAGCCTTGATGAAGAGTTTTGGGGCACTTGAAATTTTGCTTATTACCTTGCAATCATAGAATGTTAGAGCTGGAAGGGACCTTGCAAGTCATCTAGTCCAACCCCCTGCACTCTGCAGGAGCATAGCTGAAAGATAGCCCTACAAGATACTCAAAAGATGGTCATCCAGCCTCCTCTTGAAAACGTCCAGCAAAGGAGCATCCACCACCACCTGAGGTCGGGTCCACTGCTCAACCACTCTTACAGTTAGGAAGTTTTTCCTGATATTTAGCTGTTAGCAACTCCATTGTATTTTCCACCCATTAGATCTAGTCTTGCAATCCAGAGCAAGAGAAGATAGATCTGTTCCATCTTCTATCAATAATTTGGTTGGTCCTAATGAAAAGGGATAATAATACTTCTGCGGGGGGAGGGGTTGTGAACCCACACGGTTACCTAGAATCTGTATTTTAGAATTATTGTTTGTATAAATGGTACATACGACATCTAAAAGCTCTGGTCTGGTGAAAGTACAACCAAAGTTAGTAAAAGAGTGAGTAAATTTAGTAATGGGACTGTACATAAATGCTTTATGATGAATTAACAGGTTTTTACAGGAACAACCCAAACTTTTCACCTCTTCTCAAGAAACTATTTGAGTGTCTCCAGGTGTGTGACTGCTACATTAAAACCTAAGTCAGAATGTTTTCCATTTCTCTTAATTCTTAAATCTTTCAAACTAAACACTAAAAATGATTTTTTCAAAACAAACTCCTGTCATAAGTAAGTGCGCCAGAAGGTATGGGGTTTGCAGTTATTCACAAGTGAAGTACAGTCACATGTGAAATGGACCCTTTCCCCTTCCTTTGGGCAATAAGCGAGTCTGAAAAGAACACTCATAACTCTTAGACATGGAAGTGGTGAATAATTCCCACAAAGCCTCTTTATCAGATTGAACTAACAACCCTTCCCAATTTAGAATGCAAGTGTATTCTGGCATTCAGAAAATGTGAAAACCAGAGCAGCCAACTTCCCATATGGCTTTAACGGCTGTGTAGTGTGTTTCCAAGAATACCTGGACTGGGCAGCTCTGCGTACCGGATCTCAAGGTACTAGGGCTAGGTATTTGGAAACTCACCCTAAATTAACCTTATTTGTTCATTCAAGAGGAACAAGATTTAGGGAGGGTGCTGCTGGTCACAGAATTAAGAGGCAAAAGGACCATCTGAAACACAAATGCCTGCCACATACATTGGGCTGGATCTATGAATTCAGCCAGCTAGTGGTGGAACGCTCTTCCAGTACAAAGGGTCTTCCTCTAGTGGAAGAAGGATGTGTAGTACATGCATGGGATCTGTTGTGTCTGTGAGAAGTTAAGGGAGAAATTGCTGAGATGAAGAAGAGAAGGATAGATCTAGGGAACCACGGGATCATTTCAGGTTGGTAAGTGCATAAAGCTGCATTATAATGAATCAGAGCATTGGTCTGTCAAGGTCAGTATTGTCTGCTCCGGTGGGCAAAAGCTCTCTAGGGGCTCTGGTGGAAGTCTTTCTACATAATCTACTACATGATCCTTTTTATTGGAGATGCTGGGAACTGAACCAGGGACCTTCTGCATGCCAAGTAGATTCTCTACCATTAAGCCACAGTCCCACCCAAACAGCATGGGGGGGGAGACAGGTTGAACCCTATCTCTTCTTCTAACACAGCAGCCCTTAGCCAAATCACACCCTCTAACAGCTGTTGCTTACAAAGGGGGGGGGGGAATCTTTCAGACATGGAACTCCCAGCATCTCATCCTGTTTGACCCATACAAATAACCGGTTGACATTTTCTACTAGGAAAAATAGGAGGAGGGGGCTACTTTTTGTCCACTAAAAAGACTATTTTAGAGGCATGGGGATCTCTCATGAAAAGGGTCACCTGGGATGGGGCTGTGTAGAGAAGGGGGATCAGGAAAAATCAAGTAGAAACCCTTGGTTTCCTGATAAGTTGGAAGCTAATAGGATCTAGTCCGATCAAACTAGTCCGGGATACGTTCTCCATATTCAGAAGAGATTGGTTGTCTGTAGCATCTTGCTAAATGGTAAGAAGGATTTAACCAAATATCATCTACAAAAGTGTAGTGAAACCATCATCAAAATCCATCTTTGGTCTCATCTGTTTCAATGGTGCACATTTCCAATTAAGTATGCATTTAGAATTCCAGAATTGATTAGTGATGGTGATAACATTTGTGAATAATGAGGTAGTAATTTGAATTTTCATTACTCATACTTGTTTTTATTATGAATTGGCCATGCTTACCCTAAAACTCTTATTCCATTAGTAATTAACAAGATATATTTTGAACTGATGTCCTGCTTCATCAGAATGGGCAGAAGAGGTTCATTGCACTGTAGTCAATATTGCCTCTGTTCTGTACAGGATCACTTTAATCCCAAATCACTCTCAACTGTCCTTCTAGCCGAAATTGATTTGAGTTATTTTTTTTATACAGAGCGCTCTATCTGCAGTGCAGCAATCTAGTCATCATCATAGCATTGCACAGTTTTTGGCCCCCATAATACCATTCACAGTCACCATTGCAGGAAACATTAAGTGGCTATTTAGAACTCTCAGCAAAAAAAAGGTCTTGTTCATAAAGGACATTCATAATTAGCATCCCAAGATGAAGGAGATGTTGATACCAAAGGTGAACAAGATACTCTCCATTCTCTCATAGAGTTGAAGTCCCCTTCCAATTACCTCTGAAAGATCACTGCAAGATAATGCTCATTTGCTGGTGTTATAGATACTATCTTACCATCTTTCATTAGGATGATGGCTTACTTGTAGTCTAGGATGACTGGCCAATGGTTCGATGATGCTTGATAGCTAGTAATCTCTCGTCACCTTTTGCAATATGATGCATTCTGGGGCTTGAAGAAGGTGATGCCCTTCCAGCTAAACAAAACAGTTTGTGGTCTGAATCTTGAGAGAACCAAAAGAAGGACATGGAGAGTGCCATGGATCTGGACATGGAGAGTGAATAAGGAAGAAGGAAATTCAGGAGAAGCACCCTTTGACCACGAAAAAGGTCATGCATGGACAAAAGTCATGTTCAATGGGGGATCAAATTAGAAAGGAAGCTGGGTGACATGGAATGAAAAAGTTTGCTAGCTAGATTTTTGTTGATGTTCAGTTGCACAGTCGACTCTGCCTCTTTGTGACCCCATGGACCACATCACGCCAGGCCCTCCTGTCCTCCGCCTCCCTCCGGATACTGCTCAATTTCATGTCCGTTGCCTCGATAACACTGTCTAATCATCTCATCCTTTGCAATCTCCTTCTTCTTTGACCTCCAATCTTTCCCAGCATCAGGGTCTTCTCCAGTGAGTGCTCTTTTCTCATTTGGTGGCCAAAGTATTTGAGCTTCATCTTTAGTATCTGGCCTTCCAGTCAGGTTTGATTTCCTTTAGGATTGACTGATTTACCCTATATTATTGAGGTTTATTCACTAGATTAAACTTCATTGATACACACTTCATTGATACTGTTTAATCCTGAATAGTTGGTGTAGGGATTTTTTAAAAAAACAAAACAAAACAAACCATCATGTCTGATTAAGGAGGTGCCTTTCTTCTAGAAGTACCTTAATTTCACTGGTTAAAAAAATATCCCCACCATATGATAAAATGCTTGATGTCAGGTTGGACTCTGGTTTATTCTTTTTTGTTCATTCTTCCTAGTTGTAAATCTTTTAAATTGCATAATGCCAATTAAGAGAAATAAAAAAAAACAAATTGAGATACCAGAACCAAGAAAAGAATGTTGTTGGCAGAGACCCCAGATCCTCTATGTATGTGCCGGTCTGTCTCTGGTGATTTAATCGTAACCGTTCCAGGAGGTTTAAGGAAAGTTTTTCATTGACATCATCCAGCAAGCAGCGGAGAAGCTGCTGCAGCCTGGGAAAAAGCTGGGGCCCAGTTCAGTAACCTCTCCTCTGACTTCTGTGAATAATCTTAGGCTTGATTAATTCCGCAGAGTTTCTTGCTCCCTTGGTTTCTTGATGAGAATTTTTTTTTTGAAAAAAAAAATTGCTTTTACACAGCGTTTGGTGTCTGCTTTCTCTCCTCCCCAGTGGCTTTAAAGTTGCTTATTCATTTATGCATGTGTTTAATTTCTAATCTGCCTCTTTCCTTTCCCTCCTTAGGGTGGGAGGCAACATTTCAGACACACACATTCTGGGAAAGAGTGACCTGAAGCCTTCATACCTATGTCTGTGGTTTTAATGGAGTATTCTAAATGTATCCCCTATCAAATGCCTGTAAAATAATTCCTGCATTTTGGCAACTTCATCTTAACTATATTCAAAAGGAGATTGTTAAAGCCACAAATCTTCCTTTCCCTCCCTCACCCTCTCTTTCCCCTTCACACACTCTGGCTAAGGACAGACTGGCAGAATGAAGCACAAGGGAAGCAGGGCAAAAAGACCCGGGCTGAGTTCTTGCGGGGCTTTCTGTGCACACTGCGTAGACTGATGCGGGGCCATACCGGGGAGGAGGAGGAACAGAGTGTTCACACTGTGGGGCAACCCCTGGCGGCACTGCCATGGTGGCGTGCAGCTTTGGTCCGTTTTGCCAACCTGCACATGGGCGTATAGGCGCATGGGCGCCACAGCCAGATCAGCGGGTTCACATTACCGGTGCCACTTGATGTGCGGCTTATTTGCATCCACACGGCCAGGAAGCGGGATGAACACACACCCAGACAGCTTGACACCAATTTCACCAGGTACCTTTTTAAAGCAGGATGAAAGCACTTCAGGATGGGGTGAGTGCGGCATGGCAATGCCAGGCAGCTGTGGCTGTGTGAACGGGCTCTCTGAATCCGCTTGCAAAGTGGGCCTATATCAGGCCAAACTTCCAGTCTGAACTTGGCCACAGAGAGAAACATGAATCCAACCATCAGTGGGCTTCATAGATTTTTACCATTCCCCCTTCCTACGGTAGCTATGGTTACCAACTGCCAGATGGGGCTTGGAGATCTCCAGACTACAGAGAACAGTTCCCCTGGAGAAAATGGCTGTCTTGGAGGGTGCACTCGGTGCCATTATATACTCTGCTGAGGTCCCTCCCCTCCCATATCCTGCCCTCCTCAGGCTCTACCCCCAAATCTTCAGAAATTTTTCAACCTGGAGTTGGTAATCCTAACTTCAGCCCGTGAAATTCCCTTCATGTTGAGTCAGCAAACCTTCACAGGGTTAAGGGGGAGTCTGCCGGAGCGTGGGGGGGTTTTTTTTGCCAGAAATTGCTGCTTCCTCTTCCACAAACAGATATGTTGTTGGGTCCAATGGCGGCCAACCTCCAGGTGGTGCCTGAAGATCTCCTGGAATTACAACTGATGTCCAGACTACAGAGATCAGTTTCCCTGGAGCAAATGGCTGCTTTAGAAGGCAGGCTCTATGGCAAACTTACTTGTTACGAGGGCCGGATCTGACATAAATGTCACTTTGTCAGGCCAGGCCATGTGTGCCATAAAATGTGATGCAGATACCAGAGATATAAACTTTATAAAGGACACAGGCAAAGCCAATCAATAATATTTTTTAATTCAAAATACAAACGAAAACATTTGATCTCTAGCAGGGAAAGCAGTTGATTTACTTGGGAACACACAAAAGCCCCAATGAATGTATTTAATCATATGCAAGACTAGGTTTTTCCCAAGGGATACCATAAAAGGGGGAGTACCTTTCATTTCCATATGTTGCTTGTGGGCCAGACAAGAGCACTGGATGGGCTGATTCCAGCCCCCGGGCCTTCTGTTTGACACCCCTGCTCCATGGCATTATACCCCACTGAGGTCCCTCACCTCCCTAAACGCCTCCCTCCCCAGGGTCCACCCCCAAAATCTCCAGGAACTTCCCAACCGAGAGCTGGCAGCTATAATTACACTATTGCACTATAGGAACAACAGACAATATTGGAGATGTCTTGAGGCTTAATAAGGCGCCATATATTTTCAAAAAATACCTTGCAAATTCAGCACAAAGGCTGGGATCACAAACACTAAATAATCCACTTTCAATCCACTTTCAGTGCATTTTCCAACTGGATTTTACTGTGTGCACTGGCAAAATTAAGTTGGAAAGTGGATTGAAAGTAGGGTTGCCTGGTCTGGGTTGGAAAATACCTGGAGACTTTGGGGGTGGATCTAGGAGATGGCGGGGTTTGGGGAGGGGAGGGGCCTCAGCATGATATGATGCCATAGAGTCAGTCAGTCAGCCAGTCAGTTTATTATTACGGTCATTAACCAGTACATATCAAAGACAATATAGAAAATTCCAGACAGTATCCTAGCTGGTTATGAGCCAGAAAAAAAACCCCTTAGTAACCTAAAAGCTTATAAGTGATAAAAAAAAATATAAAGGAAATAAGTAGAACTACTGTTCAAACCTTTTAAACCATTTAAAAATCAGTTTAAAACAATTTTTGTTAAAAGGTAGGTCTATTTGCCTCACTTTTTGCGTTCCTTATATATCTGGGCACAGAACCTAGCCACCTGTCTTGTTGTATGATGATTCCTATCCAACAACAGGTATTCTAATTTAATTTTGTTTGATCTTCCCGGGAATGCCATAGAGTCCAACCTTCAAAGCAGCCATTTTCTCCAGCTGATCTCTGTCAGCTGGCAATCAGTTGTAAAAGTGGGAGATCTCCAGGCCCAACCTGGAGGCTGGCAACCCTAATTGAAAGTGGGTGACCACAGCCTTAGACTGCTGCAATCAGCAATAAAATCTTACTCCTGTTTGTAGTTTAGGCTTAGCTCCTCCTATGTCCTCAAGATAAAAACAGCAACCGAAACCCGTGTCTACCCTACTGATTCACAGAGCTGCAAAACTGCTGTAAATCTTCAGGCATCCTGAAAGTGTGCCCTTGATTCACCCATAAGCTAGTTTTTAAGTACTGAGCAGGAGGCGATGAATCCAAACAAACAGGCTTTTATTCAGTGACACTGTTCAGCTCAAAAGACGGCTCTATGAGAGCAGCACTTTCATTTATACTGTTCCAACACATAACTTTCAACAATGTAACTATATACAAGCAATACTATGGACCCAAGCAGGGCTCAGCGATTGGGTATTAGATTGGCTTCAGGACCAATGGGAGTCTTTATTAATCAGCCAATAGGAATTGGAGCTTTAGGATACCAGAGCCCTTTTCAAGCTATTACTGCTTCATATTCTAAACACAAACACAACACTAGTTCTAAGTAAAGCTCTGGGTTTGCCAGATACACCCCCCTCCTGGTGTGGCAAACCAACATGAAGAACTATCTACAGCGATGTAAAATACTGCATTGTTGTTTTTTAAAGATTTTTTTTTAATCCTTGTGCTTGACTGGCACGATAAGAACATTATAGGAGAACAGACTTTGATAAACAGCTTGGGAGGAGAGGTCCATATTTGCGGACTAGCCACCAAAATGCCCTTTCTGCCTTATCTGTCTGTACAGATGATACAGAATAGGCAGAGGTCTCATTCATGGTTTCACTGCATAACACAGGAAGCAGTAAAAGAGAAATGGAAACTATTCCTGTATCAGGCTTTTGCTGTAACATCCTAAGGGAGCAACTGGGTATCTCCATGTGGGAAAGTGTATGAGCTCCAGATGTGGAAATGGCTTGGGCGGGGAGGCATCACACACTGCAGACCTCACAACAGAGGCTGCTAGAAATGGCCTCTGTTTGATGACCAAGTGATGAAAGCCAATGTGGTGTTAGCAGGGCTCCGTTGGGGCCGGGGCGCGCCGGAGCGCCGCTCCGGGAGAGAGGAGGCGGGGGAGGCACTTAACGAAGCCCCACCCACCCCGGCCTCCCCCCCACATCAATGCTCCCGGGGCCGGCGGAGCGCCGTGGGCCCCAGGAAGCTCCTTTCTTCCCCCCCCCGTCAATACTCCCGGGGCCAGCGGAGCGCCGCGGCCCGGGAAGCCCCTTTCCTTCCCCCCCCTCCAATACTCCCGGGCAGAGGTCCATTCGAACCGGAGCTCACAGGAGCCAAGCTCCGCCAGTTAACAAGTCCAGGCAGCAGCAAGCCCCACCCCCAGCAGCCCTTAGGGGGAGCCTGAAGAAAGCACATGTAGTATTCCTCGATGCACGCCCCAAGAACTTGCTGAGAATGTAGAAGTGGAAGCGGAAGTGAGTGGAAGAAGCAGGTACACATGGCCTCGTTTCTCCCCCTCTCCCAAGATTTTCATCTAAGGTAGTAGGCGGCGGGTGGACAGCCACGTGCACTCTTTTCTCATTCCTTCTACTCCCTCACTGCTGCTGCTGCCTGACCGCTGGCGAATTCTGTGAGTCAGGCTTGCTGAAGCAGCTCAGCTGCCCACAAGCATCTTGGTTGGGTGAGGGTCTGCCTGGCTTGGGCTTCCAGGGCTGAGAAGTGCTGCTCAGTGGGCAGCTGGCAGGGCTGCTGAGCACATGGTCCTCCCCACCCCCTTCTGGAGCTCCAGCTCAAATGTAGCTGCTTTGCTGCGGCTGGATCCTGGCCTGATGTTCCTGTGGGGCATGAAGCTGGAGGGTCACCGCCTCACCTGCCCAGCTGTCCCACCCCCACCCAGGGAGAAGCCTCCTTTCCCCTCAGCAGGCGCTCTGCCCCATCCCTCTTCCTCCTCTGCTCTTAAAGGGGCAAGCCCCTGTCCAGCGATGAAAGCCCCTCCCTGCTGGAGAGCAGCGGGTGAAGCCAGAGCCCTGCAAAAGCTGGGGAGGGGGAAAAAAAGGGACCTCTGAGCATGGCCAGACTGGGCATGGCCTGGCACTGCTGAAGAGAAGTCTGGGCTTCGGTCTCTCCGCTGGCCAGTTCTCCTGTCCACCCTGTCCCTGCCCCTTGTGCCCCGTCCAGGGAGAGTGGGCTGGGCTTGCAGGCTCATCCAGTTACTCTCAGTCTGGGGCAACTGATGCTCTGTATTCTTTTTTGGTGCTGGGGGGGAGCAACAATGGGAGGGCTTCTAGTGTCCTGGCCGAATGCAACCTTCTGCCTTACTGGCAACATGATTCCCCTGCATTGGTCTGTGTCGCCCACTGACCCCAGACAAGCCGGCAGCATCGACCTCCCAAGAAAGCAAGGTAGGGCTGGTGTTCAACACCGTGAGTGCAGAATACGAGGAGAAGGGGCGGCGGGGGGGGGGGTATTTCCCTCGCTGGTCCTTCCAGGCTGCTCCACTTCTCTGAATTATGCACCTGTTAATTGCAGCACAAACCTTAAACCACAATCATCCTTCAAGGAAGGACAAGATAACCCACTGGAAACAATGGGAGACCCTTAAAGGCCCATTGGAAATCATAGGAGCCAGGAATGCCAATTGACTTGCATGGGCTCCATTGAAATACATTAGAGTACAAGTAGAGTTGTAATAAAAATGTGGAATGGATTTTCCACTAGGGTCTCTTGGCACAAATACACTACTCTGGGAATGGAATGAGAGACCACAGAGTGAGATGACAGCCCCTAGGAGTAACAGAAGTGTTCTGGGACTGGAATAAGAGACCATGGAGTGGAATGACAGCCCCTGAACACTCCTGCTCCACCCTGGAGCTGTCATTCCACTCTGTGATCTCTCATTCCAGTTCCTGAACCCTCCTGCTGTGCCCTAGGGCTGTCATTCCACTCTGTGGTATCTCATTCCAGTCCCAGAGTAGTGTATTTGTGCCCAGAGACCCTAATGGAAAATCCATTCCACATTTTTATTGCAATTCAACGTGTATTCTAATGTATTTCAATGGAGCCTATGCAAGTCAATTGGCATTCCTGGCTCCCATTATTTCCAATGGGCCTTCAAGTGTTTCCCATTGTTTCTAATGGGCAATCCTGTCCTTCCTTTTAGTACATCCCATATTGGGGGGGGGGGGGGCAGAGAGGGAAAGAGAGATGAGCAGATGATAAAAAATGCATGCCTTTGGGTGCCCCCCCCAAAGCCTATTTTCTTACCAAATGTGCTTTGTTTCATGTGACTGAAGCATTACTTTCAGATTTGCACTTATTCTCTGGTACGGTATTTAGGACCATTTTTTTAGGTATTGTGCCTAAACACCTTTAGGTATGACCCAGCCAAAGATAAGCACATGACTGGTTCCAAAGGAAGTTAAGCAAAGGCTTGTCTCTGCCACTGAAATTAATGGGATTTAAAGGTACTTGATGGTAGGAGAAAGTGCCCTCAAGTTGCAGCCAACTTGTGGTGACCCTTCATGGGGTTTCTAAGGCAAGAGATGTTCAGATGTGGTTTGGCATTGCCTGCCTTTGTGTAGTGACCCTGGACTTCTGTGGTGGTCTCCCACCCAAGTACTAACCAAGGCTGACCCTACTTGGCTTCTGAGATCTGACAAGATCAGGCTAGCCCAGTCTCCCTATTCCAGGGAAGGATAATGGGAACAGCTGATAGACTTTGCTCTGTCCCAGCAGGAGTGCTTCAGTCTTCTCATCAAGAAGTACCACTGCCTTAAGTGGAACATAACTCTGAGCAAACATGCTTCTAATCAGGAAATCTGCTCCACCTGTGTCTGTTTTGCTGGATAGCTCACTAGGATGGAGGAAAAGGGAAGAACCATTTCCTCCTTGAGAGAGTGGATAGCGACGGGCTGACTATTCACGAACTAGGTGCTTAGATAAATTGTTTCTTGAGAATTCTTAAATATTTAGGAAAATATTAAGCTTGTAAATTAAAAGATTTCCTCACGCGCTGATGAGGAAACATAGTCATTTCCCTGCTGACATGTGGGGTGCAGCTGAGAGGGGATGTTGCTCTGCTCGAGCACCTAAGAATTTGTATCTTGACTGGGGAGATTTGGGGAGGGGTTTCTCAAACATTTATGCTTTGTGCTTTTGAAGCAGTTTTTCTCCAGGTAGTCTCACCAGCTCTGAGTTGGAAAATACCTGGAGATTTTTGCAGTGGAGCCTGAGCAGGGGGTGTTGCCTTTTGACACACTTCCGGTGATGTCAGGGGGTGTGGCATATGCAAATATGCTAATGTTATGCTAATGGGCTCCTGCACCTCTTTTTCTACTAAATGACCCCTGCTCCCGGGGCCGGCGGCACTCCGCCGGCCCCGGGAAGAAGAGGCCTGTCCCTCCCCCCTCCCACTGCTCCCGGGGCCGTGGCAGAGCGCTGCGGCCCGGGAAGCCCCTTTCCTCCCCCCCCTCAATACTCCCTCCCTCCCTCCCTTCCTTCCTTCCTTCCTTCTCTCTCTCCCCCCCACCTTCCTACCTACCTTACTGTTCCTTTCTTTCTTTCTTCCTTCCCCCCTTCCTCCCTTCTTTATTCCTCCCTCCTTCCTTCCTTCCTTTCTTCCTTCCTTCCTTCCTTTTTCTTTCTTCTCTCTCTCTCCCCCACCTACCTACCTTCCTTCCTGTTCCTTTCCTTCCTTCCCCCTCCCTCCCTTCTTGCCTTCTGACACACCTGACATCAGGGATGTGTGACCTTATGACACTTCCGGTGACGTCAGGGGGTGTGGCATATGCAAATAAGTTATGCTAATGAGCTCCTGCACCTCTTTTTTTACGAGAGGACCCCTGGGTGTTAGACATGTGACGAGGCAGCTGGGCTCAAATCCTTGCTCAGCCACAAAATGCACCAGGTGACCTTGTGCCATTCACTGTCTCAACTCACAGGATGGCTGTCTGGATAAAAGGGGGGGGGGGAGGCCATGTGTGTCACATGAGCTCTTTGGTGGTGGGATTAAAATGTTACTCATAACCAAGAAACGTGCAGCACAGATTTTCAATGCTTGCTCCTGCCTCGTGTGGCTTCTATGCAAACAACCAGCTAGCAGCCAACTAACACAGATAGTAGAGCTGAGCTGCCATCGTTCCATGGTAGGTATAAGAATTATGATTAGTGGTGCTGTTCCATTATGGGTGCTGCAGATATGCCAGGCAATGGCAGTCCTTGTGTGATATTCATAACCAGTGATCCAGGTATTATGCATCTGAGAGAAGAAGAGAAGAGACTGGATTTATATCCCGCCCTTCACTCAGAGCAGTTTACGAACTCCTTTCCCTTCCCCTCCCCACAACAGACACCCTGTGAGGTAGGTGAGGCTAAGAGAGCTCTTTCCAGAACTGTCCTTCAGAGAACAGCACTGACAGAAGTGTGGCTTGCCCAAGGTCATCCAGCA
Source organism: Lepidodactylus listeri (assembly GCA_029233225.1). NCBI lineage: Eukaryota > Metazoa > Chordata > Lepidosauria > Squamata > Gekkonidae > Lepidodactylus > Lepidodactylus listeri. The sequence continues at coordinate 20,664,750 of JARCFY010000012.1, forward strand.
GCTGCAAGTGGAGGAGTGGGGAATCAAACCTGGTTCTCCCAGATTAGAGACCACACAGTTAACCACTACTTATAACATGCACAGCAAGCTCTGATTTTGTATATTGCAGGGCGTGGAACAGGAAGTACAAGTCACTTCCATTTCCTCTTTTGTAAATTCTGCAAAGGCTTCCTTTTTCACAGGTTCTTGTTGCATATGAAAGCGTAGTCAAGCACCTCATTGATTGTATCATCTTTGCTCCTAATGCATCTGCCAGTCCACTTTCTTTCTGGAGTAATATGCTGACTTCCTGGCTGTAATGAAGAAGAAAATGGGATGTTTTATAGCTCTCACCTCTGACAAATTCATGCCACAATGCCTCCTTCTCCAAAAAAAACAAATATTTTACAATTACAGGTTAATAACCTTGCCAGAAACAATGCTAGGGCCATGCATGAGTTGCTGAGTTTAATAAAACTGTCAAGTTGGGAAACTGTAAGCATGCCTATGCATATTTACCCATTTGGTTCTTTCCAAAGAGCAAGCTCTTTCTGAAAGATGCATTTCTAAAGTTCAGCCATGTTGAACCAAATCTAAGGACAGGAGGGAAACGTTTATATAAGGAAAGGCATCAGCCAGAAAGGGGTGGGGGAGTATTGTTTACATATTTTTTTTAAAAAAAATCTCCAGGCATAGTTAAGCTTCTCACACAATTGACTAGGCCAACTTGAAACTCCAACATCAGACTCTTTTTTTAAAAAAAAAATCTGATTTGTTCTACCAATGAAAATTTTAAGACGCATTTTAAATTTTAACTTTTTTCCCCAGCTGAATTTTCAGGCTATTGACAAAAGATGCAAGGATTTTCAGAGCTGCTCACTCGCTCACACTTTATTCTCTGTATCTTTTTTTGCCTGCCTTCTTTCTTTCTTTTTTTCCCTTGGCATTCATATTTTATTTTAGATTTAAAATTTTAGGCTGCTTTTCAGCCACAAGCGACTTACAATAAAATATCATAACATGTCATTAAAAGGCCCATATCCAAAACATTTCAATTTTTTTTCCTCGTTGTTCTTCCTTTTCACTCTTGTTGCTATAAAAAGAGCTAAAGAAGAAATGTATCCAAGTACATCCTGGATAACAAACAAACACCGAAGTAAAAAAAGAGCCACACTAACAAGCGTAACATCAGAAAAGGTCACTATATATGGTATATTTCTAATGGTACTGACATATTGGGTAAGTTTAATTCCCGAATTAGGACTGAGCCAAACAGTTGAAGCCACCTTTTGGGGCTCTAAATTTGGGCTTTCTAACAAGATGAAAGATTTCACTTTACATCTGTTTGCACAAACAGCCCCGAGGGGTGGGAATCACCAAGAGGTGGAGGGGCTGTCCACATGTTCTAAGAAAGGGGGGGGCACACCTCAGTTCTAGTCAGAGCTCGCTGGAAGATTTACTCATAGTTCCTCTCCTGGATAATTTTTCATATAAGACAGTACAACTTCTATATAGCTATTAGCAGAGAAATCAAACAGGACATCTGTGACTCCTCCCTCTCCTAAAAACTATACACGAGGGACTTTGATGAGAACAAAATAGCAGCTCTTCCTTAGTGTCCTTCTTCCCAGATTAGATTTGAATGATGGGTTACCAGGGTATGTGACGGAATGGCCCCAATGACCCACAAGTGCTGCTCTAATTGGCTCTCCAAGGCATCTAGGAGCTCAGCAACTATCCTAAGCCCCTGCCTGTTGATGCTCCCCTCTCCTGGCCTGCCTGGCCCATGAGGGGTTTTTCTCTCTCATCAATTTCTTCTTGGTAAGCTGCCACCAATTGGCTGTTTTAGGAATTAACCTGCCAAGATACCAGTATTCCCATCTTCCCTACCACGTTGCTGTTCTAAGGCTCAGCCCAGTGCCTGCGTCTCCTGTTACCCCGTGACTCTGTACCATGGGGATGGCTTACCACTCTTGCACACTCCTGGGGAATTAGTGGTCTAACAACTAATTGCCTTCCTTCCCCAGTGCCAGTTTTGAATAGTGTGTTTGAATGGTGGAGGTCCATGTGGTATGGAGAACAGCATTTAAAATAGTAAAGGGTTTATTAAAAATGAAAGTTCCACATACGTGTACTCTGCAAATTAATGGACTGATAAAGGAATACAAAAGAAAGGTGCAAATATCCATCCTTCACTCTATGAAGGCTGTAGCTGATCTGTTTCTCTGACAGGCTCTTTAATTTAGAAGTTCAGTTTCTTAAAAGCATCCCACATTACCTCAGAGTCTTTCTCTAGGCAGTCAGCCCTTTGCCTCCTCCATGTGGTAACGGGGACCAACAAGATGGAGCCCTGATGTGAGAGTTCCTTCCTCCAGACAGAATCAGCCAAAATGAATCCTCTACTTCTGCACCAAAGGATTGTATCTTTTCTGCTTTCCCACCCTTCCCTGAAATTTTCAGGAAGATTACCTCTCTATGTCCCTTCTACATGTCAGATTCCAGCCAAGGTGTGAGCTTGTCTCCAGCCAGGATGTCCATTAGCATTTCCAAAGATTTATGATTGATACTTGGAGTGATACTTGGAAGCAATTCACTTCCCCCCTTCTGGCATATCTTCTGCAAGGAAAGAGGGGAAAAAACTTTTAAAATTGAATGTGGGGGTTGTATCAAGCCCAACCTGCAAAATAAAATGCATTTCTCCACAGGGTCATTTCCAGAAATTCATTGTAGGGCGCGATCATACGCACCCATTAGCCGCACGAGAGGGATGATTCACCGGTGGATCAAAGTGGCACGATCACACCAGCACATCTGGGAAGCGTCCCACAACCGTCAGCAAGCCATCGCAAGCCGTTTTGATCTGCCAGAGAAGTGGAGTAAAAAACTACTAGGGAAATTCCAGTATCAAACAGTTTGCTGCAGGCCACAGCTGGACTTTCCCCGTGTGATTGCGCCAGTGCAAGCTTGTGGCATCGGGGATAGTCTGATCACAGGCTATCCTGATGCCATGCTGTTGTTTTTCCCCCTTCTCAGGCCGAGGACAGACTGCAGATCTGCCCCGGGACAGACGCGGGGCCAAAAGCCCCGCGGGAAAAGCAGCCCGGTGCGGCCCGTTCGCACTGGCTGCGATATCCCGGGGAGGAGGCGGGGAGGAGGCGCGTGGCCACGGGTCCGTTCAGACTTCCGCCCCCGCTTCCGGCGCACTGCCGATGCATCCACACTGCCAGGAAGCGGCAGGGATGTGCGGCCGGAGAGCCGGAGACCTGTTGAAAGTGGTCTCCGGCTGAAGCGGACGGACGGCGCCTCGCAGACGGGTGAGTCCGCGCTGACGACGGGGGGCAGATGCAGCAATCTGAACGCCCCCTCTGCCTCCGCTTTAGAAGTGGAGGCAGAGCGGGGCAGATTGCCAGTCTGTCCTCGGCCTCAGTGTGCGCATCATTGAAAGCCCTTAGGGTGGAGGAGCAATTCATCAGTCCCCCATTTAAGTGAATTGGAAAACAACCACACACAAAAAAATATAACTCACCCGCGGTTGCGTCTGATCATGCAGTGGCGAGTTGCGCCAGCTGGTCCACAGATTTATGTGATCGCGCAACTGCGGGGCAAATTGCTCTGGGGCAAAATACCTTGCTTCCCAGATTATCTTGCTCGTGTGGCCGCAGCCGTAAACCAGCAAAAATGCTCAACTAAGAGACATTCAAACCACCAAGGCCTAGCTGATGGAGAGTGGGTAGAACATTTCACACACCTCAAGAAGGTGGCTTATATCCTTGCATACCACTGAGCTGAGCCCCTCCTTGGGCTAGAGGAATACATCACATTTAAGTGTGTGGAAAGGCAGGATACAAGCCACTAAGTTCATGCCTTCCCTTCAAACATCCTACCCATCCCAAGTTTAGTTTATCTATAGTTTGACAGTCACTGAGATAAGTGCAAGAGCACACGACATGCCAAGATATTGTTTGTGTCCACTAATTATACATATGGAACTGACACAGGAATTAACATGAACACACACATGAAGCTGCCTTCTGCTGAGTCAGACCATTTGGGCTATTGAGATGAATATTGTCTGATCTGGCATCAGCTCTCCAGGGTCTCAGCTAGAGGTCTTTAACCATCACCTCCTACCTGATCCTTTTAAATGGAGAAGGAATTGAACCCCAGACCTTATGCATGCAAATAAGGTGCTCTACCACTGAACCAGTCACACATAACTTGTACAGCAGTGGGCGGGGGGGTTGTGTCTTCAGACACACCGACCCAAAATTTCAAAGAACTGAAATGTATTAGGAAGAACAAACCTTAAGAGCATTTGAATCTTCTCATTAAAATGATCTTCTAAGGTTTCACATCTAAATACCTGAATTCTCCTCATGCTGTTGATTGTTATATTACAGATACCCAGTATTTTTTATGTATCATTTGAGAATTATTTTGATTAGTATTTTATCAATGACACTTTAAAAAAAATGTCGTAAGCCACCTCAAAAGCCGGGGGGGGGGGGGGGGGGGTGCATTAGGGCTGATGAATCCAAATAGGAAAAACCAAAACACAAAACCCTGGAGCACTTCTAGGGGAAAAAACCCATTCTCCTTATGTGTGTTATCAACACATTACTCTGTCGCTCCCAACAGGAAATATTGTCAAGCGACAACAGCCATGCCCTTCAGCTTCACAGGGGCAGAAAACAGAGGGCAATTTGTGGCAAGGGAATGGTGGCCCATGTGGAAAACAATGGCGCTCCTGTCCCAGCAAGATTTATTTATGGGGTTATTATAGCGAGAAGCAAAAAGACTCAATAACTCTTAAGCCTGTCATGCTGGTGTCATACGTAGCCGCATTGTACCATGGAGCCCGCAATCTGCTGTTTTGTAAACTGAGCTGTCAAACACTTGTTATTTTAAAGCTGGAATTTGTCAGGCTCCCCTGACAACCCAATAGCCCCAGCTCGGAGCCTGATTCATGGCTGACTCTGAGACAGAGGAAGTTCGTGTCTGCTATAATCTAAACACCATGTAAATGGGACATAGAAGCAGCGCTGAAAGAAGAAAATAGGCTAAGCCCAATAAACACAGAGCACTAACCCTCAAAAAGAAGTAGTCATGTCGAACTTCTGGAGCAGAACAAATGAAAGACCACTCCAGAATGCGTGTTTTATAGAAATCAACTCCGTGCATCTAACAGTTCGTTTAAAAAGTTCAAACCCAATTTTGACAAAGCGTATTCTCTTGCCATTTACTTCCAAGGTGGCCCACTGGGGTTCGCAATTTTAGGATTGCAGCCTGAAGTACAATGAAACAACATCCCACATCTGTGGCCTCTGCCACATCTGTATTTTCCATTTCAATCATAAATGCAGCCCAGTGCATACTGGTGGAATTTTTTAAAAGGTATGTATGGTCATTAATGTCATACAAAATGTTTTCCAGGTTTTCCTATTTCTCTGTTGCAAAGCAAAACAGAGGTGCATATTCATTCTAACTTGCAGAGAATCTATACTTGTTTTAAAACAATTTGCTATTACTATTCTTTCACATTTGTGCAGTACTATCGATGCTGAGAGTGCTTCACACACATGATCCTATTTTAAAAGCTTACAACAACCCTACAAGTTAGGCCAGTCTTACTGTAAGAATAACCTTTAAATAATAATCTAACTGCTGATTATATAGTGAATAGCAATGAACTAATATGTAGTGGCAAGCACTTTTCAACATTCATTATAGACAATTTATTTACTTCATTGATTCCCCACCTTTCTCCCCAAAGAACGTCCAAAGTGGCATATATTGTTCTGCTCTTCTCTCCCCACAACAACTTTGTGCAGTAGACTAGGCTAGGGTGTGTGAATGGCCCAAAGTCAGCCAGCAAGATTCCATAGCAGAGCAGTGACTCCAACCTGGGTCTCCCAGATCCTGTCCTGACAGCCTAACTGCTACGCCACACTGGAAGTATCTCAGAACAAAGTATGTGACATTCGGTTGTAGATCACAGATGAAAACAAGGTCCTGCCCCCAAAGTAAGAAATCCAATCAGGGTGGGTGCGGCTCAGTCCCTACTCTTAGTGACTTTGCAAAGATAGAATCATAGAGTTGGAAGGGATCTCCAGGGTCATCTAGTCCAACCCCCTGCACAATGCAGGAAATTCACAACTATCTCCCCACACACACACCCAGTGACCCCTGCTCCATGCTCAAAAGATGGCCAAAAAAACCAAACAACAACAACAAAAACTCCGGGATCCCTGGCCAAACTGGCTTGGAGAAAATTGCTTCCTGACCCCAAAGTGGTGATTGGCATTTCCCTGGGCATATAAGAAAGGGCCATGAGAACTAGGCACTGAGGCAACCCGTCCTGCCCTCCCTCTCATGATCTGCCTAAGGTCACACAATCAGCATTGCTGTCAGATGGTCATCTGTTTGAAAACCTCCAAAGAAGGAAAGCCCACCACCCCTTGAGGAAGACTGTTCCACTGGGGAACCACTCTAACAGTCAGGAAGTTCTTCTTAAATGTTTAGCTGAAAACTCTTTTGGTTTAATTTTACCCCATTGGTTCCGGTCTCGGGCAGCAGTAAACAATTCCACACCATCCTCTATATGATAGCCTTTCAAGTACTTGAAGACGGTTATGAATCTGAGCATTCTACCTGTAAGGAGAAACAATTACTTTTCATAGACCACTAATAATCCCAAGTCCTTACTGAGTCCAAATCTGCCAGGGTCAAATCCGCATAATTAAGCATAATTAAACTTAATAGAGTCTTCCTGTGCAACTGCTCTGTTTTAAGTGTATTAATGAATGCAGGGCTATTTTTGGGCAGGAATGCACAGGAACGGAGTTCCAGCTGGCTTCTGAGTTGGCCACGCCTACAGCCTCCACCCCCCTCAGGTTCCCCAGGCGCTTCACAAGCTGCGGGGCATCTGGGGAAGCCAAGCTGATCCAGGGAGGGAAGGCAGTTTAAACTGCCTCCCCTCCTTGGGTTCCCCAGGTGCCCCGCAAGCCACAGGGCACCTGGGGAAGCCAATCCTAAAAGCCAGCTGTGCGGTCAGGGGTGTGGCCTAATATGCTAATGAGTTTTTCTGTTGGGTGTGACCTATTATGCTAATGAGTTCCTGCTGGGCTTTTTCTACAAAAAAAGCCCTGAATGAATGTATAGAGAAGTGAAAATGCTGTCCTGTTGGCTAATTTTGTTTTTAGTACTGTATTTGTTTCTGGAGATCCAAACATCTATCTGTAAGTCTTGCTATTATTTAAAATGATTGTGAAAGCAAGCCTGCAATTGTGATCATCCCTCCAGCTAGCCTACTAACTGAATTTATTTATACTGGGATCTCCAACACAGCTAAAAGAACGTGGATGCTGCTTTTTGTCCAATTCTGTCTAGACAATGTGAGAGGAAGGGAAAGTTCCCCTAATTAGATCTCAAGACCCCAAGGCATTAGATCATACTTCCAAGGAACACAACGCTTGAAATTTTAGAATCGGAGTTTAAATTCATACTCACAGAGTCCCAGACAAATATAATCAAGGAGATTACAGTGAAATTAACGCAATGCCTTTGGGAGAGCTTGTGAATCAATAGTATGAAAGCTGATTCAACCTACCATATTATGGGACTCGAGGTTAAATTTTAAAAGCAGAAAGAAACAATCTCTTATTTTATATCTCGGTGTACTTAAAACTCTAATGGGATCTATGAAATGTTCTGTGGAAACTCAGAACCTCAAGGTGCAGTGGATAGGGGGCTAGTTGCAAACTACTTCTGCCATTGTATTTGCTGACCTTGAATATGCCAAGTGACTGCCAGTTCAAATGTGGGTGGCTGTATTTGCTTACATTTATTGGTTATTACCAATTCATCACTTTTGGAATAACCTGATGGTTTCCTGTATGTCTCCCTGCATTATGGGTCTTGCAATCTGAAGACCACATTAAGCAGTGAATCATGAGCCTTCATATCTGTCACAAGAAAGAAGCTGGTTTGGTGCTAGTCATAATTTGTGGTTAAGTAGTTAAAATATCAAGAGAACATAGATAATCTGGCACAAATGGTTCAAATATAGCAAAATGTGCATGTGGCTTGAGAATGTGGAAATCCTAATCATGTATGTTCAACATAAGCATGACACAAACACAGACTTACATGGCAGACTTCAGAAACAGCCATCAGATGTTTCAGATCAAGGTTTAGAAGTGACAAGTTACAACACTAAGACCGGTTCCGCAAAAGCAGTGGTTCTGCCCTTGATCTCTCATTTCCCCCAGTTGCACTGCTTAATTTCCCACTATTTGCTGTGCAGCCACATTTTGACCCACATCTTCCCCCAATTTCCCCCATGTCTTCTTGATCCTAAAAAATAAGGGTCAAGAAGACATGGGGGAAATCGGGGGAATATATGGGTTAAAATGTAGCCATGCAGCAAATTGTGGGAAACTGAGCAGTACAACCGGGAGAAATGGGAGACTGAGGGCGAAACAACTGCTTTTGTGGAATTGGTCTAAATGTGAATTCTGGTTTTTGCCAAAGCTATTGGTAACTTTGGATAATACTCTTTCCACAGAGCAACATTTACTTCTCAGTAGCTTTCCTCCCTCCCAAATATTTCATTCCTCACCAGTGACTGTAAAAACATATAATCGAAAGTGACTGAAGCACCATTTAGAATCTTGTAGTAAATGAATAACGATTAATTGTAATGAGTATTGCCACCTCTCCCTGACCTCCAGATGTTCCAAAGCAGAGTTGCGAAACTGGACTTCATGAAATAAAGTAGCGTGGGGTCCATTTTTTGCAGTTTTACTAACATAGACTATATCATGCAAGCCACTTTTCATTCATTGTACATGTGTATCACATTTCATTCTTTGTCATATTATAATTCAGACATCAATAATACAAACACCATTGAAAACAGAATAATTTAGAGAGGATGTGTTTTTCTACTTTTCTACATAAGAATGAGAGTGCATTAAAACAAGTACAGAATGTTACTTTGAAACACTAGAAGTCAAAGACACATAGTTCATACAGTATTCCTTTTAAACTCCCATTCTTGAAATCTAGATTACCTCATAACAATAGAGAGAATATGCCAAAATGTTTCTCTCTTGGGTACAGAGTTTTTTCCCCTGCAATTCTTGGAAGATAAGGTAATAAAGATTTCAGTATCATCTATTATATTTTCGTCTACTCTTCCTCCAAACGAGTTTAGAGTTAGGATTACTTTGATGCTCCTGCCTTGATTTTATCCTTGCTCCTGAAGTAGTTAAGTATGAAAGAAACAGGCTAAAGATCACCCACTGGACTTCATTGATGAGAGAGAGAGATATTTTAACAATCACACTTTAGGATGAGGTCCTTCACATACTAAAATAAAAAAAGAAGAGCTTGGAGTAGCATCATCCAAAATATTCTTCACCACCAGAATGATTCATGCTGGCCACTTTCAGACAGCCTTTGTAATCCATTTTAGCAGCTGGTTGCTAATGGATTTTTGTGTTATTTCAAACACATCCATTTTGGTTCCTGGCTGCTAATGGGTTTGGGTTTTTTTAAGCCTTTTCATACAAGGCTGCCTGTGTCCAGTTCAGAAAGTGGGGGTGAGATTTGTTTTTGTTTTTTAAAAAAATACCCTTCTTCCATTTTCAGGTCTTCTCTATACTTCTGAATGGTTGTAGTGTGGTGTTTGAAATGTCAGCAGTGCTTCTGAAAGTGCCACTCTTCCCCCCCCCCTCCACCACCACTCTTTTTGCATGCACAAAAAAGGGAGGGAAAGCAGCATGGTTCAAAATAGGCAGAGCACTTTAGACATGGCTCGCTAACAGATTTAGATGCGCCGTCTGAAATCTCTGTCCCAGTGTCGCTTTACAAGGAATCGGGTCAACAACGGGTGACAACCAGTTTAGAAAGGCACTGTGAAAGGGGCCTTTGATACTTGTGCTCAAGAATATATTGGATTCCAATCAGTACTTCAGGATATTCCATTATAAAATTTACTGCCTGACTGGACCTTCTCTAATCCATGTCACAGGATTGTTAGGAGGATACAATGGGATAGTCTCACACCTACCTTCTCCTGAGCTCTTTGAAGGAAGAGGGAAATTGGCTAACACGTTGGCCCTTTTCAGATAACCTACCTATTCCATTTTAGTAACTGGTTACTAAAGGGTTTTTCCTGTCATTTCAGACCGTCCTGTTTTAGTAACTGGCTGCTAGTGTAATTTATTTGCCTGTTCATACAAACCCGTTCATGTTCCATTGGTGAAGCATGCCTGAGCCATTGTTCCAGTGCTGGAATACAATTAAAACACTTTGAATTAGCAGTTGTCTACCACAGCAAGGCTTATAACTTGATCACAAGCAAAGTGAAATCTTTCTTTAAAAAAAAAGATTTTTTATTTTAATATTAAACAAAAAACATACACATTTGGGGGTTCCATTATACAACTTTGTTATATCTGTTATATTACCTCCACAATATCCAATTGTATATTGACCATTTTTAACACCATATAGTTTGTCTGTGTTCTGCCTTATTTATTTATTTGTTTGTTTGTTTGTTTGTTTGTTTGTTTGATTGATTGATTGATTTCTAGGCCGCTCTCCCCACATTTCGCAGGCTCAGAGCAGCTTACAAGACCTGGCGAACCAGGATTCACTTTACATTTTAAAATAGTTAAAACAGTATAAAACATACATAATTAAAACATAATAACAATTAAAGTGTTAACAATTATAGTTAAAAATAAGTTCTGTAATATCTCCAAATGTGATTATAAGTCTGTATAGTTCATTTACTGTAATCTTCCAGCCATTTATAAAATCTTGACCATGTAGTCCGAAATCTCCCTTTCTCTTGTCCTCTCAATAATAAAGGAAATTTATCCATCTCAGCAGTTTCAAGAGTTTTGCTTATCATTTCTTCTGTTGAAAGATATTTCATCTTTTCTCCAGTACTGAGCATACAATATTCTTGCAATGGTCAATCTATATATCTAATAGCCAAGGTCCCCTCTGTGTGTGGATATCTAAATCTGCACATCTGGAGCACCTAGGGGGCAAAGAGATTTTTCTGCACACTTGGGGCACTCCCCAGGTGTGCAGAAAAATCTGAAATGTAGAAAAAACTATAGAGGGAATACTTAAATCCCCCCCACAAGTAAAAGCATTCCCTGCGCATGCGCAGAGAACGCTCTAGAAACTGTGCCTCCCCACCATTGGGGGGGGGGGGCAGGAGAGAAGGCTTGGTGGCCCGGTGGCTGGAATCTGCGCAGGCTTTGCCATTGGTGTCAGGGGGTGGGGGAGAAGGCTTGACAGGCCTGGGCCTCGCCGTTGGTGGTGGGGAGAAGGCTTGGTGGGCCTAGGCCTTGCCATCACTGCCAGGGGCTGGGAGAGGTTTGGCGAGCCCAGACCTCGCTGTTGGTGCCGGGGGTGGGGGAGAAGGCTTGCCAGGCCTAGGCCTCGCTGTTGGTGCTGGGGATGAGGGAGAAGGCTTGGCAGGCCCGGGCCTCGCCGCTGGTGCCGGGGGGGGGGAAGAGAAGGCTTGGCAGGCGTGGGCCTCGCTGTCGGTGCTGGGGGGATGGGGGAGAAGGCTTGGTGGCCCAGCAGCTAGGAGCTGCATGGGCCTCACCGTTGGTGCTGGGGTGGGGTGAGGGAGAAGGCTTGGTGGGCCCAAGCCTCACCATTGGTGCCAGAGGAGAGAAGGCTTGGCGGGCCCCGGCCTCGGTGTCAGGGTGTTAGGGGAGAAGGTTTGGCTGGCCTGGGCCTCACTGTCAGTGCCGGGGGTGGGGTGGGGGAAAAGGCTTGGAGGGCCTGGGCCTTGCCGTCGGTGCCAGGGGGAGGCTTGGCGAGCCCAGTGGCACCATAGGGAGTGGGGGAGAAGGCTTGGCAGGCCTGGCGACTGGGAGCCATGTGGGCCTTGCTGTCAATGGCAGGGGGGAAAGGGAGAAGGCTCACCTGCAGCTGCTTCCTCCTCCTCCTCCATGTGGAGCTCCCCCTGCTGGTATCGTAGGTCCCCATTTCTTGTACATGTATAATACGATAAAAGCCTTTTTTTCACAATTTTCTGGTCTTATATTCAGTAGAAATAATTCAGGTGTAAAAGGTATGGTGCATTTTAGCATTCTTTGTAACATTTCATGAATCCAAGACTAATACTTTTTAACTCTATCACATGTCCACCACATATGGGAAAATGAACCAACAACCTTTTTACATTTCCAACAAACATTAGGCAACTCAGGATAGAATTTTGCTAGTTTATCTGGAGTCATATACCATCTATAAAACATTTTATAAATATTTTCCTTATATGAAGTTGTTTTAGTAATTTTTACATTTATTTTCCATACCTGTAACCATTGGTTTCTCTTCAGATCGTATAAATCTTCCGCCGTTTACAAAGTTACACCCTTCTAAGCACATTGACTTCAGTAGACTTAGAAGGGCATAAGTCCACTTAAGAGGGCACAGTTAATGTCCCCGCAGCAAGGCTAGCCAGCCCCCATCCATCACTAGGGAGAAAATGTCATGCTGCAAGTTCATGTCAGGCTCCGGCCACTTTAACAGAGCCTTTAGAACTTGTCTGCTTGTGGGTATTTTCCCCACTGCAGAGAAAAGCCTTTAAAAAAACTCAGAAGATGCTGCTAATAACCATGAAGTTTTCAAAAAAAAAAATCTCAAACCCTCAAATGTAAATACATTCTGAAGTCAAAACCTTAAAACTATGTTTTGGGGAATGTTTTGAATGGTCTAAGAGCTTGATTTCAGGTTAGCATAAGTAAATAAACAACAACAATAGAATCAAATGCCCAAAGCGCACAGTTCCCTTGTCGACAAATTTGTGTACTACAGAGGTGACTCCAGAGTACACAGAACAGAAAGATCAAGAATTGCTGGTGGAGGAATAAGATTACCACCATAACAGTGCCACCATTTCCATTGCACATGGATAACCCCATAAGAGTTGAGAGAGTCAGATTATCTGCCCAGCTTCATCCATATTAAGGGAACAACTATAAAGGATCCCTCAGAATCCTGGAGCCAGCAGGGAGAAAAACTGGTAGAATCTTCCTCCTCCTTAGGTTTGCCAGCTCTCCCCCCCCCCCCCGACCACCAGCACAGGACTGGGGGTGGGTAAGGTTGCCTGGGGATTTGGGGGTGGAGCCTAGGAAGGATAGGGACCTTAGTGGCATAGAATGCCATAGACTCCACCCTCCAAACATCCATTTTCTCCAGGGGAACTGATCTCTATAGTCTGGAGATGAGTTGTAATTCTGGGGGATCTCCACATCCCACCTGGAGGTTGGCATCCCTCCCTCTCCCCCCCCCCCCAATCACTAATAGAGGAAACAAGAGGCGGGACCCACAATACTTACGGGGGGGAGAGAAAGAGCTCCATGTGGAGGAGGAGGAGGAAGCAGCCACAGATAAGCCTTCTCCCCCCTCCAGGCAATGACGGCAAGGCCCGGGCCTTGGTGGCAGGGCCTGAGTGGCTCTCAGCCACCGGGCCCACCAATTCCCCCCCCCCCCCGTGGCACTGGCGATGTGACCTGGATGCCTCCCAACCACCGGCTAGCCGCAGAGTTCCCAGAGCGTTCTCTGTGCATGTGCAGGGAATGCACTTTTACATTTGGGGGGATTTAAATATCCCCCGTATTATTTTTTAAACTTTTAGTATTTTTCTGCACACCTGAGGAGTACCCCCAAGTGTGCAGGAAAATCTCTCTTCCCCCCAAGTGCCCCTGATGTGTGGATTTAGATATCTGCATGCACGGGGGCACTTGGCTATTAGATATATAGATTGAACTAAATCCAAATATATAGCTAACTAGGAGTTTGGCATCCAAACTCTGTTGGCCCAGTGATGCTTTGGTATGTGATGGAATTATGACAATAATGGGTTAGATTTTGTTTGGTGACCACAGCATCTTATGGAGGGGGAAGAGACAGGCCTAGCCAGACATGTTCTAAGTATTATACCCCTATTTTCCTATGCCCTTCTTTTTGTGATATTACAATATCTCTGTCTGTTCTTTCCTTATGTTTCAATGAGTTTGAAGACAGAGATCCATTCTTCTGCCAACCAAATAGTGTCAGTTGAACTAAAAAAACCCCATGATCTATATAACTTCTGATTGATTTTTCTGGTGAACTGGGAATGCTACAGCATTGTCAGGTTCAAGAAACCTGATAGGTATTTTCTGCTAGAGTTAAACAGTTGTTTTCAATCTGCATAATTACAGATAATTAGGGTCCTTTGGGAAATGTACACCCTGCACTGAAGCCCTGTTGGCTTTCCTACCCTCCTATATGTTGGTTCACAGAATATGCATCGCTTTAAGTCCACAAACAATGGCCAGCATTATAATTTGCATTCGCTACTTAATGCCCATTCTCCATTCACTTTGTAAGGCCCCAAAATGCATATTTTGAAATTACTCTAATGAATAAAGCAGAATACGATGGCAAATTACTACTAAATCTCACTAGGAGAGGATAAAGCCCATCTTTTTTTTTTTGTTTAGTTACTCCAATGGCTGGAGTAATTGGATGATAGCTGTAGGGCACCCATTTGGTCTATAATTAGGTTATTTCTTCCTCATCCCCTCTGTGTGTGTATAATTACAAATTAATTTGAAATCCCACTGTGAGAAAAAATCAACATAATATCACAGAGAGGGGGAAAAACAAGCGCAATAGGACGTTTTTAAAAATGTATTGTTAGTGCTCGTGTCAAAATATTCACTTGGGCCAAAAGTCATGTCCATGCTGGCTTCAATTCTCATTATTTTATTCTTCCATCCATTTTCCCCCCTCTGTCGATGGTCTTTATTCTTTATTCATTGAAATGCCAATAAGAACTGTAAAAGCCATTATAGTACGATGGGCAGAGTATTCAGCTGGAGAGTACTGTGTGTATGTAAAGTGCCATCAAGTCACAGCCGACTTACAGTGACCTCGTAGAGTTTTTGAGGCAAGAAATATTCAGAGGTGGTTTGGAGAAGAAGAAAAGAGGAGGAGATTGGATTTATACCCTGCCCTTCGCTACCCAAAAGAGTCTCTGAGTGGCTTACAATCTCCTTTCCCTTCCCCTTCCCACAACAGACACCCTGTGAGGCTGAGAGAGCTCTTTTGAGAACTGCTCGTGAGAGAACAGCTCTGAAAGAACTTATGACTGACCCAAGTTCACACCAGCAGCTGCATGTGGAGGAGTGGGGAATCAGACTCAGTTCTCCCAGATTATAGTCCATGCTCCTAACTACTACACCAAACTACCATCGCCTGGCTTTGCATAGCGACCCTAGACTTCTTTGGTGATCTCCCATCAAAATACTAACCAGGGCCAACCCTGCTTAGTTTCCAAGATCTGATGGCGTCAGGCTCGCCTGGGCAACGCATCCTTATCAAAATTCCCTCTCTGCTCTGAAGTTCTCTACATGACCTTGGACCACTCACCTCATCTATCTTGTAGGGGTGGTGGGAATTGAGGAGGAAAAGTACGTATGCTGCTCTGAGCTTCCTAGAGAAAGGGTGGGATGAAAATGTAACAGGTGGAAATGCAACGTTGGCTGCCCATCCTGTGCCCATCGAAGCTACCAAAGCTTCAGGGTGTTGCAAAGAGGCCTCGAGATCATGCCCCCTTTCCCTTTTAAACATCCACTATGGTGAATAGTTCTGGAGGACGTGAAAGCATGCACCCAGTGTTGGGTTTGTTTTTGGTTGGTCAGAAATGGAGATGAGCACCGCATCCCTAGAGTTGGATTTGACTGGCTTTTGAGCAAGGGAAACCTTTACCTTTACTAGTAAAAGGTACCACGTGCCTTTTGTTTTCAGGTATTGCTGTGGACTAACTACTTTTTTTGAATCTGAAGATATTTCACTGTTGATAGCTATTTAAAAGTTCAGTGAACATGGGCTCCATGTGCGTTCCAAAATATGTGATGAAAATTGAACCTTGGTACTAAAGGCATCCACTGTTAAACTGCTGGTTTGTATCCTATCAAGGTTAACATCCCTTCACCACCATCAGTATACAAGAAAAACTATCCTAGGCTGCGATCATATGCACAATTAGACCCGACATAGGCACGAATACTGGGTGGATTTAAAGGGTGCGATCAGACAACAGCATATGGGAAGCGCCCCGCAGCCATCGGCAACCCATTCTGCTCTGCCACAGAAGCGGAGTTAAAAGACACTGGGGGAAAACTGGTAGTAAATGGGTTGTGATGGGCCACGGACAGACTTTCCTGTGTCTGATTGCTCCAGCACGCTCTCATGGCGTTGGGATCAGGCCATCCCAACTCCGTGCCATTGTTTCCCCCCCCCCTTCGCAGTACGTGCATCATTACAAACTCTATGGGGAGCCCTCAGTGCGGAGGTGCAATTCATCGATCCCTCATTTAAGCACACGGGGGGGGGGGGGAACGAGACAAAACCCCTTGACTCATTCGCAGTTGTGTCTGATCACACACTGACGGACTGCGCCCACAGCTGCAAAGGGATGTGTGATCATGCAACTGTGGGTCAAATTCCTCCAGAGGAAATAGCCTCGCTCCACCCACCCACCCCCAGTTTTTTCTGGCGCATGTGAGTGCAACCCTAAGCAAAACTAGCCTACAGAAATCCTCTCACCTTCCTCCAAAAGAGGCAGAATTAACATCTTTGACAGATCATCATTGACAGATGCTTATCCAGCTTCTTTTTTTAATTCTCCACTCTCTTATATTAGGTTAAGGTTGTTGCATTTTGTTTAAACACAATGGAACTAAAGCTACCGGTTCGGCGGACAACCATTTAATGTCGGCTGAAACCAAACTCTAATGTCCCATGTGGTCTAAAATGAGTTATTTATGTACAAGACAGTTTAGCTAGGAAAGGCCATTAATGAAAACAGGGTGCGGTATGAAACACAATGTTTAGACTTCCAAAAGGAAGTGAAAGCTAAAGGAGTCTTAACACTTACAGATGTGCAGAATCTCAATCTGTGTTCACATGATGTCAGTGCATGCTTGCCAGAATGACTATTAACAAAAGTTTCAAGATGTCGCCAGAGAATTTCTCTTGAGCAAGTGCTGAGACAGCATTATTACTGGGTCATATTTTAAACCAAGCACTTCCCTTTCGTGTCTGCAAAAAAAAAAAATCATTTGAAAGGTATATCACAGCATGATTGCTTGGGAAGTTGTACGTCAGTTCTACTTGACACAATCTGCAAGTTATTTTTCTTGGCCTTTGCAAAGTTGCTTGTAAATAGCCACAAACATATGTCCACATTGGCAGCTGACCACCGCTTTGCTGCTGTAGTTACCACCAATAGAGCACAATACTTCAGCAAGACAAGAGCAGTGCAATCCTGGAGCAGTTACTCCAGAGTAGGCCCATTGGTGTGACTGCATTGCATTGCTCTGGAAGAGCCAGAGACATCACCTATGCCAACAAATAGGTTTCGTTTATTATTTTTTTCTGAATAAAACAGGACAAAGTAGGACTATCAGCCTCCAGGTGGGGCCTGGAGATCTCCCAGGCCTATTTCCCATGAGGTGCTGCTCCAGTGTCATTCTTCCCTTTGTCCCAACTGCATGCTTGAATTTCCCACTATTTGCCCTGTGCTGCATTTTGACCTGCGGCTTCGCCTGAATTCCCCCACAGCTTCAGTGATCCTGTTTTTTGAGGATCACTGAAGCCACGGGGGAATTCGGGTGAAGCTGCGGGTCAAAATGCAGCGCAGGGCAAATAGTAAGAAATTCAAGCATGCAATCAGGGCAAAGGGAAGAATGACGCTGGAGCAGCGCCTTTTGGGAAATCGGTCCCAAGATTTCAACTGCTCTCCAGACTACAGGGGTTAGTTCCCTTGGAGACTATGGCGGCTTTGGAAAGTGAACTACATGGCATCACATCTCTGGAGAATTCCCTCCCCAAACTCTGCCCTTTCCAGGCTCTGCTTGGAATTTTCCAACATGGAGTTGGCAACTCTAGGAAAAAGCCCATCAGAATCCTTTCTCTAATCTATGGCCAACTCCAGCCTACTGACAGGGCCAGAAAAACTGTGAAGATCTGGGCTGGGTTCTCTGCTAGATCTGGCAGAGTGATGGTGCCGTCCTAAGCTCGGTTACACCCTTCTAAAGCTATTAACTTTAATAATAAGGTGTAACTCTGCTTAAGTTAGCACTGTGAAACATCTATAAGCCATGGAAAAGAAATCTGTAGAACAGACTCATAAACATCACAGATCTTGCCTCTTCTGACAGCGACAATTATAACTGGAAGAACAAATGGACACTAAGTCCTGTGTCCTCTTGTGATTCCTGAAAGGAACAACTAACACTGAAGTTGGCCATATATGATGTGGTTGTTTTCCTTGCCAATATGAGAAGTTCTGGCCACTATTATGCTGCAGCTACAGATGGCCATTGTTCTGTTGACCCAACTATTATCACACACTCTCAGAAACTCATGAGTGTCCTATGCCATTCCTCTCACATTACTTAGAATTTACAAGTCAATTTGTCCCTGAAGCAAATAGAAATCTTTCATTCTTTTTTACCTCCGACAATCTGGATTCTATGGCAATCTGAAACTACCTCCAGATGTCATTAAAACAGATTCTGTCATTTTTCAGTGCAAAAGACAGAAGAAGTCTGTTGGTCAGAAGCCAACTCACAGCTGATTGGGGGGGGGAATCATCTGGGAATCCAGTTCTTCCCCCCACACCCCTCAGCAAAATGGCTCCACAGTGGAAATTGCAAAAGGGAGAGGAGAAAGAGCTCTTTTCTCCCCTCCCTGTCCAATCGGGGGGGGGGGGGGGGGGACAGAAGCAGTGCTTCTTAGCTCACTGTTGTGAAAGGGAAAAGAGAAAGAGCTTTTTTTTCCCTGCAGCCCAAGCTGTGGGGAAAAGAGACAGGAATCAGCTGGGCTTCTGATCACCCCCTCCTTCAATACAGACCAAAATTTTCCCAACAGTAGATCAGAAAACAAATTCCAGAGGATCCCGCATCAGCTGGGAGCTGGCTTCCAATGACTGCAAGTGTCCTGTTCCAGTGAGTACACACAAGCCATTTGTGAACAGTCCCTGAATTGGCACTAGTTCAGAGCCAACATGCTCCTAAATATCCGATGCTGTGGCCCATCATCATGAAAGCTATTGTGAGCTTTGCAGACCTATCTGTCTGATCACAGATGGTGGCAGAATGATAGACAAGGTAATCCAGTCCAGCAGGCAGGGCTGGTTAAGGTACCTTGTCACTCCAAGCAAGGCACACCCATCTCCTCCTGTGCCCATGTTTCTGCCAGCTGGATCCAAGCAAAGTCTCCATTGGTATTTCTGCAGGGGCTTTACTTAGATCCTGCCTGCTGCGACATGGAATGCAAAGGCAATGCCGTTCATCTTCCATGCTGCTGATGGGTGGTGGTCAGCGCTATCCCAATGGTGCCATCAGCACCATTCTAATTGTGCCACCCCAACTATTCACTTAGTTGACCTAGCCAGGAAACTGCTCCTGCCAACAGGGCTTTTCATATGTAAATAATTATCCTTGTTTCCTGTTCCAGTACAGATGCCATACAATTTCAGGCATGAGCTGACCATCATTTCTCCCTCAGAAAGTTCAGAGTGACTTCCCTAGAGCCACCCAGTAAGGACAGAGCTGAAGTTGGAGTTGAAGCCCTTTATTTCAGGTATCACTCAACCCACTCTCCGCAGGACCACACGGGTCCCCCTGACTAATGCAAACCTCCATGTGACTCATTCACCAAGAATGCTCAAAACCTCAGTCATCTGCTCGTCTATAAGAAGATATGTGTTCCAAAACTCCCAAGGCACAGCTCTCCCTGCCTATATGCACTGAACCCAAAAAAACCACAGCACATCTGGCTGGGCTAATTTTAGGGCTTCCAGATGGAGCAAGTGCCCACTCGAGGTTCATAGTCCCATTGCCCGAACCTGCAGTTAAATGCAAATTTTGTAACCAGTTTTGCTGTATATTTTTATGACAGATAAGGGACGTTAAAACTGATTGCATGACACACACATACCCCCAAGGATAAATGGGGGAGATCGAATTCCAGGCTCATGGCGTGTTTTCGCTCTAATGCAAGCATTCCTACCACTTTTTAGGGACAT
Organism: Lepidodactylus listeri; assembly: GCA_029233225.1. NCBI lineage: Eukaryota > Metazoa > Chordata > Lepidosauria > Squamata > Gekkonidae > Lepidodactylus > Lepidodactylus listeri. The sequence continues at coordinate 20,684,857 of JARCFY010000012.1, forward strand.
AAATGATTAAATGTTTAGACAATAAAATGATAAAGATATGTTTGCAGTTGATATATTCCGGAAAATGTTTAAAGAAAAAGAAACGAGAGGAGTGATCCCCCTCCTTGTATCTGAGGCTGTTTCTAACTACCGTTTCTAGAATAACGTTTTTAATAGTTTAAACTGTTTCTTTTTAAAAACAAAACGTACATCTTGAATCACATTGCTGCTATCTATTGCTTATGTTACCCCTTTGAGGTATGATGGGATGTAGCAAGCATTTTGTGTATGGAACTAGCTGGGCGGGTGGGGTGGAGCTGGGAGGAACTGCAGAAGGAGGTAACAATTTGGAAATCCCACATCACACCTCAAAACCTTCCCCTCCAGGATTTAATAAATTCTCGGGGGAGGGAACAGGCTGTCTTTCTTCCCTGCTGTGCCCTCTATGCCATATTCCTGGAGTGTATTCAGTCCACCAGACCTTGAGGTGGGGGAGCTTTTCCTTTTGACTAATTTGCCAAGTCATATTTTCTCTCCACGCCTGGAGAGCCCTCCAAACGTACAGAATCCCTCGCATCTGTTAGTGCTTTTCATTATCTCTGTGGGGGGACAATCACTTTACTAATAGATACAATGAAAGGCTGGAGGCCCATGAGGAAACATCGCTGGGAAGCAGAAACGAACAATTTGGAAGTCCCCACTTCCCAAAATCTCCCCCTCCAGGGCAAATTACAAGAGGAGGAGAAGGAGATGCAAGGTATAAAGCTGTTGTTGTCATTTTACAGAGGGGAATTCAAGGATGGCAACTTGCCCTGGGCCATAATGCAGCCTCTTACAAAGTGGAAATCGTTGTCACATACAGACTGCGTGTTTCCTGATGACGAGTGTCTTTAAGTGCAGCAAAACACAAGGCAGGTGCCACAGAAAGTGATGAATGGCTGCACCTTCCCAGTATATAGGTTCCTGGGATTAGGGTTGCCAACTCTGTGTTGTGAAATACCTGGCGTTTTTGGGGTTGGAGCCTGAGTAGGGTGAGGATTGGGGAAGGGAGGGACTTCAGTGGGGTTGGATGCCATAGAGTCCAACTTCCAAAGCCCACCATTTTCTCCAGATGAACTGATCTCTGTCGCCTGGAGATCAGTTGTAATAATGGGAGATCAGTCTTCCTGTATTTAAATACTTCCCTTGTGGGATTACAACTGTGATGAACTAACTTCCAAAACCAGGATGCTTAGTACATCAAAAGCAGAGAGCTGGGAGCTTAGGGGTTAATGCCTCACTGTAAAGCCCTTTGATTGACAGGCTGCTGCCTGCTTGCACCCCCTTCTCTTTGATTGGTCCGCACCAGCTGAGGTGAGGTTTAAAAAATCTTTTGTCTGGTCAGAGTGAGTTGTTCGTTTGGACTTTGGCAGTAGTCAGTCAGGAGAAGTGTGTGTGTTGGTCTGAGGGAAACAGACAGGTCACTTGGGAAGTGAAGGGACACAACTCCTTGCCCTTACTGTGTACCAACACATTTGAGGAAAAGTTCCGAAATCAGAACTTAAAGTCTAAGTGTCAGCTGCAGCTGAATTCCATTGATTCACAGTCTCCAGAACTGGGGTTTAGGTTTGGCAGAAGAGACTGCACAGGAGGTTGAAAACTGCCAGTCTAGCCAAACAGAAAAGGATTATTGCACTTAGAAAGAGGAGAACAAGTGAACTTGTCAGTTTCTCTCAGACTGACACACACACTCCTCCTGACTGGCTACTGCCAAGCCAAAGTCCAAATGACAGCTTACTCCTCTGACAAGACTAAGATTTTTGAAAGCTCATCTCAGCTGGTGCTGACCAATCAGAGAGAAGGTGGCAGCCTGTCAGTCAAACTGCTTTACAGTGAGATATTACCCCTTAACCTCCCAGCTACCTGAATTTGATGCACTAAGCACCTTGGTTTCGGAGGTCAGTTCATCACAGTTATCACCAGTACCTTGAATTGAGTCTGGAAACAAATTGTAGTAGATAGTATAGATAAGGCAGTGCTGGAGTGATACGGTCCTTATGACCCACACTAGTCAACATCTAGGCTTCACTATTCTGTGCCAAATGAAGTTTCCAAAGACTTTTCAAGGGCAGCCCCAGAGAGTGCACATTGCAGTAATCTAGTCTAGATGTAACTGGGGCATGCACCACAGTGGCCACATCTTTTCTGCACAGGAAAGGCTACAGCTGGCTAACCAGTCAAAGCTAGTAAATGGCACTCCTGGCTACCACTGCCACCTGTTTATCCAACATTATGACTGGGTCCGGGTCCAAGAGCACCCACAGACTATGGGCCTGTTCCCTCAAGGGGTGTGCAACAGCATCCAGAACAGGTCAGGTTAAATCCCAGGGTCAGATTTTCCACTTACCAGTAGCACTTCCATCTTGTTGGGATTAAGCTTCAATTTATTCGCTCACATCCACTCCAAAAATGCCTCCAGGCACCAGTTCAGGCTTTCTACAGCGTCTACTTTTCTCCTGACATTGGTGCACAATGGCAGGTGGGGTTGGGGGTATGGACACCAGCCGTCAGCAACAGCACACCATTATTTGTGGGGAACCTCTCAAGTCAGGAAAAAGAGATTGTGTTTCTAGACACTCTCAATGACTGTGCTATGGAGCAGATGGTTACAGAACCGACCAGGGGAGAGGCGATCCTGGATTTGGTCCTAAGTAACGCCCAAGACCTGGTGAGAGATGTTAAAGTGATTGCACCACTTGGGAATAGTGACCATAATATTATTGAGTTCAACATTTGTATAAATAGGGAGTTGCCCGTAAAGACTGACACAACCACTTTTAACTTTTAAAGGGGTAATTTCTCTGATATGAGGGGATATGTGAGGAGAAAACTGAAAGGAAAAGTAGAAAGAGTCAAAACCATTGGGGAAGCTTGGAGACTATTTAAAATTACAATCCTAGAGGCTCAGAGAAAATATATACCGCGGGTTAGGAAAGACACAAATAGGTATAGAAAAAAGCCTGCATGGTTAACAAACTAAGTAATGGAAGCTGTAAAAGGCAAGAAGGATTCCTTTGAGCGGTGGAAAGCTAGTCTCAGTGAGGCTGATAAAAGGGAACACAGGCTGTGGCTAATAAAATGCAAGTCTGTGATCAGGCAGGCAAAAAAGGAATATGAGGAGCATATCGCAAAAAACATAAAGACCAACAATAAAACTTTCTTCAAATACATTAGAAGTAGGAAACCAGCCAGGGAAGCAGTGGGGCCCTTGGATGACCATGGGGTAAAAGGTGTAGTGAAGGATGATAGGAAAATGGCTGAGAAGCTGAATGCATTTTTTGCCTCTGTCTTCACTGTGGAAGATGAGAAGTGTCTGCCCACTCCAGAACCACTGATTTCAGGATGGGGGTTGAAAGACCTGAGTCAGATTGAGGTGACAAGAGAGGAGGTCCTACATCTGATAGACAACTTAAAAACAAATAAATCACTGGGCCCAGATGGCATACATCCAAGAGTTCTGAAAGAACCCAAATGTGAACTTGTGGATCTCCTGAGAAAAATATGTAATCTTTCCTTAAAATCTGCCTCCATTCCTGAGGACTGGAAGGTAGCGAATGTCACTCCTATCTTTAAAAAGGATTCCAGAGGAGATCTGAGAAATTACAGGCCAGTCAGTCTAACTGGCTAATTAAGAGGAAACAGAGAGTGATTATTAATGGGCAATTTTCTCAGTGGAGGGAGGTAAGCAGTGAATTACCGCAGGGATCAGTACTCGGCCCGATGCTTTTTAACTTGTTTATTAATGATTTGGAGTTGGAAGTAAGCAGTGAAGTGGCTAAATTTGCAGATGACACGAAGTTGTTCAGGGTGGTGAGAAACAGGGAGGATTGTTAGGCACTCCAAAGGGATCTGTCGAGGATGGGTGAGTGGGCATCAACGTGGCAAATGGGGTTTAATGTGGCCAAGTGCAAAGTGATGCACATTGGAGGCAAAAATCCTAACTATAAATACACATTGATGGGGTCCGAACTGGCGGAGACTGACCAAGAGAGAGATCTTGGAGTTGTAGTAGATAACTCAATGAAAATGTTGAGACAATGTGCAACTGCAATGAAAAAGGCCAGTGCTATGCTGGGGGTTATTAGGAAGGGAATAGATAACAAATCAGACAGTATCATAATGCCCCTGTATAAATTGATGCAGCCTCATTTGGAGTACTGTGTACAGTTCTGGTCGCCACACCTCAAGAAAGATATTATAGCATTGGAAAATGTGCAGTAAAGGGCAACTAAAATGATAAAAGGGTTGGAACACTTTTCCTGTGAAGAAAGGCTGAAGCACTTGGGGCTCTTTAGCTTGGAGAAACGATGGCTGAGGGGTGATATGATCGAGGTTTATAAGATGATGCATGGGATAGAGTAGGTAGAAAAAGAAGTACTTTTCTCCCTTTCTCACAATACAAGAACTCGTGGGCACTCCATGAAATTGCTGAGCAGTCAGGTTAGAACAGATAAAAGGAAGTACTTCTTCACCCAAAGAGTGATTAACACGTGGAATTCACTGCCACAGGAGGTGGTGGCGGCTACAAGCATGGACGGCTTCAAGAGGGAATTAGATAAACATATGGAGCAGAGGAAGAGGTGAGGTTTTGGTGCAGTGTACTGGAAATGACATCATCGGAAGGGGAAGTGACATCACTTGCCATTTGACCTGGAAGTGATACCACAGGAAGTGACATCACAAAAGTCTCCTGGCTCCACCCTCAAAGTCCTCAGATATTTCCGAAGTTGGACTGGACAACCCTAAGCAGAAGTCCATCAGTGGCTATTAGCCATAAAGTATAGATAGGAACTCTCAGTCTGGGGCAAGTGATGCTCTGTATTCTTGATGTTTGGAGGGGGGGAAACAGTGGGAGGGCTTCCTGCCCCCACTGCTGGACCTTCTGAGGGCACCTGGTGTTTTTGGCCACTGTGTGACAGAGTGTTGGACTGGATGGGCCATTGGCCTGATCCAACACTGGCTTTTCTTATGTTCTTATGTGATTCCTAGAAAGGTGCAATGTCACTTCTAGATTTTCCTACCTGCCCTATCCTACCACAGCACTGCCCCAATCAGGTCCAGACTTGCTGGGCTCAGCTTCCTCCTAAATTCTAGATACACCTGCATAGGTCAGCTGCTTGAAGAGGCTTATTGCACTATCCAAACCTGCTTGGAGCAGCAAAATGCCTTGAATCGACCCTATTCCTAATTTTCTAAAGAGCTTTCTCACAAAACAGGGGTAATTACAATAAGATTTTATGACCAAACAGCAGCCATTCTCACCTGCCTGCACCAGGGAGAAATCATAAGAAAACAGAGACAATGTTCGGTAAGAAAAGCAGCAAATAAAATATGCTAAGTGAGCTTCAACATGCTAGGCCTTACCTGAGTATTGATTGAACCGAACACAGATTATCTTCCCGTTCTTAATTGGAAAGCTTCAAATGGAAGCTGGACTTAAATTTCCTGCAAAAGGCTTGTGGCTGAAAAGAAATACATGGCAGTGGTTGCTGCAAGATTAGCAAGAGTTTGACATCGGCGATGGGGCTTAAAATTAATTAAACTGTCTGCACGCCTGCTGAAGGGGGGAGGACATTCTGAAGCCCTGGAGCATCAAAATAAATAAAAGTGCCTGAAATGTTTATCACTTTCCCTTTTAATACTGGGCCCTGGTGTTAAACTGAAATGAAAAGGGCTGGGCCAGTACGTTTCCCCCAGGTTCTTAAGAGAATTCCGGTATGGTGAAAAACTTGCCAGAGGAGTCTGTTGGTTCCCTAATGGAGCCATTTTTCATGTATGAATATTCCATGGTGGATAAGACCAGGGCTATTTTTGGGCAGGAATGCACAGGAATGGAGTTCCGGCTGGCTTCCGAGTTGGCCATGCCTACAGCCTCCCCCCCACCTTTGGGTTCTCCAGGCACCTCGCAAGCCCCAGGCACCTGGGGAAGCCAAGCTGATCCAGGGAGGGAAGGCAGTTTAAACTGCCTCCCCTCTTCAGGTTCCCTCTTCGGGGCACCTGGGGAAGCCGATCCAGAAACTGCCTTCCTTCCCTTGAGTTCCCCATGCACCCTGCAAGCCGAGGGGCACCTGGGGAAGCCAGGCCTGGGAGAGAGCTGTGCTGTCAGGGCATGTAGCCTAATATTTATTTTATTTATTTATTTTTCAAATTTATATCCCGCTCTCCCCGCGAACGGGCTCAGGGCGGCTTACATGGGCACACGGCCAATTCAATACATTAAAACAGATAAAATCAACTTAAAACAATTCCAATATGCTAATGAGTTTCTGCTGTTGGGTGTGGCCTATTATGCTAATGAGTTCCTGCTGGGCTCTTTCTACAAAAAAAGCCCTGGATAGACAGAGAAACGAAGAGTCAGGGGCTTGAGGACTTATATTGCCTAGCCCCCCCCCCCCCAATACCTCTTGCTAGGTCTGAAACTGCTTGTGTAGCTCAATATTATGCATGTTCACTTGCAAGGAAATCTTACTGACGTCTTACTTCCAAGCAGGGGTCATTTCGAGCAGGAGCTCAGGGGAGCTCAGCTCCGGGAGTCCCAGCCCCCCCCCCCCCCCGGCCGGGGGAATGCCTGCTTGTGCCATGGCTGCAGCAAAATGACCCCGTCCCCTGGAAAGGTCCTAATTCCTCCCACCAGACTTCTGAAGGCTTCAGCCACCACTGAAGATATCCTCCCAGAATAGTGGTATTTCTGAGGCTTGGATTAGTAGCTGTCCCCTCTCTGCCAGCTCTTGCTTGTTTGCTTGCTTGCTTGCTTTCTTTCTCTCTCTCTCTCTCTTCTTTCTTTCTTGCCTTCTGATATACTTCCGTTGATGTCAGGTGGTGTAGCATATGCAAATGAGTTATGCTAATGAGTTATGCTAATGAGCTCCTGCACCTCTTTTTCTACGAAATGACCCCTGCTTCCAAGTAAGTGTGCATAGGATAACACTTGTCATGTTTTTGTAGTTATTGCTTAGTTATCAGGACCAGTGAAAATATCCATAGATTCTTTCAAGGTTACCAAGCCACAGCCGGCAAGGCCCAGGAGAAACTGGAGGATGAGGCCTGGTAGACCAATGTCATGCTGGTGCATTTCACAAAAACCAAAATTCTATTGTTTTATTGTAGGGTGTTTGCAGAATGCTAGAGCACCTGGTGTCAACTTCAAGCTAAAAACAGAAGTGACACAGGTGCCCTGGCACAAGCATAGCACAGCAGGCCTCCTCCCAGTCCCTCCCACTGGTGCTCGAGCCACCAGCAAGCATCAGAGGGAATTGCTGGGAGGCCTCCTGCTGTAGTCAGAGGCATTCCTATCACAAATGGCTTGATAGGTACACTAGTTATCATTGATTTTAGGTCAGTTGGAATGTTCTTTCCTCATTGCTACAGTGGTCAGATTTGCTTCTACGTTTTTGAACCCCACAGAGCTAAGAATATTTGAATCCCCTTGTTAAGCAGGTGTCTGGGTTCATATGATAAGATGCATACAATCACCACTGCCTTCTAGGGAAGTATGGTACTGCTGTGGATGTTTCCTGTATAGGGCTGCCAAGTCAGCCCGGGGGGCGGGGGATCCCCCGCTACAGGGGTTCCCGATCCGCTGGCCAGCATTCGGCCGGCAGGGGAAACCCCACTTCCGAAGTCGTCCAGCCTGGACGACTTCCTCCGCGCCGGGTGACATCACCGGAAGTGGCACCATACCATCAGGGGCGTTGCCAGGGCGACGCTCTGGCAATCACCCCAAAACTCTATGATACCATAGAGTTTTGGGGCGATTGCCAGAGCATTGCCCTGGCAACACCCCGACGTGCTGACTTCACTTCCGGCCGGGGAAGCTCCCGGCCAGCAGAGGACTCCCCGCTGCCGGTAAGGTGAAGAGACTTGGCAACCCTATTCCTGTACAATCCATCAGATACAAGATTTTCAGGGACAACTACACCACTGCCAGGCACAGACTGGACTTTTAATTGATTAAGGCAATTGTTGGACAACCATTATCATGAAATACCACCCAGGGGGTGGTCAAGGAACTTCTTTGAAAGAGAACCACCATCACGTCTTCCTCACAAGGAGGATGGTCCAAGCATAGGCTCAGCAACTGCTGCCACACCCACACCTGGGCTGTCTTGTTTAGAAGAAAGATGAGCTGGTTGGTAGAGATTGCATTCTTCACATGAAGATGGCTGCTGCAGCCACACCTAGGTCACCCTTTTCATAAAGAAGAAAGTCATCATGAGGAGGCAGCCCAGGTGAAACTGCCACCACTGTGTTCATTCTTAGGGGATGGCAGTGCCTTCACAAGTTGAGGGTGTAGGGATAACTGTTGCTTCAGAGTCAGAATGGCCTAGCAGATAAAAGGGCCAGACCAGAAGTGATGTCATGTGGACAGGAAGTGGCACCAGCCATTTCCCAGGTTTTAGTTCCTTTCACAATCCATCTCTGCAGACTGTATTAATCAGGTAATACACCCAAATTATGGTTCCTAACCATCAGAGACTATTTGGGAATTGGGAATCATACCGTCTGCTACCTATCATTTAACTAAAAGTGTGAATTTACCTTAAACAAGAGCAGAGCAATCCTGTGGAAGACCTCTGGAAAATTCAAAAGCAGAAGTGGAATTATCAATCTTTTTCTGAAGAAAAATATGAAATGTGCAAACAAGAGGCTAAATACTCCAGAGAGCAGTCCAGTGTGGAAATCTGTAATGCCAAACCCAATTCCAGGTTATTTTTGCTGTAGTCATTCATAATTCACAAATTAGGAACCTTAGATAAAAGAAAAGTACTCATTTGGGACATGATCAAAATCCCGTTTGGGGCATGAGAGTGGTGAGAAACCGGTAATGAAAGATATAGTTCAAGGAATTTTACAAACGGATTCTATGTATTGAAGAGGAAGGTATTCTAGTCCTCAATTTTTGTAGGAAAAGGACAAGTAACAAGTTCAAAGTTAAAACAGTTTAATTATCAGCATCACATAAACATAATTTAGACCCTTTTTTGCATTTATGTAATGAAACTGTATGGTTTTCTCACCAGAATGTGGAATTTGAATAGCCAAACCATGGGCATGATATGTGGCCAAATGATATCTGAGCAGTTGTCCCTCAGAACTGTATGTGAAAACCAGCAATCCCTTAATATTCAATCGCTGTTGTCAGGTGTCAAGTGAAACCATCAGACCAGGGCCCTATTTATAGACAAGGAGATTTGAGGGAGATTTTTTTTAAAAAAAAAATGGGAGGCAGGCTGGAGGAGAGACTCCCCATCCAATGTCAATTTAAAGAGACAGGTGGCTTCAGGATGGTGGAAATAATGTGGCACTATTCCCCAAGGTATAAATTAAAATTCCAAATCTACATTTAATAATGGTGAAGTAATAGACACAGCACCGTTGATGCGCCATTGCCAAGTTCCACTGTAATCAAAATGAACAAGCACCTCGAGGGAATGTCTCAGCCTTGCTAATTATCCATTAAAATTCCAAGCTTTTTATATATATATATTCACGCCTAGGCAGTGAGTCATTCTCACGTGAGGCAAGAGAACAAAGTTCAATTTCTATTGTTTTAGAAGCTTTGAATTGTTGGGGGGGGGGGGGCTTGCTGAGGAAGAACGTCAAGTGCACATTCCCATCATCACAGTCCATTTCCAAGTTCTGCGTGCCAACAAATAGGAAGCCTGTGCAGATATTCATTTCTGGAGCTACAAAGGGGCGGGGAAAACTGACATAGGAATTGCCTGTCTGCAGTTCTGACTCTATGGGCTTTTCCATCAAGTGCATTATGTCCTTTGCCCTCTTCATGAGCCCCTGGGATTTTGTCTTAAGGCCATTTCATGCATTAATTTTCATTGAGATGAACCAAATCCAATAAACTGCAAGTTGCTCTGCTCTGGACCAAGTGCCTCATTTGGACTTTTTATTCCTTTGTGGCCTCCTTGCTCCCTCAGAGCATCTTTTGCTGTTGTAGGGTGATTTGTGGACAAGGAGTAATGTCACATATCTTCACTTTAAGAGCAGGCGGCCCTTAAAGCTTTTGCGTCATATTGCATTAGGCCATGAGTGTCTGGGATGAATTTCTAACCCCATTTGCAGTTTTGTGGGCAGAAGGCATAAAAAAGCGTTTCTTCAACCTTTTCCTCTTTGGGCAATGTTGACTGCACATTAGTTTCTCCTAAATTTACTTTTTTCAGTTTTTCTTTCTGTAGATAACACACACATAAATACACACACACATATACTAACACCTGGGGAACAAAAGAGGGCCAGAAATGTACTGATTTTGTATTTGGATTAAAAAAAATACCTCTTGGGTTTTATTTCCCAGAAAACACTGTTCCAGGAAAACATTTTAAGTGCCTCTCGTTACCTGGACAACATCTACCGCATCACAGAGAGATATGATCTGGAGGTCCTAAAAATTCCCCAGTCACAAACAAATTGTACAATTCTTGATGTTATTATTAATGCAATTATTTTCTACCTTCCATAGAAGAATGTCTTCAGGCTCAAGTTGTTTGGGTATTGTGAGTCACAGTGAAATCCCAAGAACATTTCTGGAGTGAATCCTGTTGAGCAGACCAGAGTTGGACTCTGGTTAGTCCTACTTAAGGTTACTGTCACAATGGCTTCCACCACCACAAGCAATTTGTGTGGGCCCTTTTCTACCCAGAGATATGAATATACCACAAAATACAATCTGTGAAAGTTTTTTCAGAGTACAACAGCAGGGTTGAATCTTTTTATAGGTCCTAGGACCTAGATATCTCTGACCTGGATGGCCCAGGCTAGCCTGATCTTCTCATCAGATCTCAGAAGTTAAGCAGGATCAACCCTGGCTAATATTTGGATGGGAGATCTCCAAGGAATAGCAGGGTCTTGATGTAGAAGAGGGCAATGGCAAACCACCTCTGAACATCTCCTGCCTTGAAAACCTTAAGGGGTCACCATAAGTCAGCTGTGACTTGTCAGCAAAAAAAAAAATGGACCTAGACTATATAAAATTACAAGTAAGGGACCGGAAAGCACTTTCATGGGCCATCTCATTTCTCCTCCCCCATTATTTCTTCTTTCCTCGCCCAGAAAGCACCATAGCCTTTCCCTTTTCCCGGCTTCCTTTTCTCCTTCTTGCCCACTAGACAGCCTACCTTTATTTTCCCCCATCTTCAGTTTTCCTTCTGTCCCTCCCCTCAGAAGCCTCTCTGGCCAAGTTGCACAGTCCTGCCTTCGCCTGGCCCAGTTTCACAATATGGAACCTACAAGAACTTGTGGGGGATACCCCTCCCTCCCTACACGATTTCTTCTTTCCCTCCCCTTGGCAACTTCCATACCCTCACCTTTCCCTGCTTCCTTCTCTCCTTTCCACCCACCAACCAACCTGTCTTTTATTTGCCCCATCTTTAGCTGTATTTATTTACTTACTTCATTTATATCTTGCTTTTTTCCACAATGAAGTCCGAAAGCAAGTTACGTCATTCTCTTCTCTTCTGTTTTATCCTCACAACAACTGGCTTCTGGGGGTTGGCTGTTGTTGAACAGTAACAAGCAGCCAAGCCTAGGTGAGTCACGCAAGTTACTGGGTGGATGCGGCCCCAATAAGCCTGGCCCCAATGAGTACTCCCTCAAAGGCCAAAACACCCTCAAAACTTACAGGCCTTCCTTTTATCATGGTGTTTTGTTTGTTTATTTTGGGTTTTTTTTTTCATTTTCAGATTTTTCTGCAAACTTTGGACTTTTTTTAGGTTTTTAGAAAGATCTGCCTTGTTTACCCATGCCCCCAATCTCCAGACTTAAGTATCCACACATCGGGCCATGCTGAGATTCAGTATACTGGTAGGTCAGCATCAGCACCCTGAATTCACAGCAGTTAGGACTTATATAAACTGTACGTATTTAGACATACTATGAAATTAATTAAGGTTGCTCTCCTGCTTACCCAGAAGCAAGCACTACTGAATCCAGTAGAATTTACCTCAAAGCACACATATTTATGATTAAATTATAAAAGACATGTAAAATGTGTTCTTGTGTTGTTGTTGTTGTTGTTCCGTTGTTATTTCATCCACTGAGACCAATAATATAATTTATGTGTATCTATCTGTTTCAAATTCTTTTAGTCTCCTCACGGAGTGTAAACTAAATTCTTGGGGGATGCTGCAGACTTCTCTATTGACTCTGAATTACCTTGACTCTGTGGATTATCCGCAAGCAGCTGTAGAGAACACAAAAGTTTCCCCTAAAACACTGGGCAGATGGGAGGGTGGTGGTGGAGAGATTCTAATGCAGCCTGGGGCAGTATTTTTTTTTTTTTAAGAAACTCAATTCTCAAGTGAGTTTCAAGAGCCAGCCGGTCTGGAAGGTTGGATTTGTTTGCAGGAAAAGTAAACACTGCCAAAATCAACAAGTTCCTTCCGTAGGGAGCTGTTGAGCAAATTGGTCTGCAGATTAAGACAGTTCATTGGAGTCATGCTAGATCTGATGTGAACCCCTCAGGCTCCCAGTTTTTACCCCAGAAAGTGAGAGAGGGAGAATATGATGGCAGTAAATCTAGAAGAGAAATTAGGCTTTATGGACTTGAGAGATGAAGTAAATTGAAACTGACCTCCCCCAATAAATATCCTCAGCTAAAGCAATTTTAAACAACAGCAAAAAAAAAACAAAAAAAGTGAATGACTGCCAGTAATTTTTTTTTTTCCTGGTGGTTTCCTCTGCTCTGGGTCAAATTGTTCTGGCTAGACTGGTACCGGTGAATGATTTAATGGCAATTAGAGCTGTGTGAAGTGATGTCATGTACTGTCACCAGCCACAGAAATGGCAGCGGGTATGAAGTTAAGTGCCATTAAAAGTCATTCTGAAAATCCAGAGCCAAATTTATATCAGACCAAGAGAGTTGTACAGCATTAAATAGGAGAGTTTAGTCATTTGGGATATGACTCGAGGGAAGAGACCATGTGGAGGAGGATGGAAATTAGGGGTACTGGTCATCTTTTCTCACCAGTGCATCATTTTTCATTTTCAGGTGTCACATTTTCCAGAAATCTAGAGCAGCTGTTCTTGACCCTTTAACTGGAAACTTCTGGGACACTTCTATGTTCCTTTCACCACTTCATGAAATGATTCTAATGTCTATCGAGGAGATCCTTTTCTTAAGTGTTCCAAAAAGTGTTGCCAGATTGCCTGGTGAAGGCGGGGATCCCCCACTCCCAGGCCCCACCTCCCCATCACCAATCAGCTGGACAGCAGGAGGGAATTCACCCAGAAAAAGAGATTCAGCGTCATTACCCACATGACCCAGAAGTGATGTCATCACTTCCAGGACATTAGGGGTGACATTCTGAACTCTGGGCAAAAACTATATGGTAGAATCCAAATTTACCATAGAGCTTTTGCTGAAGTACCAGAGTTTCACCCCAACATCCCAGAAGTGATGATGTCACTTCCGGGTCATGTGGGCAGTAACATAGACACATCACTGTATGAAGGCTGGGCCTCCCCTCTGCATCTGGCAAGTCCCCACCCCACCCCCCACCAGTTGCCAGGAGGGGCCTGGCATCCCTAGCTTCCATGACTGCTTCAAAGCACAGGTAATTGCCTTGAAAGCCCTTTGTGGCCTGGCACACTGGTACCTATCAAACCGTGTCTCTTGGTGTACCCCTACATGCCAGCAACATTCTTCAGACAGCCTTCTTCTTGCCATGCCTTCTCATAGGGTTTCCCATATGACAACAGTCAGGTTACAGGCTTTTTCTGCAGAATGGCTTGAGACAGTGGGTATAGAGGGCAGTGTTTTAAATCTGTTTTTAGCATGTGCATTGTTTTTATCTTGGTGGTGAACTGTCTTGTGTCCTTGCAACTGCTGTCGCTTTGTTAGCTGTCTTGAGTCTGAGGAGATAAGGCAGGAGATAAATATTTTAAATACATAAATAAAGTTCAGCCCTTCAAGTATTTAATGCAACTGAATAAAATTTTGTTTTAAAGGTTACAAAATGGTACAGGCATGGATAAGGTTCAGACTTCTGATAGTGATCATCAGATTTGATTAAATGCTTTCACACTCACTGAATAACGCACTTTCAATCCACTTTCAGTGCACGTTGCAACTGGATTTTACTGTGCAAAACAGCAAAATCTACTTGCAATGATCGCTAAAGTACACTGAAAGTGGATTGAAAGGGCACTATTGAGTGTGTGTGGAAGCACCATAATTAGGGCCCACAAAATGTGTCCTTCTTCACACCATGCATCTCATGGAACACATTGCAATGGGACATGGTAACTGACACTAGCTGGCTTTTTTAAAAAAAGGATTAGACAAATTCATGGAGTCCATCAGTGGCTGTTGTCCACCATGGCTGAATGGGACTTTCATGTTCAGGGGCAGTATATGTTCAGATGCGATTTGCTGGAGGGCAGCAGCAAGGGGAGACTTTGGCCTCTGTGCCTCTGCTGTGGATCTTCCAGAGCATATGGTGGGAAACAGGATGTTGGACTAATGGAGTAGTAGCCAGTGATCTGGCTGAAGCCATCTTATAATGTGGATGTTGCATCATTCATAGATGGCAGATGCTCTCAGCACTTGTAAAATGATATTTCATCCCCTTGTTTAAAGGGGATAATATGCTTTTTCCAGGTACAAAGTTATAAATGTAGGTCTTCCTGTGCTAGGAAAATGAGCCTTGTATTAACAACTCCTTGCATGCAGATAATGAGCAAAGAAAGTCTAGCACAGCACACTCCTTACATGCTGGGATGGGAGAGCAATTCCCCATCCAACGTCCAAAATTCCCCATCCAACTTTCTTTTACCTTGTAAAATTGATGCTGGGTTATTTTCCTTCATTTAGCATCATCTGCCTATAGTCTCCCATTTTAAAGGTCATGCTCTGCACTGTTAAATGTTTCTCTTTCACCAAGAACCATATGTAGGCTCAGATGTCTTCCAACATCGGTTATAAGCTTAAGCACAATTCCTCTCAGTCCCATGTCCCACTGAGGCCAATTAGGGCTTTCTTATGAGTAAGCATACTTAGGACTGCAGCCAAGAGTTGATTCCAGGATCAGGTGTTGCTAACCAATGGAAGCTGCCAATTTTTTCATTGGTCTGTAAATCAGCAATTACACTGTAAAATAATATCGATGGCCCCATCCAGTATGGAGTCCTGAATGTTTAAATCCCATTGATTCTTGATGTGCCTGCATAATGGTGCTCTGGTTTACAGCCAGAAAGAACGACACCAGCTCACGCTCTCCGAATTCACAATATGAATGCAAACAGCTTGTTTCTTAAGAAGGCTCGAGCCGCCAAGAAGTATAACAAATCCTTCCCCCATTTTCCTCAGTTGACTAGCTGGAGCTATTTTCCATGGCACTCCACTTATTATGTTTCATAACATGAAACATTATTAGACAAAGTATGAATATGGAATATTGCTTAATGGCATCTAATGACGGCAATTTTCCCTTGCTGTGATATTCATGTTGTTCCTTATGCTTGCTGCTGCTGCTGCTGCTGCTGCTGCTGCTTCTTCTTCTTCTTCTTCTTCTTCCTCCTCCTCCTCCTCCTCCTCCCCTACCCAGATATATCTTACTGTCCTGTATTGCTGAAAATAGATGGGCGACCAGTTTCTTGTTTAGACTGATTCTAGGGGAGCATAAAGGGATTCTGCAGAAGACAAATGTCACCCTGCCTTTTAGGCATCAATTAATTTTGATAGCATCAATATCTACTCTACGCGTATCTCTACATTTGCTCTCTAGGGCTGAAATCTTCAGTTTGCTAGACCTGGGCAAGGCTGTCAAAGGACGTTATGGAGGTCATTAATTCACAGGATTGCCATAAATCAGAAGCAACTTGATGGTGCATAACACAAAATCGAATCACACTTCTACTGAAGGAAATCCCATAGAACTTGATGAGAGTTACAGCTCCGCATGTACTAAGGTAGTGCATTTTTATCACACCCTATCCAGGAAGCTGAGACCACATGTCTCCCCCATCCTCATTTTATCCTTACAATAATCCCGTGAAGTAGGTTAGGCTGAGTGTGACTGGCCCCAAATCACTCACTAACCTTCGGGGGGGGGGGGGGAGTTTGCCCCAAAGCTTCCCCGACCGTTGTCTGACACTGCCATCCTAAGCAAGTAGCACTCTTTTAAATCATTGGAAGTCAATGGGTTTAGATGGGTGTAACTTTGTTGAAGATTACACTGAGGAGGAGGAGATTGGATGTATACCCCACCCTTCACTCGGAGTCTCAGAGTAGTTTACAATCTCCTTCCCTTCCCCTCTCCACAACAGACACCCTGTGAGTGAGAAAACTGTGACTGGAGTAGGGTTCCCAGCCTCCAGGTGGGGCCTGGAGATCTCCCGCTTCTACAACTGATCCCCAGCTGACAGAGATCAGCTCCCCTGGAGAAAATGGCTACTTTGAAGGGTGGACTCTATGGCATCATACCATGCTGAGGCCCCTCCCCTCCCCAAACTCCTGTATCTACCCCCAAAGTCTCCAGGTGTTTTCCAGCCTAGACCTGACAACCCTAGCCTGGACCATGGTCTCCTGTGGAGAAGGAGTGGGGAAATTGTTTTGCTTCTAGATTATTATCAGTGAAATTTCATTTGGCATATGATTGGATCTCAGGAGGCCTCATTTATACTTTTATTCCATGCCTAGTAATTTCACTTTGGAAGTAAGTCAATATGCTTTCTTAGTATAATATAGGCATTGTTTATTCATTCATTCATTTTATTTATTTATTTATTTATTTATTTTACAGCAGTTCTTTTCTGGTCCATTTTGTATCCATGCTGTATAATTGTATTGTATTATTGTATAAGCCAATTTGTTCCTCATTGTCTTTGACCTCTGAAGAAGGCCTAAACAGGCCAAAACACATCAGGTCAAGTCCATTGTGAATTTGTATATGAGGTGTAATTGGGCCCCTATATGTTTTTTAAAAATTCTTTACAAATAAGTACATGTATTTTTATATATTATATAAAGTTTTAATTGTTGGCCCTCTATGCTGTTTGACTTACCTTTTTAAGGTTCTTGAACCCAGGTTTCAGGGTTAAGTTTATTTCCCTTTTTTGTTCACAGCTGACTCAAGGTCACCCAGCAGCTGCATGTGGAGGAGTGGGGGATCAAACCTGATTCTCCCAGATTAAAGTCCCTTCTCCTAAACCACTACACCAAACTGGCTCACTAAACATTGTCCTGTACTGTATGTATAGCAAAGACTTGTATGAGGTAGGCTTACCAACCTCTGGTGGGGCCTGGAGATCTCCTGGAATTACAGACTACAGGGATCAGTTCCCCTGGAGATTATTGACAGCTTGGGTGAGTGAACTCTATGGCATCACTTCCCTGCTGAGCTCCCACCCCTGACCCTGGCCTCAAATCTTCAGGAATTTCCCAGCCTGGAGCTGGCAATCCTATAGGTGAAATAGGAAAAGAGGTAGTCTCTGGAATATGCAGGTCACAAACAGTGTTCCCTCTAAAATGAGTTAATGTGAGCTTGCTCACAGTTTTTTAAGCCTCTGGCTCACACATTTTTGACTTAGCTCAGGAAGGATGGCTCCAGAGCAAACTAACCTTATGCAGCAGTTCAGGGGTGGGCAAACTGTGGCTCGGGAGCCGCATGCGGCTCTTTCACATATATTATGTGGCTCCCGGCAGGGCAGCTGGGGAAGCTAAATATCATTAGCAAACAAATATCGTTGGACAAATTAATATCATTATCAATATCTGCTTTTACCCCTTTTGCTATTATTTTTGGCAGTCTCATTTAATGTTAATAAA
Organism: Lepidodactylus listeri; assembly: GCA_029233225.1. Taxonomy (NCBI): domain Eukaryota; kingdom Metazoa; phylum Chordata; class Lepidosauria; order Squamata; family Gekkonidae; genus Lepidodactylus; species Lepidodactylus listeri. Next base: position 20,702,654 of record JARCFY010000012.1, read on the forward strand.
AAGCAAATTTGCTTATTTTCCAATAAAAGCAGGTAATATTTGTTCATGTCTTGTGGCTCTCAAACATCTGATGTTTATTCTATGCGGCTCTCATGTTAAGCAAGTTTGGCCACCGCTGTTCTAGGTGGCTTTTACGCTGAGCAAGTTTGCCCACCCCTGCAGTAGCCAAATCGTTCGCTCACAACTTTAATGCCAGTAGCTCACAAAGTAGATTTTTTGCTCACAAGACTCCACAGCTTAGAGGAGGCATTGGTCCCAAATGATATAGGGGCTTATAAGTCGTATACTCAGCACCAAATTGTGCAGAAATATTTCCCAGCAGATTTAAGCCACAAAGAAGTATTCCAAACCATAAGTAAACAGCAGTGAGGAAGTCTGACCCAAGCGAGCAAAGATGCTGTGAGGAAGCAGAGGGCAAATAAACAAGATCCTTCCTGCTGCCCAGAAATACCTGAGGTGGTTTTCTGAAGGGAGGAAAGAAGGAAATGGCTGCCCAGAGGTCAGTTATTCATCCTTCAGAATCAAGAAGCTCATTGACCTGGTTAAGCAAATACCTACAGATGGATCGCCTCCGCTGATGTTTCAGAAAGCAGGTGATCATAATGCCAAGCTTGTCTTCTCTGCGCTGATAAATGCAGCCTTTAATCGTTTACCTTATTCTGCTTTTTTCCCCAAACCGGAGGAAGGAAAAGGAGAGATTGTCTGCCAGGTAAAATCTTAATGCCCCTCTTAAGAAACCGCTAAATGCTAAACCATTTGGAGGTATAATTGAGTCTTGTCATCTGTCTTCAATATGATCATTTTTCTCTCTTAATCTTCTCTTTAAAAAAACAAAAAAAACATCCTGAAGTGGAAAGAAGCAGCTGAGCCTTCAGCCAGACTTTCTTTCAAGCCACAGAATCTCTCCACCAGTGACACTGGACACTGAAAGCAGTTGAGGTATCTAAAAAACAGACTTTTTAGGAATATGAATAAAGACTTCTGGATGCGACCTGTGTCTCATTAGAAACTGTAATATAGAGTTAATTCTTCACACAGCCTTGACAGAAGCTTAGCCTTCTCCATAGCTGTGTTTACAAGTTTTCAAGAACTGCTCTAACCAGCTTCATGAGAGTTTCAGGATGCTGTGAAACTGGATTTTGGACTTCTGCAAAGATTTGGCATTGAGGCTTCTCTTGCTGATGGCAGGATGCACACTGAAATCAATGTGCATGCACTGAAATCAATGTGTGTGAGTGCCTGCTGCTGTCCTGGCAGTTTGGGGGAGAAAGGAAAGAGCATCAGTCGAGTCCTCCCACCCTCCTGTTGCAATCTGCTGCACTTGTGCCCTTTCTGCGCCCATATTTTGCCTCAGTTTCTGAGTGCATCCTATTCTTCCATTGTGCATTCTCTCCTGCTTTCACTTCCAGTTTGTGTCAAGGCTTTTTCTTGTTTCTGCATTTGTTTTACAGGAATCTGCATTCAGACCGCTTCCAGCACACTGTTTCTCCAACGTTACCAAAACTTCTTTTGCGGTGATTCTTTGTTCTCCTCCGCTATCAAATTGCTAATCCTCTAAAGTAGAATCGTTTCTGTGGGTATTTAAGTGCTGCCCACTGCCCCGCCCCCCAATTTCCTCCTCTCTCTCTTTAGGTTGATGCTGCCTCCCCATTCTGTTTTTTTCTCCCTCCTGCTCCAAAGAAAAAAGAGGTTATGTCCTCCCGCTGGAGCAAACGCATAAAAAGCCAGAGAGAGCATAAGAAGGAATCAGTAAATACAAGAGGTGGGACCTGTGATACTCGCGGGGGGCAGGAGCTCCACATAGCGGAGGAAGCAGCCAGAGGTGAGTCTTCTCCCCCACCCCACCCTGGCACCCACGGCAAGGCCTGGGTTCACCAATCCTTCTCTTCCCCCGCACCGACGGTGAGGCCTGAGGCTTCTAGCTGCCAGGCCTGCCAATTCCGCCCCCACAGGCACCGGCGAGGCCTGAGCAGCTCTCAGCAGTCAGGCCCGCCACTTCCCCCCCCCCCACGGGCACCAGCTCTCAGCTGCTCTCAGTGGCTCTCAGCCACCAGGCCGCCAATTCCCCCCAAAAAACCAGTGCGGAGGCCTGAGCGGCTCTCAGCCACCAGGCTGCCGATTTCCCTCCCCTACTCCACTGGCACTGGTGGCGAGTCCTCAGTGCCTGCACATGCACAGGAAACGCTCTTTAACTTTTGGGGGGATTTAAATATCCCCCCAAAAGTTTAAGTTTTAGGATTTTTCTACACACCTGGGGAGTCCCCCAAGTGTGCAGAAAAATCTCTCTGCCCCCCAAAGGCCCCTGATGTGTGGATTTAGATATCTGCATGGAGGGGGCGCCTTGGGAATTAGTATATAGATAAAGGACTATCTATTCCCTGCTCCGAAATGTGTCAGTCTTACACGTGTGGGCCTGGATTCCCCCACCCCTTCCCTTTCTTTTTGCAGAATTACAGAGGGACAGGGAGGGAGGGGTTAGGTCTGCAGTTAAAGGTTTTGAAAGATGTTTGCTTTTCTCTTCATCTTATACAAAGCAGCCAGTTAGCTCAAAAAATGAGGGTTTTGCTTCTACATGCAGAATGCATACAGAATACACAAATAAATAAACTGAAGGGGGGAAACCAATGCAGAGGGAATGCATGTGTCTGCAAAGCCAACCCTTAAGGCTTGACTCCTTGGATTCTTCGGAGCAAGCTGTCAGTGCAGAAAAGGCCTTGGTCAGTGATGTGGGTGGAGAGACTCTGTCAGGTGGCTCCAATTTGACCTTGGTGTTGTACAATTCCAAGTCTGTGAAAAAATAAGACTGCCACAATACCTGACCTGTTATGTGAAGAACAGTCAGGTCAACCTGGCTTGCTTGACACTGACACCTGGCTGGATGACTCTGGCATGGTCCCTCTGACACAAGTCACACTGGCTGGGTATAAAGTCCTTCACCAATCCAAGTGAGAGGACGGGATAAGAGTGGGGCAGCATTTCTTTTCCATGAACATTTCTCCATTACTAGGTACCCGGTGCAGACAGAGGATATCTTTGATGGTATTAGGGTTGCCAGGTCCCTTCCAAAGTCCCCAGCAGTGAAATTTGGGGGGTAGGCGTTATTGGAGGGGGGTGGGTAGTCCCCAACGTGATGACATCACACAGAAGTGACATCATAACATTGGGGAGCAACAGCCCCACCTCTCCCTAGCAGCATTTAAAGGGTCACTTTAAACACTGCTGCGGAGAGGTGGGGGGAGGCCGCACGTGCCTGCATTCTAAGCCCCGAATTCAGGACTTAGCATGCAGGCACCTGGCCCCCACCTCTCCCCAGCAACATATAAAGGATTTCTTTAAATGCTGTTAGGAAGAGATCGGGGGAGGCTGGGCAGTTGATCTTGGAGGCAGGACCAGGCGGTTGCTCTTGGATGGTCTACCCTTGAGAATGATGGATCCTGCTGGTTTCCAGGTGGCTCAGGGGGATTTTGAGAGCCTCCTGGGTGACTCCGTGGAGGCCCTTGCGGTTGCATGGAATGATGGGCTGACCGGGGCCACAGACAGAGTTCCTGCTTGGCATCCTCTTCTATGCTCTGGGAGGTCCCCAGTTCCTTGGTTTACCAGGGAGCTGGGCAACATGAAGCGGACTGGAACACAACTAGAGCAATGTTGGCAGAAGACTCAGGATGAATACAGCCCGCTTAGAGGCCTCAGAGGTGGCAGCGATGGCATCTAGGGAGACTTTACCCACTGTATGACATTTACCCACAAATTATACATCCATTGGATTGGGGTACAGAAATTGACCCAAGGGATGGAGTGTATATGTTTTGTACTCTCAGGCATCATCCATATCAGCCAAGTCCTAGCAGAGTTTCAGCTGGAGGGAACCCAGGGGAGGGCTTTTTCCACTGTTGTCCCTGACTTTAGGACTCCCTTCCACAGGACCTGAGAATGGTAATGGCTGCTCCCCTAAAGGCCTGCTGCCTTTTTCAGAGAGTGTTTGAGTTAACATCAATAAGAAATGGTTTGCCAAGAGGGAGAAGCCTAATTGGAATACTGTATTTTACTGATTGTATGTATTTTATTCTCCAGATCTGGATGGCCCAGACTACCCTAATCCCATCCCATTTCAGAAGCTAAGCATGGTCGTCCCTACTAATATTTGAATGGGAGACCACAAAGGAAGTCCAAGGGTGGTTACGCAGATGCACATAACGGCGAACCACCTCTGAACATCTCTTGTCCTGAGAACCCTACAGGGTCGCCCTATGTCAGCTGTGACTTGATGGCACTTTCCACCACCGCCATAGTCTTCTGTTAATTTCTATTGTCTTTAATTGATTTTTGCTGTTTTTTTAACATAAAACATTAAAAGGCAGAAGGGGGAAAACATGGATGATTCTTTTCTGTTCTGTTCCCAATTTTGGTAACAATTTCAAGCTTTCAAAAAAATATTTTAAAAAAAAACAAAACCCTGTAAACTGCACTTTCTCCTTTTACAGGACTCAAGGTGGTTCACAATTTAATAAAGATACAAGATACACTGTCCTTCCTGTCTGATGATCTATTGTCACAAAACAAGAAAAGCTCTAGCCCCTACCTACCATCAAACAGAACCCTCTAAATTCTAATGTGATTATCTGATGTCCTCTGGGAAGCCATTCCACAGTGATGTATCTGTGTCTGAGAGAGCTTATGCCCAGCCTGCAGCTGTTCTTACAGACTTACAATAAGGCTCTTTATGACCTGCTAGATAGGAATACAAATGTGACATAGACTGATACAGGGAGAAGTGATCCTATAGGTATGTTAATTCAGGGGGGGGTCAACACAACTACCTTGAACTAGGTCCAGAAAGAAACAGTATAGATATTCTAGAATAGGACTTGTGTTCTCAAGCCAGCTAGCTAGTCTCTGTTAACAGACAAACTGCTGTATCTTGTACCAGCTGAAGTTTCCAAGTAATCTTCATGAGTACCCCCACACACACATCACAGCGGTCTAGCCTTGAGGTTACAGTCAGTGTAGCCACATCAGGTGAGAGCAGAAGCAAAAATAACCTATGCTTCTGACACAGTTGGGGGGAAAGTAGTTTTTGCCACCACACTGACTTGCTTCTCAAACAGGGCCAACATGCACTGAGGGGATGAGAGAGTGACCATACCAGCCCCTCCTCCATGTGTGCCCACCCAAAAGTGTATTTTGCATTTGAGTATATTCAAACTGTACATGCATTAACACCGTACCTGACTCCATATTAATTCCTGACAGTCTCTAATCACAGGGATGGAGCCAATGCACATATGACTTGAAGAAGAAGAAGAGGAGGAGGAGGAGATTGGATTTATACCCCACCCTTCACTACCCAAAGGAGTCTCAGAGTGGCTTACAAACTCCTTTCCCTTCCCCTCTCAACAGACACCCTGTGAGGTAGGTGGGGCTGAGAGAACTCTTTCCCAAGCTGTCCTTGAGGGAACAGCTGGTACAGAGCTATGGCTTGCCCAAGGTCATCCAGCAGGTGCAAGTGGAGGAGTGGGGAATCAAACCCAGTTCTCCCAGACTAGAGCCTGCGCACTTAACCACTGCACCAAACTGGCTCTCAATGTACACATTAGGTGCCGCGTACATTCAGATAGACACACATAGGAGGCAGCAAGTCCAGTGCACTTGTTCCCATCCAGCCCCTCTTGATGCCTGTTGGCCTTGCACACAGGTAAAACCCATATACACGGGTACAGAGCAGCAGGAAAATGATTGAAAACCACATTGCTCCATGATAAGCTTAGAATTAATCTTATCCTATTCGATTTAAAAGCAAGATGTGGAAGAGAAGAATGGTTGGATTGATACTTCTATTAAATTACATCCGCTCATTCAAATAAATTCAGACTGCCCAGGAACCCAGCCAGGAAAAGTTGGCAGTAATGCTAAGTTCTCTCTCCTTCTGGGGGACTCCACTGAATTTCACTAATGTATGGTTATTATGTACGATGAACCAAAAGCAGGAAGCTGGTGTCCAGTTCTGCAGGCAGGGTGGGAAGGAGGTCAAGGGTAGGGTGGGGTGGGGTCCTTCCTTCCTTTCTTGCAGCCAAGGGGGGGGAATGCTATTCCTGCCTGGGAGTTGGGGGCCGCAATTCATATTGCATCAAGTCTGTGCCAGGAATAAAGGATGTGAACAGAAACCTCAGAGGGCCACCTTTTGAATTGTTTTCTGAGCCATTTTGTGCATTTGTTTTGTGAACGGCTGAATTGTTACTCAAGATGACATCAATGAAACAGAATGTTGACCATGCCATTCTAAGCAGAGTTGCAACGTTCTTAGGCCCATTGACTTTGGTGGTCTCAGGAGGCTACAACTCTGCTCAGAATGGCACTGCCAAAAAACCCAAGCCCTCAGTTAAAGGGAAAGATTGATATTGGGAAGGGGGCATAATTTGAATTGTGTGTAACTCTTATACGATGTCTATCATTTTATTTGCCAGCTTTTAGCAGGCCCTCATTCGTCACAGACATGTCTGATTCCTCAATGGCAAGTCACAAGACAAGGTAAAATATTTGTTCCAAGAGCTGTCATATGAGTGATGCACTTTCCCCCTCCCTCTCCCTATTTTCCTTGGCAGAAAGATTACAGCTTGCATCAGGTTAAGAAAAATTCCCCAACTGAACATCTGTATATGCAGTTTTACCTACTGTACAAACCTGTGTCCCTGTGCCATAATTCTATGAGCCATAATAAGTGACACCAAAGAAAATAAATTCATCTGTAATTATGATGGTTATTTACCTTGCAATTAAAGTGGTGCCTGTAGATGAGATTCTTCTGAAGATAATATCATTATCTTTAAAGAAGACGAATTCTCAGGGCAGACTTCCAGACTTGACAAGACAGAGAAAGAAACTCCCCCTCTCTCTTTCCATGGTCACTGTGACACATCCACCAAGAACTATAAATGTTTCACCCAGGGTGGTGGTGGGGTTTTGTGGGGGGAGGTGCTGGAACTCTCAAGAGGGAAATGAAGTTTTCAGTTTGTATACTAAAAACTCATGAGCTTTTAAACATTTTTTAAAGAATTTTGTCAAAGAGGTTCTGGAACTCTATTCTGGCATGTTCCCCCAGAAAAAAAGGACCTGGTTTCACAAAACTAAACCTTGAGGGTTACTGCTAGACAGAGGATGACAGTTCCCAAGTGTATTAGCAAGCAAGCCACTGGGAGAAGAGATTCAAGAGCTGAATAGATGTGGGGAAATATGCAGCTTCCCAAATAAATACAATGGCTCAATCCACCCCGTGCTGGTCTAATTTTACTCTAGACATTTTAATGCAATGGATGTCCATTGGGCTAAAGCTGTAATCCAAGGCAGAGTTACATGACTTGAATTAAACCAGAGTAGCTACCCGGGGCCCAATTCCATTCAAATGCTTTAGAGCTATGCCAATATGGTTGTATTACAAGAAACCACCCAGGTAGGTGGTTGCTTGTGTGAATGAGACATTAATAAGAGCCCTGATGGATCAGACCAAAAGCCCATCTAGTCCTGCAATCCTGTTCACCCTGTGCCCAGTTAATTGCCATGGAGGGCCAACAAACGGCATAGAGGCCAAGGCATTCCATTGATGTTGCCTCCTCACTCAAGTATTCCAACAGGGTTGCCAGGTCTCCTGCTATGGTGTGTAACCTCCCATCTCCAGCCAGCCCTTCCTGCTGCTGCTCATCTGGGCAGCAGGAGAAAAATGGGACTGGGGTGGGATTGGCAGCTTTCTGGCATGATTACATCACCAAATACTCTCTAAAATTCAACCAAAGTTCTATTTTTGGCCAAATGCTACAGTGTCACTGGCAACACAGTGACATCATTTTCAGTCATTCCAGAAGAGAAGAAGAAGAAGAGGAGATTGGATTTATACCTCGCCCTTCACTACCCAAAGGAGTCTCAGAGCTGCTTGCAATCCCTTCCCCTCCCCACAACGAACACCCTGTGAGGTAGGTGGGGCTGAGAGAGCTCCTTCGAGGACTGTCCTTGAGAGAACAGCTCTGAAAGAATTTATGACTGACCCAAGGTCACACCAGCAGCTGCATGTGTAGGAACGGGGAATCAAATCCAGTTCTCCCAGATTAGAGTCCGTGCTCTTAACCACTACACCAAACTGGCTACACCAAGTGATGTAATCACATTGCTAGTGATGTCATTACATCATCAGGCAATCCTGCAGGTTAGTCTTCCAACAGTTGCCATCCTTGTGCTGGACATCCTATATTCTGAGGCTTACTGCCTCAGAATATGAAGATTCCCGTAAGTCATCATGGGTAGTGTCCATCCTCTATGAACCTGTTGAGTCCCCTTTTAAAACCATTTGTTATCCTGGCTATCGTGATGTCCACTGGCAAGAATTCCACAGTTTAGTTTCTCGATGATTAGTAAGATTAGTAAGCGGTCATTCCCCCTGCTGCTGTTTGTCCCTTCTCTCCATTACCAGAAAGGCTCTTCTTAAAACAAAGTTGATATGGGCTGTCTCCCTAGAAATTGAGGGGGGGGGCATAAGGGGTCTTGAAAAATTAATGTATTACAGCTAGAAGTTATATATGGGTAACCTGAAGTTATTTACAGTGGAATATCCTAAGTGGAGTTACATCCTTCTAAGCCCTTGAAATTCCAAGCAAGGGGGTAACTCTGTTTAGGATTGCACTGTTAGCTCCAATTGATAAAATGGAATTTGACAATGTTAATAAATCAGTGCTCAGTGTGGTTTTCATTCATTGGGCAGAACACTGAGAGTCAGGTGTAGGTTTACTTCCAACTGAACAAACCGGGTTGGGAACAATCTGCTCGCTTTTCCTTCAGTCTCCACCAAACTGATAGACTAGAAACATACCTTTTAAAAAAAAAAAAAAGTTGAAAATTCAGGCCAGGGATCTGGAATCTTGTTGAGGAGGCCAAGACCCTGCAGGCCTCTCAGTGGTCACATCTTTGCCATCGGCTTAACCTCCCACCTTCTGCTAGGGCTGCCATCCTCCAGGTGGGTCCTGGGGATCTCCCGCTTTTACAACTGATCTCCAGCTGACAGATCTCCAGCTGGAGAAAACGGCTGCTTTGAAGGGTGGACTCTATGGCCTTGTTCCATGCTGAGGCCCCTCCCCTCTCCAAACCCCACCTTCTCCTGGCTCCACCCCCAAAGTCCCCAGGTATTTTCCAACCTGGACTTGGCAACCCTACCTTCTGCACTAGTTCCCTATCCTAGCAATTAGGGCCTGTATATCATCGTATCCAACAGGAAAGGCTTGCGTTGTTTCTGGCCACAGGAGTGCATTAGTGATTCTTTTTTTTCCTTGCCAAACTTCTAGTTAGTTAAGCCCTGAAAACCAGGAAGGGATTCTGAGTTTTTTCACCCCCATTCAACAAGGCAAAAGAAACTGGAAGCTAACTTACTCAAGACAAGGAGGTGTCTGCATTTTAATGTGTATTGTCACAGATAGCCAAATCGTCTTCAAATGTCAAGTGTCAAGTGATGTCACGTCATCCTGAATCCAACCCACACAAACCTCAATCTGCTTTTCCGAGACAACTGACTACCTCCATAAATTACCCAGGGCCGGTCTCAAACAAAAGAAAGAGAACGTTACTTTGCAACACAGAATTTCTCCCCATGGGTTTGTAAAGACGGACCATGCATAACCTCCTCCGCTTCCCCAAGTATTCAGGATAAAAATTCGCTACAACCAAGAGGCGCAGTAAACTGGGATTTATTGTCACTTTTATCATTCCTGGCAGACCTTCCAGCAGACAGTCCAGTCCTTGAACTATATGCAGCTTTCCTGGAGCTCACGGCTTCTATAACTTCAGATCTGGGAACTAAAATTTACAGCTCTTGTCAGGCTGGTATGAAAGGCAAAGGGCACCCCCTATGGCACAACATACATGTGAAAACTGAACAATCTCTTTTTTCAGCAGCAAGCAGAATTCCATATCCTGATTTATTGGCTGAGTTCTGAGAGCAGCAGAATACGGAACTGATTTTCCTTTACTCCTTTGTTTACCCATTTTAGTTCTCCACTGTGGTTCCCTTGTCACACAAGCATTTCACTTTACCATGTTAGTGGATACCACGAGAGTGTAGGGGTTCGTGCAGTTCTTGCCCACTCTATTGCAACCGTCTAGGACAGCAACAAGTGGGTGAGAAAGACTCACAGTGTTGGTCATACCAGCACCATTGTGGTGGTCACACAAATGCTGCGCCAGTCCCTAAAAAGATGTGGCTGTGTTTGAAGGAGCTGTGATGTTTATGGTGGATGTTGGTCAAAGCAAGGTTTCCAGAAAACATTGAATATAATCTAGGTCTTCTACTGGACCTAGTAGGGGCAGAAGAAATTCTGGGAGAAGAAACTAGAGAGTATTTTGGATATATTCCTGTATGGATTGTATTCCAGTAAAACTGTTCAGCATGTGTTGGTTGTTTGAAACTTCAAGCCAAGATGTCTACTGATTTCTAGAGCCCCAGTGCACTGATGAACAGAAGAAGCCCATAACTGGCATTAGCTACTGATTCATATATGTGCTGAGCACTGGTAAGTGGCCCTAACAACTGCAAGAGGACAACCCCTCCAAGAAAAGAGCTATAACAGAGCCAACTCAAGCAGTACATCATCAGGAATCAATGATGGCATAATCCCCGTAACAGTCTTTACCCAGAGGATATCGGCCTTTTTCCAACGATATCATTTAGCATATCTATTATGATACTTGCTTTGTTTTCCACCCAGTTTTGACAATACTTTCAAAAAGTATATGTGTGTAATGTGCTGACAAATTACAGCCAACTTAAGTGATCCTGTAGAGCTTTCAAGGACAGATGCATTCAGAGGTGGTTTGCCAGTGCCTGTCTCTTCATAGTGATGCTGGAATTTCTCGGTGGTCTCCCATCCAAATACTAACCAGGGTCAGCCCTGCTTAGCTTCCAAGAACTGACAAGATCAGGTGAGCCTGGGACATCTAAGTCAGGGTTTAAAAAGTGTTCCTTTCAATAGAATAATCCTATCTGCCAGATGGGAGTGGGACTCCAGTTTTATTGTCAATTAAAGGCAAACTACATTTCTAGCTATTACATTTTACTTCTCTCTGATTGGGATGCAATTCCCAGGAACAGCTTCCCACATATAAGGCCTTGGGAACCCTACTTGAGTGAAAAGGTGGCAGAGAAGTGTTTTAAATCATAAAAATGCAAGATACCCTCTCTGCCAAATATCAAGCAGAGTGGGGGGATATGGTCTCCGTTTGATAGATAATTAAAATTCTTATTGACCAAGCAGGCAGAGACAGATATTCAGTGCCATAGGGAGTAAGTACCAGTGCAGAAGGGAAGAATTCTGCAACCCAGGAAAGTCAGGCAGAGTTACAAGGCAAGCACAGAGGCTTGCATTTGTCCATCAAAGACAGCAAGCAGAGTTGAATGAGGAAGGACCACACCCCAAGAAAGTCAGGCAGTGAGGATTTGTGTTAGGCTGTCCAAAGAAATACAAGCAACAGGGCACAGCAGTCCTAGAAGCTTGCACTTGGCACCCCAAGTCAGACAGCTGACAGAGGTGGTATTTGGGTAAGGCAGTACAAGCAAGCGTGAGGGCAGTGTGAGCACAGAGAGGCATTTGGCACCCCCAGGAAAAGGCGTAGTTCTATGAAACTGGAGTTGTTATAAAGGTAAAGGTTTCCCTTGCTCAAAAGCCAGTCGAATTCAACTCTAGGGGGCAGTGCTCATCTCCATTTCCAAGCCGAAGAGCCAGCGCTGTTCGAAGACATTTCCGTGGTCATTTGGCCGGCATGACTAGATGCAGAGGCGCACAGAACACTGTCACCTTCCCACTGAAGTGGTACCTATTTATCTACTTGCAATTTCTTGCTTTTGAACTGCTAGGTTGGCAGGAGCTGGGACCAGAGACAGGAGCTCACTCTGTCACGTGGCACTCGGGTCTTGAACTGCCGAACTACTGATCTTCCAGTCTGCAGTTCAGCGTCTTAACCACTAAACCACCGTGGCCTCTTTTGGAGTTGTGATCTGTAGTTCTAAATCCCTTTTGCAATCGGTTAAAACCCTGAGTGAAGCGTTATACCATGTCAAATGCTAACACTGTTTGTTTGTTGTGCAAGAGACTTATTCGGAGGTCCAAACAAGCACTCTGTCAGTAAGTGCCAGAAATAATCGGGGAGAATCCTTGTGGCTTCAACAAATGGCTATTTCAGCCACGCGTAGACAGAGTCTGTCATAACACATCATAAATTACTGAGACGTTATCATCAGGAAACGTTTGCAGAGGATGGGAGAGCAAGAAGTATTCACCATGCTTCCCAGCCATGTCCAATTAACAGGCAGATGCCCCCCCCCCCCCCCGCTTAAGTTTGTTGCTATTTGAACTATGCTCTTAGCTTGGTTGGAAAGGCAATGACATAAAGACCAGCCAGCATTTCAGAACTCAAAAATCTGAGTCTCTGGCAGAGCTGTCTGAAGCAGAGTTATAGCCTTCCAAGTCTATTCACTTCAACTGACTGAGAAGGGTGTGTAACTCTACTTGGGATCACACTGTGAGTGACGTTCTCCAAGGTGCACAGAAAAAAATGACCTCAGTTCTATTTTAAGGACATGACCCAGCTTCTTGGAAGAGCAGCCGTGCTGGGTCAGACCAGAGGTCCATCTGGTCTAGCATCCTGCTTCACACAGTGACCAACCAGATGCCCCCAGAAAGCCTACAATTAGGGTGGCCCATGACCAGGAGGGAAAAAATTGTCCTGTTCCTTTGGCAGAGGCTTAAGTTGCCGAAGTGGGCAGGTGAAGCTGTTCATGGCATGGGGGTAAGAAACATCAGCTGGTAAATGCCCTATTAAGTCTGTATGAAAGAGACAGAACGCTTGTTCTCCAGGGTGCTGGCAACCCTAACTGAGCACCCCAGACCTGCTTAGCTGTGGCGAGCTGTCTGTGTTTCAAACTGTCAACAGGCCTGGAGAAAAAAGTCCTGCCTCTTTAACAGAAGAGGAGAATTTATACCCCGTCCTTCACTTGGAAGTCTCAGAGTGGCTTACAGTCACCTTCCCTTCCTCTTCCCATAACAGACACCCTGTGAGGTAGGTGGGCCTGAGAGAGCGCTGAGAGAACTGCTCTTGAGAGAACAGCTCTGAGAAAACTGTGACTGACTCAAGGTCACCCAGCTGGCTACATGTGGAGCAGTGGGGAATCAAACCCAGTTCTCCAGATTAGAGTTCACTGCTCTTAACCACTACACCAGACTGGCTCTTATATTAAAATATGGAAATGGGCCACTGAAGTTTTTCATGGCATGGAAGTAATATCACCTGGTAAATAGCACCCCATTGAGTCTCTAGTAAAAGGGCAGGACATTTTTATTTCCAGCTGCTGGCAACCCTACTGTACAGCCAGAGATGCCAACTCCAAGTTGAGAAAATCCTGGAGGTTTGAGGGTTGGAGCCCAGGGAGAATGGGATTTGGGGAGGACAGGGACCTCAGGTGGGAATAATGTCCTAGAGGCCACCCTCCAAAGCAGCCATTTTCTCCAGGGGAACTGACCTTTGTCATCTGGAGAAGAGCTAGAATTCTGGGAGATCTCCAGATGCCACCTGGAGGTTGCCAAACCTACCCCTGGGACAACAGGCCGCACAGGTCAGACTGGATTCTGTAATCACTCTAAAGGCTTCTGCATAAGGCTGAATTATTAACCTGGACAACTAGAAAATGTCCTTGCCGCTTCTTCCTAGTTCGGTGCTGTCTTTATGTTTGCTGTGCCCCCTTTTTACCTTACCAGCCATCAAACCTGACAATCATCCAATTAAAAACTATTAAGTTTGCTCGCGGTCTCCCGGGCCCCCCATCGATAGACTGCTCATTACAACCAATGCAGTCATTTCAGCCCTTCCCACTTATGATGACTTTGTCAAGGACAATAATTCCGCGCTGTAGGGTATTATCGAGCAGGGAGTGGCCTGCAGCCATTAATGCAACCTGAGCATAATGAATCATTCATCTGGGCTGGCACTGAGCAAGGAACCAACAGGCAATTGATTGATATGCCACTGCTCAGATTAATACCGAGATGTTTGCTTGGAATTAAACAGGTGTTAAGCACCAACTCGGAATCAGAGCATTACTAATTAGCCTACCCACTCTTGTTAGGCCTGATTTAGCCTCGTCTTGATTTGGGGGGGGGGGGGGAGGGATCTCCTATTTTTATTTGAGCAACGCAGGATATGCAAATCAGCATTCCAAAGGAGAAGATGGGGGATATTTTTTTTAAAAAAAAAAACAGTAATTCATATTTATGGTTCTTCCCCCCCCCCCCTTACTTTCTCAAGGATGAAACCAGATAGACTGTTTGGGGGAAGGTTAATGAATTTGTTTACTGCAGCTGCTGACAGATGGAGGGAGAAGAAACTGCCCGAGGTAAAGCGAGGTTTGCAGAGTAACTTCACGGTGCACGCTGAGAACGGCGCCTTCTTGTAAGGTCACCCAAAGTGCAATTTATCGGATCAATAAACGCAAGTGTTATTATTTTGGAGTGGCAAGGCTTCTTTTCTCCTTGTGTTGTATATTGATGTTACTGTGCCGTGCACTCGGTTTTCATTAGAACCCCCTTTAAAGATACGAGTGCAGGCGGAGAAGGGAAACCGGAGGAGCCACAGAGAGCAGAACTAGGATAGAAAGAACTGTCTTATGCCAGTGCAGACTACGGCTACCATTGACAGACAGTGGGGTATAGTGGTTAGAGTATAGGGTTGCCAAGTCTGGGTTGGAAAATACTGGGAGACTTTGGGGGGTGGATCCAGGAGAGGGTGGGGTTTGGGGAGGGACGGGGCCTCAGCATAGTATAATGCCATAGAGTCCACCCTTCAAAGCAGCCATTTTCTCCAGGAGAGCTGATCTCTGTCAGCTGGGGATCAGTTGTAAAAGCGGGAGATCCCCAGGCCCCACCTGGAGGCTGGCAACCCTATTAGAGTACCAGACTAGGATTTAAGACAGCAAGGTTCAAATGTCCACTCTGCTACAGAAGCTCGCTGAGAGACCTTGAGCCAGTCACGTGTACTCTGCCTAAATTACCTCAAGGGTTGTTGTTACAAGTAGTGTTCCCTCTAAGCTGAGTTTGTGTGAGCTAGCTCATAGTTTTTTAGCCTCCGGCCCATACATATTTGTCTTAGCCCAGGAAGGATGGCTCCAGAGCAAACTAATATATGCAGCAGCCAAATCGCTCACTCACAGCTTTAATGCCCATAGCTCACAAAGTAGAATTTTTGCTCACAAGACTCCACAGCTTAGAGGTAGCCTTGGTTGCAAGGGTAAAATGGAGGATAGGAGAATGATGTTGTATGCTGCTTTGAGCTACTATTGTAAGCAGAGCTACTTGGCGGGTTACGGGGTATAAATACTGTGGCGTAGTAGCTGAGATGTTGGCTGACAACCAGGGAAACCCAGATGGGCAGCCCTTCTCAATTATGAAAGCCCAGTGAATGAACTGCAGTGGGCTGGATGCACTTTCTCGGCCTGTTCTACCTCACAGGATTGTTGTGGGAATAAAACGGAAGTGTGGAGAACCAGATATGCTGCATGGATCTGCCTGAAGGGCAGGCGAAAAGAAGTCTTGTCCCCTTAACAGTATATACCATGCAGAAATCTGCAGTGGCTGCTTTTTATGGCACGGAGCCAAATAACATCACCTGATAAGTGCTGCAGATCAAGCTAGAGAAACCAGTTCAAAAACTGGCACCTCTGTGTTTCCAGGGCATGCTATGTGACATAAGAACATAAGAGAAGCCAATGCTGGATCAGGCCAATGGCCCATCCAGTCCAACACTCTGTGTCACACAGTGGCCAAAGATACCAGGTGCCATCAGGAGGTCCACCAGTGGGGCCAGGACACTAGAAGCCCATCCAACACCCACCCACCCCAGTCATTGCTGAGTGTACCACTAGACAGCATTCTCCAGGATTTACCCTCTGTATGAACCTCCAGGTTTTGGGAGGCACTGGGCAGACAGTGCCCAGGGCCCCCCTTCGACTCACCACCAGCCCCCCCTCCTGTGTGTCCCTTTTCACTCCCCCACTTGTGCTTCTTCTCATCCAGCTGTGAATCCTTCCCCTTCTCACAAGCTCTCCCACTGCCTCTTTTCATAGCCCCCTTCCCTTCACCACATTCATGCCCTTTCCCCAACAGCACTGGCTGGTGTGTGCAGCTCCTGCAGCCCCCACAAGTGCTATCTCTGGTTTGCCAGCTCTAGGATGGGGAAAACCTGGAGATTTGGAGGGTGGGGTTTGGGGAGGGGAGGGACCTCAGCAGGGTATAAGGCCATAGAGTCCACCCTCCAAAGCAGCCATTTCCTCCAGAGGAACTGATCTTAGTTATCTAGAGATCGTTTGTGATAGCAGGAGATCTCCAGGTGCCACCTGGAGGCTGGCAACCCTAGCACCACCTGCATGAGCTTGGGTGGTGGAGTGCTTGCAGCAAGTGGGCAGGGGAAGGCACATGGATTGGTGGCAGGGTGGAGGTTGAGCTGGGGGGGGGGGCGGTCTGTGATAGTGGGCCTCACCAGAAGCCCTGGGCCCCAGCAGCTGCCCACTTCAGAGTGTGCTGACACCAGGCTGGCATGAACCAGCTTCTTCTTCACATCCAGATTCACAGAGTATCAAGTGACATTGACAGCTGGTAAAAATGTCACTGTGACTGAGAGGCAGCGTGGTGTAGTGGTTAGGAGCGGCGGACTCTAATCTGGAGAACTGGGTTGGATTCCCCATTCCTTCACATGCAGCCAGCTGGGTGACCTTGGGCCAGTCACAGTTCTCTCGGAACTCTCTCAGTCCTGTTCCTGTTGTGGGGAGATGAAGGCAAGGCAATGGTAAGCCTCTCTGAGACTCCTTAGAGAAAAGTAGGGTATAGAAACCTACTCCTTTTTCTTCATCATCATCATCACAGAAACTATGACAGCAGCATATTACAGACACGGGCTACATTAAGACAGCCCAGTCACTCGCCATGCAGCCCTGCACAGCCCCAAGGGTCTTGGTACGGGAGGTTCTGCTGCCTAAATTATCTCCATGGTCCCTTAAGAGGAAATTCCAGGGAATGGATATAGGATCTTCTAAATGCAAAGGATGTGCTCTGCCACTGAGTTTAGCTACAGTTAATCTCTCGGGCACTTAAAGTATCAAGGACTTCATTAACATGCTCAAATGTGCTCAGTTGGAGAACCCATGTCCTATGCCAGGACTTAGCTCTGGAATGTGCCAAGTGGATTATGAAGACATTTGCATTGTTGTTTCTCATTACATCAACGCAATCAGCAGTCCCCATGTCGCTGCACATGACATCGTCACAAGAAAGCTTGAGAAATGTAGCCTTGAAAAAAAAAACCCTAAAAAATAGGCATAAATGGGCTAACATCAGGTTGCATTCTGCAAGAGCTGGTCCTGGGGTCCACTGCTCTTCAATGCCATCTTCAATTACTTAAACAAAGGAACGGACAATACACACCTGAAGTTTGCAAGCCATACAAAACTTGGAGGAGCTGCAAAAATAGAAGAGGATACGCTAGAAAAAGCTGGCTAAGAAGCAACAAAGACATTTCAAGGAAAATGTGTTTTTTTCTACAGATTGTAAAAATGAACTCACGGCACGAGAAAAGACACGATTTCTTCGACAGTACCACTACTGAAGAAATGTAATGGTTACAATAGACAGCAAACTAAAAATGAGCAGTTGTTTGCACCCATGGAAAGACAAAATCGAGTGTGATGCAGTGATTAGATTAGCAATTTCCACCGTGGCAGCTATGGGAGCTTTCCTTTGCTATTGTTGGTATATTTCATAGATGCGACAGGTCTGTAGTGGAAGGTTTTGTTGTTGATCTTAAAGCAGTTTGGACTTCCTAATTATTCAGCTACACAGCTTTCTGCCTCCTTCCCCCCTTTTTGTCACTGGGCTGCCAAATGGCTGGGAGAAAGATTGCATGCCCCCTCAAAAGATGCTTAATGTGTTGAAATGGACAGTTGAAGAAGTTTAATGCATGGAGGTACATAACATCGCCTGGTAAACAACAGCACATTAACTTATATTAAAGTTACAGAACAATTTTTCATGAGGCCTCTTTGCCCAGTGTACATTGCACCTCTGTGAGGGTTTCCCCGCATGTCCTCTCTGTGGAGAAATTTAAACCACTTAGTCTTGCTTCCTCTTCCGATTACCATCAAATTTTTTAAAAAACCACCAAAACTACCACTACTTCAGCGTTTTAGGTCATCTGAGCTGCTTTGTATTTTCATATAAAAATAAACATATCTGGTTGTATATGTCAGCAAGGAAGGCGACACTAAGGCACAATATATTGCAGTCTAAATGAAAATGTGGCATTCCAAACTTTCCTCAAAATATGACTAAAAAAATACTTGTTAAGTCGAGATGGGGAAATGGCAAAATATTGTGGCAAGTATAAAATCTCCAAAAAAAATTGTTCAGGTCACATCGATCAATAATATGGTATCAAGCATATATTTTCAAGGATGGTTATACCTAGCTAAGAGCAGTTCTAGCCACAAACGTCCTTTATACTAGCCTCAGGAAATGAACATTCGAAAAGGAAGAACTGCACTCTTTGGGGGATTTGACTCCTGCTTTTTAATAGGGAAACATTCCTGAGTGCAAAAGGATTCCACTCCCTCCTAGGCACTGTAACCAATCCATATTAAAAAGGCAGTGCACGTGAAAGCCAATCACAGTTTAAGCAAACAGTCTTTTCTTCTTCCCCATCATGGTAGATAAAGAACATTAAGCCCACTAAGGGGAAGGGCCATGACTCTGAGGTACACCATCTGCTTGGCACATAGAAGGTCCCAGGTTCAACCCCTGCCATCTACATTTAAAAGGACCAGGCAGTAGGTAATGTGAAACGCCTCACCCTGAGACCCCGGAGAGCCACTGCCGGTCTGAGCAGACAATATTGACCTTGATGGACCAAAGGTCTGATTCAGTATAAGGCAGCTTGGTGTGTTTATTTGTAAAATATTGAGTGACCACAGAGAAGAAGAAGAAGAAGAGAAGATTGGATTTATATCCCGCCCTTCACTCACTTGGAGTCTCAGAGCGGCTTACAAACTCCTTTCCCTTCCCCTCCCCACAACAGACACCTTGTGAGGTAGGTGGGGCTGAGAGAGCTCTTTCCCAAGCTGTCCTTGAGGGAACAGCTGGTACAGAGCTATGGCTTGCCCAAGGTCATCCAGCCAGGTGCAAGTGGAGGAGTGGGGAATCAAACCCGGTTCTCCCAGATTAGAGTCCGCGCACTTAACCACTACACCAAACTGGCTCTCTAAGAAGGGTATCGGTATTAATTCACACCCAGCCAGAGGGGTTTCACCAGAAATTAGAAAATTGCTGTACAGCAGCTCAAAGACTCTTGAAGGTAGACTGAACAATGGACCACCCTATCCTGGGATCCAATGCTAAATTTCTAAAATAAAAAATGCTATGTTTTAACCAGTGTATTTGGTGACACCAGACCTACCTAGCAATTATGCTCTGCTTCTGTAGCCCAGTTTGGCATAAGCTCATCGGGGTATGGGAACTAAGAAGGGTAGGCCATTGTCAGTACTTGGATGGGAGACTACCAAGGAAGAGTGGGGTTAATATGCAGAGGAAGGCAACAGCAAACCACCTCTGCTCATCTCTTGCCTTGAGCACCCCATAGTTGGAGATGCCATGAATTGGGCACAACTCAATAGCATCTTCTTCCTCTTCTGTAGGCTGACCTCTTCTGTCACTATGTGCTTCTCCTCATAGCAATCACCTTATACCTTAAACCAGCACAGGTAACTTATAATTCCCCTCCCAAGTGACACAAAACATTGAGGAAAGTTGGAGGTACATCAAAAATATAGGGAAGAGCAGAGCTGCGGGCCTTATTTGCTCCTGATATTCGTAGTTTCCCAACCCTGTTCTACATTTTATCTAAAATTCAGCCTTAATTTCTATTCAGTGAAGATGTCTCTGTAAGGTTCAAACAGAGATTAGTAAGGTGATAATGTTGATGAATTGAGCAAATTTATTTTGACAGAGATTCTTCAGTGTCGGGATCTGTCTCTTTATTTTATCCTCCGATCAGACTTGTGAAGGTCATTTAGGTGAGAGACAATGGTTGGCCCAAGCTGACCCAGTTAACTTCCATGACAGGGTGAGGACTCAAACCGGGCTCTCCCAGATCCTCATCTAACACTCTGAACACTACAGCAAACTGGCAATAAATGCATGGAGGCTGGCACCACATTCAAACTGCATCTTGCTAATTTGCTTTTTGGTAATAAGCTAGTGAAAGACGAATCATGTGCTGAAAGACAGTTCAAGCATAAACCTTTGTCCCTGAAGCTGAGCGCCCCACATGTAGAATCCTATGAACGTCTACTCACGTACAGGAAGAACCGCTTCCATCAGAGGAAGGATTCCTGAGGCAGGAGGAAAGCGTC
This sequence comes from Lepidodactylus listeri, assembly GCA_029233225.1. Lineage (NCBI taxonomy): Eukaryota > Metazoa > Chordata > Lepidosauria > Squamata > Gekkonidae > Lepidodactylus > Lepidodactylus listeri. The sequence continues at coordinate 20,723,124 of JARCFY010000012.1, forward strand.
AGCATTACTGAGTGGCTTGGTAGGACAGAAGCTATCAAAGGCACAGGAACAAGGAGTGTTCCCAGCTTCCATTTCCCTTGTATAACAAAGAGAAGAGATTGGATTTATACCCCGCCCTTCACTTGGAGCCTCAGAGTGGCTTATAACAAGGGAAATACAGCAATCTTAAAAGTTTTCTGAGGATGAGCAAAACAAAGCTTTGTAAGCACATTTGCATATTCCAATTATATTTTAAGTGGTAATCTTGTACAGACGAATTGGATTAATATTGTATTTGAAGAAGAACAGATTTAACTGGGTGTGAGTAAAGACGTTGGGCAACATTAGGATGTAATCCAATACAAACATGCCATTGTTTTGCAGTTGAATCGCTTGCAATTTGCTCTTGGCTGTATTGTCTATTCACGGTTGTTCAGTTGGAAAGGCCTGATATGCAAGATCAGCCATAAGATAAAGGTTACTGTGCTTATGGCCCATGTTCAAGGTTAGCACAACCGAGCACTTTCAGAAATGTTATCTCAGATGGGTGACCGGGGGGGGGGGGGGGGGCTGCAATCAAAATTTGAAACTTTTGAAAACCTGCTCGAGATCCCAAGCAGCTGCTAGTGTGATAATTCCCCCCCCCCCCAGATATTAACTAGTGACAAGGGAACCAAAATAGGGTGATAATTGTCAACTTTGCAAAGCTTCTTCCCAATTTGTGAACAGGTGCTGCGGTGCCTCCTTCAGGCAGAATGGAGTGTGAAAGGCCAAGGGAGAAAGGCCAACAATGTCTCGAGATGCCTGCAGCCCAGCTTGAGGAATCCAAGGTCAGAGCCATCAGCAGCTGCACGCTTAATGCTGCACATTTAGACCTTCTAGCTAAGGATCAATTAACACCTTTTTTTTTTTTAATGGATACCTGAGCACAAAATGCTCATGCTGGTGCATCAGTTTGCACATACTTTGGTTGGAGGGGGGGATCAAGAAGGTTTTTTTTTAATATCCATGTACACTTGCTACTGTATCACTGTTGTCTGAACGTTAGTTGGCATGGACTCGGTTTGGGACACACAACATGCCCAAGCCATGTGGACTTTTCTCCAGATATTGGGACATATCTGCAGAGCTATTATTTCAGGGACTGGATGTGTTCTTGAGGTCCCTCTGATCTTCACAGGGGAAATATGCTGAAAGTTTCTGCTTACGCTGGTGTGGCTATATGGATGCATGTGCATGTCTCTGAAGCCGAGTCAGCCCATTGTGCAAACAACCAGCATGTTTAAGTGCATCAGTGAAGCACCATACAATCTGAGAGGTGCATCCAACAGTCCTTTGCAACATTGCAGAAGATGTTCAAGCAGCTTTCTTGGATTATGCTATGCAGCTTTGTGCGGGCTGGAAATGCCCAAGTTCAGAGCTTTGTGTGGCCTGCTTCTTGCTATAGATGCCAATGAAAAATTGTCTCCCTTTTCCATTAAGATCCAACAGGATTTATATACATTAGATGGAGGTTGATTTTTTTTTGTTCATGTGTAGTGGACAAATGCACTTGAATACCCTAAAACTACTCATGCGCTACTCCTGAACCCTCCTGCATTAGACCATGTCCGTATGTTGTAAGAAGAGATCAAGGATCCATTTATCCAGTGTCCTGTTGGGAAACATGAACACATGATGCTGCCTTATGATGAATCAGACGCTTGGTCCTCTTGGGATATTTGCAGCAGAGTTTTGCCCAGTCACAGAAGCATGATACTGAGTGCACTGAATAAACCTCCCAAGAAGTATCTTGGAAAAAAGGTAAGCTTACGTTCATTCAAGTAGATCCAGTTCACATTCAGATTGCAGTCAAAGGAAGAGAAAGATGCCTAACCTAAAGAGACCTTTCCCTATCACCAATGGCCAGCTTGTCCAGCATCATGTGTGTGGGAGTATGAGGACATTGTCTCTACCGGAGAGACCTGCAAAGGCATGTGTCTCCATGGTTGGTCATGTGCAGTGAGTGCGAGGACTAATTGAGAGAGGAGGGTCAGAGGGCAACTCCCAGGTTAAGATAAAGAGAGGCATCCTATTTAAGGGGATAATACCTATGCACGTTTAGAGTAATGTAGCACCCACCAGTGTCCAGGCATGCTGAGTCGTTCACCAACAGGTTTATTGAAGTCAGTATTGTCTACTCAGACTGGCAATGGCTCTCCAGGGTCTCAGGGTGGGGGTATTTCACACCACCAACTGCCAGACCTTTAACTAAACATGTTGGGGATTGAACCTGGGACCTTCTGCATGCCAAGCAGATCAGCTACCTCTGAGCCACCTCCAGCAGTGGCTTACCAGGTGCCTCTGTAGAGCCCTCAAAGAGCAGTTTTCTTTTTTTGAGACCTGTGCTCAGAAATGTCCAGGTTTTGCTTCTATCCAGTGAAATCAGCTGATTATTTTTTCCCCTAAAGAAAATCTTTGTAAGCAATTGAGTGACAGGCTGTCAGTCAGGCAGCTGAGCTCTGCCAGCTGCCCCAGATAGATCCAGCACTATGGCAAATCATATTTCTATTTAAAGGATAGTAATTATACATAAATGTGCAAATGCAAATTTTGTCCTCATTTTCCCTGTTTTTGAGAGAGACAGAGAGAGCTCTTTTTGGCCACCCATAGATAGCCTCTGTACTGCACGAGGATGGAAATTTTCATTTCTGTTGGTCACCTGGTATCAGAGCTGGATTTACACACAAGCTAAGTGAGCTAGAGTTTACAGACTCATATTATGAGGAGCCTCATAACACAAAAAAATACTGTTAGAACAGTACACCTTTTGCCCTGACTCAAATACCTCAGGTTAGACCCATCTCACCAGATCCTGGAAGCTCAGAAACAATGGCCCCGGTTAGTTCTTGTATGGTGCATCACTAAGGAAGTCCATGGTTGCTATGCAGAGGCGGGCAGTGGCAAACCACCTCTGAACCTCTGTTGCTTTGAAAACCCTGTAGGGTCACCAAAAGTTGGCGGAAGGAAGGAAGGAAGGAAGGAAGGAAGGAAGGAAGGAAGGAAGGAAGGAAGGAAGGAAATGGAGCCCTTTAGATATCTTTCACACACACTAAATAATGCACTTTCAGTCCACTTTCAGTACACTTTGCGACTGGATTTTACTGTGTGAAACAGTCACTGAAGTGGATTGAAACTGCATCATTTACCATGTGTGAAAGCACCCAATTGTTTAGGGCCTCAGCATATCTTAATCTAACCCTGTCTATGATTCAGGCCAAGCCTATGCAACTTGTGGTCCACTGGGCTGAACAAGTATTATGGCCTAGTGGCGCTTTATCAAGACCCTGTTTTCAGTTCAGGAGGATAGCAAAGACCAGCGGCTTCTTGTGTGCCTGTCAGGCTTCCCTAGCTGCCCAGTGAGCTGTGTTCAGCTTGGCAACTCACTGATACACAGGTCTGGTTTAGTCAGAAAAGTTTATGCAGCCATATCAGTCCTAGCCAAATCCAAAAGCAAGAACAAAATCCAAATAACGCCTTTTCATTAGGACCAACCAAATTGCTTTAGTTGGGACTGTCCCGCAGCCCCATTCTCTCCTGTTCCCTGTTCTTTTATAAAGTCTAAGTACCAAAAGGGAGGGAGGGAGGAAGACTGGAACTAAAAGAAGGTGACCCCATCTTGTAGTTGTTAATCGGAGACATTTGCAGACACAGGCCCTGCTGTGCGCTACACAAGCTGTGATATGCACCCTGGTGATCATCAGGATAATGAGGTCAGTTGCCTGCTTCAATCAAAGTGACAGGAATAGACTCAATCGAAAGGGGAGCAAAACAGAGACGAGGCACATCTTTAAAAGTTCCCAGATACAGGCATAACAACCCTGTGAAAAACGATGGTTCTGATCTTCATACACCTTTAATTTGTTTCAGGCCGTTGTAAAATGCCGCAATCCGTGTCATTTCTCCTTCTTCCCGTGAAATGTAGTTTTGCATCTTACCGATCCCTTGTGGCTTCGGTGTCCTTTCACAGAGAGTTGTAGTCAGCCTCGTAAACTTTGTTGGGGGAGGGAGTGGAAAGATATGAGAGACGGGTAAGTTTCAGAGGGGAGCTGTATTAGTCTGCAGTGAAAGGCTAGATCTGAGTCCAGTCGCATCTCCAAGACCGACAAGATTTTGATGTATGCCTCCCAAACGTTGTTGGTCTCTAAGATGCTACTGGACTGAAATCTAGCTGAGAATAGATTAGAGGGTCACAGTCTCATCAGCGTATAAGGTGGGGAAATTGACTCTGCAGCTCATACACTTGTTTCTAAGAATCACTGGAGGTATGAGTATCTACAGGAATCAAGTCTGAGTCCAGTGGCACCTTTAAGATCAACAAAGTTTTATTCAAGGTGTGTGCAAGCACACTTCTTTGGATACAGACCGATTTCACACCAGGCGCTGCTTTGCCATCGGTCTTCCCTTTGCCCTGATTGCATGCTTCAGTTCTCACTATTTGCCATGGGGCGCATTTTGACCCGCGGCTTCGCCTGATTTCCTCCGCGGCTTCAGTGATCCTCAAAAAACAGGATCACTGAAGCCACGGAGGAAATCAGGTGAAGCCGCAGGTAAAAAGGCGCCCCACAGCAAATAATGAGAAATTGAAGCACGCAGTCGGGGCAAAGGGAAGACCGACAGCGAAGCAGCGCCTGGTGAGAAATCAATCACAGTCTTTTTCATTTCTTCCTCTCACGAAAGGCCATATCCTGCCAAAAAAATGGTTAGTCTTTAAGGTGCCACTAAACTCTTGCTCTTTTCTACTGCTACAGACAGACGAACACGGCTACCCATCTTAATGCATGTTGGTTTTGTACAATTTCAGCTATTGCAGCTTTTGCCTTAGAATCACAGGAACTATAGTTTGTTGAGGAGTGAGAAGAACCAGTGTTAAAGATTCTCCGCCCACCCCCATGCTATTTCTGATGCCACACGACAAATGACAACTTGTGCTTTAGCGATAGGGCTAGGTCCGACCTACAGGAAAAGCAGTCAGCATTCTGAAAAATCCACAATCATGCTTAGCAAGCTCAGAAATTTCTATCAGTCTGAAAACACAGCATCTTGGAAACCAACACCAAGTTTCTAGTCCTTATGGATATAAAGATGAGCTTGGAAGTATATGGGCAATGCCTTGCTAGGGAAACCAGTGAGACCGCTGGGCAAGATCTCAGGAGTCAGGTGACAGGGCTTTGACACCCTGCCTCATTCCTTTCCCCCTCCCAAGACTAAAAGAAGAAGATTCAATTATGCAAAGTAAGTATATAAGAAAGGTGTGAGGTTGTGACTCACTGATAGAGTGCATTCTTTGCATACAGAAATTCTCAAGTTCAGTCCCTGACATATCCAGTTCAAAGGATCCTGGGGAGCAAGTGTTAGGAAGGACCTTTCTGCTTGAGACCCTGGAGAGCCACAACTAGTCAGACTAGAAGAGACTAAATTAGATGGATCAAGGGTCTAAAGCATGTTCTTTGTATGCGTTTTTGCATATACTATACATATTCTGCCTTTGCTTTGTGCAGAATTCAAAATGCCTGAGCACAGAATTTCTTTATGTGGGGATCACAGTACCAAAGAAGCTGGCTGCAATAAAGATTGTAAAACATTCTCATGGTTTTATTTATTACATTTGAATCCATCTTTCAGTGTACCTGGTCTCTGCTGTAATGTCTGTTCGGCTGAAGCTCAGATCTGATGTGATGATTTTTAACAAGTCCAGTCAGGCCCTGAATGCTTCCTATGACTCCCCCCCCCTTGTGGTAATTAATGCCTCCTCTGGACATTTTGGACTGGGGAAAACAGAGTGTGGGTACTGCTGAAGCCCCGCCTCCCCCTGCATGACAATTCTGATTTGCATTGGGCCCCTGAGGTGATTGGGAACTTAGTTCCCAGGAGCTGCCCCGTGTCTGGTGAAATGAGAGGTGGTTAAAAATTGTCACGTTTAGTTTGAAACTGAGGGAAAGTGACATAAATGTCATAGGTGCAATCACAAAATGGCTGCCATAGGAGGTAGAGCCATAGAGAGAGATCTTGGAAGCTAAGGAGGGTCAACTCTGGCAAGTACTTGGATGGGAGACCTCCTTGAAATAACAGCAGTCCAGAGGACAGGGGCAGGCTCTCTGAATATTCTCCAAGCCCCCAGTAGGGGTCAGTCACCAAATGTTGCCATGACATCCAGGTGCTCACACACACACATGCACATATGAAAAAATACACCCCCCCCCCAAAAAAAAAAAGAAGAGGGGTAACTGAAACAATACACTGAGAAAGAGTAGTGAGAGACAGAATAAGACCAATATTGTGGTGGCCACCAAAGCAATCTTAGATCAATCTGCACAGCCAATCAGAAGCCTTGCTGGGAAAGAACCACACCTGGCCCAACCCACAATCTGAAAACACTTGGCAGGCACTCGGTAAGATGTGCCCACAGGAAACTATGTTGGGGATCCCTGGTTTAAACAGCCCTGTTCACAGGTTACAGTAAACACATGTGCACCATTCATGTACATGTATACATCTGTCTGGAAAAAGGAGCAACAAGCACTCACTTTACAACTGAAACAGGGGGCCAGTACCTGGATAAATGTGGGGTTTATACCACATGTGCAACTCTACAAGCGTTGATGTGATGTAACGTGAGAATTACTCAATGCATAAATGTCAAAAAAATCAAGTGTGCACAGATTGTACTTGCATTCATTATAATTTGTGAACAGAACTATTGAACTTCAAGGTTTGTGGGTGTTTGAACTCAGGCCTCCTGAGAGAAACTCTCTGCTGCACCAAACTGTCTCTTCAACTAGTAGTGCAACATAAACAATGAAATAAAAGAAAAGTAATTCTTGGGCAAAACTGGAGGTGTCACTATAATTTCCTTTTTTTCCCCCTGAAACACAATCTGGTTGCAAGGTTCTAAACAGGGAAGCCTTTGTAGTGATATCTGAAGCCTACCTTTGGCATGACAAAAAGACATTTTCAACTATTATCCGAGTCAATCTCGTGTCTCCCAACTCTGTGTTTGTGATTAACAGCATAAAAAGTAGGTGTCCCCTCAGTGAAACCAAGATTATATCTTCAATGTGCCAAGCTGCGAATAGTTTATCGTTTCAACAAAAGCAACATACCCTTCTGAACCTGATTAAATCAGTCCTTGACAGAATCTGAAATTAAGATGAATGATAATTTAAGCGAGCGATTGCTCTTCCTCTCAAGCCCTTGTTGCTAAGAACGATCATACGAAACACGGCTGGAGAACTTGACGCTGTGAAGGAACTTTTGATAAATGTCTTGTGTTTTTTTTAAATAATGGATGAGGGCCATGTAGGACGGCACTCATTACTGAGGTCTATTGATTTCATTACTCTCTGACTACTTCCCCACCATTCTCCAAATATTGAAGATTGCCATAGAAACCCATGAACTCGCTTGGGCAAACAGCCAAAGAATGTGGGAAATGTTCATTTTTGCCATCCTGGGTGGAAAAAAAGAGAAACAGCTGGCAGATAACAATTAATATTTGTCTGCTTTGGAATGTCAGCTATTGCAGGAGTCATTTCTTCTCCAAGCAATGAGTTGGGACAAAGCAAAGGCCCTTTGCCATGCAGTAGTAATGTTCCCTCTGAATCCAACAAGGTTTTCAAAACCCAAGAAAAATCAATCCTGTTTCTTTACCATTCCAGTTTTAGAAAGATCACCCAAGCCATCCAACATTTCACAGATTAAAATAGGGACTCTCATATGATACCCACATCCTTATTTCCAAGCAAAGTTCATGGCCTGAGAGGGCTGCCAGCTTTTAGGTGAGGCCTAGAAACCTCTGGAATTACAACTGATCTCCAGACTACAGAGATCAGCCCCCCTGGAAAAAAATGACTGCTTTGGAGGGCGGACTCTATGGCTTTATATTCAACTGAAGTCCCTCCCCTTCCCAACCCATACTACACCAGTTTGGTGCAGTGGTTAAGTGTGCAGACTCTAATCTGGGAGAACCGGGTTTGACTGCTGGATGACCTTGGGCAAGCTGTAGTTCTGGCACAACTGTTCTTAGAAAAGAGCAGTTTCTGTCAGAGCTCTCTCAGCCCCAACTACCTCACAGGGTGTCTGTTGTGGAGAGGGGAAGGGAAAGGAGTTTGTAAGCCGCTCTGAGACTCCTTTGGGTAGTGAAGGGCGGGGTATAAATCCCATCTCTTCTTTTTCTTCTTCTCCCAGGGTGTCCAGCATTTGCCATATTCTCCCCCCACCTGCAGTGCGATTTTGCCTGTATGACAACATCTGCAAGCAAAATAGTTGCTTTAGACACAGCCTTAGAAAGAAAAACATAATGGCGAGCAAATGGTTTACACAACATCCAATCAAAGCACTTCCAAAAGCAAAGTGGTAGGTATAAACTAACCTTCGGAAAGATAAACCTATTAACACTCGTTCTCCATGGGGACAAGATCTGTGTGTAACTGCAGATTGGTAAACATCCCTGTCAGTTACAAAGAAACTGTAGTCAGGTGCCAAAATAATGGCCAGATTCAAAGATCCCCCATATATTACCCACTATGGTTAAGTTTTCAGTTCAGATTAATTATAATAACGATATCAAAAAGAGGGTGTGTGTTTTTTTTTAGTTCACATTTTGATTAGATAATATCTGACTGTGCACCTCGGAGCAGAACTTCTCTCCATTTCAACTGTGAGTATGTACTGCATGGGAAGATGAAAAGTGTAGCTGATAATTCATATACTCGTCTGTTTTTATCACCCCCAGCAAGCCTCTTCTGCATTAGAACCTGAGACACTCCATTATAAGCTCGTTCATACAGCGGGCTTCTGGCTGCATGCTGTGATGAACAAAAAGGCTTGTAGCCCTCAGCCTCTGACAAAACAGGTTGTAAAACATGTGCATGAATAACTAAACGCAACTCGAGCTTCCACTTGGGAGTGTGTTCACGATTCAGGGGATCATATTTCTGCACTTAAAAAACAGCACTGCTCGTCAGAGTCTCCATGCTCAAAAACACCCTAAGAGAAGGGAAAGTAAAAGACTCTTGAAAGATTGTAACATTACTCTGATAATGCTGATTGAATATCTGAGTGGTTCTATTGCTTTAAGGTTGTATCGTTTATAACATAAAAATCATAGAATCACAGAGTTGGAAGGTGCCATACAGGCTCAGTGCAGGATCAGCCTAGAGCATCCCTGACAAGTGTTTGTCCATCCTCTGCTTAAAGACTGCCAGTGAGGGGGAGCTCACCACCAACTCCCTAGGCAGCTGATTCCACTGTTACACAACTCTTATACAACTCAAAAAGTTTTTCCTGAGATCCAGCTAGTACCTTCCCATCCTTAATTTAAACCTGTTAATGCGAGTCCTATCCTTTGTTGCCAACAGGAACAGCTCCCTGCCCTTCTCTAAGTGACAGCCCTTCAAATACTTAACAAGTGCAATCATGTCCCCCCTCAACCTCCTCTTCTCCAGACTGAACATTCCCAAGTCTCTCAGCCTTTCCTCACAGGGTTTGGTTTCCAGGCCCCCAATCATCCTCGTCACTCTCCTCTGCACGCGCTCCATTCTGTCCACATCCTTTTTGAAGTGAGGCCTTCAGAACTGCATACAAGAGTCCAAGTGCAGCCTGACCAATGCAGTGTACAGTGGGACTATCACATCTTGCGATTTGGATGTTATGCCTCTGTTCATACACCCCAAATTAATTTGTTTTAGGCAGAGAGACAGGCAGACAGATGTTCCTTAAGAATGTACATGGGGTGGGAACAGGAATGCAGAGGCAAGCCCTGCTCCTGACCTGTGGTGGTGGGAAGGGCTGGACATAGGAACATAGCAGAAGCCATGTTGGATCAGGCCAGTGGCTCATCTAATCCAACACTCTGTGTCACACAGCGGCCAAAACCCAGGTGCCATCAGGTGCTCCACCAGTGGGGCCAGAACTCCAGAAGCCCTCCTGTAAAGCTGTAACTGACTTAAGGCCACCCTGTAGGGTTTTCAAGGCAAGAGATGTCCAGAGGTGGTTTGCCATTGCCTTTCCCGGCATAGTGACCCTGCATGTCCTTGGAGGTCTCCCATCCAAATACCAGCCAGGAATAACCTGCTTCGCTTCTGAAATCTGATGAGATTGGGCTAGCCTGGGCCATTCAAGTCAGGGCTCTGACCTATGTACATTCTCAGAAAGATATGTATAAATCCTACACACACTAGCCCTGTTCAGATGTTATTGTTCCCCCCTTCCCCAAGTCGGAATAACGAGACAGACAACTTTTGGAATTAAACAAGGGGCACTTTATTAACTATTTAAAATAACTAGCTAAGCAACAAGGGAAAAAACTAAGTGGGTGCAGAACAGGCAAGGCAGGTGGCAGTCTAGCCAGCCTCCTTGCCCAAACTGGGGGCGAACCACCCACCCCAGTCTTGAGCCTAGGGATGCCAGCCTCCAGGTGGGGCCTGGGGCTCTCCCGCTGACCGAGATCAGTTCCCCTGGAGAAAATGGCTGCTTTGAAGGGTGGACTCTATGGCACAGTACCATGCTGAGGCCCCTCTCCTCCCTAAACCCTGCTGTCTCCCGGATCCACCCCCAAAGTCTCCAGGTATTTTCCAACCCAGACCTGGCAACCCTACTTGAGCCACCCACCTGGCTTGCGACCAGCAGCCCAGCCCACCAGTGACCCACCAGGAGTGCCTACCCCTGAAGCCGTACAGCTTGCAGGGAGGAGCCTACTGAAGAGGTTTCCAGAGGAAATCATCATTCCCTGCCCTAGGCCGTAAAACCCTACGGCTGTTCCTGATGACTCCCTTGTCCCCAAATGGGAAAATGGCTGAAGGCGCTCACCGGTTCTGCTTTCTAACCCGCACAGCTCTGCCAAGTGACCAACCTATTTAACAGCAACCACCCATAACCACTTCAATTCCACTGTCCTTAGTGTAAGGTAAGTGAAAACACCCCCATCCACAAGCCAAGCAGGATGAAAGTGAAAAATTCCTACCTGGCCCCAACAGGCAACCAGTCAAAACCTACAATATGAACAGGGCAGGAGGAAGGGCCAAGCATGAGGCGTGAACTGGCTTAGGCGGGAATGGGGCCTGGCCATTATAGGCCGCCCCTGCCCCTACATTGCAACAACTGGTGTTGCAACACAGTTGCTGTCCTGCTCTCCTCCAAGGCGGCAAAATGGCCCCCGCCCTCCATCGGCCTTGCTGGGAGGGTCGGGAGCCCAACAGTGGACACAAGTACAGGCTGCCTCTATGTGTTCACACACTCACTTTACAAGTGAAACTGGGGACCAGTACCTGGATGAACGTGGGGTTTCAACCACGGTTTCTAGTACACACACACACACACACACACACACGAGGATGCCCTTGAATTCGGACACTGAACAAGAATCATCTGCTGATTTGTAGTCCTGTAAAAATCGTGACCTGTGTATGGTATTCAATATAATCCCTACTTAAAATGCATCTTCTCAAGGCTGGCAATCAGTGTTCCCTCTAAACTGAGTTAGGCTGAGGACAGACTGGGGATCTGGAGCGCTCTGCCTCCCCTTTAGAAGCGGAGGCAGAGAGGGGGTACAGACAGCCGCAGCTGTCCCCTGTCGTCAGCGCGGACTCACCCGTCCGCAAGGCGCCATCATGCCGCTTCAGCTGGAGACCCCTTAAAACAGGTCTCCGGCCATCCGGACACGCATCCCTGCCGCTTCCTGGCAGTGTGGATGCGTCGGCAGTGCACCAGAAGCAGCACTGGAAGTGGGGACGGACCAGCAGCCACGCGCCTCCTCCTCAGTACGTCACAGCCAGTGCGAATCGGGCGCACCGGGCTGCTTTTCCTGCATGGCTTTCGGCCCCACAATTGTTCCGGGGCAGATCTTCAGTCGGTCCTCGGCCTTAGTGTGAGCTAGCTCACAGTTTTTTAGCTTCCTGCTCACACATTTTTGTTTTAGCTCAGGGAGGATGGTTCCAGAGCAAATTAATTTATGCAGTAGTTAAATTGCTTGCTCACAACTTTAGTGCCAGAAACACACAAAGTAGAATTTTTGCTCACAAGACTCCACAGTTTAGAGGGAGCATTGCTGGCAATACACATAAAGTATCTGTTGTTCTCCAGCCAATCCTAATCCACAATTTGGGGATACCTGAGCAAAAGAAACTGATTTTTAAAAGTTTTTTTTTAAGCTTCCACACATTGAATTGGCTGTGCCATTTCCCCCCCCCTCTCTGTTTGAACTACTGTTTATTTTAAACTTGTTGAAAATGATAGTGTTGAATAAATATCATGTTTGTTGTGGTCTGGCTCACTGTTCTTTTTTGCTTCTGTCAAATCACTTTAATTGATGTCAGCTCACCTACCAAGATACATTTCAGGGGAGCCATCGTCAGTGATTCCCAGCATCTTTACATAAAAATAATCCCAAAGAAAAATATGCCACTGTAACAGCTGGTAGAATTAGCACTGTAACATCTGCAGTGCAACATCTTGGATGCATTCCAATATTTATTTGTGTAGTGTGGTTTTATACTGCCCTTCCTCCAAAGAGTTTATGGAAGCATATGTTGTTCTTCCCTCCTCCATTTTATCCCTACTACAACCAGTGTTCCCTCTAAGCTGAGTTAGTGTGAGCTAGCTCACAGTTTTTTAGCCTCTGGCTCACACATTTTTGTCTTAGCTCAGGAAAGATGGCTCCAAAGCAAACTGATTTATGCAGAAGCCAAATCGCTCACTCACTACATTAATGCCAGTAGCTCACAAAGTAGAATTTTTGCTCACAAGACTCCGCAGCTTACAGGAAGCATTGACTACAACCCTGTGAGGGAGGTTAAGCTGAGGCAGAGTGACTCACACAAGGTCACCCACACGTTTCATAGCAGAGCAAGAATTTGAACCTGAGCCTCCCGGATCTTAGTTTAACACTCTAACCACTACACCAGCTCTCAGGCTGTCCATAGCAAACAGACAGTCAAAGTGATAAAACAGTCCATCAACAACTTTGTAAAAGTTGCTGTAAAAGACAGAGACAAGGTTTGCATTTGGAACTTGAAAATCCCTCACCTCCCAGCTATTGGTATTCACACAGTTGCCAGCTCTGGTTGGGGGGAAATGGGAAATTTTGGAGGTGGAGCCTGAGGAGAACGGGGTTTGGGGATGAGAAATATTGGAGTTGAGAGTCCATGGAACAGTAAAACAGCTAGATCTTTATTGCTGGTCCGGATGAAGCATACAACCCAGGGCTCCGAGCCCTCCTTTTATGCTGGTCAGGGGTAATCCCCTGACCTCGCCCAACTGGTGGCCGGTTCGAATCCACCTGGCCTTTGTTCTACCTGGCTGAAGCTCAGGTAGTTTCTTGGCCATGTGCTCTAGCCACATGGTGGTCGCCATTACTGGAACACATGGCGACCGCATGGTCAATACATAACAGGGGAGGGGAGGGGTTTCAATGGGATATAATGCCATAGAGTCCACCTTTCAAAGTGGCCATTTCTGAAGATGAGGAGGAGGAGGAGGAGAATGAGGAGGAGGAGGAGACTTCTCCTAAGGTGTCTCAGAGCGGCTTACGATCACCTTCCCTTCCTTTCCTCACAACAGGCACCTTGTGAGTTAGGTGGGCTCAGAGAGATCTGAAAGCTGTGACTGGCCCAAGGTCACCCAACTGGCTGCATGTGAAGGAGTGGGGAAACAAACTCAGTTCTCCAGATTACAGCCCAGCCATTCTTAACCACGATACGAAAGGGTTCAGCCACAGACCATGAACCCAACTGCAAAAATGTAGTTTGTGCCAATCCCTGAGGCACATCACACTTTTCAAAGAACAGTAGTAGCTGGCATGTCAGCCAAAGCTGTTTAATGTACTACATGCCACAGAGGGGATTGGGGGCCCCTCCTGGAGGCCAGGATCCAGTCAGGGTTGCCATCTTCCAAGTGGAGCCAGGAAATCTCTGAGAACTGCAACTGGAGATCAAAAGTACAACTGGAGATCAAAATTACTAGAGATCAGGTACCCTGGACAAACTATCTAGTTTGTAGGATGGACCTCAGGTTGCCAGCTCTGGGCTGGACAAAACCTGGGAATTTGGGGGTGGGGCCTGAAAAGGATGGGGTTTGGAGAGGGGAGGGACTTCCATGGGTAATAATGCCAAAGACTCCACCCTCCAAAGCAGCCATTTTCTCCAGGTGAACTGATCTTTGTCCCCTGGAGATCAGTCGTCATAGCGGGAGATCTCCAGCCACCACCTGGAGATTGGCAACCCTGGGTGGACTCCATGGCAGGGAGTTCTCTGAGGTTCTTTTCCTCCCCAAACCCTGCTCTCCCCAGGCTTCATCACTAAATCTACAGGAATTTCCCAAACCAGAGCTGGCAGTATTCCCAGGCTAGTTAAGTGACAGTCATTTGCAATGAATTCCTTTGATCCAAGTGACTGCTCCATTGAATTTTAAAAACTTTTTGATGGACAGCTTTATTACTTTTGCAGTGCGTTTGCTACAAGGAGCTGATTTAATAATATACTTTTTTTTGGCGTCTGTGACATTGTTCTCCAGATGGGATCACAGTAAAGCAAGTTACTTCTGCAAAACTTGATTAACTTGATGCAGTTCCCCCCCCCCCCTTCTTTGTTGTAGTCGTGGTCTTTTCAAATCTGAATTTTAAACCAGAACAGAAGCAAGCTGAGAGTTGCTGTTTTAGGCTTTATCTTTCCAAAACACCCTACGTGAGTCTACCTGTTGCTTTTGCTGTGGTATTTTCCCCCCTCTCTCTCGTTATGGTCCTATATTATGCAGAACATTATGTTCAAATCATGCTCTCAAGGCTGGGCCTGAAAGTTTTCCTTGCTCAAATTAAATAAGATTAAAATAGGCTTCAGTGACATTAAGAAACTCAGGATATCACAGCCGCCACCCTGACAATTGCCTTGACCTAGATGGCCAAGGATAGCCTGATCTTCTCAGATCTTTGAAGCTAAGCAGGTTTGGCCCTAGGATTACCAACCTCCAGGTGGTGGCTGGACATCTCCTAGAATTACAACTGATCACAATAGAGATCAGTTCAACTGGAGAAAATGGGTGTTTTGGAAGGTGGACTCTATGGCAATATACCCCACTGAAGTCCCTCCCTTCCCTAGACCCCACAGGCTCCACCCCCAAAATCTCCAGAGCTGGCAACGTTAATCGGCCCAGGATAGTACTTGATGGGAAACCACTGAAGAAGTCCAGGGTTGCTATGCAGAGGTAGGCCATGGCAAACCATCTCTATATCTCTTGTCTTGAAAGTCCAGTGGGATTGCCATAAATTGTGATTTGACAGTGTTTTCCACCACCCACCACTCTGTCAGCTAAAGACATGAGACCTCTGCACATGACACTTCTGTGCATTGACCGAAAGCACGGAGAGTGAGAGTGGGCACAAGGGCTCTGGCCCTGCACCGTATCCACACAATTCCCAGTGTATTACCTGTGTACGGTAGCAAATGGCTGATTTTGAGGGTGAACTCTATGGCACTATATGCTGCTGAGGCCCTTCCCCTCCCCAGGCTCCACCATTCCCAGGAACTACCCCCAAATCTCCAGGAATTTGGCAACCCTACTAGACTGAGGAGATATCACCTTTCACCCATTCACAAAATGTCGCCTCCATTAGAAGGAGAATGCTTGATTCAGGATCTCCCAGCTTTTGTACTTGCCCCTCATGGCAGCCATTTTGTGAAGCAGTCCACTTCCCATTGGCAGTCATTTTGTAGTGGTGATTTTCTCAAAATACCAAATGTATCCTACAGGCTCAATTAATTTGGGGACCAACCGGGCCTAGGACCTGGGTATTTAAAGGACTACCACAAACACTGCACTCTTTACCTCATGCTCTCCTTCATATCCACTTGCCACCTGCCTAACTGAGGCAAGTAGCCACATGGAAGAGGACCTTTTCCGTTGCTATCCCTGGCTTTGGTCGCTGTGCCTTTGGTCATTATGGTTGCTTTAGCTGCTGATGCCTGGCATTTTATTGCTGATTTGTTTGGGAAACTGCTATGTTTTTAGGGTTTGATGGAATATATTGCCTTGAGGAATAGAGACAATGCCTATTCTGTGAACTACCTCAAGCGCTGGCCATCTTCGGGGTCTTATCAACAATTTCAATCACGGCATTGATTGTAAATAATTTTTGCAGCACTGAAAAATGATAAACACTCAAAATGTTGATCAACTACCAATGTTGTAGTGAAGTGAACATAGTATATTTTATTTTACTTAGGAATAATTTTCTAATTTCTAACAGTTTTCATTGTGCTGAAAAGCCTGTGGTGAAGCTGGCTCACATATTCTCAGTTGGTGGACTTGCAGAAAAATCCAGACTTTTTGGAAATTAATATTAACACATTTAAACACCAGAACTGGCTATACGCCACCAGAGAGTCCCCAACTAGTTCTATTAAAGCTTTGGCAGGAGTTAAACATTCCCAAGGTATGATGTGAGCTCATTTCGATACTAAAACTGGCCGCAAAGAACGTTATAGCCACAAATTGGAAGATGCCAAGCTCCCCTTCAATAGAAGCCTAGTATTCTAAAATTTGGGATTATGCCATTATGGACAAAATAACAGAAGACATTAGGAGATCAGAAAACCCCTTGACTACTTCAAATTATCTGGAGAAATGGTATCCTTTTTTGGGGAAATGTTGTTTTGATCTAAAACACCCAAATTCTTTTGAAAATAACACAAACAGTAAATGTATGGCCCTGTTGTAATAAAAGTGATAGTGTTACTGAGAACTATACATTGACAAAACATAGTGTTATGTAGTGAAATTTGGTTGTTTATTTTTGTTCTGTTATTGTTTTATTGTTGTATTTGTTGAAATTATTAATAAAAACCTTTTTTTAAAAAAAAAGAATAGTTTTCTTTTCTTAAAAAATGAATTGATGAAGCCAAAACACAATTCTTGCTACACGTGAAGCTGTATGCAAATGTTTCGTTTCTCATGAGGCAGAGCTGATCAAACTGGCATATGGGGGGGATTAAGTGGTCTAATTCAGAACAAATGCATATGCCACCTTTGTCCTATCCACTATATTAACAGTTATTGCTACTTACAACCTTGATGCTTCCAAGGTAACCTAATAAAAGTACGCTAGATAACTGCTCCCAGGATCAAAGTAAGCCTGCGTGCTGAAAATGACAAACAGAGTCAAATCCAATTATTCTTATTATAGAGAAATGGATTTAAATTCTGGTTTTTTTAAAAACACACACACACACATACACACACCCTCGCTGTTCTTTTGAAGGCAGCTCTATCCAAGAAGCTGAACTAGTTATCCAGCAATTACATCTATCAAGATGATCAGTAGTAATAACAGTTAATGGTAGGCACAGCACATCTGGATCCCATTGAGTAGAACATATATATCTGCACTTAGTCAACCAGATGTGCGCTGTGATACACAGACCCATTTCCTTTCATTTTCAGCTGTTACCATTTCCGTAGAATCTCATGAATATGTCTGTAGAGGATTTCAGCTGCGTCAGTTTCATTCCCTGCAAAAGTATATATTTTCTCCCTGTGGACCTGACTCACAGATTCTCAGACACAACAGTGCACTGCATGTCTGCTGCCGTACACAAGGATCTTTGTAAATACACAGACCGAGCACATGGTTGGCACCAGCCGCTTTCACAGTGCTGATCACCTGTGTTTGCAGCCATTTCTGGGGCAGGCTTTCCAAATGGCAGCATATACTGACCACAGTCAAGCAGAGAATTAGGCACACGTACATCTGTGGATTCCAATAGGCATTAGCCCACCTCATTCAACACTGGATTGTTACTTTAGAATCACAACAGAGGAGGGACCGGGAGGTTTGGGATCAGATTCTCCCAGCATTTTTAAAATGCGAGCAGAAAAAGTGTGAGGCAGCTGATTCAGATCAGGGTAGTGTAGAGGGAAAAGAAGGGGGTTAAATGATTCTCCTGCCTAGTGTTGCCAGCTGACACTGACATCATGTGTGGCTTTGCCAATTGAAATTGACACCCTGTTTCTAGGGAAATAGGATGGGCAATTTGGGAAGGTCATAATTGCAAAGACCACTTGGGGGGAGAGTTAAACCTCTCCCCCAGCCCAGCCCTGATCTGGATTGGTCCCTGTGTGGCTTCTATTAACATTTTTTTAAAAAACACACACAATGGGAGCATCTAAATATTCCAATCGATAAGTAGGTTGTTTCTTTACTTCATTTGTACCCCAACTTTCTCCCAAATGGGGACCTAAGGCAACTTACATCATTCTCCTATTCTCTGTTTTATCCTCACAACAACCCTGTGAGGCAGGTTAGGCAGAGAAGGTGTGACTGGTCCAAGGTCACCCTTTGAGCTTCCATGGCATGACTGGGGATTTCAACGCAGGTCTCCAGATCAATTCCGTTGATCTCTAAGACACCACTGGATGGCTTTTTTCCCCTTTTCCTGTGAAGATCTGTTTTAGAATCTCATATATTTTCATACGAGAACAATTTCCTCATTGAATAGACCTCAACAGAATTATGAAAAGACTGGGGTAGGATCGCCCTGTTTGACTCTTACACTGCAATCCTATGCAGGGGCATTTTTAAATCTATTGAAGCCAATGGGCTTGGAAGGGTGTGATTGGGTTTAGGACTGCACTGTTATTTTCTTTCTCTCTTCCTTTATCTCAGCTACTGGTTGGAAATTTGGAGAAGCAAAACAGAAACCTGGCCTTTTGATTTCATATAGCACATTATTTTCATGCATCAATGGAAGTTATGCAGTGTTCCCTATGCAAATCACCTCGCTCATTCGAGCAGTGTCCTGTGTTTCTGGTTCTTGAATTCTCACTGAATTTGAACTTGGACTCTCAGTCCAGAGAAGCAACGTGCATTTGGTCGATAAAAGGCATTCTGAGATGGCATCAGCTCCATTCCATGCTCTCCATTCATTATCTCCAGGGGAAAGATCCGTTTCCTCTAGGGTATTATCTCTGAGTTCTCACTTACCATCTTCCCATTTGTTTGGGCAACTAAAATACTGTTTTGTTATCTGCTGGCTTCTCTCGTATCAATTATTCTCCTCTTTAAAGTGGATTCCCAGATGAAGATCGGCTGTCCTCACAATCTCTTCATTCAGAATGTATTGAAAGGCCTGGTGGGGGGAGGGAACTATATGCTGTATAATTTCCCTGATAATATCTCTCCATGGTGAAATGATACCCACACCCATTTCATGTCCTGGTCATGTGATCTGCCCCTCCAGGGTCAGTAGTTCAAATCTGGCCAGTCTTCTTTTGTTGTCAGGATGAAAGCCAGGCTCACCCCCACCCTCACAGCTGCTTTTGCAAACTGCAGGATCCTCTATAACACTTTCCGAAATAATGCACACAATACCTCTGTTTGTCAACTCTCTCTCACTGTCTGGGGCAGAACAGCCATTTTACCAATTTATTTTAAAAAATGTGCACCTTCCATCGACTGTATGCAAAGCAGCTTCCAAGGACAAGAAAATACAAGAACAGTGCAAAACCATCGAACAAGCCACAGCCTTCTGCAGTCATTGTATCCAGTAGCCAAGGGTGGGCCCCTGTGTGGACGCACAAATCTCATAATGGGACCAGCCATGGATATGGGATTGCGCAAGCCTGGGGCAACCAGATTTGTAAAAATATCTCAGTTTAATGGGGGGGATACCTAATTTGAAGTTAAAAAAAAGATAGGGACACGTGCACATGTGCTAGAATAGCCAACTTTGCCTTGGGAAATCCCTGGAGACTTGGGGGTGGTCCTAGGGAAGCGATCTGAGGAGTGGGAGGAGCTCAGCAGGGATGTGATGTGATGTTTCCACTTCAAAGCTGCCACTGATCTCTGTAGTCGGCGGATCCATTGTCATTCTGGGAGAACTCCAGGTCTCACCTGGTAATACTAACTTGTGCAGACATTATATTAGAACATAAGAACATAAGAGACGCCAATGTTGGATCAGGCCAGTGGCCCATCCAGTCCAACACTCCGTCACACAGTGGCCAAAAACACCAGGTGCCCTCAGGAGGTCCACCAGTGGAGCCAGGACACTAGAAGCCCTCCCACTGTTGCCCCCCCGTCAAGCACCAAGAATACAGAGCATCACTTGCCCCAGACTGAGAGTTCCTATCTATACCTTGTGGCTAAGAGCCACTCATGGACCTCTGCTCCATATGTTTATCTAATTCCCTCTTGAAGCTGTCCATGCTTGTAGCCGCCACCACCTCCTGTGGCCGTGAATTCCACATGTTAATCACTCTTGAGGTGAAGAAGTACTTCTTTTTTATCTGTTCTAACCCGACTGTTCAGCAATTTCATGGAGTGCCCATGAGTTCTGTATGGTGAGAAAGGGAGAAGAGTACTTCTTTCTCTACCTGCTCTATCCCATGCATGATCTTATAAACCTCAATCATGTCACCCCTCAGCTGTCGTTTCTTCAAGCTAAAGAGTCCCAAGCGCTTCAACCTTTCTTCATAGGGAAAGTGTTCCAACCCTTTAATCATTCTAGTTGCCCTTTTTTTCCTGCACTTTTTCAATGCTATAATATCTTTTTTGAGGTGTGGTGACCAGAACTGTACACAATACTCCAAATGAGGTCGCACCATCGATTTATACAGGGGCATTATGATACTGGCTGATTTGTTTTCAGTTCCCTTCCTAAGAACCCCCAGCATAGCGTTGGCCTTTTTCACTGCAGTCGCACACTATCTCGACATTTTCACTGAGTTATCTACTATGACTCCAAGATCTCTCTCTTGGTCAGAGATTCAGACATTAGTCTGAAAGAGAGTTCAGGCAGTGTTTTGAGTTGCTGCAGCAACCTGAAATGGTACACAGGAGTGTGGCAGCCAGATAACGAAGTTTTGGTGGAGGCCGTGGCCAGCAGTAGCTAGAAGGGGGAAGAAAGATGGAGATTGAGTCAGTAGAGGCAACCCAATCCTGGGAGACACAAGCAGGAGATGGTGGGCAAAAGAATCAATCCAAAGCCAGTCAGGAGGGAGGAAGATTTCCCCACAAGTCCTTGTGGGTCCCTCCCCCTGCCTGTGAAATAATAATTACAACCCAGTCATAAAAAGATCACCCACCAAACAGATATAATTCAACCAATAAAATATATTCACTGGCTTGACAAAGAACTAAATCAGGCAAAACACAGCAATGGCAAGCTGTAGTCATGTGTAAGTGATGGATTTCTCAATATTCCTGTTACGTGCCAAAGTTTTGTGGTTCTGTGCACGGTGCAATCAACAAGTTTGTGACATCTAAACTATACATTCTGGAGAGAAGAAAACAAAGATGTTGAAGTAAATATTTCCAAAAGAATCTCATAGGACAAAATTCTTTGAGGTTTCATGGACATAGTAGAATTGCCTAACTTGCTTACCACGTTATGTACATTTCCTTGTTTACATCACGTAGAACACACATACCTCTTTTCCTCGGAACAAGCAAGACATTACAGTGTCTAAGGGAATATGTGGCATTCAAGACTTGTAATTTAGATACAAAAAGCACCCATAGGAAAAACTGGTACAGATTGTAACCCTGGTGCTGTTGAAGGAAGGAATTACTTCTTTTTTTTTCTTGTGAAATTTCCCCAGCAAAAATGCCTGCCCACCCCACCTGGCTGCTTTAAACCCCAATAAGGATGTAAAAGAAAAGGTCATATTATGCCTCCTTTATATGACCAACATTAGATACATTGCCTGCATTTTGGGACTTCACAGTCAGTAATATCAGTTTGTGCACAAAAACAGACTTCCGGCAAGACTTGCGATAATGGCGGACTCTCTCCTCCGCAACTGCGGGGAGCGCGATCCGTACCCGGCGGGAAGAAGGGGCTCTGGACTGGTGCCGAGCCCCCAGAGACCCCAGTGAGGGGGCTCTGCCTGGGGTGGCACGAAGGGGATCTCTCCCTACGGTGGCGACCGAGGGATCGAGATCCCTTTTCATCACCCCCATAGGTTCCCCCGCCACAAATCCGTGAAGCAGCAGAGAGTGCAAAGCAATGAGGCTGGAACTGACAGTTACGCATGGAAAAAACGTGAGTCTGAAGTAAGAAAAGCAGGACATATCGGGAAGACGGCGGGAGGAGTGAAACCCACCCACCCCCCTCTCTGGGACTAGTGTACTTACGAGACTCTTTACGTGGCGTTACTGCAGGAATAAAAGCCCATCTGCCTTGCTAGATGGCAGCATCGCTCACTTGGAGATATAAACTTTAGAAGGACATAAGTGCTGTTTGAAAATTTGCTCCTTTCGTTCATCTTATCTATCTATAAACAAAGAGCGTAGCCTCAACAATGACGGGGAAACCGAAACCTTCCCCCAAACTAGGAAGTACAGATCCGAGTTCAAAGGTTGATACCAGGGAGATGAGTGCGGTGTTCTCCTCGTTATTGCGACCTCTAGTGGACCAAATGACAGCTCTCAACGTTAAGATGGATAAAATGCAGCTAGAACTAAAAGAGTCGAATAAATCCACAGAGAAGCTGCAGCGAGAACTTCTGGAAGTAAAAACTTCAGTAAAAAACCAAGACGCAAGACTACAAAAGGCAGAGAAGGAAAAGGCCTTCCACCACGATCAGCTTTTGAAATTACAAATGGAAAGATCGAATTTTTTCCTAAGACTTCAGAATGTGCCAGAAAACACAGGAGAAGACCTTAAAAATTTGCTAAGTGAAGCACTTGAACCAGTGACAGGCATGAAAGCAGCGGATATAAAAAGCGATATGGATATGGTTTACAGAACCTATCCAGATTATACTAAAAAGAAAAGCCTGCCTGGTGAAATTATGATAAGGTTCTCCAAAAAATCTACAAGAGATGTGGTGCTTAGGACCACAAACAAAGCAGCTCTGAAGATTCTGGGAGAAGAAGTAAAAGTGATGAAGGATATCCCATTTGAAATAAGGAAAAGAAGGAAAGCCTATGGAAAATTGACATCTTGGCTCCAGTCTGAGTCTATCATCTATCGTTGGAATACTCCAGAAGGACTATGCTTCAGCATTAAAGATAAGAAGTATAAGATTGACTCTGTTCAACAAGCGAAAAAATTTCTGGAAAAAAGCAAAGAGCAGAAAACTGGGAGAGACTCGGATGGTTCACTGGCCTCGCAAGAAAGCATGTATAGATTTGATAGCTCAAAGAGTGAAGAAGAAGTGTCTGACTCGGAAAAAGGAGCTGCAGCTCCAAAAGTAGTTGAGACTGTTAAGACAAGAAGAGGACGAAAGAAGAAATAGTGATTAAACTGTTTTATTAAGCATTGCACTTATGTATTATAAATTGTTTAATTAACCGTATTTCTCTAGGTGGGCGTGCCTGCCAAATAGTTCTGATATTTTTTATAGTAGCAGTAACAAAGTAATTGAAATTTATCCAAGGTTCTAAATGCTTCATAATTATATTATGTAATAAGGTAGTATTAAGCAAATGATAAAGTACTCTCTGTATAAGGTATATGTAGCTTAGATTGTAGCGTTATAGTTGTAGTTATAGGGAAAAATCAATAAAAATTTATAAAAAAAAAAAAAACTGACCACAGAATTAGCTGAGTTCATGGGCAGCTGCTGAAGGCCACAGAGACATCCAAGGAGTAAGTCACAGCACACGAATCTGTAACCATTTCTGATTTTTTTTTTAAGGACATGCCTTTTAATCATGGGGCAATGGTGATGGCAGGCAGGTAGCAGCTATATACACTATAATCGTATCAACAGACACATCCAAAGAGCTAAGTGAATGATTGGCCCCCTAATTGCAACTGGTGAGCAAGGTGCACATGAAACTCATAAGTGACCAGATCTTCCCACTGAAGATCCAGCTGTTGCCACATCACACATTATTTATTACACTAAAAGGGAGAGTGAAGGAAGATATGTGAGGTTTCTGTTTTCAGTATAAAGCCTGGTTCAGGACATAGTGGAAGAGTTTTCCTCTGGCAGGCCTTGTGATCGATGCTCCTAGTCTTCACCACATTCAATATATTGCCATTAAAAGCATCTCTCTCTGGACCACAAGCTGTTACTTGATAAATGCAGATACTTACATGAACTTTCCAAAACTTCAAATAGTTATTCACTGGTATTCATGATGCCTAGCATCCTGCTCATAGTTAATTGTTGTCGTATTCAGCAGGGAAAAGAAATATCATTAGTCACTCAGCTCCCCAACCCAAACCAGCAACACCTAACAGTGGATGTATTATCTAACAAAAGCATATACTCTGGGAGCTGCTTTTATTTTTCTGGACGTGTTACAATCAGATAAAGTATCCAGTGGCTTGAAACAGGAAAGGAGGGGGAAAGCCCATTCAAGATATACCACTGTAAATCTATCAGCGGCTAATGCCTGTGTTATTTTGCTGAATATATACTTTTTGTTTCCACATGCAGGTCCAGGTAATGTTAACAGACTTTTATGGGTCACTTCCCGACTGCTTAGTGATTTAGTGCATGATTTCAGGAAGCTCTAACAGGAAGAACAAACTTGCAGATCCCAGCCCTTTAAAACAGTCGTTTCAAAAACTTTCTGCCTGCAAGGAGCCCGCTCCACAATGACTTTGCTGGGGAAGGACCCTGCACAACTGTCAGGGAAGCACTGTGTGTTGCAAAGGATTCTGGGAATGAGGGAGCGGTACGGGTGCGCATGCTAAGTTTACATGGGCAGGCTTGATGGACTACAGTGTCATCTCCCATAAACTGACACTGTGCCCTAGAACAAAGCCAACATGACCCTGCTCTGATGAGGCAAACATCTCTCAGGGAAGGTTGCTTGCCATTATTGATTAAGGATGTGCAATTGGGTATTTATTAGTTGAGACTGAACCCGAAACATGCCCCATTTGGAATTATCAAAAACTGTCCAAATACGAAGCACATTAATTCCAACATTTAGGAAAGGTCAGAATTCCAACATTTAGGAAAGGCACATTAATTCCAACATTTAGGAAAGGTCAGAATTCAGACAGTTATCCTTGTGGTTGGCTTCTGTTTTCCAGGCACCAGGATGAGAAGTGAGAGTAGAGAGCAGCTTAGCACGTATGTACCTGACAGATATGGGCCATCCAACCAGTATAATTCATTCGTACTGTAAACTAGGCCTGGTTTGCAAGAAGCATTTGGAGTCTTATGGTGGAAACCACATTTAATAATGCTTAAATCACACCCACAACAATATGGAATATCTCCTTCAGAGCAGGAGATTTACCCTTAACCCCACAAAAAGTCTGTCAATGAGTTGAACTATCTGAACAATTGAAATGAACCACTACAGATAAATGGTAACTTTCACAACCTCAGAGATGAACAGGGGATGGGATTATTCTCTCCAGGCTTCCCTGTCTGATACTGCCTACTGGTCCATTTTCTCAGGAGACCTTCTGAGTCTCAGCAAGATGAAGGCAGCACTGCTGTAACTGGCATTGGCTCACATAGTTCTGGAACCATTGCAGGATCCGCAAATCCAGGACCCTCACAGTCCTACTAGGGGCTCTGATTCACTTGCAGTTATACTGGTGCACCATCTCTTACACTAAGCACCTCAAAATTTGGGAAGTCAGACTGTCTTGGTAGTGTTACAAGAACGCCTAGGATCTTCTGACATAAGGTCTTAATAATATCCCATCCATCTGGACTGTGTAAGAGAATGGCCCCTTTGTGATAACAAGAACCATGATAATCATGTGAACTTTTCAAAAAGCTTCATATGGGATAGCTGCTGCTATGATTCTTTTCACAGGTCCTTGTTCCTGAGTGACTTGTGTGTGTGTAGTTTCAGCCAGTCTCATTGGATGTGAGCAGATCCACTAAGCATCATTTCAGCTGGAGTCCTTCCAATGATGTCGGATACACAGCAAGGAAAACAGATTTTTTTGGTTGCAAAGCTGTGCCTTCATTTGTGAAATTTGCACTTTCTGCATTGCCCATTCCACCAACCTGAGTGTGACTGGAGTGTGAATGAAGTTCTGAAGTGATGTGATTGATGCCACTGGCTTAGACCAGATAAAAAGAAGTCCTTTTTCACCCAAAGAGTAATTAACATGTGGAATTCACTGCCATAGGAAGTGGTGGCAGCTACAAGCATAAACAGCTTTAAGAAGGGATTGGATAAATATAGAGAGCAGAGGTTCAATAGTGGCTATTAACCACAAGGTGGCTATTAACCATAAAGATGGAACACTGTGTCTGCGCAGCAGTGATGCTCTGTATTCTTGGTGCTTGGGTGACAACCGTGGGAGGGCTTCTGGAGTTCTGGCCCTGCTGGTGGACCTCCTTAGGGTACCTGGCTTTTGGCCACTGTGTGGCAAAGTGTTGGACTGGATGTGCCATTAACCTGATCCAACATGGCTTATCTTATGTTCTTATGTTCACCCCTGAGTTCTCGAAACATGGAGCAAGAATCCTCCAGAGCAGCTTCCATTTTAGACCACCCTATGCCATTTCAAGCTGCTGCCTTCATCCTGATCATACCACAGTGAAGCTGCCCAAGATACAAGACCTGGTCATGGGGTAGTATTACTGCTCACATACCCTACAAAATGCCTATATCCTTCATAACCAAGTCTTCTGTACAGGTTTTATAATCCACTCTGGATCTGGATGGCTTGCTGATGGTTGCATTCTGAAGACTGATATGATTTGGGTTCCAAGTTGACTTAAATAGCTAAACAATTACAAATGGTTTTGAGGTCTGGGTGACTTTGGTAGGCAGAGCACAGATCTTTCTCCCAGATCAGAAGGATCAGCCAGTCGGAGCCGCCGTGAGAGAAGTTCAGCTCTTACAGGGGGAGGTTGTTAGGCATTAGGTTTTGAGGGCTGAGAGAGAAGGGTTAACCTAACAGGAGTGTACAGTTCATATTTGAGGAAATATCAGGTCTTTAGTTAACTTATCCTGTCCAGAGAACTGAGGTGTTACTCTAAGCCAGCAGGGTGTAACACAGGTGCACAGAGTGCTGTGTAGTGTTACAATCGTGCCTGAGAGAAGGTTTTTCTCAGACATGTACAATGTAAAGCCTAACACTCCACAACTCCTGATTAAGTGTTAAGGTTTACCTCATGTTGTGTGTGTGTGTGTGTGTGTGTGTGTTTCTGAAGCAAACTTTGCTCTTGTTCATTTTTAAAAGCTAACCATCTTTTGCATTTTACCTCATCCATCCAGGCTCAGAGGTGGGTAATATTCAAGCCCAGATCCTATCCCCTTGAATCCTTTTTCTTTTCTTTTCTTTTCTTTCCTTTTCTTCCCTTCCCTTCTTTTCTTCCTTCCTTTCTTTCTTTCTTCCTTCCTTCCTTCCTTTCTTTTCTTTCTTCCTTCCTTCCTTCCTTCCTTTCTTCCTTTCTTTCGTTCTTTCATTCTTTCTTTCAATTCCCTGTTGGGAACTCCACTGCAGTGGGATAGGTGGGAAATTGTACTGAGACAGAGCAAAATCTCCAGTGTTACCTAGCCTCAAAGAAATCCAGTGCAGGGATTGGACCTAATTTACTCCCCCCCACCCCCAAGGCACTGCATAATCCCAGGCCAAAAATAAAAGACTAGAGTTGCTAGGTCTCCTCTGGCCACTGGCGGGGCGGGGGGAGGGGGGGCTGTCAGATACAGGTTGGGAAATGCCTGGAAATTTGGGGGTAGAGCCTGGGGAGGACAGGGACCTCAGGGATGAACAATGTCATAGACCCTACCCTCCAAAGCAGCCATTTTCTCCAGGGGATCTAATCTCTGTAGTCTGGAGAATAAATGTAATTCTGGAGGGGGGGGGAGTCCCCAGGTCCCATGTGAAGACTGGCATTCCTGTGTGAAGTATTGTCTCTCCCCAAAGAAATCCAGCACAGTGACTGGATCTAATTTACTCCTTTCTCTTCCTGCCCCCACCCCCGGACAGTGCATAATCCCAGGCCAAAAAGAAGTGACTGAGGTTAGAAAGGGAAGTATAGTCAGGTGGAGAAAATGGGGAGGTGTGAGCCTTTGGGGGAGTCTTGCCTCTGAGCTCGCAACCTTGCTTGTCTCCTATTTTGTGGCCTACCTACATTTCAGCTCAGACTACCTTAAGCACTCTTTTTTTAAGTCCTATAAAGCATGGCATGTCTCCTGGTTGTCTTGAGCAAATACCGCTCTCCCCTGAACAGCGAGTGCTAAACTTTCCCAAAAAAATCCAAAGTTCACATTGGAAGAAATTTCTTAGCATGGGGATACGAAAGTTCCCAAGGGAGACAAATGGTTTTTTGAAAAATTACATGTTCCACAAAGATGCAGACAGAAAGTTTATACAAAGCTCTTGCATTCCTTTGATCAGCATTTCCTATAGAAGCGTTATGTGCATCTGAAGTGTGAGCAAGACTCTCTCTGTGTGTGTCTCTGTGTGTGTGTGTGTGTAAACTTACGTAACCGAGGGTGACTCCTGAACCCTGCACTGGGCCATGCCTGTTCAGTTCTCTGTTGGTCGCAGGAATAGCATGTCTTCATTCACCTCCCCCAACCTGGACTTGTCATTTTTATTGATTCTGATTGGCTGTAAAGCCCGCAAACTGCAGTGCTCCAGGGGTTTTCTTGACAGCTGACTCAGCCCCAGGCAAGCACAAGTAATCTCAGACTCCGGCTGCTCCAAACAAACATACCTGAGGCTCTCTCTCATCCCTAAACCCCGTCTGGTTCCCCGTTCGGTGCATTTTGCATTAATTGTGTGTGATAAGGAGATTTTTAATTAGGAAGAAGAACAAAAAGGAGGACTGCAATGATCCGACGGTTAGCAAGCTAAACAGAAGTTGCTTTCTTGTGTGCCTTTCCTTCCATTTCATGAAAAACCGATAGCTTGACCCAGCCATCCAGCAGTTACGACTCTTCCCAAAACAGCCTTTCTCAGAATTAGGACTGAGATGGAGTCAACCTACCCTCTGCTCCCACTGTCACAACCTAGTCCTCTTGGCGTGATGTCTGTACAGTGGTGAGTCTTATGAAATGGGAAGCCATGGCTCAGGGGCGCTTCACAAACTGTGCTGGTTTCAGACTGGCACTTTCTTCCCTGCCTAGATGCCACCTTCCATAAGGTGGACGTGTTATCTGAATCAGGCAAGGATCGCCTGCCACCACGCCTGCCATTTTGGAAACATTTGAAATGATACCGAAACAAAGCAACAAGCCAGAAGGACAACTGCACATCAGCTGCAACTGTTATCACTGAGAACTTTTCTCTTGGGAGTGAATAGAATGTGCAGTTAGGGTTGCCAGCCTTCACCTGGAGCTTGGCCTCCCCCTACCTAGAACCCTAGGTGGGTGGGGAGCCTGGCGGAAGTCGAGGTCATGACTGCCTGCTTTTCTTCCTTCCCTCCCTTCTGCATGGGGGCAGGGATGGGACGGGCCAGGCAAGCACGCCCCAGACAGCATAGGCAGCAAGGCGGGAGTTGCCACATGGGGTTGCACACTGATCCCCGTGGTGCCTCTCCCACTCCCCTGGCAACCCTAGGTCCACTGACTAAGCAGGTCAGACCTGTCCCCCACCAGAAGTAAGAAGGTCGTGCTCGATAGGGCAAGATGTAAGAACTTGCAGAGCTTTGTCTGCTTATACAGTTTGCTGTAGTGTTTTAGACACAGGGAATACAGGAAGCTGCCTTATACTGAATCATACCATAAATCCATCACGGTCAGTATTGTCCACTCAGACTGGCAGCAGCTCTCCAGGGTCTCAGGCAGAGGTCTTCCACATCAACTAATACTTGATTTTTTAAAAATGGAGAATTGAAACTGGAATTGTCTGTGCGCCAAGCTGATACTCTACCACAGAGCCAGTCTGGGGTAGTGGTTAAGAACACGGGCTGTAATCTGGAAGAACTGGGTTTGATTCCCCACTCCTCCACATGTAGCTGCTGGGTGATCTTGGGTCAGACACAGTTCTCTCAGAGCTGTTCAATCAAAAGCAGTTCTCAAAGAGCTCTCTCAGCCCCACCTACCACACAGGGTGTCTGTTGTGGGAAGAGGAAGGGAAGGAGATTGTAAGCCGCTCTGAGGCTCCAAGTGAAGGGTGGGGTATAAATCCAATTCTTCTTCTTCTCCTCCTCCTCCTTCTTCTCCCCCCCCCCCGCCCAAAGTCACCAGGGAAATTAGTAGGGAAGGAACATGAAGTTGATTTGAGGTGGTGAGGAACCGGCACTGCAGATACTGTTCCTCTACCCCACCCCCGCCTGCCGTCCAACAACACTACTTCACTTTCCTTCACTGTAAACCCAGCCATGATGATGCAGTCAACAGAGTGTACCTGACTCCACAGCCTTCATTTCTGACCACTATTGAACTTCTAGTTCTCTCCTTGGTGCTAACAACTGCTGCTGGAGCCTCGAGTCTCCCCTGTGGCACATGACAACTTTCATTAGCTTCAGTTGATATGCCAGCTACAGCTGTTCCCACAGAAAATATGAGCGGGCTACAGTGATTCATGCCCAGAACACATCCCGGTTAGATTACTGTAATGTGCTTTACATGGGGCAGTATGATGGACAGGAGGCTGTCTGGTCCTCTAAGCAACCAATCACATAGGTATGCTTGAGCCAATTTCAATACAGCTACAACACCCAGCTTGGAGAGAGCTTATAGAATAGTGAGCAAAGAGCTGGCAGCGTGTATTTGCAAGCCTGACTCTTGAAGACAGCAGAGGTGTGGATTTAAGGCCTGTCTCTTAAAGTGAGCAGACACAAATGTTTCTTTGGTGCCTGACTCTTGGAGAGAAAGAGAGGGCAGATGAACCGAAGAATGTCTCCAGGGTGGAACAGATGGGATAGATTAGAAGCCCTGAGTGTCAGTGGGTGTAATGAGGTTCTAGTTATGCCTCCAGTTTGGTGTAGTGGTTAAGTGCGCGGACTCTAATCTGGGAGAACCGGGTTTGATTCCCCACTCCTCCACTTGCACCTCGCTGGATCACCTTGGGCAAGCCATAGCTCTGTACCAGCTGTTCTCTCAAGGACAGCTTGGGAAAAAGCTCTCTCAGCCCCACCTACCTCACAGGGTGTCTGTTGTGGGGAGGGGGAGGGAAAGGAGTTTGTAAGCCGCTCTGAGACTCCAAGTGAGTGAAGGGCGGGGTATAAATCTAATCTCTTCTTCTTCTTCAAATAAGTGGAAAATTGGCTGTAAAGTCTCTGTGAATTATTAAATCAATTTATATACGCCATGCTGTAATCTGGGAAGAAAATAATATTTCACCTCAGCCTGGGTTGAAGTATTGTTTTGTTTGCGAGCTCTTCATCATGCTTCTGACAACTTAAATATTTCAATCCTTCTGAGACGAAGAATAAAACTATTCTGCTGTTCTTTTTAATCTTGCCTCAAGAAACCCAGTCCCCTGACAGAAAAATAGACAGCTTACCTCACATTAGGGAATCCACTATTCTTTAGCCCTCCTTCTAATCTAGCCTTGTTCTGCCTTTCAACTCCAACCGTCTTCTTCTACCACCACTTCCTTCTACCATGCCTCCAAATGCTTCAATAAGATGTCATGGTCCACAGTGCAAAGACTGCTACTTGTCAGTCAATCAGTCTTTATCGCTTTAGCCAAAAAGTCATGGCAACAATACAAAGTAGAATGCAAATGTCCAACAAGATAAAATTTGAAAAATAATAAAACATTCAACATATTTACAGGAAGTATCAACATACAAAGTCAGTACATACAAACATACATACATACATACATACATACATACATATATATATATATATATTTATATGAAACATCATACAATCCAATGACAAATGACAAGTGAGACGTGACCCAGAGTACATCATAAAGGATGCAAAGGTTGCTAAGAAATCTGGTAAGAGCAACAAACCGCCACAGCCTTTGTCTATATTCAAACAAACATAACTAAAGCCACCATCTCCATCCCATAGCCCGGCTTGCAACCAGACTGAAAGGGGTCCAGAGCAGATGTGTTATTCAGGAAGGCTAGAGTAGTTCTACAGCCATTCTCTCTATCATCTTGCCCAGGAAGGGCAGAGTAGTGATGAGATGATCATTGGCTACATCGTTCTTCTCTAATAATAGCAGAAGAAAAGGAACCCTGACCAACTTTCCACAAGCAGTGTTCCCTCTAAGCTGAGTGTGAGCTAGCTCACAGTTTTTTAGCCTCTGGCTCAGGTGGTTTTGTCTTAGCTCAGGAAGGATGGCTCCGGAGCGAACTAATTTATGCGGTGGCCAAATCGCTCGCTCACCACTTTAATGCCAGTAGCTCACAAAGTAGAATTTTCACTCACAAGACTCTGCAGCTTAGAGAGAGCATTGCCCACAAGCCACTGCTCTGCCCTCACTCTTCCCTTTCCCCCCCAATTGTATGCATCAGTTTCCCACTATTTGCTGCGTAGCCACATTTTGACCCGCAGCTTTGCCCGATTTCCCCCGCGTCTTCTCGATCTTCAAAAAAACAGGATCGACAAGACGGGTGAAGCTGCAGGTCGAAATGCAGCCGCACAGCAAATAGTGGGAAATTGATACATACCATCAGGGGAAAGGGAAGAGCTAGGCCAGAGCAGCGGCTTGTGGGAACTTGGTCCCTGAGTCAGAGACTCATTAAAGATGGACGTCAGGGACACCAGGACCAGTTGTAGTGGAGGCCTTCAGCATCCTGTTTAATCCATTATGTTAACTGGATCAAAACGATCCATAAACAGACCTGATGGTGTACTGGGCTTTTCTGGTGTCTCAGCTGTATTGCAACTGGCATCCAAATCAAAATGTATTTTGAGAAATTCTCTCAGCAAAACAAAACTTTGCCAAAGCATCACTACTAATCATCAATTCACGAGAACTTAAAAACCTCGACTTTGAATCCAACAAATGATGAAATCAGACAACTGAGCTGGGCACAAACTTGCTTCAGTGGACTTAGAAGGGTGAAACTCCACTTAGGATCCCACTAGTAATTACTTTAAAAAAATAAACTGAGATGAGATCACAGGTTTAAAAGCAGAATATGAATTTAATAAATAAAGCCCGGTGAAAGCAGAAGTTTAGCTAAGTGATCAAGGATTACAGCGACCATGCTAATGCTGCAATTAAATGAGAGACTTGCATGGCTGTCACCCAAACTCTACCAAAGCTGTCAACTGCACCAAAGAGATGCAAAGCAATCCTAAGACTCTAATTTTCCTGCCCTGGATTGTAATGGTAGCATGCATATATTGAATCTGTATAAACTCATCACTATTCATCCCCCTGTAGAAATCAGTTCTTTTAAACAAACAAGTTGAACCTTGAAAGTAATAAAACTGTGTCAAGCAAAAATGTGCATGTATGTCTCGTTACCTGTAAGCCTTGATAACTTAGATCGTATATTATAAAGCGTAAGGAAAGAACTTCAGTCATCCAAGCTTAAGCCTTTATTAAATTTATCAGAAAGCTTCTATCCTGGAGCTCTGGGCGCCTCTCCAAATAACAGCAAAGGGGTGGGAGGAATCAAAAGTCACTTAGATTAATGCAGAGATCTGAGTACATTTTTAGCCCTGCAAAATTCAAGTCAGAACTTGGGATCGTGACCTGAGCCACTTTAGATGTTACACGATGCACCTCTATGTACATGAGTCATCCACACATCTGGCTCACGGCACTTCCTGTAGTGAATCAAACCACTCTTCTGTGACCCTTTTCATTGGTACGTTTGGTTATGTGACTGCAGGATGCACACAACAGCCCTTCCCCAGATATTTCAGAACAGATCGGCTCAATGTTGTAGCCCACCAAGCTGCTGCTGACCACTAGCCATATATGGTAGCTTGCCAGGTGTTTAACAATCTCCATGTTTTTCAGTCCCGGCCAAGTTGCAAAAACCTTTGGTCTTTGGGCACATCCGTTCCCTGGGCAGTTCTGAGAAAGTCAGACAGGTTCCTGAATCTGCAGAATGGGCATTATATAGAGCCTCTTCATGAGTTCCGACTTTCTGATCTTATTTTAATGTTTCCAAAACTGGTTGCTGGTAGAAGACTAGGCGAGGGAGCTTGGTAAAGATATTTAGAGGGCTGGGATGGGATTAAAAGAGATATAGCTCATCCTTGGATTCTCTGTGCAGAACTTAACTGTTCTTTAAAAAAAAAAACACTTATCCCACTACAGTTGCCAACTGCAGGTTGGGAAATTCCCAGAAATATGGGAATGGAACCTGGGGAGGGTGGGGTTGGGGAGGAACCTCGAAAGGATATAATGCCATAGAGCCCATCCTCCAGGGCATCCATTTTTTCCAGGTTAACTGATCTCCATCATCTGGAGATCAGAAGTAATACCAAAAGATTCCCAGGCCCCATCTGGAAGTTGGCCACGCTATGTTATGGTAATGCAGTGTCAGAAATGTAGTTCAGGGAAGAATCAGCTGGATATCAACAGTATAAAGATGGAAGGGGGGTGTTCAGCCATCCCCTCTTCCACTATTTCTCTTCCACAACTCCTTCCCTGTCCAGTTTCCCTACTCCACCATTTTCTCCGGACAGTTTCAGAGCTGGTTGGAAAAGGGAATCAAGAAAAAAAGCTTATGGAGTTGCAGAGAAGTGGGGAAGGTTAAGTACCATCCTATTATCAGCTGATTATCCAAGCAAAATTCACAGGTATGAGCCCATGCAGGGTTGCTGAGAACCATTGCAGATCCCCTCTGGACCCTGCCGTCAAAACAGCCAGACCCCATTCAAATCTTGTATGGAAACAGCTTATGATTGACTTGGCTCTGTAGGGCTCAGGGGTGATCTGGCCCCTTGCAATTTGTCCCTCTTCTTAGCAGACCCAATTTTGAGCCAGAGTTATTGCTGCCAACCTCCAGGTGGACCCTGGACATCTCCCAGAATTACAGCTCCAGACTACAGAGATCAGTTCTCCAGAAGGCAGAGTCTATGGTATATCGTGGATTTTAGGTGAAATTGCTCCCCAAATTCCCCTTTCATGTGCTCCATCCCCAAATCTCCAGGAATTCCCTAAACCAGAGTTGGCAACCCACATTGGGAGCCCCCATTCATCCCTGAACAGTCATCCTGAAGACACTGGCTGACAGATTACTGCTTCCTGGTAATTATATCTATTCAGACATGATTAAACCTGTTCAAAGCAAGGTTTGGGGTCCCGTCCCCCCCAGTGTTTGGAAAGAGACTTTAACTTAGACCAGTTTTGTGCAATCAGTATCTTCAATTCAAGGTACTGACTCTTTGAGATGTGGCAGGCTGTAAATCAAATGAAAACCGTAACATTCATTAAAAGTATGGTCTTCAATAAGAAACCACTGAGGATCCATCACTACTAAAGTTCTGCTAAGGTGGCTACCCAAGAGTAAATACAGCTTGAAGAATCTCTATCCTATTTTGAAAAACATGCTCAGCACAAAACTGACCAATAAGGAGATTATCACTAAACTCAATACGCTAACCTGAGGCAAGGGCCACAGCAACCCCTGCCATAACACAACTGTGGAGCTGCGATAGACCAACCATGCTGCATAAAAAAAATATGGAAATTTTGGTGCCACAACACACAATGTCTGGTTTATCTCGTTGGTATGCAGAATATATACTCCACAATTCCTAGGAGAAAAATCAGAGAAAAAAGAAAGGTGCGGAGTGCACACACAGCATTCAAAGTCAAGCCCCGCGACTCAACTTTGGTGAAAATTGAAAATAAGCTGTGCATACATGATAGGACGTATGTATTTAATCAGTTCATTTGTATTTAATCAGTTCATTTGTCGCCCCAGTGGGGACCCAAGAAGCTTACACTGTTCTCCTCTCCTCCATTTTATCCTCACAACAACCCCGTGAGGTAGATTAGACTGATAGGGTGTGATTGGCCCAAGGTCCCCCAAGTGAGATTCCACAGCACAAGTCAGAATTCGAACCCAGGTCTCCTAGATACTGCTCCAACACTCTTAACCACTACACCACACTGGCTCCCTAGTCATTAATTAGTCTGGTCATCTAGTCTAGTCATTGCTTCATAATGCAGGACCTCAAAATATCTTGCAACAGTGATGGCTGGAAAGGTGACAGGGACAGTTTCCAAGCCTCCTTTCCAGTTTTAGAGAATGGGTAGATGAACATATCTCCATCAGAACTCATCTCTCTTTTTTTGCAAGGCACTTTAGGAAGTAGTGCTGGTGATCTTTCAGTGCAGCAGCAGGTATCTCTTCTTAGATGAACTGGGAAAGAAGGTTATTGTAAAGCTTTATTTTAGATTTCTCTACTTGGTTTAGTTGAGCTTTGTGTGAGCCATGCACAGTTCTGTTGCTTAAATTTCCTTGACTAGAGGTTCATGGGGGGCTGCTTCTCTAATGAGCTATGCTCAAGATTGCAGGCTGCAGTGTCCTGTACAAAGTGCATCAATATTTGTGGAAATCCATCATTTAGATAAAGTGAGCTCCATGAGAAATGTGAGAGCTTCGGCTGTGTTTGCGCTGTCCACTCAACAGTCTGCCACTCAGGAAATTCCAGACATTTGCCTGAGTCATATCTTGTTAAAATCCAGGGAGACTGTTTAACGCTCCCATAATTCAACCAGTTTGTGCATATGTTGCATTTTCTAGTGGAGTGTATAATTTATTGGTGTTTGTGTTCTACAAGCCACAGCACGATATAAACAAGAGGAATCCCAAAGTGCATTGATTTGGTAGGAAGAATTCCAAAAGTTCAAGTGGTCCTTGGCCATAAATCTCTACATGGGACAGTACAAAATGGAATCAAGGACAGAGGATATTAACATTAGGGGGAATTGCACAGGAATGTAGGAGAGAATATTTCAGTTCTGTCCTACTTTTATGAATACATCCTGTTTTGCGCAAAAAAATTATTAGATATCTTCCACATCACACGAACATAGCATAGCATGCCTGGTTTTAGATGTACAGTTTATCCTACATCTTATATTGAGAGAGAGGCCATTTCCGCACAAGTGCAAACCTTGACACTGGTGTTCTTAAATAATCAAAGTTTGTAAAACTTTATGCACAACTTTTTGCTTCCCCAAGAGGAGATCTGAATTTAGTGCCCTGTTACCCCATGTTTTCCTATTAAAGTGCTAGTAATTCCTCATCATACAGTCAATCACACTTTCCACTCTTTTTTTCCCCATTTGGATCTCAACACGCAGTTTTCCAGGGAGGAATTCCTGATTTTGAATTTTGTTTCCCGCACCTCTTTTGTGTCATCAGGGTCATGTGTTCACCCTGCCTCTCCCCCTCCCACCACCCTCAGGTTGTCCTCTGAGACATCTGCTAATTTTTTACAGTGTAATGTTGATTGTGTCATAACACAATTTTTAAAATTATAACATAGCAATGTTATAGCATTGGGACAAAACGTGCAGCAAGGTTTCATGTGGCCTTCTCCATGCAATTACCCATCCATTAAGTTCCTTTCATTTGGGGGGGGGGAGGTTATGACACCTCACACTTGTATTGTTTTTTTCATATTCCCCTCTTCCCTTCCCTTATAGCTCCCACTGGGTTTTGAATGACAACTCAGTCTTTTAAACATCTGAAAAAATGGAATTATATAATTAATTTTATGATCATGGAAACGCAACATGTGCAGTGTTTCTATTTAGTGTGCTTCATAATTCGTGAATAGCACTGTTATGAACTGGTGTATCCAGTTCAATAATCGCACATAGAATACTATTTTCATTAGGACTTTCGGGGAAATCTTTGTCAGCCATTTTTTTAGTTGGCGACTCAGAAGGAGCAGGGGACCTTTGAAATGGCAGCAGTCATGCTATTCCCCATGATACATCCAGCCTTTTTTTTTTTTTACAATGTTATAATGTTATAAGATTACTGCATACACACAAAAAAGGAGGTTCCGTCACTGACGAAGTACATGACAACACATTTAGCATGCTTCATAATTACTGAATAGCACTGTTATGAATTGGTGGATCCAGTTCGATGATCACCAGCCATTTTCTTAGCTGGTGACTAAGGAGGGGCAAGGAACCTTTGAAATGACAGCCACCATACTTTTCCTCATGATACATCCAGCATTTTTTTTTACAGTGTTATGATGTTAGAACATTACTGCATATGCACAAAAAAGGAGGTTCCATCGCTGACGAAGTACATGACAACACATTTCATATGCTTCATGATTATTTAATAGCACTGCTACGCAGGGGTCCTTTGGGGCCGGAGCGAGGCGGAGCACAGCTCCACCAGCTCAGGAGGGGCAGTAGGGCAGCCACGGGCCGTATCAGATTCTCTGATCTGATTCGGCAGCAAGTTTAAAAGTGGCTGTAGGGGAGGGGGGTTGTGGCAGAGGCTCCAAACTTGCAGGGTAGCTTCTGGGACCTCTCTCCCACATGCCCACCAAGTTTCAAGAAGATTGGACCAGGGGGTCCAATTCTACGGGCCTCCAAACAGGTTGCCCCCATTCCCTCCATTGTTCTCTATGGTGGGAAAAAAGTAACATTTTTCCCACCATAGAGAACAATGGAGGGGATGGGACAACCTGTTTGGGGGCCCATAGAATTGGACCCTCTGGTCCAATCTTCTTGAAACTTGGTGGGTATTTCAAGGAGAGGCCCCAGCAGCTATCCTGCAAATATGGAGCCTCTCCCTCAAACCCCCTTTCCTCCAGCCCCTCATATACCTTATGAGTTTTTGCCATTGATTTCAATGGCCCATAGGCCCAATGGCTTTAAGTACTTTTGTGTTGAACCCACATGTACATTGCCAATATATAACTGTGTTCGGTGAAAAACCCTTGCAAATTATCAGTCCTGATGTGATCGTATGGATGGATGTGTCAAGTTTCTCTGGGTACAGTGTTGTATCAGGGAGCACATGAGCTTGTGTGCACTGCTAAAACATTGCAAAGAAGCTACTTTCATGGGATTGTATGAGCATGATTGTATCAATTTTTTTTAATATGATCTTTTATCAAAGAACTGAAGTTTAAAAGGCTGCATCAGCAAAACACCATTGCTGGCGGAGAGGCATTCCAGGATCTGAGAGCAAAGATTCATCTACATCCTAGCAAACCTCCAGAGACACTACTCTGGACTCTAATCTGGGAGAACCGGATTTGATTCCCCACTCCTCCGCTTGCAGCTGCTGGATGACCTTGGGCAAGCCATAGTATTGTCAGAGCTGTTGTCTCAAGGACAGTTCTCGAAAGAGCTCTCTCAGCCCCACCTACCTCACAAGGTGTCTGTTGTGAGGAGGGGAAGGGAAAGGAGTTTGTAAGCCACTCTGAGACTCCGAGTGAAGGGTGGGGTATAAATCCAATCTCCTCCTCCTCCTCCTCCTACCTAGAGATTCATTCTGATCATCATCAAGCATATCCCACATGGTAGCATCTTTTCTATAGGCACTAACTTGGATAGACCAGGCTAGCCTGATCTTGTCAGGTCTCAGAATATAACCAGGGTCAACCTGATGAGTACTTGGATGGGAGGACCACCAAGGAAATCAAGGATTGCTATTCAGAGGCAGACAATGGAAAACCATTGAAAATCCTATGCGGGCACCATAACTCTTCTGTGACTTGACGGCACTTTTCACCCACCGGCACCACCATTCCATTAACTATTGGTGCTGCTTCTGAGGAGCAGCCTTAGAGGAATGATCCGTCTGCCTCCTGGGCAAAGCTCCAGCAATACTATTCCCACAATGCCTGGGACTGAGCCGTAGTCCCCAGATTTATATTATATGAGACGATGATACATTATTTAGATTGCGAGCCCTTTGGGGATGAAACTGTATTTCTTTTTTTTAAAAATGCTGAGACTATAAGGATAGGGGAGGATAGACAGCAAATAAATAAACCTGAAGAAACCAAAAGATGTGTCCAAGTGTATGGCTCCATTTCCACCTATTGTAGGAAAGTTCCTTCTTAAGCTGCAATCTGGGGGATGCAGATGATCAGAGATCCTCTGGATAAACCCATCGAGCAATAAAGAAAGAGAATGAGGAAGCGATGCTCACCTCCAAAAGAAGCAGGCATCATTTTTCCAACGCAAAGTGAGGAGTACTGGACTCAGGAGACCAGGAACGGTGAAATCATGAAGCCTTTATTGAGTGATTCAGCATGCCCAGTAGATGGTCAGAACAAGCATGCTTCCAGAGCTCCAAGGCCCTCATTATATGCTGGCCGGAGCCACACCTCCAGCCGCACCCAAAAGACCTGATAGGGGCTTAACATAGGTGCATGTTTGTCATAGATTCCCTGGAGGAGCCTTTGATTGCATTGGCTCCCCAGGGAGAACCTAGGTCCCACATTGGTGGAGGCTTTCAATCCGGATGTCTATTGTTCCTCCAGATTCAAGCTCCCCTCTCTGCCTGACCATGTGATCTGGCCATGCGGCGGGCGCCATTACCTGGGAACACATGGCAGGCTGGTTGCTACACAGAGCATACTACATTACACCCCTCCCCCCATAGTCCGGACTGTCCCTTGGCAAACATAGTCTCTGAGGTGTGCGGGACGTTTCCGTTCTCTGGTCGAGCGGCGCAGGGTCGCTGAAGCCACCGGTGTAGGGAGCAGAGATTCGGGGATATCTGCCTCGGGCTGAGCTGGGTCTGGTACCGGTGCAGGGACGGCAACTGGAGTGATGTCTGGGTGGCCGGCTTCTGTGGGATCCTCCTGCAGAGTCTCGGCTGGGCGTGGGGCGGGCGGATCATCTGTCTAACACAAAGTTTAGCACAGAAGCCAAAAAAGAAACAAACATGGGACATTTTTAAAGGGGGGGGGGGGCAACAGATCTGTGATAACAAATTATTGACACTAAAGTAACTCGTGAAGTTGCTGGGCCCTTTACTCTTCCTCCAAGAGCCAGGCATCGCAATACTGCCTGCTGTGGACATTTGGCCAGGGAAATACAAAAGGGGAAACTCCATTCCGGCATGATTGACACACTGTGACTCGTTCATTGCTCCGCGGACCCGGGGACCTCTGCAGAGTGTCACAAATCCCCACAAATGCTCCAGAGTCCTACATTTTATGGATGGATTCCTGCTGGAGTTGACAGACATGGAAAAACGCATGTAGTCACACCAGTGAGGTCCCTGGTGACTGCACAGGAGCAGATGCAAAGGAGATCCCATGGGCTGCCGCTGAGGTCAGCATTAATGTATGCTTGAAATTAAAAGCTGAATTCCGATAAGCACAAGGGGAGACATTGCACAAGGCCATTGGCTGAAGAAACTAGAGAAGACCAAACAGTATGAACATTTCAGTGCTCCCCTCTCAAATAACGCTGGTATTTGAGGAAGCTATTGAGTCATCTGGAATGTAATGAACCGTTCCCTTGACCTTCCAGCCCATTGTATTCCAACAGTCTGCTGCACTTAAGGGTATGTGTGTGTAAAAGCAGCAGCCCCAGAAATTGCTGCCAATCTGAGCCCGCCATAGAGTCTATAGATAGCAGCAATGCCCAGAGTGTGCCTCCTGCTTCTCTGCCATCTGCTATCTTCCTTGCATGCCATTCACCAATGTTGAGGTGGTTGACACACCTGTAAACATAAAATCCTCCATGGATTTGCAGCAGTAAGCCATGGACGGTAAATTTTATTACCCATTGCTTAATGCGGCGTGACAACATTCCAGAAGGGCAGCAGGAATATAAACATAGTTGTGGGACAGTTAAGGGCCAGCGCATGCATGACACCTAGCGTTGCCAGTGCTGAGTTGGGAAATTCTTGGCGTTTTTGGGGGGTGGAGCCTGGGGAGGGCAGGGTTTGCAGAGTGGGGGACCACGGTAGGATATAATGCCATGCACTCCACCCTCCAAAACAGCCTTTTTCTCCATGGGAACTGTAGTCTGGAGATCAGTTCTGGGAGATCTCCAAATCCTACCTGGAGAGTGACATCCCCAATTACACGCAACCACAGGGGTAGAGTTGCTCCAGAAACTCCCAAATGTGACTGAGAGTATAAATGATTCGAGATCATCCAGTATACTTTTATGCTGGGAATCCAAACCCAGGTCTGCCTTACATAGTCATATCAACCACCACACCATGCTAGTTCTCAGTATTTTCCCCAAACATTTTAAAAGACGCTGTAGGTTTGGGTAGCTTTATTCTTTTCTTCTCATCGTCTTAGTTTTAAGGATGCTTCCTTGGTGTGGAGGAAGCTTTCTGGGCCAATGTTTAAGAGCTCCTGGACTAAATTATGAATGAGGTCCCGTTCCTTTTCTCCTCTCTATAAAAGATCCAGTCAAAAGATCATCTATGAAATGCATAAATAGAACAAGTTTTGGGGAGACAAACGAGCTGAGTTGTTATAGCGTAATTTGTGCCCTTAGAATGTCCCTCCGACTCCCTATTTAATGCCAGTTTTCAACATGTAAATGAATATATATTCTGTGTTTCAACATTCACCCCAAATCTGTTGTTTTGCCTTGTAAACACAGCTTCTGTCGAAATGACAGGACTTGCTGTGCAAAGTGGTTCCATATGGGTTCACCCATCCAGGACCAACAGGAAACCAGACTGAATTCAGCAGAGCCCAACCAACCAGAGCTGCTTGCAAACTTGGAGACAGAACGTCTGGAAGTGAAATTCAACCTCGAAGGTAGCAATTGCCATCAATCTGCACCAGGAAGAAGGTGGGTTTGGCTATCCGGCTGCAGGGTAATAAATCCCTCCAAACCATAACAAGGGCAGAGGAGTTGAACTTGGTTTGAAAATATCCCAAAACTATATGCAAAATATAGACTACAGGGACAGCAGAAATATCTGCGTGGCAATAGTCCATGGCACGCTGCACCAATAGTCTGGCAACCAGAGGAAGGGCGCAAAGAGTGCATGCGAAAGTCCAAACTGGATCTGTAAAGGACACAAGTCCAGGAACTTGAATTGCA
Source organism: Lepidodactylus listeri (assembly GCA_029233225.1). Classification (NCBI taxonomy): domain Eukaryota; kingdom Metazoa; phylum Chordata; class Lepidosauria; order Squamata; family Gekkonidae; genus Lepidodactylus; species Lepidodactylus listeri. The sequence goes on from JARCFY010000012.1 coordinate 20,765,924, forward strand.
TAAGCTCCTACGAAACATTCCACACTGTTTGTGTTCAGCCAGCTAACAATTTGAACCTACCTTCTTGGTTTGCTTCCCATGTCGAGAAAAGGTGTGGATGGCAAGTTCTCATCTTGCATGTTTGAAATTATGAGGCCCTTGTTGCAGCCCTCGGAGCACGTCCTGGCCACCTCAATAGGTTGTGCACTATTATTATTCATTAGTTATATCATTAGTTACATGCCTGGTCATTATATTAGTGGCTGGGGAACCTAAGGCTGTGGTCACACGGCCCTTTAAAGTGGGAGTCACTGCTGTTTCCTCCCGCATTTAAAGAAGGGCCGATCAGACCGGCTGCAACAACTCCCGCGCCGAAGCGGGCTCAGTCCCGGGTTCCTCGTGCGTTTCCGACCCTGGGAAAATCAAGTATTTTCCCGGGAGTTGTGCTTTGAACCTGGGATTTTGCTGATCTGGACAGCCCTCTCTCGCAATGATTGCGAGAGAGGGGCATCTGATCGTCCCTCCAGGTTTTTTCCCCCTTTCTTGCACTGGGGCACTTGGGATGTGTGATCATCCCAACCCGAAAGAAAAAATCCCGGAATAAAGTCCAGCAGGACTTTATCCGGGATTAGGGTGCCGTGTGACCACATCCTAAATTAGTATTGTTATTTATCTGGCATAGAATTTTAGTTGTTATTATCACGTACTCATTAGTATGTTAGTCTGTTTAGCTTAGACTTGTTTTGGTTCAGGGTCGAGTGACAGGTTATACCTGAACTGGGCTTATGTAGCATATTGTTAGTAGTATGATGTGTAATATTGTGTTAACTCTGTTGCATATTTAATATCAGATATAAGAGTCTTTTAAGAGATGCTGCTTCTGGTTAGTTCTCTTACTAGCTGATTGGTCTAGTAGTTAATGTTTAGCCTTAATTTGGATTGTCATCTGGCGTTGTATTTAACCTCTGTTAGTTCAACTGATGTGCCCCGATGGATCTTGCATTCCAGTAACATGGGGGGGGGGGGGGGGCAGGGGGGGAGGTGTGTAGTTCAGAGGTGTCTGAGATATGGGAATGTTCAAAACTCTGGCCTGTCCTTAGGAATGGTGGTGTTCTTGGTTTACCCTGCTCTTCATCCTTGATGTTGTGCAATGTCAGATCAACAAGGAACAAAACTGCATCCCTTCAGGATGTAATAAGGGGGGGGGGGGATTGATCTGGTTTTCTTAACCAAAACTGGGGAGGGCTGATGAGGTTGTTCCTCTTTTTCAGCTGGCTCAGCCTGGTTTCTCAGTCCTTCATCAGCCTTGAACGGGAGGACAGGGAGGTGGGGTGGCTACTGTCATCAAAGTATGTTCTACATAGCAACACTGATTTTGAGAAAACAGCTCAGAGAGAACTGTGGCTTGCCCAGGGTCACCCAGCAGCTGCATGTGGAAGAGTGGGGAATCAAACCTGATTCTCCCAGATTAGAGTCCACACTCCTAACCACTAAACCAATCTGGCATCATTCAGATGAAGCAGGTCCTTCTCCAAGTGACAATGGACATGCAGTTCTAGCACAGAAGCTGAAATTGCAGGAAGCAGTGCCTGGAAAAGAAAATGACAGATGGAGTGAAAGTTTGTGGTGTGTGCCAGCTAGTGACTTCATTATTCCATCTTCCCACCTGCCACCCTTCTGCCCATCCTTTAAGATGAGCAGATTGTTCAAATCCCTTGGCAACCTATGTCTATGCATACCCACAGTATTCCAAAATCTTCATTCCTGTGACACATTGTCCATGTTATACTAGATTTGTGCTTGCAAATTCAGTTGAATTTGTGGTAGAGCTCCTGAAGTGTCCCAGTAGCTGTCTATTAGGACAGCTGTGAATTTCCAGCTGTTTATGACCCACCCACTTAAAATAGCAATAATAAAAGAACAACATCAATTGTTGCTGCTCCTTTAGCACAATCTGGAACAAGTTGTGATTTGGTACATGCCTGCACTGAGGCTTAAGTGGGAGTTTGCCCTTGGAACATGGCGTGATGAAGCCTGTTTGGGGTTCAAAATGTTCTAGTACTGGAAAATCAGATACATCAATGGAACAGAGGTGGGTTTTTTACAGATGTTTGTCTAGATAAGCGATTGTCAAGGTGTGAAACAGTCCCCTTAGGGTAGTGTAGACAGCTGCCAGGGAAAGTCCAACCTTTATCCTGAAACATCCCAGCCGTCTCTTGGTTACCATTGGAGGCACAGTACTACCACATCAGAACAATATGGCAAACTCAGCAGTGCTTCCATACCACTAGCACTGGAGAGAGCCCAAGCCGTACATAGTACCACTAGTCCGGCTCTAACTGGTTCCGACGGGAATATCAGTGCTAGTGGTACTATGTACGGCTTGGGCTCTCTCCAGTAGGCGCATCAAAGAATGCTCTGTCTTCTGGAGCCCTGATCTCTCTCTTCCTTTGGGAATGTTTGGCCTGGAGGCAAGAGTGAGTACTGCTATATGAGCTACATTTTACCTTGTTTAATAGTCCACATTCCCCCAGCAAAGGGAAAGCCCAGGGGAGTTTTACAGGATCAGTTCCCTTTGGACATGAGACAACCGTAAATCTGTGGTCCCTTTCTGTAGAAGGCAGCTTTATAACTAAAAGACAGGCCAGCCAAGCCACCAGCAGAGACAGGGGATCCCCTGCCCCAAACTACCTGCCCATGTCTCCAAGTGGTGGGGGAGGATTTTAAAAACTCCTTGGCATCATGAGTGTGATGACATCACTGCTGGGGGAAACCTGGAAGCAACAGCAGTAGAGCTGTGATCACACACACCTTTAGATCCAACACAGCTGCAAATGCCTGATAGATCTAAAGGGCACATTCAAACACCAACAGCTGGGAAATGTCCCACAGTTGTCGGCAACCCATGCTGCTCTGCCACAGAAGTGGAATAAAAAGACACTGGGGAAAGATCTAGGTGTTACTTATTTAATGATAAACATGGCAATGTTCATATTTAAAAGGGGGACAATTTAGAGGAAGCAGATAATACACCATAATTAAGTACTGTTGATCCATTCGAGAAGAAAAGATGTTTTTATACCCTGCTTTTCTCTACCTGCAGAAGTCTCAAAGTGACTTACAATCTCCTTCTCTCCACAACAGTCACCTTGTGAGGTAGGTGGGTCTGAGAGAGTTCTGAGAGGACTCTGACTGGCCCATGGTCACCCAGCTGGCTTCATGTGAAGGAGCAGAGAATCAGACCCGGTTCTTCAGATTAGAGTCTTCCATTCTTAACCATCATACCACTACCACTCCGGTTCATCCTCTCAAACGTATGATCTTTTCAAACAGAGGTTTTCCTGCAGTTTGGGTTCCAAGTGGCAGTGTTTTTTCCTGAGCTTCCATACAGCATAGTTTCCATTTGCATTTCTTATCTATGGATCAAAAGGTGGTTTGAGAAAGTATGCTCCCCCCCCCCCCAAAAAAAGAGGGAACCATGAAAAGACAACAAACAGAAAATAATGGGATGAGGAAGCTTGGAGAAAAAACACTACAGGTTAGCACTCAAACAATGGTAACACACTCATTCATTCATTCATTTCATTACATTACATTTATAAATCACCTAACCCCACGAATGGGGGGCCTAGACGATGGACAAATGTAAAATAATTAAAACCATAAAACTATCTCTGACATATTTAAAATAATTAAAACCATAAAACTATCTCTGACATTATTATAAACCATTAAAACAAGTGGTGAATTTATGTTTTGTAGTTCCCTCCTGATCCTGGACTGAGAATGTTTTGTGGGCATGAGGAGGGGATAACTCACAAGGAATAGGAGATTCAGGTAGGGCAGGGTGCCAGCCATGATTAAACCATCACTGTACTCAACCAAATGCCTGGTGGAACATCTCTGCCTTACAGGCTCTGCAGAACTGATGTTATTTGGCAGAAAGTTCCACCAGGTTGGGGCCAGAGCCGAGAAGGCCCTAGTCCTGGTTGAGGACTGCTGGATCTCTCTAGGGCTGGGGACCATCAGTAAGTTATTCTATGAAGAGCATAATGCTCTCCCGGGGGTGCAACGGAGAAGGTGGTCCCACAGATATGTTGGTCCCATGGTCATGAGAAAAGCAAGGTAATAGGATGTCTTGGCTCAGACATAACATGAAACCATAAGGTAATTAAAGTGACAACGGTTAGTTTGGTCATCTAAACACTGGCCAGTTCCCCAATTGTGGGTACTTAGATTTATCAAATCACCATCAAAACTATGGTTAGAAATTAGTCTTACCTTTGGTTTCACATGATGTTCAAATGTGGACATCCTAGCTTAATCCTGGCTTGTTCTCATTGATACCTACACATACCTCCCAGCTATAGAGACACCAGGCAATGAAACCAATATCTGTCAAGGCAAACCAACTGTATCTGAAGAAGTGTGCATGCACATGAAAGCTTATACCTTGAATAAAACTTTTCAAGATTTGAGTGATTATCCACAAGCCAAATCCCGGTTTCACAAACTAAAATTAATTAGAATGAACCACAGGTTCATGTTGTGCCTGAACCAAGTCCATCACTTTAAAAATGATCTTAGAAAGCACCAAATATGTTAAATTAGATGATTCTTAATTAGGATTATCCTATCACACAGTATTATTGTCACCTGTAAACACATTGTTATTATCCAGCAGCCTATAAACGAACCACTTGCAAGGCAAACCCCGCCCCCCCCCCCCCCCCAATTCACCTAACCATGATGAAATAGCCTTGAGATTTTGAGTCAGCTGCTTCAACTTGGGTTTGAATCCCAATGACAGGGACTCACTTGGATGCAACACAATTTGAGGCCATCCAGCCATGATGGCCATTTAATGAGCTTCGGGCTAGGTGGAAGGGAGTTAGAGTCACTTGTCTAAAAGGGGGATCTCTAATGCACCATAAAGGTAGCCTAATAAATAATTGAAACGTCGAACGATTACAGAGCTGAGAGCCTCTCACCAACTGAATAATGTGGACTGTCACATGTGGAGACAGCAGATGAAAAGCCCGGCAGAAATCAAGTGTGAAAGAAAAAGGGATAGCCCTATCTGACTGATAAACAGGCTACAATGATGAGGCCTTCCCTTCATAACCAAGATATTTACACCCACAAGTATAAATTCTGGGACTTCACAGATTTTTATGTAACATTCAGGGATATTTGGCCAGCAGAAAGGCTGGTGGCATCTCATGGTGTGAAAATTATGCCCTTTTTTGTTTCAAATAAGAAAAGGCAACAGTCTCTAAATTAGCCTCATGGGGATACAAAAGCTCTTCAAGACAGGAGATTTTCTTTAATTCATGAGAATAATTGGATATTTGATGGGGGGTGGATTCATGTGTTATATTGTGATTTGTAAATGTTGTTTTTTAAAAGGGATTTGTAGAAGGATTATCATGGCTTCTACCAGGGCAATTATCTAGTTGCTTAGTAGTAACAATGGCCTAAAACTTCTGCTTTAGGGGAAAGCAGGGCTCCTGATCCTGAACCAACAGAAGTTCTGGCACATCTGTGTCAAGCAGGAATTGTTGCTGCCTCCATTGTTCTAGAAACTTCTCCTGTCACTCATGTCATCCAAATGACACTGGTCACAAAAGGGAAATGATAGTACCAGGAGAGCAGTGCTGAGGGGAGAAATGATAAAAGAACTGTCCACCATTAAGCAGGAAATGAGAAAATTAGCCTTGAGTTACAGTCCTCTAGGAATTGAGGAGGGGAGTGAATTTTCTATCTGCTGCATTTTTCAAGCCCTCTTTCCTGTTGAGGGCCAAAATACATAATTCAGAGACAAACACTTTGCCTGTGTTGTGCTGTATTGTCAAAAACTTCACAAGCACTGGGGTAATTACATTAGCACGCTGAAGAAAAAGGGAGGAAAATGCTCAGGACTTTCCAGCCAGCATTTTTTTCCCCCCTCGGTTTTGAAAGAAAAGTATTTTCCAATACCTGAGCATGCCCAGAGGAACCAGTCTCTGAGCAGCTGTGAAACAGAACCTTTTTACTTCAGGGTTAGTGTGGGGAGCTCATTAGCAGAGCCTCAGCTCTCAGCTAAACAGCCTTGTTTGCATATTGAAGCAATAGAATGTGAAGGTGTTGGGGGGGGGGGGGAAGCAGGAAGAATTGCAGCCGCTACTCCTGACTGACATGTCTATCTGGGCTCTTGTGTTTACAAGAGAATAACGAAGCTGCCCCAAAGCCCCTACTGGGCCTGATTATTATGCAGAGGCTTCTTAGATTATGTATAATTGATATCCATTTTCCCTCCAGCTAACCAATGGCAGCTCTCAGGAGTAATGCTAATTCTCACGCATCTTACCAACCAAGCAAACACTGGCAATTGCGATCTTTCTCTCTGCTTAATCATATTTAAAAGGCCACAAACTGACATTTTATTTTATTTTGTCTGAAGAAGAATGAGCATAGCACGGCTGTATCACTAGCACTCAATATAGTAATCACCGAATCAAACAGCTCAGATAGTATAATCATGGGATGTTTTCAGCGAAGAGCATAGGCAGTGAGAGCGGCACATAGCCGCGTGGATATTTATATATGAGGGCCACATAGCGTGTGACAGGCACATACCAATCTCTAGTCCGCCAGCAAAAAAAGTGAACATGTGTACTTGATACATCGCTCATGCACGGGGAGGGGCAGAATGTTCTTTCTAGTTCAAGAGTTCCCTACCATACTGGCTTAGCAGAAGCATAAATTTCATTTGTTGATCTGGCAAGACCACAGGAACATAAGAAGAGCCCTGCTGGATCAGACTAGGGGTCCGTCTAGCCCAGCATCCTGTCTCACACAGTGGCCAACTGAAAAGAGTAAGAGTCCAGTAGCACCTTAAAGACTAACAAAATCTGCAGTATTTTGTAATTCTTCAAAGTGCTACTGGACTCTTACTCTTTTCTACTGCTACAGACAGACTAAAATGGCTACCCATCTTGATCTATCACAGAGTCCAATTGTTCTCCAGAACAATTTCACCTTGGTCTAAGTCTAAGAAATGACTGTATTATTGTAATATCTGGAGCCATTCTGTAACAACATTTTTTGACCATCGAGGAAGGCCAATTGGCCAAAATATGTTTGGTCAAGGTCAATAATGGTCTACCTTTGGGATTAAAATATGATTTTATTCCGAACTGAGGCTATTACTTTGGCCTATATTTGTTTTTACTGAATTTGTAATAAAGACATATGTTTTTCATATATTTGATAATATTTATGTTTCACAGAACTATTGAGACCTTATATTCTGATTTCCTTAACCTTTTGGATCTTAATTCACATAATAGCCAACCAGTTCCTCTAGAGGGCCAACAACAGGGGCTAGAGGCTGAGATCTTCCCGATGTTGCCTCCGGGCTCTGGGATTCAGAGGTTTAGTGCCTCTGAATGTAGAGATTTCCCTCAGTCACCATGGCCAGTAGACACTTATAGACCTATCCTCCATGTACCTGTCTTTTAAAGCTGTTTATTCCTATAACCATTACTACATCCTCTGGCAGCAAATTTCCACATTTTAATCACTCCCTGGGTAACTAAGTATTTCATTTTGTCTGTCCTGAATCTCCTGCCTCTCATTTTTATTGGATGCTCTCAAATTCTAGAAAAAATTATTTTTACAGCCTCAGGTACACAACTTGATCTTGTGTGGGGGGGGCTCTGCAATATGTGAGAAGTTCTATAATGTTTCCTCAAGTGCAAGTTATGAAAATGCTATGACTTAAGTTGGTGGTGCTTAATATGATATAGATCCTAGAGGGTCGGAGCAGACAAGCATAATCATAGCTAAAGCAGTAAGTCAGTCTTCTCCTTCTAAGACTGATTTGTGAGTTATTTAAATAGTTAATAAAGTTCATCTGATGTCATACTGCATCCTTGAACCTGGGAATTATTCATACAGAATGTGATGCAGGTATCCTGCTGCTGGTACAAGAGGCTATTCCATCCAGTCAAGGCTTCTGGAACCTCTGTTTGTAAGGGGGGGGGGGGGATCAGTTGGACCCAAAAAGCTTTCCTTATGGTAAAAATGGAAAGACATGTTCCTTTTGACCAAAAAAGGCCATGCTGAGGATATTGTGATATGCATATGCAAAAGCCGTATGGGATGGGAATTGTAATAAGAAGGAGAACTGACCAAGACTGAGTGAAAAAGAAGGTTGGATCCAAGCCCATCTGTAGAATCCTATTGTTGTGAAAACTGTTTCCATGCTTTCGTTCAGTCACTTGGTACAGTGCTGCCTTGCCAGAAATATCTTTTTTTTTTAACAAGAAACAATGCAAAATAGTTTGCAGTGGTACAGAGAGAGATTATCTGTTGATCACTAGGACCACAAACAGCTTTGAACACACCAAAGGAGTATGTTCTGCGGTGTGCAAAGAGAAGTGTCTGTTCATTGGAGATCTATCAGTTGTGAATGAAAAAAAGACTAGAGGAAACAAGGGTTGTATCCTATCAGTCTGCTCAGCTAACAGCTCTGTCCTACAGAGAAGAAGTTTTCTTGCAGTGGAAGAAGGTGCTACCTCTCCCTACAACAGACACCCTGTGGGGTAGGTGGGGCTGAGAGAGCTCTGAGAGAACTGTTCTTGAGGGAACAGCTCTGAGAGAACTGTGACTGACCCAAGGTCACCCAGCTGGCTGCATGTGGAGGAGTGGGAAGTCAAACCCGGTTCTCCAGATTAGAGTTCACCACTCTTAACTACTAGGCACAGGACCCCAAGATTTTGTCCCTTTTGTCCCCCCCCCCCCAAAAAAACCCTGAATGGTCCCAGTTACCATTGCTACAATACAAAGTTTAACTGATTTACTTGTCATTCCATCATCTCAGAGAATTTTAAAATTTATGGCTCTATGAAAAAGAACTCCGGGTTGCTAAGAAAGAGCACCCTGAGCAAACAACCATGCCATGGATGCCTTGAGAGAGCGCTAGTGTAAAACCATTTGGATATTTATACTGTAAATGCATCCTGAGAAACAGCTAACCTAAGAGCCAAACCAGACATGACGCTTGAAGTTCTGTGAATGGAACTTCCAGATTTTTCTTTTTTTTTTTCCTTTAACTAGTAGGTTGTGTGAGGGGCCAATTGGAACTCTTGTTTCTAAAATGGATATCTATGGGTGGGACCCCAAGTGCCGTTTCAGTCAGCAGACTAGGACTTTTCTGCTTCCCCCCCACCCAATGCAGCTCACTGAGCTGCCCTAAATGGCCTTCTGTCTTCCAGGAGCAGCATGGGGGGGCACAGTGGGGGGTACGGGTGTCATAAAAGACCCATTCTGCTGACAGAAATGGCTTCCATCAGTGGAAAATTTAGTTTGGATTGAACCCTATATGTTTGCTTCAATGGGGCAAATACCTGTGTAGGAAAATTTCAGGTTGGGGAAAAGAATCATAGAGGAGATGGTTTAACCCTCCCATTCCCTTGCACCATGGTTTTCATCTGAACCACATCCCCACATCACTTCCATTTATACTAGGAGCTTTTTGTCTGCACTGCTGCCAGGCTCACACTTTCTCTCTCTCTTTTAATTTCTTTCTTTCTGGCTTTGAAGAGTAGAGTGGCTTCCCACTTTGTTATTGTGTCAGATTTTTTTTAATGGCATTGCTACAAGTGAAAGGGCAGTGGCGTTGTCTTAAGCTAGGAATAGACTGGCAAGGGGAAGAAAGCCACACGTTTCCTTCCCCAGTTGTGCTTAATGCACTTAATACTGACCTTCAGTCACTTTGCTGTTATGGTCTTGGATTTCCCTTGGGCACTCCTGGACTTTTTATGGAGATTGTGTAACAGGCAGATCGCAACAGTCAGCAGCACCGGCAGAACACCCGACTCCTCAAACGTGGGCTCTAATCCTCTGTATCATCTAACCTCTGGCTGCATTTTCACTTCAGTTCGCCCTCTGAGGAGAAGCATAAAGAAAATCTATTAGCCGCATACTCAGGTTCCCTGTGCAGAAGGCATACATGATACTTTATCAGTCCATTGGAAATTGCGACCCATCTTGGCAGGTTATTATGTGGTCAACGCATTGTGAGGGAAGGTTGTTTTTAAGAAGGAAGGCCCCCATAGAAAAATAATTTTTGAGCCTATATAGTGCAAGCCCAGATTTTAATAAGGAATGAGAATTTAATCCTTACTCAGCTTCTTGTTCCAGTAACAATGTGCCAAAAACCCGAGCGACTTTGCTCAGATATGTAAAGCCAGTTTGGACAGCTGTCCTTTCCTGTAATAAAAAAGTACACTCCAGTACATGAAAAGTTTGTGGTATTGGTTTGTGGTTATTCTAGGATTGCCTAGAGGATTATGAGGAGGGAGAATGAAACTGGCTGCAGCCACATCACTTCTGGTTTTAAAAAAAGCAAGTGACATAGATATCTCTAGGAATCACTGGAAACTCTATAGTAAAACAAAAGAGTTTCCCATTATTCCTAGAACTATCCTGTGTCACTTCTGGTTTTTTACTAGAAGTGACATAGCGCTGCACATAATGCTGTAGGTTTTTTTACTTTCCTCTGCCCTTCTCAGGCACCCTCCCCCCCCCCAAAAAAAAAAAATCTCCAGGAATTTTCCTCCACACTTGAGCTGCCAGTATGGTTGCCAGCTCTGGGCTGGGAAATTCTTGGAGATTTGGGGGTACAGCCTGGCGAGAACTGGATTTGGGGAGGTTAGGGACCTCAGCGCAGTGTATTTCCATAGGGTACACCCTCCAAAGCAGCCATTTTCTCCGGGGGAACTGATCTCTGTAGTCTGGAGAACAGTTGTAATTCTGGGAAATCTCAACACATGTATATGTTGTACACAGATTGTATGTGCGTTTACTGTAACTTGTGGGAAAGGCTACTGTCCAACCATATTCTTATCCGCCTCATTCCTCCCAGTTCTACTTCTGACTCCCCAGTTTCTGCCTTTACTCTGCCTCCTTGGTCCCAGAGGGGACTGATATGCTTGAAGTCAAATGTGGGTGGTCATTCACTTAAGACCAAATGCCATTTCTCTGCCGAAATGCCTCATTAAAGAGACTGACACTGTGCCAGAATCAGGAGCTTCAGTGCTGGAAAGGAAGTCTGTAGGCGTGGCTTCATGAGAAGTCCAGTCTTGATAAAGGATTTTAGAAAAGTCTGTATATCTGGAATGTCTTCGACTGACTTTACTGTATTTTGGACTGCCAAATATATCAATTAGCAAGAACTGCATGTTGGTATTTCATTGGGAGTGAAAGAAGTCAGACGGCCGAATTGGGAGTGATTTTAAGAACGGCCTGGCAGAGAAACCATGTTTGATCTCTGGTGTTAAGTGAATGACTTATTGTTTTTCACTGGACGTCCCCACGTATCTCCTTGAAGTCCAATGTGGGCAACCTTGGCCAACAGTGAAGCAGCCAATGTGGTGAAAGCAGGAAAGGAGGAAGGACTGGAGGATGGGGTATGGTCAATAAGGACAATAGCAAAGGGAATGGGAGATGAAAGAAGATGGAGGCCCACTCTCCCCAAAATATCCCCACCTACCCATCCAATCAATAGGCTAATGAGTCATTCATTCCAACCCTACGCAAAGTAACTGCGGTCAAAGTCCATTGATTTGTTCTTTGCATATTATAACACCATGGCAATTCTTCTTCGGCATTTGATCACTGAGGGATTTAGTTAGTATATTCTTATCCTGCTGCTCCTCCAAGGAGCTCACAGTGGGGTAGATGGCTCTTTCCTCCTCCAATTTGTCCTTGCAGAAGCTTTTTGAAGAAGGTGAGGCTGGAAAAAAAATAGCTGTACAAGGTCGCCCAGGTTGCTTCCTGACAAGGGAGGCTTTGAACTTGGGTTGTCCCAGCTGTTACCACCACACTACACTGGGATTATGGAGTTCAGGGACTGGAGAAAAGAGTAGAGCATGATTCTGGAATACCCCTAAACCACTCAGATTCCTAACGCAAAGAATTTACAACTTAAGAATAAGTTCCATGTAGTTCCAAAATTCTTTTTTTTTTTTGCTGAGTATTTTTAATAGCGTACAACTGCAGGGGCTGTAGTTTCACTGGGAGGGGGGGTATTTGTTTTTGCCCTGTTTCCTTCTGAAAATCATCTCCAGTGTGTGTTTTTTATCCCCCACACCAGATCTGCCTTTGAAATCAGAGCCCTCATGACTGCCATCTGTAAAACAAAACAAAACATACAATGGATTGTGGGAAAGTATCATGAGACCTGTCCTAACCTGGATAGCCCAGGCTAGCCTGATCTTAGTAGATGATCTCAGAAGCTATGTAGCTTCCTGGTTAGTATTTGGATGAGAGACCTCCAAGGAATACCAGGGTCACTACACAGAGGCAGGCAACGGCAAACCACCTCTGAACGTCACTTGCCTTGAAAACTCTAGAAAGGTAGGGTTGTCAAACTCCAGGTAATGGCTGCAGCTCTCCTACTTTTACAACTGATCCCCAGGCAATAGATATCAGTTCATCTGGAGAAAATAGCTGTGTTGGACTCTATGGCATTATACCCCACTCTCCCCTCCCCAAACCCTGCCCTCCTCAGGCTCCACCCTCAAAATATCCATGTGTCCCCAACCCAGAACTGGCAACTCTCCTGTGGGATCACCATAAATCAGATGTGGCTTGATGGCAAAAAAAAGAAAAAGAAAAAACCATGAAAACTACATTTCAATGTGCAGACCCCACAGCTAGTGACCAGCTCTACTTTATTAAGTGATTTCAGCTAGTCCTAGACAAAACTCCAGGGCAAAAGCCCTGTTTTTATAGCATGCACACACCACACCCAACCACACCCAGCTCCCAACGATATTACATTACTTCCTCATTAGTCACCTTTAGAGTCCCAGTAGGCTATAGTTCTGGAGCTCCAAGCTCAGCCCATCTCTGATAGACAATCCTGGGTCATTTCAGCCCCAGTACATATTGGAGACACAAAAGGGGTAAGGGAGAGAAGAGGAAAAGAGCCAGGACAAGATAGCAGGTGAAGAACAGGCACGAGAGAGTGGTGCCTGCTGTTATTAATGAGAAGACCTAGACAGAGAGCTTATCCTACCCAGCCATTTTCTATATTACCGAACACAACAAAAACATCTGTTTGTACCTTCCCCTTGCTGAATGTAAAGGACATGAAGCTTTCAAAATCCTCCCTGGTCATCCCTGCTAGAAGGAATCTATATTTGCTTCAGTGCTTTCCTCCTTGTGTCTTCGGTAGTGTGTTCCCGGGGTCTCCCAAGTTACAGCTTCCCCGATTCCATGAGGCTGGCACTGGGCTCACAAATGAAGCAACAGCATGAAAAAAAATGACTGCAGGACATTATTATAGCGAGGAATAATTGAAGGTACCGAAACCTCTAGGCCAGAATAAATTTCAGCCTGCCAGTCACACACACACGGTGTGCTGCGCGTGTCTTCATTACCATTCACTGAAAATGCCACACACCAAAAAGTTTGTAGCAAACACCAGAAGCCCTCGCCAGCAGTCAAGCAACAGCAGGCCAAGCAGCAGCTAGCAGTGCTGCCAGAATAAATGTTTAATGACTCAATAAAGAGGTAGGAATCGGGAGAAAAGGGGAGGGAGAACGATCGGCGCTCTTCTGTGAGGTCACTGCGATCTGCTTTGCAATTCTGTGACTGAAACCATCCATATATTCTTTCGTTAGGAATACAGGAATATTTCATGCCTAGGTTCCCCTGCCATCTTGCAGGCAATGGTAGGGTTGCCAGCTCTGGGTTGGAAAATACCTGGAGACTTTGGGGGGGGGGGCAGGAGAGGGCGGGGTTTGGGGAGGGGAGGGGCCTAGCATGGTACAATGCCACAGAGTCCACCCTTCAAAACAGCCATTTTCTCCAGGGTAGCTTATCTCTGTCAGCAGGAGATCAGTTGTAAAAGCAGGAGGTCACCAGGCCCCACCTGGAGGCTGGCAACCCTAGGCAATGGAGAAATTCCCAATATTACCAACTTTTGCACACACACAAAAGATCAGTCTGTGGGATGCATCAAAAATGGTACTGATACTCACCTCTCTGGTTTTCCATGGTGACTATTTATTTCAAATACACCTGCTCATTAGAGATAGCTGGTGTTTACCACATCACTTAAAAGGGCAGAGAACTAGCTAGCTCACTGAAGTAAACAGTGGCTGTGGGGCTGCGTTCAGGTCGGTAGCCATGTGGGTCTGAAGCAATAGAACAAAGTTTGAGTCCAGTGGCACCTTCAAGACCAACAAAGTTTAATTCTGGGTATAAACTTTCGAGGGCAGGCCCCATAGAACTGGTGAGGAAATATTTATTTACTGACTGACTGACTTCATCAATATCCTGGCTTTCTCCCCAGTAGGGACCCTGAAGCGGCTTACCTCATAGAATCACAGAACTGGTAGGGGCCATACAGGCCATCTAGTCCAACCCCCTGCTCAATGCAGGATCAGCCTAGAGCATCCCTGACAAGTGTTTGCCCAGCCGCTGCTTAAAGACTGCCAGTAAGTCACCTCATTTTCATCTCCTTCATTTTATCCTCAGAACAATAACCCTGTGATGTAGGTTAGGTTGAGAGAGCGTGACTGGCACAAGGCTATCCAGGAAGCTTCCATGGCAGAGTGGGGGCTCGAACTTGGGTCTGCCAGATCCTACAATGACACTTAGGGCTGCCAAGTCAGCCCGGGGGGCGGGGGATCCCCCGCTAAAGGGGTTCCTGATCCACCGGCCAGCATTTGGCCGGCAGGGGGAACCCCACCCCCAATGTCGTCCAGCAAGGACGACGTAATGACATCACTGGAAGTGACGTCAGCACGTTGGGGCGTTGCCAGGGCGATGCTCTGGCAATCGCCCCAAAACTCTATGATACCATAGAGTTTTGGGGCGATTGCCAGAGTGTCGCCCTGGCAACGCCCCCAATGTGCTGACGTCACTTCTGGTGACGTCGCTGGGCGCGCGCGCTTTGCGCACAATCCAGGAGAAACTCCCGGCCGGAGGAGGACTCCCCCCCACTGGTGAGTTTTGAAGACTTGGCATAGGGTTGCCAATCACACTCTAACCACTACACCATACTGGCTCTCATGCTTGCATTAAAACATCAACAAGGAACATGTGTGACTTCCAGTTTTGGCAGCTTAATGGCGGGCGTACTCCAGCGTAGCTCCGCATGGGACAGCCCACAACCTCGGCGAATGGGAGGGGTACCAGCCAGATTCCAGTCCCCCCCCCCGGAGCCCTTGTAGGAGGCTCCCAGCCTGGGGCGCAAGATGGGCCTCTCCCGAGGCAATGGCCAAAGGATTGCCCCGTAAGTTCCCATCGCTGCAGAGCCGGGCCGGTTGATTGGGGACCCTTTTAGCGGAGGATTCCCCACCGCCCGGGGGAACTTGGCAGCCCTAGGGACCACTGGCATTGTGTATGGGGTTCAAGTAGTGTGGAATCCTTCTTAAAACTGTGTTTTTAAAAAAAAAAAAAAAACCTTTCTGTGGTACTTTTTTCATATATTTTAATTGGTTTTTTCCCCTTTTTTGCTTATACACCACATATTATTCAACCTCTTACAATTTCCCTCCCCTTCCTCCCTCCTTCCCTCCCTATCTTCATGTTGTCCTTAGTCTTTTAACTTTCTGTGGTACTTTAACTTCTCCAAGAAGTAAACAATGGTTGGCAGAGGAGAAAAAATGGCACCCAGAGGGAAACCCTCTCCAAAAGCTCCTTCTCTTCCTGTTCCTAAACAGGAAGCTGCCATAGACTTTCCAAACATGTTGTTGGTAGCATTGCACCCTCTACTGGATCAGATGACTACAATGAAGCCCCTAAGCAACTGACAGTCCAAAGGGAACCTGCTAAACCAAAAAGAAGAGGGGGGGGGGGGGAAATAGCTTTGTATACAACTTAAAAGTTTAAGAGATTTATTCTGCCACATGCTTGAATCTACATATGCATAGCCAGTATCATTTGAAACTTATTATCACGTTTCAGTATTTTGTATTTTGCTATATGGGGAATTTCATTCATATATATTTTAAACAATTTATATTATTTGCTTTAATTAGGGATAGTTTTGTAAGTGTAGGGATAGTTTTTTTTATAGTTTGCAGAAAATTAATTAAAAAGTTATAAAAAACCCCAAGGAACATGTGACCCCTGGGATGGGGTCTGCGGTACACACACAGTCATGAACTGTCTGAGAGCCTGAATGCCATTTACTGTCAGCCTCACCCATAAACTGGGAATGTTCACACTCATGTTAACTCTCACAAGACCACTAAGAAGTATCTACTTACCTAAAAGGACTTGGCACTAGAGAAGGGACTAGAGAAATTATTCCCAACATTCCATCCTATTCTTTCAACATGTCACACTTGGCTGTGACCAACATAGAACCATAGGCTGCCATTTAAAATTAGGCAGTGGCAACCTCAGCAGGTGTAGGCTCTGGTATCTCCCACTAAGGAATTTAGAGCCAGTTTGTAGTGGTTTAGTGGTGAGTTTGTAGAGCCAGTTTGTAGTGGTGTAGTGGTTAAGTGTGCGGACTCTAATCTGGGAGAACCAGGTTTGATTCCCCACTCTTCCACTTGTGCCTGCTGGATGACCCTGGGCAAGCAATAGTTCTGGCACAGCTGTTTTTGAAAAAGAGCAGTTTCTGTCAGAGCTCTCTCAGCCCCACCTACCTCACAGGGTGTCTGTTGTGGGGAGGGGAAGGGAAAGGAGTTTGTAAGCCGCTCTGAGACTCCTTTGGGTAGTAAAGGGCAGGGTATAAATCCAATTTCCTCTTCTTCTTTTTCTTCATGTCTAGTTTGGGGGGTTGCACCACAATGGAGCAAAACATTTTTCTGGTCTGTTAAGTTTTGACTTTATACAGAGATAACACGAGTTCTCACCAGCAATATGATGTCATTTCCGGGTATTTGCTGGAAGTGACATCACTGTGCCCTTTTTTAAAACCTTTTTCTTTCTGTCAGCCCTCAACAGGCCAGCAGGCAATTGAGAGGGAGACCAGGAGGTCTCCCCGTAAGTATGTTTAAAGGTACATTACATGGTGTGGCACCAACTTAAACAGTCATTGTACACTTATAAGAACAAGATCATTTCCTCCTTTCAAGTTTCCAAAGCTTCAGTCGACTGAGAACCTGGATACCTGAGAAACAGAGGCAATCATCACAGCACAGCCAAGTTTTCCTCAGCTAATAAAGAAACATTTAAGGATTGCCATCCATGGACTTCAGTAACCCTGCCAAGTCCTGCTCCAGAGCACAACATACCATATTAAATGCAGGGAATGCAGAACTTCTGCCACACATTAATACAGGCTTGTCACTGCCAGTTGCCCACTGGTGGCAGACACGCTCCAAGCCATTTTCCTCGCACACCCTCAAAGAAGCAGCAAGGGGAAATAGGAGGGAAAGACATCACCATGTCAAGTGACTCCCTAGGAATTCCCCCAAACTCTATGGTCTTTACTATAGAGATAGGGGGAAATCCTAGATCATCATTTGATGCAGTGACATAGTTTTTCCGGGCTATATGGCCATGGTCTTGGCATTGTAGTACCTGACGTTTCGCCAGCAGCTGTGACGGGCATCCTCAGAGTTATAACCCAGAAAGATGGAGCACTCTCTATGTCAAAGTCCTCCATCTTTCTGTGTTATACCTCTGAGGATGCCCGTCACAGCTGCTGGCGAAACGTCAGGTACTACAATGCCAAGACCACCACGGCCATACAGCCCGGAAAATCTACAACAACTAATTGATGCCTCACACGGCACTTCCCATCCCCATACGACACCCTATAAAACTCCCAGGATTTCCACATGCAGGCCTGGCAACCCTATGTTAATAGTTCCAGAGGAGTAGCCCTGTTAGTCTGTTGGAGCAAAACAAAAGTCCAGTGGCACCTTAAAGGTTAACACAGTTTATTCCAGCATAAGTTTTCATGAGTCAGATCTCACTTCATCAGATGTACGGCGCAGAAAATCTTTTTTGCAGAAGTTTTTATACAAAATAGGGTTATAAAAATCTCGGAACAAGATTTTCCACATGACTCGCAAGCTTATGCTAGAATGATCCCCTTTAGTCTGTAGAGGGCCACCGGAAACGTTCACTGCTGCTGGCGGTGGTGTTCCTAGACATGGCACCAACAGCAGCTGATACGTCACCCAGAACACACTGGGCTTTTATAGAAAAATTGTATGAACTGGCAAGTTCTGGCTTTGCACGCTCATTAGTCTGGGGGAAAATCTTGGGGATCTATCCATGTAACATCTCACTTCCAATATTCTGCAGACACAAAGGCAGTGATCGAAAGCCAAGTGCATATTCCTTGGGCTGCTCACCATGGCCCGACAGGCCCATTTCAGACAACACTTCATCTCCGTGGCAAATTAATCGCAAATGTCCTGGCTTTAGTAATGAAGTGCTGCAGATTTTTAAGAGCTCTTTGGTCATTCTATGCAGTTTGCAAGACAAATGAGGCGATCGCTCAGGTTTTCTTTTTCCCTGTGTGATTCATCAAGCCCAAAAGCCCTGCACCGGCAAGTGGCTGCAAGATAATTGCTGAGAAGCCAATTTCCCAGGGCTTTGAGGCCAGATGGAATGAGCATCCGACTGAACAGAGCCCTAGCCCCAACCAAAGGATCTTTGACTATCATGCTCATCTTCAGGCATCAGCTGGAAACCAGTAGGACAGGGAGGAGGTAGAGACGGGGGAATGACATTTCACCAACAGCGCAATATTACTTCTGGCCAATACCTGGAAGTGATGTCACACCGCTGGTGTGAACAATATGTGGTACTCTACGATTCCAGCATAACCCTGTGGTAAAATCATACAGTTTTGCCTGAATCCTAGAGCGCTATGTTGGCATCACATCAATGTTGTGACATCACTTCCTGTTATTTGCTAGAAATTACTGTGTTTCTTAGACTTTTTTCCTGCTAGCCTTGACTAAGCTGGTGGGCCAAGGAGGAGGCCAGAAGATTTCTCACTGAAGCAGCAGACCCCATATCCCTAGTAGCTTACATGAGCTCTGCCAATCTCCCACTGGTATAACAGAAAATGAGTAAATCATTCTCCACACTACTAGCTGACCAGTGCTTCCTGGTAATTTTTTTAAAAAATAATGGTTTCTAGTGAACATGCTGGATGGCTGGAGAATCTTTAGCAGGTAAGGTATCTTCAGTGAGTAGACTTCCACAAGACTTGCAGGGAAATAATGTGAGGCCATTTTCAAGATATGTTTTCCAGCCACCTAAGAATCAGAACCAAAATCAAAAAGTTGACTCCAGAAGTGTGAAATTTATCGAGATGAATCTACCTGGTAACAGCTCCAATTTGGCCAAGTTTCAGAAAACTCTGATGAAGGATACCTGAGGCCAGTTCCTTACAGGTTCCTGCCCCAGATTCAGTGCTTTTGGGAAGTGCATTTCCCCCCTGCTTCCTACAGCATTGGAGTGCATTCATGCAACTCCTGGGGCTTCCCCAGCTTTTCTCAAACCTACTTTGCAGCAAAGTTTTGGGAATTACACAGGAAAGCCAGAATGGCTGTTATGGGGGCAGGGCATCAGATTCACACACACGCACACGGCAGCCATTTTTCCTGGTGCTTGCCTTGCCACAGCCATATCCTTCCCCCACTATTGGGAGGCTCTAGTTTTGTAAAATATAGGCAATTCCATGTTATTATATTCATTATAACAATAAGTGAAACAGTTCTGAGAATTCCCAGATTTTGTTTTTTAAAAAGAAAATGTTTAGCCCTTTCTGTTGCTGAGATATAAGGGGAAAGACATAACTCCACCATAAAAGAGGCTAGAGACTTCCTTATTTAAATGAAAGCTGAGAATTCCCAGAACCTGTTATTATTATAATGATAGCTCAATATAACAATATGAAATTGCTGGTTTTAAAAAAAATTAAAATCCCCAGTGCTCTGGGGGAGAGGGGATAGCCTCCTTGGACAAAACTTCCCCATACTGGATCCCATCTGTAGGAAGTGACAAAACTGTAAGTCTTCTCACTTGATACTGAACCACAGTGAAAAGGGAGATGGGTGCATACAAGCAAGGCAGCCAGAAAGAATAAATCGGTGACTATCAATTCCTCCGTGGGTATGAATTTAATCAATGCACCAATCTAGGCCAGATCTGTATCCTTGCAAAAGTCTGCAACCCACCCACCCCCCCCACACACACACACAAGTCCAAGCTTGCACAATGCAAAACGATGACCAGGATTTACTCATGTATGTTAAATCAGAAATCTGTAAACGTGCCATACTTAAAAGGCTGAGTGGGGCCTCCTCTAAGCCTTCTGGAGGCAGCCATTCAAGGCACAGTCATAATAATTAAACAGCTGGGAGAGCTACTTCACCCAAGAAAGCACAGCTGCATTCGTTCACTGTCTGTCAGGATTCAGCGTATGAAGGCACCGTTTGCATCTCTGTATTTTTATTACTCAAAGAAAAAAGCTTCAGGTTTAGTGTCCCATGGAACAAAAGTGAGAACTGCCTTACTATCCGTAATTTAGACAGGGAAGAAAAGGACATACAGGTATTAGGCAATTTCATTCTACTGATGGGGGTGGCAACAATATACCAGCTGAGGAATACCAGTCTTATAAAATCAGTGCCTTTTTTGAATTTTGTTTATATCTTATTAAAACGATGCCGATGGATTTTTTCCCCCTAGCTTGCTGGAGCAGACCAAAGAATAAGAAGCGCCTTTTTGAATCAGAGAAGCCCAAGATCACTCTATCAAGCTATTTCTACTTAGGTACCTCCCAGTAAAGGAAACCACAGCTAGAGATGGGCACAAACTGCATTTCTGCAGTTCAGTTCGGTTCAAGGGTAAACCACGAACTGAACCACAAACCGATACAAACTGGGAGGTTGGTTCACAAACCACACCGGTTTGTATCAGTTTGTGACCCGCTGCTTTCTGCTCCCCACCACTTTTAGCTGGGAGCAGTAAGCAGTGGTTTCCCCACAAAAAGCAGTGAGGAGCAGAAAGCAGGGGTTTGAATGGCTCCAAGCTATTTAACCCCCTGCTTTCTGCTCTTCATGAACCACCACAAATCACCACAAACTGCCTTAAAATTTGTGGAAGTTTGTGGCAACCCTTCAGTTCTTAAACATCGCTTCATGAACCACTAACCGGCCAAAATTCATCGCAAACTTTTGTTTGTGAGCCAGTTCGTGCCAATTCCTAACCACAGCCTTCAGTTTGCAAGACT
The DNA here is from genome assembly GCA_029233225.1 of Lepidodactylus listeri. NCBI lineage: Eukaryota > Metazoa > Chordata > Lepidosauria > Squamata > Gekkonidae > Lepidodactylus > Lepidodactylus listeri. The sequence continues at coordinate 20,787,123 of JARCFY010000012.1, forward strand.
GTTAATGACAGGATGTTTTGGAAGTCATTAATTCATAGGGCTGCCATAAGTCAGAAATGGCTGGATGGCACATATCGCACATGCACACCTCAAAAGACTCAGAGCCAGAGCAAAAGTGTTTTCCTTGATCCTTTGTTCCCAGGTGCTAGGAATCAGATGTACTTTATTGTAAAAAAAAAAAAGGAATTGACATATTTGTATACTGATCTGTCTCCTGTAGAATTTTTGAGGCAAGAAATGTCCAGAAGTGGTTTGCCATTGCCTGCCTCCACATAGCATCCCTGGTATTCCTTGGTGGTCTCCCATCCAAATACTGACCGGGGCTGATCCTGCTTAGTTTCCGAGATCTGAGAAGAGCAGGCTAGCCTGGGCAGTCCAAGTCAGGGTGCTCTATCTATTAGGTTCTCTAGATTCCCAACTTTCATTTTTGTTGCAGAGATATAAAAGGGAAGGCATATTTCTGCAATGAAAAGGGCTAGAAAAGTACCTTTTTAAATAATGAAAGATGAAAAATTCAAATAATGCTGTAGGAATATGTCAATTGCAGGGGGGGGGTTCCTGTCAAAAGCCCCAAAATTGCTCCAGTGGGGGGGGGGGGATGGTGCCCTTTTGATTGCAGATTGCAGAGGCAAAAGGAAATGTTTCCAGATAATGTTTCCAAGGATAATGTTTCTTTTCACACAGCGTACAATGTGACTGCAATCTTTCCTAAAAGTTTGTACCAAATCCTGCTTGGGAAAGATCTCAGCAAAGCAGTACAGAAAATGGAAGCCCAGGGGGGCGACGTTGCATGGGTGCTCCAATATAACTCAGTCCAATTTGGATGAAACTCCTGCGCTATCTGTGTATGCACTGAAATCACCACCACTTTGGGGTTACCAAAAGGTAACTTTGGAAAAGACTGTGAATACTCTTTTCAAATTAACATTCTCATTATTTATACTCCATCTTTCTCACCGAGTATTGATATATTGCAGGGGAGGATCAAAGTGTAGATTGTGAATTGAACAAAAATACCCGTATGTGGGAAGCTGGCAGTCTTTCCAGTCATCACTCATCAGTTCATTCACAGTTGCCATAGCAGAAAGCAACTGAGTTATTTCAGTTACGGTCATTTTAGACTTGCTGCCAGAAATGGGAGAGGAGGGCTTGGCATTTTCTACATGGAGCTCACTGCACTGGACCTTTGCATTTGCAGTTCCTTTGATTTTTCCCATGGCTTGCCCCCTACATCAAAGCCACCCTTCTGTGGCTTTGGACTGTAGTCAAAAGAGTGCCCACCCATCTGAAAGAAAAGAGGCTAACTTCCTTTGGTCTCCTTGATATGGGTGGCTCAGATGATATTCAGCTAAAACAGTATTCCATGCCACTATTGGAGCTAAACGTGCTTAACTGATAGGCGTGGCAATTCAGAAGTCCCCTGCCCACCCCCTGTCCCTCAAAGAAATGGAGGGGCTTCTAAGCCTCACAACCTTGAGAGCCACAAGCTGGAGAGCAGACCTTGCCGGAGACCCTGGGGTTTGGCCTCACACACTGACTTTTGGTGTAGTGGTTAAGAACGGTGAACTCTAATCTGGAGAATCGGGTATGATTCCCCACTTCTCCAGATGCAGCCAGCTGGGTGGTCTTGGGTCAGTCACAAGTTCTCTCAGAGCTGTTCTCTCAAGAGCAGTTCCCAAAGAGCTCTCTCAGCCCCACCTACCTCACAGGGTGTCTGTTGGGGAGAGAGGAAGGGAAGGAGATTGTAAGTCGCTCTGAGACTCTGAGTGAAGGGCGGGGTATGAATCCAATCTCCTCCTCCTTCTCCTCCTCCTCCTCCTCCTCTTCTTCTTCTTCGACTGATCTTTGGAGCCTGCAGAGATTCACAAGGTCTCTGGAAGCAGCTGATGATCTTCCTTGTCACTTCCTCCAGCCTTAGGTCCCCCAAGGTGGATGGAACAGCCCTGTTCCCCCCTGCACTAAAAAGCACTTCTTCAAAGAGGTTTGTCTCATCTTCAAAACGAGCAATGAATTTCTAGGCAGGTCTGAAATGTATCCTGCATGTTAAGGAAGACAGGAAATGGAGGTGTAGTACAGCCATTGAAGGTAGGAATGCAACTGAAATACTATCATCTCATGAATATTCCTGTACTTCAGGGGTGCTTTTTATGCATGCATGTGAATTTTTTTTTTGTCTTTCTTTTGATGTCATTTTTTTTTAAAGACTAAATTAATTTAACAGGCCCAGGTAGTTTAAAGCATTTCCCTTCTGATTCCCAAAGACGTGCATGACTTGGCTTGTATCCTGTTGCTGTTCATATGCTTTTAAATGGTTTCAGACTTCAAGAGGACGTTTGACAGCTTGCCTTTCCTATGATCAATAGCAGGAGCTAAGGATCCCTGCTCCGGCATGCACAATGGAATGGTGGGGATTGTTGGCCCAGGTGGATCCTCACTGGGGGCCCTTCGCTTCCTGTACCACTCCAGAGGGGAAACAAGCAAGAACACACAGTGAGACAAGGACTACACAGCGATTGTGTACTGGGTTTGTTGCACTGAAGAGTCAGATGATGACGTAGCGACAAGCATACTTTATCAGAGTACACAACTAAGCATGCATAAGTGGCCGAGATGGCCAACTATATACAATCCCTAGGACACACCCAAAAGTCCTATTGGCAGGTTTGAATTTCCTGCCAGAGTTCTGATTGGAGGGCTAGTAGTGGTCTAGGATTCTTGATGTCTATTGTTCCCCCGGAATCAAGCTCCGGCAGTCAGCGGACATAACAACAGCCAAACGCATCTTTACCAAGCAGAAAGTATCCTCGAATTCAGCAGGGAATGAGGATCAGATTGCCTGGAGAAAAGGTATCCTACCCCTATAGTAGAGGCTTAATATGACACTCCTTACCAGGCCATGTTGTTTATCTTCATGGCATGAAAAACCTCAGTTGCCCGTTTCTGCACATTAAGCCTCTCTTTACCCCTGTGGCAGAGTTCAGTTGAGATGCCCCCCTCCCCACTGAGGACAGCTGAGACGCCCTCCCGCCTCACTGCTTGTGACAGGCAGACTAAAGAGGGAGGGAGGCAAAGACCCTGTCTGGAATCAAATTCAGGACAGGGATCTGAGGGGAGGGGAGAGTGTGGGGTTAACTCTTTCATTTTGGCACCATTTCACTAATCAAAATTGTCCTCTTTAATTTCCCCTCCGGTATTAGCTGGCCTGAGCTCTTTCAAAGAGGGGAAAAAAATGTGGAAACCATCTTTCTCCCAACTTTTCCTCTTGAAGGGTTATAAACAGCCATGGAGATCCCAGTTTCGATTGGCAAAACTGAGACTTTTTCCTCCTTCAGAAGACCAACGCAGTCCGGTTCAGCTTGGAGCTATGAGGAGGTGTTGTTGGACTTTTGACATGCTGGGAAGATCCAGTGCTGGGTCGTGTTGGTTCTGAGCCATCCTCCCCCACATTCCTGTGAGGTAAATTAGTATGAGGTAAATTAGTATAGGTTCAAGGCGACCTGTGAGCTTCAGGGCTGGGCAGACCTCTGAATCCTTCCTGCAAGCCTAGGAATCATTTGGGATCATCCAGGGCAGTTCTACTGGTATAAATATCGGCATAATTTTCTTAGCTAGATACCTCTTCCAGTGACAAACTTGATAATCCGAGGATCACTAAGGTTCCTTTGGTTTGTACATTTTTCTTCTGGATTTTTGAAATAAGGGCGACATGGGCTTGAATTCAGAAACACAAAGCTTTGATCTGAAAGAATTTTTTTTAAAATCAATGTTTCCAAAGCTGCCAGGAAGTCTAGCTAGGTCAAAGGGAAGTGATGCCTTATGAACAACTAGCAACAACACCACTTCATTAGAGAAATTGTGAAGATCTCCCCTTGGCAGCACTGGAGCCAAATTCCTCCTAGGCACATTTCTCCCTGGGTATCTTTTGAGGCAGCCTCCGTCTGCCGGTTCCTCCACTAAGGATGCCTTCTTTATGCCTCTCAGCAAAGTGATCTAATAAACTACTATTGTACGTAGACTTCCCTGACAACATACGATACCTTAGAAAATCGGGGCTTTCCAAGTGCCTGGAGAGACTTGCCTGCCAATTGTCTACACTTCTTTTTTAAAAAAAATTAAGAGTATTTTTAGAATGGAAAGGAAGTTGCCAGATATAACTCACTCAGGGGGTTCTGTAATGTGTATTCTTCCTAACTGAGCTCAAAGAAATAATAAAGTTGAGCGGGAGTGACAATGGATATGATTGGGTTTTAGTTCACGGCAGCAATCCAGAAGTTCCACTCACTCAGACAGGCATGTTTTTTTAAAGACATATCCTTTCACCAAAATGGCTCTACTTTAGGCAACAAAAAGGAATGTTTTCTAACCCTAGCTACATATAAGGTGACAATACGTATGTGTCGTACTGAAAGTGCCATCAAATCACAGCTGACTTATGGCGACCCCATAAGGATTTCTAGGTAAGAGATGTTCAGAGGTGGTTTGCTGACACCTGGCTCTGTACGTCTTGGAGGTTTCCCACCCAAATACAAACCATGGCCAACACTGCTTAGCTTCCAAGATCTGACAAGATCAGGATAGCCTGGGCTATCGGTCAGGCCAACAACACAAAAGTAGCCAGTGTTTAAAATAGGTATTAGTGGAGAAAGAGAACATAAAATTGGAAAGGGAGAAAGGAGTCATCGTCTTACTGCTACATTATTAGCAACCCACTTCCATGTCTTCATGCTCCAGTGGGATTTTCTCCCAAAGGGAAGGTGCATAAGCTTGCATCATATAAGAACCTGCTTTATATTGATGCAGGCTATTGGTGTATTGATGTCAGGATTGTTGACTGAAGTGGCAGGCTACCTTTTTGGCCACATGAAGACATGATTCGCCAGCAAACCAAATGTTTGGGGGGGGGACAAGGATGGTCCTCAGCCAGGCATGCTTGGAAGAAGCCAAGACCCAGTAGAAATGCCAACATTTAACCTGTGGGTGGCCCAACTGGTAGCTGTGTAGGTGTGGAAGGCAGTAACAGGCATAAGCCATACTTAAGACTGGCATCAATATACCCTAAGGCAAGGAAGCTACCCGTGCCCAAGGCTTCTCACTGTGCCCACGGTGCCCCACCTGTGCAGGGCCCACTGACACCTGCCCACCCTTTCCCCACCTGCTTGCTTGTAACTGCACAGTGTTCCCTCTAAGCTGAGTTAGTGTGAGCTAGCTCATAGTTTTTTAGCCACCAGGTCACACATTTTGTCTTCTGCCTTGGTCACAAGTGTGGAAGGAGAGCTTTACCCTCCCTTCCTGCACTGTTTTCCTGATCAGAATCAACATCTAGTCATCCTGGAATTGTCCCAGAGGCACCCATAAGGCCAATAGCAAATTTGGCAGGGAAGTTGTGTCACGAAAAGTTTATACCTCCTGTTCCCAACCCCGCTTCCTTGGTCCAGATCAATCCATATATTCACCCAGTGAGTTTACAGTTGAGGCAAAATTTGAATTGCCGACCTCCCAGTTCACAGCCTTTGGCCTCATATTAGACACTTAGAAGAGGCAGCTCACAATTCTAATCCTGTCTGGGTCAGAAAAGAAATGCCGAGCACCTGTCTTCATACCGAAGAGTGCTAATTCCACTGACCTTTAATGCAGCACCTCTTCGAGTGACTGCTGAGCTACTTGCTTGACATCGCTGTCGACCAAGAGCTTTCCTTTGGGCGGCTTGTTTCTTCACCTCAGGCGTTTCAGTCCTGTGACTTCCGCAGTCAAAGGGCCCCAAGGCTCACTAACCTTCAGTCATGGAAGGGCAAATCTTTGCATGAAAACATCCACCTGAAGTCCAAGGGTAGAAAATCCTGAAAGAATGGAATCTATACAGGAATTAAGAAGCAGGAATCCCAAGTTGAATCATTTCTCTCTTACACAGGCAGATACATAGCTAGGCATGTAATTACTTTTTTTTTTGGTGTGTGGGGGGTATCTCTTAATCCCTTTGCTGGCTGTAATTGCTTTCTTGAATCTAAATTAATCCAGTGTTTTTAGAAATAATAAAGGTGCCGTTCTGAGGACTACACACGAGCCCCAGCTAAAATAATAGTAAAAATAATATGGAAACTATTTGGTTGGAAACCTAATTTAGATTAGACTCTGCTGGAACAATTGGTCTTGTGGAAGACATTCTGTGCGGGGTTTTGTTTGCTCTAATTTATGTAGAATAAAGCCTGCAGAGCCTGCTCTAAAAAGAAACCAGTTGCTGATTTGATTGACACTCCAGCAAGAAAGAACAAGAGACGCACAACAATTGGAAGTTCCCCAGGACCAAGGTGAGGTATACAGAAATTTAGACCACTGCTCAGATTCAGGTAATAATATAGAGGGAGGGGTGTGTTTCTTCTCATCTTCATGTCTATTTCTTAAAAATCTTTGTTTTTATGATATTCGTTACTGAGCCTTTCCAATTTCGTTTCTGTTTTTTTCCTACAGCTCCTTCTCCTCTTCTCCCACCCCCATTCCTGAACAAGTACAGGATCGAAACAATATTGCCAGCTCTGGTTTGGAAAATTCTTGGAAATCTGGAGGCAGAGCCTGGGGAGGGCAGAGTTTGGGGAGTAGGGATGCCAGCCTCCAAGTGGGATCTGGGGATCCTCCAAAATTACAGTGCCTGATCTAGTGTGTGGGACAGAGCTCTTGTAAGATGCCCAGAGGCCCTATAGGGCAGCCAACCAGGTGATATCCCAGAATCACAATTCATCTCCAGAAAGCAGAAATCAGTTCCTCAGGAGAAAATGACTGCTTTGCAGGATAAACTCGATGGCATGATATGCTGGTGAAGTCTCCCCCTCCTCAAACCCGCCCTCCTCCTACTCCACCCCCTCCCCAAAATCTCCAGGAATTTCCACTCCTGGGGCTAGCCCCTTCTCCCTCCCCCCCAGACCTGCACAAGATGTTGTCTGCTCTTCAAAGGGGCTGGTAAACTTGCTGACGAAGAAGCACTACTCTAGGCAGAGCAGGATAACTGGAAGTAGGGGGAGCTGGAAGGTTTAATTCCCCCCTCCCCTTTTGAGCTGAGGCCACAGGGAAGCTGGTACAGGTGCTGGGCTTATTGATAGTGGTCACCTCTGTCCCCAGCAAAGGCTAAAGCTGCCAGTTCTTGAGTTTAATAAAAGCTCAGATATGTGGAGGCAGAACTCACTGGGTCAGAAGGTGCATCCTGTGGCAGAGCCCCATCGTTCCGGAAGGTCTGAGAGTCCGGTTCAGCAAAAAGATGGTGGTTTTCCTAAAATATCAATAATTAAGTGCCGTCAAGTCATGACCAAGCTATGATGACCCCTCCAGGGGTTTTCTAGGGAAGGAATGAGCAGAGGTGGTTTGCCATTCCTCCCTCTGCATAGCAATCCTAGTTTTCCTTGGTCGTCTTCCAAGCTCTGAGAAGTTTGTACTAGTCTGGACTGTTCAGGCTGCTGCTTTCCTAAAATGGGTAGTTTGAAAAAATGCAGAGGAGAGAGTTGTCCTTGTCCATTGTTTTTCTGTGAAAGCCAAAAATAAAATCTTGGATTTTGTTGTTGTTGTTTTGTTTTGTTTTTGATCATCCAGAGTCTCCCACAACTTAATTTGGTCGTTGGCTCGCTGAGGCTCAAGGCCTTCGAAACCAGGTTCCTGCCCAAAGGCATAAGAAACAGTGATAAAAAAGTAAGTGCCATGACCAAAACACTCCAGGAAAACCACAACATTCCCTAAAAATGCAGACTGATTATTTTCCAAGTCTCAATCATTGAGGGGGGGGGGGGAACAGATTTCGTGGGGATGGCTGGCAGAAGTCACAGCAAGGTTCAGAGGATCTACTCTTGGGTATCTTCAAGATACGTTACCATTGCTTTTTTGGAAAGGTAATTCATTAGAACATTAGTTAAAGACTAGGTCCTGGATCTTAATTCTTCCAGGAGCAATGCTGAGACAAGAACATGGAAGAGTTCTGGGAGGGTGGAGAAGAAGAGGAAAAGGAAAAGGAGGAGGAGGAGATTGGATTTATACCCCGCCCTTCACTCGGAGTCGCCCTTCACAGCTTACAAACTCCTTTCCCTTCCCCTCCCCACAACAGACACCCTGTGTGGTAGGTGGGGCTGAGAGAGCGCTTTCCAGAACTGTCCTTGAGAGAACAGCTCTGACAGAACTATGGCTTGCCCAAGGTCATCCAGCAGCTGCAAGTGGGAGAGTAGGGAATCAAACCCAGTTCTCCCAGATTAGAATCTGTGCACTTAACCACTACACCAAACTGGCTCTTTCTGCACCATAAAGTTGGCCTTCTATGTTAAGCAAGACTCCTATACAAATGGGAAGCATAGAGCACCCTGGTATACATGGTTTCTTCCCCACCCCAAAAGGAAGAACTCCACAAACAAGGCAATCCAGTAACCACTGGTGGCTATGTGCATGTCAAAGCAAAGTGCTCCGCCATCACACTATTCCAGCACCATCTCTAGGTAAATTTATAAACCAAGGTTAAGGGATGCTCCTGACTAGCCTGATCTCATCAGATATCAAAAGCTAAGCAGGGAGACCACCAAGATAGTCCAGGGTTGCTACTCAGGGGCAGGCAATGGCAAACCACCTCTGAACGTCTCTTGCCTTGAAAACCCTACAGGATCACCATAAGTCACCTATGATTTGATGGTACTTTCCACCACCACATAGAACACAAGCCATTGATCTTTTCTACCATGAAAGCCATATTTAATTCATTGTGACTTGTTCAAGAAGCTGGTGGATTCTTGATGGATGATGACCAGTCACAAATTAGAAATATAGTGCTCCGTGATATGATTTATTCTTCCGCATTTTCTGTGGTGGAGGCGGGGAGGGATTCCATCTGCCACTCACAACGGTTGTCTCTCCGCCATGTAAATGTTAACATCATTGTTCAAGAACACACAATTCATCTGAGGCACACTTCCCAAACCACTACCATTGGACGTATTTCTTTTTTTTTTTTCCCCTGCACTTAAAAACCTGATAAATCTAAGTTTCCGGTTGGTACTGGAGGGAAACCAGCATGGCCTAGACAAGAAGCCATTATCTTGTCCACACCACATCATCATCATCTTCTGTTCTCCATTGCTGGACTGTGTGCCAAACTCAGGGAGATAACAAGATCTGCAGCTAATTCTCTTGACAGTTTTCAAGTTGCCTCTGGGTCTGTCACATCATTAAGATGTGCTGTCTTGTCATTCTTGTCCTCCCACATGCCATTTATTTTTTCCTTTCAGCAGGCCTCCATATAATTTGCCCATATTTTCTCCATTTATGAATAATGTCCGCTTCGATTCCATCACAAAAGGTATCTACAGCTGGCCGTTAAACTGTGAAGGGATTCCCAAGTGAAAGCCTGTGTTCCCAGCTAAATCCCAGTGGTGTTCTCAAGAGGGGATCTTATTTCCCCTGAGGACTTGCCAAAGCACAGCCCTAAGGGTGGAACTGTATGTTATGACAACCATGGAGCTGCTGGCAAAAATGGTGGCCTCATGTTGTATTTTCCCCTTCTGTAATTTAGGAATCTTTCCCTATGTCCTCATACCCTATGTATTCCCATGCCCATCTCACAGGCTTCCACTGTAGGGATGGCGAAATGTGTATCATGATGTCAGCACTGGGAGGGGGGGAGTACATTTGACGATACATTAAAGTTAGGCGTAACAAGGGACACAAGACAACATTTTCAGTCTCATCCTTGAGCCCTGAGTTTATCATAAAAAGTTGTTCTACCACAGGGCCCCTTTGAAAATGCTGCCAAATGCTTTAATCGTGCTGATTTTTCACAGGCAAGGCTGCTTCACAGGCTGGCAGTGGGGAAATGAAGGGGCCTTACTGGCATCACACAAACCCACGGCATCATCTCTAGTGCAAAATCAGAAATGACATCATTGCATTGAGGCAACACTCTAGGATTTCCCCCAAATTCTGTGGTTTTTCACTCAGGGTTTCCAGGTCCCACCAAGCAGCTGACAGGGGATGGGGGGGGGGTGCTTATGGGGAGTAAGGAGGAATGCCCAGCATTTCAGCAACGTGCCTACGTGACCCGGAAGTGACATAAGCATGTTGGGAATGTCAGGGGGTGGCACTCTGGTTTTTTAGCTTCTACCGTAGAGTTTTGCCCAAAAACCAGAGCATCACACCCGACTTTTCAGACATGCCAATGTCACTTCTGGGTCACATAGGAACATCACTGAAATGCCTGGTGTTCCTCCCTTTTGGGGGGGCTGGCAGCAGAAGACCCCCCACCCCAACCAGGGGGTCTGGCATCCCTGTTTTCATCAGAAGTGACATTGCACATTGATGCAATACCAGCAAGCCTGTCCACACTCCCACATTTCTCTCTATGATGATGTCTTCCTAGGCTACAGAGAGAAGGAATTGAAACTGGAATTTGACTGGCTGTGACCCTAAATAAAATAAAGCATAGAACAAAGTTTGAGTCCAGTGGCACCTTTAAGACCAACAGGCTCAGTAGCAGGGGTCATTTTGTAGAAAAAGAGGTGCAGGAGCTCATTAGCATAATTCATTAGCATAACTCATTTGCATATGCTACACCACCTGACATCACCAGAAGGATGTCAGAAGGGGGGAGGGAGGGGAGGGAGAGAGAGAGCTGGCAGAGAGGGGACAGCTACTAATCCAAGCCTCAGAAATACCACTATTCTGAGAGGATAGCTTCAGTGGTGGCTGAAGCCTTCAGAAGGCTGGTCGGAGGACATTCCACACATTCTACAAAAGCAAACCCAAGTTTGCCAAAGAGAATTCACCCAATGGGGGCTGCAGCCAATCACAGCTCCCCGACAAGCCCACCTATTTGCTTCATGCATTTCTCGCATTCACACTTGGGAGCAACCTGATACGCACGCCGGGGAAAATGCCATACATGAAGCGACCCAAAGAATCCCAATTTCAAAGTGTTCTCCAAATGTCACTGTTGCGCTCTGGGTTCAGCACGTGGAGAGGCTGGACAACCGCATGATGATCACCTCACAGATTATTGGTACACAACACAATGCAAAAACTGGCCAATGCGGCCAACTATGTACAGCCACCCAAGACACACCCATAGTCCTATTGGAGGGTTTGAATCTCCCGCCGAGGTCCCTATTGGTAAACTCTAGGTGGTCCAGGATCCTTGGCCCCTATTGTTTCCAGGAGCCAAGCTCAGACTGCTTGTTGCTGGTGCCCAGTGGCGGTCAGCGGACGCACCAGTCACATTGAATACAGAGTAGAAAGTGGCTATTTTTAAACTGACTCACCGAGACCGCTTTTCCTTTCCTGTTTCAGATGCAAGGGAACACAAGCCCTTTTAGCATCTTGTGCAAAACTATTCCAGGGTTTTTTTTTCCCCTCTCTCCCTCCTTTTCTGACAAAGACAGAGAACGCAGAGTTGTCCCCTCCTGCGAGAACACCTCAAAGAGAAGTACTAGTCAAAACCTAAGAAACGCTCAGGTAAATTTTTTGTTGTTATTGCTGAGTGAAAGACGTTTTCCAAAACCGCCAGCCTTTGCAATCAAAATCAAGGCAGCCAATTAAATATTCCCCGTCATGGCATTAATTGTACGGGCTCAGCATGGGAGCCCTCCCTGTAGTTTACCGCAGGGCTGTCAGTGTTTTCACGGAGGCTCCTCGCTCCTGTCACCGGCGGATCTCTTTTTCTAGAGCAGCCTCCGCAAGGAAACTTTCATATGCCATTCCCCAAGCAAACACAATGAAAGAAGGGCTGGAATGAAAAAGGCGACGTGACAGTCTTCAGACTGGCGTCACGGTTGAAGCGGTGCACAGACATTTACCTGAAGATCAGAATCCTTGGGTGGGGTTTAATTTTTGTACTGAAATTCAAATGAGGAAGCTGTTTTACACCCCCACACACACACAGTGGTGTGTTGCTATTTAGAGAATCTATGGAAACGACACCTGGATTTTTGTTTTTGCCTGGATGGCAGATCACCTGGACAACTTATTTATGCCACCCAAGGGAAGGCAGGAGTGAAATGGAATAAATAAAATAGGGGAGAGCCGACGGTTCAGTGGGGGAGAGCCAGTTTTGTGTGTTTGAGGTTGTAGGTTTCCTTCCCCGGCATTTACAGATTGAAGAATCCCAGGGAATGGAGCTCAGAGAGAATTCTCTCTTGGGCCCTGACACCTCATTGTTAAAATAGGGATCAATAGTGTGACTCATTAATAATAAATAATAATAAAAATAATTACTAATAGAATAATAAACTCTAGCCTCATACTTAGGGATTTTGACATTACAATCTTTTTAAAAATTCTATTATTTTAGTATTTGAAAAAAGCAAAGCATTGTTCACAGATTAGGTGTGTGGCCTTTACAGCAACCCTCTCAAGTGAGGCTGAGGTTTTATTATCCCCTATTTCGGGGGTCCCTAAATTGGGCCCATGGGCACTATGGCGCCCACGGACACTTTTTCTGGTGCCTGCCAAGTGTTTTTAGGAGGTGGGTGGGGCCCTGTGGGGCTTTTGCCCAACAGGGTTTCTGATTGGCCACTGGAAATTTGATTGGCTGTGCAGATTTTTTTTTAAGTTGCTTTGGTAGCAGCTTTCCACAGAGCACATGGATCTTTACTGTGTGGCTTTACTGTGTGGGAGCCAGTTTGGTGTAGTGGTTAAGTTCGCAGACTCTAATCTGGGAGAACCAGGTTTGATTCCCCACTCCTCCACTTGCACCTGGCTAGATGGCCTTGGGCAAGCCATAGCTCTGTACCAGCTATTCTCTCAAGGACAGCTTGGGAAAGAGTTCTCTCAGCCCCAGCTACCTCACAGGGTGTCTGTTGTGGGGAAGGGAAGGGAAAGGAGTTTGTAAACCACTCTGAGACTCCAAGTGAGTGAAGGGCGGGGTATAAATCTAATCTCTTCTTCTTCTTCTTAATGTAAGCTGCAGCAGCCATTCCATGGCTGGCAATGCCTCCTGCAGTAGCCGTTTTGTAGCTGAGCCCACCATGCTGTGTCAGAATTCCAAATGTGCCCTCGGGCTCAAAAATGATGGGGACCCCTGCCCTATTTTGTAAATGAGGCTGAATGAATAATGGATCTAAGTGTGCTTGTGGTGAAGCCAGATGTTGCCCTGTTAGGAACATCAGCTTTAATTCTACAACAAGATAGTAGAGTTCTTCCTATCAGATTCTTATAAGGGTGGCATGTATGGTTCTCCTGTCCTTCACTTTTCTTCACAACAACCCTAGAAGATAGGATATGCTCAGAGAAGGTGAGTTGCTCAAGGTCACCAAATGAGCTGAGCAAGTCCTGCTCTATCATTCCAGTGTGGTTAATGATTAAGAGTCCCAGACTAGGACCTGGGAAACCCGGGTTTGAATCCCTACTCTGCCATGGATGCTTGCTGGGTGACCTTGGACCAGTTACACACACTCAGTCGAAACCAGAAGAAGAAGATATTGGATTTATCCCAGCCCTTCACTCAGAGTCTCAGAGTGGCTTACAAACTCCTTTCCCTTCCCCTCCCCACAACAGACACCCTGTGAGGTAGGTGGGGCTGAGAGAGCTCTGAGACAACTGTCCTTGAGAGAACAGCTGGTACAGAGCTATGGCTTGCCCAAGGTCATCCAGCAGCTGCAAGTGGAGGAGTGGGGAATCAAACCCGGTTCTCCCATATTAGAGTTGGCGCATTTAACCACTACACCAATCTGGGTTGTTGCGAGGATAAAAAGCTGTAGAGAACAGTGTCAGCCACATTGGCCCCCATTGGGCAGAAAGGCAGGGCATCAGTTAAGTAAATAAATAAACCAATAAGCTAAGCTGTGATTGCTACTGTGTCCAATGGACTAGTGGACCCCCAGCTCCTGCCTGTTAAGCCTCTTTGACCGTAACTCCTCTCTGCTTCCACATTAACGTGAGAAGCAAGCTTGGAAACACCATATTTACTGTGTAAAGTGTAGCTCTGTTGTTCTTAGGCCGGAAACAGAGCTCAAGCCCCAGGTTACCAAAGAGACTAGTGTGGTGCCTAAACCATTACACGTGGAGAGACAGTGGGGTGTCGTGGTTGGACTAGGAGGTTCACATTGCCATAAAGTTCATTAAGTGACCTTGTGCCAGTCAATCTCTTGCTTTCTCTCTCTCTCAGCTTAACCTACCTCATAAGATGATTGTGAGGATAAAATGGAAGGAGGGGACAGTGATGTTATAGCTCTATGCAGGGCTACCCTTGGAAAGGCTTCAGAGACTGTGGGTGGTTCAGAATGCAGCTGCCAGGTTGCTGACTGGAACATCATGCTCAGCTTGTATCACTCCAATTCTGCGGCAGCTGCAGTAGCTGCCAATTAGCCTCCAGATCCAATTCAAGATGTTGATGTTAACCTTTAAAGCCCTTAACGGTCTGGGACCCCCACACCTAAAGGACCACCTCTCCCATTATAACCCCCTGCACTCCCTTCAGCCATCATCTAAAGGCCTCTTGCAGGTGCCTGGCCCCAGGATGGCTCGGTTAGCTGTCATCTCTCTTATACATAATTTTCTTTTGGTAGTGGCACTCTCCTGAACATTCCACAAGCCACCCCAGCCTTTGGTCCCCTGGCCTGTCAATCAGAAGCTGTCCCTATCCATTGGCTGTGAATACTTGCATGCCATTGGCTGGGTGATGCTCCTCTTCCTCGCCCACTCCTTCAGCCTCTGTGCCCTGTCAGAATTTCTGGCAGACGGCTTTCTCTTTTGACGAAGACACTTCTCCTGCTTCCTTCCTGTGGGGGGATTAACTGTTACCTCAGTGGCTGTTGGTAGGTGAAACGAAATGGCAGTTACCTGTGTTTATAAAATGGCTGCTGCCTGCAGGTTGTTTAAAATGTTCCCCCATAAGGTTCAACTGTTACCTCAGTGGCTGTTAGTAGGTGAAACGAAATGGCAGTTAGCTGTGTTTATATGTTGTGCTCTGACCCCATAGTCTCCCCCACTCTGCCGATACCAAAGAGAGAGGGTAGCCAGGGAAGCAAGGAAAGGCCAGACCCTTGGGTTGCCAACTTTCCAGGGATCCCCCAAAGATTGGGGATTTCATCTCCAAATAGGGAGATTTGGCCACAGGGGTCTCACTGTCTCTCTAAAAAGGGGATGGAAAGCTGAAAAGTGAGGGGGAAATTAAGGTTGATGCTTGGCAGGGAAGGAGATGGGGTTGCCAACTCCAGGTGAGAATTCCTGGAGATTTGAGGGGTGGAGCCTGGAGAGGGTGAGGTTTGAGGAGAGGTGGGGCCTCAGACAGGTACAATGCCATAGACTCTGCCCTCCAAACCAGCTATTCCCTCTTGGGGAACCACTGCTGCCAATCTCCAGGTGAGGGCAGGAGATCACTCAGAATTACAACTGCTCTTCAGGTAGCAGAGATCAGTTCCCCTGGAGAAAACGGTGGACTCTGTGTCATTATACCCTGCTGAGGTTGCCACAGCAAATTGACACTGAGTGCCCAAGGCCTTGGCACTCTCCAAGAGCCTCTTTCTAAAGCCCATTGTATTTATTCCCACAACGGGCCTTATTCCTAGTCTATATATATAAAGGAAAGTCCCCTCACTATAAAATCAACGCCCAGGCCAAACCACTGGACCTAGAAACACCAAATTCGAGGAGAGCGCTCCTACTATGGCGTAGGTGCTCACTAAGAAGGGATTTTTAGAAATTTGACCCCTAAGGGGATCAAAAGGGGGGAAATATGCTCTCCATTGATTCCTATGAGGCTGCCAGGATGCTGCCTACTTGCATCCCCCACTCTCTAATTGGTCAGCTGCAGAGCTCAGTGTTCTGAGGTTAAAAAAAAAACAGTTACAGGAGACTGCAGAGAGCTGATGGCAGTTGAAGAAATCAGGAATGGCCAACAACCACCTCTGAGGTGCAGTAATGATGCTGCACACCACCACTCCCTCACACCAACTCCCACTCAAACCTCTCACCTCTTACTGCCCCCAAGAAAGCTCTTGGCAAATGTTGAGCCAGATACACCAAGGCTACAAGAAGGAGGCAACTCAGGAATGCGGCAAAGACATTTGCCCATAGTACTCCTGCAGTGCACCAAGCTGCGCAGGCCAGGTACCAGCAAAATCACCCTGTGGTGCTCAGAACAACACAGTCTCCATATGACCAAAACAATCCGGAAACACAAGTAGAGAAGCCGTTGCTTCTGTGGAAGGTCAAGGCTCACTCAGCCATGGCATATGATCCTGATGTTGCTTGGGAGGCAGACTGCACTGTAGCTCTGGGTACCATGATGCACAAATGCAAGTACTGCAATGTTCTCAATTGAAGGGAGGAGCCCGTCGGCATGTGTTGCAACAATGGCAAGGCGTAGCTCCCGCCTTTTGAACCTCTGCCTGAACCTCTCCACAGCCTGCTACTGGGTAGCTACCCAGAGGCCCATTTCATGGATCATGTTCGTAAGTACAATGAATACTTCAGCCTGACATCGTTCAGGGCCAAGCAGGTTCTACAAGATGGTTTCATACCCACCTTCAAAGTACAGGGACAGGTATATCACTTGGTTGGAAGTCTGCTGCCAGAACCACAACACAAAGCCCAATTCCTGCACATTTATTTTGTGGGTGAGGACGAAACAGAACTGCGCTTGAGGTGCAGCAATGTTCCTGATGTCAGACAGGAATTGGTCAAACAATTGCAGAGGATGCTACACAATGTCAACAGCTACATAAAAGCCCTGAAAACCACCCTGGATGTGGTACCTCCAACATGCAAAATGTTTAAAGTTGTCATCCATGCAGACAGAAAGCCTGCAGATGCTCATGAAGGTGGCAGGAATAGATTTAACACATGACTGCTACTCACATGGACAGTTCTATGTGGCCTGCTCCAGAGTGAGCTCACCAAGCAGCCTGATGAGGGCAGAACCACCAATGTGGTGTACAGAGAGGCCCTTCAGGAGATTTTAAAAAACCCCAGTACGCATGTCTCACTTCATTTTTCACACTATAGTCTTTTCCATTAGAATTCCTACAACAAATGTTACATTTCAAACTTCACATCAGTATTATAACTGGATTTGCTGAAGTTAAATACTGTAGTGAAGCACAGGTATCAGGCTAGTTAAATAAATAAAAGAAGTGGGGTAAAATATTTAAATAACTAAACCATAGTTTATTTACTTTTTTAATTTATTTATTTACTCATAAAAAGCAAGGTCAAGGTTTCTATGGTACTAAAAGAGTGCCAAATCCTGCCACCAACTGGCCTTTAATATATTATCTGGAAGTAGAGTCGACATCCTCCAGGCCTGGAATTGCAACTGATCTCCAGCTTACAGTTTCCCCAAAGAAAATGGCAGTTCCAGAGGGCAGACACTACAGCATCACAATCCCCCCCCCCCCCCCATACTCTTCTCTCCTCAGGCAACTCTCTCAAAGCTCCTGGAATTTCCCAAGCCAGAAGTGGCAACTGTATATGAGAAGTGAGCATGCTCAGGGGAGCGGCGTTGGAACTAGATTGTTTCTAATACGTTACCAACAACTGGCATGATCACAAATTCTGGGCATTGCCTATTGCTCACTGAAGAGTGTATATTTTGAGTCTGGTCTTGTTTTCCTTACAGCTAGACGGTGTTCCAAAAGACTCCCCTGGAAAGGAATCAGAGGCCAAGCTACAAAAGGATACATTTTGAATATACAAAAACGCTAATAACAGAGGCAAAACCCAAACACGGCCCTTATGCTTACTGAAAAGAGATCCAAAGAAATCATATGCATGGATTAAAACAGACTCGACAAAGTCACAGTCTCCTCAAATGACCAGGAATGTTTCACAGAAACCAGGGATTAGTACCAGACCGTATTTACAATGCCAGAATTAGTCAGGAGAAATGGGAAGTCAGTATGAGGCAATAATTAAGGTCTTGGCATAGGAGGTGGAAGAAACTAGTTCAGATCAGTGTTCCCTCTATGCTGAGTTAGTGTGAGCTAGCTCACAGTTTTTTAGCCTCTGGCTCACACATTTTTGTCTTAGCTCAGGAAGGATGGCTCCAGAGCAAACTAATGTATGCAGGCGCCAAATCGCTCGCTCACAACTTTAATGCCAGTAGCTCACAAAGTAGATCTTTTGCTCACAAGACTCCACAGCTTAGAGGGAACATTGGTTCAGATACTTAGTTATGAAGGTCAGTGGGTTATCTTGAACCAGTCCCTTTTCCTCACAGCCTAACCTAACTAGTAGGCTTGTCAGGTTCCCAGTTGGGGTGGGGAATCCCTTGCTTTTGTGGGCTCTGGCCCGCCGCCGGCCAACTGACCAGCAGGGGAAACCCCGTCCTCAGACAGACATCCCCACATGACATCAGCAACACACTTTTTTTACCACAGAGTTTTGCTCAAAAAGTAGAGCATTGCCCCGACATTACCAACACAATGATGTAACTTCCAGAAGTGACACCAGCACATCACCAGTGTCCCTGCCCACTCCCAGAACACCCCCCAAATCTACCTGCTGGCAGGAGGAAGGCACCTGGAAACCCTACTACCTAGGGTGGCCAGCCTCCTGAAGATCTTCCAGAATTATAACTGGTCTCCAGAAAACAGAGGTCAGTTCCCCTGGATAAATGTGGACTCTATGGCATTATAATCACCTGAAGTCCCTCCCTTCCCCAAACTCTACCTTCCCTAGAATCCATCCCCCAAATATCCAGGAATTTCCCAACCCAAAACTGACAACCCTAAACTTAGCTTACAGATTGTTGTGGGGATGAAAGATGGGAGGGAAGAGTCAGTATGAGCTTCTTTGAGGAAGGGCAAGAGATAGACAGGGGTTTCTAAATAGACACAGGATGGATTTATCCAGATATAATGAAAATACTCTCTGTTAGGGGAAAGTGGGGGCTCTTGTCACAGGTAGGCCTCAGCACTGATATCCCTCTCTGTTAATAGGGTTGCCAACCTCCAGGTGGGGCCTGGGGATCCCCTGCTTTTACAACTGATCTCCAGCTGACAGAGATCAGTTCCCCTGGAGAAAATGGCTGCTTTGAAGGGTGGCCTCTATGGCATTGTACCATGCTGAGGCCCCTCCCCTCCTCAAACCCCACCCTCTCCTGGCTCCACCCCCAAAGTCCCCAGGTATTTTCCAACCCGGACTTGGCAACCCTATCTGTTAATAATTAAGGAAGTGCTTAACTGACACAGGGGTTGAGCAGCAGAACTTATGGCTGCCAACTCTGGCTTGAAAAATTCCCAGAGTTTTGGGGCAGTACCTCAGGAAGATGGTGTCTGGGGAAAGGAGGAATCTCAGTGGCAATTTGGTGTCACTCTAGGACTTCAGTTTCTCCTAGACTCTGTGATATACCAGAGTCTGCCCTCTGAAGTTGCCTTTTCCTCCAGGGGAACTTATCTCTGTAGTCTGGAAATAAGGTGTAATTCCAGGAGAACTCCAGGTTCTACCTGGAGGTTGGCAAACCTAGAAGTCTTGTTTGAAAGCCTTTGCCGAATCAGCAATGAACTGAATTCCTGGCTTTCTTTGGGGTTTAGTTTCAGCAAACCTTGACATCTACTTAACAATTGTCACCTTGAAGAATTTGGTGCCTCTGGCTCAGAGCTAGCACATGTTTCCTCCCTCCTCAACTACCCCAATGCATTTATTAACCACCTATCCCATTGCTGCAATGGTGATGGCTGTATCGGGGGAGCTGTCTTCATATTTTGACGGTGTGCCCCAGAATTGGAAAAGGAAGGCATAAAGATTCTTCAAGATGAAATAGTAGCTCCGAGCCAGAGCCACCAGCCTCTTCAAGGTGACAATGTTAGGGAAATGTCAAGGTCTGCTGAAACTAAACCCCCAAGAAAGCCAGCGAGCAGAATTAATTGCTGACTCGGCAGCCGCTTTCAACCAGACTTCAGCTGCCTCAACCCACACGACAGTTAAGCGCTTCTGTAATTTTACCCTAAGGCACTGTTCATGCAACTGGTTCCATTTGTGAAGATCTCTTGGCTGAACAGAGTTTTACCCAGTGGAAGAAGATAAAAACTGCAATGCTTCCTGCAAAACTAAAAAGATCCGGAACCAACAGAATATAATTGACACAAGCAGGTGGCAGAGACTAAGCTGGTTCAAATCAAAGGCTGAGATCCAAAGATCTGTTTCCTCTTACATGAAAATGCTGTTTTGCTTGAACAATAGTGTAAGCCACTTCCATGAGAGAAATCAAGCTACATACAACTATACACTCGTGTGCACAGAAATATCACAACTTTTGGAAAGTATGGATACCTGCACTTTAGCAAACTTGGCTAGAGGTTGCTGCACATTCACTTGTGTCTAGCAAGATGGGCTCCGTTTGTAATTACCTAGTTTGGACTGTGAACGTCTCCAGATCAGAATCCTCAGATACATTCAAACCAAGCTGCATGGACCTCAGAAGTTCCTCTCCAATTATCTGTGTTGGAGACTGGGAAATAGGCAATGAGTACTTGAACTGTGGAATTACTCAATGAGTAATTGAATTGTGGAATTCACTACCAGAGGAGGTAGCGATAGCAATGAGTATAGCTTTAAAATGAGATTAGGCAGATTCATGAAGGAGAGGTCTATCAATGGCTACTAATCATGGTGACTGAAGGGAGCCTCTATATCCAGGGGTAGCAAACCTCTGTGTACCAGTACTAGAAAACAACATCAGGGGAAGGCCTCGGTCTCTAAACCCTGTTTGCCATCCAGGGCAAGTGGTTTACCACTATGAGAAATAGGATGCTGGACTAGACAGACTGATCCAGCAGGCTTTGTTTATGTTTTATCTGCAAAAGTTCTTTAATGTTAAATCCCTTACTCTGGATTCCATCACACCATTAATATATTTGTATTTTGTGTAAGGAAAGTGGACAAATCATTGTTTTTCATTTATAGTTCTTCACTTTTGTCTTTCATGTTTGTCATTAACCCTGTTCAGTCATTTACAATTTTGGCATTCCAACTGCACATAAGGAGAGATTGCGCTACACACAGTTTCCTCATTTATTTTCCAGCTTTGCTATGCATTACAGGAGGAAACCAAGATTTTTTTTAGAGTATGCATTTTCACGTACTGACGTTGGACTGTACACGTGTTGCCCTGTTGCTAGAGAACAGTAAATGCACAAACAGGTAGGATTGTGGATAGCATGCTCTCCCATTACGTGAGATCGGAACACCAAAATCAAAATGACAGGAGTACATGCATTGCCATTTGGGTAAGGAGCATCTCCTGTGCCTAGCGATAGTTTTCCCAAGATGCAAAGCACCCCATGCACACACCCAAAAACCCTCCATCTGCCTACAAAATTTCCCCAGTTTTCACTTTTGCCTCCAGTCTCTTTTTTTTTTGCACCCAATACTGTCTCTACATCTCCACCCCATATCCAAGCAATTTTTTCAGAGCTCCCATGGCAACAGAGAAATCAGAAACCCTCCAGCTTGCATATGGAAGCCCATGCTGAAGTCTTCAGAATCCGCCTAGCCTAAATTGCTTAACAAAACTTTCAGTATATTAAATAAGAAAAACATTTCCTACAGTTCTGGATTTATTGAGTGGCTCTTCATTACCATTGTTTCAGAAAATGTGACCTTAACTTCAGCTATAAATAAACCAAGGAAAAGGTTCATGCCACAAAGAGAAATTTCCAAGGGTTTAAAAAAAGGTATTTTCTTCCTCCTCGCAGAGCATATTCCCTTGGGAGAAAGGCCTACGGTTGGAGGTGTTCAGGTTTCACGAGTGCAGCGTTGGAAGTAAATCTGCAGAAATAATGGGCAAGCTGAGAACTTCCACGTGAAAATTGTCGCTTGTTATAGTCCTGAAAATAAATGGCGGTAAAGATGGAAATTAGTTATGGGGAAACCTAATTATATTTGTAATAGCAGTGAAAACAGAATTTCTATGTCATCTGCAGGATCGTGGGCTGGATTCAACCAGTTTTTCCGCTGGTAAAAAAAAAAGGAAGACATCAAAAGAAAGAGACTGTGCTGGGAATCATGGGTCCTGTATGGATGAAAAGCCATGTCTGACAGGACTGTAATAAAGACAAGAGTTGGGTGAGATTGAATGGAAACGCTGGCGGGATCCAACTCACTGTTGTTACCTGCTGAGAAAATCCGACTGCAATATTTCGTTATTGATGTATTTAAAACATTTGTTAGCCACCTTTCTGCTTCGTGGAACGTAAGGTGGCTTACCGTGTCAGTAAAACAATGATTATAAAAACATCAATTTAATAGCTTGATTATGACTGCCAATAAATAGAAACTATATTAGTCAAACACGATCCTAAATAAAACTGTCTTCTACTGCCTCCTGAAACCTGAAAGTGAAGGGGGCAGGCGCACCTCTCCGAGGAGGTTGCTCCATTATCGCAATTGAAAATATCAAGGACATGATCCAGTCAGTTTCAAGCAATATCCAGACCCACTGGTTTCAATCATCACACACATTTCTTCCAAAGGAAGTACCACTGAGTTCAATTAAGGAAAAGTCTGCATAGGATCTCATCCTCAGAAGCACTTTACTTTAGCTGGATCATGCCTTTAATTGTTTTGTTTTATAATTTTGGCATCCACTAGACAAACATTGTAGATCTGTAATCAGATCTCCTATCTCTTTTATCTTTAAAAAACAGAAGAAGAGAAAAGAAGAGATTGGATTTATACCCCACCTTTAATGTGGAGTCTCAGAGCAGCTTACAATCTCTTTCCCTTCCTCTCCCAACAACAGTCACCCTGTGAGGTAGGTGGAGCTGAGAGACCTCTGAGAGAACTGTGGCTTGCCCAAGGTCACCCTGTAGCTGCATGTAGAGGAGTGGGGAATCAAACCTGGTTCTCCCGGGTTAGAGTCTATGGGTGCGGACACACGGCCGTTTAGATCGGGATTCACTGCTGTTCCCTCCCACATTTAAATTAGCTGATCAGACAGGCTAAGCTACCTTCTGTCCTGAAGCGGGCTCACTTGTGCAATCCTCCTTGTTTTCTTCTGCGTTTTCCAACCCCGGGAAAAACGATGGACTCCTAACCACTACACCAAACTGGCTGGAAGAGCAAACCAGATCAGGTCCATAGTGTTTGGGGAAGAGGAAATGAACCCTTCTATGATAAGTTGTTTCTATCAACTGAGGGGACTAACACACCCTCCTGTGATTTTGGAGGAACCAGGTTTCTTTTAAACTATAAACGATAAACCTTCCCCTCAGGTACCAAGTGTTCTAAAGGTAGTGAGTATCTAGGCTTTGGGTTCGCTGTGTGAGGTAAGTTTTGTGGTGCACGAGTAGACTATGGAAGTCACTGAGGCAGGAATTTTATGTTAACCACAAAGATTTATTTTTTTCAAGGAAGAGATCGGCAGCATAGAGCCCCAGATAGTCAAAAGGGAAATCTGGCTTGGGCTCATTAATTTAGAGAGTAGTTTCATATTTTTAATACTTCCAAGCATAATCAGGCTTTTACTGACTATCCACTAAGTTGGATCTTCTCAAACACACAGGATTCCACCCACACCAGCCTGCCCTTTCCCAAGAGTCAGACTCAATGGCACCAGGTCTGCTTATTGCCAGAGACAGGCCTAACCCCTGGGTACTCTGTTCTCTTTTAGAAGTAGAGCCAAACCGCTCTGCCACATGACCAAGCACAGCCCTTCACACTATCTGCTCTTCTCCTGAGCTAGACCAGAGCTCTCCCTGCTCTCTCCCAGAGGCAAAACTAAACTGAACCCCTGTTGTGCCTCCCTCCACCATTCCATCCCCCTTCTGAAAAGTGATTGGATGATGAAGCAGCAATCCCACAGGATTAAGTGAGTGGCTGTTTTCCCCTTCAGGGGTGGGATAGCCTCCCGCCTATCACACCTTCCATAGCGCCCCTTTGTGGATGTCAGTTGCACACAGACACACCCACATTTTTCATCAGAACCCACAATGCTCAACTCTTCCTCCATCATTGTCTGCAAAGTATTTCATTATCTCTGGGAGAATAAGTCTTTGCTCTGTTTGTCCCGAGTGGCCTTTTGCTAGCAGCTCCATTTCATCAGGACATCGTTGTCCCGACCTGATGTGGAATTGTTTTCCTTTTCCTGAAGGACTTGCTGCATTGTTGATGACACAGTGCATGAGCAACAGGAAAACCCTCATCAAAAAAAATAGTCCGGCCATTCCCTCTTGATAATTCCTAATGTTGCATATATCTATTATGGTTTCACAACAAACATGTGTTCTGATGGTAACAAAAAGGAGTCTTGCAGCCCCTTGATAACTAACATATTTTTATTCCACCATAGGTTTTCATGGACTAGATCCCACTTCTGCAAATTCTTGAGGTACATTTGCAGTTGACATACATGTAGATACTTGGTATGGTGTTCGATACTTGGACATCTAGATACTTGGTATGATGTGATGTTATAAACAGCAGAGTCAAAATGTCTTGAAATGTAAGAAGTCCAGAGTCTGGCATTAGTTTGTAAAATTCAAATGCAATCAAGAAACATACAACGGCGACTTCCGGCAAGACTTGCGACCATGGCGGACGCGCTCCTCCGCATCTGCGGGGAGCGCGATCCGTACCCGGCGGGGAGAAGGGGCTTTGGACTGGTGCCGAGCCCCCAGAGACCCTAGTGAAGGGGCTCTGCCTGGGGTGGCATGAAGGGGATCTCTCCCTACGGTGGCGATCGAGGGATCGAGGTCCCCTTTCATCACCCCCATAGGTTCCCCCGTCCGTGGGAGCCGTATGGCTAAAAGCACAAAACCGTGAAGCAGCAGAGAGTGCGAAGCTTTGAAGCTGGAACTTATAGTTACGCACGGAGAAAACGTGAGTCTGAAGTAAAAATAAACAGAACACAGCGGGAAAGGCGGGTGGAGCAACCCCCCCCCCCTCTCGAGACTGGCGTACTTACGGGACTCTTTACGTGGCGTTACTGCATGAAAAAACGTATGTTCGGCTTGCTAGATGGCGGCATCGCTCTTTAGAGGATATGAACTTTAAAAAGATATAAGCGCAGTCGTAGAATTTGCTTCTTTCGTCCATCTTATCTAACTATCAACAAAGAAGCGCAGCCTCAACAATGGCGGGGAAACCGAAACCTTCCCCCAAACTAGGAAGTACAGCTCCGAGTTCAAAGGTTGATACCACAGAGATGAGCACTGTGTTCTCCTCGTTATTGCAACCTCTAGTGGACCAAATGACAGCTCTCAATGTCAAGATGGATAAGATGCAGCTGGACCTGAAGGAGTCGAATAAAACTACAGAGAAGCTGCAGCGAGAACTTCTGGAAGTTAAGACTTCAGTAAAAAATCATGATTCAAGGCTACAAAAAGCGGAGAAAGAAAAAGCCTTCCAATCTGATCAGCTTTTGAAATTACAGATGGAAAGATCGAATTTTTTCCTAAGACTTCAGAATGTACCAGAGGATAAAGGAGAAGACCTTAAAAATCTGTTAAGTGAAGCGCTTGAACCAGTGACGGGCTTAAAAGT
The DNA here is from genome assembly GCA_029233225.1 of Lepidodactylus listeri. Taxonomy (NCBI): domain Eukaryota; kingdom Metazoa; phylum Chordata; class Lepidosauria; order Squamata; family Gekkonidae; genus Lepidodactylus; species Lepidodactylus listeri. The sequence goes on from JARCFY010000012.1 coordinate 20,812,554, forward strand.
AGCGGAAATAAAAAGCGATATGGATATGGTTTACAGAACCTATCCAGACTATACCAAAAGGAAAAGCCTGCCTGGTGAGATTCAGATAAGGTTCTCCAAAAAGTCAACAAGAGATGTGGTGCTTAGGACCACAAATAAAGTGGTTCTGAAGATCAAAGGAAAAGAAATTAAAGTGATGAAAGATATCCCATTTGAAATAAGGAAAAGAAGGAAAGCCTATGGAAAACTGACATCTTGGCTTCAGTCTGAATCTATTATCTACAGATGGAATGTTCCGGAAGGACTGAGCTTCAGCATCAAAGACAAAAAATACAAGATCGACTCTGTTCAACAGGCAAAAAGTTTTTTTGGAAAAACCAAAGAAAAGAGAAAAGAGAGAGACTCAGATGGTTCGCTGGCATCGCAAGAAAGTATGTATGGATTTGATAGCTCAAAGAGCGAAGAGGAAATTTCCGACTCGGAAAAAGGAGCAGCAGCTCCAAAGTCACAAGAAGAGGCTGTTAAGACAAGAAGAGGACGAAAGAAGAAATAAGGGCTGAAATGTTTTATGAAATCGCACTTATATATTATATATAATTTGTATAATTAAGCATTCCTTCAAAAGAGCATGCCTGTCAAACAGCTTTTTTATTTTTCATATATCATCAGTAACAATTTTAATTGAATATTAACCAAGGTTTAAAATGCTTCATATGTATTAGTGGTAAGGTAATATCAAGCAAATGCTAAAGCACACTCTGTATAAGGTAAATATAGCTTAGAAAAGTAGCGATGTAGTAGTAGAAATAGATAAAATCAATAAAAATCTTTAAAAAAAAAAAAAAAAGAAACATACAACGGCAATTCACAATAGTAGCAATGGGTGATAACACAGTCTTCCCAGTTTTTCCCATTTTGATTCACTTTTAATCAGTTCACACTGACCTCAAAGAGCAAATTTCAAGCCATTGTAAATTCTTTTCCAGAATCAGATGAAATGTATAGTTATGCAAGCCTTCCATGAGGGAACAATGTCTGCTAAATTTCATCCAAATAAATGACTCAACTTGATTCCTGCTTGTTCTGCCATGGGTTTGGGGGAGGGCTAATTTGCATGAAACTTACCAAGAACGTAGCAGTGCTCCTCAGTAAGACCCCTGCAAAATAGGTGCAGGGGCTCAGGAAATAGCTGTTAAAAACAGCATTAGGGATGTGAGCTTATAATTATTTTTCCTTTTCACCAAATTAGCACCAGGAAATCCAAAGATGAAACTAGGAAAGTGCCCTGCAAAACTGCAGAAAGATAGGTGCAGGGGGTCTGGGGTTGCCAAGCTCCAGGTGGCAACTGCAGATCTCCTGGTATTGCAACTGATCTCCAGGTGACAGAGATCTCCAGGTGACAGAGATCAGTTCATCTGGAGAAAATGGCTGCTTTGGAAGGTGGACCCTATGGCATTATTCTCCATTGAAGCCCCTCCCCTCCCCTCCCCTCCCCAAACCCCATCCTCCTCAGGCTCCATCCCCAAAATTTCCAGCTATTTCCCAACACAGGCCAGGCAACCCTAAGAGAGTTCCAAGGAAATTTCTATGAATAACTATGAATGTGTAGTATTTCTCTCCATTGGAGTAAAAATGAATCTAAGCCTGGCACAGAAATATTGATTAGGAACAATTACACAAAAAAGAATTTATGGACTTAATGAACATACCAAACATTCGCTCCCAACGAAAATTCACACAGGGCAGAGACAACAGCCTGAAATTTATCTCTGTTTTCACACTTTAAAACTTCCTGCCGAAGAATCACAACAATTGGAAAAGGAAGCAAAAGAAGGACCAATTGTCAGTCTGCATTCAGCTACTCTGTGCCTCATATACAGCTCAGAACTGTCCACCAAAACGTCTCTTGTCTAAACTCCTCTGCTTGAAAACAATTCTCCTTGTATGGAAGTGAAATATACTGGGTTCAGATGCATAGAGTGATCAGCTCATAGTTTATTAGTGACTCAGCTTAACTCTAAGACAACTCTAACAGGGCTGAAGCCCTGCTTATATGCATGCAAAACACTCCACCCCCCCCACACACACACACACACACACACTCCCCGTGATAGGCTATTTACAAAACATTACTACTTGATTGGTTCATTCCAGAGTTCTGGTCTGCTATTGTTCTTGAGCTTCAAGCTCAGCCAGTCTCTAGGGTGATTCAGTCAGGGTGATTCAATCAGCCAGTCTCTAGGGTGATTCAATCAGGGATGATTCAATCTCAGTATGCAACAGAAAGAAAAGATTGCAGGCAGTTTGATAGACAAAGGAAGGGAAGGGCTGGGGACTTTCCCGATTGATACAAAGTGCATTGGATGGCTTTGCTTCAGTTCCAAGTGATTCGAAGGCACTCCCCTTCATTTAGAGGCTCTTCTGATGAAGCTCCAAAGACAGACGATTTATTCTGGAGCACAATTCTTTCCAAAACAAATGCACACCCTTATTATACCGTGGACCATTAAAGGTAAGCAAGGGAGGAAGCAGAGAGGAGCCTTCTAAATAGCTAGCAGAAGCTGAATAAGGTCTGGCTGAGTTCTCCTCTGCTCACAAGCACTTTTCCTTCAGACCCATCCTGAAAGTTACAGCCTCGAACTGGGTGGAAGGTCTGGCGGGGGGGGGGGGGGTGGATTCTTCACACAGAAGGCCTCTCCTTCTTTTGCATTTGTCCTGTACAGGAAGCTGCTTTGGGACCCAAGCGGGGGAGAGCAAGATTTAGATAAATAAAAAGAAGCCTGATTGTCCAACCTTGACCAGTCTCATCAGAGCCTGGAAGCTAAGTAAGGTCAGCTACAGTTAGCCCTTGAATGGGAGACCACCAAGAAAGCCTGGTGTTGCTATGCAGAGGAAGGCGATGGCAAAACCACCTCTGTTCACCTCTTGCCTTGAAAACACCATGGTCTTGGGGTCATCATGTGTCAGTTGTGACTAGACGGCACATGATTATTATTAAACAAGTGCTTTAAGTGACATGGGCCTCTTTATTATTATTGTTGTTGTTGTTGTTGTTGTTATTGTTGTTGTTGTTATTTCTGAATCACCCCATCCCTGAGTACACAGGGCTCTGGGCAATTTACAACAGGTTAAAAACATACAAATACAATTTAAAACTGATGGATCAATTAATCCTAATTACACAATCTCCAGATGGTGTTGGTAATTTAGTCTAAAACCTGCTCTGGACTGTTCTTCCGTCTCATGGGCAGGTTAGGAGGAGGCAAAAGCAGGCAAGGTAGAAAAAAAGATGAGGGCACCAGCTTTGATGGAAAACCGTTGCTGTCCTCGACCAAAAGCCTGGCAGAACATCTCTGCCTTGCAGGCCCTGCGGAATTGCACGAAGTCTTGCAAACCAAAGGTTGTGGCTTCCTTTACTAAGTCAATCCATCTCATGTTGAGTCCTACTGTCTTCCACTTTTCCTGGCATTGCTGTCTTTTCCAGTGGGTCTTGTCTTCTCATGACGTGACCAAAGTACAAAAGTAGCCAGATTCTGTATCACATGGTGGCACAACCAGGGAAAGTGTCCGTTTACTCTTCCATGTTTCAGACTGCGTTCAGAGGGATGTGTGCTGTCTCAACCCAATGCCAGTGGAAGAGCTCTGTCTTATAAATTAAAGTGAAACATGGTGTACTTGTTAATTTGCCATACTTGGCCCAAGAGACCCATAAGCTTGTGCCAGACATTTTCTTTCAGCCTAACCTACCTCACAGGGTTGCTGTGAGGATAAAAGGGGGGAGGGGAGAAAGGTGTGCAACATGCTGAGGTCCTTGGAGAAAAGGTGGAACTAAGAAGTATACTGAATAAATAAACAGCCTCACATCAAGAGCCATGGGAGCTGCTTCCTAACCCACCCACCCCATTTGCTGTTGATCAATGCTCTGCGGGATGACACAGCCCTCCCTATGTCACTTTCCAAACAGTTCATCCTACAGCTGATTCCAACTCTACTGAAGGTTGCCAGTCCCATTTTAGGAAGTACTTGGGGATTTGGGGGCAGTGCCCAGGAAGGGCAGAGTTTGGGGAATAGAGCAGGGATGTTATGCCACTCTAGGATCTCTATTCCTGTTGCACTCTGAAGCTGCCATTTTCTCCATGGGAATTAATCTCTCTAGTTGGGAAATCAGCAGTAATTCTGGGAGAACTCCAGGCCCCACCTGGAGATTTGCAACCCCCAACTCTGTCAGTGTGTATCATCACTTAAGACTATTCACTATACTGATAGATTAATAGAACTATAGATTAATAGGGAAATGTTCTATTTAGTGTGGGCTCCTATGGGGACATATTAGGGATAAGGACAACGTTTCTTAAATTTAGGCTGTGATCACACATGCCTTTAGATCCAACATAGCTGCAAATGCCTGATGGATCTAAAGGGCGCAATCAGACAGCAACATCTGGGAAGTGTCCCGCAGTCGTCAGCACCCTGTGCTGCTCTGCCACGAAAGCAGAGTTAAAAGACACCGGGGAAAGTCCAGTGTTAACTGGATATGATGGGCCACGGACAGACTTTCCCCTGTTTGATCGCTCAAGCATGCTCTCATGCTGTCGGGATGGTCTGATCATTCCATCCGGTCTTGGTACAATTCCCCCTCCCCCCATTCACAGTGTGCATATCATTGTGTACTCCATAGGGGGCCCCCAGTGCAGAGGTGCAATTCCTTGTTTGTTTTTTAAATCTTTATTTTTAGAATTTTCCGTTCATCTCAAACATGACTAAAAGCGTTTCTTACATAAATGAGAATCTTCCAGTAAGTAACTAATCAAACCAAACATCTTAATTCCTTGTTTATGTGCAAGGAAAACAAATGGCAAAAAAACCCTCACCCACAGTTGCATCTGATCACACAGTGACGGGCTGAGCCCACAGCTACAAAGGAATGTGTGATCTCACAACTGAGTGTCAAATTCCTCCGGAGGAAATAGCCTCACTTCCCCTCCACTTCAAAAGGCATCTGTGACCATAGCCTTAGATAGACTGCAGTTGCTGTTCTGCTGCCATGTCTGGTCAGTTCTTTGAGGTTGGCACAGGAACTGGAAGCCAGTCAGGGAACCAAGGATCACCTTGTTTTTATTAAGAAATGGTTTTCATGGAATTTCAAACATCGAGCCATTTGGATTTTCCCCCCCAAAATTCCAAATCCGAAAGGTCACAATTCCAAGTTCTGAATCCAGATCCCAAATCTGGTGCCTGCATACATCTCTAGGAAGCAGTGCTGCACCACTACATTTTGAATGCCAAAAATTGAGTTAATAACATTATTTTTTGTCTTACGTCGACAATTGCAAATGTAACCGGTTCTTCCTTACCTCCCCCCTCTTTTTGTTATTTTCTTCCCCTTCCACTGTCTATTTTGGGTTCAGGACAGGTGAGCTGTGAGGCAAGGACAGAAGGATGGAACCACGGTGCACCACTCGATATTCCAGAGCCCAGCAACCAGCTACGGTTGTCAACCTGCTGATTTTAAATGAGGAGTGGGGGAGAAAAGGGGGCACGCTGCACCTTGCCAGCTTTAATGGTGGGTGAATGCAGCTGCCACTGTCACTTCCCTGAATTCCCAACTCCCGAAAGGCGGCACCTCTCCAGAGTGCCAAGAGTCAGCAGTCTCTCAGAGAGGCAGCAGCACGGCCTTGCTCGGAGGCATTCAGTCATGCAGCATCACCGTCCAACGCCAATTAGGATATACTTGGCTAGTAGGAGACCGGGCTGATTTATTCAGCCTGTCAAACTTCATTCAGTGAATCCAAATATTTTCGGGGAGAGGAAGGAGGGGGAAAGAGAGGAAGGCCTGGAGAATTTCACGAAGGGGCATAATGGGTAATGCAGAAGTCACATCGATATGCTCACGGATTCCTCTTGAAAACAGCCCAGAGTCCTTGGCTGCTGCTGGTGTCTCTTCTCACAGGGCAAAAGGATACTTGGGGGGCTTTCTTCCATCCCTGCTGACAAGAGAGCTTTTCAGGCTTGTCATCTGGTCTCTTCCGAAGAAGCTGTTTCAGTTCCTCTCTCTTGCATTTTCCTTGCTAACTGTTGGTGAATACAGATGACCAGCTTACTGTGCAGGAAATGTTGGGGAAGTTTGCTCGCTTGTTAAATGTGTTCTATAAAGTGCTATAATGCAGGCAACCGTATCTGGCTTTATAACATCCTGTTGTTGCTGCTGAATTCCTCCGGCCTCCCCAGTGTCAGGAGTGCCTCTGAAGACCTGCCTCATGTGGACCTAAGTGCAGTGAAGGATCAGACCCCAGCTCCAGAGGTGCCTCCATCTGAACCAGAGGTGGCTCAAACAAGCACCTCTCAGGGCATTACCCCAGCACCAGCAGCAGCTGAGCCACAGCCAAGCTCAAGCCCACCTGATTCACCTCCTCGGGTGGAACGGCTAAGGTCACGATCCAGGCAAGACTTCGCTGCTAGGAGAAAAGAGGCACGCATGCATAGTCACAGATCACTCAGCCCTGAGTTTTAGAGGGAGCTGGGACCTCACTGCCAGCTGGTAACAAGTACAGGAAGTGGCTGGGTATTTAGGCACAGCACAAAGACCAACAACTTGTGATAGCAACAAGTCATTCTGGCTAAGCTCTGCACCCGCTTGGCTTGCAGCTAAACCTGATTCTGGACCTTCTGGCTCGTGACTCCGGCTGTATCTGACTTCGGCTTGATTCTGGACCTTCTGGCTCGTGACTTCGGCTCTGTTTGACTTCAGCTTTTGGTTGACTCCCTGGGCTGGTTTGCTTGTGAGTTTCCCTCTCTGACCTCAGCTTGGACTGACTCTGCTTCCGGCTTGTGTTTTGGACTTGGTAATTCATTCCTGATTTGGCTTGACCTTGGACTGTCTCAGACTTTGACTTGGTTCCTGACCTACTAGCACCCAGCCCGTGACACCCAGTTACTGACTCACTCTGTTGTTATGGAATGAAAGCATGTCTCTGAAGTACCTGTCTCTGCTAGGGATGCCAACCTCCAGGTGGGACTTGGGGATCCCCTGGAATTGTAGCTCATCTCCAGACTACAGAGATCAGTTCCCTGGAGCAAATGGATGCTTTGGAGGCTGGACTCTATGACATCGTACCCCACCAGGGTCCCTGCCCTTCCCAGGCTCCAGTCCCAAATCCCCGGGATCTGGTTTAGTGCATGCATTTCAACATTAGTTCATTGAATGAAAGGGAACAGAAAGGAATGCAGGCAAAGGGGGAAACTCGATGTTGAAACTGACAAGAGCAGCTGCGAAGCCCTGCTTTCCATATTGCCAAGCACTAAGGGATTCTCTGTTGTATCATCAGCCACTGTGAAAAATGGGAAAGAGGCACACAATCTCATAATACAGGGGGACATGTTGCATATACAGAATGCATGGCAGAACCCACTGGCACTGGCATTGCAAGCTGTGATCCTTGGCAATGTGTGTGTGCACGCACACCTGTGCAAAGTCGACTGCAACTCCACCATGCTTTGCACAGGACTGCAATTAGTATGGGGAAGGAGTCCTCTGGCAGAAGCTCTGGAGAGCTTTTTTAGGCAGTGGCAGAGGAGTGGCCAGTCAGGAAAGAAGCGGCAGTGAGGGCTGAGGGGGTGCCTTGGTGGTGTCTGCTCTGGCAGGGCTTTCTCGGTGGCGGCACTCAGTCCTTCTCCCATGTCCTCACTGTCCCGAGGGGCAGCAGCAGCTTCATCTTCTTCCACTCCACCTTCTTCTTCCCCTACCATCTTCTTCCTCCACCCAGACAAAAGTTCAATTTTATTCAGTGGGGGCTTACTCCCAGGAAAGGGTCCTTAGGGTTCCAGCCTGAGTTATGAATCAGGAAGACCTGGATTCTAATCTCTCCTCTGCCACGAGCTCATTAAGTGGCCACAAGACGTATGACTTCTCCCATGCAATGGGACAAATGATATTAACCTAACTTACAGGGCTGTTGTAAGGCTTATGCATGTAAAGTGCTCTACAAACTGCCTCATGGAACTATGACAACTTCATTGCAAAAATTATGCTACTTAAATGACTAGAAGTCAGGTGCTACAGCCACTTCATGCTGTGGGAACAAACAAAAATGAGCTGGTGTACCTGTGGGGGGCACAAAACTCTTCCTGCGTGTGCCCTAATATTGTTCCCCAAGAAACACGAGAACTTTGTAATGTGTAGGTGGAGCCTCATAAGAGTGGTGCTGTGTGACAACACACAACCCGTGCACGCTCCCTCCCTCCCTTGTCTGATTCATAAATGGACACTATTTTTCATAGCACAAAGTCTGAGTCCAGGGGCACCTTTAAGACCAACAAAGTTTACTTCTGGGTAGAAGCTTTCAGGTGAATGCACACTTCATTAGATATCTAAAGAACATGAACAGGGCTTTTTTTGTAGAAAAAGCCCAGCAGGAATGCATTAGCATAACATGCCACACCCAACAGCAGAAACTCATGAGCATATTAGGCCACACCCCCAACAACGCAGCTCCCTCTCAGGATCGGCTTCCCCAGGTGCCCCACGGCTTGCGGGGCACATGGGGAACCCGAAGGAAGGAAGGCAGTTTATGGATCAGCTTCCCCAGGTGCCCAAAGAACCCAAGAAGGGAAGTCAGTTTAAACTGCCTTCCCTCCCTGGATCAGCTTGGCTTCCCCAGGCACCCCACAGCTTGTGAGTCGCCTGAGGAACCTGGGGGGGGCCAACTCAGAAGCCAGCTGGAACTCTATTCCTGTGTGTTCCTGCCCAAAAATAGCCCTGCACATGAAAGCTCATACCTTGAATAACACTTTGTTGGTCTTAAAGGTGCCGCTGGACTCAGACTTTGTTCTGCTGCTTCAAACCAATACAGCTACCCACCTGAAACTATTTTCCATAGTTAGGGGTTAAACACTGCGTTAGTTCTAATCCTTACGAGCTCTGGGCTTCAAGGACAGGCTGCAAGACAAGTTTGGGAGGAAAGATTTTGGAGGGGGGAACACCAATCCCCCAGTCTCGTCCTCCAGGATTCATTAAGTTCTCAGGGAACAGTGTACATTGTGGAAAGCTCTTTTTTAATTAAAAAACTGTTTTACACTGTTTTTTCTTTACTCAACAATAGCCTGTCCTCTACTGATTAGGACATGTTCCTAAACATGTCTTTCATATACAAAAAAAGGAAACTGTTCACATTAGTAGGTAAATGACTTTAAGAATACAACTTACAAACATTACACATTTTCAATACAACATCTGCAAAACCACACCTGTGACCAGAGCCCTACATTTCACCAGGGCTTGCATACAGCATCTATGCATGTTCATTTTGCACATGTCTAGACGTTTGCACTAGTCATGCAGCACACATGACAGCAGAGGGTTGGCTGTGATCCCATGCCTTCCCCTATGCACACTGACTAAAGGCACACAGAAAGAGTTGGATCCGGCCAGCTTTTTCACTGAATCTCAGCCAGTTCATGTTCTTACTACCGCCTTCATCCTGCATGGCTTTTACCATGCTTGTCACACAGTACTCAGCAAAGCCATCTTTGGTGATCAAAGAGTCCTTCCTTTTTTCTCTGTTTGATCCATCCCATTGCATGTATACTACTTCAGAGCCAAATGCTCTACATGGCACCCTAGTATATGTTTATTTATTTTTAAAATGTATATCCCGCCTTCCCCAAATGGGCTCAGGGCGGGTAACATCAAAACATCTATCCATATGATCTAATGTGCTTTAACTGATAGATCCAGGTGGGTAGCCGTGTTGGTCTGAAGCAGCAGAACAAAGTCTGAGTCCAGGGGCACCTTTAAGACCAACAGAGTTTATTCAAGGTGTGAGCTTTCATGTGCAAGCTTTCATGTGCAAGCATGCCTCTGAATAAGTGGGCTTGCACATGAAAGCTTATCCCTTGAATAAAACTTTGTTGGTCTTAAAGGTGCCCCTGGACTCAGACTTTGTTCCAGCACTCTAACTGAGTTATCTTTTAAAGACACAAGTGGAAGAGACTGGACCCTGAGGAAAGACAGCTCCAGTGTATAGGTGCCACTCGACCAAACTTCAAAATGGCAGCCCCAAAAGGGAAAGTGTGGGCAAAGTAAAGACACTGATTTATCAACCTCAGGCTGATTGTAGAAAATGCCATCAAGCTGTAGGATTTCCAAGGCAAGAGAGGAACACGGGTGGTTTGCCACTGAGGAGCAACCCTGGCTTCCTTGGTGGCCTCCCATCCAACTAGTAATCAGGGCTAATCCTGCTTAGTTTCCCAGATTGGACAAGGCTGGTCTAACCTTGGTCATCCAGGTCACGGCAATAACAGGTTAGGTACGAGAAAGTAAGGGCTGTTGCTGGTGAACAGACCATTTGAGCTTACGCAGTCCTATAATACATCTTGCTGAAAACTTTAGTACAGGGGTCCCAAATGTGGTGTTCATGGATGCCATGGTGCCTGCTGACACATTTTCTGGTGCCCGCCAAGTGCTTGTAGAAAGTGGGTGGGGCCAGATGAGGCTTTTGTCCAGGAAGGCTTTTGATTGGCCATTGGAGATTTGATTGGCAGTGCAGATTTTTTAAAAACATTGCTTTGGCAGTAGCTAGGAACTGCACCATGTGACAGAAGGCAAGCCACAGCAGCCATTTTGTGGCTTGACCCACCACCCTGTGTCAATTCCAAATGTGCCCGCAGGCTCAAAAGGATTGGGGACCCCTGCTTAAGTAGGATTTCGATATAAATCATGAGCTATGATGGAAGAATGCACCTCCTGAAACAGCATCAAGCCCAGCTGATTGCGTCTTTAATGACTTCAAGTCTGTTCTCACTTAGAACTAGATGTCTTGGGGACCTGAGTCCGGTTGAGGACCCCAAGCTGAGTCTGGATGAGGGCAGTGATGGTTTATATCATAGCGGGCACCCTACCTGTATCCCTATTACTTGGGGAGTTTGCTCCCTCCCCGTGCTTCCAAAGCACTCACAGACCAGATATGGGAGGGAACTGCAAAAAATTTCACCACTTGTTTCTAATTATGGAGAAAGGTTGAAGTGCTTGGGGCTCTAGCTTGGAGAAATGATGGCTGAGGGGTGACATGATCAAGGTTTATAAGATTAGGCATGGGATAGAGCAGGTAGAGAAAGAAGTACTCTTCTCCCTTTCTCACAGTACAAGAACTCGTGGGCACTCCATGAAATTGCTGAGCAGTCGGGTTAGAACAGATAAAAGGAAGTACTTTTTCACCCAGAGTGATTAACACATGGAATCCACTGCCACAGGAGGTGGTGGTGGCTACAAGCATGGACAGCTTCAAGGGGAAACTGGTTAAACATATGGAGCAGAGGTCCATCAGTGGCTATTAGCCACAAGGTATAGATAGGAACTCTGAGTCTGGGGCAAGTGATGCTCTGTATTCTTGGTGCTTGGGGGGGGGGGCAACGGTGGGAGGGCTTCTAGTGTCCTGGCCCCACTGCTGGACCTCCTGAGGGCACCTGGTATTTTTGGCCACTTTGTGACAGAGTGTTGGACTGGATGGGCCACTGGCCTGATCCAACATTGGCTTCTCTTGTGTTCTTATGTTTTTAATTATTGCATTATACACTGCATATAGTGTTATGCTTTTATGGTTTTTACCCTGGATATAGCTTTGTGTTTTTATGGTTTTAAAATCTGCACATCGCCTAGAGCCCCACAATTGTGGGGATTAGGCAATTAATAAATGTAATATAATAAAAAAAAATGTTACTCATTTTTCATCCTTCTGTCAGCCACTGCATCTCAACTGCCAAGAAGAACATTTCCCATCATTTGGCACATTTTTCAGTGAAGTATTACTCACCTCTCATTTCCTAAGTCTTGTACAGTTGGCTTGGGAAAGGGGGAGACGGGGGAGGGAGAGAAGAAAGAAAGGACATGGGAGGTGAGGAAGGGTTGATCTAGTCATTTATTAATGCCGCACAGCTTCAAGCCGCAATCTGTGCCATGTGGGAACAACATTGTTACCGCCTGTCAGTCAACTGAACCAGGTTCTCTTCACTCAAAGTTCTCCAGCTGCACAGACTTGCATTGCAAAGATCCCCCGGACAGCTACCTGCTGGCTTCCATTGACCAAAGGAAATGGGGAGTCATGTACAAGCTGCAGGGGACCCGAGGAGAAAGCCCTGTGACATCACAGGAGAATTCACAGCATCCATAACAAGAGCATTAAATGAATGGCTGTTCAAAGCACTAGGAAGTCGGAGTGTGCGTTCCATCTGTCTCTGATAGATACAATTACGAGAGTCTCTCGCTACAGCACTCCCGGCAAACGTTCAATTTAACTGAATAATAGCTGTGGGTGTCTAGTAGAAAAGACTTACTGCCTATTGACTTCTCATTGGATTTATTTATTGGCTCCATCCTCCGAGCTCAGGAGATGGGTTCCAGTATAAATAGAGAAGCGGTCCAAATTCCATAGAGATGCTAATACGTTATCCTGTGAGAAGTCTGACAAAAAGCCAGGCTAAACAGGAAAGACTTGCTACACTCCTGTCTGGAGGCTTTCAGGATGCACTAGTGCCCTCCCTCCCCCCCCCAAAAAAAAAAGTGTCTGCAGAAAGCCCTCTACATCAGCATGGTGTGATAACAGGTGATAAATGACTGGCCACAGTGTGGTGTAGTGGTTAGAGTTATGGACTAGGATCTGGGCACTAGGATCGGGGCACCTCTTGCTGGGTGACCTTGAGTCAGTCTCACTCTCAGCCTAACCTACCTCACAGGGTTGCCGTTGTGAGGGGTTTTAAAAGGAAAAGTGGTGAATACAGAAGTCAGGGTGTGATTTTGGATGCCTCCCTCTCAATGGAGACTCAAGTCACAAATGTGGCCAGACTGGCATTCTTCCAACTGCGCCAGGTTAGGCAGCTGGTTCCCCTGTCTCAACCTGACACAGCCACAGTGATCCATGCAACAGTCCCCTCCAGATTAGATTTCCGTAACGTGCTCTATGCAGGGGTACCCTTGAGACTGACCCGGAAACTGCAACTGCTCCAGAATGCAGTGGTGCGTGTCCTTACCGGAACTCCTTTCAGAGCCCATATTCAACTGGTGCTCCGTCAGCTGCACTGGCTCCAGACTGCATACCGGATCCAGTTGAAGGTTTTGGTATTAACCCTGAGAACCCTAAATGGTCTGGGATCAGCATACCTTCTGGACTGCCTCTCCTGGTATAGTCCCCAAAGAGATTTATGCTCAATGGATAATAATCTACTGGTGATCCCTGGCCTGAAAAATATCCAGCTGTCCTCAACCAAAGCCAGGGCCTGTTCAGAGCAGTCAGAACACTCTGGTGAGTTAGATCTAGGCCCTGCGAGGCTTGATGCAGTTTTGCAGGGCCTGCAAGATGGCGATGTTCTGCCAGACCTTTGGCTGAGGGCAACGGTGTTTACCATTCTAGATTGGCCTCCCTTCCCCTTCTTTCCCCTTCCTTTTTCTTGTTCCCTCCCTCCCCCTTCCCCTTTGATAGCCATTAATTCCTTTACTGACTAATTATGGACTACTGATTCCCCCTCCCTTTAAGGGGCACTCGACAGCACTCCCTTTTATACGCCATCTTTTGTTAAGGATTGTTTTAATGTGTTAATGATTTAAATTATAAATAGTGTTTATGTAACTGCTGTTTACCCACTCTGAGCCCTGTTGTACAGGGGAGGGCGGGTAATAAATCCAATAAACAAACAAACAAATGAAATATTTCATGATTATCATTGAGACCACCCCCCACCCCCAAGTCCAAGTCTGAAATGGGTTTCAAACCTGTGGGCGTGTTCTGGCATGTTTCTTGACCCATGACATGAGTCCACTCATGATGAAAGACAGAATAAAAGCACTGCTGAATAAATTAAGTAAACCTACTCTTTGGGTGGGAGGGAAGGCAGCATGGTATAGCCTAGCTTGGTCAGCTCTTGGAAGCTAAATAGGGTTGGTACTTGGATAAGAGGCTACCAAGGAGGACTCTGAGAAGGAAGGCAATGGCAAAACCGGCTTCTCACTTGCCTTGAAAGCCCTTTGCTGGGTCACCATAAGTTGGCGGCAACTTGACAGAACTTATGGACATATGTGCTCTTTGTGTGCCTTGGGAGGCTTAATGTCCACCTGAGCTTGGACTTCATAATCCACTCTGAGTACCACATTATCGTGCTCTATTCTTGCAGGAGCCTGGCTCCATGCATACAATGACTCCTAAGCCAGCCTATGAACCCCCAAATTTAGACTGAAATGAATCAGAAAGATCCTACTTTCAATTGTTCTTCCTCCAACCAGAATTCCAGAAGTTCTAGAATCATCTAGTCCAACTCCCTGCTCAATGTAGGATCATCCTAGAGCATCCCCAACCAGGGGTGTTGAGTTTTAAAATCCGGGGGGGGGGGCTCTTGCATGCGGACACGCAAAGCACACATGCATGCCGGGACTATGTCCTCGCCACCTCTCCCCCCCCCCCGAACCTGGCCACTCCTGCCTCCGTCTGTCCAGGGGCCAGTTGGGCAAATGCCCAGCATGCTGGCATCACCCAGAAGTGACGCCATTACGCTGGGCACGTTGCCGGGGCCATAGAGTTTTGGGGCGATTGCTAGAGCGTCGCCCCGGCAACGTGCCCAGCGTAATGGCGTCACTTCCGGGTGACGCCAGCATGCTAGGCATTTGCCCAGCTGGTCCCTGGAGGGACGGAGGGAGGGACGGAGGCAGGAGTGGCCAGGCCTGGGGGGAGGCGGCAGTCGCAGCAGCCAGCCAGCCGGTAGGTGGGCTGGCCAGCCAAGGAAGGGTCTGGTGGGCACTCCGTTTTGCTGGGGGCGGCTGAGCCCCCCCCCCCCACCAGGAAATTTTGGGGGTGGCTCGAGCCCCCCCAGTAGTTGACACCTATGTCCCCAACAAGTGTTTGTTCAGCTTAAAGACTGCCAGTGAAGGGGAGCTCACCAAATTTAGAGGCAGCTGATTCCACCATTGCACAACTCTTGCTGTAAAAAAGTTGGAGACAACCCATTGTGTACCGTCACAGGGATCAACCAAAGTTGGACCAGCAGTAACGCTTTGGTTGAGCTTCATTGATCCTTTCTGCTGACACTTTAGTTTGCAGCACAGAAACCTGCTGCCTTCCTGTTTCTGGGGGAGGAGAGGAGACCAGTAGAAACATCAGATGTGGAAGTCTGTACTGGGCAGTAGGAATGGACAAAAATCGCCCCACTCCATTAGTAGAAATGATCAGTAGATCTACCTCATTATCTTTACCTATCAACTTTCCATACTCGTCCTTTCAAAACAGCAGCTTGCCCCCAAATCACCAGAGCATGGAGGGAAAGTAAGGCGAGTTCATGCTTTCCCTTTCCCTTACCCTCTGGCAGACTAGTTCTGATCTAAATGGGATATGGGACACCAGCACTTTATTCTGGATTAGGTCTTCAAAAGTTTACACATTTCCCAACGCCACAGTGACTTCATAAACTTTCTTTCATGCCTTTTGAAAAGATTCGGGTTGTTTAACAAAAAAGAGAATTTGCAAGGGAAACAGCTGCTGGTGATGAAGCTTCGATATGTCAATATGTCAGCAGGACTAGCTGGCCTCCTTCCTTTCTCCAGTCTCGTCGTTCTGGCAGGTCACCTGGAATACTGTCCTCAGAGTGTATCATGGGTCAGTTTGACCTGCACTGCAGCTGGGGATGTGTAAAGCACCCCAAACAAGAATGACACCTATAATAATTACTTGATAAACAAGGTTCAATGAGATGGAGAGGCCTTTAGAAGAGCTGCAAATGACTCAGCAGCCATTCACAGGTGGACACATTGCCAGCTGCAAGAATATCTCCATTCATGGTGACTCCAAGTGCATGAAGCCAATACTTCCTGGAAAAACATGATGCCATTTTGCATGCATTTTGTCTTGCCCATGACAGGGTTGCCAACTTGAGTTTGGGAAATTCCTGGAGATTTGGCCAGATACCGAAGCTGAAGCTCAAATGCTTTCACCACCAAATGAGAAGGGAGCACGCACTGGAGAAGACCCTGATGCTGGGAAAGACTGAAGGTCAAAGAAGAAGGGGACGGCAAAGGATGAGATGGTTAGACAGTGTCATCAATGCAACAAACATGAAATTAAGCAAGCTCCAGAACACGACAGAAGGCAGGAGGGCCTGGCATGATGTGGTCCATGGGGTCGCGAAGAGTCGGACTCGACTGTGCAAGTGAACGACAACAAAAACCTGGGGACAGCAAGGTTTGGAGAGGGGAGGGAACTCAGAACCCATCTTGATAGCTTTGGTATGTCACCTTCAAGTCTCTTAAAAATTATCATCTGTTCTCATCCTCAGGGGAAGGGATAATATCTGCACAAATTTCCATGTACCACTTTGGTCCTCTTCTTAGAAATGACAAGTTCTCCTGCAAAAGCTGCCAGATTTATAAACAAAAAGTCTCATGTTGTTCTCACTAGAGATACTGGGGCTCAAACCTGGACCTTCCTGTGTTCTGAGAAAGCAAATTGCTATGGTATTACAGTCAGGAATAAACCCAAATGATGGTTGCTTAATCCTGATGTTAATTATCCTTTTACTATAATGGAAAACCACAAACAGGAAGCAGTAAGGCATGAAAAACATAGACAGCTATACAAGTCAATCTCATAAACGGAAGAGAAAGATCACAGTTCCAGCCCGGTGGGGAAACAGAGTGTTAGGGACTCCACCAGCCCCCGTTTGAAGTGATCAAAAGAAGACTTAGTTCAGGTAAGGGCAAGGCGATGAGGACATTAAGATGAAACAGGATCACACAGAAATAACTAGTCATTTCTTAAAACCTGTATTTAAAGTGTTGGGACAGGGACAACTTGGCACTAGGTAGCCCCCTCGATTTCCCCATGCTCTGTTATCTGCAATTACTGATCTATAATTAGGTGTTTCAGGCACTGCCCTATGATTAAGTCTTCCTACCAAATTGCCCCCTTTGTGTTTCAGTCATTATTTTAATACCCAACAGGTCTGATCCTTTTGTGGCGCTTACATCTCTTTCACAATAGCATGCCGGTGACCCTTGCGACTTTATGCCTGCCTGACAGCATTTACCTGCTACATCCCATTATATATCTGGGATCAATTTTTCTCTTTAGCTATTCATTGAATGCCACACTTCAGAAACACCCTTCACTCGAGATCCTAATACATTTGAGCACAGAAGCATGAAGGGTCTGACTACCCAGCTATTGGAGGAAGTTCAAATTAGGCTATCTGTTCTCAGCCTCTGAAAAGAACAAAGAGGTGCCACCACACTGGTTTCAAAAGTAATTTGTGTCACTCCCTACCTCAGCAGCACAATGTTGGCATAAAGTTTGTAACGTTGAGCATGGCCCGGAAAAAGGCCAGTGCCAGTGAGGCAGACCCAGGACTGTTTTGAGCAACATATGTCAATCAAACCATTGCTAGGTCTGGGTTGGGAAATACCTGAAGAAGGTAGGGGTGGAGCCTGAGGAGGGCGGGGTTTGTAGAGGGGAGGGACTTCAATTGGGCAGAATGCCATCGAGCCCATCCTTCAAATCAGCCATTTTATCCGGGGGAACTGATCTCTGGTGCCTGAAGATCAGTTCTAATTCCGGGAGATCTCCAAGCCCCACCTGGAAGCTGGCAACCCTAGCTGTATGTCTGAGGCCTAACTTGCATATTGGAACATATACAATTGTGCTATAGTGGATTATGGGCTTGGGCCAACCACTCCTTTTCAGTCTAATCTACTTTACAGGGTTATGGTAAGAGGAAAATAGGGTAACCCTATCTAGGTATGAGTCCAATGGTATCTTTAAGAACAACAACAGGAGATGTGTGCATGCACATGAAAGCTATACCCAGAATAAAACTGCATTGGTCTTAAAGGTGCCACTGGACTCAAATGTTGTTCTGCTGCTTCAGACCAACACAGCTACCCACCTGAACCTATCCAGGTATGTCACCCTGAGCAATTTGGAAGATATAAATCTAAGGAATAAATCTTCTCTTTTGATGTAGTGGTTAGGAGCGTGGACTCTAATCTGGGAGAACAGGGTTTGAATCCCCACTCCCCCATGTGCAGCGGCTGCCGTGACCTTGGGTCAGTCACAAATTCTTTCAGAGCTATTCTCTCAAGAGCAGTTCTCAAAAGAAGTCTCTCAGCCCCACCTACCTCACAGGGTGTCTGTTGTAAGGAGGGAAAAGAGATGATAAGCCTCTCTGTGACTCCTTTGGGTAGTTAAGGGCAGGGTATAAATTACATCTCCTTCTTCTTCTCCTATTTCTCAGCTCTGTCTTATTCTTATTAAGCAAAGTTGGTTGCTGACAGACTGAGGGATTACATTTTAGAAAAATGATGTTGGACATGGTGTGGGAGGAATCTATCACACCCACTGGGGTGAGTCCTCAGCATCTCATCACGGGGCATAAGTTCTTCCAGGGCAAATTTATCTTAAGAGTCCTCCTATATCCCTAGCATAATTTGCTACCATCAACCAGTGCGCAACCTCTGAACACTCAAGTAGAGTTGAATGTGTCAGTCTGCTGTCCTAAGTGAAGGAATGAGAAATACGTAGGGTTGTACAGCCTACATGTTTTCATTTGTTGCCACTTTACATGATTCTACGTAAACCAAGACCAAAATTAAGCTGTAGAGATGGGAGTAAAAAGTAAACTGGCTTGACAGTGCAAAGATGCCGTATAGAGAAGAGGTTACCTAAGCATTTGCAAATGTCAGACCTGGCAGGTAAGTAGGAGTAAGGCTAAAGAAGGACAGGCCTGGTAAACACCTAGATGGTCCACGGTCCACATGACAAGAGTTCGGAGCTTTCGACAGGAAAAGCAAGCGAGCAACATAATAATCCAACTGCGACAATTAAATGGCTCCCCTGGCCTTCAGTTTGCAAGGGGATTCTTCTGATCCCCATATAGACGATCAGGATTAGCAGTGGAAATCATCACAACTGACAAAAGAAATTAAAACTGCATAAACTTTGCATGTTAAAAGTGCTACCTAAACTAATAACAATAGAAGAGAATATCTTCCTGTTCTCTACACTCGAGAGCCAGTTTGGTGTAGTAGTTAAGCACGCGGACACTAATCTGGGAGAACCAAGTTTGAGTCCCCACTCCTCCACTTGCAGCTGCTGGGTGGCCTTGGGCAAGCCATAGTTCTGTCAGAGCTGTTCTGGAAAAAGAGCAGTTTTTGAAAGAACTCTCTCAGCCCCACCTACCTCACAGGGTGTCTGTTGTGGGGAGGGGAAGGGGAAGGAGTTTGTAAGCCGCCCTGAGAATCCGGGCGGAGTGTAAATCCAATCTCTTCTCTTCTTCTTCATATAGGGCTGCCAAGTCAGCCCGGGGGGCGGGGGATCCCCCGCTATACGGGTTCCCGATCCGCCGGCCACCATTCGGCCGGCGGGGGAAACCCCGCCCCCGAAGTCGTCCAGCGTGGATGACTTCCCCAGCGTAGTGACGTCACCTGGAAGTGACATCACCACATTGGGGGCATTGCCAGGGCGACGCTCTGGCAATCGCCCCAAGCACTCACGCCAGGGAGGCTCCTGGGTGGCTCCCGGGCGAAGAAGGACTCCCCCCCGCCAGTAGGTGAGTTCGACTTGGCAGCCCTATCTTCATAGTCCCAGTTTGCCTCCCCACCTACAAGTAAGCCTCCCATTTACACAGCCTCAGGGCAGGAAACTACCAGGCCCCAGGCTCAATTTCCTACCCCTGAGGAATTCAGGAATGAGACAAAAAATGGCCTCCACATACTGATATGTGGAGCACCAGGGTGATAAGGAGGCATGAGGTAGATTAAAGTGTCACCCAGAAGTGACATCACATCCTCTCCAAATGCCACCTTCCCTAGACACACACACAGACACACACTCCAAGTTTCCTGGTGTTTGCTGAGGCAGTGTTAGGAACCCTATCTGTAAGGATTTTAAAACAAAGTATGACTTCTGTAGCTGCCTCCAATAAAATAAAGGGAGGAAACCCTCCTATGCAAGAGTTCAATGTGTGAACTGGAATGTGCAGAGAGCTCCATATCAGAGCATTCCCATGTTCTCGGTCTCCCAAAATCTCAAGCTTTGCAAAGACAACAATTTTAAAAAGGCAAGCCGAAGAATTGTTTTTTGTTTGTTTCATGAAAAGTGTAATCCTAAAACAAAAGTTTTACAAAGCTCATGGGGTTTTTTTTGAAGATTTCTGCGGGATGAAATTCAAAGGAATATAAATTATTTTTATTTTTCGCTATTCCCTCATCTATTTCATCAGCTCTGAAAACTGACCCTGGAAAGTATTTTACCAGTAGGACTTCAGATTTAGGCTCTTACTGCTATTTAAATTAACTTCCATGTGATGTACAACTTGCATTCCTCTAACCTACCAGCCCCCTGATATCCATCAACTATGATTTCTCCAGATCCTGCTCGGAATGATATTCATCAGTTAGAAACTTCACGGCCAGTAGCTTAATGTGAGCAATGAAAGAAACCCAACTTCCTATGGCTAGAAGATGGAAAACCTGCAAGCAGCTCAGGTTGGGAGACACCTCAAAGACTAATTACCTTGTAGAATAGATCTTCTTTCTTGTCCTTTTCTGTTTTTTACACCCATTTAGACAAACACCAATCTCCGTCTTTCACAGAAAAAAAGTCTTCCCCCACTCTTCAAAAAAAAAAATCCCCAGGTTTTGCAGCCAGCAAATTTTGACAGCCTTCCGATACCTGAATAATGGATGAAAATGCTCTGTTTGCAGAACAGGAATGAGGAAGAAAAGACCAGATAAACAGAATCATTTTCCCAACTGCCTATGGATGTGCAACACCAAGAGGCAAAGTTTCTTTATTTTACCAGCGGATGGGTTAACTTTATTCTGGGGCCTGCAGAAAGTGCAACCCAATAGACCAAATACAGACCATCTGCTTGATAGACTTTTTTTTTCTGCCTTTTTAAAAAAAAATGGACAGAAAAAGAGTGTCAGGCAAATCACAATACCTGGCCTGTGGGATTTTGTTTCGCTTGACAGATCATGACTTGTATAGACCTCTTCTAAGAAAAACCACCCCAGCCTGCTCTTATGGATTAATAATGGACTGACTGATGGATTGATTTATTTCTCCCCAGTAAGGACCCAAAGGAGATCACAACACAAAAATCAAGTACAACAGTGCAGAAGAAATAAGTTAAATATGAGAAAGGATGGAGAAGCCTTCTACACGCAGAGAAGTTCTTTCCATTTTCATCTCTGCCAGTAGATCTTCTTGCCCACTCTAGGCTACAACTCTCAGAACAAGAGCCTTCCAGTTCTTGCCCTTCAGCTGACAACTAAGGGCTCACACCCTGGCCACACCCAGGCTTAAGTACCTGCAACTGCACAGAGACAAACACTTAGTCAGGATCTTACAGGGTAGCCACCATCTTCCCACCATTCCCCTTCCAGCTGCAACAATCCTCCCAGCATTCCGATCTGGAGAACTCAGTAAGTGAAGCTTTTAAAAGCAGAGAGATCCAAAATCAGCTGCTAATGTCTACACATCAAGCTACTCTGAAAGATGCAGCTAAAGGTCATTCCTGAATTCATCCAGAGTCCATTCTCCATGTGGATTTTTGAAGGCGAATATGATAATCTGATTCAGTGCCTTAGATCTTCAAGTGCCACAAAACTTAGATCTTCAAGTGCCACAAGAGCCTCTGATCCCCACTGATCTACACAGCAGACTGGTCGAGTGGCAGGGTCCACCCAGAAGGTACAGGCCACATACTTAGGCATTTTCACAAAAATGCTTACACCATTCAGTGTTGTTTTTTTTCTTGTTCTCACCTTCAAACACATCCACAACTGAACATCCTTTCGGCTTTGGTCCAGCTGCTTCACTCTTTCTGGGATTACTTGTACTTGCCCTCTGCTCTTCCCCGGTAGCACCTTCCGACCTGAGGGGCTCATCTTCTGGCATCATATCTTTTAGCCTTTTGTTACTGTCCATGGGGTTTTCTTGGCAAAGATACTGGAGTAGGTTGCCATTTCCTTCTCCAGCGGATCACATTTTGTCTGAGTTCTCTGCTGTGGCCTGTCCGTGCTAGGGTTGCCAGCCTCCAGGTGGGGCCTGGGGATCCCCTGCTTTTGCAACTGATCTCCAGCTGACAGAAATCAGCTCCCCTGGAGAAAATGACTGCTTTGAAGGGTGGACTCTATGGCATTGTACCCTGCTGAGGCCCCTTCCCTCTCCAAACCACCCTCCCCAGGCTCCACCCCCAAAGTCTCCAGGTATTTTCCAATCTAGATCTGGCAACCCTATGTCCGTCCTGGGTGGCTCTCCATGGCATAGCCCTCAGCCTCATCAAACCATGCAAGCTCCCTCACTGCATCCAGGCAGCAATCCATGACAGAGTTCAGTTATTTACAATGTAATAATAAAGATGGTGCCTTTCTTCACCCTTAGCAATTCATATTAATCACTAAGGGGACCAACAGGCATCCTATTTCAATAACAGTCAGAGCAGGTTTTTTATCCATGGTGTGATCCAACCTTCCTCCTGGCTTTGCAATTTATGTGACAGATGCACATTCTTTCAAGATGAATGCTTGAGGTCAGCTATCCTTCATGACCTTCATTCTCCTCCTTCCCATGCTTAAAGGGATCAGTGTTGATCAATGAATTGTACATGGATAAACATGCCATGTGGTCAGCTTTACACATGGAATTTACAATGGTCAATTCTTTTCAAAAGAACTGCAAACCTGTTCCATAGCTCATTAGACAGAAAGGTCTTGGGAACACCACGGGCACTAGACAGTTAATTCAAGAGCTGGCCAGGGTCAAAGCAGCATTAAGGAACATGGGTCCAAGGGCCCAGCAATCCAAGATGGCACCCAAAAGCCCTAAAACCCACCCCTTGCTTAGGTTTCACATAGGGTTGCCAGACTTTAGGTAGGGGCTGGAGATCTCCCACAATTACAACTGATCTCCAGGCGCCTGAGATATGCTCACCTGGGGGAAATTGTCACTTTGGAAGTTGGACTGTAAAGCATTATGCCCCTAACCCCACCCTCCTGAGGCTCCACCCCCAAAATCTCTAGATATTTCCCAACATGGAACTGGTAACCCCGGTTTCACATTCACCTTGAACTCCTCAAATGAGACTTCAAAGGCCCTGCCAAGAAATCAAAGTGTGATGGAGTACTGAGCCAGAAAGTAGCTCTTAGTAAGAAATCATTCTTGAGTAGGGTTGCCAGTTCCATCTCTGTCCCCAGCAGGGGACTTTGGGGGGGGGGGCATTCCCAGAGGTGGTGGGGCATCTCCAACATAATGACCTTATGTTGGGGATGTCCTGGCTCCAAGCCCCGCTCCCATGGGGACAGTCCCACTGGCTGTGAACCACAGCTGGAGGGCCCCGGCTGCTCAAAAATCGGACACATGGGGCCCTTTCTCCTGGCTGCCTGCACGTAAAAAGACTCTACTCTCAAGGAGGAGCAGGGCTTGGTTCAGGCCTACTCCAATGTAAATGGCCAGTTCTGGACATTGCGATAGCAAGCTGTCTACCTTGGAGCCAAGTGTGGTCCTGAATACTTCTGTTGCTTCTGCATGGAAGTTTTGCAGAGGTTTTTTGGAGCATGTACATGATCTCATTCTTCAATAGTCTACTTTTTGCATTTCCCCCTGCTTTACTACTGTCTTTCCAAAATATGCTTTGATACAGTCTTTTTGGAAAGACTGTAGACAAAGCAAATTGGTACAATATGTGGATAGGAAGCTGCATATTTTTGAAGGACCTGCCCACATTGGCACCATTTTCCTTGCCCCGGGCACCTGCAAGCTGCCATTCCCCACAACACACACACACACACACACACACACACACACACACACCAGAAGGCTCAACCCACCATAATGAGCTACAATGTTATAATTTAATAATGATTTATTGCCGTGATTTACCAGGTTCTCTGACTTCCCAGCTTTAATTTTTGTAACTGTGTCTCTAGTCCGTTTTGTTCACAGGAAGGGAGGGAGGGAGGGAGGGAGGGAGGGAGGGAAGAGGAGGAGGAGAAGGATTTATACCCTTCCCTGAAGTAGTCTTAGAGCAGCTAAGAATCTCCTTTCCCTTCCCCTCCCCACAACAGACACACAACCTGTGAGGTAGGTGGGGCTGAGAGAGCTCTTCCAAGAACTGCTTGACAGAACAGCTCTGGGAGAGCCATGACTGACCCAAGGTCACACCAGCAGCCAGGGGCATAGAGTTTTGGAAATCCGGGGGGGGGGCTCCTCGCTGGGACGATGTTCTTTCCCCCCCTGGGAAACTGCCCCGCCTCCCCAGGCCCTTCCGAGGCCCGCCAGCCACTGCTGCCGGTGCTTCTCTCTCTCTCCCCCCCCCCCCCCCGCCACCCCTACCCTCTTCCTTTCTAGCAGCGGCCGCCAGGCCTTGGAAGGACCCGGGGAGGCGCGACGACAGGCGCTCCATTTTCCCGGGGGTGGCTGAGCCCCCCCCCCGGAAATTTCAGAGGTGGCTCAAGCCCTCAACCCCCCCCCCCCCGTACTCTACGCCTATGCCAGCAGCTGCATGTGGAGGAGTGGGGCATCAGACCCGATTCTCCCAGATTAGAGTCTGCACTCCTAACCACCCCACCAAACTGGCTGGGAAGGAAGGAAGGAAGGAAGGAAGGAAGGAAGGAAGAAGGAAGGAAGGAAGGAAGGAAGGAAGAGGGAGGGAGGGAGGGAGGGAGGGAGGGAGGGAGTTCAAAAAAACTTGTTGATCCTGTCAACAGATCATCATAATGCACACAAAAGGTCCTGTGTGGGCACTCCATCACTGCTGCAAATGACTCTGCGTTCCCAGTGACAGTGGAAGGGAAATGGAGAATGCTTGCCATGTAGATGGATGCAGCCTCCGTTGGGCTAATCCCAGCACCTGCTGTCTCGGTACCTGTCGTCTGCAGCTGCTCTTCACTGGTTCGCCTACGTCTAGCAGCTGGCTTCTGCTGTCTGCTACATTCTGTTTGTCTTTATGAGCTGTAGTCTTTCCCCAGCTGACTTCATTCATGCCCACAGGTCTCAAACAGCTGAGACAAGATACTAGCCAAACTATTTCCAAGGAAATATATGTCTTTTTCTGAATCCAACAATCGTGCAAATATTTGACGTCCCATCTCTACCTTTCTGCTACTTTAGACTTCCAGCAAATCTTTCTTTCCTCCCTCCAAGTCAAGATTCCTGTTCACTTTGGCTTAAAGCAGGCTATAGTCAAAAGGCAATAAAGCCAAGTTCTGCCTCTCTTTGGTTCTCCATCTGCATCCAGCTTTCCTCTTTCCCTCTCCCCCACCGCCATGAAATATTAATTTGACCCAGGGAAGAAGTTATTTTTGACTTTGACTTTGACCTCTGCATTCTGCTGCATCCCCTCGGACAACTGGGAAAAAATATTGTATTGGTTTTAAAATAAACCAGAGTTTGGCACATTTTGCAGGACGTGAAGCAATTAAAGCAAGCTCAGCCAGGATACAGGAGGTTTGGAGAAGGTGAACACCAAGTACTGAGCTGAGGTTAGCAGCAGCAGCTGCCTGCAAGCCAGTTGTTCAGAAATCTCGAAACAGAGTCTGTGTTTTGCCAGAAGCTGATAAGACTTAATTTTGGATGTATGCCCACGCTGAAAAATATTGTTCTCAAGAAGACATTTCCATTCTGGTCGGAACGTTACAAAAAACTGCCAGCTACGATAAGGAGGTCTGCAGATTCAGGACTACCGATATCACTCGGTTCTGATCTGTGCCCATCTTGGAAACTGCAGCGATTCCAATATGGCAACCATGTACAAGTGGCAGCTTGAGAAGAGGATGCATTAAATCTCTCCACATTAAATATACACACACACACACGAGAATGTATATGGTGTTACAGTTAAGAGTTTGGGGTACCCAAAGGAGAACATTCAAATAAGCTTGTAGAGATATTTAGTGTTTATATAAATACATAACAAAATTTCTTTATTACTTGGGCCATGGTGGCTCAGAGGTTAAGACGCTGAGCTGCAGACCAGAAGGTCTGTAGTTTGGCAGTTCGAGATCCGAGTGCCACATGATGGAGTGAGTTCCCGTCTCTGGCCCCAGCTCCTGGCAACCTAGCATTTTGAAAACAAGAAACTGCAAGTAGATAAATAGGTACTGCTTCGGTGGGAAGGCAACAGCATTCCGTGCGCCTTGGCATTTAGTCATGCCGGCCACATGACCACGGGAAGATCTTCGGACAGTGCTGGCTCTTCGGCTTGGAAACTGATATGAACACCGCCCCCTAGAGTTGGATTCAACTGGCTTTTGAGCAAGGGAAATCTTTACCTTTGCCTGTACATTTCTTCAAGATATGCTAGTAGATATTATAATGTAGGTAAATTTGAAGAAAACCATGCCAAAGAAACAAATTGTTTCATAGGGATGGGTGAACCCACTCTAGGTGATAACTGCAAGGAACCACCAGCATCGATAAACTGCTCTCTGTCAGTGCCACTGAAAGCAAGCGACATCCTTCTTGGAAGGCTGTAATTCTGTTAAGGCTGCACAACGAGCGGCCTGTGTAATGACCTGAGAAAAGGGGCTTGTGGTGCCTTGCAAATGAAACCAGTCAGGTATCACATAATGATTTGTTCTATCTCGCGTTACCAGCAGATCCTGGTGAGGCTGTGGAAACTATGAACAGGTGCCTGAAGGCAGTTTTGGAATGGATGGTGGCTCACAAGATGAAACCTGATTCCTGCCACATGGAGATGCTACTGGTGGGAGGAAGGTCTGACCTAGGATATGGGTTATCTCCCATTCTGGATGGGGCGACATTCCCCTAAGGGAGCAGGTTCACAGCTTGGGGGTGCTCCTGGACCCAGACAGTCTGCTGGACAAACAGGTGGCAGCCGAGGCCAGAGGTGTCTTTCGCCCACTTCAGCTGGTGAGCCAGCTGCAGCCCTTCCTGGGCAGAAAAGATCTTCCCAATCTGGTGCATGCCCCGGTAGTCTAGATTACTGCAATGCACTGCACATCTGGCTGTCCTTGAAGACTGTCAATTAAGATGCTCACTGGCTGGCCAGGGTCAATCATACTTTCTCAGGATCACTTACCAAATAGGGTCACGCTGACGATATAATAGAGGAAGGGATGTGACAGGCGGGTACTTTGTCTTGACCAGCCACTTAAGAAAATTCAGCAATATTGATGCAACGCCCAAAATCATAGGGTTTTTGGCAAGTTCTTTTTGTACCGCCTTCAACTTTTCCTAGTGTTATTGTCTTTAACTGGGACTCAAGGTGGCAAACAGCAATAAAACCAATGCATCATGAAACATTTAACTAGCCAGCAATGATTAGACAACCAACTATCCCAACTGGTTGCTGGTTGTTTACAAGTTGTAAGCCAACTGGAAACCCATCAGAATTACAGGAACCTCCTGTCCACTCCTGGTGGACATGGTGGAATGACCCCAGGAGCAAGCCAACGCAAGTAGGTTCTGCAGTAGCAGCAGCTTCATGAAGATAGTTCAGTGTGGACCCACTGCAACAGTGACAGTGATCAGAGATCCACCTGTCACCTCCTCCTTCACTAACACTTAACTAGGGCAGCAGTCCATCAGGGACTTTCCTGGTCAGAGAAGGGCCACCCCAGATGACTAGACTGACCTCAGTTCAAGAAAACAACATCTCAAGCTTCTTTTGATGGTATCAGAGATCAGATTCATACCAAACAGCATTCTAATTTTCTGGAACAGAGAAATCATCAACACGGTCATGATGCAGGACTGACCTCCGACCTCAAAGTGTACCTGAACTTCCTGGTATATTTGCTGCATTCAGACCTGCTAAAATCCAAATCTTATCTGACACTAAGTCTAAGGATGAGAAACGGCTTGGCTTTATGACAAACAAAGCAACCCAACCTAAATATTGCACTTGACATTTCAGCAGCACAACTCCACGCCAACAGGTTAAACAAAAAAGCTGGATACTTTGTACCAGCAATAAATCGCTTTCTTCTCCGGTTTCAATAGCTATTAGGTCACACGCAGTGGACATTATTAGGCTTATAAGGCATTTGAACAGAACTTCATCAACTGTAATGGGTATTCATTGTGCACTCTGGCAAAACTGATACAGTGGGATTGGCCTAAGACTACCGGAGCAAACAAGAAGCTTGTCCATCCCCCACCACCACCACCACCCTTTTTAATTGGAAATTATATTGAGCAGTGACCAGCCACTCCGTGATTAGAATATTCAGTTTTTTCTGGGTTCCTCTCTATTCCAGCAGCCCCTTTCAACCCCCAGAAAGGTTTTTCCTAGGTTCAAGGGACCCACACAGTAGAACACCTATGTGGGTTGAGGGGAGCAGAGTGAGGAAGAACAAAATTCCTCTCCCATCCTTTCCTCCAAGTGCAGCTCCACTGGGGGAAGCAGACTTCTTCCTCCAGCCCCCTGAGCTGCACAGCTGCAGCTCCACATGGATCCTATGGCCCCAGGAATGATCTTCCCAGGAACTGGAAGAGTCTACAGCAATACAGAGGAACACAGGGCAATGTTCATGCATGGAAGGTGGGATACAGCTTCTTCTATAGCAATGTAGAGGTGAGAAGTACAACCAGAAAAACAAAACGCTTTCTTTGAGTAGGGATCATTCAATATTCGCTTTGCCAAAAGAGCAGTTTCCAACTGAAAATACGCTACACACTTAGATTGGAGCCCTTCATTTCCTTCAGTTCAGAACAGACGTGTAAAAGCAAACCAAAATGAAATTTAAGTTTGACGGTAAGCACATAGAAACGTATTAGGTGGTAACAGCATCCTTCCAGAAGGACTCCTGAGAAACGGGAGGTGCCGTCTTAGTTGAGCAACTTTTCCATATGAAATAAAAGAATACTATTCGGCAGTAAACGCCTCTAGCTTAATTCTTTTGAAAGCTTCATTTGGAGGGTGCTCCCTTGCCCACCGAAGAGCAGCCATGTTAATCAGTTGCAGCTAAAATACACAGGACTCATCTGGGACCTTAAAAACGAACATGTTTTTAATTCTAACTTTATGGACTAGAACCCACTGCATGCACCTGATGAAATGGGCTGCAGTCCACGAAAAAGAATGCCCAAAAAAAAAAAAACTTTAAGGTCCAACAAGATTCCTGTTTATCTTTCCACGAATGCAATAATCTAAAACCTTTGATACCACGAGTTTGATGTTTTCCCCCCATACAGAACAAGTTTCTCTTTGAGCTGTTGATCAATAGGCAAAAGAAAACAGTTTCAAAGATATCAATGCTGAAATGCGCTCCTCTGATGGTACAGATGCTTCTCTGACTGCAATGCTTGCCACTCAGGCAGAAGTCCATCCCTGGGCCTGGTTCAGACATGCAGGAGACTGAGGCGGCAATGAAGAGACAAGAGACCTGAAGGGTTGAAATGGACTGCCCCATTTCAGATCCGAAGTGAAGATCCTGGAGGATCGCACTGTGGAATGTTCACAGCTCCCTGCAATTTGAAAATTAGCACAGTAAGCAAGAAGGGCAAGAACCCTGCTCCGTGCTTTGCTAGATTGCTGTTTCTAGACAGCCAGCATGATATAGAAAGGCAGTGTGGTATAGTGGTTAAAGTGTTGGACTAGGATCTGGGAAACCCGAGTCTGAATCGCCTCTCTGCCATGGGAGCTCGCTGGGTGGCCTTGGGCCAGTCACACACTGTCAGCTTAACCTCCTGTCATCCTCACAGAGTTGTTGAGAGGATAAAATGGAGGAGAAGAGAATGGTGTAAGCCCATTCAGGGCTGGAATCATACGCACAATTAGACCCAACATAGGTGCGAATGCTGGGTAGATTTAAAGGGAGCGATCAGAAAATAACATCTTGGAAGCACCCCACAGCTGTCAGCAACCCATTTTGCTCTGCCGCAGAAGCAGAATTAAAAGACACTGGGGGAAATCCAGTAGTAAATGGGTCGTGACAGGCCATGGACAGACTTTCCCCTGTCTGATTGCTCCAGCACGCTCTCATGGCATCAGGATGGCCTAATCAGGCCATCCCGACTCCGTGCCATTGTTTCCCCCCCCCCTTCGCAGCATGTGCATCATCACAAACTCCATAGGGAGCCCTCAGTGCGGAGGTACGATTCAATCCCTCGTTTAAGTGCATGGAAAACAAACAGCACCCAACAAAAACAATTCACCCACAGTGGCGTCTGATCACACACTGACGGACTGTGCCCACAGCTTCAGAGGGAGGTGTGACTGTGCAACTGCGGGTAAAATTTCTCTGGAGGAAATAGCCTCGCTTCCCCCTGCTTTATCTCACGTGTGTGATTGCAACCTGGGTTTCCACTGGGGAGAAAGTTGGGGGTAATTAATAAATAAATAAATCTTTGTGTGGCATTTTTATGCAAAGGACCATTCAAAGCTGGGGGGGAGGACATCCGCCATCTACAGCCTCTAGTGGTCTAGTCCTGTCTGGCACTTCATTGTCCGCCATGTGTGAACCAGCCCTGAGGGATGCAGCAGCCCTTCATCAGTTTTCCATTTTAAAAAAACACTGCAGCAGCAGTTGGAGCTTCAGGTGTTCTATGTGGTCCAAGGAGAACTCACATTCAAATACTGGCTGAGGTACCTGCACCTTAAAGTCCTCTGCTACTTTTTATCTGTTTGGAAAAGGTAAAGGCTCTCTGAGATATCTGAAGTGGAACTACGTTTAATACCGGAAACATTTTTGTTGAATGTACTACCTAAGGATATAGGGCCGTAAAAGTATATTATCACTTATATTATTACTTTAACTAGGATTTTGATAGCGAAAAATTGGAGGGGGGATAAACCCCCCTCTGGAGAAGAAATTAAAGCAAAAATCTTAGAGGCTGCTGAAATGGAGAGGTTAAATATGAGACTATCAAATCAAAATGAAGAGCTATTTTACCAAAGATGGTGCAGAGTATATGAATGGATGAATGTGAAAATACAACGATAAGACTCACTCCAGGGAAGATTATCGTCATAAAGTAAATACTTTGTATTTTTGTTTGTTAAGCTCTTGTTCTTTTGGTATATGTCGGTAATAATGATGTAAATGTGAATTTTTGAAAAACCCAATAAAATTCTATATTAAAAAAGGGGAGAAGGTAAAGGCTCTCTGGATTAGCTGACAGTCTGGAAAAAATGGTCCCATGACATCCACCCCTCCTTGACTGACATTCCTATGCAAACTACTTAACAGCTCAGTTTAGCATAGTGGTTAAGAGCGGCAGGCTCTAATCTGGGAGAACCAGGTTTGATCCCCCACTCCTTCACATGTCGGAGTAGTCACAACTTCTCTCAGAGCTGTTCTCTCAAGGGCAGTTCTCAAGAGAGCTTTCTCAGCCACACCTACCTCACAGGGTGTCTGTTGTGGGGAGGGGAGGGGAGGGGAACGGGATTGTAAGCCACTCTGAGAATCCTTCAGGTAGTGAAGGGATGGATATAAATCCAATCCTTCAGACTCCTTCAGTCAAGACTGTCTTTTACTTCCTTAAATACTGACTATGCACACAACCATAGTATGTTCAATTCTGGTCAGCTTGATGTTCATAAAATAAATGACTTCTGTGCAGGGACATGTTTAGGCAAAGTACATGAACAAAATAATGCTACAGTCTACAGTGATGGATGACGAAGCAACGGAGCTGACAAAGAATCTTTCAGCACGGAGATGTCAGATGGCTGGCAGTCCAGAAATACATCAGTTCACTGAGGAATTTGAAAGTGACATGAAATCAGTAACATAAAGGTTCCCCTCATGACCGGGAGCAATACAAGTCATTAGAAGTTAAGTCCATGCAAAGAAAAAGAAACACAGTGTGCATTCCAGGATTGTCTGGCAACCTGTTGGTAGAAATTGTCAACAGCCTTGTCGTTATTGACAGCAGGGCCGTTGCAGACAAAGTTCCTGAGATCATTTCTATGAAAAAGCTGAGGGGGGGTTGTCCACCTCCTTGTTTGCAAAATCTCTTGTTAACAAACGTTATACCTGACTTGACCCACAGGTGCGGAGGTGGGGAGTTTGTGTCAATTCAATACACCAGCCAAGAAGAATAGCAATAAAATGGTTCAGCGAGGCACTGGGGACAGATGTTCATCTGTTTTCAGGGCCCATAGGGATGAGCCTAAATTTTGACATAGACTTTAAATTTTTCAGACATGAAAATCACTCCTTTTCTCCTACAATCACCAGAAATAGTGGCTCATATGCAGGCAACAAGTCAGAACTGGTACCAATTTTAGACCCACATTATATGTGACTCCAAACTAGAGCTCTCGGTGTGTGATCTGGCCCTGTCCATGGAGCCACAATGGGGCCTGATCTAGATTGGGGCTAGGGGTTGTTATAGGGAAGGGGGTTTCTTTTTCCAACATTCATTTTTCCCCTGATATAGCCATTGATTCCTCTTATTCTCTTTTGTTTGTATGTTTTAGAAAAGCGATTTCTCTCAGATTGCCCTTGGTGGTGAAATCAATGTGTGAAATCAACTTGCAGTTGTTTCTTCCCACACTCACAGGAAGTTTTGGGAGGACACTGCCTGCCCCATAGCATCTACAGAGTGAAATTCTGAAATTCCACAGACCCTCCCTTACTGTGCCTCATCTCTTCAGATTTCTCTCTGATAAAAACAAAACTGATTAGAAACTGACTCCAAATTTCTAAAAAAAAAATAAGGAAAAGAAACAGACGGTTGGGTTCCAGGGAGAAGCTGGTTGAGGAAACTGGAGAGCTTGGAGAGCCGCTGCCAGTCTGAGTAGACAATACTGCCCTTGATGGACCAAAGGTCTGATTCAGTATAAGGCAGTTTCACATGTTCATGTGTGTTCAGGGAGGAATTAAGAGAATTTCTTAGTGGGGCCATGACCGTTATGGAAAGCATGTTAATTCTTATCCCTGTACTGTTTTCACAATGCTACCCCACACACACACAGACACTCCACAGATACCCATGAAATGCTTCATTCTCTCTCTCTCTCTCCCTCTCCTGGAGCTTAAAGCAGCAGGGAGTGAAATTTTGGTAAAAAAAAATGCATTGGGGGGGACAGCTAACCTTCCCCCTTCTTCACATCATGGCCCTGATCTATAATGGGGCTCCATATCAGCTGTTTCTTAGGGACAAATTATATGACTGGATTTCCAGTCAGAACTCCTGCATCATATGCCATTTGATTCCCTGAGGCACACCTACCAATATAGTATCTTCTGAGTCATGGTGAGTAGAGGTACGTTTACCCACCTTGCTTCAGAACAGCCCTCAGTCCTGCTCTGCAGGCAGCACACAGGATAGTCGGGAAGCTTCAGCGTCAGGAGTCTTTCTTGCATCCCACTGGAAGAGACCAGTTAGGGATGGAGAACACTAATACGCACACAGAGACCGCAACCAACACACAAGAGCAAGACCTAAGCGAGGCTCCTCCCATACAGGCATTGAGGGGGGAACTGAAACTAGTTCTTGAGGACTCACTTAAAGGTATATACACATCATAACCAAGGGGTGGGTGGGTAGAGGGACAAAATTTTAGGGGCCCTAGTCACCTCTGGGACCCATGGAGATGGGCATATGATTTGCTTTCAAATGATGTTTGGGTTGAAAATGGGAGGTCTCAGGGGTGTCCCAGAAGGTATCATTGGAGGACCTGCTTAGACGCAATATATCTTCTCAAGGATCTTTAGTACCAAAGTGTACACAGCAACATAACTTGCTAATACAGAGGTCCTTAATATTGTTGAGCCTGTGGGCACCACAACAAAATGGTTGCCATGGACTCATCACAAGCTGGCTGTCATAGGGTCTGGGTTCAATCACAAAATAGTAGGAGATTCCAAGACAGGGGTTGTCCTGCGATGAATGGCAAACCATCCCTGAATGTCTCTTGCCTCAAAAACTTCATGGGCTTACCAAAAGTGGGCTGTAACTTGTTGGCCAAAAAAAAAAAAGGAGCAAAGAAGTACTGAAATCAGGAGGTGAGGAATGTTTTATTCCCGAGTACTAACAGGTTTGAGGAGCTCCATCAACAAAGACCAGTAATTAAAGCTGCTTGGGACTTTTGCTATAGTTTGCATTCTATATGTTCAGGTGCCTAACTACTGTGGATGACGGCATGATCGAAAAGCAGGAAGAAGACACAGTCTTTGTTGATCAAAGTGATTGATACAGGGCGTGAAGAAGCAGAAAGCGAAATGATTCTTAGCCTAAGGGACATGGTAGAAAATCTGGTGAAGAGAGCTCTGAAACTGGAAGGCTCATGCTAGAATAAGTTTTGTTAACATTTACGGTGCCCCCCTGGACTCCTGTTTTGTTATGGCAGAAAATGGTTGCAAATGTAAATGCGATGCATACAGGGCATAACAGAGTGATCATCTTATAAATAGCCTATTTTCTTCGGAAACATGTCTGTATGGTGGGTAATGCTTGGAATAAGTGGGAAACAGAGGAATTACTACATGTGCTATTGCTGAAATCCTAGAAATCATGATGTCTAAAGCTCTAGTGGGATTCCCTGGCTTGATAGCATTTCAGTGGAAAACGGGAACAAAACACCACCAAAGACATTGATGTAAAGATCGGCATTTGCTGATATCGTTTTTGAGCTCAAAGAAGTTCCATTTGCAATGATATCTTATTCCTCTTGAGCAATCTGTCATCTATACACACTGTTCTGCTATGGATCTACAGCAGTAACCTCCATAATAAGGATAAAACAAGAGGGAAATTGGTTATGGAAAAAACTTCCTACTCCAAAATCAGCCAAATACTAAGTATGTTATGGCATTGAAGCAACATTCACATAGAGCTTTACCTACTAATTGGGGGACAAGTAGATAGATGTAGCCAATTGTATCCCTGACTCCCAATGAATGGGGTTGAAATTTGAATAGCTGGTCACCACTTTCAGAATCTAGGATGCATGACATGTGCTGCTGAAATCTGCTTGCACAAAACAGTGTGCAATAGAAACCTGTGTTCATGCCCAGTCTAGACCACCCAGTACTGAGCTACGTGCAACCTGAATTTGAACATATAAAGTGGTTTTCTGACAAGCCCTGCCTCTAAGTCCTTGACAAATTAAAAATGGAAATCAAACTTGAGGCCCAATGCAGACAAAATAGCTATACCACAGAAGTTTCCTTGAATCATTCTCCCTGGCAGTTCTCTCTGTTTTGCAGGCTGGGTGGAGTGGTTGAATGTGTAGTGTGAGAGATTTTCTTTTTGTTGCAATGACATTAGTTATTTCCCACTTTTCATTAGTGACCCACTGTGCACAAGTAGGTTGTGGCATGTAGACACCCACTACTTCGCAGACTGACTGGTGACATCTCAGACTGGACATATTTACACAAGAGCTCCAAAAGGTGAATCAACCTCTCTCTGGGTGAATTAACCTCTGCAAACTATGCAAAGCCTTTTTGCAAAGGGAGAGGGAAGTTCACAATACTTACGAGTGACTTCCACGTATCCCTTCCTGCTGTTTTGTTAAAACTTGTCAAAAGAGATCACCTTTATGCCTGAACCTGCCAATTGGAAGCTTTGTCTGCACAGAGAAATCAATTGGGATTAACTAAAGGTGCTGAAAACAATTACTTTACTACTCTATGTGGGCACCCACAAATTTAAAGCAAACCAATATTGTCTTAGGCCAGCTTAAATAGAAACCTGATTAAATCGTACCACCTCAATTGGCCACCAAAACATTAGCACACTGAAGGAATTGTCTATGTTATGATTGGTCCAACTAGGTCAAATGCCCCTCACAGCTGCCATTTCCCGCACTGCACCACTGGAGGGCTTTTGATAATTTAAAAAAGTCAGTCATTGCTATAGCACCATAACTCTAGAACACTATAACTCTAGGTTTTTTTAACGCCTTCGAAACGACCTTTAATGGGGTGGCAGGGGAAAATGCAGGGGAATGGTGAGTGATGAAGGAAAGTATGCAGTAAATTCCTGTCTGGAAGCTCCACTGATAATGAGAAAATGTCTGCATCTGCTGTGATTAATGCAAAAACGAGAATCCAAACTCCATCTTGAGAACCAAAGTGCTCTCAAGCCTCCTTCCAATAACATGACTGTCCCCCATCAAGAGAGTTTCCTTCTGGGAAGACATCTGGAGCTCAGACAACAACTGTGCCATACACTGATCTCCCCTTCCCATGTTATCTTTACAGCAACCAGAAATGGTGAAGTAAGCTATGGAGGGAGGGGGAGGGAGAGAGAGAGAGAGAGAGATCTTCCCAAGAGCTTCCCAAGAACAGTCAGACCTTTGCTGCTGTTAAAAAGTCATGCTTACTTGTGCCCCTGGTGGGCCAATCATAACCTACTAGCCTTTGGCAAACTATCACCACTAGTCAGTTTTGTCAGCCTCCAGGTGGGGCCCAAAGATCTCCTGGAATTACAAGTGAACTTCAGACAGCAGAGATCAGTTCCCTGGAGGAAATGGTTGCTTTGGAGGGTGGGCTGTATGGCAATATACCCCACTGAGCTCCCTCCCCTCCTAGGGTTGCCAGCTCTAGGTTAGGAAACACCTGGAAATTCTGAGGGTGGAGCCTGTGGGGGAGAGGTTTGGGGAAGGTCAGGACTTCAGTGTGATCTGCCACTGAGTCAGACCTTCAAAGTAGCCATTTTCTCCAGGGGAACTGATCCTTGTTGCCCGGAGATGAGTTCTAAGTCTGGGAGATCTCCAGACCCCACCTGGAGGTTAACACCCCTATCCCCTCCCCAAACCCCATCCTCCCCAATCTACACACCCAAAATCCCCAGGAATTTCCCAAGCCAGAGTTGGCAGCCCTAAGCCCCGTCCGTTTATTTTGTCTTGAGTTTACACTAGCGTCAAAACCAAACAGTCCCTGTGGGCTCCAGGAACCATGTTAGTCTGCTGTAGCCAAAACAACAGAGTCCTGTTAGCCCTTAAAGACTACTGGGGCCTGTGCTGTTGT
The DNA here is from genome assembly GCA_029233225.1 of Lepidodactylus listeri. Classification (NCBI taxonomy): domain Eukaryota; kingdom Metazoa; phylum Chordata; class Lepidosauria; order Squamata; family Gekkonidae; genus Lepidodactylus; species Lepidodactylus listeri. The sequence continues at coordinate 20,849,452 of JARCFY010000012.1, forward strand.
GACTTCACCAGATGCAGGCCAAAACAAGTCTTCAATTAAGCCCAGCCCCTTTCCTTATCTAAAATGTGCTGTTGTCGGGGGCGGACGTATAACTTTTGACCTAGATCTCAACCATAACCCCACTCGTTTACCTGATAACAATGAAAATGAGTTAGCAAACCGCCCAGGGTGAGAGAGAATTGGACAAATCAGTCGTTTCTGTTATAATTTGTAGACAGCCTCACCTTGACCAGGGGCCAACACTTTCCTCACCTGGAGATTCTTCTTTTTTATTACTATTCTGTCTTCCATTGCTGAAGAAAGATTCCTCCCCCTCCTCATTATTCCCCTTATTATTTATACGAGGAGCTTTCTCCCCCCCCCCCCAATTTCCTAGGTGTGACACATTAGAACGAAACGGGTGTCTGTGTTAATGAAAAACAAAGATGAGAGATCTTCCTCCACTCACACGCACATACACATACATATTTCTAATCCAAGCAAAATGCTGGCAGGCAGTCTCAGCAGGTGCTGCTCTACTTAGAACCCTGAACCTATTTTCTAGGTTTCTGTCATTCCGGCTGCTGCTGGCCAAAATCTATAGTTGGAAGGGGGAAAAGCAGTCCCAGGCAGCAAAGAGGAGAGGAATCAGGTACCGGTTAAATAAGCTCTTTTCATAAAAGTATTGCCAACATTTTTCTTTTTGAAATCCCTGTTTCTTTAGCAGCAATCAGGGCATGCAGGAATGGAGCGAGTGAAGCATCTCCCCCATCACTTCAGCCCTTTTCAGTCTCTCTGCTTTTGGTGCTCCTGCTTCACGTACTGGGAGAGTGTGTTATGAACGATCCTTTTGACGCCGTTTTGCATGAACGGGGCAACACGTGTAGTTTTGGCGTGCATGAACATGTAGAAGAAGAAGAAGAAGAGATTGGATTTATACCCCGCCCTCCACTCCCCAAGGGAGTCTCAGAGCGGCTTACAAACTCCTTTTCCCTTCCCCTCCCCACAACAGACACCCTGTGAGGTAGGTGGGGCTGAGAGAGCTCTTTCCCAAGCTGTCCTTGAGAGAACAGCTGGTACAGAGCTATGGCTTGCCCAAGGTCATCCAGCCAGGTGCAAGTGGAGGAGTGGGGAATCAAACCCAGTTCTCCCGGATTAGAGTCCGTGCACTTAACCACTACACCAAACTGGCTACATGTACCCTTGATCATTTTGGTTTCTGCCTGTATATATCAAAACTGGAAGAATGTGTGCATTGTTCACACAAAATGACAACCAGGTGCATTGAGAGGATTGCGTGTAGCATGCTGTCCCAGTACTAGGGTTGCCAGCCTCCAGGTGGGGCCTGGGGATCTCCCGCTTTTACAACTGATCCCCAGCTGACAGAGATCAGCTCCTCTGGAGAAAATGGCTGCTTTGAAGGGTGGACTCTATGGCATTGTACCATGCTGAGGCCCCTACCCTCCCCAACCCCACCCTCTCCTGGCTCCACCCCCAAAGTCTCCAGGTATTTTCCAACCCAGACTTGGCAACCCTACCCAGTACAGGAGGTAGGAATGCTAGGATTGCAATGACTGAAAAGAGTTTTCATCTCCCTGCTAGGTCAAGCATCACCTGCCACTAGGGTTTCCATCCTCCAAGTGATGCCTGGAGTTCATCTGATCTCCAGACCACAAAGATCCATTCCCCTGGAGGAAATGGCAGCTCTGGAGGGCAGGCTCTGTGGAATCACATATTCACAGAGCTCCCTTCCCAGACTCCACCATCTTCAGATCCTGTGCCTTCCGAGTGTTGTGTTTTACGTAGGTTTGCCACCAGTGGGGGATGGGGGAGTAGAGCTGCAAGCTCCAGGTTGGGAAACTCCTGGTGATTCAGAGATGGAGCCTGAGGAGGACAGGAACCGCAGTGGGGTACAATGCCATAGAGTCCACCCTCCAAAGTAGCCATTTTCTCTACGGGAACTGATGTCTGTAGTCTGGAGATGAGCTGTAATTCCAAGAGATCCCCAGGCCCCACCTGGAGGCTGGCATCTCCAGTTTTGCAACACACACAGTCACCTTATGGCAGCTTTGCGGCCCTTTACAGCACTGTGAGTTAGCAGAGACAAACTGCTTTCAACTGCACCCAGTTTGCTACTCTCATCTGAAGGTAGGGTTGGCAGCTCCAGGTTGGAAAATACCTGGAGATTTTTTGGGGGGTGGAGCCTAAGAAGGCAGGATTTGGGGAGGGGAGGGACTTCAATGAATATAATGCCATGGAGTCTACCTTACAAAGCAGCCATTTTCTCCAGGTGATCTGATCTCTGTTGCCTGGAGTTGCAAAAGCAGGAGATCTCCAGCCACCACCTGGAGGGAAACCTATCTGAAGACCCTCAAATGAGCTGAGGGCAAAAATGAACTAGGCCAGGAGTGGCCAGACTTGCTTAACCTAAGAGCTACGTAGAATAAGGGTCAGATGTTTGAGAGCCGCAAGACATGGACCAATATTATACACACGTTTTTATTGGGAAATAGGCAAATTTGCTTTTTGTTAACATTAAATGAGACTGTCAAAAATAAAAACAAAAGGGGTAAAACCAGATATTGATAATGATATTTATTTGTCTAAGAGCAAGAGAAAAAGAGGGAGAGGTGGAAAGAAAGAGAGGAGAGAAACAAAAAAAGCAAATAGATGGGGGGAGGGAGGGAAGGAAGGGAGAAAGGAAGGGAGGGAGGGAGGAAGGAAGGAAATAGAAGGGGGAGGGAGGGGGAGGTGAAAAGAAATAAACTTTAACTTTTAATGCATTCTCCAAGCCCCCATGCTGGCTGGCTTGGCTTGGAGAAGGGATTTAAAGAGACAAATGCCTTCTCCAAGCTGGCCACCAGGGGGGTGGGGGCTTTGAGAATGCATTTAAAGTTGCTTTCTTTCTCTTCCCACCTCAAGCCTACCCAGGGAAAGGAACACTGGCTGGGGAAGGGAAGACTGATGGGGAGGCATGCTTCCCTTTCACTTTCCCAGCCACCCTGCCAGGAGCCACACAATATGTGTGAAAGAGCCACATGCGGCTCCTGAGCCACAGTTTGGCCATCCCTGAACTAGGCTCCAAATGAGATGACATCCAACGTCCATTATTTCTGTACGTATTCTAACCCTGAATCATACAAACAAGTTATTTGTTTCCTTTAATAAATAGTTTAGCGTTCCTCACTTTTTGCACTGTTTCCTGCAACTCAGTATCGTATTCATTCACCCACTTTCCTGGATTCACTTCTCTTCAGGCTTGCCCCCTTCTTTCTTCCCTTGCTAAGCTTCATAGCAAATACATTCTCCGCCTGTACTTTCAACAGTGACTAGCAGCAAGGGGCCTGTAGCAACACGTTACAGCTGCTTGTTTGCCTCGGCAGGATATTCAGGGGTATTATTTATGGGCCGAGCGCCTGTCAGTTACAGCAGGCAGATGAGAGAAGTCACTGGAGTGCAAACATTTATCTTACAGCTCCCAGCCGGAGCTTCGACTCCCTCCAGAAACCATTAATGATCGCCTGACCTCTGAGAAGGAAGGCCAAGGAAACTTCTGTCAGAGTGTCTTTCTCCACATGCTTCCCCATAGGAGCACTTTGGTTCCCAACATGCATATGTACATATCTGTGGTTAAACACACTCACCAGCATGGCATAGATTAAAAATAGATACGCTCTTGTCACTCCAGAACAAAGTTTGAATCCAGTGGCGCCTATAAGATCAACAACGTTTAATTCTGGGTATAGATTCCGTGTGCACGCACACTTTATCAGAATCTACCTTGTAACTTCAGTCCTTGCACCAAAATGTCTCTGCTGGAGGCCTGTCCACTCCTTGGCTGAAAACTTTTCTCATTCTATCCATTTTGAATCTCAGCTCTCCTTTACGGCTATGGTTACCAAAGCTCAGGGTAAGGACTGATGATTGCTGTGTCCCCCCTGGCCACCTAGGGTTCTCAACTCCAGGTTGGGGAAATCCCTGGAGATTTGAAGGTGGAGCCTGAGAAGGACAGAGTCCAAGCATCCATTTTTTTCCCAGGGGGACTAATCTCTGTAGTCTGGAGCAGTGTTCCTTCTAAGCTGAGTTAAGTGTGAGTTAGCTCACAGTTTTTTAGCCTCCAGTTCACACATTTTTGTCTTAGCTCTGGAAGGATGACTCCAGAGCAAACTAATTCATGCAACAGCCAAACTGCTTGCTCACAACTTTAATGCCAGTTGTTCACAAAGTATAATTTTTGCTCACAAGACTCCACAGCTTAGAGGGGCATTAGTCTGGAGATGAGCTGTAATTCTGGGAGATCCCCAGGCACCATCTGGAGGCTGGCATCCCTAGTTCTCCCAGAATTATACTTGATCATAACATTACAGAGATCAGTTGCCTGGAGGAAATGGCAGCTTCAGAGGGCAGGCTCTCTGGTATCACAACCCCATTGAGCTTCCCTCCCCAAAAATTTCACCATCCTCAGGTGCCACCCCCAAATCTCCAGGAATTTCCCATACTGGAGCTGGCAATCTTCAAGGCACCTTCAGGGCAGCAAACTTAGTTAAATTCTCCACATTTTTTTATCCTCCCAAGACCACTGTGAGTTATAAAACAAATTTAGAGTCCAGTGGCACCTTTAAGACCAACAAAGGTTTATTCAAGGTATGAGTTTTCATGTGCAAGGCACACTTTTTCACATACACTGGAATGGCAGGTAAGGTTCAAACTTATAGCCAAAGAATGAACAGCAAATTCACATGGAACATGATGATGTTCAAGATATGCAAAGAGAAAGTTAGGCTGAGAGAGTGCTGAGTGAGCATGGCATAACAATAGCGCCAAACCAAGAACACTTCCCTGGGAGCAAGCTCCGCTGAATAGACTGGAGAAGGATTCTGTGAAGGCCTGCTTATGATTATGATTAGAGAAAATGGGGCTCAGAGCCCCATTCCCCATAGCTCACTGGGTGACGAGCATTTTCTCTCAGCCTCACCTGCAGCACAAATGTTCATAAAATGGAGGAGGAGACGATGTATGCCCCCCCCCCCAAGTTCCAGGAGTCAGAATAAAAATGTAATTAATAAAAATAACATTGTGAACTAGATACTAACTAGAGCAAAGTGTATTAATAAATTAGCCATAAGTTCCATTTTTAAATAAAATATGACAAAGTTTAATGGAATGTTTGATCTCACAGTAGATCTGGCTGTATGTGTTACAGAACAGCTGCAACTCAAAATCATTCAGCAATATTTAGTATCGAGTGAGCCGCTCGGGAGGAATACCTGATGCACATTTGGTAGACGCTCATAATCAATTATGCTGGAGTGTTATTAGAGAGACTTAAATTTACACAATTTGAGAATTGCTTTGGGCTTGGTACAGACTTATAACATGTATTATGCTATAATTTTTCTCCTATAGGACTGGAGAAAAAGGTCATGTCCCTTTAAGAGAGTCTTAATGACATGCCCTCAGCTGCCCATTTCCACACAGTAAGCCTCTGTTAAAGGCACAGGACATTTTCCTTTTGGCAACCCTGTTTGTAAAATTCACACCACACACACACACACAAACACAATCTTGAAACTTGAGAGAACACCCAATAATGGGCCAGGATCCCTCTGGACCTTCAGGCTCTGCTAAATGATACCCACCCACCTACCCATGCCTGAGCCTGGGAATACTTTGCCATGAGGATGACCTTGGCCAGTCAGTCAGCCTAGACTTCCTCACAGAATTGTCAGGATACAGTGGGAGAAGGAACACTCATGTACCCCAAATCCCTTGAGGGAACACATAGGATAAAAATAATAAAAATAGATGGTTGGGATTAGCATATAGTATAATTAGCACCTTATAAATGTGCTAATTTAATAAAACATAAATGTTTTATGCTTTTCAACTGTTTTAACATTTTATGTAAGCCATCCTGAGCCTGCTTTGGCGGGGAGGGCGGGGTATAAATCGAATAAGTAATAATAATAATAATAAATAATAATTCTCTATAGTCTAGAGAATTGTTAGACAGTAATATAACCTATAAGGCAATGTTCCCTCAAATACAGTTGATATTTTAGCTGTATATTTGAACAAAGGCAAAGATGGTACTTTATTTAATATTTTGTTCCATAATGGATTTAAACATTTTAGGCCTCTCTGTAATTTATTACTTCTCCCCATTAGCTCATTGAGCAAGATGGATGGAGGGGGGCTGGCTCTCCCGAACTAATATCCATTTGCCGGATCTGAGCCAGCAGAGCTAGGCTGAAACTTTTTCCGCTCTCCTTCACTAGGAAAATATTGGCTCGTCCAAGGTGAGTCACATCACCCAACTCGGTTCAGTTTTTCTCACACTTCTCTGAATTAACATTACAGACTCAGACAAGGTCTCTGCCAAAAGGTCACACAAAGGCCATGCAGCCAGGCACAGATTGAGCATCTGCTAGGTTTATTTTAAAAAATGAGAAGGAAGACAAAGGACAAGAACACAAAAAAAGGTGGGTTGTCTATTGAGCATCATGTAAGTATACCATTAACCATATGACTTTTTTTCTCTCAGTTTAAATATGAAATAGAAACTTTTTTAAAAATCACAGACCTTAGGGCTCAAGCCGATGAGAGGCTGAGAAGTCCCCCTTTCCCCTTCTGTTTGCATAACTATTTGTAATTTGTGTTGTTGTTGTTCTCTTCAAGCACAGTGCATATTTGAGGGAAAGAACCCAAAAGGGAATGAGGTCTCTCTGGCAGCCATGATGACCAAACCCCGAACAACCAATGAGGAGTCATTACAGAGGCCACTATGGCAGCCATGATGATCAAACCCCAAACTACTAATGAGGAATCACTACAGAGGCCACTATGGCAGCTGTGATGACCACACCCCAAACAACCAATGAGGAGTCACTACAGAGGCCACTATGGCAGCCGTGATGACCACATCTCAAACAACCAATGAGGAGTCACTACAGAGGCCACTATGGCAGCCGTGATGATCAAACCCCAAACAACCAATGAGGAGTCACTACAAAGGCCACATGAAGGGGAAAGACAGAAGGTGTGTAAAAAACTACATCTGGAAGTTCCGGCACCAGTACACGTGCCTCGGCATTTTCAGCAGTGATGAAAACAACATGGAGAATCCCAGCTATGTGGAAGCAGCTATTATCAGCTGCCCAGTTCTTGGAATTATGTTGCAAATTTTTGCTGCTCTTCTCAATTTCACAGAGGAAGATAGAGATACAAATTAAATAAATATTTTCCCCATGTTCTGTTGTTGTATGTTGGGAGTCACACCACACATTTGTGCAGCTTTCTCCTATGATTGCTACTTTTACATTCTTTTCCTCAGGGACACATACTGGCTGAGGACAGACTGGCAAAATGAAGTGCAAGGGAAGCAGGGCAAAAAGACCCGGGCCAAGTTGTTGCGGGGCTTTTCATTCGCACTGCGTAGACTGATGCGGGACCATACCAGCGAGGAGGCAAAACGGAGCGTTCACACTGTGGGGTGGCCCATGGCAGCGGCGGTGCGGCAGCACGTGGTTTGGTCCATTTTGCTGACCTGCACGTAGCCACATGGGCACAGCAGCTGGATCAGCAGGTTCACATTATCGGCGCCGCTTGATATGCTGCTTATTTGCGTCCACACTGCCAGGAAGCGGAATGAACACGCACCCAGATGGTTTGACACCGGTTTCACCAGGTACCTTTTTAAAGCGGGATGAAAGCGCTTCGGGACTGGGTGAGTGTGGCACGGCAACGCCAGGCAGCTATTGCTGTGTGAATGGGCTCTCTTAATCCTCTTGCAAAGCAGGCCTATATTGAGCCAAACTGCCAGTCTGAACTCAGCCAATATGCATCCTCAGCCCAACAGCTGCACCAGCCAAACCACTGAAGAGAACATCAACTTAGTTATTAGCACAATGATCACATAAAGGTTCCAGGCACGAGCCACAGTTCCACACATATGGCAGGACTAGAAAAACCTGACAGCATTTATCAGTTCCAAACAACGCCACAGGCACCTTTGAGTCTCATTGTGGTGAGTCATTTCCAGACACAGATTTTTTTTAAATTTATGGTTATTTTATCTATGGGTTCTTATCTCATTCATCCTCACGGTATCAAAGGGAGATATAAGTTCCAATGAGTGATTGTGACATGCCCCAAAGCCACCCAACAAACAGCATGATTGATGGGGATCTGGAATCCAAATTGCATATATCCAAAGCCTCCTCAGGAAAATGGTAGAGTTGGCACCTATTGCCTTTATTTTCAAGAAGGTTAGAATTCCAAAGGGTTCTTTTTTTAAAGAGTGCAGAAAAATCTAACATTATCTGTAGCCAATTCTATGACTCGTTAGTTGCACAAGGAGCTGGAAGCTTAACTCGTATCTCAACTACAGCTCCCAGCCAATGCTCCCTCTAAGCTGTGGAGTCTTGTGAGCCAAAATTCTACTTTGTGAGCTACTGGCATTAAAGCTGTGAGCAAGCGATTTGGCTACTGCTTAAATTAGTTTGCTCTGGTGCCATCCTTTCTGAGCAGAGGCAGAAATGTATGAGCTGGAGGCTAAAAAACTGTGAGCTAGCTCACACTAACTCAGCTTAGAGGGACCACTGCTCCCAGCAGTGCCATCTGAAGCAGAGTCAATGGGCTTAGAAAGTTGTAGGTCTGGATTGGACTGCACTGTGTGCTTGCACTCATTACTACCACATTTACATACCTCTAACGCTCCCTCTAAGCTGCGGAGTCTTGCGAGCAAAAATTCTGCTTTGTGAGCCACTGGCATTAAAGTTGTGAACAAGCGATTTGGCTACTGCATAAATTAGTTTGCTCTGGAGCTGTCCTTCCTGAGCTAAAACAAAAATATGTGAGCTGTAGGCTAAAAAACTGTGAGCTAGCTCACACTAACTCAGCTTAGCTCAGACTACGCTCACACTAACTGGGTACATCATCTGAAAAAGAAGAAGCTATCAAGTAAAAGTGCTTTGGAGTCAAGGGTTCAGGAGTTTCACTACAGCGAATTACAAAGTGACTTGTGCCCTCATATTTACTAAGGTGGAACTGCACATGATGGGCAATTATCTAACCTTTTTTTTAAAAAAAAAAAACCAATGTCTCATCTGCACTGTCAGCCACTGTTGGCCATGCTGGAACAGGCTTACAGGTAAATACAAGTTCTGTCCCGCAGGCCATTTTCAGCATCAACAACAACAAAAATGGCTGAGAGAACAGGATTAATTAGCCCTTTCTCCCTTTAAATAGCAATGTCAGCAACTGTGCTGTATTTTTTTTATTGCAGCTAAAAACAGAGGTTGGCAACCCCAGTGTACATGCCAACCATGTACACCAGAACATTATGCTCAACACACATGGTTGGTCTTCTGCTCTAGGGACCAAAGCAAACCCATGAGGTGCTGGTAGTGCTGCTGGGTTGCTCCCCATTTTCTGGGCCATGAACAACCCTGAACTTCCTCCCATATACCTCTATTCACCACTGTTATGGCGAAATGTTGAGGTGGGTTTGGCACTTGGAACAAAAAGTTTGCCTTTTTCTTTGTTATTGTTCAGTTGCACAGTCAAGTCCTTTAATGCATCAAAGAACTGCAGATAACTGTAGTTTTGTAGAAAATTAATAAAAAAAAATTTTTTTTAAAGAACTGCAGATAACCATAAAATTCTCCTTAATGGTGTAAAATAGTCTATGGCTGTGGTCACACACACAAAATAATCCACTTTCAATGCACTTTCCAATTGGATTTTGCCAGTTCACACAGTAAAAATCCAGTCTGAAAGCAGATTATTTAGTGTGTGTGACTGCAGCCAATATCTCCTAAGCAATTTACTTCTGCAGTCATATTGTCAATTAAAAATTCACAGGCCCAAATTGCCACCTTTTCCCCTAAATCAGCCCCACTATTTAAAATGGATTGATAAACCTTTGAGAACTGGTATACTTTTTCTTTCAAGCCATAAGCAGTGGGGGAAAGAGCTGGGAATTTAGAACCTGATATATTGAGATATTACTGCCAGAAAATATTACCCTAGAAAAAAAAGACCAAATTCAACCCTGGTATAAACACTGCTGACTGCAAAAGAATTGCTCCATGGAGGAATTTGGCACACTCCGCTTAAGCAGCAGGAGTGTAACTTATCCTCTTGATCTGAAATTCCTGATATAAGCAGCATGTCTAGTTGTTTGACTCTTATTTACTTAGATTTTGGCATAAATTCTGTGTGCTTTAGACCACCAGCACTCCTAAAGAGGAAAATTTAATTGCACGCTCATCCCCATATATGTCTAAATGATCGGGAAGCCGGAGTGTTTTACAATGCAAACACATCTAATTTTAATGAAGTTCAAAGGAAGAAATGTTTATTTATAGATTAAAGTACAAAAAGATCGGCTGCTCGTAAAGTTCACTGAAACACTGACAGCGGGGTTTTTTTAGATGGTTCGTTTCTCAGACACGGAAGGAAGGCTGAAGGCATCTCCTCTCCAGCCCAAAAATATGGGTAGCAGCAGATCAATGTTCCAGGCAGACGGTCGGAATGTTCCTGTGTCCTCCAGTGCCAATTGCGAACATATGAGCTACAAGTGAATTCTGAAGTGGCGGAATGTTGCCACCGGTGAAAGAGTGTCAATTTCTGGAGTGTCAGCTTGTCACCGCTACAGCGGGGTGCTTCAACTTGTCTACAGAAAGGCAGCACATTTCTCCCTTTGGGGCTCAGCGTGGCTTGCTCCTCGACTGCCAAAGCCCTGACTGTCAGAAATTCAGATTTTGTCAGCATCTCTGAGATTATTTCGTACATCACCATAACATTTTTTTTTTCCTGAGGAGAAAACAAAGAGCTGGGTGGACAAAACTGAACAACAGTAACATGTGAAGATTAAGAAGCCGACGTTTCACAACGCTATTGCCCCAGTGCCTTTCCCCCAGTGGTTGTTACCACGGGGAAGAGCCAGGAACCACAGACTCCTGCCCAGAGGGGGGAAAAGCCGTGTACCCCAGCAACAAAAGCATCTGGAGCTACTCAGCCCTGATTGCTAAACAGCACACTTCTGAGATGGGGGCTGATATTTCATATCATCACCACACCACACCACCACCACCCAGTGCCTTGATAATTTGCCACTGCCTTAAAAATATATCTTATTTTCCTTACTATATCTCAATTCCCTCTGATTGCAAACAGCCTTGGAAGCCTGTTGCCAGGCAGAAAAGCAGCCTATAAACATGGTAAATAAATAAAGTTGCTACCTACAAATGTTGTGCTACCTCCAGCTTGCTCTTGAGTATATACACAGGACTATAAGAGGAGCTCTGCTGGATCAGATCAGTGGTCCATCTAGTCCAGCATCCTGTCTCACACAGTGGCCAACCGGTTCCTCTGGAAGGCCAACAACAGCGTATTAGGGTTGCCAGGTCTCGGTTGGAAAATACCTGGAGACTTTGGGGGTGGATCCAGAAGAGGGCGGGGTTTGGGGAGGGGCCTCAGCATGGTACACTGCCACAGAGACCACCCTTCAAAACAGCCACTTTCTCCAGGGAAGCTGATCTCTGTCAGCTGGAGATCAGTTATAAAAGCGAGAGATCTCTAGGCTCCACCTGGAGGCTGGCAACCCTACAGTGTATAGAGGCCGAGGCCTTCCCCTGATGTTGCCTCCTGGCTCTGGGATTCAGAGGGTGACTGCCTCTGAATGTGGTGGTAGACTAAAGGACCACCTAAAGTTGTACCGTCCAGCCTGCCAGTTAAGAGCTTCTTCCCAAACCCTGCAATGTCTCCACCTGCTGAGCAATGCTCCCTCTAAGCTGTGGAGTCTTGTGAGCAAAAACTGTACTTTGTGAGCTACTGGCATTAAAGTTGTGAGCGAGCGATTCGGCTACTGCATAAATTAGCTTGCTCTGGAGCCATCCTTCCTGAGCGAAGACAAAAATGTGTGAGCCGGAGGCTAAAAACCTGTGAACTAGCTCACACTAACTCAGCTTAGAGGGAACACTGCTGCTGAGGTAAACTGAAAGGCAAACAGAGGCCGACCTTTGGAATATCCTCCCCCTCGAGGCTCACCTGGTACCTGCCTCAATGCCCCTAAAGCACCAGGCCCAAACTTTCTTTTCTACCATGGCTTCTCTCTAAGAAGTCCCATCTTTTAAGTTGTTCTTACAGTCTGCTTCTGCCTGAGGATTGTTTTGTTGATATCATTTTAGGCTTGCTTTTATTGATTTTTTTATTATTGATTGTTCTGATTTGTTGGTTGTTACGGCTCGACTGTATCATTTTTGGTTTTGTGAGCCATCTCAAAGTGCAGTCCATTGTTCTGATAGGCCCATCATGGAGGTGTCATGCAAACGTGGGCGGGACTTGGAATCAAAATGGGCCAACTGTGCAAAAATAATCATGGTTGTCCCCTCTCAAAGTAGAAACCCACTCCATCCCCAAGACAGAAGATTTCACTCGCAGAGGCAAACATTTTATTTTAAATGCACGGTGACATCTAATCATTAAGCATGGATTTAGATGAATGAATCACTTAAGTCATTAAAGTCAGTATCACTACAACCTTACTGCCATTTTGCAAAAGACAAATTGTTTGTTGCAATTATGGGTTCAGAAAACTATTAAAGAGGGAGGTGGGAAACTCTGGAATCATATATATAGAGAGAGAGAGCTTGCCTTCCCTGTAATTATGCCCATTAATGTAGGAGTCTTCAGGTAGGTTCAGAACCACTTTGGATGTTCCAAAATGCCTGGAGAACAGGAAGTTCAAGTGACACAATGGCTTCCTGTTTTCTGCAGTTCAACTTTCACATTTTGAACAGTGAGATGTGCAAGCTCCCAGCATAGGGACACCTTATAGCTCTGACCATCATAGAAGATGCAAAAAAACTGACTCCTGACATTACAGCTATAAAAAGAACCAGAAGCACGCACCATTTGTAGCCTTTAGAGAATGTCTAGATTGTGCATGTGCCTACGTGAGATTTCATGCACAGGGACAGAAATGTGTGTAGTGCTGTACTGCACATGCACAAAGAGGCTGCACTGATCATGAGCTCAAAAGCACGTGGGAAACCCAAAAGTCCAACATGTCTTTAAATGCTATTTTATTCATTTTATTTTATTTGTTTGATTTATACCCCGCCCTCCCCGCCGAAGTAGGCTCAGGGTGGCTTACAAGAATAACACATACAATTGTAACAAAGGTAAAATCATCTGAAAACAGTTTAAAACATAAAATGCTAGCTTGTTATAACTAATACGTTAAGATGGTGGCAATGGTTCCTTTATTCTTCAGTTCTTGATCTTTGTCGTGTATATACGACTTGTGCAGGCTATAATAGTGGAGTCGGGCGTCTCTTTAATAATGATGTAGGTAACGATGAGGAAGATGGTGGTGGCAGCTCCTTAATCGAAAGCCTGGTGGAAGAGCTCCATCTCGCAGGCCCTGCAGAACTGTAAGAGATCCTGCAGGACCCTGATCTCTTCTGGGAGCTCATCCCACCAGTACGGAGCTGCCACTGAGAACGCCCTGGCCCTAGTTGTTGCCAATCTGACGTCTTTAGGGCCTGGGAAGGTTAATCGATGTTGTGACCCTGAATGCAGTGCTTGCTGGGGAATATATGGGGAAAGGCGGTCCCTACAGGTTGTAGGTAGGAGTGATAAGTATTGGAGTCGGGAGTCCATGGAATAGTGAAACAGCTAGATCTTTATTGCTGGTCCGGATGAAGCATACAACCCAGGGCTCGAAGCCCTCCTTTTATGCTGGTCAGGGACAATCCCCTGACCTCACCCAACTGGCCTGATAGGCTATTATAAGTCTATTTACATCTCATAGGTTCCCTGGGAGAAACCTAGGTACATGATTGGTGGCGGGTTTGAATCCACCTGGCCTTTGTTCTACCTGGCTGAAGCTCAGGTAGTTTCTTGGCCATGTGCTCTGGCCACATGGCGTTCGCCATTACGGGAGCACATGGCGACCGCATGGTCAATACATAACAAGGAGACTGTTATGTCCAGTGCTTGACTCTTTGTCTGCAGCCAGGGAACATGTCTGGGCATGTTTACCTGTAATGGGATGTGATAACAACAGAGCTTCCTTCCCCAGAGAACAATGGACCTAGGGATCCTGCCGGTCCCCCTATCAGAGGCTGAGGATATGTGAATGGACCTATGACTGCCTCTGGCGGGAGACTAATCCCTGTTGGACCAATCCCCTTAAGGGGGGACACGGTCAAGGTGTGGTTTACCTGTAAATATAAGCGGCTTCCCCATCCCTTTGTCCCCATGCTCCATCTTTTACCTTTTACCATCCTTTTACCATCTTCGGCTGATTAGGCAGTTGGTTCCCTTCCTCGAACGTGATGACCTAGCTACAGTGATCCATGCTATGGTCACCTCGAGATTAGACCACTGTAACGCTCTCTACTTGGGGCTACCCTTGTTTCGGATCCGGAGGCTGCAGCTAGTGCAGAATGCCGCGGCCAGGTTATTGATGGGCCTCCCTATGGGTGACCATATCCGGCCTGTGCTGCGGCTGCTGCACTGGCTGCCTATAGCATACTGGATCCAGTTCAAGGTGTTGGTGTTGACCTTTAAAGCCCTATATGGTCAGGGGCCTGCCTACTTGAGGGACCGCCTTTCCCCATATGTGCCCCAGAGGGCACTGAGGTCAAGCACCCAGCATCACTTGACTATTCCCGGTCCGAGGGATGCGCGGCTGGCCTGTACCAGGGCTAGGGCTTTCTCGGTGGCGGCCCCATACTGGTGGAATGAGCTCCCGGACGACATCAGGGCCCTGCGGGATTTGTTACAGTTCCGCAGGGCCTGCAAGACGGAGCTCTTCCGCCAGGCTTTCGAATAGGAGCCGCCACTGGGGAGATGGCAGGACATCGCCCTGGTTCCACAGGCCAAACCTTCTGTTGCCGCTACTCTCCAGGAGCATGTAGATGCCACCAGTACGGCTATGTTAGTTGTTTTTTTTTAATGTTGTGTATTTATGATTTTAAATTATAAACCACTTCGGTGTTTATGTTTATGTTGTGAGCCGCCTTGAGCCAGTTGGCTGGAAAGGCGGGATAGAAATGCAATAAATAAATAAATAAATAAATAATCTTGACCCGCAATAAACCACAATGCTGATTTCACCATTACCGGCCTCCCGACTCCAATACTTTCCAGAGACCAACCATTACCCAGATATTATACGAAATGGAAAAACTCAGGGAAGATAAAAGTAATAAGACAATGCAGTTTGTGGGTGCTTTGGTGGGTATTCCATCCCCACTTGCTGGCCCCCTTAGGGTGGCAAATGGATTGAGGACACCTTGCAACCACGCAGACCCCTAGAACCTTATGTTCAAAATGGGATTAGTGGAAGGGGGTGTTATTGGGAGGGTTTTACATGCCATGGTTTAATCCTTTGACAGGTTTACTCAGACCTCGCTCCAAAATATTTACCTGACTGCAAAATGCATTTGACACCAGACCTGGCAAGCCAGGCAGAGCGAGTGGACAATGGGCTGTGATTGTATCATTACTACCCCCTGTTTTCAGCCGCCAGAGCTATTTCCTTTGACATCTCTGAAATAATCCTATCGTAGCTTCAGGGAGAAATCGGGACGCAATGCCCAGGGAGAGTGAAAAGGGGAAGTTCAAAACGACAGTAGGAGGAAATAGAAATTGCCGCAGAGGCCGGAGAAGAATGTCACTTTGGCCGTGGCTGCAGACGAGGATTTGATGAGCAGATGCCTGCCTTCTCCATTGTCTGCGGCGTTCCATCTCTCGCCATGCTTGCTCGCAGGACCTGGAATTAAAATAATTACCTTCCTCCCTTTCTTCCCTATCCGCAGAACAGTTCAAAGGTGCTTTCAGTCGAGGTGACCCCTTCCCATCACAGAAGCATGAGCACAGAAGCACCTGGTAGGTGAATAGACTCAGACAACTAACAATGCAATCTAGCAGGAGAGAAAAGCAGCTTGGAAATTATCCTCTGAATGACTCAGCCTCCAGCTTAGAGAACAAAAAGCAGGCATCTCTTTCCCAGTCAGTGGATGGTAATTCAGATTTGGAGCATAGCGTGGGGGCCTAAATTCAAGGCGAGACATTCCGCTATGAAAGATATATATATTTGAAAGTTCTCAACTCTTTTGTCCCAAGGAGCTTTCAAAAGCATCTTCCTTCTGCCTCACCTACCGAGATTCTTTAGTACAAAGTGGGATTGAAGTTCCTTGCTTCTTCTGGTGGAAGGGTCTTTAGGCAGGAGGCTGGCTCCAAACTTTGCTGAGCAGCAAGTGACCAATTGAGCCCATGACTCTGGCCTACTTGCCTTACACGGAAGATTTACAATGCGATCCTGTGCAAAGTCGCTCCAGCCGAAGCCCTCTGGCTGCAGGAAGGCTGGATCCACACATGTGTTTTGCACGTCCTTGGATTCCATGCTGTAGCACTGCTTTGGAGAGCATCAACATGACAGCTTCCTCTGTTTGTCCTGCTGCTGTGTTTCCTCCCCACTTCGTTGCAATCATTCCCAGCCCTGATACTTGCTTGCAGGATAGAAGGACAGCTAGAGGGACCAGTTTAAATGTTGATAGCCCCAGGTAGAATCATAGAATCACAGAGTTGGAAGGGGCCATCTAGTCCAACCCCATACAGGCCCTCTAGTCCAACCCCTGCTCAATGCAGGATCAGCCTAGAGCATCCCTGACAAGCGTTTGTCCAGTCGCTGCTTCAAGACTGCCAGGGAGGGGGAGCTCACCACCTCCCTAGGCAGCTGATTCCACTATAGGACAGCTCTTACTGTAAAAAAGTTTTTCCTAATATCCAGCCGGTACCTTCCCACCCTTAATTTAAACCCATTGTTGCGAGCCCTCTCCTCTGCTGCCAACAGGAACAGCTCCCTGCCCTCCTCTGAGTGACAGCCCTTCAAATACTTCAAGAGAGCAATCATGTCACCCCTCAACCTCCTCTTCTCCAGACTGAACATTCCCAAGTCCCTCAGCCTTCCCTTACAGGGCTTGGTTTCCAGGCCCCCAATCATCCTCGTTGCTCTCCTCTGCACCCCGCTCCATTCTGTCCACATCCTTTTTGAAATGAGGCCTCCAGAACTGCACACAATACTCCTGGTGCAGCCTGACCAATGCAGTGTGCAGCGGGACTAGGACATCTTGCAGTTTGGATGTTATGCCTCTGTTGATACACCCTAAGATCGCATTAGCTTTTTTTTGTTGCTGCATCACACTGGCTGCTCATATGTAACTTACGATCCAACCAAACTCCAAGATCTTGTTCACACACACTGCTACCCAGAAGTGTATTCCCCATCCAGTATGCATGTTCCCCATTTTTTTTTACCCAGATGTAGAACTCAGCACTTATCCTTGTTAAATTGCATTTTGTTCACATCCGCCCATTTTTCCAGTGTGTTCAGATCTCACTGAATTCTATCTCAATCTTCTCATGTGTTTGCTGCAAATTTAATGAGTAGCCCCTCCACACCCTCATCCAGATCATTTATAAAAATATTGAAAAGCCCAGAACCAAGCCCTGTAGCACCCCACTGAACACCTCCCTCTGAGTGTGGTTCTCCAACCAGTTCCCTACCCACCTAACTATCCTAGAGTCCAGTCCACAGTCCTTTAGTTTACCCATCAGAACATCATGGGGAACCTTGTCAAAAGCAATGAAAGTTCCACAGAGAATCATCACCACGTGGAAGTACCCAAAGGCTGCTTAGGATTGTACTGTTCAGCTACTGCAAGCAGTTGGCCACTCCAGGTGACTATTTGAGATTTGGGAAAGAGTGCAGGGAAGAGTTAAATCCACACCCTACCTATAATCCAGATCAGGATCCCCTGCAGCTGCTACTTAGTAATAAAAATGCACTGGAGATCTGATCGCAGATCTTCCAGAACCTTATCTACTTTGACAAGGTGTGAAGGAAATAGTATCATAATGAGCAGGCATAGAGGAAATTCAATTAATTTCACCCTTAGGTCATTAGCGATTTTACATTTTCTTACACAGAGATTAATCTCCTTGGAGAAAATAGTGCATGCACACACATCTAAAATAATTGCAAAAGTTGTCTCAGAGTTATTTCAAAAATCCACTCTCATCCAAGTTTACGTTAGTCTCAGACAGAGATGGGTCTGCTCTGGAAGGTCTTGGGACAACCCAGCAGTCTTTTCCCAAAGTCTGCCAAAACTTAGCATAGTATGGAACTTAGTATGGAATCTAGGGATATCCAGGCTGCACTAAAATTCTCAGCACACGTGGGAAAGTTCTCAGCACACGTGGGAAAGAGTTTTTGGTATTTTTGTCCACAGATCATAAACTGCTCTGTCTCCCAAGCACCTCCATCTTCAGCACAAATTTGTGAAACAAATTGGCACTTCCCTCTTCAGAATAAAGGCTAGCATGCTTTCACTCTCAAGTGGGCTGTTTTCACAGTGGAGGATGGTAAGCAGTGGGGCACCACAGGTTCTCTGAAGGAAGATCATCCTAACAAATCTAACAGTCTCCTAAAAGAGGACAGCAACAAATTCAGCCATACCATCAGCAAATAATGATCAGAATGTGACATATCTGCTTTTAACATGCACATGAACAAATCCAGCACCAATACATGATACAGGCATGAACCACTTAGCTGCTGCTGCCTTCTCTTCCTTCCTTGTCCTTTTGTTAGGAGACTGGGCACCTACAGTGACTTGTCACTTCCTTCCATCTCCTCCCCCCCCCAAAAAAAAGCTGTGGGATTCTTTCATTCCCACCAGCAGGAGAAGGAAGAGGAGGAAGCAGTGGCAACGCGGGAGCAGGCAATCAAGCTAGGAAAGTAAGCACAGTGAAGCCGAAGACTGTCTAGCCTAGCCCCTCGCTGCCCTCTCTTCTTCTTTTTTTTTTGTAAAGAAATTTTTATTTTTCAAAAAAAAACCATCGAAAATAATACATTTAACCTTATACAAATCCCTTTTTCCATATTAAATAACATTTTGTTCTATTTGTACATTCTATTTTTATCTTGTTTTGGTGGTTTCCCACCACCTCTGAAGCATAACACATTTTCCATTTTATTCAAAATAGTAATACTTATATCTATGTTTCGTTTCTGGTAACGGTTATATAGCTTTAAAATACTTATACACCAATTCTTATTTTCTATACTCTTATGTATTTCTAAATAAAAACAGTTTCATTGTCTAATTTTAACTAAAACATTCATATAATATATTTCTATTCCTTTATGCTATTATAACCATGTATAAATATAGTTTTTCATATCCCAATATTTTTCAACATATTCTTTCAAATCTTTCCAGTCTTCCAGAAAGGTCTCTGAGTAAAGATTATTCAATTTTCTAGTCCATTTATCCATTTCAGCCATATATAACAGTTTTTTCAACCATTCCCACACCTCTGGTATTTTTTCATTTTTCCAGTTTTGTGCATACACCATTCTTGCTGTTGTAATCATATACCATATTATTGTCCTTTTCTTTACATTTATCTCTTCTAGTTTAAGTCCTAGCAATAACATTTCAGGCAACTTCTTAAATGTACATTTCAAGATTTTTTCCATTTCTGCATGTATTTTTGACCAATAAGTCTTTGCTTTATCACAAGTCCACCACATATGATAAAAAGAACCTTCTTTCTTTTTACACTTCCAACATTTGTTAGACATATTTTGACCAATATTTGCAATTTTTTTGGTGTCATATACCATCTATACATCATTTTAAAATAATTGTCTTTTAAGTTATAACACGTAGATATACTCATAGCATTTTTCCATAAAAATTCCCAAGATTCCATTTCGATGTCTTTGTTAAAGTTTATTGCCCATTTTACCATTTGTTCTTTTACCATTTCATCAGCATTAAACCATTTTAGCAAGACTTTATACATTTTAGAAATCATTTTTTTCCCACCTTCCTCCCAAACTTGTTCTATTTCATTATTTTTCTCCCTGAAACCGTGTTTTTTATCACTTCTATACAAGTCATATATTTGTCTATATCTTAACCAACCATAATCAAAGTCAATCTGATGCTGCTCCTTCAGTTTGAAATCCTTGCCATGTCTTATTAATAAGTCTCTATACTTCAGCCAATCTTGTCCTTTAAATCTTGATGTTGGATGTAAGACTTCTGCGGGTACAATCCACATGGGTATCTCTTCTGAAAAAAAGTTTTTATATCTTGTCCACGTATCCATTAGTGTTCTTCTCAAATAATGATGTTTAAACATATTGTCCATTTTTGTTTTGCCATAATACAAATATGCATGCCACCCAAATCTACAATCATGACCTTCCAGGGACAATAACATTCTATCTTGTAACATAGTCCATGTCCCTACCCAGGTCAAACATATTGCATCATGGTATAACCTTAGATTTGGTAGTTGAAACCCTCCTCTTTCTTTGGCATCACACATTATTTTCATCTTAATTCTTGGGTTTTTCCCTCCCCACACAAATTTAGACAGCTCCTTCTGCCAACATTTGAATGTTTTTACATCTTTCACAATTGGAATAGTTTGAAACAAAAACATTAATCGTGGTAACACATTCATCTTGACCACCGCAATTCTACCCAGCAATGACAAATTCAATACATTCCACTTTTTAATATCCTGCATAATTTGCAACCATAATTTTTCATAATTATTTTTATAAAGATCAATATTTTTCATAGTTAGGTTTACACCCAGATATTTTGTCTTTTTCACCACCTCACATTCTGTAAGTTTTTGTAACTCGTTTTGTTTCTTATTTGACATATTTTTGCACATTACTTTCGATTTGTTTTTATTTACATAAATCCTGCTAAGTCACCAAACTCTTTTACTCTCTGTAACAAATATGGTAATGTGGATAAGGGGTCTTCCACTATAAACATCACATCATCTGCAAAGGCCCTATATTTGAAAGAAAAACCTTTAGTTGTTAAGCCTTTAATATCTTTGTCTTCCTTCACATTTAACAGTAGAACTTCTAAAATCCAAATAAATAGCAGCGGTGAAAGTGGGCATCCTTGTCTTGTCCCTTTTCCTTTTTCAACTTTAAAATCGTCACTAAACTTTTTTTTTCCCATTAGGAATATTTACATTGACTCAAATGGAATTTTAGGACAGGAAAGGCAAAAAAAAAAGGGATGCGGGGACAACCAAGGAACCAAAAAAAGAGACAACCCTATCAATCAGTATGGAGACCGGAAGGAAGGGACCATAAAACAAAGCCTGCCGTCCACAAGCTTTGAGAAACAAATGTCTTGTGGTCAACTGTAAACCCCTAATTTGGACCTAATATTTCAGGGCAGATGTCAAAGCTAGCCCTGAAATTAACAGGGTTGACATGGCGTCCTCCACCTTCAGCTCATGTATAGGCTTGTGTTCTTTTCTCTTTCTTTTTTTATAACTTCAAACCCCCGTAGAGGGGGTTGTGATGGAAATAATCGCCTAACTGGGAAAAGGGAGCAGGAGAGATAAAAATTCCTGACCCCACTTGTTGTGTTTGTTTAGAATATG
Organism: Lepidodactylus listeri; assembly: GCA_029233225.1. NCBI lineage: Eukaryota > Metazoa > Chordata > Lepidosauria > Squamata > Gekkonidae > Lepidodactylus > Lepidodactylus listeri. Next base: position 20,870,947 of record JARCFY010000012.1, read on the forward strand.
AAGCAGTAATATCTTGAAAAGGGCTCTGGTATCCTAAAGGTCCAATTCCTATTGGCTGATTAATAAAGACTCCCATTGGTCCTGAAGCCAATCTAGATACCCAATCGCTGAGCCCTGCTTGGGTCCAATAGTATTGCTTGTATATAGTTACATTGTTGAAAGTTATGTGTTGGAACAGTATAAATGAAAGTGCTGCTCTCACAGAGCCGTCTTTTGAGCTGAACAATGTCACTGAATAAAAGCCTGTTTGTTTGAATTCATCGCCTCCTGCTCAATACTTAAAACCACTTAAATTAGGAACGGCCTAGGGTTCTTATCGATTCAAAATGTATTCCCCAGTCAAATGGTACGAGCATGAAGATGCTGACCTGCTGAGGGCATGCTGAGCAATGACTGCCCAATTGTCTTCAAGTCAGGATGTGTCCCATGCATATAAGAGGCTCACTGTACATATAATAGATCTAGGACAAACCCACTGTCATTGTTCCATAGGTCTGGAGAGAACTAAAAAAGCAACATCTTGGTTCATCACCCAAGGCAAGATAATGCACAGGTTAACCCACATAGCCAAGCTCACAGAGCAATATAAGCAGAGAACAGTGCTGATAGTGACAACAACATCATGATGTGTACAGTTCATATTCAAGCCACTTTGCAAGCCACTTTGCTGATCGGGAGAAAAGTGGGATACAAATACATGAAACAGAATAAATAAATTCAAAATGAGACAGACAGAGGGAGACAAAGTTTACAAGGAAAGTTGAAAGTGGCACGATAGGTTCATCACTGCTGTTGGTGGGACATAGTCAGGGTCATTTCGTAGAAAAAGAGGTGCAGGAGCTCATTAGCATACCTATTAGAAGAAGAAGAAGAAGAAGAGAAGAAGAAGAGGAGATTGGATTTATACCCCTCCCTTCACTCACTTGGAGTCTCAGAGCAGCTTACAAACTCCTTTTCCCTTCCCCTCCCTACAACAGACACCCTGTGAGGTAGGTGGGGCTGAGAGAGCTCTGAGACAACTGTCCTTGAGAGAACTTCTGGTACAGAGTTATGGCTTGCCCAAGGTCATCCAGCCAGGTGCAAGTGGAGGAGTGGGGAATCAAACCCGGTTCTCCCAGATTAGAGTCCGCGCACTTAACCAATACACCAAACTTAACCACTACACCAAATGAGCATAACTCATTAGCATATGCCACGCCCCCTGACATCACAGGCCGAATGTAAGTTTCAGCCCCATTATACCCTATGGGCCATTGAAGTCAATGGCAAAAACTCATAGGGTATATAAGGTGCTGGAGGAGAGGTGGTTTGAGGGAGAGGCTCCAAACTTGCAGGGTAGCTGCTGGGGCCTCTCCCTGAAACATGCACCGTTTCAACAAGATTGGGCCAGGGGGTCCAATTCTACGGGCCCCCAAACAGGTTGCCCCATCCCTTCCATTGTTCTCTATGGTGGGAAAAAATGTTACTTTTTCCCACCATAGAGAACAATGGAGGGAATGGGGGCAACCTGTTTTGGGGCCCATAGAATTGGACTCCTTGATCCAATCGTCATGAAACTTGGTGGATATTTGGGGGAGAGGCTCCGGCAGCTACCCGGTAAGTTTGGAGCCTCTCCCTCAAACCCCCTTCCCTCCAGCTGCTTTTTAATCTGCCACCGAATTTCGGCAGCAATTCAGCAGCAGGCTGAATCAGATCAGAGAATCTGATTCGGTCCGTGGCTGCCCTAGTGCCCACTCCTTAGCTGGCAGAGTGCCGCTCCACCTTGCTCTGGCCCCAAATGACCCCTGGACATAGTCATTTCTCTTGTTTCACTGTTATCTCTAGTCAAATAGGATTTGCAAAACTCTTTGACCAGAAACAATAGCTGTGTGAGCAACAGCTTTCTGCTCAAGTTCTGTCCATCTCCAGCTCATTAAGAACAGCCCAAATGGATCTGCCCAAATTCTTCTAATCCAACATTCTGTATCTGACAGTGGCTAACCAGAGCCCACCCCCAAGAAGCCTGGGCACACATAGTTGGCAGGTGGAGTTATCATAGCTGCATTTAGTTACTACAGATGTTAATAGATGTATACCTCACAACTGTATCTAATCCTCTAAGTTAGTGGCCATTACTGTATCTTGAGATAGCAAATTTGTCCAGTTCCTTTCAATGCCGTCTATGCTACTGGCCATCACTACAGCCTGTGTCGGTGAGTCATGCAAGCTAATTATACATTGTATGAAGCAATCTTCTTTTTTTTTAACCTGCATAAACTGCCTGTCCTTTTCATTGGGTGCCCTGTTGTTCTAATGTCCATACAAGAGGAAGCAAATTTTCTCTCAAATTTAATACAAATCATACATTACAAGAGAGGACAAAACAAATACACACACATACTGCATATAAGGATCACTAACCAATATGAGTGGAAGGAAATTCCTAGCCTTGGTATATGGTGAGCAGATCAACTTTGAGCATGAAACGAAACACAAAAGTTGTACCGTTCGCTCTCTTTCCTGTACCCTGGCTGTGGTGCAATACTTCTGGCCCAAGAGGTGTAGAGGCTTGCCCTTACAATGCCTTGGAGAGGCATCCTGTTTTTGCACTGGATGAAATGAATTCTGACTCACAGAAGCTTATGCTGGAATCATTTTTGTTAGTCTTTAAAGTGCTACTGGATTCCTGTTCAGTGTTTTCATTAAAAACTCCACAGTTATAGAGTTTCTCATCCTGGGAACACTCATCAAAAATAGAATCATCAAATCTTTCAAAATCATCAAAGTTGTTTCTGTTTGAGCCACTTCAAATCACTGGGATTATCCAACGTTGGGTAGAGTAGGAGGAGTTTGGGGACAAATCTGAAAACTTTAGTATACGTCCTTTGGTGAGAGCCAGTTTGGTGTAGTGGATAGGAGCACAGACTCCTATATGGGAGAACTGCATTTGATTCCCCACTCCTCCACGTAAAGCTGCTGGTGTGACCTTGGGTCAGTCATAATTTTTCAGAGCTGATCTCTCAAGGGCAGTTCTTTCAGAGCTCTCTCAGCCCCACCTACTTCATAGGGTATCTGTTGTGGGAAGGGGAAGGGACTGTAAGCCGCTCTGAGACTCCTTAGGGAAGTGAAGGGTGGGGTATAAATCCAATCTCTTCTTCTTCTTCTTTGAAAATCATTGGATGGAAGAGGCTTAAGTTTTATTTATATCCCACTTTTTCCTCTTGATCAGGGACCCAAAGTGGCTTTTCACACAGTTCCCCCCTCCTCCAATTAATCGCCACAACAACAACCCTGTGAGGGTTGGTCAGGCTAAGAGATTGTAGTGGGCCCAAGGTCACCTGGCAGGCTTTCATGGCTAAGCGGGGGATTCAAACCCGGATGTCCTAGCTCTTAGTCCAACTATCCACTACATATAAATGACCATGAAAAAGATAGCCCTGATTGTTTGTTTATTCTTTCATTCATTCATTCATTTCGATTTTTATCCCATCCTCTCCCGCCAGCAGGGCTCAGGGCGGGTTACAACATATAAATATAACAGTTTAAGAATTAAAATATAATACAGTAAAATTCAGTTCTATACAACAGTAACATAAATTACAAGATGGCTTCAGTGTTGTTAAAGTGATCTCGAAAAAAATCCCTATTGTATGTGCGCTCGGATGTTCTGATTTTTTTTACAAGTGGATATGCTATATGGTGGTGGTGGAAAGTTCTGTCAAGTCACAGCTGCCTCGGGGTGACACTATGGGGTTTTCAGAGGTGGCTTGCCACTGCCTGGCTCCATGTCACGACCCTGGACTTCCTTGGAGGTCTCCCATCCAAATACTTGCCAGGGCCGACGCTGCTTAATTTCCAAGAGCTGATGAGATCAGGCTAGCCTGAGCTATCCAGGTCAGGTTGATCACTATATTTGTCATATGAAATAGGTGTTGTGTGTTTGTTTGTTTTCAGTCTTACACAGGGCTTTTTTTGTAGAAAAAGCCCAGCAGGAACTCATTAGCATAATAGGCCACACCCAATAGCAGAAACTCATTAGCATATTAGGCCACACCACCCACAGCACAGCTTATTAGCATATTAGGCCACACCCCCGTGTTACCAGAAGAGTGGTCATCCAGCCACACCCACCTTTTGCTTCTTATTCTGTTTACCTTGTTTGTTGTCAAAACCCAGGGCTTTTTTTGTAGCAGGAATTAATTTGCATGTTAGGCCACATACCCCTAATGTAGCCAGTCCTAATGAGTTTCTGCTGTTGGGTGTGGCCTATTATGCTAATGAGTTCCTGCTGGGTGTGACCATCTCAGGAGCCAGCCGGAACTCCATTCCTGTGCATTCCTGCCCAAAAATAGCCCTGGTCTTACACAGTCGGTCACTTAATTATACTGTAAAGATAATGATAAAGGCATGAAATTGGACTTTTTTTGCCACTGGCTTCAACAGGGTGATGAAGTGACCCTTTAAACAGATGAAAGAACACCCCCCCCACACACACACCCCATACACACACAAAAAAAATGTCATTTGGGGACCGCAGCTAATGTTTCTCTAATGGCTGAATATCAGACATGTCTGCAAAGAGTCTCATTTACACGTGAGTCATTCGTAATGAATGCTGCCTCACTGTTCCGTTGTGCCGAGATGGTGATTAGTGGTTTTGTAAGTGTTTTGTTTGGGATTAGGGCTTTCTCACTACACGGATTTTCCCTTGTATTCGCACACAGTCAGCTTCTTTCAAATGGGAGGAGCAGAGATTGCTTAAGCATACCTGGAAAGGTAGGATATGTGCAAAGCCATAAACACTTAACAGTGTTCTGACATCATCCCACAAAAACTTGGAAATGATATTCATCCAGGGTGGGTAGGGAGCTGACAGTCCAGGGCAATGAAACAAAATGGCTGCAATGTGTTGCCCACTCAGGGGGCAGCCATTTTCTCTCTTGCTCAAACCACACATGACCATGGGAGGCATGTTTGCTTAATTCTCAGTTTAAGATGTGTGGGGGGGTACCATCTGATTTATTTTTTTTAGGAAGTAGCATGTGGGTGAAATGGGCTGAACCTTCTTCACACCCACTGCTAATTCCCCACAGCCTCTCCCTGTAAGCATTTTTCTCATTAGGTATCAGATCTCAACTGAAAAGAAAGACACCTGAGAAACAGACGGTGAGAAGGTAAATTGCAGCCAGGGGGAAAAATTGGCAGTCCTCTGACAGCATTTTTGTTCTAAAACTGGACCCCCTCATCCCTCGATACATCGCAAAGGCAAACCTAGGTTTAAACAAATGGGTATGGGACTAGAAGGAGAAGAGAAGACCAGACCAGACCCCACCCTTCACTACCCAAAGGAGTCTCAGAGCAGCTTACAAACTCCTTTCCCTCCCCCTCCCCAGAACAGACACCCTGCGAGGTAGGTGGGGCTGAGAGAGCTCTCGCAAGGACTGCCCTTGAGAGAACAGCTCTGAGAGAACTTGTGACTGATGCAAGGTCACACCAGCAGCTGCATGTGGAGGTGTGGGGAATCAAACCTGGTTCTCCCAGATCAGAAGAAGAAAAAGAGATTGGATTTATACCCCACTCTTCACTACCCAAAGGAGTCTCAGAGCAGCTTACAAACTCTTTTCCCTTCCCCTCCCCACAACAGACACCCTGTGTGGTAGGTGAGGCTGAGAGAGCTCTGACCGAAACTGCTCTTTTTCAAGAACAGCTGTGCCAGAACTATGGCTTGCCCAAAGTCATCTAGCAGGTGTAAGTGGAGGAGTGGGGAATCAAACCCGGTTCTCCCAGATTAGAGTCCGTGCACTTAACCACTACACCAAACAGGCTCTCTGAGTAGTTGTACTTCAGCCTTACCTATCTTACATAGGGCTGCCAAGTCCCCCGGTAGGGCGGGGGAAACACCGATTTTTAGTGCTTTCCCCTGCGTTTTCCAAGTTGGCCACCGGGGGGACAAAATGGCTACCTTAAAAGGGAAATGTCTGCAGAGAGCCTGCCCTGCAGTAAAAAGCCTCACCAGACATTTCCCCTTTAAGAAGTCAGCAAGAGAGCTTCCACAGCAAGAGAGGTCCGCCCAGAGATTAAGGAGGGACTGAAGGAGCTGCTTTTGCATGTGGCTGGCAAGGTAAATTTCTCTTCCAGCTCCTTTCCTTCTCTCTCCCTCGGTCTTTTTTCTGTCTGTCTGTCTGTCTGTTTCTCTCTCTCTCTGTCCCCATCCAGCAGAGGTCTATCAGTGGCTATTATAGCCACAAGGTCTAAATGGAAGTAAGTGCCTCTGCCAGTTTTTTTCCTTCTCTCTCTCTCCCTGTTTCTTTCTTTTGTCTGTCTGTCTGTCTGTCTCTCTCTCTGTCCCCAGTCTATCAGTGGCTATTATTAGCCACAAGGTCTAAATGGAACCCTTTGTCTGGGGCAGTGATGCTCTGAATTCTTGGTGCTTGGGGGGCAACAGTGGGAGGGCTTCTGGAGTTCTGGCCCCGCTGCTGGACCTCCTGAGGGCACCTGGTATTTTTGGCCACTGTTGTGACACAGAGTGTTGTACTGGATGGGCTGTACTGGATGGGCCGATCCACTGTGGCTTCTCAATCTGCAGTAGAACAGCTAGATTTTAGTGCAATAGCACATTGAAGACAAACAGCTTTTGGGGGGTATAAGCTTTCGAAAGTCAAAGCTCTTCCCATCATATCTTGGGATCTCTTGGGACCATCGCTTCTTCCCGCCCATCTAAGGTATCTAAGGTTTATTTATTTTATTTTATTTTTCGCATTTATATCCCGCCCATCCCATAAATGGGCTCAGGGCAAGTCACAGCATTTTGATAAATACAATAAATTTTAAAACACGTTAAAACATATAAAATCAATAGCCATGCTTGCTATAGGGAGAATCTGGCCCATTGATATAACTAGGTATGGCCTAGTTGGGTGGGAGACCACAACCTCGGAGGGGGGGCATATCTGGACACCCGCTGCCTCAGCCAAAGGCCTGGCGGAACAGTTCCATCTTGCAGGCCCTGCGGAATTGAATAAGTTCCCGCAGGGCCCTGATCTCAGTAAGGAGCATGTTCCACCAGGTGGGGGCTAGGGCAGAAAAAGCCCTGGCTCTGGTCGAGGCTAAGTTGTGTTTTCGACAGGTTTAATTCATTCCTTTAGGATCAGACTCAGATTGTCACTGTTGGAGACAAGTGACAAGGAAGGCTCAGTTCTGCAAGGCTCAGTCATATGGAGCTGCCTTATACTGAACCAGATGGTCAGTCCGTCAATCTTAGTAGTATCTACTGTCACTGGCAGTGGTTCTCCAAGGTCTCACTTTAAGGTTCACGTCACCTATTACCTGATCTTTTCAACTAGAGATGCTGGGTATCAAATCTGGAACCTTCTGCACACTAAGCAGATGTTCTACCCGTCAACATATCTCCCATATTGTTTAATCTCTATCTAAAGCTCCTGGGAGAGCCCAATTGTGGATCTGTAATTGGGTGTCATTAATATGCTGATAATACTCAGTTTTATGGGTTGGATCAAACCAGTTTTTGTGCTGGTGAAAGGGGAGAAAGCACAGATTAGCTATATCAGTTGTAAGATGCTGTATATGGCATTGCTTTGTTTATACAGATTTGGTGTTTGGTGACTTATTACAATAATTTTTAAATGGAAATATTTTGAGTTTGTTTGTTTGTTTGTTTGTTTGTTTGTTTGTTTGTTTGTTTGTTTATTTATTCGGATTTATATCCCGCCTTCCCCGCAAGCGGGCTCAGGGCGGCTTACAAGGGCCCAAGGCCTAGTCAGTACATTAAAACCTATAAAATCAATTAAAACACATTCATAATAAATACTGTAATACATATTAAACGCTTCCATGATTTTAGCATCTGAGTTAGTAGTACAATATATATGCATTGTTTATAAAATGTTATATAAATGTTAAATTAAAAATGTAACTTAAAAAATGTCATAGATTAGCTCAGGATCAAGGTTCCCCATCGTGCTGACATAGACTTTTTACTTAATTTTCCTCCCAATGACCAACAGAGCAGCAGTGGGCAATGGTTGCTGATGGGAGGTCTCCTGCTGTAGTGGGAAAACTGGCAATCCTACATACAAAGCCTTTCATAGCCTAGGACGTGCATATCCGCAGGACAGCCCCTGTCAATATATTCTGCTGTAGCAGCTCTGCTTATCTGAGCAAAGGCTTCTGAAGGTACCATCCTGCAAATGGGTAGGAGTAACAGCTGCCCATACCTGGACATTCTGTATCATGGTTCCCACCTGGTGGAACAACCTGCCTATAAAGGTCAGGAAGGCCCCCATGCTCCCATCATTCCACAGAATGTGTAAAACAGAGTTATTCCAAAGGACACTTTTATAGAGTGAATAAGGTTATAGCTAATGTCAGTGGAATTCAAGGCAGTCTTCATTGTTCACATCATGACCTGTTTATATTGCATTGTTTTTAAATTTGTAATCCAGCTTTATTGCATTGTCTATTGTACTTAACATAATGTTTCACTGCATTGTTAGCTGTTCTGGTAACTCCTACTTTACCATCTGTGTTATACTGTGGGTTTTAGTGCAATGTTCTTGGATTTTTTATTGAAAATTACTACACAGTTATTCTTTGTCATATTATATAGTTCTCAGTGCATTGGGTTCTTTTGGTTGTAATCTGCCTTGAGTCTCAACAAGAAAGAAAAAGAAGAAATGTAGTAAATAAATAAAGCTGTGAGAGAATAAAATGGGTAAAAACCCCATGCATGATTTGGAAGTAGAGAAATGACATAAGCCATTTGGGGTTCCCATTGTGGAGAAAGGCAGGGTATAGATTAAGAAGATAAGAATGTTCTAAATAAATGATAATGGCATCTGGTGCATACAAATGGCACTGGTATTGAGAGATAGCTCCAGTGAGCAATGGACACCAGAGCACATCAAAAATGAGAAACATGCAGGGGTGAAAAGAAGTTGAGTATTTCATTATCCAGGCTATGTCACTCCAGGCAACAAGAAGTGCAAACAAAGACATCCCTTCCCACCCTCCTATCAGTGTGAGTGTGTATCCAGATTAGATGTCAGTACTGTTGCCTACAGTTTTTCCTGACCCATTTGGAATTGCCTTTGTGTGTATGAGCATCTCTACTGGGGCCATTGAGTTCCTTCCTGAAATTCAGTCTTTTGTTCCCTGTTTGTTTAGCCAACGTTACACAGTCTGAGACCCCGACCTAAGCCTCCCTCATTGCGCTTTTCCTTTTAATAAAATGGCGTGTTGCCAAAATGTTGTTACCGGATTATTCGTTTTATAGTACTTTATTATTGCTTTTATGATTTATTTCTTTATTTCTTTAATATATTTGGCTTTTAGCCTTCCCTCCCCTGCACATCAAGGCTCAGGGCGGGCTACAACAATATAATAACACTAATATAAATACAATTAGACATATATAAAAATCATTACAAACCCTATAAATACATATTCACAGTGAAAGCAGTCTGGTGGTAGACAATAGCACTATTTAATACTTCTACTCTCAGCAGAGGCTCTGCTTTTTAGGTGTAAAAGTTTCTCAAAAAGAGTGTGTATGACCCCTGCCTCAGGTCATCTTTTTACAGTGTCACATGAACGTAAAACATCCTACAGTGTTGTTTGGAGCCATTAAAAGTATACAGATATACATGTGATCCACTACATTTCTACACATATGATCTACTGTTGTTCTGTCAACAATAGGGACTATAACTGATACAAGACTGTTGGCCCGCAGGTCAAGAACTGCTTTCTCGGGGTCTGTGAGGATTGGGTCTCTAGCAGCGCAATCTAGGGTTGCCATTCCCCTGATGGGGTGGGGGTGGGGGGTTACCCACTTTCAGGGCCCCCGATCCACCACCACCAAGCTGGCCAGCAGGGGGGGGACCCCATCCTGAAAGAGCTCCATCTGCACCAATGTGCCTGCTGCAATGACATCACCCAGAGGTGACATCACACAGGGCATGTTGCAGAGGGGTGCTCTAGCATTTGAGGGGGGGAACTCTATAGTTACCATAGAGTTTTCCTCAAATGCTAGAGTGCCCCCCTGCTGAAAGACTCCAGGATATGTAGAGGGACACCCCTCCCAGCAGTCAAGTAAGACCTGGCAACCCTAGTGCTATCCTGAATTATACCCTTCTAAATCCCCTGAAGTTAGTGGATTTTAAAAGGATATAACTCTTCTGAGGACTGGACTGTAAGTTCTGCTCATTTCAGCAGTAAGTCCTAGGAGTGGGATTGGATTCATAATACCAGCTTTGCTCTTCTATCCCATTATGGTAATTGGTACAAAGGTCTATTATGCCTTTGTTTGCAGGACTTGAACTTTCCTTAATGATATTGAGCCACATTAGATTGACTAACATTTGTAACAATAAACAGTTGTTTGGAAATGTTGCTCATAGTGCCATTTATGGCAGCCATTTCCCTCCGAGCATTTGTCTAACCTATTAAAGAAGATTCACTGTAAACCTACATCCTTGCATCAGTAGCTAATACATTAGCCAATAAAAAAGCTAGTGACATTTTTAATGTACTGGACCAGCATTCTGGGTCCAGCCAATCTTTTGCCCATCTCTCTCAAAAGACAAGACAATAAAATCAGTACCTTTATTCAAACTCTTTAATTAATAATTCCATAATCAAAATAGAAAATAACAGATGGTTCCGTCACAAAATCAACTTTTTCCCATAGCTGCAGCGTGTATTTTAAAGCTGTTTAATAGACCTATAGTCAAAGTGACCACAAAACATGCTGAAGTTTTAACAAGCAATCTGTAGTTTTTAACTGATTCACTGAAAGGGAAACAGAGTCAAAAGGAAAAATTCAATAAAACTGCTTGTCAGCCCCAAAAGTTTGTTTTTGTTTGCTTGGATTAGTGCTCACCCATTTTCTGCTACAAGACTTCCTATTAGCAATGTTTAACCACCAGGCCAGAGCTGAGGAATAGTTTAGGTAAGTTTATTTCCTTGATTAAACCAAGGAAGGTTCAAAGGTTAATTTCACAGCCACAGAGTTGCTATGCAAACAGCTACTGGCTAGACGTGCTTGAACATACACAACTATAATAGCCACACCTAAGTGCTGGAAAACAAATGGGATTTCCGTATGTAAATGCAATTGCTTCTTCCTACTGGGTGAAAACTACTCCTCTTCTCTCAGCCCTGGTACTTCTGCAAACAGGCAGTACCCCAGGGTTGCCAAATTGAGGTTGGGAGATCCCTAGAGGTTTTGGGAGTGGAGCCTGGGGGAAGGTGGGGTTTGGGGAGGGGAGGAACATCAGCAGGACATAATATATTGGAGTCCACCTTCTGAAGCTGCCATTTTCCCCAGGGGAATTGACCTCTGTGGTCTGGATATCATTTGAAATTCTAGATCAAGATGTGTAGCCGTGTTAGTCTGTCTGCGTAAGTAGAAAAGAGTAAGAGTCCAGTAGCACCTTAAAGATTAACAAAATTTGTGACAGGGTATAAGCCTTTCTGAAGAAGTGAGCAGTGACTCACAACAGTTAAAACCCTACCACAAATTTTGTTAAGTTGCGGTCACATGCGCAAGATAAAGTGGGGGGGGAAGAGAGGCTATTGCCTCTGGTGGAAGTTGACCCACAGTTGCATGATCACACAGTCTTTTGAAGCCGCGGGCATAGCCTGCCACTACGTGATCAGATGCAACCGCAGGTGAGTGGGGGGGGGGTGCCGTTTGTCTCCGATGCACCGAAACAAGGGATTGATGATTCGCACCTCAGCCCTGAGGGCTCCCTATGGAGTGTGTGATGATGCGCATATTGAGAAGGGGGGGAAATAATGGCACGGAGTCAGGATGGCCTGATCAGACTATCCTGATGCCATGAGAGAGCGCTGAAGTGATCAGACATGGGAAAGTCCATCTGTGGCCTGTAGCAACCCATTTGCTACCGGACTTTCTGAGGTGTCTTTTAACTCCGCTTGTGCGGCAGAGCAATACGGGTTGCCGATGGCTGCGGGGCATTTCCCAGATGTTATTGTCTGATCGCACTCCTTTAATCAGCCTAGCATTCGCACCTGTGTTGGGGCTAACTGTGTGTGATCACAACCCTCGTCTTTAAGGTGCTACTGGATTCTTGCTCTTTTCATTTGAAATTCTGGGAGCGCTCCAGGCCCCACCTGGAGGTTGGCAACCATAAGTACCACCTATTGTCCCTAGGCTTCTCTGCTGTGTCAGAATCTAAGTTGTACTGTCTGGCTTCTCAGGAGAAGACTCATTGAGCAAGCCTATACTATACAGTCTTGGAATTAAGTTCACTTTGGCTGCAGTCACACACACTGAATAATCCACTTTCAATCCACTTTCAGTGCACTTTCCAACTAGATTTTACTGTGTGAACTGGCAAAATCCAGTTGGAAAGAGCATTGAAAGTGGATTATTTAGTGCAGGGGTGGCCAACCTGTGGCTCGGGAGCCACACGCGGCTCTTTCACACATATTGTGTGGCTCCTGGCAGGGCGGCTGGGGAAACAAAGGGGAGGCATGCTTTTTCTCTCTTTCTCCCTTCCTTCCTTCCTTCCCTCCTCCCTCCCATCTATTTGCTTTCCTAGTTTCTCTCTCTCTCTTTCTTTCCACTTCTTTAATTCTTTCTTTCCATCTCTCTCTTTTTCTCTCTCTCTCTCAATATCATTAGCAAACAAGTAATATCATTATCAATAACCGGTTTTCCTTGTTTGTTTTTATTTTTGGCAGTCCCATTTAACGTTAATAAAAAGCAAATTTGCATATTTTTAAAAATAAAAACGTGTGTGTGATATTTGTTCCTGTCTTGCGGCTCTCAGACATCTGACGTTTATTCTATGTGGCTCTTACGTTAAGCAAGGTTGGCCACCCCTGATTTAGTGCATATGACTGCAGCCTTTGATGGGACTCACTCCCAGGTAAGTATTCAACTATTGTTACCCGATAACAAGAATAGGTGTCCAAATTTTCACAAAATGAGGGAATCTTGTAAAAGTCCCTGGAGATCTGGTCATTTTTTGGTTGCTTCCCAGTACTGAAAAAGGGATGGGGGACAGGTAAGGAAAATGTGTTCTGGCTCTCATTTGAAGGGTGAGGGGCAGCAACTGAGCAAAAAAGAGGGAGGGTGTGTGGTATGGGGTATTGCCTGGGATGGCAAAATCACCCCAATAACCCTGACGACACCCTAAAGTCTCAGAGCCTAAACCTTGGGAGAAACAGCTAGACTTGCTAGATTGGTTGACAGCTTTGGGGCAAGCTAACCTAGGGTTGCGAGCTCTGGGTTAGGAAAAACTTAGAGATTTTGGGGGTGGAGCCTGGAAAGGGTGGGGTTTGGGGAGGGGAGGGACATCAGTAGAATACAACACCATAGAGTCCATCCTTCAAAGCAGCCATTTTCTCCAGTTGAACTGATCTCATGGGGATCTCCATGCCCCACCTTGGAAGTTGGCAACCCAACTTCTAAGTGAGCATTAAACTAGGAAACCAAAAATCCTTCACCAGAGAAGAAAAACAATATTAGACATTTTGAAAACCAAGATGATTAAATTATCATTGTATTTTTCCTGATACGTTTATACCTTCCGTTCCAATATTTTGATTGGACTAAATATGTGTCACACACCTGGTCATTTTCAGTGTTGAGAAGGTAGTAAATTATCGAGAAACACTGCTGTAAAGGTTTTTGAGAAGCACAGGCAGTACGAAAAATGCAACCATTATCCATTTTCTCCAAATTATTTTGCCTTAAGCCTGAGATTGTCCACTTAGACAAACTGAAAAGCCAAGATTTACAATATCCCCAGACAGCTGCTCAGTATACTATTTCAGGAGAAAGAATCCAGTCCAGATTAAAAGAATGAAACCTATCCAAGGACCAGAATTCTTGGACAACACCTAGCTATATATATATCTACATGGGTGTGTGTGTGTGTACGTGTGTGTGTGTGTGTGTATCTGCACAATAACGCAAAAGAAGCTGTTTCCACTCAATATGAACTCAGCTTTCCTGACTGGCAGTTGATTTACTGTTTTCTCATATTTTTAAGGCTCCCTCAAGGATTACCGATACAATTCCTCCAGCATGTTTAATTATTTTTCAAGCCTCTACATTAACCTTTAGGATGAAAACTTGAAATATTATCTTTCTTCCCTCCTCCAACCCCTCTGCGGTTTGAAAACCCAAGTTATATTTGCATGTATTTATTTTGTCGTTCTAAAAAATTCATCAGCCCCAGCCTTAAGGTGAAGGCATTGTAAGAAATATTAGGAGTGAAGTATTTACTTAAGAACTGTGAGAGAAGATTGACTTTCCCCCTGCGTTGCCTTCCAGTGGAAAGCTGGAATGGAAAAAGCTTCCCACTTCCCTCCCAAGGCTATCCTAGAACTCTTCTTCCAGGACTGCTCTCTTTTTCAGTTTGAGAAGGAACGTAGAAGGGGGGAAAGAGCTCTCTTTGTTACGGGGGCCTCTGAAAGCTGAATAGTGCCAAACAAAACCTTATTATCAATTTGGAGCACTTGGGAGGGATGGAATTTTCCCCTCCAAGTTCTGCCCACCACTCACACGCAGGAGGCAGTGTCCAAAGGAATGAACAGCAGAAACAATGCTATGGTGGCCCAAAATGGGGTACTTCCGGAGAAGGTTGCTACACTTTATTAATGAAGATGTTTTGCAGAAGTTTGGATGTGAAACTCTCTTGCTTCTAGAGTCTTTTTTTTCCAGCCTTTGAAAAAAATATCTGTGATTGCGAGATCACTAAAGTGTCATAATCGACTGCTACAATCTACTAGTTTCTCCTAGTCATTTTTTTAAAAGGGCCTCTTTGTTGCAGAGATATAAGCAAGTGTAGGGTTGCCAGCCTCCAGGTGGGGCCTGGGGATCCCCCGCTTTTACAACTGATCTCCAGCTGACAGAGATCAGCTCCCCTGGAGAAAATGGCTGCTTTGGAGGAACGACTCTATGGCATTGTACCATGCTGAGGCCCCTCCCCTCCCCAAACCCCACCCTCTCCTGGCTCCACCCCCAAAGTCTCCAGATATTTTCCCACCCAGACTTGGCAACCCTAAGCAAGTGTGGTAATAGTGTTCCCTCTAAGCTGAGTTAGAGTGAGCTAGCTCACAGTTTTTTAACCTCCAGCTCACAGATTTTTGTCTTAGCTCAGGAAGAATGGCTCCAGAGCAAACTAATTTATTCAGCAGCCAAATCACTCACTCACAACTTTAAGGCCAGTAGTTCACAAAGTTGTTGCTCACAAGCAGGGGTCATTTCGAGCAGGAGCTCGGGGGAGCGCAGCTCCAGGAGTTGGTGTCAGCCCCCCCCCCCCCCCCCCGCGGGGGAATGCCTGCTTGTATCATGGCTGCAGCAAAATGACCCCGTCCCCTGGAAAGGTCCTTGTTCCTCCAACCAGCCTTCTGAAGGCTTCAGCCACCACTGAAGCTATCCTCCCAGAATAGTGGTATTTTTGAGGCTTGGATTGGTAGCTGTCCCCTCTCTGCCAGCACTCTCTCTCTCGCTCGCTGTTCTTTTTTTCTTGCCTTCTGACATACTTCCGGTGATGTCAGGTAGTGTAGCATATGCAAATAAGTTATGCTAATGAGCTCCTGCACCTCTTTTTCTACGAAATGACCCCTGCTCACAAGACTCCACAGCTTAGAGGGATTATTGTAAGGAAAGGGCTACTGGAGCACAATTAGATAATGTGGATGCTCCAAAAGGGCTGCAGTTGGTAGCCAAAGCAGAGAAACCCTTCCATGTGGAAGCAGTTTCTTTACTACCAGTAAAACAGCCCATAAAGTACAACATCTTGTTAGACTTTTCCAACCTTTTCACTCAGTACCAATCACAGTACACATGCAAGCGCAAATCAAAAACCTCCAAAGATTCAAACAATGAAAAGTTAACACTGTTACATTTTAAAATAACCTTACATATTAAAATATCATATATATATCTCTACTGCAAAAATTAAATCACACTCCACAAAAATCCAGTCTGTCAAGATGGAGTCAAGGATTTGTTGCAAAGGTTTAGTGCCAATGAAATAAATTTTGCTACTTTTTCTGTAGTCTTCTTGACAGTCCCAGAAAGAAGATTTAAAAGATGGCAATCAGCAGAGTGAACAGGGAAAATAGCCCTAAGAGGCACTAACACGCTGACTCTTTGTTCAGCAATCAATTTATAAGGGGAAAGAAAATGTGCAAAAGATTCTAAACCCTGAGTTCCATAGGAACATAACCTCTGCTCTTGGGGAATTCTCCTAAATTGTATTGTTTTAATGTTTTTGTATAAGCTACCTTGGGGATCATTTGATCGGGCATAAATCTTTAAAATGAATACTCAGTCACTGTGACCTCAGACATTCTTCCTTGGAGCAGATAATCACTGTGTGCATTCTCTAAGTGGCAAATGTTGAAACACAGAGGATTTTACAGAATTTACTCTGGTCTAATAATCAAGCTATTGTTCAAGCAGAACGGATGGAAAATTAGGACCGTTCACCTCAACACAGGGATCGATGACAAAAGTTAATCCCAGACTCAAAGTCTTGCCAAAGTCTTAGTCTTTCTAACCAATTAATGAAACAGCAGAAGGGGCGCCATTTTAGGCAGGGTGCCATTTTGTCTTTCTCTTGCAGGGAGGCAAGAGAAGCAGAGTTAGGGCTGCCAATTCCTGAAGATTTAGGGGTGGAGCCTGGGGAGGCACCTCAACAGGGTATAATGCCATAGTCCATGACTCATTTTCCCCAGGAGAAATGATCTCTAAAGTCTGGAGATCCATTGCAATTCTGAGAGATCTCCAGGCCCCAACTGGAGATTGGCAACCCTAAGCAGAGGGTATCAGAAGACAGCATTGTTGGTCTATAGTTACTCTAGCAATGGGAGCAACACATGTCAGCATCGAAAACTGAAGCAGTGGCAGAGATTCCATCCTCACCTTTTTTTTTAAGCAATGGAGGGTCCCAGATCATGCAGACAGGAGAGTACACACAAGCAAAACTCCACACGAGTAGTACCATTGAACATGAAACGGGGGAAAGCCCAGGGGGTCTAATCCCTTTCCATGTAACCAAATGATCCTACAAAATGAACACGTAATTTTACCGGCCAGACTGCAGAAAAACGGTGTTGCTAGCTGAGCATCAGATGACACAGCCACAACCAGAACTGCTGCATGCAAGTGCGAGTTCGTGGACAATGGATCTATGGCACCTCAGCCAACAGCTGCTGACAGGCAGAATGATAGCAGAGGGTGCCTATCAGACGCAAACACACACACTGGTATCGGCAGCCCTTGCAAAGGCAGAGCAGTGGAATATAAATTTTGTAAATAAATTTAACAAATTAAAGTATCATTGATTCCTGTCAGGTCAATAAAAATATTTTATGAGTATTTCCAGTCTTTATTTTGTTGCGTAAATGATTTAATCGACACACTGCGATTCCCTTATATGCAGGCGAAAATTAACTTACTTTAAAAAAAAAGCCTGCCTTTTTCACAGAGATTCAAGATGAATTGCAGAATAAAAAAAAAACACAATAAAGAATGACAATGTAAGATATACAAAACTAAACAACTGGATTACAAACATTCAAAAACAATCCAGACAATCTAGGCGGCATAAAACATGCAACACTATTATTCTTACTGAGGACTGGGATAAAATCTGGTCCTCTCCTCCATTTCATTCTAAAATCATCTCAATGAAGCTACAGTTCTTCAAAATTCTATCGCACTGGTATCTGACACCCAGTAAACTAGCCCGCCTAAACAGTACTTATAGCGTTAAATGTTGGAAAGAGTGTGGCTATCCAGGAGATTATACACACTGTTGGATTTTTTGCCCCAAAATAAGCCCATTTTGGAATGAAGTGATAAAACAAATCCAGCTCATTTATTTATTTATTTATTTATTTAGAGTTATATCCCGCCCTCCCTGCCACACGGCGGGCTCAGGACAGCTAACAACAAAGAGTCAATCAGGATAAATCAGGACTGACTCACTGAGTCAATCAGGATAAATCTGACGCCGGAAGATCTATTTTTGAACAGTTGGGCAGCTGACTATGACAGTGCCTCCATCATTGAAAGAATTTCAACAATGCTTTATGCAGCTAAATCCATAATTGCCACACGATGGAAAACGACAATGACACCCACTCTTTCTCAATGGCATAAAAAGTTGTGGGATTTATATATTATGGCTAAACTCTCAGACAATCTTACGCCAATTGACAAGTGTCCTACTCAAACTACTTTCACTGCTACCTGGCTACCGATTTTGAAATATCTCTCCACCCAACAAGGCATTCCCAAGATAATGGATGATTTATGGCTCTGGTAAATCCAGTTTTCTATTCTTAAAGGTCTAAGACAGTTATAGTTTGTTATGATCACTTTGATGTTATAATCTGCACTTACAACTATATTGCTTACATTTTTGATTACTTTACAATATGTAACACTTCTTTTGCATGGTTTAGTCCTCATAACTCACAGCTAGTTATCTTAAGCGTTGATGTACTCAGTTGACTTTGTTGACCAATACATATTGATGTTATATTTGAATTATATTTTCAATAAAATTTATTGTACAAAAACAATCCAGTAAAGCCCTCACCTGGACAGCCCAGGCAAACCTGATCTCGTCAGATCTTGGAAGCGAAGTAGGGCTTTGAAGCTAAGCCAGTTTGGTGTAGTGGTTAGGAGTGTGGACTCCAATCTGGGAGAACTGGGTTTGATTCCCCACTCCTCCACATGCAGCTGTTAGTATGACCTTGGGTCAGTTACAAGTTCTTTCAGAGCTGTTCTCTCAGGAGCAGTTCTCGAAAGAGCTCTCTCAGCCCCACCTATTTCATAGGCAGTGTTCCCTCTAAGCTGAGTTAGTGTGAGCTAGCCCACAGTTTTTTAGCCTCTGGCTCACACATTTTTGTCTTAGCTCAAAAAGGATGGCTCCAGAGCATACTAATTTATGCAGGAGCCAACTCGCTCACTCACAACTTTAATGCCAGTAGCTCACAAAGTAGATTTTTTCCTCACAAGACTCCACAGCTTAGAGGGAGCATTGCTCACAGGGTGTCTGTTGTGGGGAGGGGAAGGGAAAGGAGATTGTGAACCACTCTGAGACTCATTCGGGTAGGGAAGGGCATGGTATAAATCCAATTTCTTCTC
The DNA here is from genome assembly GCA_029233225.1 of Lepidodactylus listeri. Lineage (NCBI taxonomy): Eukaryota > Metazoa > Chordata > Lepidosauria > Squamata > Gekkonidae > Lepidodactylus > Lepidodactylus listeri. The sequence goes on from JARCFY010000012.1 coordinate 20,890,091, forward strand.
CTTCTGGGTGACCTCCAAGGAATACCAGAGGCAAGACACAGAGGCAGGCTAAATCATACCACCTCTCTGAAAAATGTCCACGCTGCCAGCAGGGGTCACCAAAAGTCAACAATGACTTCCAAGCAAACACACACACACCTATATATATATATATATATCCACATACATACACACACACACACACACACACAAACCCCAATCCAGTAAAAAAGGTAACAACTACAATAAAATGTGCAATACACTATAATCAGATTCCTTCCATAAGAATGCCCTCTGGAACAATTCCAGTTTGCACTGTGCATATTGTCCTGTTTATACTGTATTGTTATCTAATTTTGCTAATCCAGTTGTTGCACTGCTTATGATACATCTTACACTGTTTTTATTGCATTGTCTCAGCAAGAAGGGCAGACTATAAATAAAGCAAATGCATAATATGAATAAATATGAAATAAATACGGGAAGAGAAGCTCATCACTTTCTACTGTGTAAATTATCATTAATTTCGAGAAAGTGCAGGAAGAGGAACAGCTGCTGACACTGTTCAACCCTTTAGTTGTCTTATCTGTTCTAAAGTGCAGGGACTAACTCATTGGGTTGGGAAAGCATGCTAAACATGCAGGGAGCTACCCTAGTGTACTGGTTAAGAGTGTCAGACTAGCATCTGGGAGTCCCAGATTCAAATCCTAGTGTAGCGTTGTTCACTTGCTCAATATCTATGGGTTGCTTAATGTAAATCCTACAAACGGCTTGGCTTCTTTTCCAAAAATGGGGAGAAGGCTAAATAAACACTTTACAGCCATTCTCCCACTGTTGATGCACATATGTGAAAAATGGAGAGGCAATTTTTAAAAGGGCATGTATCAAGTTTCGGATGGGTGAAAGGCAAGAAAGGTTGTTTTAAACATGCTTGCATTAGGTTTCTGTAAAAGGAAATCAAGTGGTATGCATTTGGATGAGTGCAGGGTGACAAAATTTTCTTCTGCTTCCTGCTCCGGGGTTGCTGCTGCCTTCTGTCTCATTACCAATGCCGGTATCTCCATGCCTGCTTCCCCTCTGCATATCACATCTAATCCAATCAAGCCTGCTATTGTCATTGTCATTCATCTGGTATTGCCATTCGGCATCTGAAATCACCTTTATAAAGTTTATATCCCCGGTACCTGGTGTTACATTTTATGACACACATGGCCCGGCTTCACAAAGTGACATTTATGTCAGATCCAGCCCTCATAACAAATGAGTTTGACACCTCTGTCTTAGATCATGCCATGCAGCCATTTGGGACTTTAGAATGTCTTGGGCTGGCCCTGCATGTTCCAGGACTGAATCCTGACCCTTGAAACTCATTCCACAGCTTAGCAATTCTGCCTCAAATTGACCCAGTGTGGCTTTGAGAGAAATTGGAGGTGGCTGACCTTTTACTCCTCATATTAAGCATCAGTGAACTGTGGTTCACTGGCCTTTCTACCCCAGGTATCTATGATTTCCATCAAAAGTGGATGCCTTAAAAGCTATACAGAACAGTTTTTCCATTTCCCCCTAAAAAAACCCTCCAGCTGTTTTTACCCTTAGCCAAATTATGCAATGTTTAAAACCATCTCATCCTTTCAGGCCAAAAACTAGATAACAGCTTTTGCATCAGCTACTTGCTGTTGCTTAGCAGCTATAAAGACACAACAGGACTGGAAATAAATGATATGGTGATGAGCAAATCTGTCATGTTAATTACAACAAGGGAATAAGAACTGAAGATTTCCACGACCCCCTTTTTTATGTGTTCCTCCAAAGATGTTTTGGACAAAGAAGGTCAAAATGTGGCTTCCTTGGCTTGAAGTGACTGAAGCTGGTTTTTCATAAAAGAGGTGAAAAATGAACATAGTGGGGGGGGTTTTAGAAGCTATGATCCAAAATATTCACATATGGCTTAAAAACTTTGGAAACTAAGGGACTAACTTCATATTTCAGTGTTTATGTGCTCACCCGAGCCCTGTTTCTCTAGAGGTCCTGTCAGATAAATGCCCAGAGATTTAAGGACCTAAGAGAAGCCAACGTTGGATCAGGCCAACGTTGGATCAAGCCAACGTTGGATCAGGCCAATGGCCCACCCAATTCAACAGTCTGTCACACAGTGGCCAAAAATAGCAGGTGCCATCAGGAGATCCATCAGTGGGGCCAGGACAGTAGAAGCCCTCCCACTGTTGCTCCCCCCAAGCACCAAGAATACAGAGCATCACCTGCCCCTATCTATACCTTGTGGCTAATAGCGACTGATGGACCTCTGCTCCATATGTTTTTCCCTCTTGAAGCCGTCAATGCTTGTAGCCACCACCACCTCCTGTGGCAGTGAATTCCATGTGTTAATTACTCTTTGGGTGAAGAAGTATCTTTTATTCGTTCTAACCCGACTGCTCAGCAATTTCATTGAGTGCCCACGAGTTCTTGTATTGTGAGAAAGGGAGAAAAGGATTTCTTTCTCTACTGCTCTATCCCAGATTGTGCTCAATCTGGATCAGGGGCCTAATCTGGAACAGGACTGTAGCACACCGGGGGGCGGGGGTAAGCTTAATTAGGGCTGTCAGCATCCAGGTGGAGCCTGGGGATCCCCCACTTTTACAACTGATCTCCAGCTGACAGAGATCAGCTCCCCTGGAGAAAATGGCTGCTTTGAAGGGTAGACTCTTTGGCATTGTACAAAACTCAGTTCAATTCAAATAAATGTTTTCCACCATGTTATCAATGTTCAATAAGTCTCTGGATAGAAACGAACTGAATCGATTTTGTAATAGAGTTGGTAATAGACTTGATTTTGTAATGAAATTTTTTTTGGCAAGATTGATACAGTATTTACAAATACAAATTTTTTAGAGATTATTAGAAGCAGAGACATTTGTGTTATTTGAGTTTGTGCATGGTGTGGTTTACTTTCTATTGTCCCATCAATAACACGCAAGTTTCCCCAATGAGAAACAAACTGGTCCCTCTGGAGGAAATGGCAGCTTCAGAAAGTAGACTCTATGTCATCCCCACTGAGTCCCCTCCCCTCCTCTCCCCAAACCACCCTCTAAGAATCTACCCCCAAATCGCCAGGCATTTCCCAGCCCAGACTTGGCAATCCTATCTTGGCCCATAGATTTATTCATTCTACCTGCAACTTGTAGGACAGGTTCCCTGAACTTCCATGCTTCTGTGTCCCATCTGTAAAATCAACTGGGAGTATTAGCCTGTAGACCCTCCCACATCCATTGGGGTGAGGAATAACATTGGGTTGCTACGTTGCAACCAGGAAACAATACTGCAGCGATCCAGCACTGAGGCTCCCCTGGCTAAATTCCTCTGTCCTCAGCTGCCCTCCTCCTCCCCATCTGCTTTAGCAAGCAATACTCAAATTCTGCAGATGTGGCAAGGAGCAATGCTCCCTCTAAGTTGTGGAGTCTTGTGAGCAAAAATTCTACTTGGTGATCTACTAGGATTAAAGTCGTGAGTGAGCAATTTGGCTACTGTATACATTAGTTTGCTCTGTGTGAGCTGGAGGCTAAAAAATTGTGAGCTAGCTCACATTAATTCAGCTTAGAGAGAACACAAGTAAAGAGGGAAGGAAGGACCATAGAAGGCAGGAATCAGTGGGAGCTGCAATAAATAATTTTTCAAGGAATCACAGCATCTAATATTGCAGGGGATTGGGATTGAGCATCGGGATCCCAACCCATTGGTGCTGGCCTTAAAGGTGAAGAGCCTGGAGGTGTTCCTGGATGCCTCGCTGACTATGGAGGCCCAGGCCACTGCCAGGTCTGCCTTCTTTCATCTGAGACAGAGCATGCAGTTGGCCCCATATCTCACCCCTTGGGACCTGGCTACAGTGACCCACCCAGTGGTCACTTCCAGATTGGATTATTGTAATTCTCTCTAATTGGGGCTGCCCTTGGCTTTGCTCCAGAAACCACAACGAGTGCACAATGCAGCAGCATGGGTGTTGACTTTGTTGTCTGTGCAGATGCGTATCCACCCTGTGCTGCGTGAACTGCATGAATTGAGTACCAGATTCATTCAAGGTTATAATATACTGGGTCCAGACGCATTGCAGTGAAATCAGCTCATGGTTTATTTACAGGTGGAAAACAAGAACTGCCTAGAAGGGCTCAGGGGTCTGCTTATATGCAGGTACAAACCATACCCTTGGTCACACCTGAGCCCCATGATAGGATTATTTACAAGACACCTCTGACCATAGGTCCCCTTTAGGATCCTGGGTGGCCTATTGGCCCAAATTACGATCCACCTGAGCTATTGTCTACCAAAGCAAAGCTCCGGTAGTTTGCTCGACCTAGTGTGCAATCCCAACTGCATGCGCGGTCGCCATTAGAACACAACAAAGGTGCTGGTGCTTACCTTCAAAGCCCTATATGGCCAGGGACCTGCATATCTTCGAGACCGCCTCTCCCCTTATGAGCCCTGTAGGACATTATGATCTGCAAACCACCATCTTCTGGTGGTCTCTTCCCTCCCTTTAACCCCAGGGACATCCGTCTTGCCTCAACAAGGGCCAGGGCTTTCTAGGCCCTGCCCCCTACCTGGTATAGTGAGTTCCCCTATGAAACCAGGGTCTTGCGGGATCTTTTACAGTTCTGCAAGGCCGGTAAGACAGAGCTCTTCCACCAGACTTTTAGGCCGCGGCCACACAGCCCTTTAATGTGGGAGGAAGGGCTGTTTCCTCTTGCATTTAAAGGGACTGTCCACAATGGCCGTGGCTAGTCCCGCGCCGAAGCGGGCTCAAATGCAGGTTCCTCCCGTGTTTTCTGAGTCGTGCGAGGAACCCGCATTTGAGCCATCTGGACAGCCCTCTCTCGCAATCATTGCAAGAGAGGGCTGTCCAGATCGTCCCTCCTCCATTCCCCCCCCTTTTTCACTTGGGTGCTTGGGCACTCAAGTGCCCAAGTGAAAAGGGGGGAACCCTAAACTTACCAGGTGGCCGGTGGGGCTCGGGGAAGGGTGCCTCCCCTGGCCGCCCCCGCTGAACACCTCTAATGCTGTCGAACGCCTCCGCCAATGCCCGCTTCTTCCACTGTTGCCACCTTCGCCGACACCTCCTCCTCCGCCCGCCACCGCCCACCGCCGCCGGGGTCCCAACCCAAGGTAAAAAAATGCAGCCCCTTTAAATCCAGGAGGGCTCCTGGATTTAAAGGGCCGTGTGACCACAGCCTTAGTTGAGGCAGCAGGAGTCCCCACCTTATCGGGCTTCCCCTCCAGTGACCCAGATCTGAATAACCATCTGGAACCCCAAATTGTGGTAGACCTCATCTGCTGAGGCTCCGATTAGGAGTATTGGAAATAACAATTTATATTTTAATTTTGACATATTTTAATTGGTTTTAACTATTATTTGCATATTTATGTGATTGTTGACTTGGTATGATGAAACCTGCTATACGAGGAGGGCGGGATATAAATCTAAATAAATAAGTGGGTGTGTATCACTTTCAAATAATTGGTTCCTTTTCCAGAATGCTGTGCACATGGAAGACAGCAGGTTTCCCGGGCAGTCCTAAACCCCTAATCGTCAGGCCACCAATGGCCAGTGCCCTAGTCACTGAAACTGCTAAATTCTCTGTGCAGTTATGTGGGAAGTTCACTCTGCCCTGATCTGGATGGCCCAAGCCAGCCTGATGTTGTCAAACCTTTGACTCAGCAGTGAAGTTCCTTTGTTTGGCTTTAGGCAGGTGACTTTCCTCAGATTAACCTCCCACTTTCCTCAGACTATCCTCCTTCACACAGTTGTCGTAAGGCTAGGAAACAGTAATTTAAATAAATTATTCTCACCATAAAGTAAGTAATGAGCTAACTATTCATTGTTGCCTGGTAGCTAAGACAAGCCAGTCACTCTCTGCCCAGCCTGCCTCACGAGGCTGTATCACCTCATCTACTTCCCCCCTAAACTCCTTGGCACAATAGTGGGCTGTGTAATAAATAGGGCTGCAGTCAGAATGCAGAATTCTTCTATACTAATTTTTGGCATGTTCACAGGTCCTGGCAAAAATATTTGCTGAATAAATCCTTGTTCACAACTCTCGTCCTGTTGTAGCCCCAAATGCCCCCCCCCCATGATGCTCCTGGGTTTTAGGGGGGGCCCAGGAGCAGCTTGAAGGGCAAATCAGTTAAGGGAAAGGAGAAATCAGTGACTATTGCCCCTCTTTCCATCTGCAGAAATCCTCCTCAGGATCCAACACAGTTTCCCTTTTTAAAATTCTGTATAGAAGAAGCAACATTTCCGTATCTCCCCTGCATGAATTTGAAACCCTAGGTTAGGACAATATTATGCAGCTTCTATGAAACAAAACAAATAGAGAAAGATCAAATTCTGTACATTGGTTTCCAATTGACATGTGTGGGCAGAATTTGTCTCCACAATGCTTGGACTCCATTGTTCCACTGAGTTGAATTGAGTCACTTCAGTATTTTGTTTCATTTTACCTCAGAGTTTATCCATGGAGCATTGTCCATTATGTTGCTGTCTCACCTTTCAGCTGATACAGACATACTTCCTCCAGGAGAAACTGTATTATTTCACCGGATCTGATTCTCCTGCCTCTGCTCTGTTTTGTTTTTTATCTTGGCAACAAGCAGCAGCGATTCTAGGCAATGTTTCTTTCTCTCATTTAGCTAATTCCTTCCGAACACTTCAGCAAATTAACCTTCCGTCGTTCCCTGAAAAAACAAGGGATCTCCTGAAAGGATTTACTAGACAAAAGTACCTCAGATTATTTCCCACCCTGCTCAGACAATCCTTGTTTTTGCTTTATTTTGTCCTGTCCAAGGCTCAGGAAACAAGTTTGATTTTTTAATTCCTCCCTGCTTAGGACTTGTAGGAAACTTGTGAGAAAATTAAAGTAAACAGGAGGTGCTTTTTTGGAAGAAAAAAAAAGGCTATGGAATTTGTCAAGCAACACCTTAGCTGTCTTCCAGCGTTCAGTAACAAAAAGGAAGAACAAACACCGAAATCTTCCTCGTACACCTTCCAAATATGAGTATTTTTAAAGTAACTCTTACCTATTACACTTGGGTAGCCGTATTGGTCTGAAGCAACAGAACAAAGTTTGACCAGTGGCATGTTCAAGACCAACAAAGTTTAATTATACCCAGAATTAAACTTTGTTGGTCTTAAACATGCCACTGGACTCAAACTTTGCTCTCTCATCTATTACCTCAGTGTCTACTTACTCCTGAAGTTACACTAAGTCCTGCAGCCAGCTTTGCAGCTATACTCAACCAGTTCTGATTTGGATAAGGACAGTATGTTCAGTAATAATTTGTCTATAAGGGAAGCTGTTTGGAGGGGGAGGTGCATGCAATTCACCCTCCAGGACTCTGCAAGCTATTGGGGAACTGAGCAGACCAAATTTTTTCCCCTTCCTTTTCAGTTATCCGTTTTCCTCCTCTCCTTTAGCTGACAGTCAACTGCCCTTAACATACCAGAAATATGATCGGTCTTCAGGCTGAGAAGGTGGGGGGGGGGGGGGATGTGAAGGGTTCTTCTTTTTACAAAGTCATCTTTTCGCACATAACTGGAGGACCTTCCCTGAGTATGGAGAAGCTCCTGCCTTGTCTGTGGGCGGTCCCATTTCCCTTCCCAGCCCATAGGCATTCAGGATTGAAAGAAGTGGTGGGAAAACATTTAGGCAGCATTCTACCTGGTTGTTCATTAAGGATATAAGAAGAGTTCTGCAGGATTATAACAAAGGCCCATTTAGTTCAGCATCCAACACTGGCCATCCAGACATCTCCCGGAAGCACAAAAGTCGTGCTCCAGAAGAAATAACCCTTCCAGTGACAAGAGTATAATGGCAGTAATTTTTTAAAAAATGTTATTAACATCTGATTTATTAAACTTATTTCACAACATTCCTGCCCGTGGGTCTGCTTACAGGTGTGTATATTTGAACTGAATAATTAACATTCTGAACCTTCATTAGAATCATAGAGCTGGAAGGGACCTCCAGGGTCATCTAGTCCAACCCCCTTCACAGTGCAGGAAATTTACAAATACCTCCCCACCACCAGTGACCCGTTTTATGCCCAGAAGATGACAAAAAACCTCCAGGATCCCAGGCCAAACTGGCCTGGAGAAAAATTGCTGCCTGACCCCAAAGCGGCGATCAGCATTTCCCAGGGTGTGTAAGAAAGGGCCACGAGAACTAAGTACTGATGCAACCCTTCCTGCCCTCCCTCTCATGATCCACCCTCCTTCTCGTGACCTTGGGTCAGAAATGCTTTTGACAATAAGGATGGATGGATGGATGGATGGATGGATGGATGGATGGATGGATGGGCAGGCGGACAGACAGACAGACAGACAGACAGATAGACAGATAGATAAAGTGAGCATGTGTATGGGTATGCATAGATTCAACTAAACAAAGGGTTTGGAGGTACCTTTAAACAGGGCTCATTTCATAGCAGGAGCTCCTTTGCATATCAGGCCACACACCCCTAATGTAGCCAATCCTCCAAGAGCTTACAGAGCTCTTCTTACAGGGGCTACTGTAAGCTCTTGGAGGATTGGCTACATCAGGGGGATGTGGCCTAATATGCAGAGGAGCTCCTGCTACGAAATGAGCCCTGCCTTTAAAACTTCTGAATGGGGATGTGAAACTTCACAGGAAAGTGCCTACTGTGGCAAACTCACTGTGCAATCCTGTGCAGGGTTACTTCAGTCTAAACCCATTGATTTCTGTGGATTTACACTGGAGTAACCCTGTATAGGATTGCACAGGTAGACCACAGATGTAAGGCTCGTAGGCGCAGCAGCATCACGCAACACTGTTTCCCAAGCAGAGGATCAGACTTCTGAGGATCTCCTCACTGGCACCACATCACAATGGCATGTTGCCAGCAGCAAGAACTGACCACTGGCAGAGCAGTTGGCATTTGGTACTACCGCAAAGGCACCTTCTCCTTGGCAGGACGCTGAATGGCTATTAGTACACTGGCCTGGGCAGGAGTGGGGGCGTCTTCCCTTCTTGCTTCAGGCTCAAGAGTAGCTATATGTCTGACCAGCTTCCTGGTTCTACAGGCTGAGTGATATAATTGTTAAAACCAAATTACATGGGCTTGTGGGTTATCTTACTACTCCTTCTGCTTACTTTGGCAGAGAAAGACTTTCTCCAAAGGAGGCAGAGGAAGACTTGGCAGAAGAGAGTTGTATGTAAGAACATAAGAAGAATCCAGTTGGACTAGACCTGTGGCCCATTCACACGGTATGCCGTAAGGCAGGTCCTTGGCTTCTACGACCTGTTTGTTTGGCCCTCCAGGGCAACTGATTGACTACTGTGTGAAACAATATGCTGGATCAGATGAACCACTGGTCTGATTCAGTAGGCTATTCTTATGTCCTTATGTTCTTATCTCATCTGGGAAATCAGAGCCAAAGATTCCTCTTCTTGATGCTGTTTGATCAGTACTTCTTTTTTCCATTTGAACATGATCATTTGGGGAGTGACCAGTGCCAGGACCCTAAAGGCACTGGACCGAGCATCTCTTCCTCCATCATGGACCTAACACACAAAGGTGTGTTCAAAAGGAAACCAGAAAATGAAGGCTGTGTTGCTCTAGCTTTCTTTTTTCCGTGCTTGTTCTACCCTCAGAGATGCCCTGTCTCTGTAAGGGTTGTTGTGTATGTGGTCCTCTGCCTTCAGGATTGTTGGGGGTGTTTTCAAGTGTTTTATATAAGCAAGTTTCTAAGTTGTGAATATTTCAGGTGAATAGCTTTTCACTTCCACGTGTGCGCATTGTGGTCTCAATTTCCTGATTATGTACATATAAAATCATTTCTCCTTCAGCAAGAATACAAATTAATGAGCTGAATAGAGCTGCAATAATAATAGTTCCACCTCCCAGACACTTATTTATAATGAAGCCCAGACACCAGACCAAGAGAAGCTCGCAATAACAGTTTTCAAGTATAAACTTCCTTTCCTTCTTCCACTTTTCTTCCTGCCCTGGTTAACAATTACTGTACTTACAGCTAAAGCTGCCCTGGAGCAGAACAAGAGCTAAACTGCCAACACAGAGGCGTACATTCCCAGTTAATAATTTAGATTCCAGTCCACAATCTTCCCTTTCCCGACATAAAGTGTATATATATATATATATATATATATATATATATATATATATATATAATTCTTCATGAGGGAATTTCTTCGGTTTTCATATATAGAAGAGGGAGGACAGAAATGTCTGCAAGCAAATGTAGATTACAGATTCCCCAAAATGTGTTTTTTTTTAAAAAAGAAGAGGTAAATCTTGCATGTCTCTCTTGAAAAGTTTTGACTTTTCTGCTATTCTGTAACTTATTTAATGCATTTGGTTATTGTCTAACTATCATGTGCAAACAATCAGTTTCTTCCACATGCCAAGAGTCTCTCTCTCTCTCTCTCTCTCTCTCTCTGTATGTATGTGTGTGTGTGTGTGTGTGTGTGTGTGTGTGTGCGTGCGCAGCTGGAATCTCTTTCCAGTATCAGCCTTAACCCACAGAAATTGGAAGTAATTATCATGCCTCTGAGCAAGCAAAGAGTGGATCCCAACTGGTCATGGACAGCCAAATCAAACCCCTGAACATCTGGAATTATTTATGACAGATGTAATCTTGCCTTTTCAAGTAGAGCTCCAGAAGATGGACAGCAGTCCTCCAAGAGAGGTCACAGAGATCATTAGAGTTTCATGGTTGGGTGAGGACTGCAACCCAGATCCAGCCTTGCACCATCCTGGTTTGCTTTGTAAGAAGAGTTCCCAGATCAGAAAATGTGACTTTCAGGCCAAACATGAATTCTTAAAATGATTACAGTTGTTGTTTTGATGACCTACCTGGCCACAATTATTATTATTTGATGTCCTTAACTTTCCTTGGAAAGCTGAGGGTGTCATACAGAAGCTCCCTTGCAGGCATTGATCTGGTCCACACATGCTTAGCTTCAAAATGCTTTGGGCTGGTTTCTCCTACCTCTAGAATGACAAGCCAAGTTGGGTGAGAGACAGTCCCACACTGAAAGACACACCTGTTGACTTGCCAACAGTTCAGACCTGGAGCAAGGTACCCCCACCAGCAGCAGTACTTCTGGTTTCCCAGCTAGTTCTTCGTTGCTCTGCTTTACCAAGAAAGCTGAAACATTCAGACTAAGCAACCAATTCACACTTGGAACTTGTTCTGTTCTTCCTCTGCCATTTAACTTTCGGCACAAGGGTAGAGCAAGATCGAGAACTTGCCTAGATATGTTCATCTTGGTCTTCGTCATGTGTGAACAAATAACAAGTAACACTTCACCTGTGGAAAATGTATTACCAAGTCGCCTCAGTGTCAGAAAAGCTACTTTGTTGTCCCAAACTCTTGTTCCCTTCTTGTCTCTCCAGAGAGCTTTCTACCAAGCTCTCTCTTCTCTGGGATTAACTATACATTATGGTTTTCCCAAGTGTGTCTGCAGGTCAGATCACTAATGTGGTCTGTGTGCTTCTCAGGTATGTAGAGACCCGATTCCAATTAAGACTGTGGCAAGTGGAGAAAAGGGACCTAGACCTTACCCTGTAACCAGGGGCATAGCCAGAAAATTTTTGTTGGTGGGGCGTGGGGAAATCATGGGGACACCCCAGCTGCAGCCTCCGATCCTCTTGCAGCAGCAGAAACAGCAGCTCTGGCTCCACTGTGTCCTCTAGTCCTCCTCTAGTCCTTTCAATTGGAGAGACTTGATTCCAGGCTGCTTTTCTGTATAAGCCGGGGGGGGGGGAATCTCTGACTCTATTTTGCATTTGCAATTTTATTGCATTTTAAAAAACCTATTTATTCTTCAGCCTGGAAAAAAGAAAAAAAATGAGACTGAGGATTCCCTGGCTGTGCCTGGGGTCGTATTGGAATACCCACACACATCTTGCATTTTTTAAAAGATATGTTTTTTGGGGGGGGGGAATTCTGGATTTAAAAAAAATGCCTGAGGGGGCACTACTCATCTGTGGGGGGCATTGCCCCCTAAATGCCCCATGGCATAACTGTTTTTCCAGCCTGAAATGGGCTGGATTTGCACCACTAAAGAGAAGAAGAAGAAGAAGATGATGATGATATTGGATTTATAACCGGCCATCACTACCCAAAGGAGTCTCAGAGCGGTTTACAAACTCCTTTCTCTTCCCCTCCCCACAACAGACACCCTGTGAGGTAGGTGGGGCTGAGAGAGCTGCAAGTGGAGGAGTGGGGAATCAAACCTGGTTCTCCCAGATTAGAGTCTGCACACTTAACCACTACACCAAACTGGCATATGTGCATATGTACATGTATGCATACATGTATGCACAGGTGAGAGAACAAGAGTGGTTCCCTGCAGGTGTTTCAGGTTCGGAAAATAGCACAAAGATCTAAGACCCTTTTCATTGCACACCGTCGTTCCAAATTTGGGCCTGCACAAGCTTGGGAAGCATGGAGTTCCCAGAACGTATCTGAGTTCAGGTGATATTTTTTATTTACTTCATTATACCCTACCTTCTTTCCCAGTTGGGACCCCAAGAACCTTACATCATTCTTCTCCATTTTAGCCTTACAACAACCCTGGAAGGTAGGTTAGGCTGAGAGTATGTGACTGGGCCAAGGTCAGTCATCAAATTTCCATGGCAGAATGGGGATTCGAAGCTAGTGCTCCCAGATCCTAGTCCAGCCCTCTAACCATTATACCACACTGGAAAAATTTAATGTACAGTTCGCTCACCTTCCAAACTGATATATTTTTTAAAATGTGTCTTAGGAAGTCATTTGGCATTTATTCATTCAAAGCCCAAGACCCAACAAAAGATCATCATTGGGCATGAGGTGGGATAAAGATGATTTTTAAAAATCATTTATGAACTGTCAGCACGGGAGGCAGGAACTCTACCCAAAAAACACATCTTCCTCCTCTCTAAATGAGCATCTCCCCTCTATGCCAAATACTCAAACTGGAAAGACCCATTTCCCAATAAAATCCTCTGTATTCCAGCATTCCCAACCAAAAACAAAGCAGGAAACTTAGCCAAAACAGTCCTAATATCTTAGCCTATATAACGAAGGAATGTAGAATGCCATCATTCAGATTACAGGGTGTGGTAGATGCCACTGGACCAAAAACTAGGTTCTTTGAATACAGGGGTGGAGGCCTGAACCATTCAACCACTGTAGGAGGACTGGGAAGAAGAGAAATCCCATGTTCCCTTGTACTTCTGGATGTTCTGGTTGACTCCCCATCCTAATAGACAGACCAGGACTACGGGCAACCATATTAGAATTCAGACTTGGTTTCCAGCCCTGGATCCCTGAGGTCATTTGCTGGCATTAGGGGCTGGAAATGGGAGTCCAGCATTCGGAATATATTGTTGAGCAGAGAAAAACAGAAAGACAGAGGTCCATGACATCACGAAGATACTGCATAGGAGCAGTTCTCTGCTGTACAATTCAGGAGCCCCCCCACGCACGCACATTTGTACAGAAGAAAAATATTGAATATTTTGTTTACATTAAAACTGCAGTGCAGGTAAACCCTGAGATTATAGACTAGGATTGCCAGACCCTGCCCTGATGGAGGAGGGGGTCCCCTGGTGCCAGGACTCACATCCCCACCACCAATCAGCTGGTTGGAAGGGGGAACTTACCCTACCCCCCAAAGAGGGAAAATCCTCCCACATGTCCTGACATATCTACGTAACTGCCCGCATGACCCAGAAGTGACGCTATCACTTCTAGGACATTGGGGACAATGCTCTGGTATTCAGGCAAAAACTCTATGGTAGAAGCTAAATTTACCATAGAGCTTTTGCCCAAATAGCAGAGCGTCACCATGGTATCCCAGAAGCAGTAGCATCACTTCTGGGTCACGTGAGTAGTGACATAGACATGTCACTGTAGTTGGAAGGGCCTTCCTGCTGTTCCCAGAAAGTCCCCTCCCCATCCCCCACCAGTTGCCAGGGGGGACCTGGTAACCCTTTTATAGACTAATGTATGTATGTAAAGTGCCATCAAGTCACAGCCGCCTTACAGCGACCCCGTAGAGTTTTCAAGGCAAGAGATGAACAGAGATGGTTTGCCATCATCTACCTGCTCACAGCAACCCTGGACTTCCTTGGTGGTCTCACTTCCAAGGAGTAACCAGAACCTACCGGGCTTAGCTTCCTAGAGCGGATGAGATCAGGCCAGCTACTGTACTTCATCCCATGGGGTTCTGCTATGCCCCACAGGATCCAGAGGACAGTAAGTGCTCACAATGTTTTCCTTTTGGTGTCTCTTCCCATCACCACTCCCAACAAGGTATCCCCCAGGTTTGAGGGACCATCAGGAATGGCATGATATGCATTACATCAGGATGGATGGGGGGAATCACTGTACGCTGGAGGGAGGAATCTGGAAATCACTTACAGAGAGAGAGAGAGAGAGAGAGAGAGAGAGTTTATATGAAGAGAAACCTGTTCCAGGGATTTGCTTGGGGGGGGGGGGGGGGGATTCAATCTATGTAGTAACTGTTCTATGACAGCTAAGTGGCCTTTTCGTATAAGGTTTTTTTGGGGAGGGGTGGACAATTTGTAGTTCTTTGGGGTGACTACAGAAGTAGAGAACAATGCTTCACGAGCAAATGGTTACTATCCTAATGACATCATCATCATCAATGTTATTATGCTTTAGGGAAAAAGACGGCAGGCTTTTTATCTATGCGCCTCTTTGAACAAAGCACTTTAAATACCTGTACTAGGACTGTGCTTTCAATAGATAATGAACATCTGTCCATATTAATCAACACAGTGATCTGACTATCATTAGCCTTTGATTTAGTTCCATAATTAGTAGCAAACACCAGTGGGGTTTTTTTTCCTTTAAGAAAAATCTAAAAGAGCATCATTTCAAATCAAATTAACAGTTTTATTAGTCAAGCAAGAAAGCTGTCGTTCTTATGGCACATAGCTCAGCGTCTTTGATCAGCCATGGGAAGAGGCCCTTATTTAAATGCCACAGATTTCCTCAGCCCCCCAATATTTCCAAGATTAAAGGGATTTGCAAAAACCTCTACACCAGGCAGGAGGGCAAAATGCTAAGTATTCTGTCATTAAGTATGGATGCTCCTTTGTCATCTTTAGATGCACCGGTTTTGTCTTGTTTTATTCTCACCATGAGAATTTTTTTTGTCATGAAATAAGTTAGGGAAATTATCATTAGAAAAGATTTAGGTCACAACATTCCAGGAAACCTTCAAGAGTTCGTGTTTTGTCCAACATGGTTTTCTAATAACTCTGTATAATGTACCTCTGTCCTGAAGGGTTTCTTTAAATTAAAAAAACAGGATTTTTACTATCCAAACTACTCTTGCCCAGTGATGGCTGAACTAAATATACCACAGAGTCACAGAGTCACAGAGTTGGAAGTGGCCATACAGGCCATCAACCCCCTGCTCAATGCAGGATCAGCCTCGAGAATCCCTGACAGGTGTTTGTCCAGCCGCTGCTTCAAGTCTGACAGTGAGGGGGAGCTCACCACCTCCCTAGGCAGCTGATTCCACTGTTGAACAACTCCTACTGTAAAAAAGTTTTTCCTAATATCTAGCCAGTACCTTCCCAACCTTAATTTAAATCCATAATTGCAAGTCCTATCCTCTGCTGCCAACAGGTAGAGCTCCCTGCTGTCTAAGTGACAGCCCTTCAAATACTTATAGAGAGCATTTGATCTCAAATTGCAAGGAGCATCCGTAAACATCTTAAAATATCCACTAAATACTTGAAATTGTTCTAAATTGTATTGCAAATAGGCTTACTAGGTGCCTGCTTGCTGGTGCATCAGGCACTGGCAGGAGAAACTGGGAAGGGGGAGAGGCCTGGCACACATAGGAAATAAAATAAAATAGAGGACATATGGCCCTTCTGGGGGATTGGTGAGTATACAGGTGTAAGGACTGAATGAGGTCAGCATACGTGGTGAGATAAGAAACCAATATCCCTGTTAAGTCCTGGGGATTCCATGGTTCTGAGTGTTTTAATAACTTGCAGTTTAGCAATTTCCCTTTCTAATCTGTTCCTGAAGCTCCTTTGCAATAAAACAGCTACTTTGATGTCACTTATTGAATGTCCTGGAAGGCTGAAGTGTTCTACAGGTTTCTCGGTCCTGTGATCCTTGATGTCAGATTTGTGCCCATTTATCCTTTGGCATGGGGTTTGACCTCTTTGCCCTAATGTAGAGAACCGAAGGGCATTGTTGACATTTAATGGCATATACAATGTAGAAAATGAGCATGTTTATGTTCGTGTCAATTAACTGTGTTCAATGTTTTAATGGCTTACCTGCAAAAATTGAATAACCTGTACTGTTCAAGTGACCTTTATTACCCAGTTTGGCCGTCCAAAAACTGACTTTGGGAAATTGAGTTTCTCCTGGTAATAGGGCTGCCAGGTTAGTGTTGCCAAATCCAGGTAGGGAAACTCCTGGAGATTTGGGGATGGAGCCTGGGGAGGGCAGGGATCTCGGTCCACCCTCCGAAGCATCCAATTTCTCCAGGGGAATTGATCTCTGTCGTCTGGAGATGAGCTGTAATTCTTGGGATCCTCAGGTCCCACCTGGAGGCTGGCATCCCTACCTGGTAATGTGAAAAAATATAGTACCTCCTTAGTAAAAAGCTGAAGAGTAACAATCCATCAGGGAGGGGGGGAATCCCTTGGCCCAAATATAGAATGAAAAAAGCCTTTCGAAACTACTTGTATGTCCAACTGAGCAGTCCCACAAACACCATTAGATGTTGCACATGTTCCATGCACCAACCATGAAGCAGGTTTGAAGCCTCTGTCTCAGACACTAAAACTGAGGCACAGATTTTGTATGAATTTTAGACTCCTGGATGAATTTTGTATGAATTTTAGACCTCACTAACTCCAGCCTCTTGAAACACCAATAGTGACAGAAGTAATGGGTTTTTCCTCATAGCAGTTGCTTGAGCAATTCCTGATAGAAGGCACTGCCCTAGAACTAGTGTTGTTATGGAGAACAGAATTCCTCCCCCCCCCAAAAAAATCACTTTTTAAAGATAGCCATTGATTCCTCTTGTTTTCCTTTTTTGTTTTTAAAAGAGGGATGTCTCTTCCATTTCTCCTTTAGGTCTCTTTGTAGAGAAACCAAGGCACCCATTTGTATTTTCAGCCCTTGCAGTTGTTTCATGTTACACACCACAGGGTGGTGCTGAAGCCAGAGAATAGGAAGGTTTGGGAAGACTCTGCGTGTCTCTGAGCATCTACAGAGTGAAATTCAGAAATTTGGCAGACTCTCCTTCCTGGTTCTCTTCTCCTCAAATTTCTCTTTGATCAAATTGAAATGGATTAGAAACTGAAAGGAAGAGACTTGGATTTTTGGAGAGAAATTGGGTAAAGAGAATTTCTCTCAACAAAACAACCTAGAAGACAGACTCTGGGAAATCTGGTACATCTGCGTTCCCTGCAATCATTTTGAAGTTCTTACATGCACTGCACCGGGATGGAGCCAGGTGAGACAGAAGTTGACAGCAACTTTGGCCCTGAAATACCTAGTTCAGAACTAAGAACATGGTGAGATTAGATGGTTTCAAATGCAGTGGCTCAATGGTACTTACAGTGAGGGGCGGCGTATGCATTGATATCTTCAAAGTGCACTTCCATATAAGAGGTTGGATCCAGCCAGCTTCTCTACTTGTGCTAAAGGCCCATTCTGCATCTAGAATTTCCTCCGCTGTTTTACCAAACCCACAGTGGAACAGAAATCCCCCTCTGCATTGCATGCCACTTTCACTTTGATTGATTGTTGGATTTTATGACAGTGTCCAGATTGCATGCCACTTTCACTTGGTTTGATCTCTCTGTTTTATGGTACCATCTGCATAGATTTATGGCCGTTTTATGGCCTTCAGGGTTACTTTGCAGTCAGTACAGCATTGGCCCCAGGATATCTAAATGTGGATTTGAGCTGCATCTTTTTCTGTTCCAGTGTGGGTTTGGTAAAACAGCAGAGCAAATGCTAGATGCAGAATGGGCCATAGAAAGAAGGAATCTCCCTTCACCCACCAGAAAAGGTTATTTTGGGAGTTGTAAGGCTTGCATACACAAAAGTAATGAGGGATGGGGGGCATAGTAAAGAGGGAAATTGGGCAAGGCTAAGTGAAAAAGCTGACTGGATCCAACCCAAAGCTTGTATGACACAAGTAAATAGTGTCTTGTTTTGTTTTTGTTTTGGATTTTTTGTGGTGAGTCCAAACTAGGGACCAAGCAGGATGTTTTTTGCCATGGTTACACGGCACCCTAATCCCAGATAAAGTTTTGCAGGGATTTTTTCTTTCGGGTTGGGATGTTCACTAGGGCTGCCAAGTCAGCCCGGGGGGCGGGGAATCCCCCGCTATAGGGATCCCGATCCGCTGGCCGGCATTCGGCTGGTGGGGGGAACCCCGCCCCCGAACTCATCCAGCGTGGACAACTTCCCCAGCGTGTGGTGTGGTGTGGTGTGGTGACGTAACCCCCCTCCCTTCTCCTTGCAATTGAGGCCCTGGCTGCCCTACAGGGTTCGAATTGACAGTGGCGGAAGGCGGCACCACTCTGGACTCGAGCGACAGTGAGGCGGGGTCTAGCGACTCAGTTGACAGGAGCTAAGCAGGAGAAAGAGCCTGAGGAAGCGTCGCCCTGGCAATACAAGTGACGTCACCGAGCGGCTCCCGGGCGAAGAAGGACTCCCCCCGCTAGTAGGTGAGTTCGACTTGGCAGCCCTAATGTTCACACATCCCAACCCCGGTGGCAGCAGCGGCTGGGGGAAGCACCCTTCCAGCTCGGCTTGTAGGAGAGCGCTCTACACCCCCCCTCCCCCACCACTGCTGGGACAGCGAATCTAGACCCTTCCTGGCTGGCTGGCTCACCCCATGCTCCACTCCGGGCCCCGAGCCCCGAGCCCCACTGGCCACCACCTGGTAAGTTTGGGGAGAAGCATGTGTGGGGTGCCAGGCAGCCGGTGGGGCTCGGGGCCCAGAGCAGAGTGCGGGGCAGGGTTTTTTTTCCTTTTTGCCCAAGCGCCCAAGTGCAAGAAAGGGGGAAAAAATGGGAGGGACGATCAGACAGGCCTCTCTCGCAGTCATTGCGAGAGAGGGCTGTCCAGATTGGCTCAATCGCGGGTTCCTTGCGCGACCTCCGGGAAAATACTTGATTTTCCCGGGGTTGGAAAATGCGGGAGGAACTCATGATTGAACCCACTTCAGTGCGGGAGTAGCCACAGCCGGTCTGGTCAGTCCCTTTAAATGCAGGAGGAAACAGCAGTTCCTCTCCCTTTAAAGGGCCGTGTGACCGCAGCCTTTGACTCTTGTTCAAGGAAGATTTTTCACTTGTTGATGCAGGCTTGTTTGTTGTTTCAGGCTTACAAAACTATGTAATAAATAACCATCTTTAATATTGCAGTGGGATAAGACTCCCCCTCCATTGGTGCCTCCAGCAGTCGCAGCCGCCGCCTCTGAGTGCCAGTTATAATTAAAAACCAGTACATGTCACCCACCATTGACACACGGGGAGAAAAGGCATCTCATGTGGAGTAATTTCAGACAACTTCAACTGCTCTGCGCCAAACGGATTCGGTTCTCTTCGGATGCTCTTTAGACTAAAGTATGAATGAAAGGAAACAGAAGGATGTGAACTCTTTGCACAGCTGAAAGACCCAAACGGAGCAAATACATACTGCAAGGGAAGCACAGAAGTCGGGGGGGGGGGGGCGGGGGAGTCTTGATTACATTTCCATAAACTGTTTGCTGTAAAGATAGACCAATATGAAAAAGCCATTAAGGTCTGCCTTTTCCTGTTCTCCGCCCTCCCTTCCTCCCTTTTTTCTGGAATTTTTGCTGATCTGCAAGTTCTTCCCTTGCGTTTTTCCCTCCCTTGGAGTGCTATAACACTGCCTGTTGCAGAAGCCAATCCTTAATAATAATGTAAAGGAGAGGAGGGGCAGGGGTAGAAACTCAAAGCACACATCCATAACCGAAGGCCCAAATTCTGGCGAAATAAAGTTGTTAAAGAAATTAGAATCACAATGACACACTGTACAATTTCTATTTATTACACCCCTGGTGATTTTGAAAGGAAGGGGGCCAGACTCCTGCAAATTCTTGAGAACAGTAAGCAGAAAACATATTTTAATGCCCCCCCTTGCTACTTCTGTACAGTTTTCAGTGCAGAAACAGAATGGGGAATTCAGAGAATTCAGATGTCCTTCAGCAGCAGTTTCCTATCAGTTCACATCAGTTCCAAAATCCTATCAGTTCATATCAGTCCACCACCCATTACATCCTTCTAAGTCAGTCAGCTTAGAAGGGTGTAACTTTGCTTAGGATGGCACTGTTAATCTTTATACTCCACAAAGACAAACTCTTCAGGGAAAAAAGAGAACTGGGAAATTAACCTTAAAAAAGCAGTGACTAGCAGTGTTCCCTCTAAGCTGGGTTAGTGTGAGCTTGCTCACTGTTTTTTAGCCTCCAGCTCACACATTTTTGTCTTAGCTCAGGAAGGATGGCTCCAGAGCAAATTCATTTATGCAGTAGCCAAATCACTGACTCACAACTTTAATTCCAGTAGCTCACAACGTAGAATTTTTGCTCACAAGACTACACAGCTTAGAGGGAGCATTGGTTACTAGGCTGGGTATTACCAGGGTTTTATCCAGTCTAGAAAAGTTTTCAACATTTGGCCAGACAGATACTTCTGGAAGCTTCCAGTAAGGCTATGAAGTTCAGAAGCCCTCCTCTGTTGTTTTCCTTCAGCATCTTCAGCATAGAGGTACACCGTCTGTGCATACTTTATAATTTATTTATTTACTTCCTTTATATCCCACCCTTCTTGCCTGTGGGGACCCAACACCTCCACTTTATCCGCACAACATTCCTGTGAACTAGAGGTTAGACTGAAAGAGAATGGCTGGCCAAAGGTCACCCAGAGACCTTCCATCACAGAGTGGGGATCTGAACCTGAGTCCTCCAGATTCAAGTCCAGCACTGACTTCTACGCCACGCTGGTTCCATAGCCAATCCATAGCCTATCCTCCCTGACTGTGTCTTTCTGGGACTTAAATCTTTCTTTATTGCTGCAGTGACTAGTGAGTTGGTGATGTTTTAGACTGAACGCCCTAGCAAAGAACACTATAGTCATGCTACGTAAGACACTGTGGTCTAGGAGGCCATAACCAGCCTACTAAGAGCATTAAGAACCCTACCCTACTTCATATGTGCTTTATAAACTGTGATCATCAGAACTGCAAAAAGTTAAATGAGCACTACTGGTTTTTCTCCACTCAATTTATTTAGTAAAGTGTCTTTTTAAGTTCAGAAGCTTACAACAAACACAATAAAACGGAATGATAATGTGCTTAATCTACTCTGTACCCCCTCTACACAGTTTACCATGTTTGCTGTCCGAGTATGCAGAGAATGAGTCTCTTCAGGATGGCTAAATCCTCATAAGAGTAAACATAAAGGTTAGTTCCCCCTTCATCGGCAGCTTTCAAGAAGAGGCTGGACGAATATTGGTCAGAGATGGCTGGTCCTGCATTTGGGCAGGGGGTTGGACTAGATCAGGGGTGGGCAAATGGCGGCCCGGGGGCCACATGCGGCCCGCCACAGAGTTTTTTGCGGCCCGCCAAGACACTTGGCCACTGTCAGCACCTGAGGAGCTGCAGCTTGAACTTATTGACATGCAGTCAGATCACACTGTGAAAGAAATGTTTAATGCTGTGACATTAGTTGACTTTTACAAATCTTTGTCTGCTGAAAAGTTTCCATGTATGAAGAAATTTGCTGGGAAAATGTCCTCTGTATTTGGGTCTACATATATTTGTGAGCAAAGTTTTTCTTGCATGAAGATCAACAAGAGTAAATATAGACATTAACAGACATTTGACAGCCATTAACTTGCAGGCTATGATGAGAATCTCAACAAGCCATCTCACTCCTGATTTTCAAAAAACTGTAGAAAAGTGTGATAAAGTACATTTGTCTCATTAAACGGATTCTAAAATTAAATGTGCTTGCAGCTATAGATGATAGGAAATTAGCACAATAAATAAATTGAATAAAACTACCACTATTTAATGTAATTTATATTGATTGATTTCTAGGATACAATTTATACCTTTTCTGAAATGCAAAGTTAACTAATGAATGCAGTCATTTTAAAAGGTGCGGCCCTCCGCTAACCTCCGCTCCCACAAAGCGGCCCCTGAGCCAAAACAATTGCCCACCCCTGGACTAGATGGTCTGTATGGCCCCTTCCAACTCTATGATTCTATGGTTCTATAATCTTGAAAAATTCACCCCAAACTAGGGGACTCTTGGGTGGGCACAGGTGTTAGAGTGAGCTGGGTGAAATTTGGAGCCCCACAGGTTAAGAGGGGGCACCAGTCCCCAGTGCCACTCATTCCTTCTCCTTTCAACCAGAAATGTCCCAGGCTTGGTCTTTACATAAATGGCAACTATAATAGGTCACTTTCAATGCTCCCTCTAAGCTGTGGAGTCTTGTGAGCAAAAATTCTACTTTGTGAACTACGGGCATTAAAGTTGTGAGCCAGTGATTTGGTTACTGCATAAATTAGTCTGTTCTGGAGCCATTCTTCCTGAGCAAAGGCAAAAATGTGTGAGCCGGAGGCTAAAAAACTGTGAGCTAGCTCATACTAACTCAGCTTAGAGGGAACACTGGTCACTTTTCAAGATCCTGAGGTAAGGGAAATCATTATTGTAGATGGGAGCCAGGGTGTCCATTTGCCCCCATCCTGGCCATATCCCAGCAGATTTACATCATGTCCTATTTTGATTTTCTACCCAGTTCCTCGATATGGGGCGAGGGATCGCTCATCTATTAAAAATGTTTCTGACAGAAAACATTTAAAAATGTACTGGGGGAGGGGTCAAATTTCAACCACGAGTTTCCAACCTTCCATTCCTGCTCTACAGCAGGGATCCCCACATGGTGGCTATTGGGACTCTGGGGCCCATCAGTACATTCCTTGGCACCTGCCAAGCTTTTCAGAAAGCCATCATAAGGCAGGGCTTGTTACTGGCTTTCCTCATTCAAACGAGAGAGTTCTGCAGGGCTGCAAAGGTGAGAGGGAGGTATTGTATTTTGCTCTGCCTCCTCCAGCAGTCGCGCTGGGGTGGTGCTCACCACTCCCTCTCAAAATCCCAAAGGTGCAGGCAGGATCAAAAAGGCTGGCACCCCCTGCTCTCTGGTATTTCATGATTAAAGTCAGGAAACAAATGCCGATGGCTACTCAGTACAGAGCCTTCTATTACGGGCCCCCTGTATGTGAAATTCTCTTCTGCAGCCTTTCTTGTAGGCCAGATTTATTAGACAGCTGAAGTCTTTTTTTTAATTGACCTAGCCCAGGAATCCCCAACTTTTTTGAGCCTGCGGACACATTTGGAACTCTGGCATGGCTGGCATAGCAAGAAAATGGCTGCCACAGGAGGAGGAGCCGCAGCCACAAAGTGATTGCCACCGCTCAGCTTCAGTAAGACAGTGCAGATCCTTGTGCTGTGGTGGCAGCTGCTGTCAAAGCAACATTTTAAAAAATATAATATGAACAGCCAATCAAATTTCCAAGAGTAAATCAGAAACCTTGCTGGGCAAAAGCCCTACCTAGCCCTGCCCACTTCCTAAAAACACTTGGTGGGTGCAAGAAAAGGCATTGGTAGGCGCCATGGCATCCATGGCAACACATTAGAGACCCCTGGCCTAGATTTTCATAAACTGTTAATTAGTATGTTGCCTGGTAATGCTGTTTTGTGGGCTGGAAATTTATCCTCTGTTGCTGCTCCTTTTGTGTATGTGGTTTCAGGACTTTTAGAACTGTAATATAAACAGTGATACAATTTGCTGCTGGTTTTAATAGTTAGCTTTTAATGCTGTTTTCTTTCTTGTTTTATACTGTTGTCTGGAAACTGCATAAACCACATAGACGGAGAACACTATCTAAAGCCATTAAATATGTTTTGTCAAATAAATAAGTACGTAATAAATTGATAATAATAATAAAAGAACAGTGCAATCTTATACAGCGTCAGCCCAGGCTAGCCTGATCCCATCAGATCTCAGAAGCTAAGCAGGGTCAGCCTTGGCTAGTATTTGGAAGGGTGACCTCCAAGGAATACCAGGGCCATGACACAGAGGCAGGCAATGGCAAACCACCTTTGAAACGTCTCTTGCCTTAAAGCAAGTCTAGCTCCCCACCTAGTGATGCATAATGCTAAAGAGCTAGAACTTCTGGTTGCCAAACAATCTTAGGATCTCCTGGCTATTTTATACACAATGCCATACGATGATGATGATAAACTATGATGATAGTACTCTGAGTAGGATTGCACTGTAAGTGGCAGGTGAGGTGGGCCTTTTCTTCTAGGCCAGAATCTCCAGGTCACATACGCGCATTCCTTAATAGCACTGTAATGAATTCATTCCTGAACCATCCCTGACAGATAAAGATCTTGTCTAGTCTCGAGTCATAAATATAAATTGCACACAAGCATCTAAGTGATCCAACAAGTTTACTTTCCCAAGGCTGGGAAGATCCCCTTTTTTTCCCTTGCTACTGTATTGCTTGAGTTCCCAGTTGAAGGACTGGACACGTGGGTCACCTGATACCCTTCCGCCTGTGTTCGAGGCATACAATAGATGCCTGGCAGGAACTATTTGGCACCACACACCCACACACACAAAAAGACCAAGCCAATGAGACCTGCCTAAGCAGCAGCCCTACAAACCTGAATGTACTTGTGTTGCTCCCACATGGCAAAGATTCTCTGTGTTGCATTCATCAGCACTGAAAACACAGAGGCATTTGCATTGGCAATGGAGCTTTCCACAGAGGAGTTTTCTTCACGCTTTCCTCCATCAGCCACCATTTTCCCTTCTTGTTGCCCCTGCTGTACCATCGGGGGGGGGGGGGGGCTTTAGTTTTTCAGTAATTGCTCTAGTGCTATGCATGCGTACACATGAAGATGCCTTATATCAAATCAGACCATTGGTCTATCAAGGTCAGTGTTTTGTCTACTCCGACTGGCAGTGGCTCTCCAAGATTTCACACAGAGGCCTTTTGGATCACCTGCAACTACCTAATACCAGGAACTGAACCTGGGACCTTCTGCATGCAAAGCAAATGCTCTAACACCAAGCCGTAGTCCCTGGCAAATTATAGCATGATATGATTCCATGACTGTAGCATAATGGTGCTACATCAATTATTGATTTTTATTCTAAAAGCCCTTCAGTGGCGCAATGAGCAAAATGCTGGCCACAAGGTGCTGACAGAAAGCAAATGGTGCTGGTGTGGGTGTGATTTTGGGCAGCCGTGATAATGTGCTTGGACTATGCTCTTCCTGAAAAGACTGTAGAAAAGCACATTTGGGAAAGAGTGTGTTGAGGATGAGGAATGGATGACTGGAGCAGGTTAGAGCGCAACATCACAGGAATGCTCAAAAAGAAAAAGTGCTCCACTTTGGACACCAAAGTAGAGAAAAATCTCTGCTTGGAAGCAACCTAGCTGAGCTCAGGTAACTCTGAAATAACCCAGCCGTGTACACCTTTGTGCATACTGGTCCCAAACCCGGATAAATGGGGAGGGCTGGAGAAATACCTGGCACCTACTCCAGAAAAATCCACCAAGAAAATTTTATGGAAAGGCTCTCAAAAGTATCAGATATGGTACCCAATGACAAGGACCCCCAGGCCAAAAGGAACCCAACAAGTTAGTGGGGAAAAGCAAAGATCTCTAGCAAGGCGAAGAAACAGTCCAAGATCAGAAAACGTGGAGAGAGCTGGCCTGTAGAATTGCTAAGTGCTGGACACGACTGAATGGCTAACACCAACTATGAAATGGGGACAGTAAAACTCCACGTTCCTTACCAGTTAGACTGTTGTTCCTTGTGATCCAAATTGTCATAGGGAGAGCTTGTTTCTCATCTCAGATGCAATCATTTCTAGAGCAGCCTATTCGCTCATCAGATTTCGAGTGATTAAATGATGAGCGTCTGTTTCTAAACCAGACCCAGCTTGGAAGTTCTTGAGAAGTCAGTGCAAATGACTTTTTTTTGGGCTGATAGGGGAAGGTTTCACAATGTGCTTCTATTTATATGGTTTTATCGGCAACTGGTGCCAATGTTGTAAGCCGCCCTGAGCCCGTTCGCGGGGAGGGCGGGGTATAAATGGATTTAATAAAATAAATAAATAAAGGTGGGTCAAGGTAGTAGGGTTTTTTTTTAAAAAAAAAATCTATGCTTACATGGCGTGCCCACGTTTAGATTTTGCAATCCATTGCAAGGAGGATTCAGAGCCTTTACTTTTTGGTGATAAGGGACACTACTCGTACTGTTGTCTGTATCTACCCCATATGTACACGCACAGAAACTGCCACAATCGTTTCTATGAACTGGAGAGTTGTTGAGCTCAATGGGGAATTTGTCTATGATTCACACAGAAAATTCCCCCGAGGGCAAAATTACAGGTGATGCTAGAGTTCTGTGACTAGAACTCTGCTTGACCCTAAAAGCAGTCATGGAGGGCCCTGATGTAGAACGAGGCCATGACACTGGGCAGGAGGGGGTTAACTCTTCCTTTATTCCATTTCCCCAATAATTTCCCCCAGCAGCAGCAGGGGCTTTAAGCCCCAGGAGGCAAATAAGAGGGGCACAATAAAGATAATTGCATTTTTCCTGACCAGGGCTTAAAGCTCCCTGGCAGTGGGGCCTTTTTAGTTAGGGAAGTGGCACAAGATAAAGAATTAACACCTCCCTCCCCAACACCACAGCCCCACTGTATAAGAGCATCCTCATCCTTTGGCTGCTTTTTAAGGCTGTTTTTTTAAAAAAAAATGAATTCCAGGAATGAAACCTCAGCAACTTGATTCAGTCTCATAGCCGAGAACAAGACTTTCCTCGTGCAGACATGGTCCACTGTATGTACTGGAGTACTACTTTGTTTTGGATCATCATCAGCTTGTCAAAAAAAAATGTCCTTCCTTCCCAGTCATCCTTTGGACCGCCAACATGTTTGCATCTTTTATGCAGCCTGTGATGTAGAATACAGTTGGGGTGGTTCTCTGACCATGGCACCTATGGTGCATATATAACTGATCACGTGGCACTGCAGAATTGGAAAAGTATCAAGAATAGATACTTTCTAGATCTCAGATACGCACCTCCAACAAATGTGTCCCGTTTTCAAAAGACAGATCGTTTGTGCGCGCCCTTCCTCCTGCGTCTGATCTACAGCCCACTTCCAGCATGGGGAGGAAGGATAAAATGGAACGGTGCCAAAATATGGCACTATGAAACCTCTCAAGTCCCAGCAGAGAATTTAAATTAATGGCCCAAAGGGACTCTTCCTAGATTAAAGAAGCAACAAAAAGAAGAGTTTTAGGAAACAACCCCCCACCATCTCCAACAGCAAAGATGCCTTCGGTCAGCCAGACTGGGACGCGCCCTGCATGAGCATCAATGGATACGGGATTGAAACACATATCAAGAAAACATTCCTTGTAATGGTGTTGTGAAAAAAATTGATAAGTTTTGGCATCATTCCAGTACTCTTTGAGATACTTGTTCTTTGCGGATTACAAGTGAAGATTTAGCGCCTCCAGTTATATAAACATTTTCAATCCCCCCCCCCCCAAGTCATTTTTCCCTTCAACCTCAGCATGAGCATTTACTAGCAAGAGCCCCACTCAAGTCCAGCTTGCGACTAAAGGACTCGGAAGAAAATTTGTGCTTCTGCTTCTTGCATTATAGTGTTTGAAGTGGCCTGTTGACATGTTAAAAGTGCAGGCTGTAGAAGGATGTGGATATGCAAATGAAGTTTGCAAGCCACAAAAAAAAAAAAGGATACAGAAGCATGAAAAACTAATGGAAATGCACAGCACCCCGCCCCCATTTACCCCAAGGCTGTGATCCTGCGCACAGTGATACAGGAGCAAACCCCACCAAATTCAGTAGGATATAATGTGGATAAATAGATGGAGGTTTGAACATGTCTGAAGTCCTGAATCCCAGGATCAACCCTTGCAACAATTAATCCCTCCTGCAGACGAGTTAGGATGGTCCCTGCTATACCTAGGGCTTTTTTCAGAGCTGCTCTTTAGAGAGAGATAGACAGAACCTTGGTACGTGGAAGAAACTGATTGTTTGCACATGATAGTTAGACAGTAACAGTAGCCAAATGCATTAAATAGAGAGGCTAGCGATCATAAACTTGTTAGGAAGGCTTCCATTTAGTTGACATTCTGCATTATGCAAAGTGGAATTATTCCAGAGGGTTCTTAACACAGCTGCCTAATTTTTAATTACATACGGTTGTCAGTTTTTATGGGGTTTTAATTGTATATTGTTTCTATTATCATTGTAATCCACCCTGAGTCCAGTTTTGGAGAAAGGTGGGCTAAAATTGCTCTAAATAAATTCATTCCTAGGCATGTGTATCTGGAAGAAAGTATCCCTGAATTTAGTGAGCCTTGCTTCCACATAAACAGGCAGTAAGAAGAAGAAGAAGAAGAGATTGGATTTATATCCCGCCCTTCACTCACTTAAGAGTCTCAGAGCGGCTTACAAACTCCTTTCCCCTCCCCTCCCCACAACAGACACCCTGTGAGGTAGGTGGGGCTGAGAGAACTCTTTCCCAAGCTGTCCTTGAGGGAACAGCTCTGACAGAACTATGGCTTGCCCAAGGTCATCCAGCCAGGTGCAAGTGGAGGAGTAGGGAATCAAACCCGGTTCTCCCAGATTAGAGTCCGCGCACTTAACCACTACACCAGACTGGCTCTCGGAGAAGTAAAGCGCCTTCAATGGCAAGTGGGCAGGCAATGTTTTATAGGAGTGAAGGTTGTTGTACTGAAGAAAAAAGCAAAAAAAATATCATTCAAGTTGCCCTCTCTACCCACATTTGAATTAAATGTCCACAGTGACAAAGAACTCGTCATCTCATTGTCTGATTCAGGAAGAGAATGAGTAGAGAAAACCTTTTATCCTCTTTTCGCGAAACACTAGACCCGATTGCCGCGTGACGGAGTGAGCTGCCATCTCTGGCCCCAGCTCCTAGCTGTTCAAACCTAGCAGTTCAAAAGCAAGGAACTGCAAGTAGATAAATAGGTACCGCTTCAGTGGGAAGGTAACAGTGTTCCGTGCACCTCGGTGTTTAGTCATATCGGCCACATGACCACGGAGAAGTCTCCAGACGGCGCTGGCTCTTCGACTTGGAAACAGAGATGAGCACCGCCCCCTAGAGTCAGATTCAACTGGCTTTCGAGCAAGATAAACCTTTACCTTTACCTTTATGACTGGATTCAGGAAATACAAAAGAAAATTATTCTGCAAACTGTGCATAATTGACATAAGTATTCTGCTGCTACACGATACAGTGAAGTCTATTGATTTAGGTGGTAACTAACGACAAGATAACTAAGTGGAATCTCAGTACACAATCATAGATTACCATTTAACATGGAGGAGGGAGAACAGATATCTGAATAAAGTCACACACACACCCCACACCCCAGACTTGGAAAGATACAGTGGGTCATGTCCCGTGTTCCCTCTAAGCTGAGTTAGTGTGAGCTAGCTCACAACTTTTTAGCCTCCGGCTCACACATTTTTGTCTTAGCTCAGGCAGGATGGCTCCAGAGCAAACTTATCTATGCAGCAGCCAAATCTCTGGCTCACAACTTGAATGCCAGTAGCTCACAGAGTAGAATTTCTGCGCACAAGACTCCACAGCTTAGAGGGATAATTGGTCATGTCACTTTGCTTAGAATGGTGCTGTAAGATTTTTAAAAGAACATTTGAACCGTTAATGGCATTATGAAAATTTAATTCATAAATGAATGCATAAATCACAGAGAAACATTCAATAGGTGCTGTTTTTCTAGTTTGCAGACAAGCACCCCCTGCTGAACTTCTGTTTGCCTTATGACTGGTATAGGCACAGAACCTATATCAGGAAAACTCTGGTAACCACAGCTATGCAAGCCCCAGGACAACAGCTCCCCCATCTATGATTCCTTGCGGGCATGTAAGTCAGTTCCCCCTGCAGGTTCAGTGTATGATTCCTAAACCATCTGTAGTAAACATATATATCTTGTCGAGTCTTGAGTTTCTCCAGTGGTATTTTGGGTTGCAAAACACCCCTTGGCGACTGGTAACATTGCTTAATTCCTCTAATGGGTGGGTGAATTTTCTGGATTCAGTGGCTTGGCAAGTTTATCAAGCAGTTGTTTGTTCTAAACTAGCATTAAAGAACCTAATCTGTACTGGAAAGCTACACGTCCCATTAGCTGGGCTTAATTTGAGATATGTCTCTCATCCCAGAAACCAGTCGTTGGAAAACAGCAAACTTGAATCTGTCCTATGCTGAATCAGACCACTGATCCATCATGTGTGGTTCTGTCTACGCAGCCTGGCAGCTGCTCTCCAGGGTCTTTTACATCACCTACAGTCAGATTCGTTAACTGGAGATGCTGGGGACTGAACCTGGCCCTTTCTGCATGCCATGCAGATGCTGTACAACTGCTAAGCAGGGTAGGCCACGGTTAGCAGAATCATAGAATCACAGAATCACAGAGTTGGAAGGGACTGCCAGGGTCATCTAGTCAACCCCCTGCACAATGCAGGAAATTCACAAATACCTCTCTCTCCACACAACCAGTGACCACTGTTCCATGCCCAGAAGATGACAAGTATTTTGAGGGGAAACCACCAAGGAAGATCAGGGTTGCTACACAGAGGAAGGCAATGGCAAACCACTGTCTGAATGTCTCTTGCTTGGAATCAGGGCTATTTTGGGGCAGGAACGCACAGGAACGGAGTTCCGGCTGGCTCCTGAGTTGGCCACACCCTGCAGGAACTCATTAGCATAATAGGTCACACCCAACAGCAGAAACTCATTAGGATTGGCTACATTAGGGGTGTGTGGCCTAACATGCAAATTAATTCCTGCTACAAAAAAAGCCCTGGGTTTTGACAACAAACAAGGCGAACAGAATAAGAAGCAAAAGGTGGGTGTGGCTGGATGACCACTCTTCTGGTAACATGGGGGTGTGGCCTAATATACTAATAAGCTGTGCTGTCAGTGGTGTGGCCTAATATGCTAATGAGTTCCTGCTGTTGGGTGTAGCCTATTATGCTAATGAGTTCCTGCTGTTGGGTGTAGCCTATTATGCTAATGAGTTCCTGCTGGGCTTTTTCTACAAAAAAAGCCCTGCTTGGAATACCACATGGATGGAATACCACATGAGTCAGCTGCTATTCAATGGTATTGTCTTCTTCTAACACAGCTGGGCTTGGGCTGGCTCAGAGATTTTTATCATGGAGCCTCATGTTCTTCAGAAACATGCATTTGACTGAGGCATCTATTTGAGAGCCTTGTTTTATTGTTATTCATTATGTGGAAACTATATAAGTGATTGCGCTTTGACACCAACGTTTGACTTGATAATACTGTCTCAAGAAATTTCCAGAACTCACTCAGGCCAACAACATTGTATTGGAAGGCATGGTTTGAGTGAACACCACCCCTGGGGCACGCAGGAAGAATCATCGCTCCCTTGCTGGAAAACTGCCTGCTAACGTTGTGAAATTTATTTTTAGTTTTATCCAATAAATTATGGAAGTCAGTTCCTTTGATTCCTAGACATTGTCAATTAGCATTTGAAAGCTTTAATTCCAAGGTTCACACACTGGGTTGTGTTTTTGTTTTGTTTTTAACCGCTGGAATAGTAAAAGGTCCCTCACAGACTCAGTTTCTTCCTACACGAAAATTATAGATTAAGGAAGCAGATAAATGTTTTAGATTGTTCTGTTGGTGAGCATAAATCAGCATATTTAAGAGAGAGCTGGGAAGTGTTGATGAAAACTAAGACTGCCACTGGTGCTATGAGGTAGCATTGTCTTTACACTAATATAAGCGGGCAGGGGGAAAACAAAAGTGACATAAGTTTCTGAGAAACACAAACAAAAGGAGAAACGGAGAGAGCCATCTTTACCTTTCAGATTACCCTTCCCTAACTATTCACAAAATAAAGGAGTCACTACCTGTGGGCACTTCTGAACCTTTGAGAACAGCAAGATTGCATCACAACAAAATGGCTACCATGTAGGGTTGCCAGCCTCCAGGTGGGGCCTGGGGATCCCCCGCTTTTACAACTGATCTCCAGCTGACAGAGACCAGCTCCCCTGGAGAAAATGGCTGCTTTAAAGGGTCAACTCTATGGCATTGTACCATGCTGAGGCCCCTCCTCTCCCCAAACCCCGCCCTCTCCTGGCTCCACTCCCAAAGTCCCCAGGTATTTTCCAATCTGGACTTGGCAACCCTACTACCATGGGGAAGTGAAATTTACAAGGCTGCAAGTTAGGGGATGAGAAGTTCCTGGAGATTCAGGGGTGGAGCCTGGGGAAGAAGTAGGGTTGCCAATCTCCAGTTGGGGGTGGAGGATTTCCTGGGTTGTTAGGTTCCTGCCCATCACCAACCAGCTGGCTGGTGGGAGAAAACTCCCCCCCCCCTCCAAAAAGCTACATTCCTGGAAATAAACATGACATGCCTACGTCACCCAGAAGTGGTGTCGGTCCGTTGGTGATGTTGGGGGGCGATGCTTGGTTTTTTGTGCACAGCTCTTATGGTTTGAAGCTGATTTTACCGTAGAGTTTTGCCCAAAAACCAGAGCACCCCCACATCACTTCTGGGTGACGTAGGCACGTTGCACCACATCACTCTCAGAATGTTCCCCCATCCCCCCACTGGTGTTTCTGATGGACCTGGCAACCCTAGGAGGAGGAGATTTGGGGGAGCGATCCCAGTGGGTTATAATCCCATGGAATCCACCTCCAATACAGCCATTTTCTCCAGGGGAATTGATCTGTGTAGTCTGGGTAACCTTAGGGCAGTCATTTACGCTCAGCCTCCTACTGTCATTATGAGAATAGAATGGAGGATAGAGAACCATGTATGTCACCCTGATAGGGTTGCCAGGTCTCACCCGGCCAGCCTTGCTTCTGGCACACACGATGATGCCACCCGGGGGAGATGTCAAGGCAACCCTATACCCTGAGCTCCTAAACAGAAGAGAAAGGCATCTCACCCCATCCCAGCTGATGGCCCCATGGTAAGCCCCTCAAAACGGGCCACCACAGAACAGCAGGGACACAGCCTGACAGCAGCCAGAGGTTGGCACCTTTACAATGGCTCAACAGGCAGGGGAAGATTCGGCTGGAAAACGTGGCTGCGTCAATCATGCCCTTGCAGCCCAGCTAGCCAGCGTGAATGCTCAGGTGAGGCACAGTGAGGGGCCCAATCCAGTCAAGGGGTGGAGAGCCAGCCAGGGAGCTGATTGGCTGGGAGAACAGGAGGGGTATGGAAGGAGGGTATGCAAGGAGATGGAGATAGCCTCTAAGGGCTGATTGGCCCAGGCAATTGGGCTGGAGCACATAAAGGCCATGAGGGCCTATGAAAGCTCTCTCAGCTTCAGATTGAGGAAGAAGTGGTTGGGGCTACTCCTTTCTCAGAGCTGGCATGGAGAGAGGGACATAAGGGACAAACAGGGAGTGCGCTGACAGGAGGATGAGGTAGATAGAGGTGGACCCAGGTGAGCACAACTCCCTCCCTTCTGTGAATGAGGGGCCTGGAGGCCCAGACTCCACCTCCAGCTGTGAACCTGGAGGAGGCTCCAGCCACTGGGCTCAGCTCCTCCTTTCGCCACTTCAGTTCCCTGTTCAGCCATGCCAAAGCCACATTTCTACACCCGCCCTTCTCTGCAGCAGTGCAGCACTGTCCCAGGCTCTCACGGCTAGTAACATGGCGACGATAGCACTAGCAGCTACTAACGCGTGTAGGTGAACAGACTGATCTGAGGAGCAAAAATGCCAGCTCGCTATCAGCACCATCAGTGTGGGTGGCTGCCCATGGCTGGAACAGGCAGTGCTGTGAGCCGCTGGTGCGTATCCCTTGGAGCCAAATTGACTGGGCCGCCTTGGCTCCACGGAATAGTAAGCAAATTGGGAGCTCTCTTTGGCAGGCAGGAGCCAGTGCCAGGAGGCTCTGCCCTGCCCTCCATCCAAGGACGCTGCAGAGACACGAAGCTATTGTTTGCACCATCCCAGCCAAAAGAGGTCGATTGAACTGGAACAATGGTTACATCTCAGGAGCTGCAACATTTGTCCAGGCACAACAACTGTCTGGGTTCCCGGTTAGGCAGCACCATGCCGTACCAGAGGCATGCCCCAAGCCAAGGCAGCAACATGCACATACCATGCTTGTGATAAGGAACCAGCCAGAAGAACCTCCCTGCCCTAGCTGGTTGCTAGAGGCTGTATAAGAAGCTCCATCGCAATCAGAAGCAGAACTAGACTTCAGAGACCAGCAGCCCTGGAACAGTAGCAGTATAGCATACACACTGTATCTGAAGAAGTGTGCATGCACGCAAAGGCTTATACCCAGAATTAAACTTGTTGGTCTTAAAGGTGCTGCTGGACTCAAACTTTGTTCTAGTGTAGCATACAGTCAAGGAGGTTCAAGTTCAGACTCCCGCATTCCATGAAGCCCGGGGTCAGTCACACTTGCTCAGCCCAACTTTACCTCATATGACTGTTGTGAGGATAAAACAGGGAAGGATGAACCAAGGATACCACTCTGACTCCTTGGGGGAAAGCAAAAGAAACCATACTCAACTCAACAGATAGACCTTACTTCCCAGATTAGGCCCTGGTCACATAAACCTTTGAGCCAATGAGAACCAGATCTCGCATCTCGGTCACAGCTGCATTGCAAAAGCCGATCAAGGCGCAGTGCATAAGCCCGAGTATATACAGTGAGATTGAGGCCTGAGTGGGCATTTGAAACCTGATCTCCCTTATCCTAGGCCAAGACAATAATTTCTGTGCCATACTAGATCTCACATGAGCAGGATATCCAAAGCCTGGGAACCAGCAGAAGACTTCCTTGGTGGGGGAGGCTGGCGACTTCACTGGCAACATGGTGACATCACTTCCAGAGTGACTGAGACGTGATGTTATAGTGCAGGGGTCCTCAAACTACGGCCCGGGGGCCATATGCGGCCCGTCGAGGGCATTTTTCTGGCCCGCCAGGTGTGCCGCTGCCTGTCCTCCAATCCCCAGCAGCACACAAAACAGCGGAAAAATTGCAGCCGACTTGTCCCGGGCCACATGACAAAGCCCCACCCCCCTGCTTCCAGTCAGCCAGGAGGAGGCAAAAGGAAGACTGGAAGAGGGTAAGTGTGGGGTGGCAGGCGCTCCGGCTGGCCCCAAGTCTCCTAGCCGGCTGAGAGGCCTCTCAGCCAGCTAGGAGACCTGCGCCAGTCCCAAGAGCCGGGCGGGGGTCTTTTTCGAGGCTTTTTGTGCTGCTGGGAATCGGAGGGGGGGAGAGAGAGAGAGAGAGAGAGAGGTTTCTCTTTCCCATCATGATGCCTGCAGTAGTGGAGTTTCAGGGAGAAGCAGCTGGGGGCTTGCTGCCTTAAAAAGTTTGTGAGGATGCCGAGTTCTTTGTTTCTTCGGAGAGGGAAAGAAAACAGCCCCGTCAAGGGTGCCTTTTTAACTTTACTTGTTCTTCATTTTAAATATTGTATTTGTTCCCATTTTGTTTTTTTACTTCAAAATACGATATGTGCAGTGTGCATAGGAATTTGTTCATAGTTTTTTTAAAAACTATAGTCCGGCCCTCCAACGGTCTGAGGGACAGTGAACTGGCCCCCTGTTTAAAAAGTTTGAGGACCCCTGTTATAGTGTCATCAGGTGACACTCTAGCATTTGCCCAAAGACCTCCATACATCACTGAACTTCCAGCGTCTCATCTGGTTCCCTTATTACGGGAAAGTTTGAAAACTCCACTGAAGAGCCTGCGTTTGGCAGGAACACTGAACATATCTACTTTGATATCCCCCTTCCCCAAGTGCATAAGCCACATCCAGATAGGGTTGCCAGGGTCTCCTGGACACTGGCGGGGGAGTGAGGGGCATAGGGCTCCCAGCTCCAGGTTGGGAAACTCCCGAAGATTTGGGACTGGAGCCTGGGGAGGACAGGGACCTCAGTGGGGTATAATGCCATAGAGTCCATCCCCCAAAAGCAGCCATTTTCTCCAGGGAAGCTGATCTCTGTAGTCCAGAAGATGAGCTGTAATTACAGGAGGTCCCCAGGGGAGCAAAAAGCATGGCCAAGCTAGCTGACACTTGAAGTCTAGTGATGCCATAGAAAAAGATGTTGGTGTGTTTGGAGTGTATTCCCCCCCCCCCACTTAATATCTGATTGAATGCTTAACTAGAATTCTCACTTGCTCAGTTAACATGTAGTTCACATACCAGCAACAAATATGTTAATATTTAACTCAAACTCGTGGATGAGAGAAAAATCCCTACAAGTTAGTAGAATCAATGAAGGGTGGGTGGAAGAGCGGCTGCTGGCAGCATATCCTTTTAGAACAAGGCTACCAAAATCTGCGGAGCAGGAATTGGGATGCATATTAAAACACAGGACTCGTCTAGCTTAACAGCAAAACCCAAAATATTGTGCTTGACAGCCAGCTAAAACGGAAGCTATGCTACATAAGCAATGCTTACTCAGAGAACAATTTTTTAATAATGCCGCTCTGTGTCCTCCAAAGTTAGTTAGTTTGTATTCAGCCTACCAAAGGTCCTTTAGGGATGACCTCCACCCTGTTTTTCTACTCCCTGACATCCATAGCATGTATAGGCTACATACCCCTGGTCTGAAGTGACTGTTTGTATTGACTTGTGCCGGTAGCTGTATATTTGGCCTCAGAGATTTGCCAAGGCAGTTTTCAGAAACCTATACAGGGGTTTTGAAGCCGCAGTTTCTAAATTTGCCTGTCTTTTACATTTTAAAGACTGGTGCTAAGGTTTATTAACATTCTTATCCGTTTGATAGAAAGATATATCTAAATATCCATTATGAGTATGGAGGAAATGAGATGGCTGAATTGCGCAAGGGGCATGTGGCAAAACACCCACCTCGCTCTGCTATATATTCTGGATCATCCCACAGAGGCTGGGTGAGCCCCTCAACCCACATATCCCAAGATGCAGATCTGCTTGTGTAAACTAAGGCCAAGGAATTAGGGGGGGTGGGGGGGGGGGTAGGGTAGCCAGATCCAGGTGGGAAAACTCCTGGAGATTTGGGGATGGAGCCTGGGGAGGACGAGGACCTCAGTGGGGTACAATGCCATGGAGTCCATCCTCCAAAGCAGCCATTTTCTCCGGGGGAACTGATCTCCGTAGTCTGGAGATGTGCGGTAATTCCAGGGGATCCCCAGTACATGCTAGGAATTTTGGGAACTGAGCTCTCAACAGGGTGGTTTTCTTTAAACAACAGGCACACAGAACTCCAGGTCAGGTCCGAACCACGGCATGAAGGAAGGGGGAACTTAATCCTTCCAGCCCAGTCCTTTCCCCAACCTGATCAACCCCATTCGTTGTGTCAGTTTGCATGCTAACTGAGGTGAAACAGCTAGGGGAACGTAATGACTAGCACCAGTTGGTCAGCTGCACTGCTCTGAAGCAGTAGAACAAATTTAGAGTCCAATGGCACCTTTAAGACCAACAAAGGTTTATTCAAGGTATTTGATAAAATGTATGTGCGCACGAAAGCTCACACCTTGAATAAACCTTTGTTGGTCTTAAAGGTGCCACTGGACTCTAAATTTGTTATAACGGCTAGCAATGCAATTAGAGTTGGCATCTGGGAAGGTATAAGGGTGGAAGCATCTGGGTGAGGAGAGCAGGGGAAACGGTGTCATGCGACGCTGTTTCCCTTCCCTGCGCTTCTCCTGCTGCTCCAATTAACGGCGGGCAGAAAGGGCTAGTGGGCAAGACTAACGGCAATCCTAAGCAGAGTTACACCCTACCAAGTCCACTGGGGAGGAGCACATACACTGAACATTAAGCATGCAGCCCCACAATAGGTTAAGAAAGCAGCACAGAGGGAGGCTGAAGCCCCTTT
This sequence comes from Lepidodactylus listeri, assembly GCA_029233225.1. NCBI lineage: Eukaryota > Metazoa > Chordata > Lepidosauria > Squamata > Gekkonidae > Lepidodactylus > Lepidodactylus listeri. Next base: position 20,928,106 of record JARCFY010000012.1, read on the forward strand.
TCTCTCTGTGCTGTGGTCCTGATCCAAATGGCACCCTGTGGTTAGAGACCAGGGGGAGCAGACATATGGGGGTGGCCATCAGTGACCCAGGAAAACTCAGAAGTGGCATCATACTTCTTTAGGTATTGCCAGAGACTCTATGGTAAAATCACAGTTTCCAGCTATTCTGCTGCCATTCTGCTGCCATTCTGAGTAGCAACGGAAAATGGGAGCTAAAGGCAAAGGACCCTTTGACCCCACCAGGGGCCCTTGGCTACCCTGCCTTTGGCACTTGAGGAATGTGAACAGGCTTACTGAGTTCCTGCCACCTGTTTCCTGCCACTGCTCTAGCAGCCTCCAGGAAGATAAAAAATAAAAAATAATCATTGGTCAACAGAGTGACATCACTTCTATGGAAAACCCAGAAGTGATTTCAGTCTACTCTAGGAATCACTGGAAACTCTATGGTTTTACTAGGAGTTTCTTAGAGAGGCGCTTCTGGGTTTTCCCGGAAGTACTGTCACCCACAGTACACCCCCATGTCCCTGCCCCCCAAACTCCTGCCAGTTGCCAGCCAAGAGCCACAACTTGCAGACTACATGTGTCATGTAGTTTGGGCCTAAGTGTATGAGCCAGATATTCCCTGCTTTGTATTTCACATCAGCCATGAACTCACAAGGTACTGTTAAGCAGTAATCAGGCCTTTGTCTCTCATTTTCAGATACGACATCTATGATATGAGAATACAAACACTGTCCTACCTCACTGAGTTCTTGAAAGTATGCATACCATGTACCCATAGTGTGTTCAGCATTGGAAATGTGTCAATTGAAGAGGTGTGTTATTAACAGCCACTGACAAGTAGCCTTTCGAATATTCTACCTTTTCGTTTAAAGAATTGTTTTATTTTTACTAAATGCTAAATGTTCAAAAACCAGTCTATGCCTTAAACAAATTAAGCATGGTTCTGTTGGAACAATTCACCCCTTCATATTGCAAAAGACACAGTGAAGAGCTGAAATGGAGAAATGAAATTCGACCAGATAGCATCTTGGTGGTCTTGAAATTCCTGATAAGTTAATCGGACAGGTATTGTTCTAGGGACTTTTCTGTGGCTCTGTTTACACAAAGTCACTGAGGTCTGAAGTAATCTCCAGTGCAAACAGGGAACCTTGTCAAACAATAGAGGCAATTGCCTCAGTTAGCCCAACAATTCATTTTGCTTGCAGAGTACCAATCAGTCTATTTGTTACTAGCAACGTGCTAATTATTTCTGCTAATTATAACGCAAAACATTCATTATCACCTATATGTAGAAGAGGACCCCTCAGGTGCCAGTGACAAATTAATTACTGTTTTTTCCATCAGAACAGTACTTCTAGACCTTCCCTGCTATTATCTCAAAATTAAATTGGCTTAGCAGGAAGTTTGTCTCTCAAAAAGATTAGCTCACAAATGGAAAAGCAGGTTCGAAAATGTGGCATTAAGTTTCTCTCTCCTCTGCTTTCCCAGACAGGTATTTCCTGAAGCTCAACCAGCTAGAATATTGATTTTACAAATTCTTAATACTCATAAAACAGAAAGGTGTGGTGTTTTTTATCATAGAACTGCTATTGTAATCAGGGCCCCACATCAGAATATGCCATCCAAAAAGAATAGGCTGTCTTAAGTCAGTCATAATGGGAACTTTGGAAGATCCCTCCATGTTCCAAGGATCCCAGACACTTGTTATGGAACTGAGCAGGTTTTATTTCCATATCTACAACTTGAGCCTAGAGTAGGCCTCCCACCAATCTGCCCCATCCCCTGACAGTACCTCAAAGGCTGGCAGGAGAAAAACTGGAGGAAATTGGTCAAACACCAGAAGTGACGTCATGAAATCAGGAATGACATGCTAGAATTTCCCAAAAATGTAGGGTTCCCAATCTCCAGGTGCACAGCATGGTGATCCCCTGGAATTACAGCTGATCTCTAAATGACAGAGATCAATTCCCCTGGAGAAAACTGCTATTTTGGAGGGTGGACTCTATGAAGGGTTGTCAACTCTGGGAGAACTCCAGGCTTTATCTTGCACTTGAACTACAAAAATCTTGTGCCAGCCATGTCCTTGGGATCCTACATACCTAGGTGGACCATGAGTTGTGAACTTTGGCTGAAACTGCTAAAGGAAACTCCTATCCAACCCCATTAGCCCTTTTGAGATTTTGATTTTGGCACTCCAGTGGTTTGTTATGGGAACATGTAACAACAAAAGGACATAAGAAGAGCCCTGCTGGTTCAGACCAATGGTCCATCTAGTCCAGCATCCTGTCTCAACCAGTTCCTATAGAGGGCCAACAACAGGGCAGAGAGGCTGAGGCCTTCCCCTGAGGTTGCCTCCTGGCTCTGAGATTCAGAGGCTTGGTGCCTCTGAATGTGGAGGTTCTCCTCAGCCACCATGGCCAGCAGCCACTGATAGACTTATCCTCCATAAATCTATCTAATCCACTTTTAAAGTTGTTTATTCCTTTGGCTTCACTACATCCTCTGGCAGCAAATTAGGCTGCGGCCACACGGCCCTTTAATGCGGGAGGAACTGCTGTTTCCTCCCGCATTTAAAGGGGCCGATCAGACCGGCCCCAGCTACTCCCGAGGCAAAGTGGGCTCCAGCACGGGTTCAAAGCGCTTTTTCCGACCCCGGGAAAATCAACTATTTTCCCGGGAGTTGTGCTTTGAACCCGCAATGGGCCGATCTGGACATCCCCCTCTCGAAATGATTGCGAGAGAGGGATGTCCAGATCGGCCCTCCCGGGGGGGGGTTTTCCCCTTTTTGCACTTGGGCGCTTGGGCACTCAAGCACCCAAGTGCAAAGGGGGGGGCAGTCCGATCCATGCCCCGCCAGCCACCGCTGCCTTCCCCCCTTCTCCCCAAACTTACCAGGCGGCCGGTGGGGCTTGGGGAAGGGTGCCTCCCCCGGCTGCCATCGCTGCCAGCTGCCTCCACGGCCTCTGCTGCCACACACCACCGCCGCATGCTGCCGCCACACACCACTGCCTCCCGCCACCACGGGGCTCAGGGAAGCCTCCCCCAGCTGCTACCGCACGCCGCCTCCCTCAATGCCGGGGGTTGGGATGTGTAATCAACCCAACCCAGGGGAGGGGGAAACGTGGTCCCCTTAATCACTCTCTGTGTACTTTAAGTGGTCCTCCCTATACATACAGGTTGCCATTTTGTGAGGATGACAGATATGAATTTGCATTTTGCTTTGACCCAGAAAACTTTTTTCTCACAGTCACAGAACATGTCAAATATTTCTCTATTCTTACACAGACTTTTCAGTGCTACATCCAACATTACACTTTCAGGGGATACCAATAAAGCATCCTATGAAACGCTGATTGTTCTGAATAAAGAATCCATGTGGTGGTACTAAGATTTTCCTCAGTCCACACTCAAATCCCTGTGTCAACATTCTTATTTGGACTCTAAGAGTGACGTTTCAATTTGGCTTAGTTGACCAGGAACAGATTTAAATAGGTTCAACAAAATAAACACATTTAATTAAACAAAATTGGTGGAAATGGTTTTATTTGGTGCTGTCAGAGAGTTTGTGATTTCTTGGTTCTTTTTTTTAAAGTTGACATTTCCTACATCCAATTTAGGAAAAGCTGCAAGGTCCGTTTATACACAGACACATGCCCCAACTACAAGGGGGGGGGGGGGAAGTATCTCAGGTTTCCTGGCTTACTGCTGTGTTTGGTCTCTCCACAGTTTTTCAATACAGACATGTATTTCCTGGCTATAGAAAACGGCAGGGGAAATATTCAGTGTCACAACATTTATCTTTCTGACAAGATTTGATTTAGAAAGAGGCGATCTATAACACCGGACAAAATCAGCTCTAGGAGCTAAGGCATTTGTATCACTCAATTATCGACCTCATTTCGAAACCCTTTGAGTGATTGCTCGCCTATTTCCTGTCACATTGGAATTCTGATTTCACAACAGATGCCTTAAGTCATACTTTGGGATCAGAAATTTCAGTAACTTCAGTGATATCAGCCTGGGACCAAGAGTGAAATTAGATTAAAATGTGTTTTGCAGATATTGCCTGTCACCCTTTTCGGCAGTGCCCCTCAACCATCAGTCCTCACATTCCGGCATATTTATTTAAAGAACTGCCTATTAAGTAATATTTTATAACAAAAATGTTGTGGGGCATCTACAGAGTGTGTTTCTTTTGACACAGTATAAATCTATATACTAATAGCCAAGTTGCCCCCTCCGTGCAGATATCTAAATCCACACAGAGGGGGCACTTGGGGGGGGCAGGGAGATTTTTCTGCACACTTGGGGCACTCCCCACATGTGCAGAAAAATCTTAAAAGTAAAAAAACTTTGGGGGATATTAAATCCCCCCAAAAGTTCAAGAGCGTTCCCTGCACATGCGCAGGGAATGCTCTGGGAACTCTGGCGGCCCAGCAGCTCTGAGCCATGTGGGCCTTGCAGATGGAATGGGGGGGAGATCGGTGGCCCGGGGCTCGCTGTTGTTGCCCGGGGGAGGGGAGGAAGGCTTACCTGTGGCTGCTTCTCCATGTGGAGCTCCTTCTCTCCCCCCCCCGCGAGTGCCGCGGGTCCCACCTCTTGTGATATACTACTTCTCAATACGTAGGGACATAGTATTCGAAAAGACTCATGTGCTCTCCTCAAAAATGACACATGGATAGACCATAATTTGGATTTGAACATAAAATATGTAATTGAAGGCACACGCCGACTTTCATTTTGGTATCTCATGCTCTTGTCACATTTTGCTTTATGTATTTGAATGGTCCCCTTGAAAACAAACATGTGACTTCCAAGTGCGGATGAGGAAGTGAAAGTTGCCCCAGAGCAAGCCGAGCTGCCCCCGCTGGGCTTAGGTAAAGGTAAAGGTTTCCCTTGCTCGAAAGCCAGTCAAATCCAACTCTAGGGTTGCAGTGCTCATCTCCATTTCCAAGCTGAAGAGTCAGCGCTGTCTGAAGACATTTCCATGGTCATGTGGCAGGCATGACTAGATGCCAAGGCGAACAGAACACAGTTACCTTCCTAACGAAGCGGTACCTATTTATCTACTTGCAATTTCTTGCTTTTGAACTACTAGGTTGGCAGGAACTGGGGCCAGAGACAGGAGCTCACTCCGTCATGTGGCACTCTGGTCTCAAACTACAGACCTTCCAGTCTGCATCGCTTCTAATGTCACAAAAAATAAATAAAATAAAAATAAAGAGAGGCCCTGTCTCTTTTCTGAAGATGGAGGATTGGTGCTTAAAGGGTTACCTCTGCTCGCACCACAGAAAAAGAGGGTGTTTTCCCGTCCTTGCTTTCCCAGGCTCTACAGTGCCGGAACCTGCCTCTGTTTCCTCCTTGCCTTCCCAATGCAATGTCAGGAGCCGGAAAGCAGCCCACTCTGGCTGCAGAGGTGACTCCACCGCCTGCAGCCTCCCGTTTCCCCCTGGGTGTGAGCGAAGGCCGAGCAGCTGTCAGGGCCAGTTTAGAAGAAAGGATCAGCCCAGGCAACTCTTCCCTTCTCTGCAGATGACCCATGGGCAGCTGCAGCTCCAGCAGCCTCAGCACTGCTGGGATCCTGGAGCCGGCCGAACCACGCCAAGAGCAGCCCGCATGGAACAGGTGATGTCAGAAAGACATAGAGACGCCTGCGCAGACAGGAGACAATGGCCCCGCAAAGCCCAGCCAGGCCACAAACAGAGAGGCTGCGGCTGCTGCGGGTTCAGGAGGGATGGGGAGGGGAGAGGGGGGACTGGGAGGGATGGGCAGTGAGGGGGCAGGGCACATCCATGAGAAAGTGTCGCCTCAAATGCCCCCCCTCCCGTGGCTACCAGTGGCCCTCTAGGGCAGTGGCCCACTCAGGGAAATTTCCCTGTAAATTAAGTGGCCCGTCTGGCCCTGGTGACTTCTGCAGGGTTTCGTCCTTTGAAATGCAAAATGTAATCCTGAACTCCATCCAACATCCATGGGAAACCATGTTCAGGTTCCTGCACAGGTAACTGGGTTGTTGCAAAAAGCAGACTCAAGCAGCCCAGTGCTGAGCTGGGCTGCAGGGGTGGGGGTGGGGGGTTAACTCTTACTCCACACTATTTATCTAGTCAGAGATATCCTATTTATCTAGTCAGAGATATTGTGCTGCTTCCAGAACTTGGAGGGTGAAAAAGTTAACTGTATAACTACAAGTTGTATTCATTGTTACTATCTGGCCTGGAGAAAAATGCCCTGTGCCTTTAAGAGATGCATTAAAATGTTATTTTAGATGTGTTAAGATGTTATTTCTGCCTAGGGTTGCCAATGGCCAGGTGGGGCCTGGAGATCTCCCAGAATTACAATGGATCTCCAGACGACACAGACCAATTCCCCAGAGAAAATGGCTGCTTTGGAGAGTGACTCTATGACAGCATACCCTGCTGAGGTCCCTCCCCAGGCGCTACTCCCAAATCTCCAGGAATTTCCAAATTAGAGTTGGCAACCCTAACCCACAGCCCATTTCCACATATTAAGCTTCTATGAAAGGGATAGGACATTTTCTTCTGTCTGGCTGGTAATCCTATGAGCCTGTCTTTTTTTTTCCTTCTGGAGCTTAAAGCAGCCCAGACCACTTCTAATCCAAAAAATGGTGCAATTGCCTCAGACTTAGTCCTTATTGGGGTCCCTCAGGAGTGCTTTTTGCAGTTCAATTATATATGGACGCCTGGCACCATAAGCAATCCAGTCCTTCATTTTCACAGAACACAACTGCATTGTATCATATTTTCCTTCCCACAAGCATGGAGATGTTGTCGGGGACTGGTACTGAAAGCACAAAATTGTGCCCTGAATGTGTGCCAGATTTCATTCTGGTGTTTTTCAGTGTCCCACTGTGTTACTACACTGAGAACAAGATCTCTGTGTGGCAACCAGCTCATCAGTCAGTCAAGTTAGACGAAGAAGAAGAAGAAATTAGATTTATACCCCGCCCTTCACTCGGAGTTTCAGAGCAGCTTACAAACTCCTTTCCCTTCCTCTCCCTACAACAGACATCCTGTGAAGTAGGTGGGGCTGAGAGATCTCTTTCCAGAACTGTCCTTGAGAGAACAGCTGTGATAGAACTACGGCTTCTAGCAGCTGGAAGTGGAGGAGTGAGGAATCAAGCCCAGTTCCCCCAGAGTTGAGTCCGCGCACTTAACCACTACACCAAACTAAAAGTCCCACTTTGCCCTAGGGAAAGGGGTATTTTTAACAGGGCTAGCAGCAGGCCCTGTGTATGAGGAACTCTCTTTTTAGTACAGAATTTTGAAAATACAGTCTGAACATGTTTCTGACACTTTCTGAAAGGACACTTACATGCTCTGTCCCTCACCATCAGCACCGACTAGACCATGTACAACGGTCCCCTGCCTCATTCTTTACGTCATGTCTCAAGTCGAAGTTCTTCGGGAAGTTCTTTTACAGCCAGCCACCTCCTCGAAGACATCAGCACCCCCCCACACCCCGTATTCATAGTCAGTATAAATAAACAGAAACCAATAAACAGATGACTTAAATGAATGGCAGCTTTCATGGGAATAGCAGATCATGAAGGAAACTAAGGCAGAACCGTTTGGCATTCCTAGAACAGCAACCATTCATAAGACGATGAGAAGGGAGGGAGGGAAGTGTTGTTAGAAAACATGGAAAGAAAGACCTAATTTTGACCGCTTTCACAAAAACCTGAGGAGTTCATTCATCAGGGGCTTCATAAAAATGTCTAGTCAATTAACCTAACCTCTTCTTGCTTTTGACTCTTGTTTTATGCTCTTAAGTAAGTAAATGTTGGGTTTGATCCGAAGTTTCCATTCTGCTTGTGGTGGAAACATCCTCCAAATGCAAGAAGTGTTCCACTAGCATAAGTAGCTTTTGCTTTGATGCAAGAGGCATTTGCAGCCACCTAAAGTCTTCTGGAGCCAGTGGAAGATCCTTCCATCAGAAGAAGACCCCGTCACTTGCAGACGAGAAACAAACAGTGCTAATTAGATAAACATATGGAGCAGAGATCCATCAGTGGCTATTAGCCATAAGGTATAGATAGGATCCCTCAGTCTGGGGCAAGTGATGCTCTGTATTCTTGGTGCAGGGGGGGTGGGCAACAGTGGGAGAGCTTCTAGTGTCCTGCCCCCACTGCTGGACCTCCTCGTATTTTTGGCCACTGTGTGACTGGATGGGCCATTGGCCTGATCCAACGTTGGCTTCTCTTATGTTCTTAACCTAAGTGGAGTTTCAACCTTATAAGACCATTGATGTCTATAGGCTTAGGAAGGCATAGCTAACTTTTCTTAGGATGGCATTGCTAGGATTCAGTCCAATGATGTTAAGATCTTTAGATTTCAAAGAGATGGTTTTTAAGAGAACACTGTTGTATAAGCTTTGTTCTCATGCTTTAGCAGCTCTTAGCCTAGGTTTGTCCAGGGGGGGGGGCTCTTCAGCTCTTCTTGTTGTTATTTTATGTAGTGGGGAGGTTTTGGTTCATTGTTTCAATGGAAACAGGACTGTAGTCTACTGTAGGCTGCTAGCACCACAGGCTCCATTTGGTCAGCTTGCTCCAGTCCCAGGCTGTCTGAATACCCCAGTCTATCCCTGAGAACAACGCAGTCTGATTTGACCATCTAAAATCAAATCAGGAGGATGGAGTTCTGCCGCTGCTGGAAGCTCATTCCAGAGCCCCAGAGCAGCAATGGAAAACACCCTGGAACGGTCCACCAACCCCAGAGCAGGCCTCCCGGTGGAAACGCACTGAAAGAAGGTATTGTCAAGAGGACTGGAGTTTCACTCAAGTCATACAGGGGGAGGCAATCTAGGTCAGGAGTTTCTTATGACTTTATAGGAAGGACTTTGCCCGAAAAGTTGGAGGTCATTTATTGACCAGCTCCCTTCAGATTGCTTTGTGTTATCTTGCCATTATGAAGATAGGCTTTTAAAGATGCGTTTATCTGTGTGGTTACCTACGGTGAGTAAATTGCCTCCAGGTGACCAGGAAGGTTATTTTTGAATAGTTAGGTCCTTTTTTTAAATTTTGGGCCATAAATAACCAATATGCCAGTATATGTTCAGAAGAGACAGGCAAGAAAGTGTTGTTGGGGTGTTTTTAAGGGACCTTTTTAAGGGACCTTTTTAAGAAGCCTAATTTGTGAGATTTTTAAAGGGTAAAACCCAAGATGGTTGTCCATTTATCAAGTGTAGGGTTATAATTCAAAATAATTTCAACACACCAGTGTTCCCTTTAAGCTGAGTTAGTGTGAGCTAGCTCACAGTTTTTTAGCCTCCAGCTCACAGATTTTTGTCTTAGCTCAGGAAGGGTGGCTCCAGAGCAAACTAATTCATGCAGCAGCCAAATTGCTTGCTCACAACTTTATGCCAGTAGCTCACAAAGTAGATTTTTTGCTCACAAGACTCCACAGCTTAGAGGGAACATTGCAACACACCCATTTTTTATAAGCAGCAAGAGGGCTAATGATACAATAGGGCTCGTGATACAAAAGTTATTCAGTGCTTGAAGCAAAAAAAAAAAATGCAACCATCTACATTTATTGCAAAAGCCATTCATTCTCCCGGGCACCACATATGCAAGATAACATCCCTTTATTCCGTAATAATTAATCAAGTCTGATGACACAGCATCCAGTTTTATATCCACAAATTGCTAAAGTGAGATATAATCTGCTACTCCATACCTAGGAAAAAGTAGAGCAGCATTTTAACACTCTTCAGCTTTCCTGAGTCATACTGAGTTGTACCTCTACTGACGAGACACTAGGTGGGATCGAAAGGTTCCATTCTGCTAATGGTGGAGTCTTTCTCCTTCTGCAAAGGGGAAAGAATGAAGAGACACTGGGAAGGGGGACTATTCTTATACCTGGGCCCATACATATTTACAGCCATCCCTGTCTTTTGCTGTGTCTTGACAATGTGATCCACAAAAAGAGGCACACTCCTGGCATACAGTACTCCTACGGAAATGGAGAAGACTGGTTGGAAGAGGCCATCTTATGTTGTACATCAGCTTCGACACTCATTCAAAGGGGAAAGCAATCCAATTTTCCTGTTCTGTTTCAGTCTGAAACTCTGGACAGCCACTGCCAGTAGCAGTTGACAACACTTGATAGCAGTTGATGATACTTGACCTTGATAGCCCGGTGATCTGATTCGGTATTAGGCAGCTTCAGGTGCTCAGTACGTGCCGTTTTCCTCTCGTAATCCTACTCCCTACCATAAATGTAAAATGCACAAAAAGGTTGCCACTGATGTGAATACTGAAAGAATGGGATGAAGGATCAATCCTGCCTGTCCAAGAGAGGCCCTTTAAAATTCTTTCCTGAGGATGCATCTGTGAGGAAATACAGGATTTGTTCCAACAGCTATCCCACACAGGTGCACTATACCGGGTTGGTATGCACCCAAGATACTGCAGGCCCTGCGACATTTTAAAAACACACTTAAATTTATTTTATGTTATTATTTTATTATTTCCATTTATACTCCACCCTCCCCGCGAACGGGCTCAGGGCGGCTTACAACATTGGCACCAGTTGCCGATAAAACCATATAAATTGTGAAACCTTCCCCTATCAGCCCAAAAAAAAGTCATTTGCACTGACTTCTCAAGAACTTCCAAGCTGGGTCTGGTTTACAAACAGACGCTCATCACTTAATCACTTGAAATCTGATGACCGAATAGGCTGCTCTAAAAATGACTGCATCTGAGATGAGAAACAAGCTCTCCCTATGATGGTATGTTCATGACAACCTATTGATCGTGCATTTATTTATAACAGAAGCCTTCATTTATTGCCCACTTTTCTCATTGTAACTCAAGCAGGATTACAAAATATACAAAACAATTCAATCAGACAACATAAGACATCCAATAAATAGTGCAATAGGTCTAGGGTCTTGTCACAGAACTAGAAAACAATGCAAAGCATGACACACGCTAAAGCAGAAAGTGGATTCCAAGGTAGAAGACATGGCAGTCAAAGCAAGGTGATGCATACAATAAACATTGCGCGACAGACTATAATCCTGTTTGCATATAAGAGCATCCTCTTAAACCATTCCATTACGCTAATCCCTTTATAAAAATGTCCTCCTGAACATACATACAAACCACCATGAGATGCCGCAATGCTGAACCGTAATATAAACCTGCAATTGGTCACACACCTACACACATTAGATGCAGTGAGAATTACTTCTGAATACACAAGCATAAATTTGTGCTGTAAACTGACTCATGGTCTTACACTGAAGGTATGGGGTGGTCATACCAGCTGTATGTTTTGCTATGGAGGGGGAACGTATTTCTATATGAAGTAACATCTAAGAGGTAAGTTCTCCAAGAGGAAGATGGAGAAAATATTTCCGCATAAAATCTCCGTCCGTTCACAAAATACATGATGAAATACCATATCCTGGTTAGGGTATAAAGCATCGATATAATTTTGGGTGACTGACAAAGTTTCGAAAGCGAGTCTTCTTCAATATTACCCTGGTTGCCAAAAAGTACAAATAACAATGGGTTCCCATGAGAGCTGTCCTTAAAAAAAAACCAACTCCAGTGATTATTCACGTACATTTACATGTGTTAAAAAGCACAGCTTCTCAAAAGAAACAAGGGCTTGCTTTAGGGAAGACAAACTTGCGATGGATGATTGAGTGAAGGCACCTCACAAAGGCCAATTGAAAACTTTATCGGTGCCCTTCATTCATTTCCCACTTTGTGATAGCGGGTCAGCTGAGGATGACTTCGGTCCTCCTTTTGCCAGTTTCAGTTCATCTCTGGCTTATCCATTTATTTCTTTATTTATTTTTAAAAAGATTGCAAGGACTTTCAGGGGCAGGGGAGAGAAACGCTAAACAATCTTGCACTCAAGTCCAGCAAACCCAAGAGGATCCCGGTGGCTATCTGAAGGGTCCCATCCACGCTAGTTAGAAGAAACTGACTGACCAAGGCATGTCAGCCTGGATTCCTAGTGCCAGTGACAATAGTAACACATCCTTTCAACCTAATAGGTCTTGCACTGTCTCCTTTGTCTGCTGATTAACTGCTCTATTCAATGACCAGACCGCTAATTGCATGCTTCTTATAGTTACCCTACATTACTGTAAGAATTAATGAGACACAATTACAGCTCCCAGAAATCTGTAGGCCTCGCTCACTGCAAAGCACTCCAACTGAATGAAAACTCCCTGAGAAGAAAGGGAAAAATCCAGCCCATTGTTCACCGGAAGCCAGAAAGGGGTGGGTTTTTTTGGAGGGGGTTTTTCTTGTGCAAAATTTGTATTTATTTGAAGCTGTTTCATAATTAGGCCCTGGAAAGTTGTGGCAAGGGAGGCAGAATAAAAGGAGAATTAAGTGAGGGAAACTTGAGAACTGGCATTCATTAATGGAACAGAGGTGAAGAGACATGGAACATTCCAGTATGGGCAAAGGACGAGTCCTCCTGCGTGGATACCGCAAGAATCCCATGACAGAGTCCAGACGCTGGAGGGATCCACATGTCATCACATACTGTACTACTGAAATAACTCACCTCCCGGATTTTGCTGGCCACATAGAAAAATCAAAGAGATGAATGATGACAATAGTGCAATGTCCAGTGATGTGTGGATCCTGCCATTGTGTTTTCAAGATGAGGGCATGCCTTGTAAGTTATTCTCCTGTCTCACAATGTACACATCATCTGCACTGTGTTTGTGGGGTTGCCAACTGCCAGGTGGGGTCTGGAGTCTTGCAGGAATTACAAGTGATCTCCAGACTTCAGAGGACAGTTTCCCCTGGAGAAAACGGCAGCTTCCAAGGGTGGGCAGTAGGACATCGCATCCTTGCTGAGTTCCCTCCCCTCCCTAAATCCCACCCTTCCCAGGTTCTCCCCCCCCCCCAATCTCTGCTTGCCTATGCGGGGAAACAAGCCATGTTTGGGGAAGGGGTGGTGATGGGGAGTCCTCTGGATGGCCCAGAGAGTTGGGAGTCCTCTGGGTGGCCCAGAGAGCCAAGGGGCATGGGGGCTGCATGGAAGTCAGGGGGCCTGGGCAGGAAGTCAGGGGACCAGGCCCCAAAATGCCCCACTGTAGCTATGGGCCTCTGTTTGTCAGAGAACTCATGTAGTTTGCAGAACAAACAGTATGGGGGGGTTGCTATTGGGTCTGTTAGGGAATTTCATGTTCACACATGGTTTCCCCCAAGTAACATCCCCTGGGAATGTTTCAGGTTAGGAAAATGGTGCAGGGAGGAAGTCCCTTTCCCACGTTTTCCATGGTCTTGATCCTCATGGGCAACTGACGTCCAATTGTGTCACATCTGACAAAGGGTGGAGACTCTAGACCCAACCTGTGTTCCCCATAATGTGTGACTAGGTCATTGCCCGGGTGCCATGATCAAGGGCCAAGGGAGAACATGCTAAACCTGTATTCAGACAACGTGGAGGTAATATTTTTAATTGTGATCTCTAGTGTGTCTCTTTATCGTTGTTTTATCCATTTTTTTGTTTTTACTGTGCTTAGATTCTATGCCACATTCAGTTCCACAAGGGGAAAAGGTGTTATAAATAATAAAATAAATATTGGGTGAGAGGGCAGGTACATTGGAAGAGACTTTTAGGGCCCTTGCAAGCAGATTTACACTGTAGTCAGTGGGCTTAGAAGAGTATAACTCTTGGCTTCCAGTTTCGGTGAGCTTCATGGTGGGCGTGTCCTTCTGGAGCTCTGGGAGGCGCGACCTGAACCCGGCAGTGAGAAGGGGATCCGAAAAGGTTTCGGACCCCAGGAGCCCTTGGAGGGAGCTCCTGCCTGAGACACAAGAGGTAGCCTCTCCCAGGGTGGCGACCAAGAGATTGCGTCTCCCCTTTGTCTCCAAAGGTTCTGCTGCCATGGTGCCACAAGGCACACTGAAGTGTACACCGGATGGCTGCAGGATCAAAAAGAGCAACAAGAAAAAAATCACTCTCCCGAAACACATGGTGGAACTGTAAGTGTCTGATCTCCGTAGAGATTCTCTGGTTTGAACTTGAAGCGTGGAGCAGGGGATTTTAATCTTTAAATCCTTCCCCCTCTAAAGAACCGGCTCTGTATTAACAACCGAGAATCTGACTATCTGCTGAATGGCTGGAGCTTAAATGGGAGCAAGCTACTTAACAGAGAACTGTAAAAGCATAGCTTTTAGCTAACTCTTGAGAACTTTTCGAAACTGTAAACAAAAAACTATGACTGGACAGGGAGAAAAGATGGCAGGGAAACCTAAACCTTCTCCTAAAGCTGTATCAACACTTCTGGCAGTCAAGTACAGCCCGAGTCAAGTACAGACCTGTCTGGTGTACTGGCAACAGCATTGCACCCTCTGATGGATCAACTGAATGCTATTAATACTAAGCTGGATAACTTGCAAAAACAAGTGGCAGATGCAAACGTGAAATCTGACCAGACAGCAAAAGAGTTGGCAGAAGTTAAAACCAAAACAGAGAAGACTGACTTAAGACTGGACGTTATGGAAAGAGAAAGGGCCTCTGATAAGGACAATTTATTGAGGCTACAGATGGAACGGTCAACATTCTTTTTAAGATTCCAGGGTGTTCCTAAGCAAAAAGGTGAGAATCTCAAGCAGATATTAAGTGAAGCTTTAGCTCCAATGACAGGTTTGCAAGCAGATTCACTAAAAAGCGATATGGATATGGTTTACAGAACCTATCCTGCATTTGTAAAGAGAAAAAAAAACCTGCCAGGAGAGATTATAGTGAGATTCTCAAAAAAATCAACTAGAGACGTGGTGCTCAAGGCCACAAACAGAACTACCCTGAAGATCCAACAAGAAGATATTAAAGTTCTAAAGGACATTCCATTTGAGATCAGGAAGAAAAGGAAACCCTACAAAAGTTTAACCACCTTTTTGCAAGCAGAAGGCATAATGTACAGGTGGCTTAATCCTGAAGGCTTGGTGTTTAGCTACAAGGACAAGAAGCAAAAGATTGCTCTAAAAGCACAGAAATTTTTGGATTATTCTAAAGAAGGGAAAGAGAAGGCATCCACAGAGGACTCATTAGAGCATCAAGACAGCATTTATGGACTGGAAAGCTCAGATTCATCTGAAAGTAAAGAATTTGGGGACAAAGAATCTGATGCAGATTTGGGAGCGGCAGCATCAAAACCCCCAAGAGAAGAGAAGAAAAAGAGAAGACAGAAGAAAAAAATAAACTGATGTGTTAAAAGCTATGTTTGTTTATTGTATCCCATTTTGGATTTTAGCCATTTGTGTATTTTTTAAAACTTTGAGATTTCTAGTATTTAGCATTTTTAAATGCCTGGATATTTTATTATTTTCTTGAAATAACTGAAGTAAGGATTTTATAACAGCAGTGAAATTTGATTCCTGTATACTTTAGGGTAGTTTAGGGTTTTTAGTTAGTGTAATAGTTTTAAACTGTATGTAGTTGTACAAAATCAATAAAAAAATTATATAAAAGAAGAAGAGCATAACTCTTTTAGGATGGCACTGTTTATTATCGGCTTGCAATGGGGTGCCTTTGGCACTAGAAGAAGAAGAAGATTTATACACCGCCCTTCACTTGGAGTCTCAGAGTGGCTTACAAACTCCTTTTCCTTCCCCTCCCCACAACAGACACCCTGTGAGGTAGGTGGGGCTGAGAGAGCTCTCCTGAGAACTGCTCTTTCAAGAACAGCTCTGACACAACTATGGTTTGCCCAAGGTCATCCAGCAGCTCCAAGTGGAGGAGTGGGGACTCAAACCCAGTTCTCCCAGATTAGAGTCCATGCACTTAACCACTGCACCATGGGCGTCAACTACGGGGGGCTCGAGGGCTCGAGCTCCCCCCCCCCCGAAATTTCCCAGGGGGGGCTCAGCCACCCCCGGGAAAATGGAGCGCCTGGTGGCCAGTCAGCCGGCCGTCGCCGCCTCTCCTTCCCCCCCACCCCCGGCCTGCCCTCCTGCCTCCCTAGAGCGGGGGGGGGAGGCATCTGCGCCACCCCCGCATGCCCCGAGCGTGAGGCAGAGCGGGAGCCGGGGGCCCGCAAGGGCAACGCGCCGGCCGCCGGCGCCCGAGGTGAGCAGGGAGATGGAGGGAGGGGGCGGGGAGCACGGCGGGCAGGCGGGCGGGCGGTCACGGCCCGGGGGAGGGAAGCGGCGGCGGCTCCCGGGGGGGAGCGGCGGGGACATGGTCCCGAGCGCGCGAGTGCGCTTCGCACGCATGCACAAGGGAGCCCCCCCCCCCGGGGATTTAAAAAGTCTACGCCCCTGCACTGCACCAAACTGGTTCATTTAAGAGGATTCACTGAAAAGGTTTGTGGGTAGATAAGAAGGGCCACTCTGTGTCTAGGAGATCTTTCTTTCAGTAACATGAGGCTCATGAACTGCATCAGTTTGGTGGACACAAATTGACTTGGCCACGCTGGACCCAAGCTGCTGTCATCTTGAGGTAGACTACTGTAATGTACTTTATGTGTGGCTACCCTTGAAGATTACTTAAAACCTGCAGCCAGCACAAAATGCACCATCTCTTCTTGTAAGCTGCTCTGAGACTCCAAGTGAAGGGTAGGGTATAAATCCAGCTCTTCTGCTGCTGCTGCTGCTGCTGCTTTTTCTTCAATTGTGAGCTCATGGGTGATTTTGGAAGTGGCATAACTCTTCTCTTAAACCAAAAAGGATTTTGTTTTATGCTATAAGCCATATTTCAGATGCAAATGGACTGCCACTAACTTACCAGACAAATTCAACTACCTCAAGAGTATATCAACTACAGTGTGCCATGATAAAGAAATTAATAAACAAATGCTCACGTATTCCCCAAAGTTTCCCTCGACGGAGGAGGAGATTGCTCACTGCCTATTTTGCATGACCTTGGCTTCTTGTAGTCAGCCTCCCGCGGGACGGAGTAATTATAGCATGCCATTGCTTTGGATGGGGCGGAATCGTTGAATATAGTCAGACAGCAACATTTCCTGCCGTCATTGGAAGGTGCCTGTTGTATCTCTGAATGAACCACTACTTTGGGCTTGCCTTCTTTCAGTCAGGAACCATTACACATTTGGGAAACACAGTACTAAATGATACAGCCGAGCGTGGGAAATTCCCTGCGTGTACCTTTCCCCATAGTGAACTGTGAACCTAACATCCAGGCTAGATCCATAATATTATGAAGGAGATGGCGAAGGAGAAGAGGTAAGGCAGGGCTACCTTCTGACCAGTGTTGGTGTTCTTCTTCTGTCCCCCCTCCCTCCCCCATCCCCCCACAAGGCATCTCCCAATACAACTGCTGTTTCTGCTCACTAGTCACCATTTGGAATGGTTGGCAACTCTGGGTTTGGGAGTGGAGCCTGGGGAGGGCAGGGTTTGGAAGGGGAGGGGAGAAACCTCCGCACGTTACAATTCCACAGAGTCCACCCAACAAAAGAGCCATTTCCCTCCCTGACCTGGATAGCCCAGGCAAACCTGATCTCATCAGATCTCGAAAGTTAAGCAGGGTCAACTCTGGCAAGTACTTGGATGGGAGACCTCCTTGGAATACCAGCAGTTGGGAGGCGGGAGGCAGGTTTTATTCAGCCACCTCTCTGAGTTTCCTCCAGGCCCCCAGTAGGGGTCAGTCACCAGAGGTCGCCATGACTTCCAGGGGCACACACACTCACACATGCGCACATACGCATACGAAAAATACCCCCCCAAAAAATAGCCCTTTCCTCCTGGGTAACTGATCTCCGTAGTCTGGAGATCAGTTCTAATTCCAGGAGATCTCCAGGCCCCACATGGAGGTCGGCAAGCCTACCAGTTTGGCTTTCTTGATTCATGAACGGAAACTGCTCCTTGTGCTCTAAACCTCTGTCTAACGTCTGGGGGATGCCGATGACAGGATTCAATTGTTAAAAAGAAACCCTACTCCAACCACACACACCCCAGAGTCAAAGTCATCGGTGTGCCAGTTCCAAGCACCCCCATGGAGCAGTACAGCTGGTCACTGCAGCAGCCGCACCAGTCTTGGCAGCAGCTGAGACTCATGGAAAATTGATATTCTCCTCTGATGCTGTAACTCACATGGTGTCCCCTGCTGATCATCACACGTCCTTCCCCGCTGAGCATAAATGCTGATCTCAGAATGCTACACTCTCGGCAGCAGTAGGCAAAGCAAGCTCCCTGCCAAAGACTTCTGCACCACACGCATCACACACACACTCCATTTTGTCAGGGGAAGCAATGCCAGGGTCCCGACTATACCGGTTGCATAAGTCTGCCATCCAACAGAGCAAAGTGTGAGTCCAGTGGCACCCTGAAGACCAACAAAGTTTAATTCTGGGCATCAGCTTTTGTGTGCAGACGGCGATCGTTGGTTGCAGTCACATGCGTGAGATAAAGCGAGGGGGGGGGGAGAGAGGATATTTCCTCCGGCAGAAGTTGACCCACAGTTGCGTGATCGCACAGTCTTTTGAAGCTGCAGGCACAGCCCGCCACTGCGTGATCAGACGCAACCGCGGGGGAGTCGGGGTTTGTTTTTGTTTTTTGCTGCTTGTGTCCGATGCACTTAAAGGAGGGATCAATTATTCGCACCTCAGCTCGGAGGGCTCCCTATGGAGTGTGCAATGATGCGCATACTGAGAAGGGCAAAAAAAACAGCACAGTCGGGGTGGCCTGATCAGACCATCCTGATGCCATGAGAGTGCGCTGGAGTGATCAGATGCAGGAAAGTCTGTCTGTGGCCCGTAGCAACCTGTTTGCTACCGGACTTTCCGAGGTGTCTTTTAAATCCACTTGTGCAGCGGGGCTGCGGGGCACATCCCAGATGTTGTCTGATCGCTCTCTTTTAATCCACCCAGCGTTCACTCCTATGTCAGGGCTAATTGTGTGTGTGATCGCAACCATTATCAGGCAGATAATTCTGATACCCAGAATTATACTTTGTTGGTCTTCAAGGTGCCGCTAGACTCAGACTTTGTTCCACTGCTTCAGACCAACCCGGCTACCCACTTGAATCTGCCATCCAATGTGGGTGACAGAACACAAGGGAGAATATCCATTCTCCTGGAGCTTCCGAGGGTGGCCTCCATGGCATCGCATCCCTGCTGAGCTCTCCCCCTTCCCAAGCTCTGCCCTGCCAGGCTTTGCACCCAAATCTCTGCAAATTCCCCAGGCCAGAGTTGACAACCCAAATCAGGCAGCCATTCGGCTAGATTCTGATTTCAAGGCCACTTCCTGCAATTTTTTTAAATGCCAGGCCAATCCTAACTTTCCATCTTCTTGATTTTAAAGATTGGGGGTGGGGGGGAATTAAAGCTGTGTTCAATTCTTCCAGCTAGAATTCCCAGCCCTGGGTTGGGAAATACCTGGAGATTTTGGGGGTGGAGCCTGAGGATGGTGGGGTTTGGGGAGCAGAGGGGGCTTCAATGGGGTATAGTGCCATAGCATCCACCTCCCAAAGTGGCCATTTTCTCCAGATGAACTGATCTGTGTTCACCTGGAGACCAGTTGTAATCCCAGGAGACCTCCAGCCACCATCGGGAAGTTGGCAGCCCTCCTTCCAATTGAAATAAAAAGGACATTATACAAGTACTTTGTTTTGGCAGGACTGTGCCTGAATTAAATCACTGGCAAGCTGTGGGACTTTAGTGACTATTTCTGTCCTCTGAGGTTCGCCATTTCCGTCTGTTTTGTGTAGTGCAATCCCTGGGCAGTCTGTGCCACCTAATCTTGGAATCACAGACCCTCACCCTTGGGGATGCACTGGTGCAAAAGAGACGCATACTGTTCCTTACTCATATTCATTGCTTATCTGAGCCCCACTGAACTATCAGGATGCTCTTCTGACAACCTTATTCAAACTGATCAGTCAAGACGTGTCCTCCTGGAGTTGTACATCTTGCTCCAAGCCTACCAACAGGACTGCTCAACTAGCTGTTCACAGTTTTCATTGGATCAGGGCTACGGTTGCCAGCTCTGGGTTGGGAAATACCTGGAGATTTTTGAGGTGGAGCCTGGAGAGGGGAGGGGAGGGTTTGGGAAGGGAGGGACCTCAGCAGGGTACAATGCCATAGAGTCTACCCTCCAAAGCAGCCATTTTCTCCAGGGGAACCGATCTTGATCACCTGGAGATGGATTGTAATAGCAGATCTCCAGGTGCAGCCTAGAAGTTGGCAGCCCTAATCAGGGCCCATGTCTATCTCTATTATTCATGCCCTGCCCTTTTTTTAAGCTAAGCGCAGCTGCCCTTATCTTGGCCATCTGTAAGATTCCCTCCTTATCTATGGAAATGCTCTTCAGCTGTGTGTCAGCTGGGTGAAACCAGCACCAGTCTTGGTGTTCACTGATAAGGATCACCTTCTGCCAGCCTCTGCCTTTGCTCCGGAGATAGGGATGGCTCCCAGCTCCACCCATCTCCACTTTCATAGGGCTACAGAGTTACTTTTGGCTAAATCAAGCTGATTACTCAAACAGCCAGTGAAACGTTTGGCAGGGGGAGAGCAGGTAGGCTCAATCAATTTTCCCTTGGGCTCAATGCAAATTGGTGATATGCCACAACAGGTGATCCCGACCCCATACTTTTAACTGCATGTGCTGGGTTGCCAACCTCCAGCTGGTGCTTGGAGATCTCTTGAAGTTGCAACAGATTTCCAGATGACAATGATCAGTTCTCCTGGAGAAAACAGCTTCTTTGGAAGGTGGGCTGCATGGCATTATACCCTGGTGAGTTCCCTCCTCTCCCCAAACTCTGCCCTCGCCAGGTTCTACCCCCAAAATCTCCAGGAATTTCCCAACTAAGAGTTGGCAGCCCTAGATTGTATACTCTTTTGTTGCTAAAATGACATCAATAAACCATATCATGGCAATGGGATTGCAGCCGGGGCAGGACAAAGTTGACTCCAGTAAAGAAGAAGAAGAGATTGGATTTATACCCCGCCCTTCACTACCTGAAGGAGTCTCAGAGCAGCTTGCAAACTCCTTTCCCTTCCCCTCCCCACAACAGACACCCTGTGAGGTAGGTGGGCCTGACAGAAACTGCTCTTTTTCAAGAACAGCTGTGCCAGAACTACGGCTTGCCCAAGGTCATCCAGCAGCTGCAAGTGGAGGAGTGGGGAATCAAACCCGGTTCTCCCAGACTAGAGTCTGCGCACTTCACCACTACACCAGACTGGGGTGAGAGCCAGTGGGGTACAGTGGCTAAGAGTGCTGGACTAGTATCCAGAAGACCCATGCCTGAATTCCCCCTTGTGCCATGGAAGCTCTCAGGGTGACCTCAGGCCACTCACACTCTCTCAGCCTGACCTACCTCACAGGGTGGTTGGGAGGATAAAATGGAGGAGAGAAAAAAGACGCCAATTGGTTTGGGTCCCCATCAGGGAGAAAGGCCGGGCACAGGTGAATTAAAGAATAAAGAAATATCTCCCTGATTCCACATTTGCTGCAGCACCAGGTACGCCATACTTGGGATTCCTCCCTGCCCACCCCCAGACTTCCCATGTTTGCAGGGACAAAAGGAAACATTAATTTAGGGCCGCCCACTCAAGTCTCCATACAATACATAATTAACTTATGGAATTCGCTGCCATGAGGTGTGGCAATGTCACAGATGGCTTTTAAAAAGTATTAGGCAAATGCACGGAGGAAAAGGCTGTCAACTGTTATTAAACACACTCACTAAACAGAACCTCCTTATTTCGATGCAGTACAGCTTGGCGCACCAAACGTGGGGGAAGTAGGGTTGCCAGCCTCCAGGTGGGGCCTGGGGATCTCCCGCTTTTACAACTGATCTCCAGCTGACAGAGATCAGCTCCACTGGAGAAAATGGCTGCTTTGGAGGGCGGACACTATGGCATTGCACCATGCTGAGGCCCCTCCACTCCCTAAACCCCACCCTCTCCTGGCTCCACCCTCAAAGTCTCCAGGTATTTTCCAACCCAGACTTGGCAACCCTAGGGGGAAGGCTACCATGCCCTGAGAATGAGATTCCGGAGGCACCTTGACTGTTGAGAACAGAATGCTGGTGGCATAGATGAGCGGTCTGCCCCAGAAGGAATCTTGTTATGCTCTCATGCAACGGCACTAAACCCAGTTACTTCATTAATACTCCAGCAAACCTCGTGACAAGCCTATAAGGGGGACAGTCCCCATTCTGCAGAGGAGAGAATGGACAGAAAGGGAATGGAAGCTTGCCTAAGACCATATTACTGAATCTGGGGCTGTCCTGAGATTTGAAGCAAGGGCGAAACAGTATGCTGCACCAGCTCCCTCTGATAATGCTGGGTCGCCATACAGGGCTGTTGTTGTAAGGGTGGCTGAAAATCTATTCAATGCAAAGTGCTCTGAATGCCTGAGGCGAGGAAAGCACTGCATGATAGTTGTGTTACCATAACCGTTCTGTCCAGGCTGTCTTTGGAGGGCTGGCATCGGTCTCCGATGCAGCTGGAGTTCTCGTTTTAACACTTTCAGAGACTAATTTTGATGGTAATAAATACATTCCCGGCCCCTCACTTCCTACCCCTGCTTAGAAATGCAAAGTTCCCCGCTCTCCAGCCGCCCTGTGCACAAACGATGCTGGCAAGTGACAGGAGAGAGGCGGGAACTGTCAGTCAGTTTTTAATTGAGTCTGATCTCTGTTCCAGCATTGTAAATTGGACTGAAAGGCGGCATTCACAACAACAGTTTACTTCTGGAAGGGCTGCTGCCCGGACGGACCTGTCCTGTTGCAGCCCTGGGTTTTGCCAGTTGTTTAAATTACTCTTGGAAAAAATCAAGCCATTTACTGCAGCCTCCCCTGGGAGGCTTGAAAGAGATGGTCTGGACAGTCCTGGACTTCAGAATAACTCCTGGCAACCTCTTGGGAAGAAATAATTGGGCAGAGTGCTCTTTTCAAAGGCCAGCGTCCTCCATAGGCCTTTGCTTTCAGCGCAAGGGACCCGGAGCTAGTCGCTGCTTCTTTTCACAGCACGGAAGCGGAGCAAAGAGGGACAGAGGCTGTTGAATCCAGCTGAGGCTGCTGTTAGAACCGAGTTCTAGGGATGCCAGCCTCCAGGTGGGGCCTGGGGATCCCCCAGAATTACAGCTCATCTCCAGAATAGAGAGGTCAGATCACCTGGATAAAAAGGCTGCTTTGGAGGGTGGAGTCTATAGCATTATACCCCACTGAGGTCCCCAGGCTCCATTCCCAAATCTCCAGGAGTTTCTCAACCTGGATCTGACAACCCTACCCCCCCATCTCTCACCGGAGGCCAGGGGGGACCAGGCAACCCTAGCACCCAACCAGAAGCGGAACAAAGTTCTAATGACTGAATATCCTTAGGGTTGCCATTCCCAAGGCAGTGCCAGGGAAAACCCCAATTTTTGGGCCCCACCTCCAAACGGGGACTTCGCCATGCAATGTCCCTAATGGAATGACATCACCTGGAAGTGACATCATCATACCAGGGATGTTGCATGATTGGGGACACTCTGGTATTTGGGCAAACTCTATGGTTTTGAGGCCAAAAAAGCCGTAGAGTTTGCCCAAATACCAGGACATCCCCCACACGACATCTCCATCGTGTTACGTCCCTGCCCACCTCCGGAACGCCCCCCCCCCCCCCAACACTCCAGCCAAGGTAAAACCTGGCAACCCTAAAACCCCCCCGGCTCACTGATTCCCAAATTGTACCCCTCAAGGAGGACCAGAGAGGGCCTTCATCCCATCAGATGCTGTCACCCCTCTGGGCCCATCAGACCTGTGAAGCCTGGTGGCCTAACACCAACAGGGGAAGGTGCACTGGTCACAGCCCAACCCTGTGGGGCAGCTGCCGGAATCTTTCACTATTTCTTAGGAGAGCCAATGTGGTGAGAGTGTCGGATCGGGATCTGGGAGACCCAGGTTCAAATCCCCACTCATGCCATGGAAGCTCACTGGGTGGCCTTGGGCCAGTCACATGTTCTCAGCCTAACCTACCTCACAGGGTTGTTGTGAGGATAAAATGGAGCAGAGGAGAATGATGTAAGCTGCTTTGGGGCCCCATTGTGGAGAAAGGTGGGGGATAAATGAAATAAATAAGAGATTGAACTTACTCACATGGTGGCCAGTCAGAGCCAGTTTGGTATGGTGGTTAAGTGCACGGACTCTAATCTGGGAGAACCGGGTTTGATTCCCTCTCCTCCACTTGCAGCTGCTGGATGACCTTCTGTCAGAGCTGTTCTTGAAAGAGTAGTTCTCAAAAGAGCTCTCTCAGCCCCACCTACCTCAGAGGGTGTCTGTTGTGGAGAGGGGAAGGGAAAGGAGTTTGTAAGCCACTCTGAGATTTTTTGGGGTAGTGAAGGGTGGGGTATAAATCCAATCTCTTCTTCTTCTTCTTCTTCTTCTTCTTCTTCTTCTTCTTCTTCTTCTTGCCTACCAACTAAGACTCTCCTCCCCAGCCCTGCTCTCTAGACCCCTGCCTACAGAGGTGAGATCAGCGGTGACCAGAGACAGGGCTTTCTCAGTGGTGGCCTCTGGAATGGGCTCCCAGCTTGAAGCTTGCCTGGTCCCTTCCTGACTGTCTTTTGGGCACCGGGCCAAACCAGTTCTTTCTAGCGCCACCTCTCCATGGAGGTATTCCACTGTTTCAGCTCTTTTTATGCTTTCATATCCAGTCTAGGGACTGTTTTGTTTAATTTCAGGCTGCTGAATGTTGCATTCTGCTGTTCTCATGGCTTGTTTTTCTGACTGTTTTTAATAATACTGATATATTGATCATTCATATGTTGTTTTTATGATTTTTATCTCTCTTTTTTTCAACCATCTCAAGCAGATCTCTGGAGGAATGCCATCTAAACCAATCAATCAATCAACAGTGGGCTTTCCACCAACTGTTTATTTTATAACATACGCTTCATTTATCATGCAGCCTCGGAGGAGAAAAACCAAGCGAGTGCAGGGGAGAGCCATCTGATAGGAGACTGGAATTTGCCCGTTCTGCTCCATCTCCACTTTCTCCTCCCTGGTAGCTCTTTCCTTATCGCAGACATGGCCATGTAAACTGTGTAAAATTATATTTCCATTAGCTGAAGACTGCAAGGGGGGAGTGGGAGCTCTGTTGCTGTGCTTTCCCAGCACACATAAACTCTCATAATTAAACTTTTCACCTTTCCAAGTGTCTTCCTCCATGGTGGGTGGCTTGCTCCTCAGACATATTGGCTTAGAACCATATACAAAGCAGAAATGACTGAATGGATTTCTGAATTTAGCCATGCATGGCTTTGCATTGTTTTTGGGTGTCTTTTTTTTTTTTGAACAGTTTGCATATCTGCCTTTCAACATTTTCCTCCCCTAAAAGTTGCCATTAAATGCAGTTCAGTACTTGTTGAAGGGGGGGGGGGGGTCACACATTTTGGTAATTCTCTAGTGCTGACCAGTGTTGTTAGTGTGAGCTAGCTCATAGTTTTTTAGCCTCACAGATTTTGGTCGTAGCTTGGGAAGGATGGCTCCAGAGCAAACAAATTTACGCAGTAGCCAAATTGCTCGCTCACAATTTCAATGCCAGTAGTTCACAAAGTAGGATTTTTGCTCACGAAACTCCACAGCTTAGAGGGAGCACTGGTGCTGACCCTGAAAGGATCTCTCTGAGAATCCCTAGCACCAGCCCGTATGTGAGCCAGTAACTTTACATTTGAGGCTGAGACTTGAGAAGTAAGTAACTTAACTCCTTACTCTGCAGAACTTTACAAAATCTAGTCTGTTATTTATTGAAAGCATTTTTATGCCATCTTTCCACAAGGCAGCAAAAATAAAAAATAAACATTTAAACAATGAAAAACGCGGTTTAAAAGGCCCTGACCTGGAGAGCCCAGGCAAGCCCGATCTCATCAGATCTTGGAAGCTAAGCAGGGCCGACCCTGGCAAGTATTTGGATGGGAGACCACCAAGGAATACCAGGGCCGGAGGCAGAGGCAGGGTATCAAGCCACCTCCCTGAATGTCCTCCATGCCCAGTAGGGGTTGCCAGAGTTCGCCATGACTTCCAGACACAGGCGCATGCCCACATACACACAAATACATTAACAACCCAAAAATACAGTTAAAGTGATAAAATAATCCAATTAAAAACACATAAGCAAGCAACACTAGAGGGAGGGCCAAAACCCATTATCGGAGGTATGCCAGACAAAAGTCTTCACTGGCTAGCAGAAGATACCAATAGAGGGAGACTGATGAATCTTCCTGGGGAAGGAATGCTAAAGTTTTGACTTGGTCCTTTGAAAGTTTCCAGTAACAACAGCTACTTTAAATATCTGATTTCGGAAACATTTTTGGAAAAGGAACGCTTTGATTTTAAAATGCTTCCTAAAAGTGTATCGTACTTTCCAGTTAGATTTTTTTTTCTCCATCACCCAACAACATGTGGGTTGATTTATCTCAGGCAATCAAACCTACGAGGACTTTGAAGGCGATGTACTTGAAAAACCTGCACAGGCCTGGGCAGCTGCTTCACTGTGCATTCAGTGTGCTGTGTAGCTAAGGATGCCAGCTCTAGGTTGGGAAATACCTGGAGATTTGGGGGATGGAGACGGAGGGTGGAGGGACTTCAGTGGGGCTTAATGCCATAGAGTCCACCTTCCAAAGCAGCTGTTTTCTCCAGGGGAACTGATCTCTGCCACCTGGAGATCAGTTGTAATCCCAGTAGGTCTCCAGCTATCACCTGGAGGTTGGCAACTCCAAGTCCACCCCAATGCAGCGCTAACCAAGTTTCTCAGTAGAGTTAACTGGAGTGCCAGCCAGGTGTGTGGAAATAGTGGGCAGCCACACAACCCCTGAGCCAACATGCCCTGACCCTGCTACACCAATACATAACTTTACTTGTGAATTCACCTTCCGTCCCTCCAAAGAATCATAGAACGCCTATAACCAACACTCATTCGGCCCTTTACTTACAGAGGCAAGGATGGCCCATTAATAGCATGCTTGCTCACTCCTCTGCAAATTCCTTCCCAGAGCTGCATTCCTCGGTAATATCCCATAACTGTTGTGCGCTTATGTGTCATCCTCACTCATTGTCATGAGCTGAAAGTGCAAATGGTCTTTCACTGATGCAAAAACATGTAAGAATGTCCCTACAAGCACTACTCAGTGGAATCTGTTCATACTTTTTTTCCCCCCCATCAGGTCACAGTTGATTTATGGCAGCCTCATGGGGTTTTCAAGGCAAGAGCTGTTCAGAGATGGTTTACCATTGCCTGCCTCTGCATCATGTCCCTAGATTTCCTTGGTGAGCTATCCGGGTCTGGACTTTCACACATTTAGCTGCCAATTATTAATCACACTCTAGTATTCAGGTGACCTACATGTACAGAAAGTGGCAGAAAGTGAAGAGGACCTAAAGAGGCTCTTGCTATGGATGACAGAGGAGAGTGCAAAAGTTGGCTTGAAACTCAACATCAAAAAAAAAACCAACTAAGATCATGGCATCCGGCCCCATCACTCCTTGACAAATAGAAGGGGAAGTTGTGGAAGAAGGGACAGACTTAACGTTCCTGGGATCCAAGATCACTGCAGATGGTGACTGTGGCCATGAAATTAAAAGACGCCTGCTCCTTGGGAGGAAAGTGATGGCAAACCTAGATGGCACAATAAAAAGTAGAGACATCGCCTTGCCAACAAAAGTCTGTATGGTCAAAGCAATGGTATTCCTGGCAGTAATGTATGGCTGGGAGAGTTGGACTATAAGGAAGGCCGAGCACTGAAGAATAGATGCTTTTCGAATTATGGTGCTGGAGAAGACTCTTGAGAGTCCTGTGGACTGCAAGAAGATCAGATCAGTCAATCCTAAAAGAAATCAACCCTGATTGTTCCCTGGAAGGCCAGATACTGAAGCTGAAGCTCAAATACTTTGGCCACCAAATGAGAAGGGAGCACTCACTGGAGAAGACCCTGAGGCTGGGAAAAATTGAAGGTCAAAGAAGAAGGGGACAGCAAAGAATGAGATGGTTAGACAGTGTCATCGATGCAACAAACACGAAATTAAGCAAACTCCGGAGCATGACAGAGGACAGGAGGGCCTGGTGTGATGTGGTCCAGGGGGTGGTGAAGAGTCGGACTTGACTGTGTGACTGAACAACAACAACAAAATGTACATGTGAAACACCAGCCCCTTGGCTGCAAGCAATTCCATCAAGGGGCACCCTTATGATGGGCTGGACTGGACTAGGAGCATGATCAATAGGCTATGGCAGTGATCCCCAGCAATGGCACCCATAGGCACCAACAAACCCATCAATGCATTCCTGGCACCCATTTGATTCTCCCTTCCCCCCCCCCGCAAACCCCCCCCCTCTTCTCCAAAGCAAAGAGCCAGTCCTGGCTTTCCTCCATCCTAGTGGAGCAGGTAGTGCTTCAGAAGTCTCCAGGAGGCATCACTCTTTGGGTCTGCAGAGAAAACCCATTGGGAAATAGCCAACCCCTTAAAGGCAGATGCTCGATTTGAGACCTCCCAGGCTCTTCTAATTGTCCCCATGGCAGCCATTTTGTGATTTCTCCTACCTCCCAAAGCAGCCATTTTGTGATGATGCCCACGACGCTCAAAACTGTAAAAGAGCCTGCAGGCTCAACAAGTTAGGGGACCCAAGGTCTATAATTTGCAGAGAGCCACAGAGAGCTGAAGAGAGGCAGCACACTGTAGTGGTCAGAGTATCAGAGTAGGAACTGGGAGAGCCACCTTCGAATCGTCACTCTGCCATGGAAACTTGCTGGGTGACTTTGGGCCAGCCACATACTCTCAGCCTAATCTACCTCATAGGGTTGTTGTGAGGATCAAATGGGGGGGGGAGCAGAACAATGTCAGCTGCTTTGGGTCCCCCTGGGTTTCCCTTAAGATGCCCTGCAGGGTGTAAATGAAGCAAATTAATAAATATGAATTGCTTGTTTCTAGGAGGCATCTGGGGCAGAAAAAAAGGCAGAATGCTTTGGATACGCCTGATTGTGGCCATTTCCTCCACAGGCAGAAAGAACTTCCCAGCTGTCGCTGTCAAGAAGGACATGCAGCCGAACAATAACTGGAGGAACCAGGAGTCTGACTGGACAATCGACAATACTAGTGGATGTGATGAAGCTAGAACATTTTGCACAAATTTCAATGAGAACATCCAATCCACTAATGAAAATAAAGCAAAGGATGTCATTTGACGATGTCGTCCCCCCACACAAACGGATTAAACCTGTTTTCCTAAAGAAGAAATGTGTCACATCCCTGCCTGAAAGAGATTCTCAGCAATGCTTAAAAGGTCTTCCCCTTCAAACCTCTTGACCCGATCTCCTGAAAATGTCAGTGAACAGTCAGAACTCCACATTTTACTCAAGGAAGTTGACCGCAATGCTCCCTCTAAGCTGTGAGGTCTTGTGAGCAAAAATTCTACTTTGTGAGCTCCTGGCATTAAAGTTGTGAGCTAGCGCTTTGGCTGCTGCATGCATTAGTTTGCTCTGGAGCCGTCCTTCCTGAGCAAAGACAAAAATGTGTGAGCTGGAGGCTAAAAAAAAGACTGTGGGCTTGCTCGCACTCACTCAGCTTAGAGGGAACACTGGTTGACGGGTATCCTGGCTGACAGACCAAGAACCCAGATTTGTTTTTTTTTAAAAAAAAATATCATTCGAAATTGGATCATTCCCCAATCTCTATTTTTTTTATTTTAAAAAAGCAAACCTTGAACCCAAAATATTTCTTTGACTTTCCTCCCAACATCCAATCATTCCGGGGGAGGGGGGGGGGGACGGGGAGGGGGGGTCAGTGTGAAAGAGACGCCCTTCCTCTGAATCCCGCTAATGGGGCACTTCCTCTGCTTAAATGCTCGTTAGCCAGTTAACTTTTTTCATTTGCAAGACTCAGTGGCTATTTGCATAAGCCAGCAAGCTCGCCTTTGTTTCCTCCGGGGTGGAAGAGCGTTCCGGCTTGGCTCCCTCCTTAAGCCGCCCTGCAGTTGGGGATTCCACCGCCGATAGCCCCAGGGAGCAATTAGGGGCCAGAGGCCGGGCCGCCCTCCATCTGAGGCCTTCTCTCATTCAACACGTCGGGGAGAGCAGGGGAGGCGCTGGGGTGAGATTTCCCCAGCAGCCTGTCAACATTATCACTTATTAGATAACTTGCAAGCCAGTGGAAAGGTTCGGGAACATAAAATGCCTACAAAGAGGGTAGAAGAGGTTGTCCTAAATACATTAAACTGCCTTGAGCTCTAGATAGGCAGGAAGTCTTTTAGATAAATATAACAAGCCTGCAGTCTCAACACATTTAGGGGACTGACTGCTAGGCCCTTGGGAAAGGACAGCCAGGAAGGAGCTAGAAAAGATTCTGAAGGGTGAGGGTGTGTTGCTGGCGAACAAGACCTAGTTGATTCGTGCCACAGTATTCCCCATTCCTATGTATGGGTGTGAAAGTTGGGACAACGAAGGAAGCTGATGTGATTCATTCGAAATGTGATGTTGAAGGCTACTGATCTTGGTCATCTGCAGATCAACTGTAAGTGCAGGAGATCTCCAGGTGCCACCTGGAGGTTAGCAACCCTAAGTCTTTCCCAGTTCAGCTATGTGAGATCCTTGTTACTGGAACCGCCAGGAATTGGTTCTGCAACCTGCAATTCTCTTCTCCATATCACAGCTTAAGAACCACCGTTGGACAGAAGTTGTGTATCTTCTCTGAAGACCATAAAGTGTGGAAAGGGGTACTGGTTTTGGTGACCCAGATCCTTCTTTATTTAGCAGAGTGCACTTGTCTTTAACACAGCAGCGCTTGTCCCGAATCTACCATGTGCTTGCAAGACTACAAAGTTACACAGAGCCACATTTCAGTTTGAAACAAAATTAATGACTTTATTATTCTAAAACTACATACTTGATAGTGCAAGGTAGAGATATACAAGACAGTTCCTGTGCTATCTCACTAGGAGATGGATCTGGAGGCTGAGAGGCATCTTGCATCTCCATCTTGTATGCATGGAAGATAGAAAAAGAGGGAGAGGGAAAGAAGTTGCTTTCCCCTAAAGAGTGTTGATCTACACTTCAAAGGGATTCTCAGTGACAGGAGAGTGAATAGAAAGATGCTTAGTGTCTGCATGTCAGCCTGCAACTCTGTGGTCACTTGCTTCTGGAGGCTGAGCCACTGGGAAATTGCATCTGAGAGCCAGTCTGGTGTAGTAGTTAGGAGCGTGGACTCTAATCTGGGAGAACTGGGTTTGATACCCCACTCCTCCACTTGTACCTGCTGGTGTGACCTTGGGTCAGTCACAAGTTCTCTCAGAGCTGTTCTCAAGAGCAGTTCTGGAGAGAGCTCTCTCAGCCCCACCTACCTCACAGGGTATCTGTTATGGGGAGGGGAAGGGGAAGGAGATTGTAAACCGCTCTGAGACTCCTTTGGGTAGTGAAGGGGGCGGGGTATAAATCCAATCTCCTCTTCTTCTTCCAACATAATTTGTCATATTTCTCTAGCAGCATTCTCAGCCAATGTTCTTCAGTCTAAGAAGGTTGCATTCAACAGTGTCCTTGCGTGGAGGCTAATCTTTGGCCTCCCGTCTCAGCCAGGGCTTTAACAGATTGTCACAGATTTTTAAGTCTCCTCTTTCTTTCAGCAAAAACAGAAATGATAATAACTCTGCAGGCTGTTGTCAGGATTTCAGCAGTAAATAGGGCAGGGCCACTGTTTTACTGAGCCATACAACTGGAAATACCTAGATCTGCTCAGCTTTGTTTGGTGAACACCAAGAGATGGCAAATCTTGAATATGATTTTCCAGATTCTCAGGCAGAGCTCTATCATACTCCTCCAACCACTGGAAATCAAGCCTGGTATCTTATCTTTCTCAGCCACGTAAAAATAGTGAGTTGAAAAACAGGCCAGGTTGTTTTTATTAGGACCAACTTCATTTTAGTTCAAGGCTATGGGATGGATCCACCCAACATTTCCTCTCAGTCTCACCACTTCCCTTATTACAGCCGCCACCACAAATGGCTGCTGTCCTTGCGAGTCTCAGGATCTCAAGTATAGACTTTTTGGTGTTCAAAGGAGGACCCCCCCCCTTCCTTTTCCCCAAAAGAAAAATTGGTCGGATTGTATCCAACCATACAACATTGCAACCAGAATTATGGTTAAGACGCTGCATTATATGGGCCTTACATGTTGAAGGCTTCGTGATTATCATGTCTCTAAAGTGGAATATTTGTATCAGTTAAACGTCTTTGTATCGCTGTAGTTCCGGATCTCACTGCTCATGGAGCCTGTTGATTTGAAAGCAACATATAACCAAAGTCTCACCCTGGTATGGATCTTGGCACTATAAGGTGATGACTGCGCCCTTTTAGGTTGGAACAAACCAGAATTCTGCTCTTAAAATCACACATCAGATAAGGTCTGGGCTGATCCAGCCCATGCTCACCAGCCATACCTGTCACTGTTATCAGGCATTTTTAAAGTCACGATGAGGAAGCAGTACTGTGGCATGAGTAGGATGGCCAGATTAAGATTTTAAAAATAACAGTGCATTATCTTTGCAGTCTCTTAAAATACCAGCATGAAGTAATCCAGGCCCAGCGGTTGAGAAATGGTGCTCTGTGTAGCAGTCTAATCCTACACGTTTACTCAAAGTAAATCTGGATGAAAGCAGCTTATTCCTGTGAGCCTGAGTATATCTACATGGGAGGAAGTCCCACTGAAGTTAATAGGACCTCTCAGTAAACAGACAAGATTGTGCTGCCTATCTGCATTCCTATGCATGAGAGCAAGCCCCACTGATTTATCTAGAGAAAAACATATATAGATGGAAGCATTAGGAATCTTTTTATTCTGCCTCGCAAAGAGTTTTGCGAGACTTTCCCCGGTTGTTTAGAATCAGGAAGGGAAAAAAAGACTATTTTACTAAACTGACTGCATGGATAAAATAACTGAAGTCCTGACTTCAGAAGGCTCAGTTTATCTGAAGAGTCAAATAGTCACACAAAGTTACATCGCATTGGTTTTCTGCCCAGTTATGACTTCCCCCAAGGAATCCTGGGAGTTGTAGTTTGCCGAGAGCAATGACACCTGGTAGAGAGTCCTTGTTCTGATCATTTCAGTTCTTCCATCTGTAACATGGAACTGAAATGTGGAGTGGTATAATATAGCTCAGTCCCATCAGATCTCAGAATCTCAGCACGGTTGATACTTGGGAGACCACCAAGGACAACTTTGCAGAGGAAACCAACTGCAAACCACATCTTGCTTAATCACTTGCCCTGAACCACCCCCCCCCCCAAGTGACCATAAGTCGGCTGTGATTTCATGGCAAACACACACACAACATGGGACCAATAGTGATCTATCATGACAGACCCATTGAAGCTATTGATTTTTAGCCATGCCAGAATTATAAATCTTCAGTAAACAAGTATTCTATGGATAGCCTCCAAAGTGCAAATTAGTTTGACGTAGTGGTTAGGAGCGCGGACTCTGATCCAGAACTGGGTTTGATTGCCCAGTCCTCCACATGCAGCTGCTGGTGTGATCTTGGGTCAGTCATATGTTCTCTCAGAGCTGCTTTCTCAAGGACAGTTCTCGAAAGAGCTCTCTCTGCTCCACCTACCTCACAGGAAGTTGCTTTTCTACACTTCAAAGGGATCTACACTTAGTGCTTAGAACTGGGTTTGATTCCCCACTCCTCCACTTGCTCCTGCTGGTGTGACATTGGGTCAGTCACAAGTTCTCTCAGAGCTGTTCTCTCAAGAGCATTTCTGGAGAGAGCTCTCTCAGCCCCACCTACCGCACACGGCATCTGTTGTGGGGAGGGGAAGGGATTGTAAGCCGCTCTTAGACTTCTTCAGGTAGTGAAGGGTGGGGTATAAATCCAGTCTCTTCTTCTTCTGGGCCACATTTCACACAAGCTATTTCCTGGCCTTCCTGGATGTACTACCACCTATTCCTTGAAAACTACGTAGCTCTGAGTAAGCACAGTTTGGCCTGTCAGGGTGCTGCTTTCCAAGGTCACCACAGCCCTGAGCCAACTAGGCCCAAAAGAGAGCCAGTATGCTGTAGTGGTTAAGCACAGCGGACTCTAATCTGGAGAAACAGGTTTGATTCCCCACTCCTCCGCACAAAGCCAGATGGGTGACCCTGGGTCAGTCACAGCTCTCTCAGCCCCACCTTACCTCACAGGGAGTCTGCTGTGGGGAGAAGATGGGAAGGTGATTGTAAGCCACTGCAAGACTCCTTCGAGTAGCGTGGGGCGGGGTATAAAGCCTTCTAAAGGGCTACTGATTCTTCTGCAAATGACTGAGTCTAGTAAACAGGTGAGTCTTTATCTGCCACTTTTATGCTTACATGTGATTTTTCTGGCAGGACATCAAATAACCGTAGAAATGACTAAAACCATGTTAACATACCTTAAGTTCCAAGTGTTCCAGAGACTCTTGCCACTATGATTTTGGGATGGGGAGGGGATACACATATGCACACATGTATTCTATCCCCACATTCTTTGTACACTTCAAAACAGGCTTTAGAGTTTTCCTGATTCATACATTGTTTTACCAAATAAGAGACATAATTGAATATACATTTGAAGAAAGTCAGGCTACATACAATCCTGTTTCCAGAGAAGTGCAGTTAAACTAATGAAACGAAGTGCAAATTCTGAGTACGAGATGGTTTCTTGCCACATTTTAATCCCGCCTTTCCTGCAAGGAACTCATGGTTGCATATCTGGCTCTCCCTTCACATCTCTACAGGGACCACAGAAAGGAACTTCAGGATGGCCCACAAGGTGCTTCCTTGACCTGGCTCAGAACTAGAAGGAGGAGGGTGATTTATACCCCACTTTCACACACACCCCAAGTGGAGACCCAAAGCGGCCTACGCTGTTCTCCTCTCCTCCATTTAAGCCTAACTGCTGTTTTCTGAGCTAGGTTAGGCTGAGAGCATGTGACTGACCCAAAGTCGCCCAGCAAGTTTTCTTGGCAAACCAGGGGTTTGAACCTGGGGTCTCCCAAACAATGTTCCCTCTAAGCTGTGGAATCTTGTGAGCAAAAGTTCTGCTTTGTGAGCTACTGGTGTTAAAGTTGTGAGCGAGTGATTAGGCTCCTGCATGAATTAGTTTGCTCTGGAGCCATCCTTCCTGAGCTAAGACAAAAATGTGTGAGCTGGAAGCTTAAAAAACTGTAAGCTAGCTCACACTAACTCAGCTTAGAGGGAACACTGTGTCCCAAGTACTAGACCGACACACTAACCACTACTACACCATGCTGGAGGGGGAAAAATGGGAGATATTGAAGAACTTGGGGCAGACTGCTCTGGAGGGCCACTGGCACCCAGGAGGCAGCAGAGCCAAGCCCTGGAAGATCCGCCAGTTCCGGGGGGGGGGGGGGGGGGGCTTAGGTGGCCCTTTCAGTGTGAGCTCACCAACTGCTGCCTGGCACAGGACGAGATGGTCCAAAGGCTAGCTTATGTCACTACCCAGGCCCTTTTCAGTGCAAGGAATCCATGCAAAGAAGGGTTATTCCTGTCTGTGCTGCGCCTAGGGTTGCCAAGTCCGGGTTGGAAAATACCTGGGGACTTTGGGGGTGGAGCAGGGAGAAGGCGGGGTTTGGGGAGGGGAGGGGCCTCAGCATGGTGCAATGCCATAGAGTCCACCCTTCAAAGCAGCCATTTTCTCCAGGGGAGCTGATCTCTGTCAGCTGGAGGTCAGTTGCAAAAGCAGGAGATCCCCAGGCCCCACCTGGAGCCTTGCAACCCTAGCTGCGCCCACGATGGTGGGCAGGTCTGTGGCAAAGTTCTTGAGCCCCATGAAAGGCCAGCCTCACCTTGCAGCTACCAGGGCACCTTAGGGGCACACGCTAGGGAACACTGCCTGTACAAGCACCACCATCAGTGTGATCTGTAGGTAATAGGCCATCAACACAGGCAGGAGGTGGCCCCTGGGGAAACGCAGGGTATGAGCCAGCCAAATGGAATGACTTTTTGAGGTCCCCTTGATTTCTACAGAACTGCCTTTTGAAATGGTAAAACAGCCTAATCACTTGAAAAGGGGCTTCGTTACATTCAAAAAGGTTTGCTACCAAGGTCAATTGAAGACCAGCCTGTCGAGGAATCACCTAGAAGTTTTTTTCTGGTTCCCAAAGGTCGAAGTGCGCCTGTGCAACGCGTGGGGCGAAGAACCTTCCGCGGAGCCCCTCTCCCCCCCCCCCCCCCTTTCGGTGACTTTCCCCGCAAAGTTGCAGGGGGGCCCTCTCGCATCCCTGGCCTCTGAAGAACCACCACCCACCACGGAGGCCAACGGCTGGGCGCGCCGCCTTCAGCCTTTGTCTGTTTGCTCAGGAGTCAGCCCCGTACGGAGCAGCAGCCGGGCACCCGATCCGTCGCCTGTCTCCTGCCGCGCGAAGGACTCCAGCCTCGCAGGGCTTGGAGGGGAAAGGGCGCAAAAGGGGAGAGGAATTCCCGCCGGGAAGCTCTTGCCGTTCTCACTCCCGATGTGGCCCTCGCCTGCCTTCCCCCGGAAAGTCAGGCAGAAGGCTGCGACACCCCCCCCTCCCCTCCCCTCCCCATACCTAACTTCTTCCCAGCGCCGGACGCCCCCTAACCGCTCGCGGAGCTACCGTCGCTCCCCTTCCCCCCCCCCCCAGCCGCTGTAGACTGGAGCCATGTGGTCGGGGTTCCTTGCGCCCCCCCCCCCCGGCTTAACTTCGCCAGGCCTCCGACTGGGGGGGGGCGTCTCGTGCCGGATCGCCGCGTTGAACCCCCCGCCCGGCCGGCCACAGAGCAGGCGCCCCCGCGCAGCCCCCCCCCCCCCCCCGGGCCGAGCCAGCCGCGCCGATCCCCGAGCCGGCAGCAATTACGGCCCCAGCGGGAGCTCCACACAAGCGCTAAACGAAACAGCGGATCAATTAGAAAATAAACACTCCGCTGGAATAGGGAAGACAACCCCCCGGGACGGGCGAACAGGCGCGAATGAACCTGCCTGGCAGCCCGGCCGCTCCACGCACACCCCCGCGAGCGCGCACACACACACACACACACACACACACCCGGCCGCGGTCCCACCAGCCCGCCTCGCTCCTGCTCCTACTCCTCCGCCGCCGCCGCCGCCTCCCCCGGCGCTTAAGGTGGTTTGCGGGTGGAAAGGAGCGCGGCCCATTGAGAAACAGGGCAGCAAGGAACAGCCCGGGAGAGGGGAGGCGCAGCAGCCGCTTCAGCGGCACCAACCTGCGAAGGGTATTCAAGAGGCCCTGGATGGCGTCACGCCCCCCCCCCCCCCCCGCCCCGCGGTAAGAATAACTTTCACAACTTTTTTTTTTTTTACACACTTCTTACATGATGTTGATCAACAACAACAACAAAATTGGAGCATCGCCAGTTATTTATTCGGGTTATTTAAATACAAAGTGAAATTCAAAATAACTGCGTTTGTGAACAATGTAGATTTTGACAAAAAAAAAAAAAAACCACACACCCCCGACCCCTTTCCCATCCTTTGAGGCGAAGCCAGTCAACACGGGAGAAGAGCAGAGGGTGAAACTGGAAAAGTCCTTTGAAAACTTGGAAGTGCGTCATGCAATACATCATTTACCCTAACAGGACAAGGATAGCCTCCTGCTAAAATGGGTTTCATGGTCAACTTTGTGGGAAATAGGTGACCACCCCTTTAATGTATACTACAGGTTTTCTCAAAATATAGATTTATTGAATTATTGAAAAGTTGTTACCCACCCTGAGCCCGCTCGCAGGAAGGGCGGGCTATAAATATTAAATAAATAATGGTAGGCATGATAAGCTCAATGGAGCATCCAGGATTAGAAGCAGTGTACCTTAATGGATGAATTCTGGGGATAAGGTTCGTTATGAGCTTCCTGGTGGCATCTGATTGGCCACTGTCAGCTGGGCAAGATGAACTCTTGCACTGTAAAATGATAGAACAATGTTTGAGTCCAGTGGCACCTTTAAGACAAACAAAGTTGAATTCTAGGTACAAACTTTCATGTGCAAGGCACACTTACACAAGGAGAGGTCTAATTGAATTCAGTGAGATTTCCGTTGTTCCCAGCAAGGCAGTCTTGCATTCATTGGGTACGAAGTGATGGGAGGCAGGCAATAGGAATAGTCTACCTGAAAGATGAACTAGGATTCATACATGCAGGTTGCCACGAGATGTTGCTTCTGTCTAGTGATGTATGGGCACTGTGGATTACTCAGTAAACAGGCTTTCATGGTGCATAGCCCTTCTTTTTCAGAATCAAACTTCCCCAGTGGTCAGAAATGTGCAGTCTCAGGGGAAAGGGGGCAGGGAATCGAGGGTGGGGGGTGGGGGTGTCCCTTCTCTCCACAGACAAAGGCATCACCTCCTATTTGGCTCAATCAGCACTCACCTACGTCTCCCAGAGATCTTCCATCATCCACACTCAACACTATTCTCAGTTTCTCCTGCTCGTATCAGAAACTTGTTTACCTGGAATTAAACTTCATAAATTTTAGTAGCATTTTTCTTCCAATTAAGCGTACGGTTCAGATGTTCTGATGGCTCTAAAAGGCTCGTAAATGCACGGAGATTTTATATTTTTAAGGTCTGTATCTGAAGAAGTGTGCTTGCACACAAAAGCTTATCCCTTGAATCAAACTTCATTCGTCTTAAAGGTGCCCCTGGACTCAAACTTTGTTCTGCTGCTTGAGACCAACACGGCCACCCACCTGAATCTATATTTTAAGGAGTCTTTATATTTGGGGCCAGAAATCAAAATCCTCCTAAGCAGTGCTGTTGTGCGGCAGAAACGGCTTTTCTGTTTTATACCAAAGAATCACATCTCCCCCTTACACTTACTCCATGAATGAGCTGAAATTAAAAACTATGAAGTCTCATTTATTGCAATGGAAGTAATTTAAGTTTGCATTTTTATTAGCTAGATTATCCCCAGTTTAACAAGTATCACAGGCAGTTTTTAATTGTTTTCTGAGGGTTTCATAACTAGCAGTTACCCTTCCTCCCAGACCAAGCAACTCGTTTATTGACCAGGCTTATCTCTGTCAAGAATGCAAGCTAGAGACTGCTGCAGAGAAACGTGTCCCTAGTATTTCCTTCTTAGACCCTATCTTTCTGGGTCTCATCAAATCAAGCATGTAGCCAGAAATTAATTTTGTGCTCAGGCCTCCTTTCCAGGCTCCGAATCATGCCTCCATGAGAAAAAGGAGAGAGTCAAATTTAGTTTGAAGAGTCATGTGATTAGTCCTCATGCCTATAAAAATATATATATATTTAGACTGTGAATCAGCAGAAGGGTTCGTGCCGGTCTTAGTAATGCTTATTTGGCACACCTTAATTCCACCAGTCTCATAACACCTGTACAAAGTCTGCACTGATTTATCTCTTGCATTTCTATCTTGCCTTTCTCCATGGAGTGCAGGGCAGCATGCGTATTTTTCCTCTCCTCCTGTTGAATCTCCACAACAATCCTGTGAGGCAGGTTGGGCTGAGAAAAAGAGAGACCGGCCCAAGGTGACCCAGAAAGTTTCATGCATGCCCAGGTATTTGAACCCGGCTCTGCCAGTTGCACACCAAAACCCACACTAGCTCTTGTGGATTT
This sequence comes from Lepidodactylus listeri, assembly GCA_029233225.1. Lineage (NCBI taxonomy): Eukaryota > Metazoa > Chordata > Lepidosauria > Squamata > Gekkonidae > Lepidodactylus > Lepidodactylus listeri. The sequence continues at coordinate 20,967,625 of JARCFY010000012.1, forward strand.
CTTACTCCCCAAAGGGAGGCAGCATGGCTGGGGAAGCCATCAGTCAACAGCAGACAATTTTGCTCTGTGTCTTTAAGAGCCCAGGTTCAGTTCCTGGTATCTGTGGGCAAAGGGATCACAGATAGTGAAGCCCTGTGCAAGACCTGGGGAGACTGATAGTCAGTGATGGACAGGTCCCCTGTTATCAGCCTGTTTTATTTGCAGCTGAAGGAACACTTATGCCCAAGTAGACAGAAACAAAGTTTCTGGGTCCACAAAGAGACAAACACAACTGAGGAAAGGCTTTTAAAACAATTTTACTATGAACTGGAACTAAAGCACTTTACACAGCAGCCTACGGTCACCTGATCTTAGGGCATGTCCTCAAACTACTGTTTCCAGGCTGTAACATTTCTCCAAAAACCAAATGTGAAGTGAGTCTCCTTTAGGGGTTGCAAGTGATCTACTGCTGCCAACACCCGGAGAGGGTCGCTTCCATTTCTTCTTACAAAGAGAACCAGTGTGGCATAATGGTTAGGAGTGTCGGACTATTATCTGGGAGAAATCCTCACTTGAGCCATGGAAGCTCGCTGGGTGACCTTGGGCTAGTCACAATCTCAGCCTAACCAATGCTCCCTCTAAGCTGTGGAGTCTTGTGAGCAAAAATTCTACTTTGTGAGCTACTGGCATTAAAGTTGTGAGCAAACCATTTGGCTTCTGCATGAATTAGTTTGCTCTGGAGCCACCCTTCCTGGGCTAAGACAAAAATGTGTGAGCCGGGGGCTAAAAAAAACTGTAAGCTAGCTCACTCTAACTCAGCTTAGAGGGAACACTGGGCCTAACCTACCTCACAGGGTTGTTGTGAGGATGAAATGGAGGAAAGGCGAATGATTTAAGCTGCTTTGGGTTCCCATCGGGGAGAAAGGTGGGGTGCACTCCTCAAGCTCTTTTTGAGCCCTGAGAAGAAACTTTTCAAGCAACAGTTGGAGAAACTTGCTATTTATCTCCTCCCGGCCTTCAGGTCAACACCTGGAAGAGCCAGCCAGACCCCATCACCCCAGTCCTCATCTGTCTGTTAAATAGATAGCCAGTGTGGTGTAGTGGTTAAGAGCGGTGGACTCTAATCTGAAGAACCGGGTTCGATTCCCCACTCCTCCACATGAAGCCAGCTGGGTGACCTGGGGTGAATCACAGTTCTTTCAGAGCCCTCTCAGCCCCTAAAAAGAACAAGTCTACCTCGCCACTAACACTACACTAAGAGCTAGAACTTGTAGTTGCAGACAATCCTAGGATATCCTGGCTGTTCTACACACAATGCCATCCGATAATTATTATTTATTTGTCAAACAGAGCCTTCTGCCTGCCCAGATGGGGTGGCTGGTCAATCCTGGGCTCACTCAAGAGATGGGGCTGGGACTAAAACTAGGCAAAGGCAGAGGGAAAGAGAACCACTCCAGCTGATGGGACTCTAGTAACCCCTTTTCCTCTGTCCATCAATTCCTATATGCACCATACAGATGTCCTTAGATGTGCACAGAGATCTCTGAGTGGTCATCGGCCAAAACCGGAAGATGCCAGACTGATAAGAGAAGCAGGTGTAGAGTTCAGACTGGACTGGGGGGATGGGGTTTCAAATTCAGGAAAAGTCTGAGGCAGAAGTTTACTTGCCTTCAATTAGATTTGCTCCTACTTGGATCATGAAGCACAGGCTGCCTCCCTCAGACTTCCCTGTACTGATCCCGGCGGGAGCAGACCTGATCTCTGCCTTCCTACCCAGCTTACGCAGAGGACTGATAACAGGCAGAACTTTATGCCACCCCACATTCTTACCTATTTTTAGCACCACCAATGTGTTTTCATAACCACAGCAAGGAGGGTGCTGCCCCCGAGGAAACTACGAGGCAGGGAAGGTGGGAGAAGAAGAACAGGTATGCCCTTAGGTGGTTGGAGCCTACCAGTCAGGAATAATTTCTCTAGCATGGAATGCTACCTGGGAAAAGCCAAGTGGGTTTTAAGGAGAGGTTTGAAGAGAGGCAGGCAGCATCCTGGGAGGTAGCGCTGGGGAAAACGGCAGCCACTCCAAAACACCACCGAGCCACGCCACGGGCACGGCTAAGATGCTCCTCCTTGCCATTTGAACTAGAACATCCTAAACAATCCCAAAGGAATGCCCCGGCTTACACAGTGCTGCAGACTTTGCAGCCCTGGAGCTGTTTGCCCCCTTGCTCCAAACAGCCAGTGGAGTAAGCGCCCACTGCACAGGCTTCGATCCGGTTGCTTAGGAATCTATCCAGTGAGACTCAAAACCTGGTGGGGAAATGGGGAAGGGGGGGAGTTACTTTTATCGTAAATGGAAAGCGCGCCAGCCGTTTGGCTGAAGCCGGCCATAGGAAAGTGACAGTCCTGAAAGTGGCAATGGGCATTTGGGCTGAGGCTGGCTGAGGCAGAATCCTACCTTATAACTTACCTGCCGAAGTGTTGAGCGAGCCATTGACACCTTTCCAAAACAACAGCGCAAAAAAAAAAAGAAAGAGAAAAAAAAGCCCAAGCCCTGCGCCTTAAAGGGCCAGCCGCCCGGTCGCTCTCCAAACCCGGCCGTCACCTGCAATCCACCTTAAGCCAGTCTGCCGCGTTGGGGTCCCCGCTCCCCGCCCGGAGCCCTCGTGATAGGTCGCTGGGACAGGCGAGGCGGAGCCTGGCCGCCCTCGGAATAAATAGCCCTGAGAGCGCGGCCACCGGATTGGCGCTGCTGGAGCTGGAGAGAGTGCGAAGTTGTGCGAAGCGGACGGTGGCGCCTCTCGCTGCCTCCGCTGCCGCCCGCCAGACCGACCTCTCTCTCAGGTGGCAGCTCCCGGAGCGCGCCGCGCGGAGGCACCCGCGCCTGGGCAGAAAGAGAAAGCGGCGCCGCGACCGAGCGTCCCCAGCGCGCCGGCACCCGGGGGGCGCCTCCTCGCGCTCTGCTGCTCGGGGGTCCCGGCCCCGGAGCAGCGTGGAGCGCCGAGCGCCGCCTCTGGCCAGCCTCCGCCACCTCAGCCATCTTGACCCCGCGCGGCTGGGGGCAAAGTTGAAGCCGGCGCCGAGCGGCCCCTTCCTCCGCCGCCAAGAGGAGCCGAGCGCCGAGCCGAGGATGGGAGCGGACTGAGCCACCGAGAGGCAGCCCAGCCGGGTAGCTGGCGCCAGGAGCCGGGGCCGCTTCTCCCGGCCGGGCCGGAGCGGGGACTTGCTGAGCGGGAGAGAAGGAGGCCGCGCTCTGGAGGCTCCGAGGCGGCTCGGAGAAGTGGCGGCAGCAGCAGGAGACTCCCGCGGCGCCCGGCTGGTCTCGGCGGTGGCCGGAGGAGGACGCGCGTGGCCGGCTTCGGCTCCGCCGGAGGAGCCCGTCTGGACGTGGCGCCGCCGCCGCTCCTCCTCGCCGAGCATGGAGCGGAGTTACCTGTTGGCCATCGCCGTCCTCCCGCTCCTGCTGCCGGCGTGGCCCCCGCTGCGGGGCTCTAGTTCCGTGGCCGCCGCCGCCGCGTCCTCCTCCTCGTCGTCTTCTTCGTCGTCCTCTTCCTCTGCGGCGGCGGCTGCAGCGGCGGGGGCCGGGGCCGCCTCGTCGGCCAAGGAGCTGTCGTGCCAGGAGATCACGGTGCCGCTGTGCAAAGGCATCGGCTACAACTATACCTACATGCCCAACCAGTTCAACCACGACACGCAGGACGAGGCGGGGCTGGAGGTGCACCAGTTCTGGCCGCTGGTGGAGATCCAGTGCTCGGCCGACCTGCGCTTCTTCCTGTGCAGCATGTACACGCCCATCTGCCTGGAGGACTACAAGAAGCCGCTGCCGCCCTGCCGCAGCGTGTGCCAGCGGGCCAAGGCCGGCTGCGCCCCCCTCATGCGCCAGTACGGCTTCGCCTGGCCCGACCGCATGCGCTGCGACCGCCTGCCGGAGCAAGGCAACCCGGACACGCTCTGCATGGACTACAACCGCACCGAGCTCACCACCGCCGCGCCGCCGCCGCCCCAGCCCAAGCCCCCCCACCGCAAGCCCGCAGCAGGAGGAGGAGCAGGCGGAGGCGGCGCGGCCAGGAACCCCGCCGTCGCCGTGCCGCCGCCCGCCGAGCCGCCCCTCCGCAAGTCCCGCCGGCCGGCCCCCTGCGAGCCGGGCTGCCAGTGCCGGGCGCCCATGGTGTCGGTCTCCAGCGAGCGCCACCCGCTCTACAACCGGGTCAAGACGGGCCAGATCGCCAACTGCGCCCTGCCCTGCCACAACCCTTACTTCAGCCCGGACGAGCGCGCCTTCACCGCCTTCTGGATCGGCCTGTGGTCTATCCTCTGCTTCATCTCCACTTTCGCCACCGTCTCCACTTTCCTCATCGACATGGAGCGCTTCAAGTACCCGGAGCGGCCCATCATCTTCCTGGCCGCCTGCTACCTCTTCGTCTCGCTGGGCTACTTGGTGCGCCTGGTGGCCGGCCACGAGAAAGTCGCTTGCAGTGGCGGGGCCGCAGCGGCTGGAGCAGGGTCAGCGGGGCCGGCAGGGGGCGCTGCAGGAGCCGCCGCGGCTGCAGTGGGAGGGCGTGGGGCGGCAGGGGGCGCTGCCGAGCTCCAGCCGGAACTAGCCGTGGCAGAGCACGTGCGCTACGAGAGTACAGGCCCCGCCCTCTGCACTGTGGTCTTCTTGCTGGTGTACTTCTTTGGCATGGCCAGCTCCATCTGGTGGGTCATCTTGTCCCTCACTTGGTTCCTGGCAGCTGGCATGAAGTGGGGCAACGAGGCAATTGCGGGCTACGCGCAGTACTTCCACTTGGCGGCCTGGCTGCTGCCCAGTGTCAAATCCATTGCCGTGCTGGCGCTCAGTTCCGTGGATGGGGATCCCGTGGCGGGCATCTGCTACGTGGGCAACCAAAGCCTGGAGAACTTGCGCGGCTTCGTGCTGGCCCCCTTGCTCATCTACTTGGCCATCGGCTCCATGTTCCTGCTGGCCGGGTTCGTGTCTCTCTTCCGCATCCGGAGCGTCATCAAGCAGCAAGGGGGCCCAACCAAGACGCACAAACTGGAGAAGCTCATGATCCGCCTGGGCCTTTTCACGGTGCTCTACACGGTGCCTGCCGCCAGCGTGGTCGCCTGCCTCTTCTACGAACAGCACAACCGCCCCCGCTGGGAGGCCACGCACAACTGCCCCTGCCTCCGGGACCAGCAGCCTGACCAGGCCCGCCGCCCGGACTACGCGGTCTTTATGCTCAAGTACTTTATGTGCCTCGTGGTGGGCATCACTTCTGGAGTGTGGGTCTGGTCTGGGAAGACTCTCGAGTCCTGGAAGGCCCTCTGCACCCGCTGCTGCTGGGCCAGCAAAGGGACTGCGGCCGCTGCAGCCGGGAGCCTGGGAGCGGTTGGCGGAGGAGGAGGGGGCATGGTGACTGCGGCTGCCGTGGGAGGACTGGGCGGCGGAGGGGGGTCCATGTACAGTGACGTGAGTACGGGCTTGACGTGGAGGTCGGGCACTGCCAGCTCCGTCTCATACCCCAAACAAATGCCCTTGTCCCAGGTGTAAAGGAGGAAGGCCTGAATTGTGGGGGGGGGGGGGGGAGGAGGGGGATGCAGCTAAGTGGACCACCCCTCCCCCCTCATTAATGAACTTCCTAATGGCCTCCCCCTGTGCAGAACAAAGCAGCTGCTGGAGGCCCCAAGTGTATGCAGGGAGAGCCAGCAGCTTACTTCAAGGCACCAGCTTACTCTGCAGAGAGAATGGGAAGTCTTTACATACAGGAACTTTTCTAAGCCTCTCCTTGGACTAGCCAGAGATGCCCCCGCCCAGAGACTAGCACGTGCACACGCCGTTGTTGAACTGGGGCTCCTCCGCGTGCTTTCCCCCCTTTCTTCAGAATTGGCTTGGAAATAGCTGTCTGATAGGACTGCAGGGTTGGGAAGAATTTTAAATTTAAAAAACAAGCAAACAAACTGGCAGATGCCTTAAACACAATCAAACCTATGTCTTAATTATATACCCCAAATAAATACGGGTTTCTTATGTTAGAGGATGTATTTATATAATTATTTGGTACCTTGTACAAAATGTGTAAAATATGTATATATCCAAATGCTATACAGTCTGTACATTTTTTTTGTAAAGAAAAGAGTTTAGAGGCTTACCTGTCCACACGCACACCCTCCCTCCCTTCTCTCCCAAGAGCAAATATTTGAATATTCTATTTTGTCAATAAAATAATGATAAATGATTATGTTTTGAAAGGGGTGCCACCAAATCCCCCTCTTGCTGCCCTGCTTATTCTGTTGCTTGGTTCCTGAAGTTTGAGGTGTGATCTCAGAATACAGTTTTTAAGTCCTGGGGAATGTCTGAGAAGCTAGAATTGGGGTACAAAGTGTGCCATCAAATTTGGACTGCAGTGTTGTGGCAAGTGAGGTTAGGGGTCAGTCTCGGAGACTTGAAAGAGCTGGGCTGGCCAGTTGTGGGGGGACAGACCGACAGGGCCATCCTAAGGAGGGCTGCAGGTTTCTGAATCACTTGGAAGTTTGGCAGAGTGTAACTCTGTTTAGGATCGCACTGTGAAGCAGTTTGCCACTAGCAAACCCAAGAGGCGTCAGGTTTGCTTAGAACAGGCCCATTTAAAACCCTTGAGAACTACAGGAGTGATGGGTGGTGATGAGTCTGGCCTTGGGCTGTGGTTTTAATAGGCGTGAAGCTCCACTCCTCCAATCCCTGAGTTGAGTTACTGTAGATAGTTGTTAAATTAGCTCTTTTTTAAAAATGTTGCCATTCCAAGGGTATGATCCATAAATACGTACAGTTGAATGAGACTCCTTTGGTGCAAGTGCTCTGCAGCCTGAATGTGATACCACTGTATCTCTTCAGGTCATTGCTGGGTAATCAGCGAAACAAACAAGGATTGAGGAATTAATCTCCCACATGCGTTATTATGACTCCTGCCAAATGAATGTTACTTTAGGAATGCAGCTACATTTCCAGTGGGTTGTCTATGCTTGTTTTGGTAAGCACCTGCTGTTTCGGCAGGCAGGGGGAGGGGGAGTTAAAAAGTTGTCTTTACGATAAGAAAGTAAGCGGAGAGCTGTCAGAAGCTGTCTTTTTTTAAAATGGATTTAGGGATAGTGTGATGTTAACCTTTCATACTTCTGTACATCAAATATCTCCCCTTCTGAGGGAGAGATTGTCCTTCTGTCAAGGCTAAAGCTAATTGCTTCGGAGTAGAAGGCGGTAAGAATTAACAGAATGCTCGAAAAGGGATTGAACTTTTTACCTGTCTACCCCAAATGGGGCTCAGAACATCTCTCCTTTTTAAGGGGAACTAAATGAATCGGGTTAATCTGTGGGGATCTTGGTTCCTTTTGAGACTGGCAAAAACTTTGATCTTTTCTGTTCTCTAAATTGTATAGGGTTGTTTTTTAAAAAAAAAAAAAAAAATCTCATGCCCAGTTTTCTCTTGTTGCAGGCCAATTGGCCACTGTGGAGCCTCAAAAGTTCTTCAATTAAAAGAATGTGGGACTTTTTTTAAAAAAAAGAAGAGGGAGACTTGTAACAGTTAGTGAACACCAGAGGAAAAGGGGAGCCCAGTCTTTTAAACAGCTTTTCCTGGCATTGTTAGCCAGACTGCGGGCAGTAAGGCCCAAGGTTAGAGTATTATAGTGAGGGAGACAAAAAAGGCCCATGAATACTCTACAGGTGGTCTACTTACAATTGCCCCAATTTAAAGCATTTCTCTTTGTGGAACAATTGTATTCCTAAACTCTTCTCTTGGGCAGCTAATTGAACCAAAGAACATCTATTATGGACCAGAAGTTGTCTGGTTTGGGGGGTTTGATTTTTTTTTTTCTTTGGTAAGGCTTCATTGCTTAGAATCTTGGCACTGTCCTTCTGGGTTTTAAAATCAAGGTTTCAGAGTACAGAAAACTCTTGTGAGAGTGTTTGTGCCTGCTACTTCAGTCAAGACTATGAATCACTTAAAAAGCCATTTAAAACTGCATTTAGCAGTGAGGAACCACTTGGCAGTTACTGTTTTGCTTAATAACTGAGTTATTAATCAGCTATGGTAGAAGTGATGGGGAAAAGGTATACAAAGAATGAGGGGAAATGGTGTCTGTCCAGATTTCTAGCATCTGCTGTCCCTGGTGGAGGCAGATCCCCCCCCAGTTTAGAATTTAAGATCCGTAGCTCTGATAATGTTAAATTAGACATAAGTATAGTGTATTTTAATATAACGTTTCAGTCCATGAACAACTGACTGGGCACCATAGTTTCCCCGCAACATCTTCAAGAGCAACAGGATTTTTAAAAATTGAGGTGGGGGGGGGGGGGGGCTGAACTGTTGTCCCCCAGACAATGCAGTATTCTGTCCAGCTCTGAAACATGGATTCTCTTGCCTGAGAAGCGTAAAGGGAAAACTCTAGTTGAAAAGTGAGTTCCCTTTTGTGTTTCTCTCCAAGAGTTTGTTGGCTTGAGTGTGATTTCAGCTGCTGAAGCAGGACACAACCTGCTGAGGTAAAACAGCATAGTCAGCAAAAGGGGGGGGGAGCTGGAGGGGGCAGGGGAGTGAAAGCTGTTGCTTTGACTTGTCAAGGCAGTGGGTAGCTTAGGCTGTGTGTTCTCCAGCAATTAAAAGCACTAAGCAAAACCCTCCGTTCTTTCCAAGGGGAATGGCTCCTGTGTGTCATACTGCCGTCCTGTGGGGCTGAGAAAAAAAGAGTCACTTCAGTGCTGCAGAAACCTTTTTGAACACTGCAGAGACTAATCTGCTTCTGCTTGGAGAAATTCAGAAACCTTCAACTTGCTACCCCATTATACTCAGGTCATTCCTCAGATATGTTTAGTAGGGATTTAATTTTCACCTCAGTGTACTGATGTCAAATGTTAGCCCCCCCCCCCCCCACACACACACCTGATTTTTGCAGAATGTGTTTCAGTTTAACAGGTATGTCACATGGATCCTTTTGCAGGCAAGATATATGTTTAACCGTGTGCATCTACAACAGAAAACCAGGTCCCATGATAACCCTAACAGTGCTTTCCTAAGGAAGGTTACACCCCTTTCAAAGTCCACTGAAGAAGTCAATGGGCTTCAAAGGGTGTAACTCTGTTTAGGATTGCTGTGCAAGTGTGGGAAAGGTTCCTATTGGTCCACTACACATACAGTGGAAAAATAGATATTGTTTGCAAAAAAGACACAGGTGAAGTGCCTGAAATTGTCACTTACAAGATATACCTAACGTACCATGCAGAGTGTGAAGTTCCACAGTAGCATGTATGCAGTAATACAATGTGTGAAATCACCTTTCCTGGTTAGTCTTGGGTTTAAGGGTGAGGTAAGGGCCCTCATAGCTAATTGCAAAACTGGCTGATTTTCTTCCCTTCAGGAAGCAGATGGGGCTACACGACAACACATAAGAACCAACTACAGCTGTTTTGATCAAGTTTACAGGGTAGCTGGGGCTGTTTTGTGCCAGATACATTTCCATTCCTTTATCTAGAAGTCTAAGGAAATTTGTGGCAGTGTTGGGACGTCATCTCAGACTGAATTTAGGGGGTAACATTAAATCATCCACAAAACAGATTATTTGAAATCAGACTTCACAACCCAGTTCCTTTCCATATCTGTCACTTTGCAACAGGAAAACGTTTCCGCCTGCGTTGTTTGAAGTATTTAAATTATACTTTAGTGAGAAGTTGCAAATATGCTTTAAAATTATTAAGAGTTTCAGAACAGAAAGATAAGAGTTGCAAAAAGAATGGAGGGGGGGAATCCTGTCATCAGGAAGAGTTGGCCAGCAGCGCCATCCTCTGGCCAAACAGGAAATTAAAACACTACAAGCTAGAGCTAAATTTAAGAAAACTTTGGCTTACTAAATTTTATGCAGCGGTGAACTCATCCAGGTATATCAGTTGTCAGATGTAGTTACTCTACATATGTATATTTTGCTGTGTATGTGCACACGTTGCAAAGCTGTACCCAATTTTGGTTTCCTTGTATGTATGTATAGCAAAACCTGTGAATTGCTGGACCTTGTATGACAATCAACATGCAGGATTTCCTGTACAAAGTGAATTTTGTCATGTTTGAACCAACTGTTAATCTGTAAAATTAATCAGTAGTGCCTTAGAGACCAATGCAATTTATTCCAGCGCAAGTCTTGGTGAGTCACAGTTCACTTCATCAGTTACATGACATTTAAATCCATCGGGTTGATTTATATGCATAACAGAAAGGAGGGTGTCTGCTGCATATATAAATCAACCCGATGGATTTAAACCTTTTGCATCTGATGAAGTGAACTCTGACTCGCCAAGACTTAAGCTGGAATAAATTGCATTGGTCTTTAAAGGGTCACGGGATTCCTATTTAATTTGGCTGCAACAGACTGGCATGGTGATCCCTCCAGGATCCTTAGCCTATAAGATGCCAGAATGCTCAATTTTCTATCTTGTTTCCTTTCTCTCCAAATTAGGTTAGTCCTGCTATTGTCAATCAGTAGTACCACATTTTGGATTTTTAAAAATGTTTATATAGTTCAAATACTTTAATATGCTTGTAGATTCAGGTGGGGTAGCTGTGCTGGTGTGAAGCAGCAGAACAAAGTTTGAGTCCAGTGGCACCTTTAAGACCAAAAAAGTTTTATTCAAGGTATGAGCTTTCACGTGCACACACACTTCTTCAGATACTAGTGCTTGCACACGCAAGCTTATACCTTGAACAAAACTTTGTTGGTCTTAAACAGGGGTCCTCAAACTACGGCCTGCAGGCCACATGCGGGCCGCCGAGGACATTTATCCGGCCCGCCGGATGTTTTTGCCGCCGCTGCCTGTCCTCCGATTCCAGGGCCAGTTCATTCACTAGATGAGGTTAGGCGATCGCCTATGAGCACGTGGGCCTGAGGGCGCAGATTAGGCCTTCAGCCCCGCCCCCTCTCCCTCGCCAAAAGCCCGCCCTCTTGAAGCCTCTCAGGAGCACTCAGGAGTCAAGGGAGCAGTCCAGTCCTTCTGCTGCCTGTTTCCGGCTGCCCTGCCCCCTCTCTGCTTCCCTCCCTCTCCAAAAGCCCGCCCTCTTGCAGCCGCATCCATCGGAGCACTCTGGAGTTTGTAAGGGAGCACGTGCAGTGCTCGTGCGCCTACCTCAACGCTGTTTCCCACAACAAAAGCCTGAACTGTGCACTGCACACACACACAGAGCCGGATTCCAGCTGCAACTGCAAGGCAAGTGGGGCCAGCCGAGGGGTGGTCGGTTGGTTGCCGCCTTGCCAAGGAGCAATGGGGTTGGGGCAGCTACAGCAGGCAAGTCAAAGGGTAGTGGGAAGGGAGGCTGGCTACTGGTGGTGGTGGAGAGCTATCTTATTTTTTCTCCTCCTCAGCCTTAGCCATGCCCGCTGGGTGGGGGGCGGAGAGCCTCTATCTGGTCCAGAGAGGTCCCTGGTCTCAAAGGAGAGGGGAAAGAGGCACATTGGTGCTTCCCCCCCACACACACACGTGCCTGACTTTGGTGTGCCACCGGCGGAGCCTCTCTGAGACTGGGAGCCGTGCCTTCTGCTGCTTCTTTGCTGTGTGCCCGACTGTCCTGCCTGGCTAGCGGGGGCTCAGAGCAGTTGGGGGGGGCAATTTTCAGAGCCTTTGGAGTTCTCTTTGGGTTAGCAACCGCTGCTTAGAAGTTGCCGGGGGGGGGGGGAGAATTCCGAGCGCGAAAAGAGCTGCCTGGAACCTCCAGGCTCCGAAGAAACTTTTATTTTCTTGGGGGGGGGGGTGTAGACTGGCCAGCTGGCCGGCCAAAAAAAGTGACACCACCACCTGCCCCCTCCCTGACGCCTGCTGCAATGGGGGAGGGGAGAGGAGAGAGAGAGAGAGAGACTCCTTGCAATGTGTGTGTGTGTGTGTCCGGCCAAAGGAAGCTACGCCACCCGCCCCCGTGGGGGGGGGGGGGGATTGAATGCAAAAGCGTGGAGATGCTTCAGGACTCAGAGAGTCAAGAGGAAGGCTCCAAGCCAGTCTGATAGGGTTGCCAGACCCCAGTGGGGGAATTCCTGGAGATTTGCTAGTGGAGCCTGGGGAGGACAGGGACCCCAGTGGGGTCCAGTGCCACAGAGTCCACCCTCCAAAGCAGCCATTTCATCCGGGGGAACTGGTCTCTATAGTCTGGAGATAAGCTGTAATTCTGGGGGATCCACAGGTCCCACCTGGAGGTTGGCACCCTCAAAGCCAGATCCAGCAGCTGGGGTTAGCAGAGCAGAGCGGGGTGGGAGGTGGGAGAGCCGTACCAAGAGAGAGAGAGGGAAATAAGAAAAAGTGGAGGGTGTATCTTCCTTTTCCTGGAGTCCTGTGTACTCTCCATGCTGATGGGGAAAGGGCCAAGAAATGGAAGCAAACAGTCTGGGGCAAGTGATGCTCTGTATTCTTGGTGCTTGTGGGGGGGGAGGCAACAGTGGGAGGGCTTCCTGCCCCCACTGCTGGACCTTCTGAGGGCACCTGGTGTTTTTGGCCACTGTGTGACAGAGGGTTGGACTGGATGGGCCACTGGCCTGATCCAACATTGGCCTCTCTTATGTTCTTATGGGTGCTTTTCCTTGGCAACCCTTTTTTGGACCTTTCATAAAGGAGTGAAGGACCTCTGAGCATGTGTAGCTCCCTCCCCCAACAGGCAGGAAAACAGGAGGGATGTGTCTGTGGGTTTGTATGATGCTGTCCCAGTGAAAGATAATCGCCAGGCTTCTCCCCCCCCCCCCATTTGCCCTTTGACAACAAGCAGCTTTCTTAAGTCAACACATCTTAAGCCCATGAGTGAATATTAGAAGAAGAGATTGGATTTATATCCCGCCCTTCACTCACTTAGAGTCTCAGAGCGTCTTACAAACTCCTTTCCCTCCCCCTCCCCACAACAGACACCCTGTGAGGTAGGTGGGGCTGAGAGAGCTCTGAGACAACTGTCCTTGAGAGAACAGCTGATACAGAGCTGGTACAGATTTTTCCAGGTATTACACAGGATTGCCCAAGGTCATCCAGCAGATGCAAGTGGAGGCGTGGGGAATCAAACCCTGTTCTCCCAGATTAGAGTCTCTGCACACTTAACCACTTGTTCCCGTTTTGTTTTTTTACTTCAAAATAAGATATGTGCAGTGTGCATAGGAATTTGTTCATAGTTGTTTTTTTTCAAACTACAGTCCGGCCCGCCAGTGGTCTGAGGGACAGTGAACTGGCCCCCTGTTTAAAAAGTTTGAGGACCCCTGGTCTTAAAGGTGCCACGGGACTCAAAATTTAATATGCTTGCCGTATCAAGAGTGGCCAAAGCCACAGGGAATCTTCGTGGGAAGGGCTATTTCAGGGTAAGGTAAAATATTATAATGAAAAAAGTCAGATTGTTCTCTCCCTGCCAGTGCTGAGAGATATGCACAGTCTCTATAGGTGTAACTAGTAACTAGCACTTGTAACTAGTTGCAGTAGTAAAAGCCACAACCAGACACATGGAATCTTTTCCTGCATTAAAAAGATATGGGCCATTCTTAGGGCTGTAGCTGCCTTCACTGAAACATGTACGTTTGTTACAAAACACGGTAAGAAGGGAAATGATCATCTTCAAAATACTAGTCTCTGCACACTAGTCAAAAGAATCATCACTGATTATTTCTTTGGTCTAATAGAAAACAACAGAAAATGACCCATAAGAAAGTGGTTTACAGGCTTCGTGATTCCCTGGAATAGGAAGTTGTGTCCTAAATTCTCTCACACATTCATAGATCAATGATACAGAACCGTCTCATTGGCACCCTCTTCTGGTAAAAGGGATGAACTTAACTGAAAACAAGGCGTATTTAGGAAGTGCACACTGTCCCTGTGATTTACAGTTGTGGACTGCTAACCTACTCGGTTTCATTCAAGATTAGAAGGAGGGCAGTGGGGTCAGTTACAGGGAATGGAAACCTAGGAAGCGCTGCCATCTAAAGGACTCTCCCAATGATGAAAACTCTCTCCCTCTCTCCTCTCTCTACCCAAGGGAGTCTCAGAGCAGCTTACAAACTCCTTTCCGCTCCCCTCCCCTTCCCCACAACAGACACCCTGTGAGGTACGTGGGGCTGAGAGAGCTCTGACAGAAGCTGCTCTTTTTCAAGAACAGCTGTGCCAGAACTATGGCTTGCCCAAGGTTATCCAGCAGCTGCAAGTGGAGGAGTAGGGAATCAAACCCGGTTCTCCCAGATTAGAGTCTGCGCACTTAAACCACTACACCAAACTGGCTCACCAATAGTAGTTTTGTGTTGGGCATGATATGCACTTGACAGGGAGACGAGGATAATTCAGTACTTTTTATTCACATGGCCTGGACATCTGGAATCAAGAAAAATTGTACCAGCTTTTTGGGGGTGGGGGGGGTGCTACCTTTATAGTGGGTCATTCCTGACATTGACACAAATACAGACACTAATTGCACCCTTCTGCACCCATTATCTTCAATGGACTCAGAAGGACGTAGCTCTTCTTAGAGTTGCACTGGGTCAGTTTTATTCTTTGGTCCCCAGTTTTATTCATTGGTCCCTTTGACAATGAAAAGATCAACAAAAATGCTGAAAACCTGAATTATCATTTTCAAGCGCTCCTCACACGTTGAGGAGAAAAAAACCTGCTTCTGAATTTTAACGTGTACATTGAACAGCAGATTCTCTTCAGCAATAAAGGAACTATGATGGAAGCTGTCAATGGACTGTCATCCTCTGCGTCACTCACCCTCATTCATGCACGCAGCCGCAGTGGATAGGGGCCACAGGACACAAAACAGTCAATGGGTTGTAATTTAGATTCTTTTCAAGCATCCCCCCTTGGTAGGTGTAAGGTAAGAAAATGTGGAGAGCTACCAGGAACAAGCAATTCTGAGCGAGTAGTAGTGCTTAATACATCAAGATTCAAGAAATGCCAGAAGGAGCAAGGAACTTTAATAAGAGTTTTAAAATATTAAACTAGTCATTATCAAATATATCTCATTAAAAGTGTTGTAAGTGGGCTCAATTTGACCCTAAGATTAGTAAAGTATAATTTTCCAGTGCTGGGAGGAGTTTTTTTTAAAAAAAACAAACCTATTTTGGGTTCTAGAGCAGATCTCTATTCAAGTCCCCACAGCAACAAGTGTGACCCTTCCATCCCTTCTCAACCCCTTCTTCACCCACAAGGGTAAAACATGTGCTTCTCATGCAAAGAGTTCCAAATTCAGTTGAGCTAAAGGATCTCAGGAGCTGGGAAAACCCTTTCTCTACCCGCTGCCCGTCAGAGCAGACTAAATGGAGCTAAACTAGCTGATGGTCTCACAGGGTATAAGGCAGCTTCCTGTGTCCACTCAGAGAAAAGAAACATGACAAAGGAGAGAGAATGGAAGGGGATAAAATGAAAATGAAAGAAAGAAGGATGAGAATGAGAGGAAACTGCTGCATCTGTTCTCATCTAGATTTCCTGACAATATTCCGCTGGCTTCCCTCTGCTAACAGTTATGCCTTTTTCCAGAACCTGCTCCAAAAGTTCCCCAGCCATTTTTCTATTTCTGACATGAAGCACTTCTCCAAATGTTGCAGGCCCAACCTGGGCAATCAAAGCAGCTCCAGGTAGCCAGCATCAATGCATAGGTGAGCAGGAATGTTGACTATTACCCTTCACAGAGTGGCCAGCATGAAGATTTCAGACCATGCTCAGAAGAAGAGGTGGTTTTTATACCCTGCTTTTCTCTACCTTAAGGAGTCTCAAAGCGGCTTACGATCGCCTCTTCCTCTCCCTGCAACAGGCACCTTATGAGGCAGGTGGGGCTGAGAGAGTTCTTTGAGAACTGTGACTGGCCCAAGGTCATCCAGCAGGCTTCATATGGAGGATAGGGCTGCCAAGTCTTGAAAACTCACCAGTGGGGGGGAGTCCTCCTCCTGCT
Source organism: Lepidodactylus listeri (assembly GCA_029233225.1). NCBI lineage: Eukaryota > Metazoa > Chordata > Lepidosauria > Squamata > Gekkonidae > Lepidodactylus > Lepidodactylus listeri. The sequence continues at coordinate 20,983,488 of JARCFY010000012.1, forward strand.
GGGAGTTTCTTCTGGTGCGCGTGCTTTGCGCGCGCGCCCATCGACATCACCAGAAGTGATGCAGCACGTTGGGAGTGTTGCCAGGGCAACCCTCTGGCAATCGCCCCAAAACTCTATGGTATCATAGAGTTTTGGGGCGATTGCCAGAGCGTCGCCCTGGCAACGCCCCCAACGTGCTGTGTCACTTCCGGTGACGTCATTACGTCATCCTTGCTGGACAACGTCGGAGGTGGGGTTCCCCCCGCCGGCCAAATGCTGGCCGGCGGATCGGGAACCCCTTTAGCAGGGGATCCCTCGCCCCCCGGGCTGACTTGGCAGCCCTAATGGAGGAGTAGGGAATCTAACCCAGTTTTCCATATTAGAGCCCACTGCTCTTACACACTACGCCACACTGATTCTGCCTTTTACCCATCCCCCAAATCACTGCAAAGTATGCAAGTGAATTTAGCAGCTGGTTGTATTTGGCAGCTCCAGCTTTTGTGCTGTGAGTTAATGCATAAGAAACTTGCTCAGAACAAGAAAGTTAATGGGATTGGGAGGGTGGGTGTCAGCAGCTCTAGGAGCTCCTGCGCTTCAAAAGACTGGGAAGTTAGTTCTGTCCCAGGAGGTGGCAGCTGTCCCTGCCTCCCTTCTAAGAGAATAGAGGGGGCTGCATGGTTATGTCAGCCCGATGTGAGTATCTCATACAGTCAAAAATCTGGTTCTAGCTGTCATAGCTAAGGAAAGAGGGTGAATTTCATACCAGAAGAAGGTGCCAAAAATCATTATATTGCATTAGTTTATTGGGGGGGGGGGGAGTGTTAAGACACTACATCCTATTCCAGGTAAGTTTCAGGGGCAAACCACAACAAAATACAAATTCACAGAGGTCTTACCTGTTCTCTCATGGAGTGGAGAGATTCTCTACTAGGGATCCCTAAGGCAGCTGAAGCATGTTCATGATGTGGAAACCACAGTACCGAGTGATAACATGAATGTGCGAATGCATCATCAACAGGTAGGACTTCTGTCAATACTTCCGTATCTCCTCAAACGCAACATTTTCCAGGGGAACTTGACTCAATCAGTGGCAAGTCACTGAAGACACAGAGTCCAAGTAACGCACCTCACAGAGTTGTTGTGAGGATAAAAAGAAAAGGAGGAGACTGTTGAAAGCTGGGGTAAAGTTTCCAGTGGACAAAATGTGGGTTTCCTTGTGCTGTAATTTTTGTATTACTTTTATTACTTAAATTATTATAGGAAAGACTGCATATAATCCTATCTCAAGCAGTTTTCTCCTTGTTCATGAGTAATTACTTCCTATGCCAAGGAGAAAACTTCTTGTCACCGGATTACATGCAGTCTTTCCTATAATAATATAAGTCTAGGTCTAAAAAAGAGTATCTGCAAAAATGGGTTTTTGCTAGAGAATATTCCTTTAAGTACCACTAAAGGTAAAGGTTTCCCTTGCTCAAAAGCCAGTCGAATCCGACTCAAGGGGGTAGTGCTCGTCTCCATTTCCAAGCTGAAGAGCCAGCACTGTCTAAAGACATTTCCGCGGCCGGCATGACTAAACACCAAGGCTACACAGGTTATATATATCATCCAGTGCCCCTGTAAAAAGCTTTATGTTTGAGAAACAACTAGAAACTTGAGAATATGCATAGAACACAAAGGCAATATAAAATTGAAAAGAACAAGTGCACCATTGGCTAAACTCTTTGTTGAAAGTGGTCACGGCCCCTCTGATTTTACTTTTTGGACTGTGCAGAAATTACCCTGTAAAAATGAAAGGCTGCTACTGAAAAAAGAAGCAGGAGGGATAGAGTTTAGAATTGCATCTGCTTCTGTAATAAAAATGGGAGAGATTACGTCAGCAGGATACCAGAATATAATAAAGTTCTTCCAGTGACAATTACCTACTGATCTTTTACTCTTTTTGAAGAAGTACTGCAAGACAAACAGGTTGGAAACACTCATTTAGGCAGAGAAAAAAAGGTTTTCTTTAATTTCTAGGCAAAACCTGTTGAGTGCTGGACAGTCTTATCTTATCTCTGGTCTTTACAAGGAGTCTCTTCCTTATGTAATCTCTTTTTTTAGTATTTTTTTGTTTGCATGTGTGTGTGTTTGCTTGCATGCCTGGAAGTCATGGTGACTTCTGGCAACCCTTATTGGGGCTAGGACATTTTCAGAGAGGTGACTTGTATTGCCTGCCTCTGCATCCCGGCCCTGTTATTCATTGGAGGTCTCCCTACCACCTACTTGCCTGGGTCAGCTCTGCTTCACTTCTGAGATCTGAGGAGATCTGAGGGCTAGCCAGGTCAGGGCCCTCATGCAATCTCAAGGCAGAATAAGCTCTAGCCATTTTGTATGTGACTGATATTCTAGGATCTGGATTTTGACTTTTAATATAATATTTATTTATATAAATTTTAATAATCCTTATGTAAACTCCATGTTGTTATTCTATATATTACAGATTCCCCTGACGAAGCCTGTTGGCAAAACACATAGGGAATTTTTGGACATTTACCTGAGTAATAAAATATACTTTTACCTGATTTTGCACCATCCGCCTTGTCCCTATTTTTTATCTTCAGTACAACAGCTTCCCATAATTAGCAAAACAAGAACAAATTGTGCAAAACAGGTAAAAACTGCACAACAGGCATGCAACTTTATGCAAATCAACACGATTTACACAATTGATTCAGATGGCGGAATTAAGCTTTGCTTGTTAGGTAATGTGGATTGCTTATGCTAAGAGTGCACACTGACATCGGTATTCCCTTCCTCACACAGAAGTCTCCTTAGCGCACAGAATTCCAGCCTTGCGTCGTATTGGAGATGAAGAGTACTGGACTCGGGAGACCAGGAACGGTGAAATCATGAAGCCTTTATTGAGTGATTCAGCATGCCCAGTAGATGGTCAGAACAAGCATGCTTCCAGGGCTCCAGGGCCCTCATTATATGCTGGCTGGAGCCACACCTCCAGCCGCACCCAAAAGACCTGATAGGGGCTTAACATATGCGCATGTTTGTCATAAGTTCCCTGGAGGAGCCTTTGATTGCATTGGCTCTCCAGGGAGAACCTAGGTCCCACACTGGTGGAGGCTTTCAATCCGGATGTCTATTGTTCCTCCAGATTCAAGCTCCCCTCTCTGCCTGACCATGTGATCTGGCCATGCGGCGGGTGCCATTACCTGGGAGCATATGGCAGGCTGGTTGCTACACAGAGCATACTACATTACAGGAGAGGAGACCTTACCCTTTCTGGCCTACGTGTGGTCTCCTCCCATCAGATTGTCGACTACAAGATGGAAAAATCCAGGGAATTTGGGGAGAGCCTGGGAAGGGCATGGATTTTGAAGGGGAGGGACCTAAGAGGGATATAATGTCATAAAGTCCACCCTCCAAAGCAGCCATTTTCTCCAGGGGAACTAGTCAATGTAGTCTGGAGATTGTAATTCTGGGATATCTCCAGGCCCCACCTGGAGGTTGGCAGCCCTGTGTTCCTCTGGCAAATATATGTAGCAAATCTCCTCTTCCTTGATGGTACTCAACTTCTAAGCTATTGGGGGGGCATTAAGTCTCAGCTGACTTATAGAGACCCTGAAGAGTTTTCAAGGCAAGAGACATTCAGAGTTGGTTTGCCATTGCCTGCTTCTGTCTCAAGACCCTGCTATCCCTTGGTGGTCTCCCATCCAAATACTGACCAAGGACAACTCTGCTCAGCTTCCAAGATCTGATGAGATCCAGCTAGCCTGGGGTATCCAAGTCAGGGAACAAAGCTGTAGAGGATCTCATTAATGGTTTGGCTACAATAGAGTATATTTTGGAAGAAGGTTATATTTTCATGAAAGCTCTGTAGCCATTGTGAAGGGGGGGTTGACTGATCAACTTCAAATATCGTAATTGGTTTACTAGGAAACTGCCATTGGGTAGAGCTTGAAATTACTTAAATACAGGGGAAATGAAGTATCCTGTGCTGCTAATAGATATGTACTCATGTTCCAGCTGTGCAGAATGCAGCTATACCATGTGCTCTGGAACCTTCCCTCACAGTTTGGTGTAGTGGTTAAGTGCGTGGACTCTAATCTGGGAGAACCGGGTTTGATTCCCCACTCCTCCACTTGCACCTGGCTGGATGACCTTGGGCAAGCCATAGCTCTGTACCAGCTGTTCTCTCAAGGACAGCTTGGGAAAGAGCTCTCTCAGCCCCACCTACCTCACAGGGTGTCTGTTGTGGGGAGGGGAATGGAAAGGAGTTTGTAAGCCACTCTGAGACTCCAAGTGAGTGGAGAGCGGGGTATAAATCCAATCTCCTCTTCTCTCTTCTTCTTCACATCTGGTGAGGACAGAACAAAACTGCATAGTGGCGAAGAAAAAAGGTACTCTGCATATGTTTGGAGTCACTTTCTCAGATCTGCAGTGACTGCTTCGGGAGTTAGTCAAGACCACGTAACGGAGGTGTTAGTACAATCCCAAGTATACCACTACAAAGAAGGCTACCCAACATCACAAGTTGGCAGGACCATTTTAATACGGATCGTGACAACCCATCCTCCATTATCTTTCTTTTTGTCTGTGTGCCCTAATTGAAATTTAGCCTGTATTCAGTCGGGTCCTCTTTTCTTGCCAGTTTCCGTGGCCATTTTGCTACTATCTCTCTGTCCCCAATGGATTAAAAAACACACTGAACTCAGGTCATTCAGTAACCATGAATAAACAGTTTGAGCTTTGTTTTGTTTTTTAACACAACCAGTAGAGAAACAGCCTCCTGCCAGCCTGCTGAACAGTGCTGGAGTTCCTCCTCCGGTCTAAAGAGTCTTTCTCCAATTTTTCTGGTGTTTCTTCACAAAAGGGTATGATGCAGGCCTCTTATTTTAACTCTGCAGTGATTTGCTTCTGCATTCAACCTGCTTAATGATGTTCTCACTAAACCCAAAAAAACCAAAAAAGCAGTTGTGGGTTTGGTATTCCTGATCTAGCTATTCTATGGTGAAATATTACATACGTTCAGAACTTAGCTGAGGTTAGGTGTTTCTCTTTTGATTCAATATGTGTTCAGGCTTTGCAAATACGTTCTTTTGTTGCATAATAAGCTCAAAATGTATTTAATGCTTCTCATCTGGTGTCCCTAGTGAAATGGCATGATTTACAATACAACATGCTTTATAAATGCACCTATCCTGTTTGGTGTAGTGGTTAAGTGCGCGGACTCTAATCTGGGAGAACCGGGTTTGATTCCCCACTCCTCCACTTGCACCTGCTGGATGACCTCGGGCAAGCCATAGCTCTATACCAGCTGTTCTCTCAAGGACAGTTGTCTCAGAGCTCTCTCAGCCCCACCTACCTCACAGGGTGTCTGTAGTGGGGAGGGGAAGGGAAAGGAGTTTGTAAGCCACTCTGAGACTCCAAGTGAGTGAAGGGCGGGATATAAATCCAATCTCTTCTCTCTTCTTCTTCTTTTCCCGTGTCTCTGGACTACTACCGGGAGCAGGATCTCCTGAGTCTAAGGCTACTGGGGAGAAAAGATCACCCAAAGCCATGGCCCCTTGGCCCTTTGGGTATCTTCTTTCTCCACGTATTATCCATTTTTATCACTCCGGGAAACAAAGCGGCGTCTATGATTTCCCCCAGCGCTCCGTTTCTCTTTGAGCAGGGAACTATCCCAGCAATTTCACCAGGCTGGAATGCCCCCGGTGGGTAAGAATAGCCGACAATGGCAGAGATTATTCCGCTGGCCTTTTGTCTCCTTGCAGTTGTCGAGTTGGAGGTACAGAGCAGCACGGAGAGGACCGTGAGCCTCTCATTGCCTCAGCTGTGCTACCCTGGGAGAATTTTCCCCGCCGCAGTCGCTCGCAGCCCCAGCTCTGGCTGGGGTTTGAACGCTTCTTTCATCTGAGAGACTCCTGGCCCTCTTGGCTGAGGACTTCTTCTTATGCCTTCTGTAGGTGGGGATTCCCATGACCAGCTACCAACATGGACTCCTGGGACTCACTAGGCTTTTTACTCCTCCTCCTCAACTATAACATAACAATTATAGGTGAGTCTCTAAAAACCTGCAACTGTATTTTTTTCTCTCTCCATGGTTGTCTACATTACCAGTAATTTTCTTTCAATTTCTGTTTTTATTTTTTGATTCTCCATTCCTCTAATTTCAAGAAGAATATTTATCTTTTGAGTTAAATGTTGGCTGTCTGTCCGTCTGTTTATGTACAGGTTTTCCCCTTCCTGCTGTCTTCCCTCCATTCCGTGATTCCTAGTGGGACGTCATTGTGCTATGCATGCGCTACACCTGATTGATTGTGCTATAGCAGGCCACCTGGGATCAAGCAATCATTTCACCAGTGATGAAAAAGTCATTGATGAAAATGTGAGCGCTTTTTGAAATAACCCGAAGGAATTTGACAGATCGCTTGCTAACTTCCACTGGGTTTTTGACAATGAGAATATTCTCAGAGTGTAAGCACCTAGCCAATTTCAAAATGCATTTTACAGTGTACCAATGAGGGGTGCTGCGAATGTTGCCACGAATGTGTTCAACAGTCAAACTTACCATGTTTGAAAGTGTCACTCAGATGTGAGCCTATCACCCAGCATGGTCGGTTCACACCAAATAGCCGCCAAACTGGTTTGCATTGGCCTTTTGGGGAAAAAAATCACATGTGCTAGGATGGTGTCAGTTCAAACAGATTGGCAGCCATTGGTGCCAAGAATGACAAAGACATCAAAGTGTACAGTTTTTATAAAACACAACACTTGTATAAGACTGATTCCTATGATTGGTGACCAATCTCAATTTGTCTATTTAAGCAATTACTTGTTGAGCGGAACAGTTACCCACCCAGGACAAGGGGCAGTAGAACTCAATCAGACTGTGTGACAATCTGCATGTGCAGTTAGCCAATTGCACTATGCAACACAGTTAGGAAGGAATACAGTCAAGCAACCTCCTGAACAGCCATGAATGGGTTGATGAACAGTCAAAAGGATTGTTGAAAAATCAGCTTCCTGTTCGTGACTGGTGAGCACGCTGTGAGCCAAACTGGCGGGAGTTCTCAAGTGAGAAGTATTGGAGTCGGGAGTCCATGGAACAGTGAAACAGCTAGATCTTTATTGCTGGTCCGGATGAAGCATACTACCCAGGGCTCCGAGCCCTCCTTTTATGCTGGTCAGGGATAATCCCCTGACCTCGCCCAACTGTCCTGATAGGTTATTATCAGTCTATTTACATCTCATAGGTTCCCTCGGAGAAACCTAGGTACATGATTGGTGGCCGGTTCGAATCCACCTGGCTTTTGTTCTACCTGGCTGAAGCTCAGGTAGTTTCTTGGCCATGTGCTCTGACCACATGGCGGTCGCCATTACTGGAGCACATGGCGACCGCATGGTCAATACATAACATCAAGCATCCCTAGTTAGAATGAGCTTGGTGTTTTCCTCTATGAAAAGGGGATTCTGACTGAGGATGTGGGATATGTGCTTATCCCTCTTGGGCTAAAATGTTTGCCTATTATGGAGTGCTCCCAAGGGCAGTCATATCTCATATCAAAATCTGTGATTATGGATGCAAACGCTCCCTCTAAGCTGTGGAGTCTTGTGAGCAAAAATTCTTTGTGAGCTACTGGCATTAAAGTTGTGAGTGAGTGATTTGGCTACTGCATAAATTAGTTTGCTCTGGAGCCATCCTTCCTGAGCTAAGACAAAAATCTGTGAGCTGGAGGCTGAAAAATGGAGAGCTAGCTCACACTAACTCAGTTTAGCGGGAACACCACTGATGCTACTGATCACACTGTATACTGGAAGCTGGGCAACGGGAGGTAATTTCTAAGTCATAGTGGAATCATGGGCTAACAAGGCCAGTTTGGTGTAGTGGTTAAGAGCAGCGGACTCTAATCTGGAGAACCGGGTTTGATTCCCCACTTCTCCCCCTGCAGCCAGCTGGGTGACCTTGGGCCAGTCACAAGTTCTCTCAAGAGCAGTTCTCTCCGAGCTCTCTCAGCCCCACCTACCTCACAGGGTATCTGTTGCTGGGAGAAGAGAGGGAGATTGTAAACTGCTCTGAGAGTCTAAGTGAAGGGTGGGTAAATCCAGTCGCTGCTGCTGCTTCTGAACCAACAAAAATTCTCTCTTTTTCTGTTTCTGTCAAAATTCCTCATGTTCTTGATTTGAGGAGCACCTCAAATGTCACTTCAGGCAAAATCTGGTAATATGCTAGGAATGCATGGCACCTAGCAGATAAATTCTGCAGTACAGATAAACCCCTTGGGCACCCCTAATAATTCTTCAGACAACCGCCTGAGGAGAAGCCCTCCAACCTGCACGATTTTTTGCTGTTGACTCTAATTTGTTTCCTTCCCAATGTATTTTGACTCATCTCAGGTTGAAAATACATGTGACAAGGACTTGTGGAACGCTTTCCACGAATTCCATCAGATTGCTAGAGCAAGATGAAGAAGCCCACTCTTTTATGAACCGATTCCTAACGAACAGATTTTTTAATCGTGGCATAAGCTTTTGCTGTCCAGAACCTGCTGATTGGTCTTTAAGGTCCCAGCGAGACTCCAGTTCAATTTTGCTGCAACAAACAGCAAAAAATAAGTTCGTGACAAGCAGCTTTCTTTAATTAATTTTAATTAACATAATCCAATATTTATATGCTGCTGTTCTCTACCAGTTTGGTGTAGTGGTTAATGCATAGACACTAATCTGGGAGAACCAGGTTTGATTCCCCACTCCTCTGCTGGCAGCTGCTGGATGGCCTTGGGCAAGCTATAGTTCTGTCACAGCTGTTCTTGAAAGAGCAGTTCTTGAAAGAGCTCTCTCAGCCCCACCTACCTCATAGGGTGTCTGTTGTGGGGAGGGGAAGTGAAAGGAATCTGTAATCTGCTCTGAGTGAAGGGTGAGGTATAAATCCAATCTCCTTCTCCTCCTCCTCCTCTACCGTAAGACACAAAATAACAATGCAGAAACCTTTACATTTTAGGAGGTGAAAGGAAAGTGTGCCTTGACCTGGATTGCCCAGTTTAGCCCCATTTCATCACATCTTGGAAATTAAGCAGGGTCTGACCTGATTAGTAATTGGATGGGAGACCACCAAGGAAGTCCAGGGTTGCTACACAGAAGTACAGGCAATTGCAAACTGCCTCTGAACATCCCTACAGGCTTGCCAAAAGTCAGCTGTGACATGACAGGCCTTTCCACCACCAGGGAAGGGTGCCCTGCACAGCTTCAGATTTTCAAAAGCCTTTGCTTGGTCTTAAGCTAGAGGAAGTTAATGTAACTAAAAGGACATTAATATGGTATATGGTGACTACAGCGAGAATGGTCTATGCTCAGAACTGGAAATGTGAAAAAAACCCAGACATATGGGAATGGTTGAGAAAACTGCTATTTATGGCAGAAATGGACAAATGGACAAGAAAACTGAATAATCAAGACTCAGAAAGATTTCTAGAAGAATGGAAAGACCTGAAAGAATATCTAGAACAACACTGGGATATGAAAAATAACATTTTTACATTGACTAATTATTGATTTTTGATGCTTAAAAGAAGAAACAATTATTTTTAAGAGAAATATACTGAACGACTGAAATGATAAGAATAGAAACTAGAGTACATAATACAGATATCTAGATAATACTTTTAAATGTTTAAAAATTACCTTTCTTTTTTTTATTGTTGTAACCAAATTTGTTACCTGTAAGAGCCAATAATTTTAAATCTTTATAATTGCTGTTATATATATATAATGGTATAGGTGAGGCGGGAAGTCCCAAAATTTCTTGAATTGTAATTGGAATACATAGCTATATAGAAAAATGGATAGTGATGATAATATTTTAAAAGTAACTATGTAAAGTTTTGTAACTGGAAAAACAATAAAATTTGTTTTAAAAAAAAGATTTTCAAAAGCCTTCAGGGTGAATCAATGGACATTCGTCATTTTGTACAGCTTACTTCTCCTGCAGTGATTTGTGGCGCTACTCTCTTACGTGGTGATGGTTGTAACCAGCGTTCCCTCTTTGCTGAGTTAGTGTGAGCTAGCTCACAGTTTTTTAGCCTCTGGCTCACACATTTTTGTCTCAGCTCAGGAAGGATGGCTCCAGAGCAAACTAATTTCTGCAGTAGCCAAATTGCTTGCTCATAACTTTAATGCCAGGAGCTCACAAAGTAGAATTTTCGCTCACAAGACTCCACGGCTTAGAAGGAGCACTGGAACAATCACCACCAGCCACATATTAAAGTGTACGTCTATGCAGACACAACAGTCGTTAAACTGTGTCAGAGTTAAGTTCATGTGGCCATTTCCAGGAAAGCCTGAGAAAATTGGAACTTTTATAGGAGAGGAAAGGTGGCTACAGGGAAATATCACAGTGGCTTATAAAACTGTGCCTGGGATGGAGAAATTGGAGAGACAGAGAAAATCTCCGAAAATATGAGAACTTGTAGGCACGCAATGAAATGGATTGGCCATCAATTCAGGGCAGGAAATACTCAAAGACAATTAATTTATGGAATTTACTGCCATTGGATATAGTGATGGCCATTGTTTTGCAAGAGGATTAGACAAATTCGTGGAGAATAACAACATCAGTGACTGCCAGCTACTATGACTACATGGAACCTCCACATGCAGTGGCAGTATACCTTGTGAATACAGCTGCTTGGGGGAGATTTGGAGTGATGTGCCCTACTTGCAGCTTTTCAGGGAGCATGAAGAAAAAGAGATTGGATTTATACCCCATCCTTTACTCAAAGTCTCAGAGTAGCTTACAAACTCCTTTCCCTTCCCATACCCACAACAAACACCCTGTGAGGTAGGTGGGGCTCTTTCAAGAACAGCTCTGACAGAACTCTGGCTTGCCCAAGGTTATCCAGCAGCTGCATGTGGAGGAGTGGGGAATCAAACTCGGTTCTCCCAGATTAGCATCTACACATTTAACCACTACACCACACTACTCTGACTGACCATCATGCATCTGATTGTCCACCATGTGAAATGGGGTGGCAGACTAGCTAGATCATTTTGCTAGTTGAAACTTCAGATGAGGTCCGCTGCTTCCCTCCGTCCCAGTAGTCACAGCTCCGCAACTATGGAGAACCACAGCTGCACTTGTTCGGATTTGGGCTTCAGGGCGATCTTGGACTCAATCCATTCACCACCGCTCACGGAGAGTCCAAGATCAAGCCCCTTGCTTTGGCCCCTCTCTGGGGAGCTTGGAGGGTTCAAGATTGCCTCGAACCCCTTCCAAATCCAACGATCTGGCACAGTTTCCCTGAGCTGGTCCGCCCCTGCCACGCCGAAAACCGGAAGTCGATCATTTTGCTGATCTAGCACAGTTACTGTTGTGCTCTCTACTGTACCTTCTCTACACAAGCCCCAAAACAAGACCTCAGAATGGTCTGCTAAAGCGCATGAGAGCCAGATTCGACAAAGCCATGTTCCCACTAGTGGCTGAGTGCTTTTAGCCTGGTTCTGAACTGCTATAGAAGTCCGTAGCCCATCAGCCTGTAGTCAATTTAAAAACAACCTGTTGGAAACTACAGGGTCATAACCAGGGTCATAAATATCTGGAGGTTCTTTCACCAGCTGTATCCCTTTCAGTGCTGATGTGTCTCTGCCCTTGTTCATCTTTTCCAGGAAAGATCTGGTTAACTGTAACCATCCTGCTGAGACTACTGGTGATCTTCTTCGCAGCCTACCCTCTCTACGAAGACGAGCAGCAGCGCTTCATCTGCGACACCAAGCAGCTGGGATGCGACAATGCCTGCTATGACGTATTTGCACCAGTATCCCACTTCCGGTTCTGGCTCGTCCAGACCGCCTCCGTCCTGCTCCCTTACACCCTGTTTTGCGTCTACATGTTTCACAATGTGGCCAGGCAGCTTGTGAAGGCGCGTTCCCTGCCTTATCGTCAATACAAAGAGATCAAAGCCACATCGGGCTGCAAAATTTCAAAGAAATCTTCCAAAGGGGCGGCAGGGAGCAGAATCCCCTGCAAGGCAAACAAAATGGATATTCCAGATTTTTCCAAAGCATATATCATCCAGCTTCTTCTGAGAATACTGGTCGAAGCCTGCTTTGGGACGGGCCATTACTATCTTTTTGGATTCTTTGTTCCCAAATACTTCACCTGTAGCTCGAGACCTTGTCCACATAACATAGAGTGTTATACTTCCAGGGCAACTGAAAAAACTATCCTGATGTTCTTCATCTGGGGACTCAGCGGCATCTCCTTCCTCCTCAGCCTCATTGACCTGGCCTTTGCCTTCCGAAGCTGCATGGTCAGAAACCACCGAAACAAGCTACTGGCAAAAGGGCTTGGAGTTGAGGGGAGATACAGTCCTGTCCAGCACCAAGGTGACATGTCAACTTTGGGAGAGGAGGCCAAGACATTCTAACCAACAACAACAACTGTGCTAAAGTTAATCTCCTCTTTGCTTGGTTGTGACGTTTAGGAACAATCTTCTTTCTTACCTTGCGACAATTCCCAAGCAAATGATCAGCTTTAACCTCAATAGCAATAAGCCGTAAGTAATAAACTGCCAGTAATCCAAACAGCAATGGAATACCCTTGCAGGGAAGGGAGCTGCATGGGGTTTCTGCATGAGCACGCAAGATGCAATCATCTGCTGCACCCCCTCAAAAGAGATTCAGCCTCAAACCCACGATGGGTACCACTGTGAAAGCCAGTTTGGCGTAGTGGGTGAGTGGACACTAATCTGGGAGAACTGGGAAAATGGAACAGAGAACAAGGGAAGAAAAGGAAGCAAAACACGGCGAGTCAGGAATGCTGCAGCAAACACCTTTGGCAAGTGAACACACCTTGATTGACAGCTATGACCACTTGTAAGCCAACCCTTGGATGTCTTTGCTTCGTCTCCATTGGACTCCACCACTGTGGGGAACAGCTTGGTGGCGGTGCAGTTTCATTTCCTTTCGACTTGCAGTCGTTTCTAATCAAAACATGAAGGCATCCAATCACAGCAGACCACACAGTTAATACAATGGGTCGCGAGGAAGTGTCAGTCAGCAGCCGCACAGCAGAATTTACCGGAGATTGGAACCACTGTGATTATTTTAACACTTCACTTGTCTGTACTCCACCAGCAAGTTTAAAGTTGGTTTTTTTAATGATGGGGGAATGAACTTCATTTCCCAGGAGGCTATGTAAGAAAATGCCTGTGAACTACAATCAGCCTGCACAGGTCAGCAGCTACTGTCACTTAATAAACACCAAACCCTAAGACAAAAGTGTTTTTCCTTCATCTGTTCAATGACTGTGTGATTTGATTACATTTATATTTTAAGCAATTGGTGGCACGTGGCAGGGCCAGTAGTGGAGGCAGGAGAGGCTGTGTCTTGTTCACATTTGAGGAACTGGCTCGAGTGGTGTGCAAGGGGCTGAACTGCCCACCAAAAAATCGGCTTTGCACTTGTGACGAGCAAGTAGAATGTGGGCAAAATCCAGCAGTTACTCAAGCATGCGCCTGGAGAGAACTGCTGTAATGGTTTTCATACCGTCTAAAAGGTTTTTCCAGATGTCCAAAAATATTCCAATTGTTTCCTTTTGCTACCAGTCAAAACCCAGTTGAAGAGTCCCTTAACCATCATTCTACCAGTAAAAAGCCAGTTGAAGAGTCCCTTAACCATCATTCTACTACCAAAGTGAAAGGTTTTCTCCTAGCATGGCTAGGACTAACCTCAGCAATGAAGGCAGTTTCAAGTCACCAGCATCAATACTTTGGTTCTGTAATTCTGCATTATTTGCAAATAGGCCCAGGTTAAAGATTCAGGCTGTGCGCAGGACATTAGTTTCACATTCTACCAGCCCTGAGAGTCACAAAATCACTGAGCGTCACTATAAAGTACAAGTTGGCAGCTGGTTCTACCAATATCCGTCCGGTTTGTTAATGCATACAGTAAAAATAATTTTTTTAAAAGTATCTGACCAGAACAGGGGAATAAAAGTCTATTGAACCAAACAGAATGGACCTTAATGTGCAATCTTAAACTAGGTGCTTGGACAGGGCAACTACCAGGGAATTCAATACATAATACCTTAAATTTTTCTAGAGAAATGGAGCCATACGGATGCCGACGGGGCCTTTTGTACAATTTTTAACTTCATAGCCTTTCATTGAACTAGCAAAACTGGCTGGACAATTGAGTTCTGGCTTGAGTGTGGTTTACGCTGGTCACTGTTATAAATAAAAATTCGCTCATAATGCCAGCCTAACACAACAAATTCTTATTCTGCAATACTATACTTTTAAAAACAAACAAACATGCAGGCTGTTCCAGTGCCTCTAGAGAGTAGCACTCCCATTTCATGAATCAGTGATGCCATCGTATTAGCACTAGCATGAAATGGAAGAGGAGAGATCAGATTCAATCATAGAAACCCCAATCAATGGCATTACTATACTCTGGGGAGAAGTGGATGAGAAGCAGAACATTCCGTAGTGTGGACTCCCGTGGGTGAAACAGAATCAGCCCTGAATCCCCTTTTAGCGGCTTGACGAACAAAAATATTTTAGTGACATAATTCTATTATTGTTGAAATATCAGCCATCAACGTCCAGCTCCCCTACCCAAACTGAGTGTTTTGTTAAGAGAGCTGAGCAGATCCATATTATTTACGGGCACTGGACCTGCATCGCCCCGCCACTAGGAATCTCATTCAGTTCCTCCTTTAGTCCCTGAAATTTCAGAAGGCATTGTTCACGACACATGCACCCAGCGTGAGCTAGTGGTTAAGAATGCTGGACTAGGATCTGGAAGACCCAAGTTCGAATCCCCACTCTGCTATGGAAGCTTGCTGGGTGACCTTGGGCCAGTCACCCTCTCAGCCTGACTGACCAGTATACTCCCTCTAAGCTGTGAAGTCTTGGGAGCAAAAATTCTACTTGGTGAGCTACTGGCATTAAAGCTGTGACAGAGCGATTTGGCTACTGTACCACCAACCAGTGTTCCCTCTAAGCTGAGTGTGAGCTAGTTCACAGTTTTTTAGCCTTCGGCTCACACATTTTTGTCTTAGCTCAGGCAGGATGGCTTCTGGAGCAAACTAATTTATGCAGTGGCCAAATCACCTGCTCACAACTTTAATGCCACTAACTTAAAAAGTAGAATTCTCGCTCACAAGACTCCACAGCTTAGAAGGAGCGTTGCCACCAACGCATCTATAGTGGGGCTTCATATTTATTTTTTAATTTGTTTTTCGTATCTGTATCCTGCCCATCCCGTGAGCGGGCTCAGGGCGGGTGACATCATATTTCAAGAGTGACAATAAAGTCTAAAAACACAATATAAACATTTAAAACCAGAGGTTACAGCTACTGGTGAAAGTTCTGACCCTTCAATACAGATGGATATGGCCAGTTTCCAATGGATGGATGGTCGGTAGGGGGGAGACAGCAACCTCGGGGAGGCCATGTGTGGATGGCCACTGCCCTGATCTTGATGGGGAACATGTTCCACCAGGTAGGGGCCAGGGCAGAAAAGGCCCTGGCCCTGGCTGAGGCTAGACAGATGTCCTTTGAGCCAGAGACCACCAAGAGATGTTGATTATTAGAGCGTAAAGCTCTTCAAGGCTTATATGGGAAGAGGCAGTCCCTTAGGTATGCTGGTCCTAGGCTGTACAAGGCTTTGAAGGTTATTACCTTCTTCATTAATTTGTCAATGAAAGTGGCTCCTCCATTAATATACAAGAGACACATGGAATGTAGAGATGTCCCACCTACTGAAATGAATTAAGCCCCATGTGGGCAGTGGAATCAGAACCAGGGTATGTGAGAGGTGGCTCAGTCGTCAGAATGGGTTCGAGTGCCCCACCTCTTCTAGTGCCATGCAACCTGCATAACACACAACGTTCTACAAATGGAAAGCACGAATTCTATGCTAGTCCTGAACACAGGGTGGCTCAGTAGAAGAGTTCCCAGGTTCAATCCTCAGCATCTCTAGTATAAAAAAGGGAACAGGCAACAGGTGATGTGAAAGACCTCTTCCTGAGACTCTAGAGCAGTGGTTCTCAACCTTTCTAATGTCGCAACCCTTTAATACAGCTCCTCATGTTGTGGTGAACCCCAACCATAAAATTCTGCCAACACACACAACAATGAAGCTACTTTTTCAGATGTTTTCTCTTGCATGGCAGTTAGCACCAAACAACTTTAATACAGACTTTAGATACACATATATTTGCAAGCTATTCCCAACAAGACACAACACTCAGGCTTCAGACTTACTTTTCTTCAACAGAAGATGCCATGAAAAAACGAAGGTAGGTGGGGGGGAGAGGCTGTTGCAGGTAGGGGGGAGAGAGAGAGAGATAGAGAGAGAGAAAGGGGGAAGAGAGGGGGAGGGAGAGAGGGGGGAAGGAAGGTAGGTAGGTGGAGGGGGCTTTTGCCGCCTTTCCTGGGCTCTGCGCTTCAGCGCGGAGCCTAGGGAAGGTGGCAGTGGCTGGGAGGGGGAAGCGGCCATTGACTTACCTGCTGGCTTCTTCCTCCTCGTGGCCCCTGCTGGAAGGGCTGCTGGAAGCAGGGGGCGGGGCTCCGGCCCCAACCAACCCCTGCTCTTTGCCCTTAAAGGGAAAGCTCCCTTTGAGGACAAAGAGCCAGGAGGCCAGACCTCGCACTCGATTGAGCGCATGGCCCTTTCCTGCCGGCGGGGAGGGGAGGGGCGGGCTCGGATGCCAGCCGGCGACCCCTGTGAAATGGTTGTTCAATCCCAAAAGGGGTCGCAACCCACAGGTTGAGAACCGCTGCTCTAGAGAGCCGCTACCAGTCTGAATAAATGCAGACCTAGGTGGACTAATGGTCTGATAGTTTGAGGCACCTTTACAGTGTGGATAAATAGCAGGGTAAATTACACACAATAATAATTGTACAAGCATTCATTCATTTATTTTGTGTTACATTATACATTTGCTACGGATGGGTTGGGGCAAAAAGAGCCAGGGGAACACTGAAGAAAACAGGAATTCTTGGTCAGCCCCACTTTGGATTCTGAGATGTGAACAAATACTAACCCTGCACATGCAAGCTTTCCACCCACAACCATACAGTCTAGACATTTGCTTTCGCTAAACGAAACACGAAAGCTGATGTTGTCTGGATACACTTCACACTCATGCAGATGATCTACCTTTTTATATTTTGTAATGGGCACACATTGTTTGCTTTAATTCAAAACAGTTTCTATGACAAAAACAAAACAAATCTTGCTTTAGTGCTAAATAGCCTCAGAAGTATAGTGGTACTATTTCAGGTAAATGACACAACATTCTTCTGAGATGTATGTTTCCATTCAGTGGCATGAGAAGGGAGTTCGCGATGCATGAGCATCGAAACATCATGCTCCTCACACCCATTCAGATTTTTTCGTTTTTGAGCATCCAGCACTGCTGCAGACGGACTGAACGTCGGAAGCCTTCCTCTCCAAAGAATAATGAACCGAAGGCTTGCTGAAACTTGCCGATGAATGAACTCCCCGAGGGCACCCGTCTTGGGGCTTGAGAGCTAAAGCTCCTTTCAGGGGGCACGGCAGCTGATTGCATCTGGATTGCTCATGCAAAATCTCTCGGGGCTCACCCCCCTGAAAGGGCACTCCCTTGCCATCATGATTTGTGGGTGCACATGGCTTATTACCGTTGAGGTTAAAGCTGATAGTTGGCTGGGAAGTCAACGGAGGCTGAAAGGACACGTCTTCCTTCATTTCACAGCCCAGCAAACAAGAGTCAACATTATCACAGCTGCCCGGGGTGACCAGAATGCCTTGGCCTCCTTTGCTAAAGTCAAGTAAGTCTTTGCTAGGTTTGTTGCCCTGGAGCACCCCAAGACCGCATCTCTCCTCAGCCCCGAGCCTTTCCAACAACAGCTTGTTTCGGTGACTTCGGACCATGCTGCTTCGGAAGGCAAAGGTCAGGTCAATGAGGCTGAGGAGGAAGGAGAAGCCGCTGAGTCCCCAGATGAAGAACATCATGATGGATTTCTCAGTCGGCCTGGAAACAAAACACTCAACGTAGTTCGCGCAAGGAAACTGGTAACAGGCGAAACGTCTAGGAACAAAGAATCCAAAAAGGTAGTAATGGCCCGACCCAAAACACGCCTCCAGCAGCATTCTCAGAAGAAGCTGGACTGTATACGCTCTGGAAAAATCTGGAATATCCATTTTGTTTGCCTCACAGGAGATTCTGCTCCCTGCCACCCCTTTGGAAGATTTCTTTGAAATTTTACGGCCCGATGTGGCTTTGATCTCTTTGTACTGACGATAAGGCAGGGAACGCGCCTTCACAAGCTGCCTGGCCACATTGTGAAACACGTAGACGCAAAATAGGGTGTAAGGGAGCAGGACGGAGGCGGTCTGGACGAGCCAGAACCGGAAGTGGGATACGGGCGCAAACATGTCATAGCAGGCATTGGCGCATCCCGGTTGCAAGGTGTTGCAGATGAAGCGCTGCTGCTCGTCTTGGTAGAGAGGGTAGGCTGCGAAGAAGATCACCAGTAGTCTCAGCAGGATGGTTACAGTTAACCAAATCTTTCCTGGAAAAGAAGAACAAGGGTGGAGACACATCAGCACTGAAAGGGATACAGCTGGTAAAAGAATCTCCAGATATTTATGACCCTGGTCAGCAACTAGTTTCCAACAGGTTGTTTCTAAATTGACTACAGGTCATGGACTTACTTCTATACCAGCTGAGACAAGGGCAGAAAAGCACTCAACAGCCAGTATGAACATGGCCTTTGGTCAAAATTTGGCCCTCTTGTGCTTTGGCAGACCATTCTGAGATCTTGTATTTGGGCTTGTGTAGAGAAGGTGCACTAGAGCACCAGAGCCGCCATGTTCAATCACCTCAATGATCTATCTATTCTGCCACCCCATTTTGACGTGGTGGCCAACTAGATACCCCCTTGTCCTGAATCAACTGCTCATCCATTTCATTGAGTGCCTGCAAGTTCTCATATTTTGGCAGGAGAAAAAAGTCCTCTATCTCTCTCCACATTTTCTACTCAGGCGTTTCCTCTCAGATAGACATCTCCAATCTGCTTAGCCTTTCCTGGAATTGGGCATATGAACTTCTGTTACCATATTTCAACTACAGCGGTTTTCTCATAGACATACATTTCAATAAATAGTTCCTGTTGGCAGCAGAGGAGAGGACTTGCAACATTGGGTTTAAATTAAGGGTGGGAGGGTACCGGCTGGATATTAGGAAAAACTTTTTTTACAGTAAGAGCTGTCCAACACTGGAAACAGATACCTAGGGAGGTGGTGAGCTCCCCCTCACTGGCAGTCTTTAAGCAGTGGCTGGACAGACACTTGTCAAGGATGCTCTAGGCTGATCCTGCACTGAGCAGGGGGTTGGGACTAGGTGCCTTGTATGGCCCCGTCCAACCCTGTGATTCTATGATGGTGGCGGGTGTCATAATCGAAGAGTATAGCACCACAGAACAGTACAGAAGAGGCAAGATGTATAGGACGAGGATCTTCCTTTGGTTATATGGTTTAAAGCAAACCGCCATTTGAGAAGCTGAAGTTGCAAAGGGCATGCTTCCCAATCCGCTCCTATGGCATGGATTTCTAACACGCTCAGAGATTACGGTCCCTGTACTTTAGATCTGGGGTTCAAATCTTACAGCAATAGCTTCCACAACTCCTAGAGCCTGAACATGCAATCTATACTGTTAGATGAGGCACAAAAGCAAGAAAGTTAACATCCTACCACCTCTTAGGAATATTTTGGATGTTTAAATAAAAAATAGCTGCCTGTGGGATTGCCATGCCAGTCTGCTGCAACAAAAACTTCCACGCCACAATAAAAACGTGTTCCTGCTTCAGGACCCATTTGTTTTAGGTACATATAGGGTGTGCACCATGGAAAAGAAAGCGTGAATTCTGTTAACACTTTCACAAGGGGTTCGCAAGCTTTTTGAAGTCGGATCCAGTGCTAAATTCATTGTACTCTTCAGGAAATGTTTGCAAGGTGATCCCGTGTTTCTTAGTTCCCCTGCAGAAATGTTACATCATTTAACACTTAAACTTCTATTCCATTCTTCAGGTTAGTATTTAGAAATATATAGCATGACTGAGCAGCCAACTGTACTTCACCACCATGTTGCGTATTGTGCAGAAATAAACTAAAATCTCTGAGCGTGCCTCCCAGAACCTGCTGTCCCTCCCTGCCCACCCCATTCCTCCCACCTGCGAAAGAGGTGTAATGCACTTTGGGGTTCTGACCAGGCCCGTAACCAGGAATTTCTAAGTCAGGGGGCATTTAAATTCCTCAGGGGGCACTGGCTAATTCAATTAAATGTAATTTAATTTGATCAGTGCGGCACAGGTTAGAAAGGTGCGGTGCAGGGGGGAGGCAAGGAGAAGCAGCAGCCACAGCAGCCTGGGGGAGTTCACGGTGGCAGCTGCATCTTACCAGAGACTCAGGGGGTCTCGGCTGAAAGGAAGTCAAGGGGCCGGGCGCCAAAATGCCCCACTGTAGCTATGGGCCTGGTTCTGACTCCCAAGTCTGAGGACTGCTGCAGTATCCTGTTTGCCAGTGGTGGTTCTCATCTGCTAAGTCAAAGTCTGCGATGGATGGACCTTGTTGGAATAGTTTCTTGAAAAGGGTCACAAGCTTCTGTATTTGTTTTTAGAAACTGAGATAAACCAAAATCAAACAGGAAGGAGGCAGATTTGAGCTGACACGCAATTTTCACACTGGTTGGAGAGATCCTCTTCAGGCAAATTATCTGAAGAATTATTAGGGGTGCCCAAAGGATTGCTGTACGAATTGCACAGTGGCTCAGTGTGGTTCCTGCAAATTCCTAGATTATTACCAGAGCCTGCCTACAGTGTAGTGAAGCAAGTGTGAAGTTGCCCTTCAAACAAACAATGTGAGGGATTTTGATAGAAGCCAAAAGGGAGAATTTGGTCAGAAGAGTGACATTTGTCAGCAGGGCTACACAGACACCTGAAACAGATCAGTAGGCCAAACAAGAGCTGGTGTATCGCGGAGATGAACCATTATCCTGAAAGACCCTCTTTGGAATCTCACCTCTGCCAGGAATTAACTAGGTGCCACCCAATACTCCCTCGAAGCTGTAGAGTCTTGGGAGCAAAAATCCTACTTGGTGAGCTACTGGCATTAAAGCTGTGAGTGAGTGATTCGGCTACTGCACAAATTACTTTGCTCTGGAGCCATCCTTCCTGAGCTAAGACAAAAATGTGTGAGCTGGAAGCTCAAAAATCATGAGCTAGCTCACACTAACTCAGTTTAGAGGGAACACTGGCACATGCCAATCTTCAAAATAAAGGAATAATAAAACTGACTTACAACAAAATGAAGTGCCTTGAGCAATGAAAGCTCAATATAAATGTTAAACAACTTATTCATTAGAGAGATCTTTTGCAAAGGAATGGATGTGGAAGTTATATAAAGGCCTTTGTATGCAGTTGTGAGTTCGTTACAATGACAATCTCAACCCGAGAGAGAGGAGATAGCCCTATTATTTCATGAATTCAATAAGACATTACCTCCTTTTGCCCAACTTCCAGTACACCATCGTAGCAGTAGCCTCACAGATCTCACAGACTTTGATCTATGAGATGTCTATTAGCAATCTTCTGGAGGTACTTTACAACAAAGCATACTTCCCAGCCCAAGAGGAATAAACATATGTCCCCATATCAATCAGTCAAAATTCCCTTTTCCGAGGGAAAACAACAAGTTCCCAGTTACTCTTTACAAAATAATTTTTTAAGTTGGCTAGATGCTAACACCAAAACCAAAGTTCGCAGTCGATCCAGCAAGTTACATCAAGTTATTTCGAGAAGCACTCACATTTTCATCAATGACTTCTGCGTTGTTGTCCAAATGATTGCTTAATCTGAGGCCACCCTGTACAACACAATCAATTTATAGTCTTACCTTTGCTATAAACCTTCTAGGAATTACAGAAAGGGAGGAAGAGAGCAGGAGGGGGAAAGCCTGTACAAAAGCAACTAGCCAATCAGCTCAATTCAACTCAAAAGATAAGCATTCTTCTTGAAATTAGAAAGTGCTGGGGATATCCAGAAACCAAGAGAAAGTGACTGGGAGTGTAGCCAAAAATGGAGAGAGGAAAAAATACAGTTGCAGGTTTTTAGAGACTCACCTATAATTGTCACGTTGTAGTTGAGGACGAGGATTAAAAACCCAAGAGAGTCCCAGGAGTCCATGTCTGAAGCTGGTCACCGGAATCCCCACCTACAGAAGGCATAAGAAGAATCCGGGCATCCCCCCTCTCAGAGCTCAGCCAAGAGGGCAGGAGTCCCTCAGATGAAAGAAGCGTGCAGACCCCAGCCAGAACTGGGGCTGCGAGCGACTGCGGCGGGGAAGCACAGCTGAGGCAATGAGAAGCTCACGGTCCTCTCCGTGCTGCTCTGTACCTCCGACTCGACAACTGCAAGGAGACAAAAGGCCAGAGAAATAATCTCTGCCATTGTCGGCTATTCTTACCCACCGGGGGCATTCCAGCCTGGTGAAATTGCTGGGATAGTTCCCTGCTGAAAGAGAAATGGAGCGCTGGGGGAAATCATAGACGCCGCTTTGTTTCCCGGAGTGATAAAAATGGATAATACGTGGGGAAAGAAGATACCCAAAGGGCCAAGGGGCCATGGCTTTGGGTGATCTTTTCTCCCCAGCAGCCTCAGACGATCCTGCTTGCCAGCTCCTAGCAGCAGTTTAGCCACGTTACACCCAGTTGTGCTTGGGGTCCCCGCAGGGGGGGAAGAGCGAGATGTGAATATCAGCATAAGCCAATTAAAATGTCAGGGTTTTGCACAACTATGAAACAAGAGCCCAAGACTGAGAGCAGCAGGCACAGTCTTAACACCTGGACTTGTAAGGAAAGATTTAACATCTGCCTCAGTAGTGCCTCTCGTTACTTTTTCAAGATAAAGTGAACACTGCCTTCTCTTCCTCCCCAAAGAGCAAAGGAGAGGCCTGTGTTTGGGGATATAAAACCTGCCCCCATCTCCGATACTGGCAGCCCCCCATTTTACTGACAGCAATCCTGAAATGGGTGTGTGTGAGAGACGCATTCATATACTGCAACCCACAGGAGTCCAGGTAATATAAGCAGCTTTGGCCAATGTTACAGACCTCACTGCAGCCTCTGCCTTATTCCCTACTAGACACCAGAAGCCTGCCAATCAAATTTCAAGGCTTGTTTTGTCTGCATTGGGATGGGCAGGAGATGGGGATAGGGAGCTTGGAAGGGCAAAGAATGAGCAAGTAGAAACAAAGGCCAATGCAATCTGCAGGTGGGTGTTCCTGTTGGCAACAGAGGAGAGGACTCAAAATAATGGGTTTAAATTAAGGGTGGGATGGTACCGGCTGGATATTAGGCAGTACTTTTTTACAGTCAAGAGTTGTGCAACAGTGAAATCAGCTGACTAGGGAGGTGGTGAGCTCCCCCTTACTGGCAGTCTTTAACTAGCGGATGGACAGACATTTGCCCAGGATGCTCTAGGCTGATTCTGCATTGAACAGGGGGGTGGCCTGTATGGCCCCCTCCAATTCTGTGATTCTATGATTCTATGGGTCTTGTCAACTGCTTACTGATACCTTAGTCAAGCTGTGTGAATGTCAGCTGCAGAGTAAGCCAGTTGTCTGTAGGATCCCCCCAGCTAGTCAAGAGGAACTTGTTCCTTTCCTACTTCTTTCCAAGCATAGTAAAATTCTCCTCAGCACGGTGAAGCCTAAACAGCTAGAAGGCCTGCTCCTTGATCGGCTTTTGTTTAGAGGTAGTTTCCTTCCCCCATGGGGAACGGTCATGCAATATAGTCTTCCTCAAGTTGCCAGAAGTGGCGCAGACCAGGATATACTTTACTATTTTGATTCTGCTGAATGTATCAACTGGCCCTAACTTATGAATCAGAAAGCTGAATCTAACCCTTTCCCTGTATAAACCATTGACCATGGCTCTTGCATGCAGAAGGTCCTGCCACTTCCAGTCAACTGATCTCCGTTAGCAGGTGTTGGGAAAGAGGCCTTATCTGAGGCCTTGGAGAGCAAAGCAAACACCACTGAGTTTGATGGACCAAAGGTCTAAAATCAATATGAGGGCAGGTTCCTGGTTTTTCATTCAGATCAACAGAATCCAAAATGCAAGCATCTGGGAAAGGCTGCAAAATTCTGGCTGCATTACTATTGCCATCGTGACTCATCCAGGTGGAACAGAAACATAATAACCCAGATTTATCAGTGTGTAGCACTGAAAACCTGGTCCTGCTGAACTGTACTGCTTCAGATTGCAGGTGAAAGATTGTGGGTGTGGACGTTCCCTTTCACATGGAAAAGCAGCATTTCAGGGAGATCAAGCCAAGATTTCTGAAATCCTAAGAACATTTTGATGCAGGGGTAGAAACAGGAACGTTTATACAATACAAAGATCTTCCAACTTATCGTATCATGAGTATCCAACATCCGGGCGTATTTCGCTAACAAGGACAGCGGGAGAAAAGCATAGAAATATTCCTGAGATCCATCACACAATGCCAAAAAAATATTTACAAAGCCTGAACTGAATCGAATCAAATGGTATTCAAGAAATACTTAAAACCTCCGTTCAGTTTAGAACTTCTGCATAGAACTTCTGCATATATTTCAGCATGGAACAGGCAATCAGGAACACCAAACACACCACAGCTTTGCAGCATTGCCAAAGCACGCCTTTATTTCGGAGGTGGGCATCAGCAAGTGTGTCATTAAACAGGCTGAACATAGAGGCGAAGCATGGCAGAGTTAAAATGAAAGAGTCCTTTAAAGCATTTCTTGAGTTTCTCCCAACGGCTGTGTTAAAAAAAAACAAAGCCCAAACTGTTTATTCACAGTTACTGAATGATCGGAGTGTTTTGATTGTTTTAATCCATTGGAGACAGAAAGATAGTGGCAAGATGGCCACGAAAACTGGCAAGAAAAGCAGACCTGACTGAATAGAGGCTGAATTTCAATTAGGGCACAGAGGCCAAAGGAAGAGGGAATGGAGGACAGGCACCATGATCCTTATAAAAATCATGTTTCTTACTTGCAGTGCTGGGTAGCCTTCTTTATAGTGGCATATTTGAGATCACGCTTGCATAAATCTCAGCACGGAAACAGTGATTTATTTACTTCACATACAGGTCAGTTTTTTTGCTGAGACTCAAGCTCCAAAAGGCGATTCTTCCCCTTCCTGTGCCAGGTGAACCACACAGAATCATAGAGTTGGAAGGGACCTCCAGGTTCATCTAGTCCTGCACAATGCAGGAAATTCACAAATACCTTCCCCCCATACACCTTCAGTGACCCGTTTCGCACGCCCAGATGATGACAAAAAACCTCCAGGATCTCCAGCCAAACTGGCCTGGAGAAAAACTGCTTCCTTTCTAGCACGCCAGCTCCACAGCATGCATCTTTCCACACAATGACCCTCGGCGTGCCATGAATGGACAAGGCCACAGAGAGCCACTACAGTGAAAGCAGAGCAGACAGCAGAATGCTGTAATCTGGCTGCTTGAGGAATAAATTCACACTTCAGCTTATTACTTAAGGGAGGGGATAAGTTGTTTATTGTAAGAGAACTCCATACTGAGTAGGGTTGCCAGGTCCCCTTGTCGCTCTGGCCGGGGGAGGATTGGGGGGGCATTCCGGTGGTGGGTGGGGGATTGGGGATGCGCTGGTATTTTGGCGAACCACCACCCTTGGATGGGACAATGTCACTGGCAGAATATGTGAATTGCCTGAAGGTACTTTTGAACCCAACTCTGCAAAGCAGAGTACAGCTGGTAACGAGTGCCTTCCACCAATAACTCCTGAATCCACAGAGCTTTCAGTACAGAAGAGCACTAACTTTAAAGCTCAACTGGGCTTTTTGGAAGACAATCATTTGCTAGGAGTAGGACCCTGAGGGAGGAAGGGAGATCTGAGGAATGCAGGATGCAAAAATGTCCCAAAAATCTCACTGGCGAATCTGCCCTTTAAAGGAAGAGGGAAGTAGGGGAAGATTTGTCACCTTTAGTTGGAACAGGAGCTCAAGGGGAAAAGATCACAAGGTGAGAAAGGATGAAGACCTCCAATATGGTACAAGGAGAGAACTGTGCCCTCTATGGAGAATTCTGCAAAAGGGAACACTGATAGCCGATATTAAAAGATACTCTTTTTCTGCATCATATCTGCTTCCCAATCACACATAAGGGGTTGCTATACCACCTTCTCATCAACATCTCTTCTGAGAATGGGCTGGGATCCCTAGAATCTTTTTCTAAAATTATATTCCTATGTAAAGGTTACTCTTGCTAGGTCACATTCAGAAGTTTACTGCAGGTTCAATCTGAGATATTCTCTTTCATTCCTACTGTACTGACACAACGCCATTCTAAGCAGAATTACTCCACTTAAGATGGTACGGTGAGTCACCTTGAAACCACTTGTGTATATGAAAGGATCAGGGGGTTGTTTGTTTTTTTCTTTTGTGCACTTAAAAGAAACCCAAACAGATCTACCAGGAAAGCTTAGAGAACTACATAGTGAACTATTGGGGGGGGGGGGGGTTAAATGCCTACTGCGGTACAGTAGTTACAATATTAAAACTAGGATCTGGGAGACACAATTCAGCCATGAAGAAAATTGAGCGTGCTAGGGCAAAAATTGAGCATGCTAGGGTTATTGTGAGAATAAAATGCAGAAGGGAGAAGTATGAATGTTGTCCAAACTCCCTGAAAGACGGGTGGGATAAAAATATAGTGGATATAGGGTTGGATAAAATTTATGCTGTGTGAGAAGGAGAATGAAAGAAAGAGTGAGACCCAGTATGATGTAGGGGTTCCTGGGAAACCAACGTCTGAATCCCTATTCTACTGTGGAAGTTTGTGGGGCGACCTTGGCTTACTTACATTCTCCCAGCTTAACCTACCTCACAAGATTGTTGTTGTGAGAAAATGGGGGAGCTGAGAATGACATTCTAAGCTGCTTTGGGTCCCCATTGGGGAGAAACCAGGGATCTACATTAAGAAATGCATAAATACAATGCAAAAAAAAAAAAAACCAAAGAGAGAACCCCACATTTAACAGCAGATTTCTTTTTTTTTAATTTTTAGTGCAAGAAACATAACCAAGTTAAATCACAGAGAATCAGTACTAATTGAAGAATATGGAAAATTCTCCTATACAGAGGTAGAAGAGTCCAGTGCACAAGGCTAAAACGATATCCAATAGTCTAAGCAAGACTGAGCCAGGTTTTACGGAATCCACTTGAAATTTAAGTTATCAGACTGTATGTACATACATACAATAAATAGACTATACAATCTTTAAAGTTGTTTAATAAACTTCACAAAAATTATAGTAGATGCGTTGAGAACTTTACATAATGCAAACTTCTTCCTCCGCCCTCCCCTCCGCACCCAAACTCCACAGCCATGTTTTTGCTAGAAAGCAAACCCAGCAAAACTATTCTTCAAACTGTTGATAAAACAACTCACTGTAAAATCATTATCTATATCTGGGGGAGAAATATAATTCAATTCTATATTTAAAAAACCACCCCATCCTTTTTTACTCTATCATCGCAAAGGCTCTCTTTTTTCTTCTTTTAACATTCTGTTTAAGAAAAAAGAAAAAGCAGGAAGGGGGGGGGGAGAGAATCAAAACCGCAACATGATAAAAATCAAGAGTTTTGATATATTGGCACAACAGCTATTTTTTTTAAAAAAAGAAAAGAAAAGAAATGAGAACTGAACTGTTTGAAAGGTCAGGGAATATATGCAGGGCAAGCTCTTTGTGTTGTGTAGTACAAATAAGAAAGGTAGGAGAAAACTGCTTGGATATTCGTACTCCAGCATCACGAGTGCCTTAACCTCTTTTAAGGCAATTAGCATCATCAGGGGCACAGTCATCTGAGAAAAAGCCTTGAATGCTCTGGTCCTAAACATAGCTGGAGCGTATCACAAAGGACGGCTTACAGCACTCTAAATTGGGGACGGTGTTCCAGAAGCATGGGAAAACATCCCGGATAACAACCTGGCAAATGTTGCTACAGGTGACACTGTCTCCAGGTGGCTCCCGTTAGCCCTACAGACCAGCATGCCTAAGCCACCCTTGAGTTGGATCCCAAAAAGGAATGTGTGCTGACCAGCGACAACCAAGCCCTTAATGCAGCAGTTCTTGTGCTGAAGAGAAAACCAGCTGTTCGGCATTAAAAATGGCTGGCTTCTTTGGCAAGTGAGAACTTTGCAGCAGACACCAAAAGCAAAGTTTCAGTTCACGAGCTCCTCTCTTCTTTGGTTCCTGACCTCTGACTGAAAGGATCAGCAGCAGAGGGAGCACCCCTGGCTCCCTATAATGTAGAGCTGCACAGATGTGCCCTTAACCGGGGGGGGGGGGGAGGATTTGTTGGAAACATGAGTCAAGTAAACAATATTTTAAAAATGAGGTTTTAAGGCTCAACAAGAACATGTTAAGGAATGTGGGATGGGCACGCATCCTGCAAGAGCTCTCACTGATATTCACAGAACAGCTCAGGAGCACACTGCTGAGAACTTCTCCTGAGCAATCCCCCCAATAGGTGGCATGTATAACAGCACAGCTGGGGGGGGGGGGTCTTATACAGGAGATGTTGCCAGTGGAATGTGCTTTGTATGATTCTCTCAAGTAGTGCAAAAAGCCAAAAGCAAAACCCAAGTCCAAACCAGGAGAGTTTTGATCATTTCTCCCACTAGAGAGAGACTGTATGGAATTCCAACATCATGAAATGTACTTCTGATTTTGTTTCCACGTAATAAACCTGTGTTTTTCTGAAGTGTGCAAAATAATCCCTATATCCTTGTACAGAGCACAAGAATTCCTACAGGAACAGTGCTATTTGCTATAAAAGGGGGGGGATTCCTCTTGTACATCCCATTAAGGAATGCAATGGTAGGAACAAGAAACAGCAACAAAAAAAGTACAGTATAATTCATCAGCCATCAAATTTTCTTCACAGTTCGCATTTTGTTTAAATTTCTATAAGCACCTACATTGTAAAATGCAATTTTGTAAAACTTTTTTTTTTTTAAATCCAGCCTGTGACAAACACTTGGTAAAATTAATATAGATTTTCTTATTTCATGGACCGCTTTTCACTAGAACAAAAAAACGTTTTTTTTTAACTTTTCTCCCCTATTTTATACAAACAGATTGGTTTCCATTTAAAGTAAACATATAAAAAACTTGAGGCTATTGCTTGCAACATTGAACCAGGAAGTGAAGGAAATCAACTGTTCGGGCCACACGAAAGGGAGGTCTTGCCTTCTCTCGCTTCAGTCTGCCGAATTTCTGAATGCTATGAAAAACTCGCAGAAAAGGACGACCACGTCCAATGCAAATTTTACCTCCTCGGCCCAAGTTCCACGGTTGTCTGAATCCTTCTAACAATCATCGCTTTATAGTAAGGAAAAATAAACTATCCCAAAAGAACGTAGGAAGGCACATGCAGCCACACATACTATAACGCAGTCAGTCTCCATGACGCAGCTAGCAAGGCAGCATCACGGACACTGGCTGCTATAAATTAAAACAAACAAACAGAATCATGAAAATCACGATCACCTGATCTTGTTGTATACTTTTGGTTCAGCACTATAAATCAAGTTAAATCTTGTTTTCAAAAATACCTCCCCCCCCCCCAAAAAAAGGCATACGAGAAACAAAATATGCATAATGACAATGGGCAGAAATGCTAATGAAACAGCTTATAAAGAGAAAAGTGCCTTGCAGAGGGAAGAAAACAACCAATGCTGTCAGATTCAGAGGCTTGTGCTACTGTAGATACCGCCTTCGTACTTGCTGCCTTGGAAGAAGCAGGGAAAACCAAACCCAGGCAAACAGCAAAGAGGAATGCAAAACCCAGGAGTTTACAAAAAAAACCACTGATAGAAGATATCAGAGAGAACGTGAAGCACTTCCAATTCCTTCCCCCCCCCCCCCCCATCCCCAAAGCTCTCTTGCAAGCTTATCTCGTGGATTTTATTTTCATGCCATTGTTTCTGAAGAAGGTAATTTCTTTAAAAAAAAATGGCACACACTTGTCATTTTCTTCGTTCTCGCACCACGCCCCAGTCTTCTCCTCTTCCAAATGTGTTTGTTTTTTTCTTCACAAAAGGACTCTCTGTTAGCATGTAACAAATGCCATCTTCTTACAGAGTCCCTCCTGATTATCCTGATGGTTCTCTCCAAGTCCCAGGTTTATTCTCATGTGCTACACCAAAGGGGGAGGCACTGTAAAGGCAGTTCTGAAAATAGGGGGGGGACCCCAAGGGGAAACAAAAAACAAAAATGAACAGTAACACCCCCCTCCCTCCCCTCCTGTCCAAAGTTGATGATAGAAACAGTACTTTTGGAGGCATAATCCCAGACTTCACTGTTAGGAGATGATAGCGGGAGACCATCTAACTACAGTCAGATTGTCCGAACTGACCGACCGTTTCTTTGCTGATTTCCTGAAGTCCTTATACTTGTCTTCACACAAGCGAGAGATGGCCTGGGGGAAGGGGAGAGAGAGAGCCCGTGGAGAATGGTCAGACACAGGCAAGAAGAACAAAAACTGCAGACACGAAACAAATATTCTCCATTCTTTATATGCCGGGGCTGCGCAATCTGAACGCCAACCGACTGAACTCATCCCATCGTCTGTGTCCTCCCTATTGCCCTCCTCCATCGCACTGTTTTTGTGCTCCAGGCATGCAACACAACAGGCCTGGGGAAGCCCTGGTATCTGGTCCAGAGCAGAAGGCAAAGATGCTCTGCTTCTCAGTGGCAGAGAGGTCTCCAGGGTCACAACGCATACCTGGACAGTAAGGGATGACTGGCAGAGAAAGAGTGACTCCCCAGGAGTCTCTCTGACCAAGACGCTAGGGCTGGGTGGAGGCTTCTGGCCTCCAACCAGCTTGGTTGGGAGAGTCAGGCGCACCCCAGGCTAAAGAAGTTGTCTATGACTGTCTGTACTAGATCAAACACACGACTTTTCAGGAGCCATTAATAGCACAGGCGGGTCCTACTGTTAACACAACGAAAAACACTGCAGGGTTAAATTTTTGTTGACACTGCGAAGGGAAGGAACCATTCTTCACTAGTGTCATGAACACACACACACACACAGAGACACACGAAGCTGCCCCATACTGAATCAGACCATCGATCCATCATGGTCAGTATCGTCTACTCTGATAGGCAGCGGCTCTCCAGGGTCTCGGGCACCAATCTTTCACATCACCTACTGCCAGGCCCTGTTAACTGGGGATTCCAGGGATCAAACCGGGGACCTTCTGCAGGCCAAGCAAACGCTCCACCACAGAGCCATGAGCCCCCCCCAGCCTAAATGGATGGGCTTCAGAGGGTGAAGCTACAGAGAAAGACAGAGAGACATGCTGAGTGCTCATCAACAGTGGTTGTGCTTAAGAAGGCTGTGAACCAGGAAGTACAGTAATGAGTGGTTGTCTGGTAATTTGTGGGAAAAGAGGGAAAGCAACGGCTAACCTTGAAGATAAGGTTATGTATACTGGGTGGATTCTGTGCCAAGAAAAGGCTAAATTCTGGGATGAGGAACACACAAATCAAAGTATCCTTGCCTCTACTTGCATGTTTTATCACATTTTCATCTTGCTTTGCTATGGAGGAGCTTAGGGCGATATACTTTACTACTTTATCCTAACAACCGCCTGTGAAGTAGGTGAAGCCAAATGCCATTCATACATTTTTGAAGCCACACAGCAAGGCAAGGTGAATGAAGAAGGGCTGCCAAGCCCAGGATGACTGCCAGACTTTTTGGCAACTGTATCACCTGTCTAATCCTGTACGCATGGGAATGATCCTAAGAGGTAGCACAATGGTACATACAGAGCCTCCTACGTTTGGGCGTGGTTCTGACTTGACTCTACACTGAGACAGGAGGAGGAAAGCAGTGGTAGAGCAGCATGGGAGAGGCGGGTCTGACTACAGAATAGGCACAGCCAGGCTATTGTGAGAAGGGCCGTGGCTCAGTGGTCGAGCATCTGCTTGGTATGCAGAAGGTCCCATATTTAACCCCTGGCATCTCCAGCTAAAGGGACCAGGTCGTAGGTGATTTGAAAGACCTTGACCTGAGTCCCTGGAGAGCTGCTGCCAGTCTGAGTAGAGAATACTGACTTTGATGGACCAATGGTCTGATTCAGTATAAGGCAGCTCCATTTCCGTTCCAGCATACTGTGGCTTGTGGAATAACTGGCGGCAGTACAGCTGAGTCTGCCAGAGCTGACCTTTAAGGTGCAGAGATGAACACATATCAATCTATAACTTTCAGGGTCGTCTTTCAATACAAGGAGGAGATGCAATGGGGAGAAAAGGGTCGCACCTCAAGTTTATATGCCCTTTCCCTGCTGAGGGGCTCCAAAGGAAAGCTGAGGTTGTTTGCTTCTGCCAGGGACCGCAAATCAAAATAATACTTGGCATAAACACTGGAGGGAACATTGATGTTGAACTGCAACAATTCCAGAAACTGGCGCTCCAACTCATTCCTGCAAAACAAAGACAGCCCATTTTAAAACCTGCCTTCGTACTCTTGCCACGGAGAGCTGTGATTTATTTTAAATTGTAGCAGGTTGATATGAACAAAGTTCACGGGAACAAAAGGTGTCAGAAGAGTCTCACAGATACCACACAAGCCCAGAAGGTCACTGCAGGACTGGAAAAGAGCACTTTTTGAGGCCAGAGTCAAGCCTGCAAGGCCTGGAAGACACTTCCAGATAAGATTCACATTTCAAATAACCACGATTCAACATGGTGTCCGAGTGATGGAACAGGATCTGGGATGCCTGGATTCAGCATTCAATCAACCATGAAACTCACCAGGCAACCCTGGGTTGGTCACAGGCTGTCCACAAAACCTTCCTGTTGTGAGGATAAAATAAGGGGAAGAATTGTGCATGTGGCCCTGAGCTTCTTACAGGAAGGAAGGGATAAATAAGACTGACCAATAGATAGTACAGAATTGGCTTAACCTCTCTGGTCGCTCATTCTAGGCCTTGTGTCAGCAATGACAACCAAAGCTTCCCATGTGTACTTGCATGACTTGACTGAAGTAACCCAAAAAAGTGCAAATCTGGCACCTCACGTTATATCAAAAAAACCCAGGGCTGTCACTTGTTTGATAGTGATGTTCATTCACAGAGGCAGGGGAAGAATATTTTGGGCCAGGCTTTCCTCATTCTCTTGCCAAGCTGCCTGTTTAGACTCCGTTTATGCAACTTGCAAAATACCCTGAATTGCTCATGACGACCCAACCTCTGACCTTCCTTGTCCACCTTCAGGTCAAAACATGGCAACTTCTGCTTTCCTTTTACCTAGGTTTAGTCATTTGCTTACTCGGTGGTTTGTTTTAACCTCTGCTGTTTTCATCTCTTTATTATTTTTCCTGTTGTTAACAATATTTGCTGTTAAATTTCTTACTTTGTGAGATTTTAGCATACAGGTGGACGCTTTGGCGATCTTCATGTGAGGATGGAAAATGCAGATCAGAAAAGCTTTAGCACAGTCATAGGCGGTATCTGCCTTCTTGCACCAGATCTCAGCTGAGGCAGATTGAGGAGCAGGAACAGGTCTGAGATGTCCGTCCACAAGACCCACATCTGTAGGGGGCTCCCTCTCACCAACTATCAAAATCAAGACCAAGGAGCAAACTCACATGTCCTCAACTGTGATATCTTTCAGGATCTGGCAGTAGTCCACATTCCACACAGCCTGGTCATCCCAAACTTTCGATGCCAGTAGAATCGCGCCCAGGACAATTCTCTTCCAGTTTGCTGGACAAATATCTATCTCTGCATATGTTAAAAGCCTTTCAAGATATACCTGAAATGACACAATATGACCCAAACTCACTGTGTTTCTCGCGTAAATAGAAATAAGGGGCAGCAGGAGATGGGAGAGTCACAAGTTGAACCAGCTTTTTCCTGCTTAAGAGGACCTTGGCAGGGGAAATTAAAATGTTAGTGGCGCAGACTGTATTATCTAGTAAATAGCAACAGCATGTTTTGGTTATGAATCCTATCATGTTCAATTATAATCTTCTCATAGAAAAAGGGAAATTATGGTGATGTCTGTAATTAGCCACACCATAGCTACTGTGGTGCTAACATTTATTAGAAAGCTGAGTTGCCAAAGTTCAAGTTCCAGGCTAAAAACCAACTGGTGGCCTGCAAATATCTATGCTGGAAACATCTGGGAACCAGTAAAAATGTTAATGGAAGGAGTGCTCAAGTGACTGCAGAGAAATGGACACTATTGGGGAAATATGAGGATGCAATTAAAAAGAGTGGCAGAAAAGGGTGTTTGCGTTAACGCCCCCCCCCCTCCCCGGCTTCTGCCATCATGCTCAACAGATACTCTCCCACCAACTTCCCTACCCTAAAGCTACATTTGCTCACTGTATCGTACACAAAATATAAATGTGTACCTTAAGAAAAAGCCCATGAGTTTAATGCAAGACATTTTACTGAAGCTGGAACAGTACCACAAGCAGGTTCAAACTACCACAGTTGGTTCTTCCTTCCTTCCCTTACAGTGGGTTGTATCCAACCAGCTTTTCTGCTGGTGAAGAAGAAAAGAAGGTGCCCCCCCCCCTTTGACTATCAAAACGGGCATGCTGAGAATCAGATCTGCATGGACAACAGTTATGTGGGAGAGAAGCTATAATATAGAGGGAAATTGGCCTGTATTGAGTGGAAGAGTTAGCTGGACCCAACCCAGCGCAAATCAGCAAGTGCCAGGAATCCAGGGGAACTGCCAGAAGAATGACTAACAGCCTCTTCTTATAGTGATAAGGTATACTATGGATCCGTAACTGGTCCCTTGGCCAAATGGACTACTAACTGGCCAACAGTGGCCCACTGAGAAGCATGAAAGGCAGCTTGCCATCCCTTGATTCATTTCTCAAAGAAGCCCTCCAGAAAACCACAGCGGGTGATCAGAAAGATCTTTGGATCTTGTCCAACAAGTGCTGACTTTAAAAGTTGAACATTCAAATGTGTATGAGATCTTGTGGAAACTCTAAAAGCAGCCTTTCAAGACGTACTTGGTACCTAGGCAAATCTGCTGTAATCAAGTGGGTGTGTTTTTAAATCAATGCCTTATTTGAGAAATGGTAGTTAGGCAACTTTACTGCGAGAAATGAAATTTGCTTATCAAGTTACACAGCATCACATATGTATACAAAGAGACAACAGGGACAACCCAGCTCAAGTTAATCACCTGCAAGTCCCATTGATTTTAATGAGAGGGTTCTGAATGTTTATTTTTAGCAAATGAAACAAATGAGAATTAAGCGTAATTAACTTCGTCAAGATTGTATCTTGACGTTTTTTCACTGCAGCGATCTGCAAGTATGCTTCCTATAAGTCTGTGCATATATAATTACTACTAAAGACTACTGAAAGAAGCTGGTTGATCCCATACACTCAAGGACAAATGGAACAGCACAAGGGCATATAGGAAGTCTACCAATGTAAACGAAGAGTAGGAGTAGGGATTGTAGGAAGATGGGGGCCAGCTTCTGTGTTGCAGGTACTCCCCCCTCAGAACTCATGGCAACACATGGTCAGTCACTGGGAATGAGAGACTTGAACAACTTGCACCGGGGGGTGGGGGAACACACACTTGCTTGAGCATGCTCTGGATGTGTGTACCACTGTACCAGAATACCCATGTCCTCAGTTACAGTTCAGCAAACTGTGGTA
Source organism: Lepidodactylus listeri (assembly GCA_029233225.1). Lineage (NCBI taxonomy): Eukaryota > Metazoa > Chordata > Lepidosauria > Squamata > Gekkonidae > Lepidodactylus > Lepidodactylus listeri. The sequence continues at coordinate 21,019,239 of JARCFY010000012.1, forward strand.
CACAGATGTGATGGGGAGGAAGAAAAGAAGAATAGGACTTTATTAAATCAACACCAGTCCCTTTACAAACAAGGAGGAATTACATTCTAGATTCATAACCGTATGCCTGGATTGAATTCATAATCATACTAGTAGCAAAGCCCGTTGTGAAAGTAATACAACGGGCTCTAGCAAGACTCTGGGGTCGTCTTCTCCCCCCTGTTGGCAGCAGCGGGCTGCAGGCAGGGTTCCTGGGGGCCCCTTCCCAGACTCTGCAGGCTCTGGGCCACCTCCGCGGGCCAGCAGCTCTGCGGGGCAGGGCTCCCTGGACCCCTCTACCCCTCCCTGCCCAAGATGCCACAGGCGCCGCGGCAGGCTCTGGACCACCTCCACGGGCCAGCAGCTCCGCAGCGCAGGACTCCCTGACCCCGCTCCCTGCCTGAGACCCCACAGGTACCGTGACAAGCTCTGGGGCACCTCTGCAGCTCAGGTCTCCAGCTGTGTTCCCTCTAAGCTGAGTTAGTGTGAGCTAGCTCACAGTTGTTTAGCCTCCGGCTCACACATTTTTGTCTTAGCTCAGGAAGGGTGGCTCCAGAGCAAACTAATTTATTCAGTAGCCAAATTGCTTGCTCACAACTTTAATGCCAGTAGCTCACAAAGTGGAATTTTTGCTCACAGGACTCCATAGCTTAGAGGGAGCATTGGTCTCCAGTGGCCCGCAGGCAGGGCCCCCCACACCCCTCTCCCAGAGACTGAGGCTACCACGGCAGGGCCCAGGCCAGCTTGGCGATCCAGTGCCTCCACAGTGCACCTCTCCGATGGGCTCCGGCCACAGCCAGGGGCCCCCATACCCCTCCCTACGCTGACTGCCAGCTTCCGTGAACAGCCACTACAAGGCAAGCCTCAGCCTTCTCAGCCACCGGAGTGCCCGTCCTGGCCAGAGCCTCACAGCACACTCAGGCCAAGACGTTGGCTGCTGCCTCTGTGGGTGGGACCCCAGTGATGCAGCCAGTGGAGTGTCATGACACTGTGGGAGGGACAGGTCAGGCAGCCAATGGCTGTGGGGGCGTGTGGAATGTTGAGGCAAGAGGGACACGAAAACTCAATTATATAATAGGAGAGATGCCTATTTTAGTAGGCATTTGCCCCAGAAACTACTTAAGTTAAATGAAATTAATTGCCACCCTTCTTCGACTTTAGAAATCTGGCCTAAAACCCTGGTTGGAGTTATTCTGTCAATCACACTTTACTTCCTTGTAATTAGGACTGCTGGCTCCAGGTTGGGAAACTGCTGGAGATTGGGGGGGGGGGGGGGGAGGCAGAGTATGGGAAGAGTGGAGGTTTGGGAAAGGGAGGGTAGCTCAGCAGAGATGCAATACCATACAGCCCACCCTCTGAAACTGTGGAGATTTGCAACCCTACTTGTAACTGATCACTAGAGTCTTGTCCATTGAAACAAAGTTCAAAGCTTTCTAAACTTTCTTGAATAAACATTCCTGTAAGTAACCAGATTCAGGAGAGGGAGGCCTTTTGCTGCTACTGGCATTTCTAACATAGCAACAAAACAAAGCTAGAGTCCAGCAGCACCTTTAAGACCAACAAAGTTTTATTCAAATTATGAGCTTTAGTGTGCATGCACACTTCCTCAGATATACTGAAATGGAAGTTAACAGTTCATATAGGCAGAGGGTGAACAGTAAATTAGCATGCAACATAATGAAGATGTTTTAACAGATGCAAAGACCAACCTGGAATAACAAACAAAGTTTATATGGCCACCATTTGTTTGGATTTAGATACAGGGGGAAACAGTGAAGTAAATAAATGTCAAAACAGGAGACTGATTTGTAAAATGCTAAGAATAATTAACTATGTCATTTCACTCCATCCGTCTCCTCTCAAGCATGGAGATAACTAATAGCATCCTTTTTTTTGAGGTGCAGTAAATGGTTGTGCAGCGTTATGTCTCCTCTGTCACCAGATCAGAGAAATATATTTTGAATTACATTAAAATCACTATTCCAATATACTATTCCAAATAAGAAATACACTAAAATGTAGAGGATGTAAAGCCCTTCTGGGTGAGAATACATATGTAAGGACTGAATGAGTTTAGCATATGTAGTGAGGTAAGAAACCAATATCCCTGTTAAGTCCTGGGGGAGTTGTTCCGAGTGTTGTAATATATGTATGAACTGTTAACTTCCATTTCAATGTATCTGAGGACTCAAACATTGTTCTACTGCTTCAGACCAACATGGCTGCCCACTTGGATCTAACACAACAGTTACCAACTAATACTAGGTTTGATAGATTGCTTTCGGAATCATGGCTCTGAGCAGAATAATGTCCAAGATTACATTCAAAGCAAAGCTTTCTGCCTGAAGGGGGAAAAATAACCCTAGCATTTTATTACTGTTATTAAAAGTCACAGGAGTGCAAGACAGATAGCCAGGACAGTTCGGAGTACACTGTGGAAAGACAATGGATTAAAAACAGGACTAGGCTGGAACAGCAAAGCAATAAGGAGAGTGACTCAGCTATGCCCACTAATAAACCGTTTGCTGCAAAGTGAGATTATCAGAAACCTTGATAGGCTATTGATAGCTATTGCTAAATGTTGAACAAGTCAGCAGAATTTTCCCTCGAGCTCTGCTTTTTTTACAAGCTAATAAAAGCCTAGTAATTACAGCAATGGATATATATATACACATACTCCCACTACTGCAACTAGCGCTCTTCTGAAATCCCCTGATGTTTGAAGACAGACAGACTGAACAACCTTATTACACAAGTCACCTGTCAATTATCAAACCTCGTCTAATATTCTTAGACAAAATACCAGCAAGAAGGAGTGAGACCTCAAGCCATCAGTGAGCCACCTTTTCCTAGGCAAGAGGAAAACCTTCAAGAACTACTCAGCACCATTTTGGCTAGCGTTCCATCTTCAAATCTCTTGTGCATTTGCTTATCTTGTTACTTAAACGGCTGCATATAATTTAATATACACCGGGGGGGGGGGCGTGCACACCACATTCCCACACTGGACCAGATCCCCTAGCTATAATCCAACTACATCTCCCATCTGCTTTGAGTTAAGCCACCAGGAGTGAGCTGTCATTAAACAATGTATCAATGCAGGCTTAATGTTGTGGCTTAATTTAATGTTTAAAACCGTGGATTCAAACTGGTTGCAGAGCCTGGGTTAACCCTGATTAGCCTTAGCCATGATTAGCATGGCTACCCATTACATGGGCAGTCGTTAAACTCAGCGGGGTAGGAGCTTTGGTGCACACCCGGTTGCCTAAGCTATGCCTCTTAGCCCAGCCCAAACCTGCAATAGCTTCTAAAAACAGGCAGTGTTAGGTATACTAAATGGAACTATTTTGATATTGGAGGAAGCCACACTTGTATGTACTTTTTGTGCAAGGGCAGCAGTTACAGAAGATCTAGCGGAATGCACCACCCTTAACTTTACAATCATGAGTCTTTTCAGTGTAAAGGAGGCGTCGCTGCCCAGAAAGAACTGCGGCTGCAGCAAATCTTTAGAATTGAGAGAAGGCTGCACAGCAGAACTAAGCAGCAAAGAGCCCACCTGTAACCACTGAGAACTTATTACAAATGTAGAAAAGAGCAAGAGGCCAGCAGCGCCTTAAATACTAATGTAACATGTGGCAGGGTATGAACTTTCGTGAGTCACTGCTCACATCTTCAGATACAGTGATCTGAAGAAGTGAGCAGTGACTCAAGAAAGCGCATACCCAGCCACATGTTTTGTTAGTCTTTAGGGTGCGACTGGACCCTCGCTCTTTTCTGCTGCTACAGAGAGACTAACACGCCTACCCATCTTGATCTATTACAAATGTGATTACATTTTAATAATAAAGAGAGCAGGTCAGTTTTTTAAAAGTCCCCACAAGATCCCACTTACAAAGAGTCTAGATGTGAATCTAGAAGTTCTTCCAAGGGTTTAAAACTACATATACACGTGCAAGCATAGTGCGGGGGGGGGGGGGGGGAGTTATAGGTAAAGGTTTCCCTTCCTCAAAAGCCAGTCGAATCCGACTCTAGGGTTGCGGTGCTCATTTCCATTTCCAAGCTGAAGAGCCAGCACTTTCCGAAGATGTCTCCGTGGTCATGTGGCTGGCATGACTAGACACCGAGGTGCACAGAACGCTGTTACCTTCCCATCGAAGCTGTACCTATTTATCTATTTGCAATTTCTTGCTTTCGAACTGCTAGGCTGGCAGGAGCTGAGACCAGAGACAGGAGCTCACTCCGTCACACGGCACTTGGGTCTTGAACTGCCAAACTACCCACCTTCCGGTCTGCAGTTCAATGCCTTAACCACTGAGCCACCACGGCCCCTATACACAAGCATAAATGTAAGCCTCTGTAGACGTGAGACCACATGCGTGCAACAATTCTGAAAGCACTGTTAAGATATAGTTCCCCAGGGATATAATACAAGCTGGTTGGCAACCCTCCCAGGAAAAGCACGTCGCAGGCCCTGGATCAGGTTGCAGACAGTCCGTGGGGGAAGACTGCACAAAGGGACTGAAGAGCGGTACGGACTGTTCATTGCCTCCAAAACCCAGATCACAAAACTCTAAGTTCTGAGAAGAGGTAGAGACTCCAGCTTGAAAAAGGAGAATCGCAGGCTAGCCTAGAACAATTATTCCTTCTTAAAAACCCTGCTGGGTCCTGGAATCAGACCCAGGGGAGGACTTTACAAGGTCCTCCTGACTGACAGGACCTTTTTAAGAGAGTTAGAACTGTATCTGAGGTGGTTTCGAGTGGTGCACTAGAAGAGCAGAAAGATGCTGGGCATGCACGGCTACCCGTTCTCTTCCTGGCAGGCGACGTCACACGAGAGAATGCCGTGAAGGGATTTCTGGACTTGCAAGCAAGGAAGAAGCCTGGGCCCCATGCTCTCTTTTTCTGTGCTTCTGGTTCAGTGCAGCAGTGCACTCTGGGAATGTCCTTCAGTTTAGCATTTACTGTGGGCCACAAACAGACGATAGGATTTCCGTATCTGGCGCTCCCAAGCATCTCTTTTTCCTTTTAGATATGGGTAGCCAACACGTGAGACATGGATCTGGACTGGTTCTCCAGTGTTTGGAGGGGTGGGGGGGTAACAGAAAGACATGCACCTACATTGTGGGTAGAGACTGTGAGGAGGAGGAGGAGGAGATTGGATTTATACCCCGCCCTTCACTACCGGAAGGAGTCTCAGAGCAGTTTACAAACTCCTTTCCCTTCCCCTCCCCACAACAGACACACTGTGAGGTAGGTGGGGCTGAGAGAGCTCTCTTGAAAACTGCCCTTGAGAGAACAGCTCTGAGCAGGGCTTTTTTTGTAGAAAAAGCCCAGCAGGAACTCATTAGCATAATAGGCCACACCACTGACAGCACAGCTTATTTGCATATTAAGCCTCACCCCCTTGTTACCAGAAGAGTGGTCATCCAGCCACACCCACCTTCTGCTTCTTATTCTGTTTATCTTGTTTGTTGTCAAAACCCAGGGCTTTTTTTATAGCAGGAATTAATTTGCATGTTAGGCCACATACCCCTAATGTAGCCAATCCTAGTGAGTTTCTGCTGTTGGGTGTGGCCTATTATGCTAATGAGTTCCTGCTGGGTGTGGCCAACTCAGGAGCCAGTCGGAACTCCGTTCCTGTGCGCTCCTGCCCAAAAATAGCCCTGGCTCTGAGAGAACTTGTGACTGACCCAAGGTCACACCAGCAGCTGCATGTGGAAGAGGGGAGAATCAAGCCCAGTTCTCCCAGATTAGAGTCTGCGCTCTTAACCAGTACACCAAACTGGAGAGGGAGGAGGGTGTAGCCTCTCTCATTTTTATAGCCCTTTTGCTCTTTAAACCAGATGCTTTGCCCCATCCTCTGCTTCTTTCTTATGGGAGGTAGATGTTAAAACAAACATACCTGCTACCGTCACATCTAGTTTGACCAAGTGTACAATGGTGAATGGATCTGACAAAGGAATATGAATGCTGGGGAAGAGGACAGCAGCAGAAATTTACAGCAAAGGCTTTATGATTTTGGAAGGAGTAGAAACTCAACCCTCCCCCCCCCCCCCGGAAGAAAAAAATATTTACAAACTCTCCAAAAAGGAAGAGGTGAGCAATGGAGCAAAATAAATAAATAAATCAAGGATCTCCCTCTCTCTTATTTAGGAATATATCTCAGCATTCACGCCATACGTTTAACAGGGACTGTAACAATTAAGTACATTTAAGTAAAGTTACGAAATTAAAACAGAGAAGCCACGCTGGGCCAGTGGATGGAGAAAGCCTCGCATATGGGAGCCCTGAATTCTACAGTTATACCAGACATGGACTCTCTCTGCCTTTCTATACAATGGGACTGACAAAAGCTCCGAGTCTTCTAGCACTGAAGGGAAAGACATGGATACTTTAATGAATAAGCTTCCATTTACTTCCCAGGATTTTCTTTTAAAAAAAAACAAACAAACACCAAAAACTGTTCACACACCACAACAGCTACACCCAGTTAAACATGCTTCAGTCATAACGATGACTGGAAAGGGATGCTGGGAAATGCTCACGTCTTGTCCAAATATCAGCTCCTAAAATCCTGAGTACTGCCTGATCCTGCACCTGGGAAGCCTGAACCAGGTTTTCCAGTCAGCATATTCACCGCTTGAATTTCAGCTAGGATCTCACCTATGATCTCCTCCCCCACCCCTCACCCCAATCTATTCAGCACAGACTGGCATGATGTGAGGAGAGGGGAGGTATCAACATTTAAAGAGGAATGAAAAGCTCAGTTCTTAAGAATACTTTCCTGGGAGCAAGCCCAACTGAATAGACTGAAGTAGGATTCAATGCTCCCTCTAAGCCAGGGGTGGGCAAATTGCGGCCCGTGGGCCACATGCAGCCCGCCACAGAGTTTTTTGCGACCCGCCAAGACAGTCGGCCATTTGTCTCATTAAACTGATTCTAAAATTAATGTGCTTGCAGCTATAGATGATAAAAAATTAGCACAATAAATAAATTGAATAAAACTACCACTATTTTATTTAATTTATATTTATTGATTTTTATGATACAATTTATACCTTTTCTGAAATGCAAAGCTAACTAATGAATGCAATAATTTTAAAAGGTGCGGCCCTCCGCTAACCTCCGCTCCCACAAAGTGGCCCCCGAGCCAAAACAATTGCCCACCCCTGCTCTAAGCTATGGAAACCTGTGAGCAAAAATCCTACTTTGTGAGCTACTGGCATTAAAGTTGTGAGCAAGCGATTTGACTGCTACATAAATTAATTTGCTCTGGAGCCATCCTTCCCGAGCTAAGACAAAAATGTGTGGGCTGGACGGTAAAAACCTGTGAGCTAGCTCACACTAACTCAGTTTAGAGGGAACACTGACGAGTAGACCTGCTCTGGATTGCTCTTTTTAACAGCTGGTGTGAAAGAGGCAAGAGTCAAAGAACAATGAGAGGGTGAATCTCCATTCCCACCTCCCCTTCCTGAAAGTCCGGTCTAGCGTTGCCCCTTATTTTTAGGCAACTCTCTTTGTCTGCTATTTCAGTTGTTCACCGATTTGGTATGTCCTAGAAAGACAAGCACGCTAGAATTTAAAGTAAAAACAACCAAACAAAAAAGAAACCCCGCCTCAATTCACATTAGCCACAAATGTGCATCAGTCACTCATACGGCCCTTAGCGCATCCGTCAGCTCTTATTAATTCCCTTGTCAGTTACTGACAGTTGTCCAAGACTGTTTGGCTTGGAGCTACAGTGATTTACAACTGGCCTCACAAAAATGGAAACGTTCCAGCCCCTGACATCCTCCAAATGCCAGCACTCTTACACACACACACACACACGGCACCTGTGTGTTATATTAATCAATCAGTCTGAAAGATGATCCCTTTGCACCACCAGGATATGATCAAAGACAGACTTTCTTTAAATAGATTCCCCGACTGTGTTCAACAATGGTTACAGACTCCTATTCTTTCCCAAATAACAGTCCGTATGGGTCTTGCAGCACAGGAAACACCAACAAATTATGAAAAGGGCAACAAGTCAAATGTAACAAAATTAGTTTTGAATGTGTTCTTAAGTTTAGATACGCTTGAAGACAGAGATCGCTAAAGGTGACATGTTTCATTCATGAAACAATTCATTCCCCTTTTAATAATAAAAGTTTACAGCATCGGTTTACACAGCCTCTGACCAAAGCAAATGTTGCATGACAACCTAATTCCTGAACAGTGTTTACAGTAACATCAACAGTCAAAAGTTTCTCATGAACTGTCTTAAACCAGGTAGGCCTATAAAGAATCCTCTTCTAAGTGGGTCAAACAGCCCTTGCTATTTAGTATACTTTAATAAATTGACTGAATGCTTGCAACCAAGCTCTTGCCTCATTACAGAAATTATTTTATTGCTGCAGATAATATTGTGGTGGGACTTGATTTTTTCAGCTGGCTAATAGAAAAATAAGTCATGCAAAGACAGCTCAGTCCAAGTGAGTAGAGAGGGAGAGTGAAAAACCATCAAAAGTACCTAACATCTTACTTAATAAGGCGGACAATTACTTCCCGCACCCAAATATGGCAACTAGTCTCAGGTCAAGAGATCATGCTATTCATACACTGATCACAATTGTAACATGATGGGCTGCCTCTCTGAAATTTTCAATGCAGACTGAGTTTCACAGTAGTATTGCCAGTTTAATCATCCTAGTTCAGTAGGGGAAGGTTTACTTCGGTGGGAGTTATCAACAAGGCGACTGGCTGCGGGAACCAGATATTGAGCCTCAACTGTCTACCAAGCATTCTTAAAGACAACTTTTTATAGACTTTCAAAACTAAATCCTCCTTCAGATATGACCATCTTTGATAATTAATAGGAAGGGGGGAGGGGAGAAACCCCAAATCTTATAAGGAAAAAAAATCAACTCTAGGCAACATCATTCAAGCAGCATATTTTGAACAGGAACAGGGTGAGGGGATTTTAGAAGGCGAAGTCATACAGGAAAGGCCACATTCAGACGTCACAATAAACCAAAGTTTATAAACCCTGATTAGTTGTGTCAGCTGCATGCAGATGGTCCACGAAAATAGGGTGGGTGGGCTGGTGTCAAATGTGGATTTCCACAGAAAGGCTGCAGCTGGTTGGTAAACCCTAGTTTGTACTGCTGTTATTATCTGAATTAACAAGCCACAGGTTGTGGTCACCAGCCACAGACCTAGCAGGACTTGGAAGGTGTCCTCCATACCGCGAACTGACAAACTAGAATTCATGCGCAAATGAGAATTTGTAACTTACATCCTACAAACTAATCAAAGTTTGCTGCACAATCATGTCTTATTGTGTTTCCTAAATAAAGACAAAGAACGAAGGGAGGGTTAGTTTTCAGGTTTTTCAATAAATGTTAGTCACGAAGCAGAGAAAAGGCAGCTTACTTTGTTTGCTGAGGACAGGCGAGAGTGCCATGGTTCTAAAGTACATTTAGAGCATATGTAGAAGTTTATACAAGAAACCGAAACACAATCTAGTTCCACCCATCCCCAGTGGCACCTGAAAATGCCATTTACTCTGCACTTAAATCTATTAAATCTGCACCCTGGACTTCCCCAGTAAACTCTGTTATGAGTACATTGGTACTAGATTAAGCCACCTTGATCTAACATTATTTACCAAATTGTGCCTCACAGCTAATAATCTTATCCTAGCTATATACCAGCTCTGTTGGGCACTTCCCAAACGTCATGTTTTGGATTCAGTGGGCAGCTTTGGTTGCCAAGCAAATTGTTTTGCAGCACTCGAAATCTTGTATTCCTAATTCTGTGGATGACTGGGTTAGCAATATATTTTGAACTGCATATAACAGACAAGACCTTCACACCTCCACCTGGCAATATCTCTTGTCTCTCTTTGAGCAGGGATGCCTCATCTTCTCCACTCCTTCTAAGCTAGATCCATGTTGCTACTTTCCCCTCCAATCTCCCCCTTTTTTCTTTTTTAAATTTCTACTCTCAGCTGCCTGTGTAGCTCTTTCTTTCTCTTACTTTCTTTTTCTTACTGAGGGGCTATGCTGGGGTCGGGGAAGGAAGGTGGCATGGTACAGCCCAATATCGACAGATCTCAGAAGCGAAGCAGGGTCGGCCCTGGTTAGCGCTTGGAAGGGAGACTACTGAGGAAGGCCATGGCAAACTGCTTCTCACTTGCTTTGAAAGCCCCTTGCTGGGGTCACCATCAGTTGGCTGCGACTTGACGGCACTTTGCACGCACGCACGTGGTGGGGCAGAGGGTGTGAGTGTGGTAGGACTACATGAGGTTTGTTTGTGGTTATGTTTACTATCCTGTGTACAAAACAATAAACATCTTAACAGAAGGGAAAGGTATATACAGAAGCTCTGTGAGGTGGTACTCAGTCTGTGATGGCTGTTTTGCGGACACAGCCTTCGAGGGACCAGAGGCTAAAACTTTTTGACTTTGAAAACAATTACGGTTTGGCCTGGCAGGTAATACAGTACTCACCAGGGTGACAATAGCACATTCGGCAGTCAGTTGAGCAGCACTGAACAACGTCCGCACAAAGCGGTAGATCTGCTTCTGCTCTGGGTCGTGTTTGTCATAATCTGGCGGCACTTCGGATTTCTGGGGAAACAACAGCACTGAGAAGGTGACTGCGGCACAAAAAAGGCGGGGAGGATGCGGATGGGAGAGCGGACAGGCAGAAGCGCAGAAGTGGCAGAGTCCACTTCACGAAAGAAAACAATGAAGAAAACCGGGCTTTACCGAAAGGGGGTGGAGGTTTTCGTCAAAAATATCTAGGAGCATCCTTCCATCTGTGTCCCTGAAAAGGAAGAAAAGGCAAAGATGACAAGCCAATTTTTAACACTATGGAGGAGAGGTATTTGCAGGCAGGAAGTCGGTTTTTGACAGAATGAAAGACTCAGGGCTATTTTGGGGCAGGAACGCACAGGAACGGAGTTCCGGCTGGCTTCCGAGTTGGCCACGCCTACAGCCTCCCCCCGCCCAGCTGCACCCCACCCAGGGTGCCTGGGGAAGCCGATCCAGAAACTGCCTTCCTTCCCTCGGGTTCCCCACGCACCCCACAAGCCGCGGGGCACCTGGGGAAGCTGATCCTGGGAGGGAGATGCACTGTCAGGGGTGTGGACTAATATGCTAATGAGTTTCTGTTGGATGTGGCCTATTATGCTAATGAGTTCCTGCAGGGCTTTTTCTACAAAAAAAAGGCCCTGGAAAGACTTAATGACTTTTACCAGCAGCATCAGTTGGAGATGGTATAACAATAAACAAACAAAAACAGAAAGCCCTTTCCTACACCACTCCAACAGATTATACATGAATGACGCACATAGGTATGATCAATGTAGGATTTTCAAATAAAAAGTTATCTGGATAACACGGCAATATTTACAGGTGGGGGAGACTCATTATAGGCAATGTCAAGTAGCAACTTTACAGACATTTTGCCACGTGATATGGGGGACAACTACAAGGAAGACCCTATACACTGCAAGTTATCGGTACATGTGAATCAGTCGAGACCTGTGAGTTTCTACTCATCCAAAACTACTTCAGGAAGCTATTATAAGAAGGCAAGTGGTTATGTTCAGGCACATACAGCTACACAAAGGATTACAAGAGAAGAAAGCTGTTTATCCCAATAAAATGAAAATTCATTTCAAAACAGATGAGAAAATAAATTGCAACCAATAACAGAAGGATTTTACAATGATTACACGAAGATGGTGCATAAATGGTATTGCTAAACAAAAAAAAACAGCTGTTACACACCAACGCTATACATTATATACAGTTCTCTTTAGCTGCTTGTGAATATTTGCTAACTAGAAAAACAGGTACTCTTGCTGGTGTTTTTCACTCTGTGCTAGAAAATGTGCCATCTATGAAAAGGAACTGAGAAAACATATCCTTAGAACATCTGTAAAACTTTCAAAAGCAAAGAGTAAACAGATCACTGAGATGAAAAGCCATGAAGATCTCACAGCTCAAACAAGGTCAGCCTGTTTCTTCATTTATTTACTTCTTTGCTTATGCATTTAGGCTTACAGCCCACTTTCTCCAGCAGAAAGCTCAAAGCATATGACAGCACTTCTTTCTAGTTCTTGTATATGTTTACACCTATGAGTTACATCACTGTTGGTTTCGTTTCACAAACAGGGAAGCTGAAGTCCAGAAACCATGCCTTGCTCAAAGTTTTCCACTGAATTTACAGCTGCATTAGGATGTCCTCATAAATCATGGTTTGCAAACTGCGCTTTGAGCAAAAACCACAGATAGTTATGATGTCTGAATGCAGACAGCCCAGCAAACTAGGGTTTCTTGGTTGGCACCAAAGAAGGACTGCAAACTAGGGTTTGCAAATGGCTTGTTAACAACAGTTTGAGCTAACTGTGGCTTGTAGTAGCATCAGAGATCACACACAGCCATTTGTTGAAGAGCACCATCCTTTGCAGCAGCCAGCCATTAAGGCAGACGTATAAAAAAGATGTCTTCCCTGCTAGGAGGCAGAGATAAGGCAAGCAGCAAACAAACTGGGACATTATTTGTTATTTGCGCTTAGTAAACTAAGCAGAGTTTGTTTACACAAACCACAGTTTATCACGGAGTCTGAATGTCTAAGTTAGAACATGAATTCCCATGTCTAAGCCTACCTCACAGTTTGGGGATTTTGAAAATAGAAAAGTGATTTGTTCCACTGTGTCACATGGCTCCTTCATTCATGTACAGCAGTATGACCCAAAGGCAAAAACTGCAAAGACCTCAGTAATAGGGTTCCCTCTAAGCTGAGTCAGTGTGAGCTAGCTCACAGTTTTTTAGCCTCCGGCTCACACATTTTTGGCTTGGCTCAGGAAAGATGACTCCAGAGCCAACTAATTTATGCAGTAGCCAAATCGCTGGCTCACAACTTGAATGCCAGTGGCTCACAAAGTAGACTTTTTGCTCACAAGATGCCACAGCTTAGAGGGAGCGTTGATTAGTGCCTTATTGTTTTGGTGGAACTAGCATAAAATTTACCTTTCTGTTGTTGAAAAAAAAAGGTTTTTAAATTGCTTATTCCCTTTCATTTCACTGAAAAATATATATTTAAAAGATGGAGCCAAACCACCGGTTTTGTATTTCAAATTGCATTTCAAATTTGCAAATGCAAAGAACAGTTGCCTGCAAGGTGCAGCAGAGGGCGCATGAATAACATGTTATGCACAGAAGACTCCTGCAGCAATTGCCACTAGATCCATTGACTGTTTTGGTTACAAAGGCAGAACAGACTGCAAAAGCAGTGGCTCTCCATCCCCAAGCCCCTACTGGGTTCTAAAAGCTTGTGTTGGAATCCCCTTGGGTTTATAATACCTTAGGGGCAAGCAGGTGTAACACATAACCAACATAAATGGGGTAGGAGAAATTTAAGGGGCTGCTCTTAATCCATCAGGGGGCAGCTAACATTGCATCTATACACAAATGAAAGTGCCTTATAGACCCTCAAGGTCCATCAAGGTCAGTATTGTCTACTTTGACTGACAGCAGCTTTCCAGGGCCTCAGGCAAAGGTCTTTCACATCATCTCCGACCTGGTCCTTTTAAACAAGAACGTGAGGGACTGAACCTGGGACCTTCTGTATGCAAAGGAGAGGCTCTTCCACTGAGCTACGGACCATCTACACAACCATTAAGTAACTCAGCAAACTTTTGAACAAGATTGCCAGGTTTTAAGAGATGAGAATCGAGAGGCTTTGCAGCTCTGTCCCTTCCCAGCACTCAGCTAATAATATAACCCTCAGCATGCTTGTTATGAATTTATTTCTAACTGTATTTATGCCAACTTACTTCTCAATAAATGGGTTTAGGTACAGCTCTGCTTGCTTGCTTGTGTCTACCTTCATGCCAGGGCTGCAGTGGCTCAAGTGGTTAAGATGCTGAACTGCAGACCAGAAGGTCAGTAGTTCAGCTGTTCGAGACCCGAGTGCTGTGTGACCGAGTGAGCTCCTGTCTCTGATCCCAGCTCCTGCCAACCTAGCAGTTCGAAAGCAAGAAATTGCAAGTAGATAGATAGGTACCACTTCAGCGGGAAGGTAACAGCGTTCCATGCACCTCGGCGTCTAGTCATGCCAGCCACATGACCACGGAAACGTCTTTGGACAGTGCTGGCTCTTCGGCTTGGAAACGGAGATGAGCACTGCATTCCTAGAGTCGTATTCGACTGGCTTTCGAGCAAAGGAAACCTTTACCTTTACCTTTTTACCTTCATGACATCTTTGTCTTTCCTTTCTCTACAGCTTTTGCTAAACTAGTCCAAATTCTAAAAATAAGTGAGTGCTGCAATCAGAGTTGTGCAAATTGAGCAAACCATATACACTTGTATGATGACTGAAGCTGGTTTAGCAAATCTGCTAAAAACACCCACTATGGTACTCTTATAACCAACTCTAACAATAGTAGCATTTCAAACATCTTCTAAGCTTTTTGTGTAACCTGCCCAGGCAGAATGTTAACTGTTTCTCCATAGCTTGGTTGTCCGCTGGCACATTATTGGCCATGGCCAATTACCCAGGCTTTTCCCACCTAATCACGGCCATTCATCCTTAGGAGTCACTGCTTTCTAACTACCACTACAGAATACTAAAAACAGGGGAACAGGGAACAGGAAATACCTAATTAATAGGTTAAAAAGACTTAACTTGCTGCCCCAATGTTTACATACCTGTTTTTGATGTGGTAATATATTGCAAGAGCTACACTGTAAAAGAAAACACAGAGTTAGTGTGCTCGCACATAAGTATCTTCTATAAATACTACACAGTATTAAGTTCACAGAAGGGTCAACCAGCCACAAAGAATGGTTTCTCACTAAGAGAGGGAATAGGGAAAAACCAATAAAACTAGTGGCAACTATTAAGCTGTAGCAAAAAGGGTTGAATGTTATCATCAGCAGAGCAGAATAATACACTTTTTCCAAAGTTGTACAGCTTTGAAAGGAGGAGGCTTTAAAGAATGGATTTAAAAGGAGGAAGGAAGAGAGTTGATTCACAAATGATGGAGGAGAATGGCCCGTGAGTTGGGAACAGCGAGGGATGTCACAAGACACATCAGTTAGGTGCAGCTAGAGCAGCATCCCAGCAACCCCTGAAACAGCGCAAGTGAATGTGGGACAAAACTCCTTTACACAACAACTGAGTCACCAAAATGTTTTGAACTAGTAGAGCTGCACGAGGGAAGCAAAAATACAGAAGGGGCAAAGGGAACAAACCAAACCAATTGCGAATCACCTTTCACAAAACTGTCTAAACAAGGAGAGGCAAGAATGGAGCTGTGTTAGGGATGCCAAGATGGCAAGGCTAGAAAACAAGGGCTAGCATCTTGAAATTCAGATGCAAGGATCCAGTGATTATAATTGTAGCAGAAGGATGGATCTTAGCAAAAACATTCTGTACTGAAGGTGGCAGAGTACGAGAACAGAAAGGAGGACTAGTGACATCAAATGTTGTCTAGGTAAAAAGACCATCAGGAAGGGGAAGAGGATTTTAGCTATTAAATATAGCAAAACCTATCTAATCTTCGAGATGCTAAAGAGGGAAGAGCAGTAGGGCTTGAAAGAAGAACACAAAGTTAGTGATGATCTACTAATCTTAACAGTCACCTGAACATATGGACCCTTGGTCCATCAAGGTTAGTATTGTCTACTCTGACCAGAGTGGCATGAAAGACCTCTACCTGACCCTTTCAGTTGAAGACATGGGGCCTGAACCTGAAAGTTTCTCCATGTCAAACAGATACTCTATTAACCACTGAGCCACGGCCTTTCTCTCTTCACTCTCAGGAACAGCAGCAGTTTAAAAGAGAAGCAAGAAACAAAGCAGGCTGCTTACCTTTAACTGGCGTTCTAAGTGGCTATCTATGCAGAATCCATTATATACGGGTTCTACACCTCCACAGAAACAGTTTTGCAGTATTCTAGAGCCCTAGCAAAAAAAACCCAAACCAACAACACTCTGGCACTCAAATTCCCTCCCCTGAGGGAGAGCCTCTCCTCAAACACACCATAGAGGAGGGGGGAAATTCCTACTCACTGTGTTTCCTCTTACCACTGGAAGCAGTTTTCCAGGTGTCAAGACAGGAGACAGTCAGCAGCAGCGAAGGAGAAAGGGTTGTGTGACCGTACAGATAGCTGATCAGAGAACGCTATTAAAAGGTAAGCAACCTGAGTTTGTTTTTCATGGTCTCTCTGCAGCTGCACATTATGAGTGACTACCAAGATCATCTACCAGTAAGCAGGGATAAGCATCAACTGAGGAGAAAAGGAAAGGCAGGACAGAGAGTCCTGTTGCATCAGTCCTGAGTCAAACTTTAAGGGCATACAGCAGGAGACGGTCAACCAATGACACACTGCATGACAGAATTTTGGCAAAGGGACATCATTCAAGGAAGGGTGAGACAGCAGAGGCTAACTTTGATAGCAAAGAGTAGCCTGCGTTACCCATTTGGATATTAACTGTGCAGAATAGTTTTTTCTCCAGGCATTGGCCACTGCAACATATTTAAACTCATAAACTGGCTAGGCGGGATATAAGTTGGAATGAATGAACGAACGAACGAACGAACGAATGAATGAATGAATGAATGAATGAATGAATGAGTCCAGAGTCCTCTGGGATGCGTCCTGACAGCGTGTGAAGATCAATAGCCACAATGATGTCACAGCAGGAAAAATGAAGAAACCTTGGGAAACTGCATTCGAGTGCACACACCCCTTCCCTGGTGAAGAACGAAGCACTGCACCTAAACGTGCAAAGGAGCAGTGATGAACACCACTAAAGACTCCTTTCAAGCAAAGGAGACTTAGTTCACAGGGTGACAAAGATTAAGACAATGTCTGCCTTAGCCATGACTAGATTAAAGAACTGTTCCGAGAAGGTAAAGATCACCTGGATGACTCTGAAGAGGTGCTAACTACATGAGAAAAGAACAGTCTATCAAACTCACAGTAAGACCATAAGCACTATCAATGCGCCTTACAGGAAATATTGTCAAGCAAGGAATAGGTAAATACAGAAGCCGTACAGTATTGAAGTGATGCTATTGTATTCTACTGTATGTACTTATAAAGTATCTTCCATTTAGCCTCCAGTGAATAGACAGTTTACATATATCCTGCCATACTCTTGGGAGTATGAATTGTAGTTCAAAGATGTTTCCAGCAAGCTCCCCCTTCCACTCCCATGAATGTGATGATCAGAATGAAAGGACAGAAGAAAACATAAATAATAGTGAAGACTCCACATGGCTTGTGATGAAATATCAGTGCTGAAACCTAACTGAGCCATCATAGGTATCGCTAACAATTCAGAAGTGAAGAAATGATCAGCATCATAGGTCCAGACTGAGCCAGGACCATTGACTGGAATGCCAAACGGTAGATAGGACTAGGATGCATCTGTGGACAGTTTTCTTATTAAGGAAAACACCCAGTGAGCCATGAAACTTCCTCCTTTCAGGATCTGATGTCTAAGAGCAAAGTACAACACAGGCGGAGCATGTTGTCTTGAAGCCACTGAGTCCGCAACTGTTTTTGAACTGCAATTGACATAGGGTTCAACAGTGTTAATTTCTGGCTTTAGTAGAGCCTGTGATCGGGCAAGAGTTGATTTAGAGGGTAATTGATCTCCCTAGTTTGTTCCCTTCTGAATTGATATGTAGGCAGGGAACGGCTAGTGATTGGACAGCCAAGCAAAAGAGAAACAGCCCAACTCCCACACTCAATACATATTTATAAAAAGTCTCCAAGCAGCAAGAAAGACTGAAAACGAGTGCTAACATTCTTAGTCACCTCCTAGGGGACAGTCTGCATAGGCTCTGCAGCTGAGGAGGTAATGCTAGATCACAGAAGTCGGTACAGAACAGAAGCAACCAAGACAACGGCTGTGGTATTTCAGTGCTAAGGGCCCATGCAAGTTGATTAAGTTTGGTGTAAAGGCAAGAGATCTTCCAAAGGACCATGTGATCTGGAGATCATTCTTACTAGAGGGGTATTTCAGTAGTGGTCTCTTGTGACTTCTCAAGCCCTTGAAATATTTAAGTACTAGGAGTAAGGCCCATTGTGGGAAGAAATACAACGGGCTCTAGAAGGAAGCTCCAGGTGAGTATCCCGGCTGTGGCTAGTGGTGCGGCAGAGGGAAGGGGAAAATAGCAGGAGGCAAGCCATGTTTATTTCCTTCTGGTTAGTTATAAGGCAGGGCTGTCTCAAGTCAGTTTGCTGCCCCAAGTGGGTAGTATGGGAGGACAGCCTTATGGTAACAGGTATGGTTCCCTCCACCCCTGACTTATGTTGATTTGGGCCTATGCAGTGGCAGCTAAGGCAGAAAACCACCTCCTCCTACACGATGTCTTCTGGGTTCCAAGGGTCTGGAAAGCAGTTCCATAGCCAGTTACAGGGTTTTCAACTCTGGGTTGGGAAATACCTGTAGATTTGAGGGGTAGAGCCTGGGAAGGGCAGTGGTGGGGAGGGACCTCAGCAGGGTATAATTCCATAGAGTCCACTGCCCAAAGCAGCCATTTTCTCCAGGAGAACTGATTTTGGAGATCTTCAGGTGCTGCCTAGAGGCTGGCAATACTAAGGGGAGGGCCAGACCAGTAGATTTGAGGGGCAGAGCCTGGAGAGGGCAGGGTGTGAGGTGCAGAGGGACCTCAGCAGGGATATGCTATGGCTGCAGAACACAGTGATTTCTGGGAGATCTACAGGCCCCACAGGAAGACTGGCAACTCCAGTGATCATTTAAGGGAAGACTGGGAGATGTATTTCACCTCAGGACCACATTCAATGAATGACCCAACAGCAACAGAAAACTGATTAGAATGTTAGAGGCAAAAGCCAATCAGGCCGCATATGCAAATGACCTCTGTGTTCCGACTGGCTATTGGGGGGAGTGGAACAGCAAACTGTTTAGAATATTGGTGGCGAAACTCAGGCAACGCAGCCAGTGGATAGGGACAGCTTGAGTGACACATCAGGCAGCCAACTCATTTTGGAGGGCACAGAATGTTGCCAGACGAAAATGAAATTATATAAGGACAGATTTCCAAAAGGAATAAAAGGAGGGCAAATGGCAGCCTACTACTTAATATACAGATGAAAGCATAAACTAAACCTAAGAAAAGGGAGGAAAGTGAGGGAAAAATAATATTCCTGTGGAGGAAGTCGTGAGGAAGTTATTCCCAGTGCTGCTTCTCACTTCAGGTCCAGCAATATTTAAAGCACAGGGCGCAGGAGGGAAAATCACCTCAGGGAATAAAACAAGGACAAATGTCCTTGCAGCTGATACCCAGAAATGAAAGTCTGAACTCAGAACAGGAAAGGAAGATTAAACCTGAGGGGGGATATCCTGAGGAAAATATTCATGAAGCTGCTTCAGGAAAGAGCTGACTGAGAAGCCACTTTCCCTTCCCCTTTGGGTCTACGTAGAAAGGCAAAATTCTCTCTTTACATGGAGGGAATCTGGGTATCAACTTTTGACTAGAGCTTTAGACTATTCCAAAGCACTTCTGTACAAGCACAGAACCTATATGAGGGACTGCAGAGACCATGAAGAAGAAAGGAAGGGATCCTATTGCCTATTTTTGTAAAATTATCAGTGATAGCTGTCAACCTTATTTTGACAGACTTCCCATTAATGCATCACATATAAATAAATCAATTACTAGAGCGGGCTAGAATTTCTCTTCAAAACTTTTACAAGAAAACCACTGTCCTTCTGATGTGTCACGAGCAGAGACAGACAACATGTGGTAATTATACTATAATTTCTCTTCCATATGACTTCACAGGCCTTGTGGAGGAAATCACATTTTTTAAAAAAGGAACTGGAAAGAAAAACAAACGATGTTTTTCTTCTGAATGTTTACATCATCTCTTCTGAATGTTCACATCATCTCTATGAAGGATGGAGCTGGCATTGGGATGGGGCTGGCAATGGGATGCCATGGTGGTGGGAAGAGTGAACTACAACTTTTCTGAAAGTATGGGTGACCTTGGGCCAGTCACAGTTCTCTCAGAACTCTCTCAGCCCCACCTGCCTCATAAGGTGCCTGTTGTGAGGAGAGAAAAGGAAGGCAATTATAAGCCCCTTTGAGACTCCTTACAGTAGATAAAAGTGGGATATAAAACCCAGCTCTTCTTCTTCTTCCAGGGGGCTGTGGCCCGAATCTCTCCACCATGCCACTTGTAGCTATGTGCCTGGTTACGAATGGCTGTTTGGTTTCCAACTCTGCATCGCTGTATTTACGCTCTGCATCGCTATCCAGATCTCACTACGTTATGATCCCAGGGAGGATTCTCTCTTTAATCTGCTGCCTTCCTGCGCCTCTGCACCCCACCCCTCGCAGCTAGCTCAGCTAGCTACACTCCCCCTCTATCCATCAAAATCTCTTGCATTTACAAGTCCTGGTTGCCTCAGACAGTGCCATCCTATGCCGAGTTACATCCTTCTAACCCCACTGACCTTGATTGGTTTAGATGGGTGTAACTGTGCTTAGGATGGCACTGACAGTCTATTATAATCCACCCCCATTTTCCATGAAGTTACTTAGTGATCTTGGACCAGTCACCCTCTCTCAGCATAACCTACCTTACGAGGTTGTTGTGAAGATAAAATAGAAGAGGTGGAAAACAATGTATGCCACCCTGAGCTCATCAGAGAAGGGTGGAATAAAAATGCACACCCCCAATCAACAAATTAGTTGATCAATAAATAAATACAATGACTATCAGGCCTGTAGCTACAGTGGGGCATCTCGGGGCTAGGCCCCCCGACTTCCCATCCAGCCAAGGGCCTCTGAGAAGTGGCGGGTGCGAGGAAGGAGCCGAGTATTCCTGCGCAGCTATCTGGCATGAAGGGTCAGCTATGATGGCCACGTGGAGTCAGACAGCACCTCTCTATTTCCCCCAGAAACTGAATTAAATGACCTTTAATTTGTTTAGCCAGTACCCCCTAAGATATTTAAATGCCCCCTGACTTTAAAAAAATCCTGGCTACAGACCTGACGACTATGGAAAAACACCTCACTAACAAAACTTCCCTTCTATTTGGGCAATCTCAGGGTCCAAAAGAACTCTGGCCCCAGTGGGTGTAGACCATGCTCTTGAACCCCAGTGAGGGAATCCAACTAAAACTGCCTTCAGGAACCCTATTTTGGCAACTGGGATTCTGTCTATTTGGGCTGTATACCGTGGTGGCTGAAGACCAAAATTTCTGCCACAAAAAAAATCGCAGAGACCAAGCAGGACTCTACTTGCAGAAGAACCTACAGTGGGGAACGAAAGTAATGAACAAATTCCTCTGGAATTAGAAGGATTGCAGGAGGACGTGCTTCAGTACACACCAAGATAGGACTCTCGCAATGTTACATTTTGCACAGTGTGGAGAAGGAGGCAGTCTGGTGCAATGCTCCCTCTCAGCTGTGGAGTCTTGTGAGCAAAAATTCCACTTTGTGAGCTACTGGCATTAAAGCTGTGAGCGAGCGATTTGGCTGCTGCACAAGTTGGTTTGCTCTGGAGCAATCCTTCCTGGGCTAAGACAAAAATCTGTGAGCTGGAGGCTAAGAAACTGTGAGCTAGCTCAACTCAGCTTAGAGGGCACACTGGTCTGGTGTAGATGTTTCACTAAAGGAAGTTATATTCAGGTGGGTAGCCATGTTGCTCTGAAGCGACAGGACAATGTTTGAGTCCAGTGGCACCTTTAAGACCAACAAAGTTTTATTCTGGGTATAAGCTCTTGGGTGCATGCTTATACCCAGAATAAAAAGGTGCCGCTGGACTCAAACTTTGTTCTAAAGGAAGTAAATGAAATAAGCTGCATTGCTGCCATCTTGTGCCATCCACAGTACATCTCAGGCATACTCCCTCGCAATCAGGTGAGCTCAACATTAAGGATATTTCCCCCTTTCTGGACCCCACCTCTCACAAACAGAGTAAGAAGACAGGGGAAAGAAGATTATTACTGCAAGCTTGGGTAATGAGGAAAAAATTACACGGTTCATGAGAAAGTAGACTTAAGTTTTCTCATTCCAGTGCAGTTAAACATGATTATGAGACATCAGCACAAAATTGGGGGGAAATGCAGAAAATTACTGTAACAGATTTCTGAATCTGGACTGGGCAATTCTAGGTGGTATTAAGTAATGAAAAGATTGATGCTTTCTAAATTAATCCAGAAAACGTAGTATTAACGGACAACATACCAGCACACAATAAAGAACGAACGTTTTCAGATTTACCCAGGCATAAAAAGGTTTGTTCACAGTTAGGATCTGCTAACGGCAGGAAACTAAAAAAACCAAACGAACTATTGCTTCTGTTCTTTCCAGAAGTAAAAGTAATGTGGATGGAAAACTTTAAGTGCTATCCCGCGTTACCAATAAGCGAAAAACAACAAGACTGTTACTGACAGCAGCCTAAGCAGTAATGCCAGTCTGTTTGAAGAAGAACACACAAGTATGCGTTATTGTTATTGCTAGGTTCACACTGATTAAAAGTTTTTTTTCTCAGTTGAACTGGACACGGCTGCTTTAATGTCTCAAAGAAAACAAACTGGTTTCAGCATTCTAAAGGAGAAAAATAAAATCCCTATACCTGCAAGACAACCACAATTTTGTTTGGAAAAGTAAACAACCAAGCATGATAATCATCATCGACTGTGTTATTCAGAACAAGATTACCCAGCCTGTGGCTCATCCTCCAGGGACATATTTGAAAACTTCAAACTCGTCATATAAAAAACAGCAGACAACAATAAAGGTGGGTCGATTTTAGCAAAGTTGGAACCGTATCGATATGTCTATGGTGCCCTATATCCTAGAAGGAACACTAATTGGTGTGGAGGAGCCATTTTTCCCATATTACTAGGGTCATGTTACTTTATCCTGGGAAAGCACAGGAAAGGAACTGTGCAGTAGCAGTTCCTGCGCTGCCACCATAATGTAAGATGGGGGCCTTATACATAACCCCCTCAAAAATCCAAGATGGCGCTCCAAAGAGAAGCAGGGAAAGGCACAGTTTACCCCCTTTCTTCCACCCTTCCTTCCAGCAAATAACCAGAATCATTCATCTGGTTCTGATCTATGAAAACTCACATTACATCTGTCATCTATAAATTCCTATACACACACACACACAAATCATAGTAGGCCTGAGAATCTGATTCTCTTTCCTCTCCTGCTTTTGCAAAGTAATAATTAAAAAAAAATCTTTACAAGTCTTTGAGAGTAATAATTCACAATACCCACCATTTAATTGTATATTTGAGGTTGGGCTGACTGACTGTGCTGTCATCCAGGAAAATAGTGGAACAGGAACTGTATTTCCTTCTCAATTGACCAGGAGGATGCTAGAAAAAAACATACAAGAAGAACAATAGCAGTCGCATAATACAAAGGGTATTTCCCCCTCTTTAGAGAGCACAAGTATGTAAACAGTTCCTCCGCTGCTGTACACACATGCAGGCACGTACACAGCATTCAAGGTAATGGGGATGGGGGGGGGAGAATGTAGAGCTCCTAGATACATCATGTGAATTATATAGAAATCAATACTTCACTACTGATTCAAACACAAAGAACAATTCAAAGATATTAGCAGTCACATACATATAATGCATTTGACCCCAGCCATAGGCGTAAACTACGGGGGGGGGGGGCTCGAGGGCTCAAGCCACCCCCGGGAAAATGGAGCGCCCAGGCCGACTGGCTGGCCGGCTGCGGCCGCCACCGCCTCTCCCTCTGCTCTATTCCTCCCTCCCTCCATCCAGGAACCAGCTGGGCAAATGCCCAGTGTGCTGGATGGAGGAACGGAGGCAGGAGCAGGCAGGGGGGAAGGCGGCAGGGATAGGCAGGGGGGGAGGCCGCCTCGTTTGCCCGCCCACCGGCTGCTGCCGCTACCGCCTCCCCCCCCCCGGGGACTGGCCTGGCACGCTGGGCAGTTGCCCAGCTGGCCCCACAGAGGCAGGAGTGGCCAGGCTAGGCCAGTCTGGGGGGGGGGCGGGGACATGGTCCAAGCGCGCCCACACACACGCACGCGCGTGCACAAGAGTCCCCCCCCGCCCGGGTATTTTAAAAGTCGACGCCTCTGACCCCAGCTTATTCTTAAAAGGGCAGAAATTTCAGACAGGAAGACATATGTGAAAAGACATAAACAGAAGGCTCATGCCACGCTCTCATTCCCAAACATGGAACTGATACGGAAAGTTATGTTCTTCAGACACGACTGGACAATACTGAACTTCCCTCTACCAGACAAAAGAAAGGAGCACTTAAAACCAAGAGAAAAGGTTTGTCCACCAAAGGAATGTTTCCTTAAGTGAGGCCATCTTTGTTTACTCCTTAATCCAAAGCGTGTGGGGGAAAAACGCCTCCCAGCACATTTTCAGCAAGTCCCTGGTTTCTGCATTCCTTTTCTCTGGCTTTCCCATTTCTTCTAAGTTGTTCACAGAGAAGCCTATGGAATAGAACTAAACTATGTCCAGTTTATACCAAGTAAGGGCTGACAGCACACACACTCTCAGCCCCAAGTACTCCATATGTACTTGGACTTACTATGAGCATCAGCAGCAGCAGCAGTGCTTCTTCCACTGTCCCCATTCCCACCCCAAATCAAGAGAAACAGTGCTACATCACTCTGCAATGTTCAGAGACCACAACTATGTCATTGGCAATGTACAACCCAGGATGAAGAGGAAGGAGATGAATAGGAAGCAGGTACATAAAGATGCTCTAAAAATGTTTCCAGACGCAGCAGTCACTGTAACCAAATGGATCACTAGATGCAGCAGTCGAATAGAGCTGCATGAAACGAACCCAGCCTAACTGTGAAGCTGAGCACCAATCAAGCACCAAAGCAATCTTAGGCTGGTGTGAAAATGTTGTAAAAATATATTATTTGGTATTAAAGAAGGAAACGACTCAGGTAATTTATAACTCACACCATCTGTCACTTCACGTACTTCCATTTAAGTGAGTCTTCGGGCATATTTCATAACCACACTGCTCACTCCCCAGAGAAGGAAAAAGAGGGCAAGCTGATAAAAACCACTGAACTCCAACCTCACAGCCCATATGAAACTGCCTTGTATACAACACCTACCAAGTATTGTTTACTTCAGATTGATGGCAGACTCTCTGCCCCTGAGCTGTGAACCCTCTTAGAACATACAGCTCCACTGGATACAGGATGAGAACCATCAACCTGCTCTGCAAAAAAGTCCATGTTTGCCACACTTTCTGAACTGATTCCTCTGCCCCTCTGGGCCAGCGCCAAAGCCAGTGCCTATAAACTGGAGAATATGCAGATATTCTCAGGCACTGTTACATGCATCTGTTCTGAATGGCATTTGATTACAAATGTCAGTAAAGATAATCTCTTATTCTTACAGGCTACTCATCTGCTGTATTTTAATGCGTTTTATATTTTACCTAAAGTAAATAATTTCAGAGTACTGAGGAAAGCATGATATAAATGCTTAATTAAACAATCTTCCTGCAGCTGTAGAATACACAGTTTGCTGTTTTAATCCAGTAGTGATTTTAGAGCCAGTTTGGTGTAGTGGTTAAGTGCGCGGACTCTAATCTGGGAGAATCGGGTTTGATTCCCCATGCCTCCACTTGCAGCTGCTGGATGACCTTGGACAAGCTATAGTTCTGTCAGAGCTGTCCCTGAAAGACTGGTTTCTGTCAGAGCTCTCTCAGCCTCACCTACCTCACAGGGTGTCTGTTGTGGGAAGGGGAAGAGAAAGAAGTTTGTAAACCGCTCCGAGTGAAGGACAGGGTACAAATCCAATCCACTCCTCCTCCTCCTCCTAGAAGAGGAACAGAACAGGATACCTCTGACCCCTCCCAACATGCATAGAGCTATTACTAATTCAAAGCAGTGGTTCTAAAGTCAGTTTCTTGGGATACAGAGTAGTGGGTATGTGGGAACTCCTACAAACGCAGGGTAGTATCAGCAAGAGTCCCCTGTCAGGGTACATTCAATCCACCCAACTCATGGTGTGTGAGAGAAGGAAGGTTCCACGCGGCTCAGGACTCCCTCCAACGCACACACACTCCCATCTGGTACTCTCCTTATGGTTTGAGAACTATGAGTCTTGGGATTTGCAGGAAGATTTTGTCCATGGAATGAACAACACTGAAACTAAGGTTTACACTAGCATTTATTTCTGACCTCTCTGCATAGCACTCTGAAAGTTCGACACCCCTGAATTGTTCTTTCTACACAGCTTCTTAAGAACATGTTGCAAGTCAACTATATTCGGGAAAAATGAGAATACTATTGGAACCGCAATACAATACACCTCGTATATTCCGCTAGTGGAGACTCTCCCCAAACCATTTCTCAAAGATTCCAAAGTAAGTGTCAACAACAAGCCACCTGCTGTTCCAGGATGTTTAAACTTCCACATCTTCCTTTTCCCCTTTCCAGCTTGCCAGAGACCTTCCAAACTATTAGCAGTCCTTCCCAAGAAAAAGGTAGGCATTCCTTGCTGTTGACCAAAACAACTCCGAGGCATTTGACTCAATTCTGGGAAGACTTCTGGTTGATACTTGCTGGACTCAGTGATCTGCTTTCACCGCGACCGATGAACCACTGTCTTTAATCACTTGTGATTAAAAAGAGCAGTGAAAATGACCCCAGCAACACAGGAACCAATGAGAAGGATGTTCTCAAATGGAGTGCTGGGAGAGGGAAGTTAAGATTTTGACAGCTGGAGTTTTAGTAATTTGAGGTGGAATGTTGGGAGTGAGTGAGAAGGGGTTTTGAAGGGTTAGTTTAACAGGAGTATGGATTAATGATCTTTGGTTAAGTTCTCCCATCTGGGTAACTTGGGTGTAATAAGGTGCTACAATACACCAACAGTGTTTGCTGGGTCTAGCACATAACTTATTCACAGCACAGTGCTGTATTTATATAAAGTAACCTTTGATCGATCTAATTTATTACAGCAAGAACCAGTAAAACAGTACAGTTCTGGGAAGTAACCTTCACAAGAAGGGTTTTCCTTCCTTGGCATGCAGTTTAAAACCTGAAATCCCACACCTCTTTGTTGATTGTAAATATTTACCTCAGCTTGCGTTTTTTTCCCCTTTTAAATAAGCTTCCTTTTTTTGTTTATTGAAGAGTAAATCATATTCCCTGTCAGTTTATTTCATAACTCAGCAGTCACAAGCTGGGATGAAGAATATACCCAGGGCGATGTACTATTTCCTCGAACTAACCCCTTTTTCCCCTCAGGAAATTCCCCCAGGGGACCATCACATCATCTTTTGATTGATTCTTTACCTGAAACTGCCTCAAAAACCACTGAGCTTAAAAAGTAGGAAGGTATCAATCCTTTAAAATGTTATTACTTTTAAATGGCTCCTAGGAAAATTAATTCCAGGTTAAGAGGGTCCCAAAGACAAGGACAAAACGCCATCAGCACCAACGAACCATGCATATTGCATCTCGTTTCGTGTATAACTTTATCAAAGTGGGTAGCATTGAAATATAATATTAATTCATTTGGCAAGCATACCTCATAGTCATCAAATCCATGAATGTGCCTATGAGATATGACTAGAGTGCTTGCCAAATGAATTAGTATTATATTTCAACACTACCCACTTTGATAAAGTTATACACGAAACGAGATGCAATATGCATGGTTCGTTGGTGTTCATGGAGTTTGAATTGCTTCCAGTAAACTGAATACTGGATAAAAAATTTACAAGTCTGTGAAGAATCCTTTTTTTTTTTTTTGCACAATACATCATGGTTGTTTGCTTTCTTTCAACAAAGCAGAGACTTCAGCTGCTGGGATGAATACTTGACTGGGACCATGATAAGTAGAAGCAAATAGGTAAACCAGGTTAAGAAGCTAGCAAAGCAATTCTTACACAGGGTTTGTGTGGCCTAAAACCACTGGAATCAATGGGCTTAGATTCAGCTAATCCTGCACAGAATCGCACTGTAACTCATTCACCTCCAGACATCAGTGAGCACTTACTAATTTTGCAGAGCATTAAAAGAGCCAGGGAGGCAAGCAAGAGCCCAGAACTCTTTCCAGATTGAGAATTCTCCCCAAGCAATACCATTTGAGCAGACCACAACGGCTACAGAAAGCAATATGGAGCAACAGGTGGAGAAAATGAACAGGTGGTGCTCCCTGAGAATCATGTTGCATTATCCAGAAACTGAAATAAAACTCTTGCTTGGAAAGCAGCCCCTCCTCATTGAAACAGCATTCAAATCAAAGGAAACAACTAGAAATCAAGGTCCTTAAATTCCTGCTCGGGGTCTTTGCTGTCTGAAGTTTTAAGGAAATGCTACTGCTGCTATTTGGCATGCAGTCTCAGCCCTGCCTCCTTTGTGAACTTCCAAACTCTAGCTGGTAGGTTTTGTTGCTTCTGATGTTTTATTCAGGGGGAAAAAAACAGGTTGTAAAGGAGGGACTCTAATCTTCAGCCAAATGTTTCTTATCAAAACCAGAACAGCATGAAAGAAACTGAAAGGAAAATTTACAACTTCAGACGTGCCTGTGATACAGTTAGCTGTTGATTCATCCCTATGTAACCAACAATTTTATTCTATATGTAAATAGGATTCACTTTTAAAATGCAAAACATTGGAAACCGAGTAGCTCAGGATGGCAACAAGTCAACAGGTAAGCTGAAAAAGCAAAAAAAGATGAAAGGCTTGAGAGACCACACCAGCAGCAGTGAACCAAGATCAGACATTTCAAACGCAAAATAGCTCTGTAAATATATCCTTAAGATGTCAGACCGCAGCACAGTTCCCAAACATGATCTACTTTATTCAGTAAGACAGCACAGTTCTTGTGAAATCATCCAGTAATACGTTGTTCTGTGCTGCAGGAACTGGGCACAACCAAAAGGCCTTCATCAGACCTGAACATGGACTCACGCTCATGGGGAAGAGTTCTCGCTCATTTCTCCATTCATTCCCTCTCATTACACTCAGAGGATGAAGGTGGATGGACAGCCAGTGTGGTGTAGTGGTTAAGAGTGCTGGACTCTAATCCAGAAAACCGGGTTTGATTCCCCACTCCTCCACATGCAGCCAGCTGGGTGACCTTGGGTCAGTCACAACTCTCTCAGAGCTCTCTCTGTCCCACCTGCCTCACAGGGTGAGTGTTGTGGGGAGAGGAAGGGAAGGCAAAGCAAGATTGTAAGCCACTCCGGGACTCCTTTGAGTAGTGAAGAGTAAGTTATAAAAACACCACCACCACCACCACCACCCCCAGGCCATGCAGCAATTCAAAAGACCACAGGCTCTCCTACTTTCCCTTCATGGGCCACCCAACACAGGATAGGAGTGGGGCTGGTAGAACATGTACTTCCCATGTAAAAGGTCCCAGGGTTCAATATCCCACATCTCAGTTAAACAGATCAGGTAGCAAGAGTACTGAAAGACTTCCATCTAATCCTGGAAAGCTGCTGCTGACCACAATCGATAATATTGACTCTGATTTACCAATGGCCAGACTCAATATAAGGGCACCTTCATATGTAACACAGCCTGGTGGCTTGGTCTGACCTCCCATCTCAGAGCCCTTATCTAAGCTGCTGTCATTATCACCATGACCGAAGCAAGATATGGAGGTGGGCCTAGGCGACTGTATCTGCGTGACCAGATCTCTTCTTCACCATAGCTTTGTCCTTCTCTAGTCACCCTTGACTAAAACAAGGCGAACCACACTTTTCATACATATGATTGTGCGACAAAGCTGCAATATATAATATTGTTATACAGTTCTAGTTGAGGCAATGGCATCGACTAAAAAAAATGGTATATGTTCATTTGGATGCAGGAAATGTATACCATACCATGGTTTTAACTTGTTTATCATTGGAATAATCAAAGTAATTTAACACACATGCACAGACTCACACCAAAAGAACAGCTGAGGGACAATTTGGGAGCGTGGCCAGGAAGAGGACTAGGCCAAAGTTCAAAAGGTATACAAGCAGCAGCATAATGTCCATCATTTTAATTGGGCCAAAGGATTCACCTGTCTAGTAAGGGGGGAGGGGAATGAAATCAAGAACACCTTCCTTTCAAAGGCCAACAAGCTGATGATCTCTTTTAGTTGATGAAGAGGGCTTGCTTATAGTTGTGAAAGGCTACCATCTATCTTTTCACAGCTTGACTGTGTTCAGAGAAAGAATGAACAAAGTTAAAACAAAGATAAAGTGTTTCAGAAGGCCCTATTGTCAGCTGTGTATGAAACTAAAATGGAGATCACTGCTAACACTTTAGTGGATGTGAGGAAAGCATGATCCACCAATACAATATGATTGGGGGGGGGGGGGGAAATCTCTCAGATTCTTTGCTTTCAAAATCTCTTGCCAGATGGGCATCAGAGTACATAGGAAAACTGCATGCTGTCCTATTAAAAAGTCACCTTGTAATACATACAAGGTGGGGCTTCCTTCCTCTTCATAATAGAAAAATGATAGATAACTCGACTTTGATTGATGTGCCATAAGAACATCTACTACGTCAGTCAACAGATCTTCTTCCAGTATGTCAGATTAAACTAAAGGCTGGTAATTTGTGACATTTCACGAAAATGATACCTCTATTTGAGCTTAAAAAAGAACCATTTTCTGAGTGAGCGGAGCAAAAACCCCCAAAAAACCTTGAAGCAAAATCAACCATTAGAAAAGAGTTTGAACTATGCAGCCAGAGCTGCTATATAGACAGTCATTAGGCCAGGGGTCATTTGGGGCTGGAGCAAGGCGGAGCAGTGCTCCGCCAGCCCAGGATGGGCACTGAGGCAGCCATGGGCTGAATCAGATTCTCTGATCCAATTTGGCCCGCCGCCGAATTGTTGCTAAAATTCGGCAGCAGCTTAAAAAGCGGCTAGAAGGGGAGGGGGTTTGAGGGAGAGGCTCCAAACTTACAGGGTAGCTGCTGGAGCCTCTCCCAAAAATACCCACCAAGTTTCAAGAAGATTGGACCAGGGGGTCCAATTCTACAGGGTCCCAAAAAGGTTGCCCCCATTCCCTCCATTGTTCTCTATGGTGGGGGGAAAAAGACCAGTAAGACATTACAGGGTCAATGTGCAGAGGAAGGCAAAGGCAAACCACCTCTGAACATCTCTTGTCTTGGGAACCCGACAGGGTCACCGTAAATTGGCTGTGACTTGACAGCACTTTACACACACACACACACACACACACACACACACACTTTGCTTCTTTGCAGTCTCTTTAAGAGGTGTGGTTTTTGCCATACCTCCACAGTTGCCACACTGCTCTAGCAGTGTGTACATTTTGAGCCCACACAGTTAGAGCAGATAGAGGGATTATGTAACAATACTGGCAATGGCCTGTGGCAATACCGCCACACACATCAGTCTGGCCTAACACCATGGACTAGACTGCAGCAAAATGAGAGCCACAGAGGCACGAGAAACAAGTATTCCTAAATAAAATCCAAGTAAGACAAAGGCAGAAGACTCAAAAAGGGTTTCATAATATTCCTAACCCATGTCTTAGCCAGAGTGAGCTTCCAAGTAACCAGTGATATCATATCATGTCAACACGCAAGAAAGCCACCAGTTACGAACAAAAACAAAGGAACACTCCTGCAGCATCCAAAAGACTTCAACAGGACTTACTCCTTTGTAGCTGTTCTGATGACTGCACTCTAACAAGCCTATTGTAGCATAAACTTTTCTGGATGTGAGCATACTTTGCCAGGTACAGCAAAGTTAATCTTCAGTCAGCAAGACTGTGTTCCCCACCACCACCACCAAACACACACACAGAGCAGGGGCACGTCTACAGTCCAAGCAACCAAAATAACCACTTAGTGTGAGGTCAGCACTCAGGAAGAGGTGAAAGGCATGCACTGTTGACATCCCCCAGACCTGTTCTAATGCTACCAGATTCAATAAGGCTGCAAAGTGTCTCCACAGCCTCACTTGGAACTGGCACAGGAGGAAGCCACACTCAAGCCTCCCCTGTTCGGATCCATCTCTGCAATCTGCAGAGTCCCTTTTGAAGCTGATGGGGCTCAAGAAAAGGAGACTGTTTAGGACAGCAAAATATATCCAGCCAAGCCTGAGAGATGGCAAGGGAAATGGGGAACACTTGAGTTCACAGGTTTGATTTGGAGATGTTTCTGTGCATAACTGAAAAGTAGACAACCACATGAATAACACAGAGAAAGCTTAAGTAACGCTATGCAGTCAGCACTGGCCACGATACTTATTTAGGTAACAAACCATTTCTAAAAATTAAGGTCTTCTTCACTGGTTTCCTTAAAAACCAGGAGTGAGTAGCCACTCTTGAAGGCATTTCATTAGGAGGAAAAGCCCTGAATTCAGTGTTCAGCCACTGAACACAAGATAGATGCCACAATTGCTCAACAAAAGCTAGTGTTCCGTTTATTATCAATTAGTTTTACATTGAGTAAATGGTCAATAGTAACACTGCACCAGTGATCCCCAACATGGTACCCATGAGCACCAGGGTGCCTGCTGATGTGTTTCTCGGTCCCACTTGTGCTTACTTCTAAGGCATCTCATCATCAAAGCAAAGACCCCCATCCTGTCTTTCTTCCACATCACTGAAGCAGGAGGGACTTCAGGAATTCCCAGGTAGCATCACTGTTGTGTCTGCAGAGTGCACTCATCGAGAAACTGTTGTCTCCATGATAGGAAGAGGACTGGGTTGAAGTATCTCAGTGTTTTGTATAAGAGATTGGAGACAGCCCCCATTGTAGCCATTCTGTAAATGGTCCTACCCACCCTGCGTCAGTTGTTCATCCTTGTGCAGTTACAAATGGTGTATAAATATTTAAACCACCAAATACAAAACAGTGATCACAGAGCAACTAGGTCCTCACTTCCATATGTTTTGTTGAGAAAAATGGAAATTTAAACATAAGGGCCATTCAAAATTGGCCCAAACCATGTGTTACTTTGTACTTCAGGAATCTGCATATAGGTACAAAAATTTATTTTAAGTCGCTGACATGTAGTGGTATAATATTGGCAGCATGGTAAAACAGGATGGTCCACTTTACAAACCAGTATGGACCTTAAAAACAAAGACACCTCTCTCTTTTATATTCTTCCTGCATCAAGACCACAAATCAGCAACAAGATTTGTCCAAAGAGTTTCTTTGGGGTTTTACAGACTGCTATATATTTGTATGAGCAAGTGCTGTAAAATTCATCTGAAAAAATTCAATTGGTATGCATTCAAGTAGTAACAATGGTTATAATATGCATGATTGTGTCTAGGTTCAGATTCATCCATAATTTTTTTTTGGGGGGGGGGGGAAGCTGCCTCTTCCTTCTCTACTCCAACATATATCTAAAAGAAGGAAGAAGTATAAAGGAAAAATGCAGTGTATCCCCAGCTTAAGTGCAACTAGTTCTGTTCACTTCCTTGAATTCTATACATCATGGGGGCCTATTTCATAAACTGAAGTTAGCCATAGGGTCCTCAGGCTTGTACAACACATTTACACAATACTCCACGATACTATCAATTCACATGTACACTTTTGACTTCCATTGATTGCACACTATCAATTTACTTGCCAATAAACTTCTAATGTATACTCACATATACTAATTCAGAAAAGGCTTGTTTTTTACTTACATGATTTATATAGAGACTCTTGCGTTTTTCTCGCACTGTGGAAATATAAAAATGTAGAAGAAATGTTATATATGCCTTCTTTATTTTTGCAGCATATATAATCATAAGTAGAAAAAATACCATTTGTTTAACTTAGAACAAGCAAACAAATGGAAAGCATCTCAACATTTCACACGTAAATTTGAAATTTAAATTTGCTAATGCACTGGCTAATAAAGTGAATGCTTACCATATGCAACGTAACCAATGGGTATTACAATATTACTTCCCAAAATAAGGGACCCTAGTCTCGGCGAATATTGAGTCCTGCCTAGATGAATACATAATAATAATGGGAGAACTTCAAAAGATTCTGAGAAGTGTTAATTCTGGTCCTTCGAACTGCAAGTATGACCCTAGTCCTATGGCTCAGGTCTTCAGTTTGACTGGTACTCCTGTGCACAGACAGAGAAAGCTTTTGATAGGCTTGAAGGTCACTATAGATGAAACATGTTTTAACAAGGTTGAAATTTCCATGCAGATTTTCCGGCAATATTTATTAATGATCAGATATGACATTTCTATTACATAAAGACAAGAATAAAGCTATGATACTGAAAGAATGAGTGCAATGTAACAGTTAGAGTGTTGGACTATCGCCAGGAAGATCCAGGTTCCATCCCCCCCCCCCATCATCATGAAAGCTCACTGGGTGAACCTGGGTCAGATACAGTCTCTTAAGCTTGCCAGGATAAAATGGGAGAGGGACGAACCATATACCACTCTTTGAGCTCCTTGGAGAAAGGGTGGGGTAAAAACCTGATTGACAGAAAATAAATCATAAGCTGCCTCCAAAACCTTGAGATATAGTATGGTTTTATTCCACCCGCTCCTTGAGCTTGTACCCCTTTGCACAGCACACAAGGTACAGAGTGACCTCAGAAAACTGGGAAACCAGCAGTAATAATTACCTGTTTCATGTAAGTGACAGGAACACTTAGTTAAAATGTGAAGCCTCACAAAACAGGAATTTAAATGACACTGAACACATTTTAGGTTGTGGCTGAGAGATTCCAGTGACATGCTCCCTCTTGTTTTTCTCTTCTTTATTTTTTCCCCCCAAAACACGGTTGCATTATTTTTCAAGCTAAAACGATGGGAGAGCTGCCAAGGTTTCTTAAATTGCTTTTTATTTTTAAAACCCTGTGCCCGGTTCTAATTCTTGCTAGTTAAACTGTTAACCTTTTTAATAAAGGAAAGAGAAATAAATTGGGAAACATTAAAATAAAGAGGAAGTGCAATTTTTTTTCATGTCATTGCACTTTTCTGTTACTCTTTTGTGCACTGTGTTAAGTGACAGCTTTATTGGGGGACTTCAAAGGACAAAAGGCAATATCCTTGAGTTAATAATTACACCTCAATTACAACTTCTCCCCATTTTGATAGCATTAAATAATTTAGTGCAGGAATAAAAGCTATATTGCCTCTAATTCGGGGAATCGCTAATCTTTTAAAAAGCCCACATGCATTCAGGGCCAAGCTGCGTCCTAACCCCTAAAGTGAGATTCCCCCCCCCCTTCTGTTTAAACTGATAGTTGTATCAGTGCAAATAACTTTAGCAATACAATAAAATATTTACTTATATGACAGAGGAGAAGAGGTAGTCCAAAACAGAAAGGAATGCTAGAAAGAAGCAGCACCATCAAGTGATGATTGCAAATAGCTCCTGTCTACAAAGACTTGCTGTTCTCACATGCAGTGACACAATTGTCACACAAGAGACCTTATCTGAGGTCAAAATAATTACATTATCTAAAAATACACACTGTGTACTATTTTCTACAATAATGAAGTTAAATACAGGGGGCGGGGGGGCTTATATTGTGCCCAAAGGTTGCATAAGGATCTACTAAATCAATATGTTTTCATGGTTATAGTTAGTTTGCAGTTTTATTCAGGATGTACATTTTGATTTAGGTTCCAGGTGGTCAGACATTTGTTCTGAAGCAGCAGAACAAATATAAAGTCCAGTGGCACCTTTAATACCAGCGAAGGTTTATTCAAGGTATGTGCATGCACAAGAAAGCTCATACCTCAAATAAACCTTTGTTGGTCTTAACGGTGCCACTGGACTCTAAATTTGTTCATTTTGATTTAAGTCAGTGGATTCAACTAGCCACTTTGCTGATTTAACTCAACCCACTCTGGTCACCAGCGTCTGGGCAATTAAGCAGCTGCTGCTAGCAAATAATAACAGCCATTACTCACTTGCCTGGCCTTTCCTTTGGATTGTAGCAGCTCCTCCAAGCAACCTGACACCTCTAAGACCCCCTTTCCCTGCTAGGATCCTCATCCCCTAGAACTCCCCTAGAACTCTGGGTCTTATGCAGTCAGAAGTGCCAGGAGACTCCATCTTGTATGAAACCAGGGAGTGGCGATCACCACTGTGTGCAATTAAATGTCTTTCCTGGTGAGACAGCCTAAAACACGTGAGGGAGCTGTGCTACATCGCACATGATTCTTTCTGTGACTCCTTGGGACCCTACACACCCCGGCCATGCTAAATGACTCGTGCTTGCAGGACAAAAACTCCCCATTCCATTCTGCTCAAGAGCAGCCTGGCTAGCAAACTGATCGAGGGCATAACTTCATCTCCCAGCCCATTCACACCCCCCTCACAATAACATTATTACTTTAAGTTTCATTTTAAGTGACTCAAATGCCAGTTTGGTGTAGTGGTTAAGTGCGCGGACTCTAATCTGAGATAACCGGGTTTGATTCCCCACTCCTCCACTTGCACCTGGCTGGATGACCTTGGGCAAGCCATAGCTCTGTACCAGCTGTTCCCTCAAGGACAGCTTGGGAAAGAGCTCTCTCAGCCCCACCTACCTCACAGGGTGTCTGTTGTGGGGAGGGGAAGGGAAAGGAGTTTGTAAGCCGCTCTGAGACTCCCTTGGGGAGTGGAGGGCGGGGTATAAATCCAATCTCTTCTTCTTCTTCTTCTAATTTCCTGACAGTGGCCAGAAAGTGTAGAAAAGGCATAAAATGTGTTCCCTTAGCCCTGGCACTTTGTGTAGGTTCCCCCCCCCCCCCCCGGACTTCTCATTCACTACTGGCAAGAGACAGTTCTTCCTCTTAAAGAGTAGGACCTAACTTCTCTGGTTCTACTTCCCTTCTCTTAACCTTCCCTCTCATTTTTCATCCCTTGCTTCTTAGCATCAGCTCTCCCTCACCTCCTCCCGGTCAGCAGATTCCTTCATCCTCCAGCATCCCAGTGCCTTCCTCAGACCCCTCCCTCTTCATTCCCTGTCAAGGACTCCTCGTCCCTCCCTCCCTTCATTTCCTTCTGCCCCACCTACCCTCTGAGCTTCCACTCTCATCTGGAACATGCACACACCATCTCCCCCCCCCCCCCCCGCCGGTGGTTTTTCCTGGACTAGACGTGGGTGGAATATTCATTTCTTAGCAAACCCTACACTGGGGGGTCGTGAGAGATCACTGTGGTTGTGTTTCAGATCGGCTTTGAAGCAATTCAGCAACAGCAGCTTACTCAAGCTGTCTTCACAAGAAAGGCCTCCACATTTAGAAGTGCTCTAAATATACCACCACATCTAGAATTGCCTGCTTTTCTCCATTTCTACTCTGTAATTTCAATTAGGGCAATAATGTGAAAAAATTAGTGACGCTTTTCTCTCTTTCTCCCCCCTCCTTGGGAGGGATATTAAACCTAAGCTGTGCCTGTGTATGCACAGACTATAGGTGGCCAGTGATTTGACAGTATAAAGTAGTTAATCTGCACAGGTACATTAACATTAACGTGACAAAAATTGAAGGAATAATCTTAGCTGCACATGGAAATGGCACGTGATTAAGAGATGAGGCAGGGAGTTACATCTAAAACATGTGACCTTATTTCTGCCCCTTGCTAAAGCAATCGAGTTGAAAGTTGTGTGACAAAGGCAGGCCTCCGTAAGAAGAAATATTAAGCTGCAGCAAGAGTGTTGCCTAACACTCTATTTTTGGTTAGGTTATCATTCCACGTTTCTCTTTATGACCACTACTTTACAACGATCCTTGAGAGAGTACATATGAGCAGCCAGTGTGATGCAGCGACAAAAAAGGCTAATGCAATTTTGGGGGTATATCAAGAGAAGCAGAACATCCAAATCACAAGATGTCATAGTCCCACTGTACACTGCTTTGGTCAGGCTGCACCAGGAGTATTGTATGCAGTTCTGAAGGCCTCACTTCAAAAAGGATGTGGACAGAATGGAGTGGTGCAGAGGAGAACGATGTGGATGATCAGGGGCCTAAAGACCAAGAAGCCGTGTGAGGAACGGCTGAAGGACTTGGGAATGTTTAGTCTGGAGAAGAGGAGGTTGAGGGGGGACATGATGGCTCTCTCTAAGTATCTGAAGGGCTGTCACTTAGAGGAGGGCAGGGAGCTGCTCCTGTTGGCAGCAGAGGAGAGGACTCACAATTACGGGTTTAAATTAAGGGTGGGAAGGTACTGGCTGGATCTTAGGAAAAACTTTTTTACAGTAAGAGTTGTGCAACAGTGGAATCAGCTGCCTAGTCAGGGAAATGGTGAGCTCCCCTGCACTGGCAGTCTTTAAGCAGTGGCTGGACAAACCCTTGTCAGGGATGCTCTAGGCTGATCTTGCACTTAGCAGGGGGTCGGACTAGATGGCCTGCATGGCCCTTCCAACTCTGTGATTTGATTATTCTATGACAGTACTCTTCTTCAGACGTGCCTATCCTGGGGGCTTGAAGATGAGAACACATCTAATTTCCTGTATATCGAGATCTAGTACATTGTGAATTTGTCCCTAATACTGCAGCCTACTTACCACCTGCTCCTCTTTGGCTTCCATCAAGCTTTCTGTCTTATTTTGGGAATGGAATTTCACAACTTTGCAAGCATGGCCTAAATTTAGAAATTCTGAAAAGCATTTTGGAAGCAAGAGGCTGCGTGCATGACAACAACAAAAAAAAGTTCACTTGAAAATATCAGTTGTAATCTAGAGGATCAGACATTTGTGCATATCAAGGTCTTGTGTAAAAGAGAAAGGGATCTGTATTGCTCTGTCAAGTACTGGACAGCTTAGGACTCAGGACTACAAGGCAAGCTACCAGTCTGGGCATGTTTAAAGGGAACCATATTTTGAGTATTTTTGCATGTTTCACAGCTCTTAGCCCTGGCATCTGGAGTGACTCAGCCTACTCTTGTCTACAGCAGGCTACGTTAACTGATTGGAACCGGCACACAACTAGTCATGTGGGTGGCTCCGTGCAGCAAATACATGGCATCACTAAGCAAATCTGCCTTTCTCTGGAGAAATTTTTCTAGATAATGGAACTGATTCTTAAACACGCACTTTCATGTAGCCCTCTAGACACTAACATAGGAAAAGGCTGTAAACGTATTCCCAGAGCAAACAGTGGTGGATGGCAGTGTTTATGTAAGACACCCTGAGCCTCCTCCAGTGGGTAGGGCAGGGTATACCGTATTTTTCGCTCCATAAGACGCACCAGCTCTGCTCGGTGCCGTGGCTCGGGAAAGGTGAGGGGGGTTTAAGACACACACACTTTCCCCCCCACTTTTTGGGGGAGAAAAAGTGAGTCTTATGGAGCAAAAAATATGGTAAATCAAACAAACAAATAAATAAAACAATCCATCAGTGTATCTGATTGTCAACATAGCTTCATCTGGAGATACTTAAATCCGCAGAGTCGAGCCATGCAGACAGAATGGAGATTTGTCAGCAAACTTGAGGTTTGCACACACACACACAAAATCTGAAAAAAAATTTAAAAATGGAGAGGGGGTTAACACCCCCCCCAACAGGTGAACATTGATTGTGCAAATACAACCTCATTGACCCACCAAGAAAAAGGAAGAGCAAATGGAGGGTTTTCCTGGGGGAAATGGGGAAATCCGGAAAAATTTAAATCTATGCAATACATTCCTTTAATTTTAATCTAAACTTTAATCTGTTTTTCTGTTTTAACGACATTAAAAGTATAATTTATAACTCATGATATAGAATTTTATTCAATGGCCTGCTCATGGAACTAATTTGCAGTCATCCTAGGAAAGCAGTTGTAAAGCTTTGCCCTGTACCAAATGCTATACCGATGAATATTTGGAGGCGAAACATATGCTACTGCTGCTGCTCACTGTTTTCAGGACTTTGTCTCAATGATCACGTAGCAATTGCAAATTTAACATCACCACACAACAGACCACAGAATGAGATCAAATAAAGTCTAACACAATTCTCCAAATACAGGCATTGGAGTCAGGGCTAGAAATACATTCCCAGTACCAAGGCAGCTGGACTAACTGCCTCCATTTTGCCATACTACATGGATTTCACAGCCTTGGGCACAGGGCAACATGTTCACCCTTCTTCTGAACAGAGGGGAGAAGAGTGATGCAAAGGCTTTGTTTGTACTCAGTGGCATCAAACTTAACTGGCTACGTGTTATCATGACATCGCCTTACTTTCTTGTCCCTCAACCGGAAGTCTCTGAGGTTAGGGGTGGTGGCAGCAAAGAAGCCTTCTTTCTCTGCTACCATTGCATTTGCGGAATTTCATCCAGCTCAGCTGATTAAATTGTGTGAACCCTGCTAACCAAGGCTAAATTAATCTAATCAAGAAATGGCTATTAAATGTGACCATTTTGACAGATTCTTCTTGAACGCTA
Source organism: Lepidodactylus listeri (assembly GCA_029233225.1). Taxonomy (NCBI): domain Eukaryota; kingdom Metazoa; phylum Chordata; class Lepidosauria; order Squamata; family Gekkonidae; genus Lepidodactylus; species Lepidodactylus listeri. The sequence goes on from JARCFY010000012.1 coordinate 21,059,613, forward strand.
TTTTGTTGATCCAGTTTGATTTGTACTTCAGTTGGGATGCAGAGTAGGTGATAATGGAAACAGAAAGACCATCTGGTCGTTTTTGTTTAAAAGGATGGTTTCCGATTGATCTTCCTGATGGATGTTGACAAGATTTCTGTAGCCGTGAAAGCAACCACGTCTAAACAGAACCCTTGCCCACTTTCCTTCTGAAATTGCGAAAGAAGAAAATCAGGGACTCCGTCACAAAACACATACATTATTTTTTACCTGAGCGATCTTTCCAAGAGGCAGTTGTTAGACCACTGAAGCAGCTGTCTTCAGTCAAGAATAATTTGGTAAATTATAGACTAGCTTCCAGTCGGTATTTTTTGGGATGTGTGAGTGGGGTTGAAGTGATTGTGTAAAGAGAACAACCATACAGAGTTTTCTGGAAAACACATTTGCCCTGAATCGGTTTCAGTCTGGCTCCAGGCCTCGCTTTGGGACAAAGACAGTTTTGGAAGCCGCAACAGATCATCTCTGCCTAGAAGTGGGCAGAGGGAATGTTTCACCATTAGTCTTAACTACATCTAACAGCAACTTTTGATGCAACTGACCCACTATTCTGTTGAATTACCTATAGTGTGAGGGGAATATGAAGAAAAGAGCCCACTGCGGATTTTCTTCTTTTATGTACTTGTTGGAGAGGCCAAGTCAGTTCCTTGAGAGTCAATTTAGAATGCCCCAGAACTTGATTCTCTCGCACATGGAAATTAATTTTGATATGCACCCGCTGAGAGTGCCATCAACATGCTGATAACACGTGGCTCTATATTTCTTTGACCAAGCCAACAGCTGCTGCTGATGCTGCCCTGGGCCAATGTCTGGATGGCAAAGGAGCTTCTTCAATCATCTATATGCAATTTGTAGGATGTCTCCCATTCTCAACTCAGCCAGCCTGACCACGTTAATTCACGCTTTTGTAACCGCACAGCTGAATCACTGCAATGTGCCTTAACATGAGGTTGCCCTTGAACATAACTCAGAAAGGCATAATGCTGACACAAACAGTTTTCTCTCCGTTATACCTGTTTTGAAAGCTTCACACTGGCTGCCTGTTTCTAGGCTCAATTTAAGATGCTGGTTCGGGGCTATAAATCCACTTGCATACCTGAAGGATCCATCAAGGAATTACAGCAGTTTCAGATTGCTGTCCATTTGTATAATCATAGAACCATAGAATCACAGAGCTGGAAGGGGCCATACAGGCCATCTAGTCCAACCCCCTGCTCAGTGCAGGATCAGCCTAAAGCATCCCTGACAAGTGTTTGTCCAGCCGCTGCTTAAAGACTGCCAGGGAGGGGGAGCCCACCAACTCCCTAGGCAGCTGATTCCACTGTTGCACAACTCTTACTGTAAAAACGTATTGCCTAAGATCCAGTCGGTACTTTCCCACCCTTAATTCAAACCCATTATTGTGAGTCCTCTCCTCTACTGCCAACAAGAACAGCTCCCGGCTGCTGGGAGGTGGCCTGCTCTAGAGCTTTTTCTGTGTTGGCAGCCCCTGTTTTGTGGAATCAGCTGCCACTAGAGATGGAGGGCTGGATCCAGAAATCAGCTTATGTGTGGATCATGGAACTTCTCTACTCCTCCCTCCCCTGTTAGACTGTTTTGTTATGAAGAACCTTTTTACTGATTGGTTGGTAGTGGGATTTGGAAGGGGAGGGTGGTGTTTGGGTTTCAGCTTTCTGGATTTAGATTCAGGAAAGATAGCTGTGTTGGTCTACAGTAGAAGAGCTAGATTCGAGTCAGGAACCGCTTGGAGACCAACAAGGTCTTTGGGGGCATAAGCTTTCAAGAGTCAAAGCTTCCTTTTGTCAGATTACTTTTGTTGCAATTAGATTTTACCGTTTTGCTGAGAGGTTCTGTGCACATCACCCTGAAACTTCTTTTCGAGAAAGGCCATTTGGTAAACTCTTTCAACAGAAAATTAGATAATGAATGTTCTTTGTCCCTCTCCCCAAAGCATCACCAAATTCTGGAATGTAAGATCAGGAAAAAAAAAACCCTGCAGCTTCCAGTGAAGCTTAGGGAACTGGTTTAAGAAGGAATGAGGCATTAGTGTCCAGCCCAAAGGACAGCCTCATCTCAAATTCTTTTTTCCCTCCCCACCCCACAATGCCTTGTACAACTTTATGTCCTGACTTGATTATATTATGCATCTGGTCCAAAATTATACAATTAAGGCCACAGAAACAGCCAGTGTAATGATGTTAGGATCTAAGGCTACGTTGTACTAGAGGTTACTGGAGGTGAGATGCCAATTTTGGCAAAAGTGTCCTTACGTTTTTCTCTAAAAACAACATGCTCGCTGCTTATTCAATGTGGCAGCTTGGGTCAGGAGAGTTGCGTGACCGCAACAACACTCAAGCCCAGCACTTGCAGAATGAATACGCCGATATTAAATGAATCTCTTTCTGCTGATTAGCTCAAGAGGCACTTAGAAGCAAATACCATTAATTTCCAGGAGAGGCAAAAACCCAGACTAATAAACGATTATAGTGAACTCCGCTGATCAATGAGTACAAGGAAGGCACTTGTGGTTTGTTGTTACAGCATGCAGGCTGCACCAACACGACTCAGAAAAATAAACGTATTTGGAAAGAACATGAAATAACTGAAATAACTTGAGCTGGCTGTAGAATAACTCCACATTCCACTGATAATGATCTCGTATTTGTTTGTTTTTTAATACACGATGTACAACAGGAGCCTATGAGGTCGAATGGTGCTATACCTTGTGTCCAAAACTTCCTCACCTTTTAACCAATTGGGGGCCCTTGAGTCCAACTTAGCCCCAGATAGATGAAAATGTGCTCAAACGTGGGCTTGTGTCAGCCTCATGAAAACACCTGAATTCCCCCTCCCTTCACACATGGAGCACAATAAAGGATTTGGTAATCTACGACTCACTCTGGTTACCCATGATGTCCGAATGTAGCCATGTGAATTAACTGGAGTTAGTTTCTCAGTCATTCAGAAGAAGAACTGGTTTTTATACCCTACTTTTCTCTACCTTAAGGGTTCTCAAAGCGACTTAAAATGGCCTTTCCTTCCTCTCCCCACAACAGGCACCTTGTGAGGTAGGTGGGGCTGAGAAAACTGTGACTGGCCCAAGGTCACCCAAGCAAGCTTCCTGTGGAGGAGTGGGGAATCAAAGCCAGTTCTCTAAATTAGAGTCCGCCACTCTTAACCACTATACCATAGTGGCTCTCCATTAGCCAGGATTAAATTTTGGATCCCTGTTAACACCTTAATTACCTTAATGTTTCCATTTGGACACATAACTGGCTGCTCATTTCACATTTAGATTTAGATACAGAGAATATAGTATATAGCTTTAAACTAATTTATTAGAAGTACAGAACTTAACCTCAAAGCTCAATTTACTGCATTTTTTTAATATTATGTTTCCATACAGGTACTGAATTATAATATTTTTTTACCATTTTCATAACAGCACTTTCTCTCTTTAAAACACTGTCAGATTAATATTTAACAGAACACAGCAAGATGTTATCTGCAGTCCTTTCAACAGAAATATCTGTATAACATTAAATGGAGGTCTTGTGCTATACATCAATGGCTGAACACTTAGCTAGTCAAGTGGGTCCTTTCTTATAATGGAAATCTGATAAATTAAAGATAAACACACAGAAGATGAATGTTAAAAATGGGGGGGGGGGATTCTGGGGGTTCCAGTACCCCCAAGTCCAAAGGGTCGGTGTGAGACTAACCCTGGGACTGAATTCATTCCAGAGAGAGAACAGAATCCAATCAGCTTCATGCTAACATACTATTTTATTTAAGTAACCAAACTAGAATATAAACAAAGAATAGAACCAGTAGTATAAAGAAACCCAAAAAATAATAATAAAAGGAACATTCCTTGTCTGCTCGCCAAGCCCTACAGAAGGGGCTGTTGAAAAAGCAGCCCCAAACATCCAAATTCATACTATTTTATACCTAAAGGATTCGATGCAAGATGCAACACAGAATGGGGTGGTCCATGATGTAAACCAGGTTCCACCTTCTTACCAATGGCAAGAACAGCAATGAACTTTTACATAGATACACAATTATTGTCTATTCTCTTCAGATAGTATTGAGCCCTCAGTGCTAATCTCTAATGTTTAGGCTAAGTGTCTGGCACATGGAGGGCCTGAAAGCTATGAATCCAGGCAAAAGGTATATCTGAAGGGCACAGCTTTAATTTTACGCTTAGGCTGCCAGCCAGAGAACAAAGGCTCATGGGATACATGAACCAAAGAACAGAAATTAGCTATAGCAAAACCAACATAGAACTAAGGAACAGAAAGACCCAGGCTCATAAAACCCCAAATTCTGCATCAAAAAAAAATCCCAATAAATCATCTAGCAGCGTAAACTCAGGGACTCATTCAATGAAAAACGTTAGTATACAGGCTCATAAGTTGCATTTGAAAATGGGCCTACTATGTCTAGAAGCCTCATATTTTGTGAAGTCTATGACCTTGTAATGCCCTCTGGGGTCAGGGCAACATCGTACCTGGAGTCTATGGGGATTTGAGGTCATGAGCCCAGTCACTGTTTCTTTATGCAGTTGGGTTTTTTTCTCACATCTAGGCACCCTGAAGATGTGGTTCACTTCACCCACCTCAGGGTGACACTGCATTACCTAGGAGAAGAGCGGCAACCTGCCTCCTACTTCTGCCAGCCTCCTCCCATTTCCGCATCCTTCCTTATAACCCCTGCTTCACAACTGGCCCTTGAACTAAGCTCCGCCCTCCTCTTCTCTGTTCTCTGCCCCGCCCCAATATACCTAGGCGGAGAGAGCTATTGTTCTCCCACCCCGGCTTGCTTGCCTTGTAGGCTTCCACAGGCCAGAATGCCTAGGCTGCCATGTTGCTGAGGCTATCCTGACTGCACCTCGCTGCCCCGGGTCCCACCCTGCTCCACCCAGGTTAGTCCTGCTGCTGGGCCCAAGAGACTGTCCCACTCACCAGGCAGCTCATTTCTGGGTAGCCTGCCGCAGCCAGTTACATCACCTTGCATTGCTAAAGCATAATATCCCTTTTTGCCTAAGATTCAAACATGGAAACAAACCATATGAAGAATCCCATTCTAAATATCTTGTGAGCCAATCCAAATAAAGTCAAGGGCAGCCTGATTCTAAGCATTTGTATAGAGTAATCTGCCCTGTAAATGCCAGGGTAACACTATCCTGTGCTGAGAGAAAACAACAGGTAGATTGATATAGAGGGTTTTAAAAAAAATTGTATAGTATTTGTATTGTTCCACCAAGTCTTCTCCCTTCCCAAAATAGGATAAAACTTGTCACTTACCATCGGTTTGAGACTTGCTGAGGAATATTGTGCTGGCCCGTGGGTGATCTGAAGGGTTGAACTCCATGTTCAAATCTTGAAAAAGAGAAGGGAGAACAGCGAACGTAAGGAGAGATCTGTTTAGGGACAAGGGGCACATCTTTGCGTTTCATTCTCTAAACACACATCCATCCATTTTAAATCGGCGTTTTAAAAATGTATGAGCCCGAGACCATGAATTGCAGCCTCCACTCTCACAGCTAGTTCCCTTTTCAAATGAGAGTCGGTTCAGATATTATTTTTACGTGCTCTTTGTTCAGATGAAAAGGAATCACTTGAGCCTCTGCACAGACCCAAGTACTATATAAGGGGCCGGCTGTTAACACAAGGACATCACCACCTTCTGTAAGATCGACAGAGTTCACTTTCACACACACACAGAGGTGACTTCAGCCAAGGTCCAGTGTGGCCAGAGTGCTGGATTTTAAATAGGGGAGGCCCCACCTAAGTATGAAACAAGCAATGTGACTCTGGGGCAGTTATTACCTCTCAACCTAACCTACCATACGGGCTTGTTGTAAAGACTGAAAAAGAGGGATGGGGGGGGCACCTAGATACGCTGCTCTGGATCCCTTGGAACCAAAACAGAATATAAATGCATTATTCCAGACATATAAACAGCCACTTGCTTGTGGTGCAGCTGGAAGCACTAGGCAGAAGAGTTTGAGGGGGAAAGAACAGTTTTACGTTTTCTTTTACGCCATAAGTGGCACCGAAATGCTTAGGCAGCTGAGCTACTAATTATGTTTATTAGGCCAATTCATTCTGTGGCTTTGATTGCAAGGCTTTGCTACTGCTTAAAGTGGGCACCTATGGGGGGGGGGGGTGGATTCGTGTAAGAGAAGGGGGGATAAGGCGAGCAGAGCAAGATAACTTCTGCTTATTCCTTCTGATTTCTGTGGAGACAGCTTCGGTAACAACCCTTGCCAGACTTCTACTCAAACTGTGATGCATGTGCATCAAGATGATGAAGGCCAGTGACTATCCTCAGTACCAGGCCCATAGGGAACTGGGGAAGGGATGCTAAAGAGAAAAGATGAGGGAGGAGGAGAGTTTCCTTTTTGTTCTGCTCTCTTTCTGCCTGAGTCCCAGCTGTTTGCCCAGTTGCGTCTGTGCTCTTCTCCTTGCTGACAATATTCAGAAGCAAGATGAGGCTGGTATGTCTACAAGACCCATGGACACCACCAAGCTTGCGGGGCAAGCAGGGTCCTTCTGTAGGGCTCCATTGGTGTCCAACAGGTCTGCTCAGGACATGCCTAAGGAGGAAGGACTGTTCGTTCATGTTTCAAGAAATCACACAGAATCCTTTTGTGGGTAACCAGAGCTGCTTGCGAGCGATTCTCCCATCTGAAATACTTGCCTAGAAGAAACAGCCCAAATAAACAAATCAATCAAACCCAAATGAAGAGGCTAAGGCTAAAATACAACAAAAATGCTACCGGAGCCGAATCTGATTGTTTCACATTTGTTCATTAGTATCTCCTTGCCACTCCCATGATATTGCTGACAGGCAGAACAGGGACTCCTGCTCCTTATGGAGCGAGAGTTAAATGCAAAAGCTAATTATGCATCGCTGTGTGACTGGTTAGCTGGGTGGTTATTATTCAATGTGATTGCTAAGGAGGGTGACTCCTGTCGAGATTAAATAGGTCAACGCTTAGCCAAGATTCAGGGGTACAAGAGAGGTTTTCCCTTCCAAGTCACGGAAAAGGAAAAGAGGGCATGGCTCTTCCACGCTTGGCCCCTTCATTTGCATGGGGGGAAAGAGCAAAAGGAATAAAAGTGGTCCAGACGAGTCATCAGTAAGTCTTCCAAAACGGCCAGACTTAACATGACTTTCCCTTCCACAGGGGCCAGACATCTGTCATCCCTCTCACTGAGGGCTCAACTCTTGATTTCCTGCAGCCAAACTAGACATAATGGAGATCACAGATCTTCCAGCATCTTTTCAAAACTGAATTATACCTGTGCGGGGCCCTGATCCAAGGCCATGTAGTTTTACTTTAAACCAGACTCAGTACAGTGTTGCTAACTCTTTAAGGGGGGGGGGGGTGATAGCTGCCCTTAAAAAAAACAGGCTGTAATAGCACAGGGTGGGGGAAGAAGACAATTAGCAAATCCATGCAAAGACAGAATGGTAGGCATCTCCCTTACTAGTGGGATCCCAATTCAAATCAGGCCTCTGCACCGCTTTTAAAAACCAATGGGACGCTGGATCTGCCAGTTTCACATCTGTTTTCACTGTTTATATAATCATCTGTTTAGATATGTAATCCAGTTACAACAGTCTTTAATTAAAAATCCACTGCTCTGCTGTTGCCCAGCAGCTTCCCTCATCCATACAGCACTGGTTCCTCTTGCTAAGGACCAAATCGGGTCTCACTAACACCAACCTTGCCAGCAGTAGAAGGCAGCAGCTGGTGGACTAGTCATCCATTCCTTGTTGGCTACTTGGCTATGCCTTCTTATGTTCCATACCCCTGAACCTACCTGCCTCGCTCTGTTGTTTCTATTTTTCCTTGTCCTTTGGGCCCCCTCTTAACCCCTTTTCTGTGTTCCTGTCGCCTATGGCCAGTCCCAGCTGTTTGCCTGTTCTTTGTCTTTCTCATTTGAAACACTGCCCGATTTCACCTTGCCAGGCCCTTAATCCAAGCGGATTACACCCAGAAACAAAAAAAAGAAAGGCTCATCAGCAGGACCAGTGTTCAGATTCAGCTAGGAAATGCTCATGGTGGCAACACGAGGGAACCTTCGTTATAAAACTCTTAGTGAAACGACATGCACATTGCATATGGTACTCTGCATTAAAAGAACTGGATTGCAGATGCATCATGGGGTTTTCAAAGGTTTACATCTTCAGCACCTTCTTCGGACTATCATTCATATGCGGCAGCCCCCTTGCACATTCATTTCTTTCCCCCTTCCCCCCCACTGAGCGTTTACTTATGACCAAAGTGCACAAGAAAGACGCATATCCCACTGTGAACACTCAATACAGATACTGTTGGGGAACTCACTAGAGCTTCATATGTTTGCGAAGCCCAAATGAATGAAAAGAAACACTGACCAGCATGATGCCACATTACACTCCTTTCCCGCCTTGGAGAGGATTCAAACAGAAATAGCAGATTTTACAATCCTCCCCGACTGTTCCATTTCTAGTCCATCAGCAAGAAGGGTTTTAAGCCCAGCCTCCACCCTCAACCTACTTTCCACCTTCATGGACCTCTTGTTTTTTCAAGATAAAGGAACCTTTAAAATCATGACACACCCATAGTCTGAATGGTACAGTGGTGGGAGAAGCAATACCAAATAATTCTTCCTAACCTGTAGATAGGCATGTCCTCAAAGCTTGTCTGCACTGCAGGCCCCAAGAAGAGCTGATAGAAGCCAGGAGAAGAAGGGACGACACAACAACAGTGGGTGGGAGAGGCGATTATCATATGGCGCATCATCACATGTGGAGGCTGTCTCTCCAACATAGCCCAGAATCCTTTACAGATGTCTGAGATATGCACACACAGCTGTTCGGAGGCATCCTGTGGCTTGTAAATATCAGACAAGGACAATTAAATCCTAAACCCTACTCAAGCATACACAAAAGGAAGAACGTAATGGAGTTTCTAAAAAAGCCCAACAATCCCCACTGTTAAACTCGTATGCCATTAATCTAAGCAAAGGATGTATTCCATTATAAGGTTTATAATCAATACACTCTAAACTTTGTAATAAATCACTCCTCATACATATTAGAACACAGACCAGAGAATGAACTTCTGCTACTCTGTGTGCTGTAGTGACTGGTTTGGTTTTTTGAATATGCCTTGACTTTATCTAAACTATGCTGAATTAGCGCACCTCCTAGGTTTGTCAGATGATAAACGAGAGATACACAGGGCTCTTGAATTTAGCTAGAGAAAAAAGGGGAGAACCTCTGTGGGGGGCAATTGCTCTAATAACTTTTTCCAGTACTACCTACACGTTCTGGGAAATTGTTATAGAGAGACTTCCCACAAGGAACCCATTTACTGGACTGGCTTATTGTATAGCACTGTAAGTCCTCTTCACAGAGTATATTTTCAGATTTGAATCTAAGCACACATCTAAACATTTGAAGCAGAGGTGTTGAATTCATTTGTTATGAGGGCTGGATCTGACAAAAATGTCACTTTGTCGGGCCACGGGGCGTAATGCCAAGTAGAGAGGTATAAACTTTATAAATGACACAGGGAAACCCAATTAATGGTATTAATTTTTTACTCAAAATAAAAACATGCTGAAAACAATAACACTTCTACCATTTTTCCTTGAAGTGTCTCCCTGATGCTCACCCCCTCCCACTTCCACTGCCCATTACCCATTAATACTGGGACAGTATACAGGGTGAAAGAGCAGCGCGCAAAAGTTGGCTTGAAACTTAACATCAAAAAAACTAAGATCATGGTATCCAGCCCCATCACTCCTTGGCAAACAGAAGGGGGAGTCATTGAAGCAGGGACAGACTTCATGTTCTTGGGATCCAAGGTCACTGCAGACGGTGACTGCAGCCATGAAATTAAAAGGCGCGTGCTCCTTGGGAGGAAAGCGATGGCAAACCTGGACAGCATAATAAAAAGTAGAGGCATCACCCTGCCAACAAAAGTCTGTATGGTCAAAGCAATACCAGGGGTAATGTATGGCTGCGAGAGCCGGACCATAAGGAAGGCCAAGTGCCGAAGAACAGATGTTTTCAAATAATGGAGCTGGAGAAGACTCTTGAGAGTCCCTTGGACTGCAAGGAGATCAGATCAGTCAATCCTAAAAGAAATCAACCCTGACTGTTCCCTGGAAGGCCAGATACTGAAGCTGAAATATTTTGGCCACCAAATGAGAAGGGAGCACTCACTGGAGAAGACCCTGATGCTGGGAAAGATTGAAGGTCAAAGAAGAAGAAGAGAAGAAGAAGAAGAGATTGGATTTATATCCCGCCCTTCACTCACTTAAGAGTCTCAGAGCGGCTTACAAACTCCTTTCCCTCCCCCTCCCCACAACAGACACCCTGTGAGGTAGGTAAGGCTGAGAGAGCTCTTTCCCAAGCTGTCCTTGAGGGAACAGCTAGTACAGAGCTATGGCTTGCCCAAGGTCATCCAACCAGGTGCAAGTGGAGGAGTGGGGAATCAAACCCGGTTCTCCCAGATTAGAGTCCACGCACTTAACCACTACACCAGACTGCACCAGAAGGGGACAGCAAAGGATGAGATGGTTAGACAGTGTTATCGAGGCAACGAACATGAAATTGAGCATGGACCACATCACGCCAGAGGACAGGAGAGCCTGGCGTGATGTGGTCCATGGGGCTGCAAAGAGTCAGACTCAACTTTGCAACTGAACAACAATAATACAGGGACATAATGCACATCTTCTGTCATCTGGCGATAAAGGTAATGACCAGTTGCTCACAGGCTGGAAAAGAGTCCTGGACAGGTTGATTCCAGACCACGGACCATATGTTTGACACCCCAGATTTAAAGTATAAATGTTTTGAGCAAGTTTTTGCCCACCTAGGCACACTCTTCAGGGAACTAGGATCAGCTGCCACTCCCTTCTGAATACGCAACTTGTGGTCCCACTCTCCCATTTCTGCCATCAAGTCATAGCTGACTTATGACAACCTCGTGGGATTTTCAAGGCAAGAGACATTCAGAGGTGGCTTGCCATTGTCTGCCTCTGAGTCGGGACCCTGGATTTCCTTGGTGGTCTCCCATCCAAATACTAACCAGGCCCAACCTTGCTTAGCTTCTGGCATCTGAAGAAACCTAGCTAACCTGGGCTATCCAGGTCGGGGGCGGGGGCTGCGTAATCCCTGTGTAATGTACCAAAAATAGTGAAGTCTGACTTGCTCTTGTGCCTTTAAACGACAGTTTTACCCTGCGGAAATCAGCAAAATAAACTTTACAAGGCATGAAGATGAACATTTTCACTAGATCATGGGTTGGATCCAACCAGATTTTCTTCTGCTAAAAAGGAAGGATGGATCCTCTTAGAACGAAACAGAAGTCCAGTGTCACCCTGAAGTCTAAAAACACTTATTGCAGTATGAGCTCTCATGAGACAGAGCTCATCGTAATTTTCTTTGTCCATCCAAAAAGCGCTAAGCTGAGAATCATGAGACCTGCATGTATGAAAGCCACGTGGGACCAGGCCTGTAGCATGTAGGGGATTGGACAAGTCTAAATGAAGAAGATGAAAGGATCCAACTGTCAGCTAATGCTGCCATCCCCTGCCCGGGAGGTGGGGTGCCTGATCCCGTGATGTCAAGACTGTGCAATGTTATGTTATAGTTCTCATGGCATGCTTATCGCTTTCCCTACTGCTCCGACCTTGAGGGTCTGTTGGTGCCGGCTCATGTATCTTTTCTTCTGTCTGGCTACAAGTCTTCCCCACTTATTTCCTGGGAACTGTAAACCAGTATTTTAAGTGCCTTTTCCCTTACCTAATGACTGGTTACAATGCACTGCCTGATGTCTCTTTGAATTCTGTATAACTGTCCTGTTTTCTTCCAATACCCAAAAGAGAAATCTGGGCCTTGAATCATGAGGAAAGACAGCATATAAATATTTTAGTAAATAAATAAAATCATGATGTATAAAATAGGTTCTGGTGCGAATATATGTTTTAGACATAAAAATCAAACTACTAGGAGCTTCCTTGGAAGATCATGCCTGAGGTAAAAAACAAAAAATGATTCATCTTGTTTGGACAACACTGGCAGAAGCTTATGACTATTTAAAAAAATGCACTGCTTTTACAGAAACTCAGTCAGAAAATCCTCCAACCTGCGCTTGCTCAGCAGGGTAACGGGTACATATACCTACCAGATATGTAACCTATTTAGCACAGTCAGGGGTCCGTTGGGGCTGGAGCGAGGCGGAGCAAAGTTCCGCCAGCTCAGGAGTGGCCACTAGGGCAGCCAGGGGCCGAATCAGATTATCTAATCTGATTCGGCCCGCTGCCGAATTGCCGCCGAACTTTAAAAGCGACTGGAGGGGAGGGGGTTTGATGTAAAGGCTCCAAACTTGCAGGGTAGCTGCTGGGGCCTCTCCTCGAAATACCCACCAAGTTTCAAGAAGATTGGACCAGGGGGTCCAATTCTACGAGCCCCCAAACATGTTGCCCCCATTCCCTCCATTGTTCTCTATGGCAGGAAAAAAGTAACACTTTTTCCCACCATAGAGAACAATGGAGGGGATGGGACAACCTGTTTGGGGGCCCGTGGAATTGGATCCCGTGGTCCAATCTTCTTGAAACTTGGTGGGTATTTCGAGGAGAGGCCCCAGCAGCTACCCTGCAAGTTTGGAGCCTCTCCCTCAAACCCCCTTTTCTCCAGCCCCTCATATACCCTATGAGTTTCTGCCATTGATTTCAATGGCCCATAGGGTATAATGGGGCTGAAACTGACATTCCCTTTCTGACACACTTCTGGTGACCTCGGGGGACGTGGCATATGCTAATGAGTTATGCTAATGAGTTATGCTAATGAGCTCCTGCACCTCTTTTTCTACAAAAGGACCCCTGAGCACAGTTATAACCCCAACCAGTGTTCCCTCTAAGCTGAGTTAGTGTGAGCTAGCTCACAGGTTTTTTATCCTCCAGGTCACACATTTTAGTCTTAGCTCAGGAAGGATGGCTCCAGAGCAAACTAATTGATGCAGTAGCCAAATTGCTTGCTCACAACTTTAATGCCAAGAGCTCACAAAGTAGAATTTTTGCTCACAAGACTCCGCAGCTTAGAGGGAGCATTGACCCCCAACCCTACCATTTGGCCCCAAAGGGAAGAACTGCCTTTTGACAATGTATTATTAATGTAAACTTTGCTGTATGCTGCTCTATTTGATATTTTTCAAATCCTCTACTTCAGGGTGACCCAGGGTTTGAAGGCACGTGACCACTGACAGCAGGGGGGATGATGGGAGGGGGGGCGAGGACAGAAAAGAAGGTATCTTGGCATCATTTTAAAGAGGGAGAGAGAAAAACATTCCTTAAACTCATTAGTGCGCAGGGGGAAAAAGACTGTCACAAAAAGACTGAAGGCCAGGTTTCCTAGCAACTGGCAGCTTCTGAGGAATTCTCATCAGAGCTTTCCTGGGCGTGTAATAGGAAACACGAGTATTAGTTGCCTGGTTTTATTGAAAATGTTACCAGAATGAACCTCAAAAGGGAGAACATACACAGTCATTTTGAAGGGAAGAACCTATTTTCTTGCATTTTTCAGGGCGCCTCATTTCATATGTCTGACTGACACTGGAGTACCCAAAGCAAATTAGGAACCTGTAAACAAGAGTGCTGGGAGAAGAGAGGTTCCAGAAAGTCCTTGGCCGGTTCTTGGATATTGTAATGGAGACCCCCTCCAAACACTATTTTTCAATTTTTTTGCCATTGTCTGTTTATATGCCTTAGAAGCTAACACTCCATCCCACACTTATTTTCTGTCAGAAGGGGAACAGCAAATTTCTGACCTTTCCTCTCAGACAAGAACTCTTAAAGAGGACATTCTTAGTTAACAACAGGATCAACTACAGTAATTGCCAAAACCTGAAAACTCTAGGTCCAAGACAACATTATTACACATTTCTCTCCCATTAGGTAAAAAATTTTGTTCTCCTTCCCAGAATGTGGTGCACCTAGCCTTAGAAAAAATACTGACACTGGTTTTGGTCCTCCAAGCAGGAAAGTTGCTTTCATCCCTACCATTTATTTATTTACATCATTTATAGCAGCGGTTCTCAACCTGTGGGTTGCGACCCCTTTAGGGGTCGAACGACCATTTCACAGGGGTCGCCGGCTGGCGTCCGAGCCCGCCCCGCCCCGCCGGCAGGAAAGGGCCCCGCGCTCGATTGAGTGCGAGGTCTGGCCTCCCGGCTCTTTGCCCTCAAAGGGAGCTTTCCCTTTAAGGGCAAAGAGCAGGGGTTGGTTGGGGCCGGAGCCCCGCCCACTGCTTCCAGCAGCCCTTCCAGCAGGAGCCACGAGGAGGAAGAAGCCAGCAGGTAAGTCAGTGGCCGCTTCCCCCTCCCCACTGCTGCCTTTATGGCGCTCCGCCGCCACCTTCCCTGGGTTCCATGCCAAAGCGCAGAGCCCAGGAAAGGCGGCAAAAGCCCCCCGCCTTCCCTAGGCTCCGCACTGAAGCGCAGAGCCCAGGAAAGGTGGCAAAAGCCCCCCCCGCCACCTACCTACCTTCCTTCCCCCCCTCCCCCCACCTTTCTCTCTCTCTCTTCCCCCTTTCTCTCTCTTTCTCTTTCCCCCCCTCTTGCCCCTTTCTCTCTCTCTCCCTCTACCTTTATTTATTTATTTATTTATTTATTTAGATTTATATCCCGCCTGACCAACATAGCAGCTCTAGGCGGCTCACAACATTAAAAACAGTATAAATAATATAAATTAATACATTAAAATACAATACAATTTCAATCACAGTTTCAATTGGCGGCAAATTGCAAATATAGTCATTGGCGATCTAACTACTAACACCAGGGCGACAACAGCTTTCCCCGGCCAGGAGGCTACCACTAACTGTTGTTCCGGGCCTATGTGCTTCCCTGGCCATCTCTCAATGGCCATTTCCCCCAGCGGCGGCCCCAAAAGCCTGGCGGAAGAGCTCCGTCTTGCAGGCCCTGCGGAACTGCATAAGGTCCCGCAGGGCCCTGATGTCTTCTGGGAGCTCATTCCACCAGTAGGGGGCCGCCACTGAGAAGGCTCTGTTTCGAGTGGTAGCCAGCCTGGCCTCTCTCGGTCCAGGAAGGGTCAGGCGATGTTGCATGCCTGACCGTAGTGCTCTCTGGGGTATATATAGGGAAAGGCGGTCCCTTAGGTAGGCAGGCCCCTGGCCATAAAGGGCTTTAAAGGTTAAAACCAGCACCTTGAACCGGATCCGGTATGCTATAGGCAGCCAGTGCAGTGCCTTCAGCACAGGCTGGACATGGTCCCTCACAGAGAGGCCCATCAGCAGCCTGGCTGCGGCATTCTGCACTAGCTGCAGCCGCCAGAGTTGGAAAAGGGCAGCCCCATGTAGAGAGCGTTACAATAATCAAGTCTCGAGGTGACCATTGCGTGGATCACTGTAGCCAGGTCATTGCGTTCAAGGAAGGGAACCAACTGCCTAATCAGCCTCAGATGGTAGAAGGCTGCCTTGGCAGTGGCCGCTACCTGGGCCTCCATAGTCAAGGAGGCATCCAGGAGCACCCCCAGACTCCGAACCCTCGGGGCTAGCACCAGTGGAGCCCCCCCGAAGGCCGGTAATGGGGTCCCCACCCCCGAGCCGCTCCGACTCAGGCACAGGACCTCCGTCTTCGTTGGATTCAATTTCAGTCGGCTCAGCCTAAGCCAGCCCGCCACGTCCTGAAGCGCCCGCTCCAGGTCCTCTGGGGTAGCTTCAGACTGGCCACCCAACAGCAGATACAGCTGGGTGTCATCTGCATACTGATGACAGCCCAGTCTGTGCCTCCGGGCAATCTGGGCAAGAGGGCGCATATAGATGTTGAACAGCATCGGGGATAGGACTGCCCCCTGAGGCACACCACATACCAGTGGGTGCCTCTGGGACGTCCGCTCCCCTAGCACCACTCTTTGTCCCCGATCTTGGAGGAAGGAGACAAGCCACTGTAAGGCAAGCCCCTGAACCCCCGTATCGGCGAGGCGGTGGGCCAGTAACTGGTGGTCGACCATGTCAAATGCGGCCGACAGATCTAACAGCACCAGCACCGCCGTGCCGCCCCGGTCCAGATGTCACCGGAGGTCATCTGTGAGGGCGACCAGTGCTGTCTCCGTCCCATGGCCCGGTCGGAAGCCGGACTGAAACGGGTCTAGCACAGAATTGTCATCCAGAAAGCCCTGCAACTGAATCGCCGCTGCTCTCTCCAAAATCTTGCCCAAAAAGGGCAAGTTGGAAACCGGCCGATAGTTGGCCAATTCGGCCGGGTCCAGTGATGGTTTTTTCAGGAGAGGGTGGACCATCGCTTCCTTGAGTGCCCCAGGGAACAGTCCCTCGGGAAAGGACTTGTTCACAATCTCCCTGAGGACACCTCGCAACCCCTCACGGCCAGCTCTTACAAGCCATGAAGGGCACGGATCAAGGCTGCATGTGGTTGGGCGTACGGTTGAGAGCAAACTGTCAACTTCTTCAAAGTTGAGCGGACGAAAATAATCCAGAATAGAACTAGAAGACGTGCATGGAGCCTCGAGTTCGATCATTGTTTCAACTGTGACTGGGAGATCGCGGTGGAGCCGCAAGATTTTATCTGCAAAATAGCTCACAAAAGCCTCACAGCCTATATCCAATTCCCTATCATTTGATCTGCCCTGTGGCATCTCTGTTAAAGACCGAATAGTTCTAAATAATTGTGCCGGGCGTGAGCTAGCAGATGCAATCGTGGCCGTGTAGAACTGTCTCTTCACGGCTTTGACTGCCACCTCATAAGATCTCATAAACGTCCTATAAGATGTTCTTGATGCTTCATTGCGGGCACGCCGCCACCGTCTCTCTAGTCGTCTGAGGCCTCGCTTCATCTGCCGCAACTCCCCAGTATACCAGGGAGCCCGCTTGGAGCGGGGACGCAGAGGACGCCTGGGAGCGATCTCCTCGATGGCTGACCAGAGCCGGCTATGCCAGTCCTCGACCAGCTCATCTAACGAGCCACCAGGGGGCATGGGATCCCGCAAAGCCGTCAGAAGCCGCTGTGGGTCCATTCGACTCCGTGGGCGAACCAAAATAGGCTCACCGCCCACACGGGGTCTGAGTGGGATGTCCAGATGGGCCTTCAGGGCATGGTGGTCTGACCATGGTACTGCCATAGCAGTAATCGGACCCACCGAAACCCCCGCCACGAAGATCAAGTCAAGCGTGTGCCCGGCCTGATGTGTGGGCACCGTTACATGTTGGGTGAGTCCT
Organism: Lepidodactylus listeri; assembly: GCA_029233225.1. Classification (NCBI taxonomy): domain Eukaryota; kingdom Metazoa; phylum Chordata; class Lepidosauria; order Squamata; family Gekkonidae; genus Lepidodactylus; species Lepidodactylus listeri. Next base: position 21,076,917 of record JARCFY010000012.1, read on the forward strand.
AGTGCCGCCATGGCCGACACCAGGTCCATCGCCAGGCCAGAAGCCGTCTCATCAGCATGGACGTTGAAGTCACCCAAGACTATAAGACGAGGGTGCTCCAACGCCCAGCCAGAAACGGCCTCTACCAGAGATGGCAGGCTAGAGGGTGGTGCATTGGGCGGACGGTACACCACCCAAATAGCCAAACTCTCCCCAGCTTCCCACATCAGGCCAGAGCACTCTATGCCCGCAAGTCTCAGCGGCGGGAGCACCCTGTAGGAGAAAGCCTCCCGAATGAACAATGCCACTCCACCCCCCCGCCCCTCAGTCCGTGATTGGTGAAGGACCACAAACCCGGGTGGAGCCATTTGGGAGAGAGCCACTGTCTCCCCATCTCTCACCCAGGTCTCGGGCACGCAACCAGGTCAGCCTCATGCTTGGACAAAAAGTCCCGCAGAGTAGAGGTCTTGTTTCTTATAGACCTGGCATTACACAACACCAATGTCGGAGCGGGGTTAGTCCCAGCCCCACTGCCTGCCACCCTCGGGATGGGACAAAGGCTGGAAGGAGGCCGAGCTTCTCTATTTCTCCGCCCTCTTTCCTTCTGTAAGTGCCTAGTCCCACCGCTGTTCCTTCCCCTCCCCAGGAGCACTGGAATCCTTAGTCCGCTCTCCCCCATCGGGTGGCCGCCGCACTGACAACAGCGCCCCTGGCCGACCACGATGGGTCAGTGATCACTATATTGCTGCCCTAAGTGATAAGACCGTAGTGCCCTGCTCACTAGCCTAATTTTGCTAAAATCCCTCAACCACCCTGACCTCCCTTCTTAATACCCGCCCCCTCCCCCCTGCGGTAAGACTAATTTAACTTAGGGTGGAAAACCACCTGCTAATGGTAGCCACCAAAATGGAAGAGGGTGTTGTTCATTACTAACTTCCTCCAGTCACTCTTACACCTCCCCTCCCAAGCCAGCCCCTGCTCCCCTGCTTTCTTCCCAGGAGCCATACAGCCCTCCGGGTAACAGCTATGGGCAGGAGCTGGTGATCTTACACAGGCAGAGGCAGATGTTCTCATAGGAGCAGCCCCCAACCCACAGCCTGCCACCCAGCCAATCTCAGCCGGTTGCGATGGATCAGTGTAGGTCTCGACGATGGGCCTCAGGTTAGCGCACAACTTAGTCCTTAACAGCAATCTCTGACCCAGCAGACAGCAGAGGGTGACAGCCACAGCCTACCTTTCTCTCTCTCCCCCCCCCCCCCCATCTGCAACAGCCTCTCCCCCCCACCTACCTTCGTCATCTCATGGCATCTTCTGTTGAAGAAAAGTAAGTCTGAAGCCTGAGTGTTTGTTGTGTCTTGTTGGGACTAGCTTGCAAATATATGTGTGTCTAAAGTCTGTATTAAAGTTGTTTGGTGCTAACTGCGATGCAAGAGAAAACATCTGAAAAAGTAGCTTCATTGTGTGCTTTGGCAGAATTTTATGGTTGGGGGTCACTACAACATGAGGAACTGTATTAAAGGGTTGCGGCAGAAAGGTTGAGAACCACTGATTTATAGCCTGCCTTTTCCACTAAAACTCAAGGTGGATTACACAGTGCGCAAGGCTTTTTAAATCAACAGGAATGAGACATCCAATAGACAATACAACAGAAATCTGGATTGCAAAAAATCTGAAAACGAGCAGAAATCTGATAACACGGATGAAACCAACCATAAGTATTAACATGGCACATTAAATGGAGCAAGAATTATATAACAGAATCATGCTTATAGCAACAGACAGTACGTACTAGACACCACAGTACAATGCCCTTTTGAATGGTAAATCTCCACTTCCCTGAAATACCGCAGAAGAATCAAGACAGTTCAAGATCTGATTAGTCATCAGATTAAGAACATAAAGCTTTGGTTCATCTGTTAGGAACATATGTTGGAAATATGAGTTAAGGATACTGCATCCCCTTCTGTGAAGGCGTCCCCAGAAATACTGTTTTCCTTTCTCTAATGCAAGCTCATAGCTATTCATAGAAGTACATAGCGACCACAGGTTGCGGCAGTTACTACCAGAGTAAGGATCCCTGTGTGAGTAAATAGATCTCTGTCTGTTACATAGTTAAGATTAAATTGTCAAAAAAAGCACTTTACTTTAAAGAGCTTTTCTTGTAGTTATTCTTCTTATGATCGTCAGAAATAAAAGGGTTTTTGAGAAATTATTACATGTGGTCTGAAATACAACTACTTGTGTGGAAGTGGGGTGGGGTGGGGTGGGGTGGGGAGAAGGATGCCCTTTCCCTTCATGGACAGCACCCTGATGAAGGGGGGACACACAAAAATAATAATGTGCATAATTCTCCATTCATTAATCTTTTATCACAATTAATTTCCAGAACAAACACTTATAATACCTGTCAGGGAAGAGCTGTTATCAGTTTTTCATGGGTGCATGAGCCAGTAACATTTGAGTTCTAAGAGGCAGTGTGAAATCAGAAAGCGGCAGTTAGGCTAGGGGGTGAAACAGAAAGGGTGACAAGTTGGGGGGGGGGGATTTTAAAAATAGATTTTCTTAGAATGACAGGAAAACAGAAGCACGGATACAATACACTCAGTTGTACAACACACTCAGAGCCAGTTTGGTGTAGTGGTTAAGAGCAGTGGACTCTAATCTGGAGAACTGGGTTTGATTCCCCACTCCTCCACTTGCAGCTAGCTGGGTGACCTTGAGTCAGTCACAGTTCTCTCAGAGCTGTTCTCTCAAGAGCCCTCTCAGCCCCACTTACCTCACAGGGTGTCTGCTGTGGGGAGAGGAAGGGAAGGTGATTGTAAGCTGCTCTGAAACTTCGAGTGAAGGGAGGGGTATAAATCTAATCTCCTCTTCTTCATCATCTAGGGGTTAGCTGGGGATTTAGATACTTGGTTTCTACTCAGTAACTGAAATGTTGGGCCTGCCTAGACGTAAACCACTGCAAGTAGTGTTAAAATCAATCCTCAATTCCTCCTGTTTGAACTTTTAACAATATATATAAAAGACACAAAGAGAGACACACACAGGTAAACAACTTTTAGGGCTGGGAACAGGGCCAGCATATCCTGAGGTGGGGCAGTTGCCAGGGCCCAGGACTTCTGGCGAGGTCCACTGCCACTGCCCCCCCACCCACAGACCTCCCCTGCCCGAAATCGTTAAGGAAAGGTGTGTGGGTGGCTCATGGTGGTGGCACTCCTGGTGGCGAATGGCAGTGGCACTCCCAACTGCATACACTGGTCAGTGCTGTCAGGGAAAGGATGTGCAGGTGGTACAGGCAACTGAGCACGGGTGGTGGAAGGGGTTGCAAGCGGGAGAAGGATCCATGAGCAGGTAGTGGACATGGGGGTAAGGAGGGAGCCATGGGTATTTTCTGCCCAGGGCCTCCCAAAACCTGGAACCGGCCCTGGTTGGGAGCCTTCAGTGTGGTGGTAGAAAAGAGCAAGAGTCCAAGCAACCAAAATTGTGGTAGCCTATGAGCTTTCTTGAGTCACTGTTCACTTCTTCAGATACAGCTAGGCTCAAGAAAGCTCACACCGTACCACAGATTTTGTTAGTCTTTAAGGTGCTCCTGGACTCTTGCTCTTTTCTACTGCTACGGAGAGACTAACACGGCTACCCATCTTGATCTAAGTGTGGTGGCAGGCTATTTTCAGGGGTTGGTTACAGGAATTGTATCAACCCTGTGCTGAAAGATCTGCACTGGTTACCCAGTCTGCACACGTCAAAGTTCTGGTTCTTACCTTTAAGGCCTTTAATAGCCTGAGGTCAGTGCACCTGAAGGACAGTCTCCTCCCATACTATTCAGCCCTCCAGTTAAGACCTGCCTCTCAAACGCTGCTTCTTGTTCCCCATCAACTATATACTCTGGTCTGCCATCACAGACTACAAACTGCCTTCACCCTGCCCTTAATCTTAGCATCAACTCAATATTACGGGTACAATTTTCCCCAAAAGGAATCCATGCTACTTATCAGGAAGGCAAGTCTAAAGGGTTGCGGTTTTTTGTGGTAAATTTGTTGCATAGCGGTTTGGCATTTTCTCCCTAGATTTACGCAGCCTAAACAAATACCAGCTGGAGATATATAATCCCTTGCTTACTTCCCGCATTTGCAATCAAGATTCTGTTCTTACAAAAGGCCTATGCATGTTTCCCAGCAGGAACGAAATCGTGCACAAACGCTTTGAGCTGGTAAAACCTTCTCTTAAGCTTCTTGCAATGGTTAGTGCTTTAGACATATTCTGAGAGTGACTGGATTACCAGTCTCACCTCCCTGAAGAAGTTTCTTTATTGAGGTCTGCAACTATGCTTTTAACAGACTGACTTTCATTGGCTTTTCAGAAGTTTCAACGAGCACAGAAACGTGACAACAAACCCCATTTGCCACTGGGATTTCAGTAGCAGGAATGGAAGTTCTCATGATGTTGAAGAAGTCAGAATGTCCACATGGGCATGGAAACATGCAGGCCCCTTGTCAAACCTGTAAGTATATTATGTCCTTTCTGCAGACTATGTCCCTGTTCCCGCCCATGATTTCCCAACAGAAGTGTGGAGAAATGCATTTTTCTTTGGTGGATTGAACTGAGCCAGACCTTTACCTTGAGTTTTAAAAAGTTTTTCTCTCTCTTGGCAGAGTATTGGCAGGAGAGGCAGGGAGTCAACTGCTGACCAGCCTCATCCACCAAGGCTTTAGAAATGCAAATGGTAGGCCAGGTGGGACACAATGAGATGGTCCAGTCACACACACACCATTCCTGCTAGACAGGTGACATCTAGCAAGTAAGAGAGATTTGAAGGTTCTAAGGTACTTGAAAGGCTTCAGGAAAAACTGCCTAGAGGCTTCAAGAAAAGTTTGTTCGACCTGACCTTTCTCCCCAGGGGATGGGCAAACAGAGGTGTTGATACTGTTTGGCACAAAGTGGAGGATCTCTCTTGTGCTGATTCCAGCAAGGCAGACAGAGCTCTCACCTGGGGCCTGCTGAAAGTGGCCATTGCCACCTTAGGACTGCAGGCCTAAGCAGAGGCTTTAAGGCAACTGGGACCCTTTAGAACCACTATAACGTTAACACTGAAGAAGCCTGCCTTAGGTTGACATCCACTAGGGCAGGGGTGGGCAAATAGCGGCCCGAGGGCCACATGCGGCCCGCCACAGAGTTTTTTGCGGCCCGCCAAGACAGACATTAACTTGCAGGCTGTGATGAGAATCTCAACAAGCAATCTCGTTCCTGATTCCAAAAAAATTGTAGAAAAGTGTGATAGGGTACATTTGTCTCATTAAACTGATTCTAAAATTAAATATGCTTGCAGCTATAGATGATATTAAATTAGCACAATAAATAAATTGAATAAAACTACCACTATTTTATTTAATTTATATTTATTGATTTTTATGATACAATTTATACCTTTTCTGAAATGCAAAGTTAACTAATGAATGCAATCATGTTAAAAGGTGCGGCCCTCCGCTAACCTCCGCTCCCACAAAGTGGCCCCCGAGCCAAAACAATTGCCCACCCCTGCACTAGGGGATGTACAGAGGGAGGGACAGAGGAACTGTGTTCAGTCAGTTGCTGTGCTAAGAGTATGCATGTAGGCATCTTCTTTTTAATAAATGCTTAATAACTTTTAATGCTGGTACCAGTTCTCTGTACCATGTTAGACCTCCATCGTTCCAGGCACGCTATTTTTTAAAAAGTGCTAGGAGGAAGGGGAGGGCAGTCAGTTGGTGGCTATACCCCCAGTGGTGCACAAGGCAGTAAGTGTTCCCCATAATAACAGGAGACACAGGCATGAGGTAAGGCCATAGAACAGCAATGCAGGAAAGGGAAGCTGGGAGCCCTGGTCCTCTCAGTAGGCAATTCCTACTTAGGCCAGGTGGTGGCAGTGGCTGAACCAAGAGAGGGAGAGAAAATCCCCTCCAGGTGCTGGGAAAGCCTAGTGGGTGGCACGTGCCAAGGTGGAGCCCTTGGATGGCCACTGGTGCCCAGGCACCTCAGAGGCATGGTGGAGCAAGACCTAGACTCACAGAATCACAGAGTTGGAAGGGACCTCCAGGGTCATCTAGTACAGCCCCCTGCGCAATGTAGGAAATTCACAACACCCCCAGTGACCCCCTGCTCCATGCCCAGAAGATAGCAAAAAAAAAAATACCCTTCCAGGATCCCTGGCCAAACTGGCCTGGAGAAAACTGCTCCCTGTCCCCAAAATGGTGACTGGCATTTCTCTAGGTAGGTAAGAAAGGGCCACAAGAACGTGCAGGTCCGAGAGTGGGGCTGCTCCCCACCTTACCTTGTCACAGGACCTTTGTCACATAGGCAGTAACTCCTTTTGAAGTTAGGCAGGTGTGATTATTTTAAGTATTTGCTTCTAGGGTTCCCAGGTCCCTCCGAGAGGCAGTGAGGGATAGGGAGTGGGTTTACCATGAGCAGGGAGTCTCACCCAACTTTTAAGCAACATGCCCACGTGACTTCCAACATGAACTGGAAGTGATGTAGGCATGTCAGGGTGACATTCTGGGTTTTGGACAAAAGCTTTAAGGTAGAATTAGCTTGGTGCTTGGGGGAGGGGCAACAGTGAGAGGGCTTCTAGTGTCCTGCCCCCACGGGTGGACCTCCTGAGGGCGCCCGGTGTTTTTTGGCAACTGTGTGACAGAGTGTTGGACTGGATGGGCCACTGGCCTGATCCAACATTGGCTCCTCTTATGTTCTTAGCTTCTACCTTAGCTGGGGGGGCTGACAGAGGAGAAGGCAGAGGAGGAGGAGCCACCACGCGGTATCCAGCAGCAGTCATCATCATGAACGCTGCTTCTTCTTCTCCTCCTCCCTTTCCCTCACTCCCCGTCACCTGTTAGCTCCATTAATTCCCCCAAATCCCCTGTTAGCTCCCCCCATCCCCCACTGGCAGATTTAGCCAATGTGCTAAACTGCCCCCTATTCCCCCCCCCCTTACAAAAAATTATGGGTACGGAGCTGCTTCCAGTTCACACTGAAGTCACCAAGGCACATCGCTAAAACATCCAGTGTTCTACCCTTCTTGGTGGTCAGTCCCCGCCCCCTCCTTGCCAAACAGATGACTGGCAGCGGAAAGGTAGGACCTGGGAGCAGGGGACCCCCCATACTAGGGGGTCTGGTATCCCTACTAGCTTCTGTTCTAAAGAATATTCATGCCTTGCTTTTAACAATTTTAAGCAGTGCGGTCTGCCATGGACTTTCAGAATAGCACAGGTTAAAAATCCCTTATGAACGATTATGTTCTTTCAATTCTCACAATTCTACCACACACACAAAAAAGAGCATGATCCATGTTCATAATCACTGAAGGACTCTTCTAATACTCTGAGAACACTGAGCCAAGCATGGTAATGTTTAGCTCTCCATTTCTAATTTCAGCTGTTCTATTATGAAGTCCCTTTGTAATATTCTTGCTACTGATCATAAAGGTTTTGACTCAAGTACAAATGATAACGTTTTTAAAAATTGTCTGCACAGATGATACCCAGGAAAAGGAAATCAAAACGAAAAGCAGGCATCCACCAGCCTATTTTCTGAGCAAGTAAAAGTGACAAGGAGGAAGGTCAAATTTCCAAGCGAACATCCTCAGGTCACTCCATGTCAATGCTATACCATTACCTTGAGGATATACTCTGCTACTGAAAAGATCTGCATGTGAAAATACATGGAGTGTCCTTGTGTAAAAATACTAAGCAGAGACTTATTTAAAAACAATTTGTTTATTTTAGAATATGCATACCTTGCTCTCATTACACAATGCTCTTGAAAGATCATTCATACACAAAGTATCAATGTAAGCAATAAAATGCAAAAGTTGGTAAGTCAACAGGACAACGGAGCCCCGGTACAAAGCAATACAGCCATTTTCTGATCTTGTGACTAATTAATGCATTTGGTATCTACTTGGCAACAGCGGCAAATAGTGAGGCATCTCTACGAGAGGCAAAGATGGAGAGAAGCGTTTTGATGGTTGGTGAATACATGGCCATCAAATGAAGAATAAAGTGTGGGTAATTTCAGCCTTATAGAATGAGGTGCTACTGAAGAACTCACTGCCTTGCATCAGCATCGCACACCATGCCAAGTTACCACATGTCTGTCTGTCTCACTGTCAGAATTGCCTACTTTTAATGTTTTTTAAAATGTATCTTGAATATTATGTCATTCGCAACTCATTACGGGGGGGGGGGGGGGAGGGGTCTTTAAAAATCCCGAAAATAAAAACTGTGCTCAGTCACAATCGTACAAGCTCACAAATGCACTGCAAAGAAAAGGCAAAGGGAAACACTTCTTGCTTGAAACAACAATCAGCACTGTATTATTTCTGGGTTCAACATGCAACGAAGGAGAAAGAGCAGCTGATTCTTGCCTCCCCAGATCCTTTATCAAAGAAGGCACGGTATCAGAGCTCCATGCGTACTGCAGTTCCCCTCATGCACCTCGCAAGGACGAAACTAGCTACACGGCTGCAAAATTCAGCATCCATATAGCCTCAAGCTGATGTTTTAAAAAGCGACTGTTGTAACTGCTGTTAAAGAAAGCAGCGGAAGGAAAAATTAATTCCAGAATTAAGTCGTAGAACTATTTTACACACATTACACAGGAACAAATTAGGAGTGCATGCCACATTCCCATTTGGGAATACAGGAGTGATTAACATGAGCGTAGATTATAGGACTGTTGTAGGAATCATCCATGAAAAGCATTTTGAATACTGAAAACAGTATAAAGAGGGTTAATTGTCTGGAGGGGAAAAAATATCCTGTCCCTTGGTAGAGGCTTAATGGGATATTTACCATATGATGTTGTTATTTACTTCCACATTATGAAAAGCTTCGACTGCCCATTTCCACAAGTTAAGCCTCTGTTAAAAGGGAGATTAACATATTTTCCCCTTGGCCTGCTGGCAATCCTCGCTATACAAATTCGAAGTAGTATTTTTACTGTCTTCTCTCTTGATTTAAAAAAATTAGCTAGGTGTAGCATTAGAGCGGCTCAAACTTTTTCTTTATTCATTAAATTCATATTTGAAGATTTCTATCAAGCTACTATTGACTGAAAGGTTTAATTCAATATGTAGAGGTGTGGGTTGCTGCTTTTTGTTTTTTTTAGACAGGATGATGAATCTTATGATAATCAAATTTATTAAACTTAGTTACAGATTACAAACTGAAAACAACCTGTGCTGGAAAAACTGCGGAGAAGTGGGAACTTTTGCCCACTGCTGGTGGCAATGTACCCATATTAAGATGTTCTGGCTGGATGTCCTAAATCAAATAAAACTCATCACGGGTCTTTGACGTCCCATTCAAACCAACGCTGCTCTTTCTTGACATGTTGACCCTGTCAGACATATCTGTGCTGCACCGCGAACTAATAACTAGTCTTATTGTGGCAGCTACAACAGTGATTGCAGCCAAGTGGAAATCGGATCAGGCTCCCACATGATCATACTGGTTCACTAAAGTCTGGGACCGCCTTATCCTGGAAAAAATTACTGACCACCTACATCAGTCAGAAATCTTCCCAAGACCATCAAACTTTGTAGGGAAATGGTTCCCATTTATGGAATTTCTCGCTGCTTCAGACCTACAACCACATAACCCTGCATACCTGACATTACTTTACCAATAAGTAACACTATCACATATCACTCGCAATACCTGGTTGTGTCATTGCTTAGATTCATGTGTTTTAATTATGCACAGCTAATGGTTAAAAATAAGTTTCTTTAACTATATGACTTGTTAATGCAACTCTCACTATAACAATTAATAGGGTTTGCATGTTATATATCTACCATTAACACAGTTAAACAAGTGGTGTATTACTGTTTTACATAATATCTCTTATGTTTTATTGTTGAGCGCTGTTCATTATTGAAAAAGTTATAAAAAATAAACTATTAAAAAAACTGAAAACAAACCTTGTTCAGATCATACTGAACCTTTAACACCTAATTAGTAGGGTTGCCAGGTCCTTCCTGGCAGCCAGCAGATGGATCCTTGGTCCTCTCCAGGATCTTCTGCTGTGCACACACAATAACATCACCCGGAAGTAATGTCATCATGTTACCGACCTCAGGGGGGACGCTCTAGTCTTGGGGCAAAACTCTATTGTTTGTAGCTGATTTTACCATAGAGTTTTGCCCAAAAACTAGAGTGTCAGTGGCGTGATGATGTCACTTTCGGGAGATGTCATCACGTTGCCTTTTGGGCCAGTCAGGGGCATGGAAGCACGCCGCAAAAGCAGGGGTTCCCCCACCCCCAGCAGGGGTCTAGCAACCCTACTAATTAGAAATGTGGACTATAGAATCTAAGCTTTCAAGGGGTTAACACAGCTGTTTCTTTAACATCCAACAATACTAATTTGCAGTCTTTTCAGGAGAACACAGAAAGGGTGCCTAGCAAAGGACAATACCTTCTCTTCCTTCTCCCCCTCCCACCCCCAAAGTACATTCACTTAGCAACAAGGAGAAAATTAGCAGGCTAGCATTAAAACAACGTTCCAAACACACTGCCTTCTACAGCAACTAAACCAAATGAACAGAATCAGTGGTAAAAGAAGCAGCTCTCCTGCCCAGCCTCTAAACAACTGATTACACAAATACATGCGTACATTCAGATATTTTAGTAAATATGCGTAGGCATCACACACTCATATATACACACACACACACACTTTAATCAGCGTACAGCCTCAGCAGACAGTCCTTTCTACATCAGGTACGTATACTCCATGGGTCCCCAACCTTTATGAGCCAGCAGGAACATTTGGAACTCTGACACAAGATGGTGAGCGCAGAAACAAAATGGGTGCCAGAGGAGGCGGGGCCAGCTACAAAACGATTGCCACAGCTTAACTTCAGTAATACAGTGCAGATCCTTGTGCTGTGGTGGCAGCTGATTTTTAAAAAATCTGCACAGCCAAACAAATTCCCAGTAGTCAATCAGAAGCCTCGCCGGGCAAAAGCCCTATCTGGCCCCACCCACTTCCTAAAAAGACTTGGCAACTGTCAGAAAAGGTGTTGGTGGGTGCCCTGGCACCAATGCTCCCTCTAAGCTATGGAGTGTTGTGAGCAAAAATTCTACTTTGTGAGCTACTCACATTAAAGCTGTGAGCAAGCGATTTGGCAGCTGCATAAATTAGTTTGCTCTGGAGCCATCCTTCCTGAGCTAAGACAAAAGTGTGGGAGCTGGAGGCTAAAAAACTGTGAGCTAGCTCACACTAACTCAGCTTAGAGGGAACACTGCCTGCCACCACGCTGGGGAACCCCGATATAGGCTAACAATCTTCAGTTAGAAGTGAGATGAGCCCTGAAGCTGTCCAGTATCTTAACGGAACAGTCAAGAATTAAAAGAAACACTTGCATGGGGCACCAATTTGGGAATATTACCCCATCCCTCAAGATCCCCTTTCCTGTATTCCTGTATTCCAGCCTTGGCTTCCTTACACCTGAATGCAGTCAATAAAATCATTTTTTATTGGTCCTAAAATCATTATTAAAGCATGACACTAAATATACCCTTGAGTTTCTTGCATGATATTTGTGTGCAGATGAGAAGACGACAATGGATTTACACCCCGCCCTTCACCCGGAATCTCAGAGCGCCTTACAATCTCCTTCCCTTCTTCTCCCCACAACAGACACCCTGTGAGTTAGGTGAGGCTGAGAGAGCTCTGAGAGAACTGTTCTTGCAAGAACAGCTCTGAGAGAAAAGAGTGACTGACCCAAGATCACCCAGCTGGCTGCATGTGGAGGAGTGGGGAATCAAACCCAGTTCTCCAGATTAGAGTCTGCCACATGAAAGAAAGCAGAAAAGACCCATTCCTAAATTCAAATACACATTCCAGACAAGACAGGTGTTATATCTGAATACTGACTCAGGAAACAGACAAATATTCTGCATCTACGCAACTAAAATCTTTACTAGAACTAGCAAAAACAAGGGTCTGCTCACATTCACATAAACTGAGTTTACTGATAAATACAAGCTGTGTTTTGAATTAATCCGCAAAATTCTGTTTGGCGCCCAACAGTAGCTGGACCATAGCATTCCATTTCCTCCGTAACACCTAACACAATTTATCCCAGTAAATGAACTATACTACATATTTCTTTGGTCTTGCCAATGGTGCAGCCGGGGGGGGGGGGCACATCTGGACATGTGGCAAGTCATACAAGACATTCAGGATTGGAGGAAGAATTTAACACAGGTCTGCTGTTTAAGCAGCAGGTCTCTGTTTAGTCTAACACAATTTAGTTCTACCATGTTGGAGAAACTAGTCTGAAAAGAAGCTTGGCCACTTGAATCTCCATCCCCCCCTTGTTGCGGTACAGGTTTGGTTTTTTTTAAACCCTTGTCTTGTTTCTACAGTACCTGCAAAAAGATTTACCTAATGAAAGAATGTTTAAAGGTTGCTTTTCTCTCTCCCATTTCAAGCTCAGGACAGACAAAAGGAAATGCTTCTTTACACAGAGAGCAACTAAAATGTGAAATTCACTGCCAGAGGATCTAGTGATGGCCACTGGAATAAAGCTTTAAAATGGGATTAGATAAGATTGATGGAAGATGGGTCTACCAGTGGCTACTAGCCACAGTGACTATGGGGAACCTCCACATTCACAGGCACTAAACGTCTGAATTCCAGAGCCAGGAGGCAACATCAGAGGAAGGCCTTGGCCTCTATGCCCTGTAGTTGGCCCTCCAGAGGAACTGGTTGGCCACTGTGTGAGACAGGAGTCTTGACTAGATGGACCATTGGTCTGATCCAGCAGGGCTCTTATGTTGTAATAATGACTTTTTTAAAAATTCAGGAAAAATATTACAAAAATACCTTTTCATTCTTACAGCTTTATTACCGAAGCTTGTCAGCCCAAACTTGAATCAGCCCTTCCATAAATCAACCCATGAATTAGCTACGTGCCCATGATCTTGAAAACAGGCGAAGGTGCTGCAGATCCAAACAGGGATAGGTATTTTTAACAGTCGCATGAATTATTCATGGGCCACAGAACCAGTGAAACCAAATCCTGAAAGCTGCAGAATTTACTGGAGCTGCTGCAAAGTTGTTTATAGATCCATCAGAGGATTCGTTTCCTTGAAGATTTTTAATTCCTCGAGCAAAAGTAAATGTTGAGATACGGATGCAGGTAACACAGTACAAGTCTTTCGGCATATCTACGCAGCACTGATTCCGCTGATATTTTAAGCAATGGAGCTTTACTCTTATGTGCATCCTTCTCTATGGTGCTTTCAAAGTGTCCTTAATGCAAGGAGCACTGCTTCCTCAAAGAAAGGAGTATACCCTTGTGGTACTGGGAGGTTCCTCCCCCACCTGCCTAGTCCTCAAGTCTGTAAACTCCTCCGGGTCTCCAGTATTTTTTTTTAAAATCTGATTCCCATGCTTAGCATGGGACACAAATTGGGAAGCCAACGCTTTAAATTTGAACGATAAAACCCATATGCTAATCCGATGCAGTACCACTCTTGAGGCACCTAAAAAGATTTACCACTGACTAGATCACACTTTGTCAGATAACGCAAAGCGCTATCCTCAGTTGGCAGATAATTGATACCACGGCTGCAGAGGCGAAAAGTTTAAACTGTGGGGTAAAAAGGCCATGCAGATCTGTGACACTATGCAAAGAGTAACAGCAGTGACCCTAACCGTGAAGGGTCTACACAGGATACCCATTTTTCTGTTGCAGCGAACAGACAATCTTAGTTATATCTTTATAAAAGTTTCCAAACAACTCGAGGCGTGTGTTCTCTCCCACAGGAAAGTGATGGATATGGCAGTTCTAAGAATGTTAAACAGTTCTGATGACTGAACAGATCCAATATATACAAAAGGTTTCTGGAGAATTAGAAAAATAGCTGTGTTTATTACTATTGCATACACATTTGTCTCAGTACAACACACTGGCCGCCTGAGGCCCATCAGCCAGAAGGACAAAGAAGAAATGTGTCTACAGACCAGCACTGACTTACTAGTAGAGTGGCCAACCTCCAGGCGGTAGCTGGAGATCTCCTGGATTACAACTGGCAGAGATCAGCTCACCTGGAGAAAATGGCTGTTTTGGAAGGTGGACTCTATGGCACTATACTCCAAACTCTGCCCTCCTCAGGCTCCGCCCTCAAAATCTCCAGGTATTTCCCAACCTGGAGCTGGCAACCCTACTTACTAATCTGAGGTTTACACAGCCAGAAGGCCTAAGTGACAGAGTCTGCCTTTGCCTCATAGCCATCATTTGCCCAATAGGTGTACAGGAGTTAGGAAATTATTGCTGTGGACATTCAATTGTGCAGTCTCGTTACAGGAAACAATCTCAACTGCTTCATGTATTATCGTCAGTGCTCCCCCACCTCTCTAAGGTTAGGGCTGTGCCTCAGGCCAGGACCAAACACGGAACTTCCTTGCAAAATGCTCAGAGCAGATGTTTCTGAAGCAATTTACAGACGATTTTATACTGCAACGCTTGGAGTCACCACAGTCACCCCTTAAAAGAGATGTCTGTCACTGATGATAATAGCAGCTCCACTGATGATAATAGAAATGGGTTTTAAAAAAAAACACAGTCATTTTGTTGCTGCTCAAGTCAAATTTATTGGTGCCTGTGCAACCACAATGAGAAAAGTTTTGCTCGCACAATATTAAGTGGGTCTGTGCAACTAAACGCAACAACTCCAGTGAAAAGTAGGCATCGCCACCTGATGCTGCAAAATCAGCTAGCAACTGATGAATGCGCACCTTTTATATGAGAGCAAGATCTTCTAGCTCATCACTGGATGAACCACAACGCCCCCAAATCCCTAAAATTTTAATTCCAGTGGCAAAAGTTTGAAATGCAGTCAAATCAGCACCAAGGGAAACACTTAACAAATTGGGCATCTGTGGAATGCAGGCTTTAAAAGAAGAAGAGGAGAAGGAGATTGGATTTATATCCCACCCTTCACTACCCAAGGGAGTCGCAGAGCAGCTTACAAACTCCTTTTCCTTCCCCTCCCCATAACAGACACCCTGTGAGGTAGGTGGGGCTGAGAGAGCTCTGACAGAAACTGCTCTTTTTCAAGAATAGCTGTGCCAGAACTACAGCTTGCCCAACGTCATCCAGCAGTTGCAAGTGGAGGAGTGGGGAACCAAACCCGGTTCTCCCAGACTAGAGTCCGCGCACTTAACCACTACACTAAGCCAAACACTGTTGCTTTGTCAAGTCACCAATGTTGCTTGTTTCAGTCACATGTCACAGCAACAGCCAATAAGGGCCAGCAGCAGAACTGCCCCACATAGTGAACTGTCTCCTTCTTTTAGAACTTACAAAAAAAACCCCAAAAACAGAGCAGGCTGTAATCTGTGGAGAGAGTGAGCACTTGTTTTGAGAACAAGAAAGTATCTGGTCAAATGCACATCGATGATGGATGGCTATCCCCTCATGCCTGCCCAAGTGGTAGTGTTCCAGAGTCCCCTTAACTTCTCCCCCTCAACACTCCAATGATTCAGGGTAGATTTTGCCCAGCCACCAACATCCTTATCAGGCTTAAGTTATCATGAAGAACTATGGAATGAGAGCACAAAACGTTATTTAAAGAAGATTTTGCCCCTGGAAGAGCATTACACTCAGGAAATAAAAATTCGCTGGTGGTCCCTGGCCTGAGAGAAGTCTGGCTGTCCTTGACCGGGGCCAGGGCTTTCTCAGTCCTGATCCCTGGCCTGGTGGAACGCTCTGCCAGAAGACATCCAGGCCCAGCGGGAACTGTTACCTTTCCGCCAGGCATGCAAGGCAGAGATGTTCCACCATGCCTTTGGTTGAGGACAGTGACGGGGCTTCTTTTGACACTCTCATATAATTCCCCATCCCTCATAACCCCTCCCCCTAGGGAGGCTGAGGAGTTAGGATTTCACCGCCATCTCATACATTGTATATATACTGTTTTTAATCTACTGGTATTTATTGGATTGTTTTAATTTAGTTTTATACTGAGATTGTATATTATTCTGTTGTAAGCCACCCTGAGCTCTACTCATAGGAGAGGGTGGCCTAGTGAATCTAATTTGATAAATAAAAATAAAATAATTTTTTAAAAAAATAATAACTCCTTCAGGGTAACTTCAGGGAACAGACAACTCCTAAGGAAGAAAGTAAACATTTATGAAAAAAAAAAAAATAATAACATCTCCTATTCCAATGTAATTTCCTAAAAATTAATAGAAGCTAAGATATATGAAGAGACATGGGCTTAGGGAGAGGGCTACAGAAAAGCGCAGTGGTTAAACTAGGATCTGGGAGACCCACTCTGAATCTCCCCCACCCTGCCACAGACGTTTGCTGGGTGACCATGGGCTACACACACATTCTCAGCTCAACCAACATCTCACAGGGTTGTTTCGAGGATAAACTGGAGGAAAGGAGAACAATGTAAGCCGTTCTAGGTCCCCACTGGGGAGAGAGGCTGGGCACAAATGAAGGAAATAAATAAGGTTCTGTTGGGTAGGAAGCTTCCATTCATTTACGTGAAGCCACATCTCAACAACAAAGCAGCTCTTCCTGGTGAGGATGACTAGATGCGCCGCACTGTGATTTGGCATAAGAGGTCTGCTGATCTGCTAGCTGGCTGTCCTTACAGAGCAGCACGAAAGTCCCTCTCAGAGCTTTCCCCTCCGATAGTTTTGCCTGAGGTCTTTCCCCATTCCTTTAATCAGTTGGCTCTATGCTTACATCACAGGCTGAAGCCCAATTAACAGTTTGGTAAGAACTCTGGGAAGGTGGAAAGGAAAGCAGAACGAACAAGATGTACAATGAGAGTACCCTGCTCAGTGTTACTGCCAACAAAAATATATATATAAAGGCACAAGGACAGATGGTTGAGAGTTTAGCTTCGTTACACTTCAATCGCATTTTCTCCCTTCAAAAAATATAACTCTCTTCCCCAACCCTTGTTTTATAACAGAAACAATGGGACACACAAAAAAGGGGCTGGAACTTTTGCCCCATTATTCACACCCCTCCATCCCACCACTCAACCAGAGAGACACCCCCCCCAATTTACATATACCCAGAACAGCATGGAAACTGCACTCCCATGGTGCACTCACATGCCCCTTAGAAAGGGAGAGAGAAAGAGAGAGCCAGACAAGGACAATTGCACGAGCCTCCTGAACGCGAAAGAGAACGGACCAGTGGATACTCACCGTGAGGGGTCCTTCTCCTCTGAGATAAGGAGGACATCTTGATGGGTGTTTCCCACCCTATCTGTAGGGAGGCAGGAACTAATTCTTCACTTCCTGTCCTCTGGTGGGATACGCCCCTTCAAGTCAGTTCGGGGACTCCCAGAAGCAGTAGTCAGCTGTAAACCAAAGGCTAACCATAACTAGAAAAATATGAACATAATTAGTCTGAACAGTAAACAGATAATGTGGCTTGAACAAGACAGGAAGGAAGATAAACTCAGAATATAGAAAAGGAAGACGATGAATCTTGGGAGGGCGAAGATGTCCTCCTTATCTCAGAGGAGAAGGACCCCTCACGGTGAGTATCCACTGGTCTGTTCTCCCTCTGAGAGGAGGACATCTTGATGGGACCTCCCATAGCAGTGTCCCTTTAACTGGGTGGGACATCATCTTCAGATATGAGAGCTTGCTGCAGGACTCTCCGGCCAAAGGCTGCATTGGTCGAGTTGTAGAAGTCGGTCTTATAATGCCTGACAAAGGTAGAAAATGGAAGACATGTGGCTGTCCAACAGGTTACTTCCACCGAGGCTCGGTTGGTAAAGGCTGCGGAAGTCGCTGCACTTCTGATGGAGTGGGCCGTGATACCCGGAGGAGGGGTATCTTGAGGGCCCTATAGGCTTCTGCTATACATCTTTTGAGAGTGGCACTGATGGATGCTGTGAACATTTTGTTGCCCTTGTTGGGGGGTGAGACTGAGATGAATAATGATTCCGTCTTCCAGAAGGAGCTGGTGCGATGTAGAAGGCTTTAAGTGAACGTCTGACATCCAGACAGTGGCACAACTTTTCCTTTGGGTGGGTAGGGTTCGGGAAGAAGGACGGTAGGCAGATCTCCTGTGAGCGGTGAAATCTTGAGTTGACCTTCGGGCAGAAGGAAGGGCCGATAGTGAGGACTACTCTGTCCTTATGGAAGGTGCAAAGAGTCGGTTTGGCGGAGAGGGCCCCAAGCTCGGAGACTCTTCTGGTGGAGGTGACAGCTACCAGGAACAGGGTATTCATTCGCAGCCACATCAGAGGAATCTCTTGGACTGGCTCGAAGGCTGGTTTGGCTACTGCAGAGAGAACCAGGTTAAGTTTCCATGTGGGGAACCTGTGGGGAACCGGTGGGTCCTTAAGTGATGCACCCTTCAGAAAAACGGTGGATGTGAGGGTGTCTGGACAGGGTCCAGCCTTCTACTCTGGGAACTACGGTTACCAAGACAGCTACCCGACAGCGGAGAGTGGACGCCTTCAGACCCGAGTCGTGACCACCCTGAAGGAAGGACAGAACACTGGACAAGTGTGGGTGTAATGGGTTGACCTTCTTTCTCCTGGACCAGCGAACGAAGGCCTGCCAGGTGGCATTGTAGATCCTCTTGGTGGAAGGGTGCCGAGAGGCTAGCATGGTGTCTGTTACTGGTCTGAAGTAGCCTAAGCTGAGCAAGTTTTGCCATTCAACTTCCAGGTGATCAAACGGAGCCATGCAGGATCTGGGTGCCAGATGGGGCCCTGGGTCAGCATGTCTGGGGATACTGGGAGTGTAACGGGGCAGTTGCCATGCTCTGGAGTTCCAAGAACCAAGGTCTTCTTGGCCAATACGGGGCTACCACTATGATCTCCATTTGTTGTTCTCTGATTTTTCTGAGGAGCTTTGGTAAAACCGGAGTCAGAGGGTAAGCGTACATGAGACCCTTGGGCCATTGGGAGACCAGGGCGTCCGTCTCTTCTGCTGCTTGATGGTAGTATCAAGAATCTGGCAACCCTGTGGTTGAGTGGAGATGTGAATAGGTCCACCATCGGACGTCTGAAGTGAGATGTTATGAGGTTGAATAGGTCCTCTTTGAGGGACTATTCCCCTTCCTGTAGTGTCTGACAGCTGAGCCAGTCCGCTCTGGTATTCAGCGAGCCCTTGATGTGTTCCGCTCTGATAGATAGTATGTTGCGTTCTGCCTAGGACAGGAGCTTCAGAGCTTCTCGATGGAGTTTTGAGGATCTGGATCCTCCTTGGGTATTGATGTATGCCTTCGCCACTATGTTATCTGTCCTGATGAGGACGTGATGACCGGCGATTTGTTCCCTGGAGTGGAGGAGGGCTAGGCGGATGGCCCGAAGCTCTAACAGGATGATGGGCAGAAGTTGTTCTTCCTTGGACCATAATCCCTGTGCAGGGAGGTGGAGGAAGACTGTGCCCCATCCCAGGAGGCTGGCATCCTTGACAATCTGCTTCCAGTCTTGACATAGAAGCTGTTCCTCTGGGATAGATATAAGTTGGTTTTATTCTAGAGGGCAGGCATGAGAGGAGGCTGGCCACAGGCCTGTGGAACTCAATGCTAAGAATGCCTGAGCTCAAGTTTTTAGCCTGTCATGCAGCACTCAGGTCTCGAACTGCTGAGCTACCAACCTTCTGGTCTGCAATTCAGCGTCTTAACCACTTGAGCCACTGCAGCCCCTCTTTCATGGCGTGATCCACCAGGATAGGCTGCCCTTGACTAGGTGAGGGACTGACACGGGGAGGTCCTGTTTTTTGCATTATCCTGGATTGGAAGGGCCATATGAGTTATTGTAGTGGTCTGGCATGGAGGCGCGCCCAGGGCACGGAGTCCATGCAGGAGATGAAGAGGCCCAGTAGTTTAGCCAGGGACATCAGGGTGGATTGTCTGGCCGTGATGATTTGTCGTGTGAAGAAGCGGATCTTGTCTGCCTGTGTTGAGGTAGGAACATGCAGTTCCGAACCATGTCTAAGATGACCCTGAGGTGCTCTAGGGACTGCGAGGGGTTCAGGGAGCTCTTCTGGAGGTTTACAAGGAAGCCGTGTGCTTTCAGGCAGCAGATGGTTTCCTGAGTGTCTTTGTGCGCTTTGTTTCTAGAGCTGGAGCGAATCAGCAGGTTGTCTAGATAGGATAGACATGATGCTCCCTCTAAGCTGTGGAGTCTTGTGAGCAAAAATTCTACTTGAGAGCTACTGGCATTAAAGTTGTGAGCTAGCGATTGGGCTATTGTATAAATTAGTTTGCTCTGGAGCCACCCCTCCTGAGCCAAGACAAAAAATGTGCAAGCTAGAGGCCAAAAAACTGTGAGCTAGCTCACACCAACTCAGCTTAGAGGGAACACTGGACATGGGTGCCTTGTTCCCCAAGGAGGGCAATGGGATGGATGAGGATCTTGGAAAAGACTCTTGAAGCAGTGGAGAGTCTGAATGGGAGCGCCCTGAACTGCCAATGTTGGACTAGGACGAAGAATCGGAGGAACCTCTTGTGACCCGGGAACATGGGAACATGCAGATACGCCTCTATGAGATCGATGGAGGAAGGAACTCTCCCGGTTGTAGAGCCCCTGAGATGGACTGCAGGGTCTCCATTCGGAAGCGTTTTAGTTTTACGAATCTGTTGACGTATTTTAAGTCCAGTATCGCTCTACAGCCGCCGTTCCTTTTGGGAAAAGTAAGGAAAATGGAACAAATTCCCTGTCCCCATTCCTGGATAGGGACAGGTTCTATGGCTGAGATGGTATACAGGTGTTGGACAGCTTCTATCGTTTTTTGTAGCTTGGAGGCGTCTTTGATCAGGGGAGAGGGAACAAAGCGGTCTAATGGTGTCGTCTGGGAACTAAAAGGGTAATTTCCGAATCCCCTCCTATCAGGCCTGCCCAGGGTATGTGGCATCGCCTTTTCTTGTCCCTAGTTTCTATCAGGATTTTGTCTAGGGAATCTCCGAATAGGCAATCTCCTTGGAATGGGTAAGAAGTGACGGTAGATTTGCTGCGCAGGTCCGCTGGCCAGGCCCTAAGCCAGAGGGTACGCCTGGCAGCCACCACTGAAGCCAGAGCCCTGGAAGGAAAAATCATGGCATCGAGCGTAGCATCAGTGGAGAAGGAGGAGGCCTTGAGAGGGTGGTTAGCTCCTTCAGTGAGACGCTTACTAGACAGTGGGATAAGCTGTATTAGTTTCCTGGACCAGGCAATGGCTGTGTGGCCCACGACTGTAGCTGTAGCGGATACTTTGATGGCCATAACGGAGGCTTCATGCACTTACCTGAGTGCAAACTTGGCCTTGCGGTCTAGACTGTCTCTGACCAGGCCATCGCCATCCTCGGAAAAAGACCCGAAGTCTGGAGCGCAATAACAGGAGCATCCACTAGAGGGACCTGTACAAGCTTATTAATAAAATATGGTAAGGTAAACAGCTTTCTCACATTAGGTGGGCAGCGTTTCTTTGCCATGGGTTTGGACCATTCCTTGACTAGCTGATTTTCTAGAAATTCTGGGAAGGGGAAGACCTGGGGAAGTAGTCTTTGCTCCCTCTGGGTCTGGAGCCATCTGCTTTTGAGGATCCGGCTGGATCCTCTCCCTGCAGCTTTGGTTGTAACTCTAATGCTGACAGGGATTTGGAGAGGAGGTAAGGATATTCTTCAGGTTTAAAGAAGCACATGGAGGGTTCTGGAACCTCCAAGTCCTCTTCCTCCTCCTCATCAGAGAGGAATTCAGCCTCTTCTCTTTCCCCGGTATCCCCAGTATCACTGTCCTCATAATTAGGTGGGATCCAGTGATGAGGGACCCAGCCGGGGTAGGAAAGTTCCTTCCTAGCTGCTTTAATGGGCCAGCGAGGTCTGTCTTCCTCCTCGCCCTCTTGGTAGTGCCTGTCTGGCACATCTCTATGGGGTTGGTCCTGGTGACAAGGGGCCCCCCATGAGTGGATGATCAATACCTCCTCCCTGCTTGTTTAAGGGCCAGGAGTAGGGCAGGGGAAATAGTCTGTTCTCCGTCTCCGGAGTTACTCACGAGTAGACCTTCAGCTGGTGTGTCTCCCAAATGGGGCTGGTGTGCGACCTGGGCATTGGGAAGCTCCTGCCCGTCGTCGCTAGTCATGTCTGGGCTTATGGATGCGGCGACAGCCGATCCGTAGCCTTGGGACACCATTTTCTGTGGTCTCCCGGGATCGGGGCAATTCAGAATGGCGCCTGCGCAATCATCCACGTCTTTCTGTGGCTGTTTTTTGGCGCGCTTTTCCTTCTCGTCGCTAGTCATGTCTGGGCTTATGGATGCAGCGACAGCCGCTCCGCAGCCTTGGGCCGCCATTTTCTGTGGTCTCCCGGGATCGGGGCAATTCAGAATGGCGCCTGCGCAATCATCCACGTCCGTTTTTTGAAAAAACATTTAAGAAAAAAGTTTTGAAAAAAGTTTGAAAAGGTATGAAGAAGAATGGAAAGTGAAAGTACAAAAAAGGCACGAGTGGCCACTAAGTGCTGCTCTCCCTACTGAGGCAGGAACAGAACTGACTTGAAGGGGCATATCCCACCAGAGGACAGGAAGTGAAGAATTAGTTCCTGCCTCCCTACAGATAGGGTGGGAAACACCCATCAAGATGTCCTCCTCTCAGAGGGAGAAAGACTCTTATCCAAAGGAGATCTCCAAACAAACCCGAAGGCCAAGTGTAAGAAGTTCCAGTCACCTCTCGCATTAGTGGACAACCCAAAAATATACAATAAGTGGAATCTGTTGCCAACTAAAGGTACGCTTGTTTGGGGGAAAGGGGCTGAGCTGCTGGTTCACCAACACTGCTCCTCATTCCTTTTAAGAAGTTTTTAGGCAATTTTTGGGGGGAGCTCTAGGGCGAACCTCTAGGATATAGGCCATCTAGGAGAAACAAAGAGATTCCTAATGAGTGCCAAGCAATGTTTTTAGCCTGGGCTACAGATAGCCAGGCTGACATGAGCTCATCATAAAATTCTGTGCAACCAAGCAATAGTTTTCATACTGAGGGGTGGGATCTCCATCGTGGGGATTCAGTACATATTTGGGGGGTTACCATGTTTCAGGGAAGATTAGGACCCTGAGGCAGATGGAACCCACAAAGGCCAGGTGGGTTGAATGCCTTCCAGTGGAACCGCCAAGATTCACAACAGATGACTCATCATCCCAACCTTATTTCACAAGGGTATCTATCATACTTTGCTTCAAAGACCTTGACAGCATTCACAGTTCTTTCCTCTTCTACAATATCTTTACACCAACCCCATTAGCCCTCACCCCATCTGTGAGTTTCATGGCAGAGTTGGGATTCTAATAGTATTTCCATAAGTGCAATTTTAGGAAGGACCAAAGATCTTTCTCCTCCAGTATCTTTTCCAATAACTATGTTGGATAAGAGTCCCAATTCACAGATTATTTTCCTTCAAACAACATTTAGAGAACTATTGCAAGGATCTGAGAACTAATTTGAGAAACACGGCCTTAGAGAGACTCCCTCATAGTCTACTATACACATTTCAGGGGAAATGACTGAAAGAGTCAATATATACATATTTTCTAGGAAAAGAAAGTCAAACTCCCTGCTCACAACCAACATCCCTTGGTGACTGCTACAAACTTTAGAAATTGCTACCCGCTGCAGTCCTGCAGCTTCTCTCACCCAGCCACAGAATGCCTGGCATGAAAGGGGCTGAACTATTGTTCACTAATATAGTCTAGCACTGATGGGATTTTATTGTTCTTCTTGATCAGTGCCTAATTCTAGTAAGAATAGCCCCATGTCAGCAGGGCAGAGAATAGCAGCATTGTTGATTACTGGCAGATATTCAATGGAGAGAGATTTTATTTAGGTGGGGAAATCAGCTGCAATTCAAAACAAGCAGGATGGTTTTTGTTATTCCAAGTGTGTGTGTGGGGGGGGGGGGTGACTTCCACCATGAAATAGCTTTCTCCAAGGGGAACTGTTAACTTCTGTGGAAAGTTATTTCATATTGCTGGGGTTTCTTTATTTTATGGAAAGCTAAAGGTGAGCATATTAGAAGAAGAAGAAGAAGAGATTGGATTTATACCCCGCCCTCCACTCCCCAAGGGTGTCTCAGAGCGGCTTACAAACTCCTTTTCCCTTCCCCTCCCCACAACAGACACCCTGTGAGGTAGGTGGGGCTAAGAGAGCTCTTTCCCAAGCTGTCCTTGAGGGAACAGCTGGTACAGAGCTATGGCTTGCCCAAGGTCATCCAGGAGGTGCAAATGGAGGAGTGGGGAATCAAACCCGGTTCTCCCAGATTAGAGTCCACGCACTTAACCACTACACCAAACTGGTATTAAAAAGAATACCTTGAACTCAGAGAGACGTTAATTAAGATTCCATTGGTAGATTATGCATTGGAGAAGTTTGGTTTCAAGACAGGAGAGGGGAAGTCCTAAAATGAAGGGGAGATGCTAAAGGCACGATCACAACCAACACAAGTGATGGAGAAAAATGGAGATATCTACAGGAACTGCAGAAAAAAACCTAAGAGATTTATTTGTTTTATTTCACTTACACTCCACATTTCTCTCCAACAGGAACCCAATGTGGCTTAGAACATTCTCCGCAACTCTATTTTATCCTTGTAACCACCCTATGACTAAAAACATCACACTGAGCTAAGGTCATCCAGCAAGCTTCCAGGGCAGAGTGGAGATATGAACTCCGGTCTCCTGGAATGTGGCCCAACACTCTAACTACTACATCAGACTGGTTATGAGTTTAAAATCACAAAGGATACATATAGGAAACGAAAGGAAAGACAGGTCACTGGGAATATCTTCAGCTGGAGCAGATTCAACTCCTAAGGATAGTGTCGGCCAAGCTGAAGCTAGAAAGGACACGATGTGCAACAAAAAGAGCTTTTCTGGTATACATGGGGTTTTAAAGGCAAGAGACGTGGTTTGCCATTGCCTGCCTCCATGTCACGACCCTGGTATTCCTTGGAGGTATCCCATCCAAAAGTAGCCACGGCTGCCCATCCCATACACCGTTCAGAAAAAGGGGATGTTGTTAAACTTGCATACAAGTGACAGTTATGTACTGTAACAAACAAATGCATTGGACTTGTGCATAACCTTTTTTTAGGGAGATTGTATTACATTTAGCATCATCTTCTTTTGGGGTAAAGAAGAAGAAGAGATTGGATTTATACCCTGCCCTTCAGTACCCAAGGGAGTCTCAGAGCGGCTTACAAACTCCTTTCCCTTCCCCTCCCCACAACAGACACCCTGTGAGGTAGGTGGGGCTGAGAGAGCTCTGAGACAACTGTCCTTGAGAGAACAGCTGGTACAGAGCTATGGCTTGCCCAAGGTCATCCAGCCAGGTGCAAGTGGAGGAGTGGGGAACCAAACCCCGTTCTCCCAGATTAGAGTCCGCGCACTTAACCACTACACCAAACTGGCTAAATATAGTAGTTACAGAATCTTTATCATCTTGGTGGACTCCCAAGAGACTGGTGAGGTCACAAGACTGGAAACAGGGAAATATTGCCCTGACAGTAGAAAAAGGGGAGGGAAAGGACACAGGAAACCATAGAGGTCTTTGAGCAGAGGATGGACAGCAGTCTCCAGGAATGATCTCACCTCGGATTTCCTGCACTGAGAAGATGACTAGACTAGATTGGCCTATAAGGTTTCTTCCAGCTCTGTGATACTTTCTATTACTTAAAAAGAATACGCCTTACCCAATTGATTTCATAACCTACTCCAAAATGTTGAAGTTGTTTAGAGTTAAGAAAAGAGGGAGGCAACTTAAGTGAAAGTCAGTTCAAACATTACATCAGGGGCCCCCAGGGTGGTGCCTGGGGGTGCTATGGCTCTCACGCAACACCTCAGCATTCATCAAGTGTTTTTATAAACTGGGTAGGGCCAGGTGGCACTTTTCTCCAGCAAGGCTTCTGACTGGCTGTGCAGATGTTTTGAAATGTTACTTTGGCTGCAGGTGCTACCACAGCACAAGGATCTTCATTGCGTGACTGAAGGTAAACTGTGGCAGCCATTTTGTGGATAGTCCCACCTCCTGAGGCAGCCATTTTCAGGCTGCACCTCCCACACTGTGGCAGAATGCCAAAGGTGTTCACAGGCACAAAAAAGTTGTGAACCCCTACATCACACCTTCTGAGTGAAAGCTACTAAAACACTTCCAAATGGCTACATTCCAGTAAGGGGACTATACAGTTCAAATTCACGTATTAAAAAGAGAGTAAAAATAACCTGTTCAGATTTCAAGAAATTGCATATTTTTAAGATAAATGTTTCAAAAAACCTCACAGGGAGGATGTGTTGCCAGATACGTCTGGGAGAAAGCTCACATGATTCACCCGCTCACTGGTGATATATTGTGCAAAGCTGTCCAATGCGGGAAAACAGCACACTATTTTACTATGCTTATGCAAGAGACTCTGAACAGGAGAGTCTTATGACACAAACCACAAGAAAGTAAAACGGGGCTGGCACACAGTGGAGCATGATGGTTAATGGGGGGAAGAGGGACATGATGGACTGTGATTACCCCCCCCCCCCAATCCTTCCTCTGCACATAGACCAACATCAAGAGTTAGTACCAGCCATGGGTACAGGGGGAGCAAGTATTCACTCAGAAATGTGGATTCAGGTCCTGAATTTGAAACACCCAAACAGCCGCTACTTCATTTGTGACTGTAAGAAGTTGCTGGGTAACAAATCAGTTCATCAAGCTTAGTGTTGCTTACTCTGCCTGAGACCCTGGAGAATCAGCAGCAATCAGAGAAAGGCTGTTGTTTCCCACCATCGGTGTCCTGAGATCTTTTAACTAAGAGTGCCAGGGGGTGAACCCAAGACCCTCTGCATGCAAGACGGGCATTGTACCACTGAGTCAGTTACCTTTTCATTCTCTTACTGTAAAATATTGGAGATGGCACCACTTTACCAAATCTGCACAGCCTATCAGAGCATTTTATCCAATTACTTTTTTTTTTTTTTTGGCTTTCTTCCTGAACAACTAAATTTAGGAGATCATAATCCTTAGGAGCCTGATTTATCACAACATCCTGAGAAAGATATACAGCTGTGGTATCTAAATGGGGGGAAAAACCTGAATGGTAGGGGAAACAGCGCATGTAAAAAAAAACCCATTCTACTGACAACTAGTGGGAGTTTTGACATTTATTTCATCAGTGGGAAGAAAACAACGCCCTCTGAAGTTAGATCTTCCATCAGTTTTGAGGGGGAGCGCCAGTCCTGGGCTCCAAAAAAAAGAAGGTTGCATAACGCTGCTTGCTTTCTACCTCCTACTCTGAGGAGGATCTATTTTTGGAACTTTTTACATTTCTACAGGACAGCATTGTGTACTATACTTTCTGTAAATTTCGTATACACTTCATAATCAAAGTTGGTGGAGAGAGTTTTAGAAGATGGTATAAAGAGAAACATGCTCAGAATTCACAGGTTTAGTCGACATGAAATTTCAACTTATGGTCAACAGACACATAGCAGTGATCCTACTGTGCAAATGCAGGAGAAGTAGCCCAACATGCTCCTAAGAGATTGTTGTCATTAGCAAAGGAAGCCATTGCTGCCTTGCACCACTATGAGCATCAGCAGTCTACCCCGGGGGCAACATGTAGAGCTCAGCGCCATTTTGCATTCTTTTTCTCAACCATTCCTCTTGGATAATTAGGTTGCTAAAAGATAGGCAGACGAGAGAAACAAATCCAAGCTTCCAACTTTAATGGAGTTGGCTCAGATTTTATCCTAGCAAGATGTGGCAGCCTAATCCTGGGATGATCAAAAGACTTAAGAATTAAATGTCAAGTAATGATAAAATTTCTTCTCGGTTCACAAGCACTCAGAGTGATCCGAGGTTTTATTCATGCCAATCATCCCCTCCGGAGGGGTTTATTTTTATTTTCTGGTGGATTTCGTAGCAAAACATCAACTTCAAGTCCAAAGAACTCTCCGATGAGCATGTATTAAAAATTATGGGGAAAGAGTGATTTCCCATGGTGGGCTTCACAATACCAAACGATAGCCCACAATCTCTCTAAATCCCACTCCAATCCACACATGTTTTTGCAATTTACGTGGATTATTTTGGAAAGCAAAAGAGACCTGAAACAGGGAAGATTAAAAAAATACATTTTTCATAACAAGTAGAAGATACAATTATAGTGAGAGGGGGGAAAATAACTGTTACAGTTTATGAATGGCTAATCATAGAATCACAGAGTCGGAAGGGGCTGTACAGGCCATCTAATCTAACCCCGCGCTCAATGCAGGATCAGCCTAGAACATCCCTGACAAGCATCTGTCCAGCCACTGTTTAAAGACTGCCAGTGAGGGGGAGCTCACCACCACCTCCCTAGGTATCTGCTTCCACTATTGGACAGCTCTTACTGTAAAAAAGTTTTTCCTAAAATCCAGCCAGTACCTTCCCGCCCTTAATTTAAACCCATTATTGTGAGTCCTCTCCTCAGCTGCTGACAGGAACAGCTCCCTGCCCTCCTCTGAGTGACAGCCCTTCAAATACTTCAAGAGAGCAATCATGTCCCCCCTCAACCTCCTCTTCTCCAGACTGAACATTCCCAAGTCCCTCAGCCTTCCCTTACAGGGCTTGGTTTCCAGGCCCCCAATCATCCTCCTTGTTCTCCTCTGCACCCGCTCCATTCTGTCCACATCCTTTTTGACGTGAGGCCTCCAGAACTGCACACAGTACTCCAGGTGCGATCTGACCAATGCAGTGTACAGTGGGACTATGACATCACCACATAAAATGGTCTGAATATCACCAGCACCAGCCATCTGACAAGAGGTACAGCCAGGAAAAAAAAGAGGTACTTTTTTTTGTATGTTTGTATGTGTGTGTGCATGTGCCTGGAAGTCATGGGACCTCTGGTGACTCCTACTGCGGTACGGAGGATATTCAGAGAAATGGCTTGATAGCCTACCTTTGCCTCCCAACCCTGGTATTCCTTGGAGGTCTCCCATCCAAGTACTTGCCAGGGTCGACCCTGCTTAGCTTCCAAAATCTGATGAGATCGGGTTTGCCTCGGCTATCCAGGTCAGGGATATGGTAACAGCAAACTTGATGGACTGTTGCCTATTACCAGGGACATGAAACGGGACCACTCAGAGAAAACGTTATGTGTTTCAGCATACACAGAGGATTTGCAAACTATGCAGAAAAATATTAATTTGTAAATTATTTTAAAAGTGCAGGGGAAAAAAGCACTTAACAAGGACTAAGCAAGCTCATCACTCATCAGAAGCCAAGGAATGTTGACATATGAGTCACAGGTACAGGCATATATTGTTGAAGAAACTCATACGATGGTAACACCACCTTTGGGTGGTACTGCAACGGTGGAAGCCACTGAAAAAGATGTGTTTATGAATTTATGGTTGCTTCAGCAGTTTATTACATGACTGATCATGAGGAATGATTCTCACATGGAAAAGACAACCAAAAATAACCACATGAACCAGTCTTTGGGCTGGAGCATGTAGGGTCAGACTAAAGCAGTACTGCATTATTATGACGCGTATGTGGGGGACAGGCAGGTATAGCAGAGTGGATGGTCATTTCACCCTTTAGGAAAGGGAACAAGCCTGATCTAGGGGCAACCTTTGTCAGATTGGTGGCATTGAAGGGGGGAAACTGAATCTAACCTTCCATTCCCTCCCGACAAATGATTACCAATATTCAGCACAATACCTGGACGCTATGTTCAGGGTGGCTTAGTTAAGCATCTGGAACTGCCCAACTTGCGACGGATGGAGGTCACGGAATATAAAGCTTGGAGCGCAGTGAGTAGAACTGGTCTGTCCCGGGCAAGGGCTGAAGGCTAGGCTCCCAGCATTTACTCCAAGCCTAGCTAACCAGAGATTACATGCTGCCTGTCAATCACTGGGCCAATGCTGCCCACCCTTATTTCCCTTCCACATGTGAAGACAACTCCAAGGCCTAAGTCACCAGCAGCAAATCATTCTCAGAGCCAGCTGCAGGCTAAAACATTTCTGGTCCAACTCCTGGAGTCCCTGACAGGGAGAAGCAGCTAATTTCTTCTCTCTTTGACCAGAACGCTGAGATATACGCCAGTAATACTGAGAGAAGTTATCACATAACTACAGCACCCAGAAACCCCCCCCCCACCCAAATCTACTGGAATCTTAAGATTTTATCAGCCCATCTGCCTTTGAGTTAAGCAGCCTGCTAATCTGGAGGCATTCATCCCTTGTCTTCTGGAAGCTGCCTAATCGTAGGCTAAGGTTGCCCTAGCCCAAAAGGAAGATCTATTTTAATTATTTCTAAACTTGTGGAATTTTATCTGACATTTCTTCTAGAGAAGACTAGGACTTTTAGGGCCATCTGTTCAAATAAATACTAGGCTTCAAGCAGCTCTGGAAATACATGTCTTAAGCAATGGGTTCCATCTTTTTGTCATACTTCTAGGGTGACCAAGAGGCATGGGATGCACCTATACTGATGAAGAAGAGGACTCCAGTTCTCAGTGGTTCTTTAAAAAGTTTTATGGGACAGATACATGGGCTATTATCTGGGGACCAAATCTAGCTACATCCCAGAAATCATATCAGAGTCCTCCACTACACGGGTCTAGTTTCATCCATATGGGAAAGTTTGTAAGGGATTTCACCCTCATCCCTTTAGTTGATTGGTCTATTTTTATGTTTGCGATATCTGAGGACTTCATACAAACTTCTATGGGAAAAACCATTTTAATAGGTACGCATATATGTGGAAAGCTCTTCAAACTAAGGCCACAGTGCAATGCACTACTTTGCTTGGGAGGGAGAGCTGGTGGCTGGATACTGGCCACTGAGTCTGGAATCACTGTTGGTTGTTCATTCAGTATTAGTGGAGAATCCAGATGACCTTACTGGCAACCCACTGTATCCCAGCGCTTTCAGTATTGTTTTTCTATCTTCTTTTTTTTTTCAGATGTGATTTATGGTGGGAGGTTTTTTGTTGTTCGTTTTTCGCTTAAAATGCATCCGCAGCACCAAAACTGTCCCATGTGGACAGTCAAAATGCTACTGAGGTTCCTTAGGACTACCATCTTTCCATTTTTCTCCAACCCTTCTCTTTTTCATTTCTTTCCTTCCTTTCTTTCTTCTTTCCTGTTTCTACAGCAGCATTTATTTTAAAAAAAACCCTGCGAATTGTCAGCTTTTGTTGGATGGTACTGAGCCTGATGGTACTGTTTTTCACTTTGTAGACAACCAAAGGCCCTGTCCTTTTTATTTTACTGTCATTTCATCACTGAAAGCCAGCGTGGTGTGTCAGACTAGGAACTAGGAGACCCAGGCTTGAATCCCCATTGTGCCATGGAAGCTTGCCAGGGGGCCTTGGACCAGTCACGTACACTCAGCCTAACCTACCTCACAGGGTTGTTCTGAGGATAAAATGGAGAAGGGGTGGATACTGTATGCCACTTTGGGTTCCCACTGGGCATAAATGAAGTGCATCAATCGCACTATTTCAGTAACACACAATAACATTGTAAAAACTTATGAGCTGTGTAATGTTTTAAAGTTAAAAAAAAGAATATTTAAGCCCTCTCTCTTCTGAGAGGAAATAAGACCTGATGATTAACTATTGATTCATTATTGCCCTCAGAGAAAACTAGCCAGCCATGAGAGAACAGCACTTAATCTGGCTGATAACAAAGGAACAAAAAGAAAATTGCAAGGAGAAGCAGAACCTTTGCTGAATGAGACTCAGTTCTTAATAGACATATAAGGAGGATCTTGCTTATGGAGATGGTGTCATACAGGGAATAAAGCACTAAGTGCCATGTGGATATGTTTGAATTCACTTGCACATGCAAACTGAAAAGGAATCCTTCAGCAGGGTAAAAAGTTTACAGTGTGAAACTATCAACAGATTTGAAGTGCCAGGAGACCTTCATTTTTTTCTTTCTTTCAGAGTTCAGTGGAACTATTACACTTATTGTGGCTTAAACCACCTTCATCAGAACTTGTCCATGAAAGTTTACTGATCTATCGTGGCAGGCCTTAAAGTGTCCTAACTTTTTATTTAAAAATATTATTTTGCTATAAGAGACAGCAGTGTATCACCATGGAGCTCTGAGAACTTCCTTCCACGCAAAGATGCTCAGGATTGGGTTGCACAGCAGCAAACGAAAGAGCAGATGATATAAACACATTGTTACCTAAACTGTATAGTTAGAGATTATCTGGTACTGAGGTAATGACTAGAGATTATTTGGTACTCAAATCAAGAAAATAGGAGGATTGAGCAGGCCGAATTTCACCCCAATATCAAACTCCAGCCCAACTCAGAACATAAAAGTAGCACCCCGAGGAGAGGCTGTGGCTCAGTGGAAAAGCCTCTGCTTGGTATGCAAAAGGCAAAAGGTTCAATCTCCAGCATCTCCAGTTGAAAGGACCAGCCAGTAGGTGATGTGAAAGGCCTCCACCTTAGACCATGGAGAGCCACTATTTATCTGAGTAGACAATACTCACCTTGATAGACCAGTGATCTGATTCAGTATATGGTAACTACGGTGTATACCCTCTTGGATCAGACCTAGATCAGCAAACTGTTTCCAACAATAACCAGGTAGGTAGCCATGTTGGTTTGAAGCAGCAGAACAAAGTTTGAGTTCTCTGGCGTGTTTAAGACCAACGAAGTTTTATTCAAAGTATTATTCAAGTTATCCAACAATAACCAGTCAGAAATCTCCAGGAAGCACAGAAGCAGGGCATGAAGGCAATAAGCTCTCCTTTGTCATCGCCCCCCCCCCCCAAACATATCATATTGCCTCTAATTGTGGAGGTTCCATTTAGCCACCATAGTGTACATGTGTGCCTGAGCAGACACCACAAACCGAGGCTGAGAACTGAGACACCAAAATAACTGTCAACACCAAACAAAACCACAAATGTTCCTTTTACTGTGCCAGATTTAATTAAATGCTGGTAGGTGTTCTAAGCTGCGCTAACAAAAACAACCTTTTCAAATGAGCAGGGAATCAGTGACAAAGGGCACTGGAAACACACACACATACACACAGGTACACACATCTTTAATTTGCAAGCCGCTGTCTAACAGCAAAAGGTGATTATTACACGATTTACTTCTAGGCTCTGGCATCTACTCTGCAGTGCTTGACAGTTTTATAAACAGTCATAAATACTGCATATTTCCCTGGTGAAAAATCAGGAGTGACACAGCATAAACACTCAAGGAGAAGATGTTTTTAGAGACAGATAAATCTCACTCACTCGCTGTGCATGTATTTCTGACTGGGCTTGAACCCTAAAGAGCAACGACTTAAATCCTGCAGCACAAAGATGAAAAGAAATACATAACCAGTGTCATCATATACCTAGGGATCATAGGGCTCTTTGAAACTAAAAGTGTGTTGCATTTTTACACAAAGACTAATATCCTGAATGTGTCAGGAACCCACACCTCCCCCCAAAACACAACAGATGTGAGTCCATCTGGTCTTCCTGAGGCACAGCTGGGCAGAAGCAGAGACTAGGTCAGCAAGAATTCTGCCCGCTACAAACTAATTTAGAGAGAAAATGATCCCAGTTAAGCAAGGAGCAAGACCTCAACCAAGGCATCTTTCTGATGACCAGTAAGGACAGCAAATGCCACGGATTGGTAGCTTTTGAAACCAAACACCCTCAGTGAGCCTTACTACTTCATCTACTGTTTCCGCTTCCTGCTCCATCTGAGGGTCTTGCTTACTTTTAGAGTCTGACCCTGCATTCGCCCCTACATAACCAGCCCTGTTTTACTCCTGGAAGTCTCTGGCTCCTTGCAAATAGCTCTTTGCTAGTTGCTGACAAATTACAGTGGGGCATAGCAAACTTTTACATAGAGTCTGGACTGCGTGCTTAACTTAAAGGGTGTTTAAAGGGACTGTGGTCCCTTTAAATGCCTTCTCCAAGTCATACACTCTGTGGCTTGGAGAACTCTGAAGGCATTTAAAGGATCTGTGTGCCCTTTAAATGCCTTTGGAGTTCGCTACACCATAAAGTTCTGTGGCTTGGAGAAGGCATTTAAAGGGACCACAATCCCTTTAAACACCCTTTAAGTTAGTCTCTCCAGTGGTCCTGAAAATCCTGAAAATTTTTGGGACTTTCAGGGTTTGGCCATTTTGGATAGACAAACGATATCCAAAATCTACATCTGGCTGAATCAATACCTGAAAAATACCTTATCAGTATTTTTTTTGTATTTTTTCTGCTTGGATTTAGCCAAATGCACACCCCTATACTGGACTCGAATCTATCTATACTACTGCAGACCGACATGGTTATCCTCTGAAACTGAGCTCTGCATTACTGGGCATTCACATTACTTGATGTATCAGAGAAGAAAGAATATAGGAATCCTGCTGTCACGCACCAACTGCATGCTTACACTACTCAATGTTGTCATGTGAAGGCTCCACGGTAAATGACTGTTTATATGTTCGCACTGACATGTTACTACTCCCTTGTACTTATACAACATATTGCTTCAGAGAATCAAGAGAGTCATTAATTGAGGCTCACCAACTACAGTTTTATAGTATTCAGAGTAATGATTTAAAACACTTGCGCAAAAAGCCAGTTTGGTGTAGTGGTTAAGTGCGCGGACTCTAATCTGGGAGAACCGGGTTTGATTCCCCACTCCTCCACTTGCACCTGGCTGGATGACCTTGGACAAGCCATAGCTCTGTACCAGCTGTTCTCTCAAGGACAGCTTGGGAAAGAGCTCTCTCAGCTCCACCTACCTCACAGGGTGTCTGTTGTGGAGAGGGGAAGGGAAAGGAGTTTGTAAGCCGCTCTGAGACTCTTAAGTGAGTGAAGGGCGGGATATAAATCCAATCTCTTCTCTTCTTCTTCAAAAAGAGCTGTATAACATAATCATCCCAGTCCCCTTTCTAAGAGCAAATGACAGAGGAAAAAACCCAACAACATAATTTTTACAATATGCACCCTTGTTCACCAGCTCATAAGAAAGAAGAGAGGCAATGAAAAGCACTTTTTTGTCCACTAAAACACTTCAAAATGTCATAGGTGTATTGATGGTCAATTACAGATACTATCTCAGCTATTAAAAATATAAGGCAGCATAATCAAACACTTACTTAGTATTTACCCTTTAGTCTCACTTCCAGTCTCCATTACTGAATGGCGGTTGGAACTGTTGTTAGAGGAAGCGCTCAAGCTGATTAGGACATTTTTTAAAAATCAGACTACGCACAGAAAGTTGAGATCAAGGGCTCATCAGCCCTTAAAGTCCGGCTTCTAGAGACCCACAAGAGTTGGTGCTGTTCAATGTTTATGTAAGATCTTTGAATATTTATTTATTTATTTATTGGATTTATATCCCACCCTCCCCGCCAAACGGCAGGCTCAGGAATATGACTACCCACAGCTTTAGAAGATAAGAGTTCATTTTTATACCCCACTTTTCTCTACCCTAAGGAGTCCCAAAGGGGCTTACAATTGCCTTTCCCTTCCTCTCTCCACAACAGGCACCTTGTGAGGTAGGTGGGGCTGAGGGAGTTCTGAGAGAACTGTGACTGGCCCAAGGTCACCCAGCAGGGTTTATGTGGAGGAGTGGGGAATCAAACCTGGTTGTTCATATCAGAGTCCACTGCTCTTAAACAATACACCACGTTGGCTCTCTTCAGAGCTAGGCAACTATCTCTGCCCTTGGTCCGAGCCTCTCTGCTGTACAGAGTCAAGTGGTCGAAGGTAAACAAGTTAATGCTGAATTCTGACAAAACAGAAGAAATGTTGACTAGCATGGCTGAATCCTTGGAGGGTGTCATGCTCTCTGCTTTTGTTGGGGTGAATTGATCACTGCTCGACCCTGTTAAGTGTGTAGGAATCTCACTCAATGCAGCCCCCGTTATTAGAAAAGCAGGCTGTGGTGAAAAGTGGTGTCCATCCCTCCCCCATTACAGCTAGCATGGAAACTGGGCCCTTTGATCTGGCTCTGGAGGAAATTTTAAAGAATAATTCCCTTTCCCAACAATCAAATGAGTATTCATTGGAGTGACCATGAGGCAACCAAAATCATATAATGCTTCCAAAGTCAACATAGCACCACATTAATCTCATAAGCAAAGTCCCCCCTTCCAAAGCGCTGTTCTTTTTATTTATTTTATTTTAAAAACACTTCATAATTTTTAGGAATTTAAAGATCCAGCAATGACTTTGCAAAAGCATGTGTAAACAAAACACTCAGTAGTATTAAAGGCTACTGTATACACTTCCACAAACGCTAAGGTAGTTTTAAAAAATCTCAACATCGTGTTTATCAGTAGAACACAGAATCAATACAGCAAATCAAATAAGCGTACATGGACTAAAAGGTGAGCATTACTATACATAATACTTCCTTTTCATTCAATAAAGTGATTTTGAAAATAAGAGGGTATCTCTGCAGTGGTGTGTGACATTAATTGCTAATAGGAACCTGTTCAATTCCCTCTGTCCCTAATTCCATTTAATTCTGTGGAAGTTGCTTGTATCTGATCGCACTCTGATAGGACCAAATGGCTGAAAAAGTCACATTTCCACAAGCCCAGGAACAGACATCCAAGAGTCATGAACTGCTTAGATGGCCCAGCCTAGCCCAGTCTCATCAGATCTTGGAAGCTGAGCAGGGTCAGCCCTTGGCCTTTGTTAGTACTTGGATGGGAGACAACTGGGGAATTCCAAGGTTGCTAAGCAAGGATAGGCAATAGCAAACTACCACTGTTAAGCCTCTTGCCTTGAAAACCCTACGCGGTTGCCGAAGTTCGGCTGAGACCTGACGGCACTTTACACGTACACTGGCGAATCCTGAATCTGAAACCTGTCACTTATTTTTAGAAAAGTGCTTTTGCAGCAGACACCTGTACCATAAGACATGTTCTAATACCATTTCTAAGAATGAGACATCACAGAGATCTTAAAACAAACCACAGATGCATTTGGAATGCGGAACACAGCCTTTTCATGTTTCCGCAATATTTTCCTGCTCAGGTACAGTGAAGTTTCTGCCCCAATTTCTCCAGTGATTCAGGATCATAGCACTCCTTGCAGGGGGGAAACAAACTGAGCTATTTTCCCATGAAGACTGAAAAGTCTCTTTGAGGAGCTTTACAAAGGTTTACCATCAATAAAATAAGTTCTCCCTACACCACTTTGGTTGCCACTTTGTCAGTAGAGAGCGCAGTACATAAATTTTAAGCAAGTCATAAAGGTGCACAAGGACACAACCAAACAAGTATTTTTTGTTATCTTCTGGGCCCAAACAGGGGTCACTGGAGATGTGGGGGAGAGGTATTTGTGAATTTCCTGCAGTGTGCAGAGAATTGGACTAGATGATCCTGGAGATCCCTTCCAACTCTATGATTCTATGATCCTGGGCCACCAGGAGTAAGAGACTAGGATAAACTCCTAAAATTTTCTCCACAGCTGCCCTTCTACCTCACAGGATGTCTGTTGTGGGGAGGGGAAGGAAAAGGAGTTTGTAAGCCACTCTGAGACTCCGAGTGAGTGAAGGGCAGGATAAAAATCCAATCTCTTCTTCTTCTTCTTCTACTATGACTGTTGCGGGGTCCCCTGCACCCGACAGTAGAGCTCCCGCCTTTGACCACCTTACCGGAGAACATGGTTCCCCAACACTTCAGAATTAGGAAGGGGATTTAAAAACATCCTGTTCCTCCTCCTTTCCCCAGGCCATCTCTCTAGCATCATCTCTCTGGGCCCTTAGTCTGAGCGCAGCCCATTTCTCCTCCCTGGCCATGTGTAGGAGTGGCCCTCTTATAGGCTTTTCCAGCTCTGCCCCACCTTGTCCAGACCAAATCCCCTATCCCCATATCCCTCAAAGGAAAGTATAAAGGCTGGGGAAGTGGCCGCCTTCCCTTCCCCATACTGCCAGCTTTTCTCTCCTGGGCTGCCTTCCTGAGGCACCCTCGCTCAGTTAGGGCACTTCTGCTTTGGCCCCCTTCGGCTCCAGACTCAGCCCAGTCTCTGGACCTTGGACCAAGCCTGGTCCCTCACTGCCACCCCAGCTACCCTCGGGCCAACGGAGCCCTCCTGCTCTTTCCTGACTGCTACTGGTCTCCTTGTCCAGCCAGGCTCTCACTCAGCCTGCTCCAGGCTTCCGAGGCCTCGTGGAGACCGGTGCCCGCTGATGACATCACCAGCGTTCACGGCCACCATGCACCAACCACAGAAACCTTCTCCGGCTTCTTTTGGCTCTTTGGCTTTGGTGGTTCGGCAGCAGCTCCCTGCATGTAGACCAACCCTCCCCAGGCTTCGAATTTTATGGAAGGAGCAGCGGGGCCTCCCTCCATGCTCAGATTGCCCATTTCAAGCCAGCCTGAGCTGGGGAATGTCTCCAGTCCCCTACAACTACGCTAACCAAAAAAGGCCTTCTTCTGCCATGAGCCACTCAAGCCATCTCAGAGGC
This sequence comes from Lepidodactylus listeri, assembly GCA_029233225.1. NCBI lineage: Eukaryota > Metazoa > Chordata > Lepidosauria > Squamata > Gekkonidae > Lepidodactylus > Lepidodactylus listeri. Next base: position 21,115,347 of record JARCFY010000012.1, read on the forward strand.
TTATCCGTATTCCTTTTGTTATGTATTTACATCAGAAGAAATTAAGGCCTCTAGAGATGCCCTGGCAAACTTAAAACATGAGCTGCAAGGCAGCCTTTTATCAGAAAAGGGAAGCTCCCTCACTCCTCTGTCCTTCGCAGCAAAGAGAGGAACAGGTTGCGCAGGCTGCCCAAGGAATGAGGTGGAGGTCGGTTGGCCTACTGTGGCTTGGGGAATGCCTGGAGATTTGGCAGTGGAGCATGAGGAAGGCAGAGTAAGCCAGAGTCCACCCTCCAAAGCAGCCATTTTCTCTAGGGCAACTGATCTCCGTTGTCTGGAGATCAACTGTAACGCCAGGAGATCTCCAGGCCTATCTGGAGGTTGGCAAGCCCAGATGGAGGGAAATGCTACACCAGTTTGGTGTAGTGGTTAAGTGAGCAGACTCTAATCTGGGAGAACCGGGTTTGATTCCCCACTCCTCCACTTGCACCTGCTAGATGACCTTGGGCAAGCCATAGTTCTGGCACGGCTGTTCTTGAAAAAGAGCAGTTTCTGTCAGAGCTCTCTCAGCCCACCTACCTCACAAGGGTGTCTGTTGTGGGGAGGGGAAGGGAAAGGAGTTTGTAAGCTGCTCTGAGACTCCAAGTGAAGGGTGGGGTATAAATCCAATCTCTTCTTCTTTTCTTCTTCAGAGGGAATATAACACCACCCTGAGCTATCCAAACAGCTTGGAGTGGCTGGTGTGTGCTGGAACTGCACAGAGGCCATTGAAAAAAACTTTACACAGCTCTTGACCCTGGCAACTTGCTAGATTCTAGCTCTCTTTCACATCTCCTGCCATTCCCCCCCCCCTTCAGTTCTCCCCCCGCCTTCCTAATCCCCGGCTAACAAATATTCAAGACATGGAAGAAAGAGGAGAAGCCCTAAAATGTGAGTCATTTTTCACTTCTTCTGATTTCTATTAATATTGACATACTATAGTACTGTAATTTAATCCCATCAACTCTGCTCCTCTTCATTACTTTGTTAATATAGTACCCATCAGCGTTTCCCTATAAAAGCTAAAACCACCAGCATGATGGCTTCATCAAATCAGTCAAAAATACTGAGTGTCCTGGAGAAGCCATAATTCTGTTTCTATCTAGCCTCCCAATCCCCACAAGCTTTCAGCTATCCTTGGGGACATGGGAACTGTACCCAAAGGAGTTTTTAAAACCCAAAGAAAATCATATCACTCATATTAAGGCAAATCACAAATGACACTGTCTTCCTTAATCTGTCCCACTCAATAGATTTCTTACTTCAAACACACTGAACATTACCTCTTCAAACATCCTTTAACTAAATAAGGGGTAGGAAGGGGGAAAAAACACATTATGGCCATTCCAATCAAGTACAAAGCCGAAACGATTTTGTGAAGTTTAGTTGAAATGTAAAGGAAATGCATCATAGATTTAGTCCTCTCAAACCCAAGAGCAAAATAAAAAGGTTGACAGCGTAAAACAAAAAATACGGCAACCGCCCTGATCAGGATAGCCCAGGCAAGCCCGATCTCATCGTATCTCGGAAGCTAAGCAGGGCCGACCCTGGCAAGTATTTGGATGGGAGACCTCCAAAGATTGATTACCTGGGTCGGAAGGCAGAGGCAGGCTATCAAGCCACTTCTCGGAACATCCTCCATGCCCCATTAGAAGTCACCAGAGATCGTCATGACCTCCAGGCATGGGCACACATACACACAAAATACAAAAATACAACAACAACAACAACAACAAAACCACAGCAACTTGTTAGCCAAATTGCTCTATTTGCTTTAATAAAAGGTTGGGGAATTATGATATTAATGTGCAATTGGCATAGCTACAGGATCATGGCCTTTGTACACCAGAGTCCCACCTTATCCAGGTCACAGAAGGAGAGGGTTTAATTCTTCACACCTGGGACACTCTCCGCTTGAAAATACAGCATTACTGAGCAACAGGCTATTTCGGGGGCACTTCACACGCTATGCAGTAGAGCAAATTCAAGCACATGAAGCTGCCTTATGCTGAATCAGGCCACTGGCCTATCAACGTCAGGATCGTCTACTATGGCTGGCAGCAGTTCTCCCGAGTCTCAGGTAAAAGATATTTCACATCACCTATTAAGTGAGCAGTTTAAGTGGAGATGCCAGGGATTGAACCCAGGACCTTCTGCAGGCCAAGCAGATGCTCAGCCACTGAGCCACACGGCCCCTCCGCCTCAGTCTCAGGTTGTTCCTCTTCTTCCTTCCTGGCCTCATGACCCTCTTGCAAGAGACGTCGTGCAACAAAATGAGTACCTATCTCCCTCCCCCTTACAGGGGCCTAAAACAGCCTACAGGCACCATTTCTAAAAAGAGCTTGGGGGTGGGGGGGTGGGGAGTACAGAGTTAGCACTCTCTTCTGAGCATCACAGTCATAAACCAGGTCAGCCATCCATAGGGCCTTTTTTTTAGAATTAACACATATCAGGAGAGAAACCTTTTTTTTTTTCTAGGCCCAGAACTTTAGTACACATTTAAAGACCTGTCTGTCCAGCACGTTTTAATTTTACTCTTTCTTCAAGGGTCTTGGGACAGCGTGCATGGCTCAGCCAGCCCCATTTTATCCTCATGACAAACCTAAAGGTAGATTAGGTTGAAAGAGCGTGACCAACCCAATATCTTCCAGAAAGCTTCATGGCACAGTTGAGATCTGAACCTGGGCCTTTCAGACCCTGGTTTGACTGTGACACCATCCACAGTTTGGCGTAGTGGTTAAGTGCCATCCACCGTTTGGTGTAGTAATTAAGTGACTGTGACGCCATCCACAGGGAGCCAGTCTGGTGTAGTGGTTAAGTGTGCAGACTCTAATCTGGGAGAACCGGGTTTGATTCCCCACTCCTCCACTCACAACCTGCTGGATGACCTTGGGCAAGCCATAGCTCTATACCAGCTGTTCTATCAAGGACAGTTGTCACAGAGCTCTCTCAGCCCCACCTACCTCACAGGGTGTCTGTTGTGGGGAGGGGAAGGAGTTTGTAAGCCTCTCTGAGACTCCAAGTGAAGGGCGGGGTATAAATCCAATCTCCTCCTCTTCTCCACTATACTACTCTCATTATTTATCATCACATTCGGTTTAACATGCTTCTAATGGCATACTGAAAGGCACATTTTTAACTGTTGCTGCTGCTCAGTAATGCTGTAATTATTATCTGGATGGCATACACCCACGGGTTCTTCAATAACTCAAACGTGTAATTGTTGATCTTCTAACCAGGACATGTTCTTGTCCCTAAAAATCTGCCTCCCTTTCAGAATACTGGAAAATAACCAATGTTGCAATGATTTTTTACTAAAAAAAAGTCCAGAGGGGATCCAAGAGATTACAGGCAAGTTAGCCTAACATCTGTTCCAGATAAATGAGTAAAAACTGTTATTTAAGACAGAATTATTAAACACACATGGATGAACGCTGAAGGGAAATCAGCATGACTCCCTGCAAAGAGAAGCCCTGCCTCACCCGCCTTTCAGAGTTATTTGAAAAAATGAGCAAGCATTCAGATAAGGGTGATTTAGTAGATATAACTTAACTTGGTCATCCAAAAGACAATGACCTCACCAAAGACTCCGGAATAAGCTTAGCAGTCATGGGACAAGAGGACAGGTGCTCTCATGGGCTAAAAACTGGAAAGAAAAAGCAGGACAAAACAAACATTCCTTGCAATGGGGGGAAGTAATTTGGATGTACCATAAGGCTGTTCATAAGCAATCTGGATTTAGGGTGAGCATGCAGTGGCCAGGTTTGCAGATGATACCAAATTATTCATGATGGTGAAAACCAAGACGGATTGTGAAGAGCTCCAGGAAAATCTCACTAGATTGGGGCAAATGAAGTTCAACACCGATCAGGGTAAGGCGATGCACATTGGAACAAAAAAATCCCAGCCTTAAAAATACAATGATGCAGCTGAACTGATAGCGACTGAGAGGAATTGTAACTCATTGAACATGTCAATCCAGCGTGCTGCAGCAGTGAAAAAAGGCAAACTCCTTGCTAATAATTATTAGGGAAGGAATTCAAAATAAAACAGACAATAGTGCAGTGCCCTTGTGGATCTCCTGATAAAAATATGTAATCTTTCATTAAAATCTGCCTCCATTCCTGAAGACTGGAAGGTAGCTAATGTCACCCCCATCTTTAAAAAGGGATCCGGGAAATTACAGGCCAGTCAGTCTGACGTCAATCCTGGGTAAGTTGGTGGAAACTGTTATTAAGGAGAAAATTAGTAGGCACATTGATGAACAGAAACTATTGAGGAAGACTCAGCATGGGTTCTGTAAGGGAAGATCTTGTCTCACTAACCTTATAGTGTTCTTTGAGGGGGTGAACAAGCATGTGGACAAGGGGAACCCAATAGATGCTATTTACCTTGACTTCCAGAAAGCTTTTGATAAAGTTCCTCATCAAAGGCTCCTAAGTAAGCTCAATAGTCATGGGATAAAAGGACAAGTCCTCCTGTGGATCAAAAACTGGCTAATTAATAGAAAACAGAGTGAGTACAAATGGGCAATTTTCACAGTGGAGGGTGGTAAGCAGTGGGGTACTGCAGGGCTCAGTACTGGGTCTGGTGCTTTTTAACTTGTTCATTAATGATTTGGAGTTGGGAGTAAGCAGTGAAGTGACTAAATTTGAGGATGACCCAGAATTGTTCAGGGTGGTGAGAACCGGAGAGGATTGGGAGGGACTCCCAAGGGATCTGTTGAGGATGGGCAAGTGGTCGCCAACATGGCAAATGGGGTTCAGTGTGGCCAAGTACAAAGTGATGCACATTCGGGCCAAAAATCCTAACTATAAATACATAAATACATATAAATAATAAACTATAAAAACGATAAAAAATGAGGTCCGAACTGGCAAAGACTGACCAAGAGAGAGATCTTGGGGTCATAGTAGATACTCAATGAAAATGTTGAGACAGTGTACAACTGCAATAAAAAGGCCAACTCTATGCTGGGGATTATTAGGAACGGAATCCTCAGAAAGGATATTATAGCATTCGAAAAAGTGCAGAAAAGGGCAACTAGAATGATAAAAGGGTTGGAACACTTTCTCTATGAACAAAGGTTAAAGCGCTTGGGGCTCTTTAGCTTGGAGAAATGATGGTTGAGGTATGACATGATCAAGGTTTACAAGATTATGCATGGGATAGAGCTGGTAGAGAAAGAAGTACTTTTCTCCCTTACTCACAAAACAAGAACTAGTGGACACTCAGTGAAATTGCTGAGCAGTCATGTTAGAACGGAAAAAAGGAAGTACTTCTTCACCCAAAGAGTGATTAACACGCGGAATTCACTGCTGCCGGAGGTGGTAGCAGCTACAAGCATGGACGCCTTCAAGAGGGCATTGGATAAACATAGGGAGCAGAGGTCCATCAGTGGCTATTTGAAGAAGAAGAAGAAGAAGAGATTGGATTTATATCCTGCCCTTCACTCACTTGGGAGTCTCAGAGCAGTTTACAAACTCCTTTCCCTTCCCCTCCCCACAACAGACACCCTGTGAGGAAGGTGGGGCTGAGAGAGCTCTGAGACAACTGTCCTTGAGAGAACAGCTGGTATAGAGCTATGGCTTGCCCAAGGTCATCCAGCAGGTGTGAGTGGAGGAGTGGGGAATCAAACCCGGTTCTCCCAGATTAGAGTCCACGCACTTAACCACTACACCAAATTGGCTCTCAAGGTAATAGATAGGAACTCTTGGTCTGGGGCAAGTGATGCACTGTATTCTTGGTTTTTTTTGGGGGGGGGGGCAACAGTGGAAGGGCTTCTAGTGTCCTGGCCCCATTGGTGGACCTCCTGATGGCACCTGGTGTTTTTGGCCACTGTGTGACAGAGTGTTGGACCGGATGGGCCATTGGCCTGATTCAACATTGGCTTCTCTTATGTTCTTGCATAGATCTATTGTGCAGCCTCATTTGGAGCACTTGAGTATAGTTCGGCTTGGGCCTCACTATTCAGCAATAACCAAAGGGGGGGACATTCTAACCCCAACACAAGAAAGCTTCCTGGCACTAAGAGGCCACAGCAAGTAGTATCCCCTGACCCCTATAAAGGCTTCCAAGTCAAGATTGCATACTGGTATGAGTAACTGAGAGACCACCTTTGGCTTGTATCCCCTCTTTTTTTGCCTTGCCTCACCCATCCACTTTACAGGGGCCATGTCTTCTAGTTGCCATAATCACCTAACTTCTGACTTAAAATCTGAACATAGAACTAAAGAAGAAGAAGAGAAGAGATTGGATTTTTACCCCGCCCTTCACTGCCCAAGGGAGTCTCAGAGCAGCTTACAAACTCCTTTCCCTTCCCCTCCCCACAACAGACACTCTGTGAGGTAGGTCGGGCTGAGAAAGCTCTGACAGAAACTGCTCTTTTTCAAGAACAGCTGTGCCAGAGCTATGGCTTGCCCAAGGTCATCCAGCAGGTGCGAGTGGAGGAGTGGGGAATCATACCTGGTTCTCCCAGATTAGAGTCCGTGCACTTAACCACTACACCAAACTGGCTCTCAAGAATGTTCAATGTTAACTAGAATTTAAGGGTGTTTTCACATGCGGCAACAAGAATCCTTCTAGAAGAAGAAGAAGAAGAGAAGAGATTGGATTTATACCCCGCCCTCTACTACCCAAAGGAGTCTCAGAGCGGTTTACAATCTCCTTTCCCTTCCTCTCCCCACAACAGACACCCTGTGAGGTAGGTGAGGCTGAGAGAGCTTTTTTGAGAACTGCTTGTGAGGGAACAGCTCTGAAAGAATTTATGACTGACCCAAGGTCACACCAGCAGCTGCACGTGGAGGAGTGGGGAATCAAACTCGGTTTTCCCGATTAGAGTCCGTGCTCCTAATCACTACACCAAACTGGCCCGCAACACCAGATGACCATCACGCAAAATTCAGCTGCCCATCCTCACAGAGAAGCAGGATCCAAAGACCCTTGCAACTAGTTCCATACCTACAGGGGTGCTGTGTACTTTGGGGGGGGGGGGAATCAGGGAAACAAACCATAGCCTCCTGACCACTTCACAAGCAATTTGCAATAGTATGTCATGATGTGGGGTGGGTGGGTTGTCTGTGTTTCAGGAAAAGTCACAGTTCTTTACTATATATGAGCAAGTGCCTGTCCTCAAATTACGTGGCTCTTTTGATATCGACCGCTTTTCAAGTGCTGCTCTAATTTAAGCATTTGGCTTTAGCTTTTCACATGCTGCCTTCGCAGCTCCTGCGCATCAAGCACTATCAAAGTCCTCAGAAACAAAACCTGAGCTACCTCTCTGTTTCTTGAAAGTAGACAGGTGTGCAAGACCAAGGTGATGGCTTTTGCTTTTTGAACAAAAAAAGCAACAAAAAGCACTTGGGCAAATAACTTCCCCACCAAAGTTTCAACCAAACATGACATTTTTCAGTTGCCTTTATTTAAACATTTTATTTATCTATCATCTGCCGTTCTCACTTCGACTCAAAGCAGATTACACAGAATGAGTCAATATAATAAACAGGATAGCAGATTCAATAAACAATACAATCGGATTAGGGTTGTAGAGCCAATCAGAAATCTAAAAACAGAACTGAAGCGAAGTAAAGCATTACCACGGCACATTAAATGATGCAGAGATTAAATAGCAGGATCCCAGGTTCAGCAAGCTGAACACAGTTGTATAGGCAACAGTCCCTACTAACTTACCCAAGTAATTTTATGAACCATTCAGTATGGTGCAACTCTCCCAAATCCACCCAAGGGGGCTTTAAATTCCCACCAATCTCAGACTTGATGCTCCTGTGCATGACAGGAAAGTGGAGCTGCCTTCTCACACCTCTGTGCTATGCTCCAAAACAATGAAGTATGCCAACTTTATAACCCAAAATATTAAAGGAGTATCAGCTATCATTCTATCCTGATCAGCCAATGAATAGGCGAAAACCCAGACAAGTATGCAACCCAGCAGTTATTGAGGTTGACTCCTTAAAATAAGATTATTTTATAGGATTATGCATGGGATAGAGCAGGTAGAGAAAGAAGTACTTTTCTCCCTTTCTCACAATACAAGAACTCGTGGACAAGTCTGGGTGCAAGTGATGCGCTGTATTCTTGGTGCTTGGGGGGGGGGGACAGTGGGAGGGCTTCTAGTGTCCTGGCCCCACTGATGGACCTCCTGAGGGCACCTGGTATTTTTGGCCCTTATGTGACAGAGGGTTGGACTGGATGGGCCACTGGCCTGATCCAACGCTGGCTTCTCTTATGTTCTTACATGTTTGTGGGGATGGCACCAGAGCAGGCAAAGCATACCTGACACATACCTGACATGCCATGAATTAAAACATCAGAAGTCCAAAATAGGCCCTATGCAGACTTTCCTTACCCCATTCACAAAGTCTTGCAAGACTGTTTAGCCAGATCACCACTTTACCAACAAGAAAGGGAAGATGGTCATAAATGACAATATTATGGTGGCCCAGCAATGTCTGCCAAGCAGCATCTCAACGTGACCATGTCTATCATGACCAGAAATCCCTACAGGCCTTCAGTTTCTAATTATGTGAAGATCTCGGATACAATGTATATGCACTACAGGTGGGGAAAAAATCAGTCAATATGATAATAGGTGAAGAATCCTCTTGCTGAAAAATTCAGTAAGCCAAGCACAAAGAACTGATTCTCCACAAAAACTGATTCACACAGGGCAGGAAGGATGCTCCTCCATCAATGACTCCTTTGAAAGAAAATGTGCACACACACACAAAAAAAACCACTTAGTGGGCAGACACTACCTTAGAGCACACTCAACCCAACCTCTTTTTGCATACCAAAATGAAAACTTAAAAAGAAAATAAAGAGGAAGAGTGAATACTAGCCCAAGATGGTGGGTCTCTCAATAAAACTGTCCCACCCAGAACGAGGGCAGAGAAGCTAAGCCACACAATGCTATTTGCTTTTCATGCCTCTATAAGAAGACCCACCCTGATCTGGATGGCCCAAGATAGGCAGATCTCATCAGATCTCAGAAGCTAAGCAGGGTCAGCCCTGGTCAGCATTTGGATGGGACACCACCACCAAAGAAGTCCAGGATCGCTGCACAGACACAAGAACCTCTGAAAGTCTCTCACCTTGAAAACCCTGGGGCTGCCATAAGTGGCAGCGACTTGATGGCACATTCCACCACCATAAAAAGAGCAATGCCAGATCAGACCACTGGTCTACCTAGTCCAGCATCCTGTTTCACACAGTGGCCACCCAGATGCCCCAAAGGGCCAAGAAACAGGAAGGACATAAGCCAGCGAGGAAGGACATAAACCAGCCAAGCCCCTGTGTTGCCTCCTAGCACTGGGGGCCAGAGGTATACTGCCAGTTGACATGAAAGCAACAGAAAAGCTGGTATACACACAGTGTTTTCATTTGTTCAAACACAGTTGAGCAATTAGAGGTGAGCCACAGCTGAGCACGCTCACTCCCCTCAGCGCTTCATACTTGGAGCTCAGATTCCCACCTCCTTTACTTGCTGTCCTTAACCTCAATTAAATTACATCAGCACCAACATTAAAGGGTGCTATGCAGAGGCAGGCAATGACAAACCACCTCTGAATGTAAAGATGGGATCATCATAAGTCAACTATGACTTAGGGAGCCAGTTTGGTGTAGTGGCTAAGAATGTTGGACTCTAATCTGGAGAACCGGGTTCAATTCCCCACTCCTCCACTTGATGCTGATTCTGTGAATTTAGGCAGATCATGGGAGGGACGGCAGGAAGGGCTGCATCAGTGCTTAGTGCTTTTGGCCCTTTCTTACATGCCCAGGGAAATTCTGATTGCCACTTGGGGGTCAGGAAGCAAATTTTCTCCAGGCCAGTTTGGCCAGGGATCCAATCTTCTGGGCATGGAACAGGGATCACTGGCTTGGGGGGGGGGTGCTATTTGTGAATTTCTAGCATTACACAGGGAGTTGAACTAGATGACCCTGGAGGTCCTTTCCAACTCTATGATTCTATGAAGCCAGCTGGGTGACCTTGGGCCAGTCACAGTTCTTCCAGAGCTCTTTCAGTCTCTAAAAACAAGTCTAGCTCACCACCAGCATAACACTAAGAGCTAAAACTTGCGGCTGCCAGGCAAACTCAGGCTCTCCTGGCTATTCTACACACGATGCCATACAATAATTAATTAATTAAGCCATGACTTGACAGCACTTTCCACCACATCATCAAGGAATGTTTCATCTCCACCACCCCCCCAAAAAAAAACCTTCATGATTTTTTCCTATAATGACTTAAGATTGCTTACTGTTTACATATAACAGCCTCAGGACTTCATATATATAGATTCACTACATAAACTGCAAATTAGTTCTGTCATAAAGTAACATCTCCCCCCCCCCCAGCAATTACAACAGACTTGCCTTCTTGAAGCTTATAAATGCTTGCAATTTTAAGAGAGATATTACTGCTTTACTTCATTACTGTGCTAGTAATTCACTGCCGTTATTCATCAGTAATAAGAGTGTGGGGGATCGACAATAGTTTGATAAATACCTTATGAAATAAGGAGCGGAGTCGTTACAGGCTCTAATCAGCATCAACTGCACAAACAATTCTGAAGAGAAGCCGTGAGGATAAATAGAAGGTTTCTGTGCTATTGGCTGCTGCCAATAAGCAACACTTTTATAATGCTAGGATAGTCTCCGACAATTTCTCATTTTTACCCAGCACTCTCTAACATCCTGAAGTATCTCCAAGGCAATGAATCTTGGGATGGGCATTTATACACGGGTGCCAGTAACATTATTTTAGCGTACAATTTTTTTTAACAGTGTGACTAATTTTCCTTGCCTTTAAAAGAATTTGAGTGCAGTGCTCAAAAATCCTTCTCAGTGTTGGTCAAAGCCAAGATGCTTTGTGGCTCCCCCCCCCCCCCCCGGCCTCTCTATAGTACCCTTGGCTTCTCTCTTGAAAAGCCAAGGATGTTCCTCAGGCAGAGAGCCACGCAGCTGTCTAATGTTCCAACATCTTCAACCTATTTCATGGCTCGTGTGTGGTATATATTTTGAACACAATGCTTTTGATAATAACTGAAGGACCAACTGGAACAGGAATTCCTTCAGAGGGGGAAAAAGCTTTTTTATCCTTGTCCAACAGCATGCGCTACACACAAGGGACAGCTTAGTACTAGTTCAGGGGCACATCTCTGGCATTTTGCAGTCTTCAGAGGTCACCTGCTATTCATCCATCACAAAAAGTGACCTATTCAAGATAACGTGTTGACAAGGCATGGGGAGCTTCAAGGAATTTCTGGGAGTGATGAGGAGCTCAACGGTTACAATGGACAGAGCTACTTCTGTCCAGTCTTCAGGAACTCTTATTTGCATTGCCCCATTCTGATTGTCTTTCAAGGTCAGGAATGATCTAGTAAAGCAGAAACAGTTAACATTCCCCAAACTTTTCACCATCCAGAATTCAATCAACACACTCCACCGCCATGTTACTTCCTCTACTTCATTACAGCAGTTTGTATACTCTCTCGTCGAAAGGCTTACTCTTTCTCTTCCTCCCCACTTTGGACTGCTATCAAGGGTGTAGACTTTCCAATTTCCCGGGGGGGGGGGGGTGGCTGGGGCTGGGCCAAAGACATTACAGGCCATTGTCTCCAGGGGAGGCTCAGCATGTCCTGAAAAAGTTCGGGGGGGGGGGGGGGGCTCCAGCTCCCCAGCCCCCCTGAAGTTGACGCCTATGGCTGCTATAACCCCAGAAACTCTCATGCATGGATAATAACTACTATTTTTTGAAGTGATCAGCATAGTTCATTCTCAATAACTGCCCACAAGCAACTCTTGAAATATACTCACACACTTCAGACGCATAATCTTTTGTCAACAGTTACAACAGCTCTTCGAGGCAGACGCTCTCATGGGATTAAGAAACAAAACAGAGTCAGATTTTCAAATCAGAGTAAGTCATGCACTTAAATCAACGTCTAACCAACTGAAGTCAAAACTGCAAGGGCAATTATGAATCATCAACTCCCATTTTGAAAAGCAAGATTTGAAGTATTTAACATATGCTACATGGGTAAAATAATGTCTCTGGATGCCTGTATTCTCAAAATTATGCATGTGAGTCTAAACATATACCACAAAGTCACCCTTAAAGTTAAAAAAAAAATCCTAATTCCACATCAAGAGAACTTCAATAATATGCTCAAAATAACTATATAAAGTAGCCCTACCACTGATTCACCGTCTCTCTGGGGAACCTCTATAAACTTAACTTTGCTTCCAAGATTCAGTTTTTCAAATAAATGACAGCATTAGCTTATAGCAGTAACAGTGAACAAGAAGAACAGATTAAAGAAAATGGCATTATTGGAAGTGAAGACAGGAAAACAAGGGACAGATTTGGAAGCAGACAGCTCTGGAAATGGACAGGGAGTTAGCAAGAGCACCAAAGCCACACGCACACCCCAAAAAACTGAAAGACCCGCCTAATTCATCACTCAATCTGGTATTTTCATTAAGAAAACACAAACAAGCACACACTACCCTATTTATTGGCCATGAGGACTTACTTCATTGGGCATTAGAATCCTCAGTATACAGAATTCCACAAACAAATGGTGTGTGGATAGATAGCCCCTCTCAGTCTACATGTAAATTACACAGAATATGACACACAAGTGGGGGGGGGGGGTGTCAGAAAAAAAGGCAACCACACACAAGAAAAGCAATCCTCGTTGCCAAAATGTCCATAAGGAGTCACTAAGTTTAAATTACAACTAAGACACACAAAAATAATATTATATATGTTGATGGTTTTTTCCCCCCATGCAGTTAACACTCGATATCTGTTATCATTATGATTCAGTGAGTTCAAGCTGCATCAATTGCTCACCTACCTTTACGGAGCTGTGAGCCACTGGCCCCCAAATTCTAAATTTACAGAGGTAAATGTTAGAATAGCACTGATTTTTTTTCTTCAAAGAGTTGAGAAACCATGTTTTGCACCCACTTAGCAATCAATAGTACACAGAAGGACAGTGGTCAGTCACCTGAAAGAGAAAAATAATTGGAACTAGCTTCTCTTGATAAGTTTGGCTTGATAAGCTCTTGATAAGCTCAGCTGGACAATCAGAAAGCTAAAACCTCCTGATCCATCCACACAATGGATGCTCCATAGGCTGGCATCCCCCCCCCCCCCAGTCTCCTCTTTTGACATTCAAAACAAAGAAATCCCAGTTCCAACAGCAGCACTCATAATATTAAATATGGAGACATCATGTTAGAGTGTCCTAAGCACTTCTCGTAAATTATCCCAGGATTACTTACAATAACTCTGTAAGGTAGATCAGTATTTATCCTCCCCATATTGCAGACAGGAGGAATAGTTGAGAGTAGTGTTCCCTCTAAGCTGAGTGTGAGATAGCTCGCAGTTTTTTAGCCTCTGGATCACACATTTTTGTCTTGGCTCAGGAAGGATGGCTCCATAGCAAACAAATTTATGCAGTAGCCAAATTGCTTGCTCACAGCTTTAATGCCAGTAGCTCACAAAGTATCATTTTTGCTCACAAGACTCCACAGCTTAGAGGGAACATTGGTTGAGAGATGGTGGCTTACCACCTTGCGTGTTAGTTCTCTGAAATGAGAACCTTTTGATTCATGAGCCAGGCTCTTGGCTAGTATTGGTACTGGCCACCAGCTCATGTACAAGTCCCACTGGAAAACTCTAACTTCATATTAAACCCACAATACGGTTTACCAGCAATGGCCTCTATCATGGTTTGCTCTCAGCACTTTAGCAGACGGAGCATCCGCCCCCACACACACACACATAAATATCAGCACCACACCAGGACGGAACATGAGAATTCCATAGGAAAGAACATCATGTATGGACTTATCCTTGTGGCTGTGGGACTCTAAATGTTAACAGCCATAAGAGCACTACGGAATCATTCAACTCCCATAGCAGCACTATAGGAGCACTATAACTCCCATAGCAGCTCCCACAGCGGGGATATAACTTGTAACAGTTACCCATTCCACTAGATATCAATCCCATGAGAAAGAAATCCACAGTGGGAGGCCTTTCAATGGTACAGCCATGCAGTGGGATTAAGTCATGCAAAAGTGACTCCTGTAGGATTAGCATAACATTTAAGAGGTTAGAGATGAGAAAGGGTGGACAACTGAACAAGATATACTTATCAGTGTAACAAAGCAAAAAAAAAAAAAAGTGAGCCCTTCTCTCTTCTTAGGCATATGATCCCCACTCCTTCCCCTTGACTACAGCCTGTCTTCCGCTATAGCCTTCTTGATCTTAACTACTCTACTGGGATCCAAATTAATGTCAATATATAAATCTAAGAGGCAGAACACTCTATGCAGCAAGACATTGATTTGTTTTACAATTTTCTGAAATCCAGTGTGCTTGTTATAGAATTCCCCCTCTCCATTTGGGCACAAAACCCACACAGTCCTCATTGGAGGCAAAAGACAGCCATTAAAAAAAAGAAAGAAAAGCATTACCCTCATTACCGGTGCTTGTGTCCCCTCCCCGCCAACAAGATCTCCAAGAACACTGACCAGCAGCCAGCAAAAATCCCATCATAGCATCTTTCAAACATCCTTTCCAGGCTCTCCTTTCCATTTGTCAAGAAAACATCCTCCTCATACATACATACATATGTGCCACCCATGGCGCGCGCTCTCTCTCTCTCTCAAGCCCTGTCCAACCCAGTTGCTTACTAGTCATTCAGAAACAAACTGCAATAGGCAACAAGCGTCACAATTTACCCTTTTTAAAAAGGTATTCAATGTCCCTAAAAATTCACATGTGGTAAACAGGAAACCAAGACTGAGTAAGAGTAACTTGCCCAAGACTACACTGTAAATTTCTGGCTAATGAAGAATTTGCACCCTTGTTTTGGCAGGCCACTGACCTAAACCACACTATTTTAGCAATTCAGGCCTACGTGAGTGGTGGCATCCAAAACACGGAGATCACAAAGTGAAGTTCAATAACTGGAAATGAATTCTAAAAAGCATATACGTAGGTCTTACTTGCAGAACGAGATATAGGACCTACTGACGTCTTACGGAGGCCATGGTCCATTAAGCTACTTCATGACTTGCTATCCTCTTTGCATGTGGAAGGAAAACGCTCTTCCTGTTATTGACAAAAGCAAATTCTTCATGAGCCAAAGGGCAAGGAAAGGGAAAGGCAACACAGCAGGCATCTAATTCCACAAAGGCAAAGGCAGATAATCCAAGGGATTCTTTCAAAGAGATTTTGCTTACGTTATATCACACCGTGCGTTCCATATAAACCCATACAAAAACTCTGGCTCATGGTGTGGGTTTGTGTTCCAAAGTCCTTCCTGGCCTACAGCCATTATTTATTTATTTGATTTCTAGCCCGCCCTCCCCTGACATGCAAGGCTCAGGGCAGGTTACAATGACATGATAAAATAAATACAATAAATCAATCGAACACCAACAGTTATTAAAATCTAACTACAATGTCATTTATAATATCATTTATGGCGCCATTTAAAACCAGTATTCCTGAGTCAGCGCCACATTTGTGCACTGCAGATGGTAACTAGTAATGTGGGGGTGGGGAGACAATGCCCCCTCTAAGCTGAGGAGTCTTGTGAGCAAAAATTCTACTTTGTGAACTACTGGCATTAAAGTTGTGAGTGAGTGATTTGGCTACTGCATAAATTAGTTCGCTGTGGAGCCATCCTTCCTGGGCTGAGACAAAAATGTGTGAGCCGGAGGCTAAAAAACTGTGACCTAGCTCACACTAACTCAGCTTAGAGGGAACACTGGAGACAAGTAAACAGTACAAGATGGAAAATGCACTAGGAGAGGCCAATATTGTTAGATCTCCACCTCCACCAACCATAGGCCTGGTGGAACATCTCCATTTTGTAGGCCCTGCGAAACTGCATTAAGTCCTACAGGGCCCGGATGTCTCCTGGGAGAGTGTTCCACCAGGCTGGCACCAGAGCCGAGAAAGCTTGTTAGGGATTTCAGGTAAAAGCAGAGATAACAACTGCAGCTGGACACTTGTATTAGCTTTATGAATCATGGACCACCAGATAAAAACAGTCAGCAAGAGTCTCAGAACATCCACTTTCTAGGCAGGACACATTTTCCCAGAACAACATGTCTAGAACCAAGGACGATCTGCAACACCAGGACTGAGAGGTAAGCCATCTTCTGGTCTGAACTCGCTGGAGACCGCAGATGGAACCCATGTTCTGGAACAGGTATGTCACTTTTGCAAACACAAAGCTAAGGAACCAGAATTCCAAACAGGATAAATTCCTTCATGGGATTACTGTGTCCTTACAGTTCTTCCAAGAAACGCAACATTGGGAGAAGCTGCATTTCTCCCAAACTTTAATAGGAGGGGACACAGGTCAGCAGTACTAAAGATCCCAGGTTCAGTGCTCAGTCATCCCCCGTTAAAAGGCTGCAGGGAGCCAGCGCTGGGGAAGTCAGTTGGTGATACACATTACAAAGCCCTCGTGTTTGTTAGTGGATGATATGGAGGATGGTGTATCAGAAGTGGAACAGGAGTTCTGTTTGTACCAGATGTACCCCAGCTCTTTTTTGCTTGCAACCACAGTGCATACAGAAAAGTGAACCTCAGTCCCCCCCACCCACACACACCATTTCCATGTCTTCAAACCAACCTGCGGAGCCACTATCGGCTCCCTCGTGAAAATCATGCACAGCCACATGTTAATGTGTCACACAAGTAAAACGGTTAGGGTCCATCTGCGAGGCATCCCCTCAACCAACGAGATGACTCCGGAATGCCTTCAGGAGGCTCGGACACTTTGCCGGCCAGGACAGACAATACGGAGCGCAGTGGACAAATGGTCTGGTTGCAGGAGGTCTCTTCTTCACAACTCTTAAAGGGAAAGAGGCCCTGCTTTTTCAGAATACGGAGTTACTACCCTTTGTATTTACATCAGTATTCATTTAGCAAGCTTTTATTAAGAGCTGAAGCTTATGACTCAAAGAGGACGATGGCCTGTGAAATGACGTGTGGTGATTTCCAGAGTTTGCTATCCCCTGGAAAGAGAGTAGCCTCTTCTTTTTATGGTGATCAGACCCTGTAGGAGAGGGCAGACAGGACAGTTGTGTGAAGGCACAGCTGCTGAAACACAGCAAGTGTGTTCTGTAAGCTGTCTACACGGAGATCAGCTGGGATGTGAAGGGATACTGAAGGCTTTGGGATACTGAAGAGCAGGGCAAGCGTTAAGAAGTGGAATCATAACAATCTGGTAACTCTCATTAAACTAACTTACTCAATATTTCAGCTACATACAACGGTTGCAGGCACAGTTCGACTTGGCCCAAGCCAAGGATGTTATACATAAGCAGAAGCTTGGGGGGAGGGGGGGAGAACTACAGCAAGAATATCACAGCATACCGCATGTCAAATCAGAAGGAAGCACAAACTGAAAGGGGTGGTGAAGGACAAAGAGAGGGAGGGAGAGAGAAAAAAACAAATCAGCAGTAACACAGCCAGTCGACTTTGGCTATATTCCCAGTTCGCCAAACACTACAAGAGAGACCATATACAGGCAAAAAAAAAGTCAAGCACTTCATCAACACGACATAGCAGCAAAAGAGTTAAAATTCATTCCTGATCTACTGAAGTCCAGCCGCCCTCTTCAGAAATCCTGGCCCGCCCCGCCAGGCCTTACATGTTTTCCTCTGTGAAAAGGGCACCAGACTGGCAATTTCCTCAATGTCTTTTATATATACTAATGATCACAACAAGATATTACACTGCGACTAAAAGGAAAGGCCAGCGTTTTGTATAAAAGAGATAACAAGGTCTCGGCCATCTAAGCTTCCAGTCTAAATTTCACCTTCAGCAAACGTGATCAGACTACGGAGGCAGGCAGGTCTGAATACAAGCACCGTAGATACCTATAACATGCGTATTTCCTAAAAAGCTCAAGGTGGTATACATACAGTTTATCCCACTTTATCCTCCCAACCACCCTTCGAAGCAGGTTAAAACTAGTCTGAGAGAATGTATGTCTAGATCAAGGCTACCCAGTGAGAGTTTCACAGCTAAGTAGAGATTCAGTACCACGTATTTCTGGTCTGACTCCAACAAGCTCTCTCATACCTCACATACCTAATATTGACTTTCACCTTTCAAAATGTCAATAGTTTTATTAAACCCAAAAACATGAGGGAGGGACTGTAGCAGAACACATGCTTTGCCTGCATATGGTCCCAGCCTGAATTCCTGGCATGTTCAATTTTAAAAACTCAAGAGAATCAACAGGTGAAACTAAGACCATGGATCTTCCTCTACCTATAAAAGGCCAAGATCAAGATGGGTAGCTGTGTTAATATGTCTGTAGCAGCAGACAAGAGCAAGAGTCCAGTAGCACCTTAAAGACCAACAAAATTTGTGGTAAGGTTTGAGCTTTCATGAGTCACTGCTCAATTCTTCAGATACCCCAGATACCCCACTTCTTCAGATACCCCAGGTATCATCCCCTGCCATAAATTTTGTTAGTCTTTCAGGTGGCTACTGGGCTCTTGCTTTTTTCTGCTACTATAAAAGGCCAATTGTTTACATGGGAATGACTTGGATTGGGCTGCTTCACCAACCCCTGCTCAGTTTTGCTAGGGTTATAGACAGAGCAGTGTCTTTTCCCCTTCAAAGTGCTAACAACGTCCAAAGCCTGGCTTCCATTAGTGAAACTCAACAAGAATTGAAGGGTTTAACCCCCCACCCTCTCTAATCTGAATCTGGGCCACACATGCAGCTTGCCTTTTGCAAACCAAGACCCATGATCTTGGTCACATCTCTATCTGTGCTCTAAGAAGACAGGAGTTGAAGACCCCGCCCTGCATGACAGCCTGGAGAACTGCTTTAAGTAAAAACAGACAATCTGGATGGAACAAGGGGGTGGATCAGTAGAAGACAACTTCATCTGCATCCCAGTACTTCCACTAGAGTTGCCAAGTCCTACTTACCTAATGGCGGGGGGGAGTCCTCCCTGGCCTGGGAGCTCCTCTGCATTGGTACCATAGAGTTTTAGGGCGATTGCCAGAGCGTCGCCCTGGCAACGCCCCCAACGTGGTGACGTCACTTCCGGGTGACGTCATTACACTGGGGAAAGTCGTCCTGGCTGGATGACTTCGGGGGTGGGGTTCCCCCCACCGGCCGAATGCTGGCCGGCGGATTGGGAACCCCTGTAGCGGGGGATCCCTTGCCCCCCGGGCTGACTTGGCAGCCCTAACTTCCACCAACTCTTGTTTTACCACCCCCCTAATACTTTTATAAACGGTCCACTGCTTATTACATATCTATACTCACGTGTACATTTGAAGGCACCCACCTAAGATAGTTCAGGTTTACACCTAACAAATGTGAAATAGCAAAAAACACAGATGTACTGAAACACCACAGATGTATTGGAGGGAAGGGCGGGGTATAAATCGAATGAAATAAAATAAGATGTTTGCAAGCCTTAACCAGAGCCACCCAAAGCTGCTCACAATGTTAAAAAAAATACAATTCCATCCAAAAAAAATCTTGTGACTTAAAACTAAAACTACACAAGTGGGGGGGGCATGGCGTTGCATCAGAGTTAATGGACGCCTAGGACTTTGGCTCCCGACTTGATCCCCAATTATCAATTCTGAAACGTGTCTGACTCATTGAACACTCTCGCAAACAATGAGGAAACAAGGCTCAAACAAAAACAAAACTAACAAATCTCCCGTGAACTTGATGAAGTCCTACTTTCTGAAGGGGGACAAGAAAAACTCCAGGGCCCTGGAACAACAACTTTCTCCTAAAATGGCGGCTGTAGATGCCTCAGACCCAACTGTTGAAGCCCGACCAATCTCATCAGAAATGCTGTCTATCCTGGATAACCTTGAAGACTGCTTTGCTTTAAGAGTAGAAAACTTACTTAAACCGGTAACAGAACAACTCCAAGAATTAGCAGACAATCTTCAGTATTTCAAGCTGCTGACACAGCCCTCGAACAATGCATTACTTTGCAGAACGACGTTCAAGACTTTCAAACAAATGATGCCTGGGTAAGATCTAAGATTACGGATCTTGAAAATGCTGCGCGATTCCATAATCTGAAATTTAGAGGATTCCCTGAGTCTGCCAAGGAATCCACTGAACTCTGTACTTTTATCACCACGTGGCTTTCCTCTGTTCTGAAACTGGAGTCGGGTATCGCGCCTTTAGTGGATCGTACTTACAGGCCGGGCTCTCGCATCAAGGGCAAGCCTAACTATGCAAGGGACATTGTGGCACGCTTTCCTGACTACCGCACGAGAAACAAAATTCTTAAAGAAGGCAACTCCAAGAAATTGTTCACCTATCAGGATGTAAATATATCTGTTTTTCAAGATCTGACTATAGAGACTCTGCAAAGAAGACGGGATATGAAAGGGATCACAACATGCTTGCTTGATGCAAAGATTTCTTATTGTTGGTCGCCACCAGGCAGACTGCTGGTTATATATTAAGGCAAAGCTCTCTTGGCTACGGATCTTGAAAGCATCTCCACCCCTCTCCAACCTCATTGTGAAAATGATTCTACTATGAAATCGCAACGTATATCTTGAAAGAGGGTACCAAAGAAATGAATTTTATAATTGCTAATGAATTTGTTCGGATTATATTGTTATTCTTATTGTTAGCTCACCTGTTTTTAAACTTGCTGAATTAACTCACTGAGAGTTTCTTCAATTTAATCAATGTTATCGCACCTTTCAATGTTTGTCAATTATATCGGGGGAGGGGAGGGGAGTCTTAGTTCTTGTTGCTCCTTGAACACTATATTCGAGAGTGCAAGGAAGTTCCATCTTTTCCTCTGTCCTTTTTTGTAGTCTCCCAGGAAGTTGGAGATGTTAGTTGGTTTATGATGGGGGGGGGGGTTGTAAGTTTATTGGGGGGGTTCTATATGTTCAAGGGTTTTTTGTTTGTTTGTTCTCACAAATGGCTTTTGCAAAAGTTATGCACATAAACCAAAAGCATTATTCTGTTGCAACAATAGGGCAGTTTGCTTTGCCCATGTTTCTTATTGCAGTATGGAGATTCAGTGGTCATAACTCTTCTGATACATAGATCTAAGTTAAGGCTTAAAGTAATGTTTAGGATAAGTTTCCGTTTATTGAATACCTGTCAACTTTTATTAGAGTATTTTTTAATATCTGCTACTGCTGTATTTCTTGTCTTAAGCATGTTAGTTCTTGTTTCTCCAATTGCTGAAGCTTGGACTTTTGTCCTTCATGAGTATTCTGCATATTGTTTTGATGCTTACTTTATTATAACTAATGGCTAATTACCCTAAGGTCCTCACTGTCAATTGTAGGGGCCTGAAAGAGCTACAACACTCTTAAACAAGCAGCGTGCAAATATTTTATTTTTACAAGAGACTCACCTAAAACAAACGACATTTAAAATATTATCCTCCTCATGGTGGGGGTCAACAATTTCATGCTCCAGGCAACTCCTCATGGTGGGGGGTAGGTATTCTATTGTCAAAGACTACCAGATTTAAATGTGAAGCTACAGAACAGAGCCCGAGGGGGTGCTATATTTTTCTGAAAGGTTTACTAGATGATCATAGATTTACTTAGGCTTCGGTGCATGCACCTAATGATGGTCAACTTAATTTCCTTGACAACACTTTTCGCAAACTTCAGCTTTTTTCTGTTGGTAAAATATTACTTGGGGGGGATTTGAATCTGACTGTAGACTCCTACTTAGAGCACTCTCACGTTTCTAAATGTAGGCGCTCCCCTTGAAAACATCATTCTGATTTAGCTGCATTACTGCAAAAATTTGTCCTTCTAGACATATGGAGATGGCATCATCCCAAAGAATGTGATTATACCTATTATTCTTCTGCCCATAATGTTTATACCAGGATCGATTATGTATTAGCTTCTCATGATTTGATCCAACACACTCATGCCTCTGATATTGCCTATAATCTTTGGTCAGACCACTCCTGGGTAGAATGTAAGCTTTTGTTGCCTTCCTCACAAAGAAAAACATACACTTGGTCTTTAAATAAAGCTTTATTGTATAAAGAATCAAGCTACTCAGCTATTGAAAAAGAACTGCAAGAATACTTTGAGTTTAATACTCCAACAGAAATATCCTCCTTAACTTGCTGAAGGCTGTCATTCGTGGCAAATGCATCTCTTTAAATGTAGCCTGTAAAAAACAGAAGGAAGCTCTTATCAGCGATCTTAAAACTAAAATTGTGTCCTTAGAATCCAAACATAAAAAATACAGTAGTAAAAAAGTTTATAAACACTTGCTAGTGGTAAGAAAAGAACTGAAATCCCTGGAAATCTCTAGGATCCAAAAAAAACATTCTTTATCTTAAACAAAGGTATTGGCACATGAGTTCTAAACATATACGACTTCTATCATGGAAAGTAAGGCCAAAAAAAACCTCCGAAAGATTTATAAACTGTATTAGGAACTCAAAAGGTCATTTTTTCTCTGACATGCAAAATACAATCACTTCATTTCTAAAGTTCTACAAAAAACTTTATTCTGCAGGTCACTCTTCACCACCACTGATTGAAAACTTCTTTTCTTCTGGCAAGTCTTTTCCTACAATATCCACAGTCCATAGAGAAGTTACGGAACAACCAGTCACCACACAAGAAATTTTAAAAATTATTAAACATCTTAAGAACAATAAAACGCCAGGTAGGGATGGTTTCCCTCCTGAGTTTTATAAAAAAAATACGCTCACATTTTGGTCACTCCCTTAACTGATACTTGTAATTTTATTTTAGATCATGGCAAAATGCCTGCAACGTGGTCTGATTGAAGTATAATAGTGTTACTGAAAAAAGGGAAAGATCTAACTAATCCTTCATCGTACAGACCTATTGCCCTTTTGAATCAAGATAATAAAATCTTTACTGCAGTCCTAGCGGCTAGGCTGAACTCTTTTGTTGCAGAATATATCCACACTGACCAATCAGGGTTTATACCCGGTAGAGACATGTCTGACAATGTTCGTAAGTCTTAAGAAATTAATTATTGTAATTTTTTCAGAAAGAAGCTATAATTTTGTCATTGGACATCGAAAAAGCCTTTGACAGTGTTGATATTAGTTATTTGCAATTACTTTTGGAGCACATGGGCTTTGGTGTCAACTTTCTAAATGTAATCTGTTTCTTATATGCAGCCCCTAAAGCACAGTTTAAGATTAATGGTAGGGTATCTGAGGATTTAATTCTTTCTAGAAGCACCCGTAAAGGGTGCCCCCTCTCCCCAATACTCTTCGCTACTGCTATTGAGCCCTTAGCAATTATGATTCGTAGCAATGGCAATATTAGAGGTGTGCCCATTAAGAATGCAATAATTAAATTGAGTCTCTTCGCTGACAACATGGTTGTCTATACTATTGAACCTGAAATCTCTTTGTCAACTCTGGAAATGGTTTTACATGATTTTAGTCAAATCTCTAGGCTTAATCATCAAAAGAACGATTTATACCCCCTCAATTTAACAGTTGAATCTGGTGCTTTTATCAAACAAAACTTTTCTTACCATTGGACTGCCAAATATTGGGTTACCCTCGGTATCAAAATTCCACTAAACCTTACTGATCTTCTCAATTTTAATCATATAAAACTAATTCAATCTTCAGACACTCAACTAAAGGACTGGCACAACCTGTCTTTATCATGGGTTGATAGGATCTACCTACTTAAAACTGTAATTTTCCCAAAATTGTTATTTCTTTTTAGAACACTGCCTGTGGATATTCCTTACAAAACCTTCCATTCATGGCAACTTACTTTCTTGAATTTTATTTGGGGTTTCAAGAAGCCTAGGATTAGTTACAAAATCTTATGCAAACCTGCAAACCTGGGTGGATTCAATGTTCCTGACATCCCTAAATATTATATATCATCTCATCTCTGCAACATTATATCTCTAATAAACGTGGAACCAGTCCTTGACTGGAAACGTGTTACTCAACTATACGTCCCTCATAAACATCTCTATGAAACAATATGGAATTCCAGATCGGAGAGACCACCTCTAGTAAAATCTAATCCTTTTCTGAAAAGTGATCTTTGGGGACTCCTGACCTAGGTGAGTGGTCTTTGAACCTTCCATATTAGACCCCATGAAGCAGCCTTGTTATTTGAGAAGCCACTGGTCTATCAAGGTCAGTGCTGCCTAGCCTGACAACACTGTGTATCCCAAAGTACCCTGAAGTGTCTGCAGATTTCACATTATTTAGCGTGGATGCCATGAAAATCCAATCTACTTTACACAAGACATTTTTCCGTCATGAAGGTAACCATCACCCATATGTGAAAATCAACCACAGGCCACCACATACACCAAGGCAGCAGAGAATAAAAGTCAGACAAATCCATCTTTGCTGGATTAAACATTATCTGTGCTTATCAACTGCAATCAGTCACCTTTTTTATATAAGTGGACTGAAAAAATGCACAAGGCATAATAAAGGGCTTAGAATATGTATTCATACCTGTAAGAAGGATACAAATATCCAGCTATATGAAATCAATAGCATTATTCCTTGGGACTTTTTAGAAATTATAGGCCGAAATTCTGAAGAAGAGGCAGCCAACTACCACATCCAGACTTATTAAGGCAAGTTTTGAACTGGAAACCTTGTTGAGTCACATCACCATTCAATACCCTTTTGAGAAAGAGATTTCTAGAACTGGTTGTTTAATCCTGACTTGTAAAAAGCCCCTACCTTGGTCATCCAGAATGAATAAGAATTACCTCCAGGTACCTAGGAAGGAAATTTATGAACTCTAAGAGAGCTGACTTAGAAAAAAAAATCATGATATGTGTTGGCAAGAGGGCTACTTTTCTGAACTTTGGAAAGGTATTTTTAGCAGTATTTCCCTTTTAACCTTGAGGGTTAACCTTGGGGACCCTTTCCCCAGTTCCCTACATACACAGCACCTCTACCCTCCCTTACTTACAACCTCGCCCTGTACCCATATATTCACAGATAAGCCTTGCCATGTTGCTGGGACACATTCTCAGAGATGTATGCACAGGATAACAGCCAAAGTTAATTTATGGTTGGGATCCCATAAGGCATTTTTTTTCTGGGCCCACACCCTACAGATTTTACATAAGGCGGGATAAAAATCTGGATAATGGTTTCACACCTTCCTTTGGTTTTTGCCAGCAGCGTTCTGACCTTACCCAAGCTTCATCATAACCGTAAACCTTTTACTTCTTCTGGTACCAGCTTTATTAGAGAGCCCAGACATCTCAAATGGAATCGGATGGTGCAGAACCACACACTTATGGCACCCCAATCACTACATGGATAACTGATTTGACCGAGAAAAAAATACTGTTCCTCCACAATTTGGATTAAATAGCCTCCCTAATGTGGATGTCTCAGGTTAGCCTGATCTCGTCAGATCTCAGAAGCTAAGCAGGGTTGGCTCCAATTAGTATTTGGATGGGAGACCACCAAGGACGTCAAGGGTTGCTAAGCAGGGTCAGGCAGGGGCAATCCACCTCAGTTCATCTCTTGCCCTAAAAACTCTAAGGGGTTGGCCGTAAATCAGCCGCAACTTGAAGGAACTTTTCACCACCATCCTTCCTGAAGAGGCAATACTACTACTTGTATACACATACTGATTCTCCCCTTCCCACCCTCGCACAGAGTGTTAATTTCCCCCTTTTCTAATATCCACAACAGCACAGAAAAGAAACCTGTTAAGAAACACCCGATGCTTGCAGTGATTTTCTTTTCCTTTTGCATGGAATCATTAGGTAATGGAAACTAGCCTCCTAAGGAAAGGAAAGGAAGCCTTTATACTCAAGGTCATACTGAAGATTAAAAAAGCACATCCTAACAGAATGAGTTAAAAGCGCTCTTGAAACGATCAGTTCTCAATGAGACAGCATGGGAAGGGGGGAGAGATAAAACTACATTCCAGCTGAGGATGGAGGGAAGGGAAGACCAGTCGTATTATATTGGTGCTTAGGAATCTGGCATTTAGTCCTGTGAGGGACTGGCTTGTCAAATGTGAATACTGTTTCCTCTGGATTGGAAAATATCATCCCAGGCTCTTAGCAGAAGCCGCCTCCTCCTCCTCCCGTCCTTCAGCACCAAGACCCCCACTGGAACAAGGGGAAGAGACTGAATAAGGTTAATAGCTGACACATATTTCTAAATATAGCCATTAACAGAAAATGTGAGATGGCAGGCCATTCAGTGCTTTTCAAGCTATAAATATGAGAACTGTCCAGTCCGGGTGGAAAGGGATCCACACAGTTGGTTTCTCCAATGCCGTTTGCAGTAACCATCTTATTCAACAGGCCTGTACCACTTCCGAGCCGCCAAGCCAAGCCGTGCCCGCCGGACACGCGTCATGGCCTACCAAATATTCAACAGCATCGTATCTCCAGCCCATTTATACAGCTACAAGGATACAACAAAAATGGACTGCGAACAGCTACTAGCCATGAATCCTAGAATTCAGCATGGAAGATCACCAGTTGTGTGTTCTAGTAAAGATAAAGAATTCACCACTCTCACTCAAAGGGGAGCCCAGGAATCATAACCATTAGACGGGGAGTTGATATATATATATATTTTTAAAAGGAAGTCATCACATGGTGATCAAAAACAAGCACTCTTTCTTGACAGTTAAAAATATATTACTCTTCCGAGCATGGTAGACAGGAAACTAGATCCAACTTCCCTGCAGCTTTCAATATAAATCTCTGTCTCTGGTTTTTGCTCCACTGTTGTCTCCAAATAGGCGCGCACACATACCATACACACAAATAAATCTTTTTATCAGCAGCCTGATGACTCCATTATCTTTTAAAAATGTGCAGTTCCAGCCAATGACAGATATGCCTGCCAAAGTGGTTGATTCACAATGGCATTAACCTCAGATTTTCATCCACAGGAAATTCCCAACCCTGAAAAATCTCCCCCGGGCCAACATTCCCAAAATTCAGATGACCCAAGTGGATTCTGTCTTGCCTAAGCAAATGGAAATACTGAAGAAAGGCTACCAACAGACCACAACTTTCCTTCGCACACAAGTTGTTTCCATTTCCTCACTTCCCATAAGAATGGCATTGTTTCTAGGACACCAAGTGCCAGGAGAAAACATGTGAACCGACTCCACTTAAAAGCATTGTATGAGAGAGTATGCAATAATGCTACAGATTTTTTTTCCCATTTCTGCAACGGCCCATTTATACAGGCAAGTCATCACTTGATGCTGCAATCCTCCAGTGATGAACACACATGCAGGAGCCAGGCTAAAGCCTTCAAATAACTTAACTATACCAAAGACCACTTCAACAGCAGCATAAAAACAAATATTCTCTCCTTCGGAACAAAGAACGTCAAGGTCACTCTTCACTGCCAGCAACAATTCACAATTGAATCATATTCTCTCTCCCTCCGCCTCCAAACACTCCCTTCAAGGTGAAACTGGCCATGTCAGACATTACTGGAACAGAGAAAGAGGCTACAATTAGGAAAACCCAACAAGCCTTCCAAGCCTTACAGCCGGTCAAACCACCGACTCATAATGTGACCTATCGTGAGCAGGAAGGAATCTCTAGGGACTCAGGCAGGGGTCTTGCATCTGTGAGGCTTTGACCATAATTTGAACCATAGGAATGTTATTGAGTTTTATTAAGGTTTTTAAATTGTTTTTAATTCTTTGTATATTGGTTACTGTATTCGATGGAACCCGTCCTGAGCCTGCTATGCCAGGAGAGCGGGATACAAATCCAGTAAAATAAAAACAAATAAATAAGGGTCATAACCAGAACCTTGAGCTAGACTCAGAAAACAACTGGCAGCTGATGTATCTGATTTAGAATGGGTAAGATATGTTTCCACTAGCAAGCCCCGGACAGTTATCACGCTCCTCACATTACAAACCTGTTGCAATTCCCAGGTTGTCTTCAAGGGCAGCCTAGTGTGGAGCAAATTACAGCACTCCAAGCCACAAGGCTGGGGGCTGCGGTGGCTCAGGGGTTAAGATGCTGAACTGCAGATCGGAAAGTCGGTAGCTTGGCAGTTTGAGACTCAAGTGCCGCATAATAGAGTGAGCTCCTGTCTCTGGTCCCAGCTCCTGCCAACCTAGCAGTTTGAAAGCAAGAAACTGCAAGTAGATAAATAGGTACCGCTTCGGTGGGAAGGCAACAGCATTCTGTGAGCCTTGGCGTTTTAGTCATGCCGGCCACATGACCATGGAAAAATCTTCAGACAGCACTGGCTCTTTGGCTTGGAAACGGAGATGAGCACTGCCCCCTAGAGTCGGATTTGACTGGCTTTCGAGCAAGGGAAACCTTTTTAAGCCACAAGGTTAGCATGGTTCGGTTTGCTAAGGCTCCTTTCACATTACCATTCTCAACTGGACATTATCCGTTGTTGGCTGGGTTCTGAGTGACGCAATACAGGAACAAGGGGTTCATACAGCAAACTTCATCCCATTAGTGAGCCATCTCTGAAGGGATCTGGCCATTTCAAACTGCACTGCTTTTCCCCTGCCCTTTTTCGCCCACGTGATCTTCCTCGCCCATCTCAATGATGCCGCTGCAGCACTGAAGTGCTATACTGGTTTAGCGCTATAGTGCTCAACTTAGAACATTTGGGGGGGGGGAAGGGTAAGGAAGACTGCGAGGCAAACAAAGGGGGGAGCGGCACTGAAGGAAGCGCTGCAGACCTTTTTAAACAGCACACCACAGCGATTCAGGAGCACAAAGACAAGGTGAAAACAGAAGAAAGCGGTTTTCCTCAAAAACGGCTCATCCCCACTTAGCCAACGGGATGCAAATGTTATGAACAGGTAAATAAAATCAGTTAGCAGCTGGTTGCTATAACGGTTGTGTCTGAACCGACACCAAAAAATCCATTTGCAACCTGCTACTAAACAGATTACAAAGGCTCTCTGAAAGGGGCCTAACTCTAGAAAGGAAAGAGTTAGCAAACCCAATGCAGACGGAAAAATGGGAGGGGGATTCAGTCTGCAAGACAGTGGCATGTGGGTGGTGGACACTGAATCTTCCTGTTGTCTGCAGGCAGCTTCCCTGCAACCAGCCCCCCCCCCCCGCCCCAAGTAGTTTTCTTGCAACCAAGTTCACTTCTGGTGAGAAACCACCTTGGGGGAAAAGACTTGGGAAAGATAAGCGAGAAGAGAGCCCACCATCTGCACAACCCTTTTGCTTCTAAAAACCAAGATCCTTCCCCCTGCTTTCTATCCAACTATTACGGATCCAGTTTTAAACATGCCTCCATACTAGCTCAGTGCTGACTGAAGTCCCAGCAGTTCATCTGAGAAAAATCTTTTATTGAGACATGGAGATATCACTGCTTCTTTTTTTCTGTCAAGAAGCTTGGAACGACTGTTTAGGGTCATATTAGCTAACAAACACTGACTTAAGTGTCTTAATTCTCTACTGCCTATACCTTCTGCTTCAACAAGATAAAGGCCTTAGAATCCTCATTTCTGAATCTGCCATGGCATCAAAGGGAGGTTTTATACTTCCTTTGCAACCGAGGACATTTCTACTAGCTCCTGTCAAGCAAAAGCAAGTTATTCAAGCTGACGACACCCTAGCATCTTTCAGCGGGTTATTCCAAAGTTAACATGCCTCACTCCAGCCGGGGTCAGATTCAGCACAGCGTGATTTATGGCAAGGAGAGCTGCTTCTGAGAATGACCTCAAGAGAAAAGAACAGGCTTATCAGCAGGTAAGCAAGGAAGACGCAGGGATCGGTTGGACAATTTCCCACAAAAGCCTTGTTTTGACACTCACTCTCAAGCACAGGTTAGAAAAAGAGGGGGAAATGCCCCTTATGTTCTCAGGGCTTCAGCTGAACTCCGCCACATAAACCTTAAAACAAGCATCGACCGTCAAGCAGCAGACAGACAGACAAGAGGGGCCATTATCTGTTCTCACTGGGCAATCACCGCTGCCGCCACATGCCCCGTGGCAGCCGCAGAGCCCTGTGGATCACAGCAGGTTACCCATTTCCCTCAGCCGTGAAGACAGGAGATCAGGACCAGTTCCGTGTCACTGACCAATACGAAGCTCACTGGCCTGCCACTCTCCATCATCTACAAACTGCCTGTGATGCTGGAGTTCTGTGACAGGAATGCCAGATGAATAATTTAACTTTAAAGGTAGCTTGGGGGGGAGGGAGACACCAGCAATCAGAGCAGTAATGCTGGGGAAAGGGGCTTTCAGGTCTCTCCCTCTGTGTCACTTTTCCTATCAAAAAGCTCCCCAGGCTGGAAAGAGAAAGGGGGTGGAGACATATCCCTATGTGGTATCTGTCCTTTTTCCATATGGGGCTTGAAGCAAACTGTGGGGAGATTTTTCTCTCTCTTTCTTCCTTCCTCCGTGTGTGTATGTGTGCACATCCATAGCTGGAAGTCATGGCGACCTCTGGCGACTCCTACTGGGGCATGGAGGACATTAAGAGAAGTGGCTTGATAGTCTGCCTCTGCCTCCCGATCCTGGTGTTCTTTGGAGGTCTCCCAACCAAGTTCTTGCCCAGGGTAGGCCCTGCTTTAGCTTCTGAGATCTGGAGAGATCAGGCTTGCCTGGGCTACCCATGACAGGGCACTAAACAGGACAAACATTCTATCCCCCAGGGCCCCAATCCAAAATCCCCTCCTCCTCTCCAGTCGCTCTCTTTTTTTTTTTTTGCAACCAAGTGACGCACCCAGAGTTTCACCACAAACTCCAGCATCACATGAATGTTGGCCCTCTATCTGAGCCACTTGCCACTGGAGGAGGACCCCTAGGATTCCCCTTCTGTACTGCCAGACGACTGTCGCCACCTACTGTGGCAAGGTATTCTGCTCGCAGGTGGGTCTGAGCACCCAAACAAACTGCAACTAGCAAAATGTTAATGCAGAACAGCTGATCAACTTGGCCTATTAGGGCACACCCCTTAACATTTCCCACTGAGCAAAGACTGTACCGACACACTAAAAAGAAAGCAATCAAACAAGCCAAAAAACAAGCATCTTTTAGAAATTCTTTTGGAAGGGAGTTGTTCCGTGATGTCACCCTGTACGGCACCACGCCCAGACATTTCAGATGCACTGGAGATGGCCCTAGCGGATTCCACCCCCAAATGGACCAAAGGAACAATCAAGTATCACAGTGCTCTTGGCTGTGGTCTCTTACAACAAAGAACCACAACAAGGAAAAGGTTTAGTTAACAAGATTTTTTTGAAAAAAATCACAATAAAAGAGCAGTGCCTGAGTATTTCTCTTAAGCCCACTTAGTATATAATGGGCCAATAAAAAGAATGCATTTGTTGTTAGTTGCTTCCTGTTTTAGCAATCGTTGTGGGGGGGAGATAAACAAACATCAGAGCGTGTACATAAAAAGCCATGCAACCGTGGTTAAAATACCTCTAAGGAAAAATTAAGACGAACAGAGCGGACAGACGAAGGATTTCACTGTCAAGCTTGCCTCGCTGACGGTAGAAACGGGAAGAGAGGTCAGCAAGTATTCTCCAGGCGTGCGCTCAGATTAAAGATACAATTCACCAAGCTAAGCCACACTGAAATGAACATTCAGTGAACCTATCTAGTGAATGGCACAGAGTTCTTGATTGTGATGCGAGCATTAAGAAAAAAAATCTGTTCTCAAAGTGCCATTCAAACTGTGTGCCGCCTTGTGCAAGGCAGTTCGCCTGGTGTAAAGAAAGCCCCTGGTATTCTATTTCCCCTGTGTGAGAACTGCTTGTTTAAATGGCTCTGTTTCAAGCCGGGTGGTGGTGGAGGGGGGTCACAGAAATAAGAATGAAAAGCCCTTGGTCGTGCCACTCTAGAAGGCAAAAAATATTCAGTTTATACAAACTCCTGTGAAATATAAATACACAGGTCCTTGAACGTGCCCCAAGACTGAGAGAGCCTTTTCTGTTGGACAGAG
This sequence comes from Lepidodactylus listeri, assembly GCA_029233225.1. Lineage (NCBI taxonomy): Eukaryota > Metazoa > Chordata > Lepidosauria > Squamata > Gekkonidae > Lepidodactylus > Lepidodactylus listeri. The sequence continues at coordinate 21,147,346 of JARCFY010000012.1, forward strand.
ACCCTTTAGTCCAACTAGGGCTGCCAAGTCCAACTTGGGAAATATCTGGGGTCTTTGGGGGTGGAGCCAGGAGACTTTGGGGGTGGAGCCAGGAGAAAGGAAGTGACATCATTTTGTGATGTCACATCCTGTGATGTTGCTTCCACATGCTGACACATGAACTCATGAAGTTTCCTAATACTGAATCAGGCCATTGGTCCATCAAGGTCAGTATTGACTACTCAGACTGGTAGTGGCTTTCCAGGGTCTCAGGCTGAGATCTTTAATGTCACCTATTACCTGATCCTTTTTTAGCTGAAGAGGCTGATACCTCCTGCATGTCAAGCAGATGCTCTTATCACTGAGCAACGGCCCTACTGAATCCTTCCTCATCTCAGCAGAATATGAAGCACTAAGTGCTACACAAGTGCTGAATATGATTTTCATATCATAAGAACAGGAGAGAAGCCACAGTGGATCGGCCCATCCAGTACAGCCCATCCAGTACAACACTCTGTGTCACAACAGTGGCCAAAAATACCAGGTGCCCTCAGGAGGTCCAGCAGCGGGGCCAGAACTCCAGAAGCCCTCCCACTGTTGCCCCCCAAGCACCAAGAATGCAGAGCCTCACTGCCCCAGACAAAGGGTTCCATTTAGACCTTGTGGCTAATAATAGCCACTGACAGACCTCTGCTGCATGGGGACAGAGAGAGAGAGACAGACAGACAGACAGAAAAAAGAAAGAAAGAGGGAGAGAGAGAGAAGGGGAAAAAACTGGCAGAGGCACTTACTTCCATTTAGACCTTGTGGCTACAATAGCCACTGATAGACCTCTGCTGCATGGGGACAGAGAGAGAGACAGACAGACAGACAGACAGAAAAAAGAAAGGGAGAGAGAATGAAAAGAGCTGGAATAGAAACTCACCTTGCCAGCCACATGCAAAAGCAGCTCCTTCAGTCCCTCCTTAATCTCTGGGCGGGGCTCTCTTGCTGTGGAAGAAGCTCTCTTGCTGATTTCTTAAAGGGGAAATGTCTGGCGAGGCTTTTTACTGCAGGGCAGGCTCTCTGCAGACATTTCCCTTTTAAGGCAGCCATTTTGTCCCCCCGGTGGCCATCTTTGGAAAAGCGGGAGGTAAGCTCTAAAAATCGGTGTTTCCCCCGCCCAAGCGGGGGACTTGGCAGCCCTAAGTCCAACTATGATTTAGTACCATGAAGACAAATAGAGCCATATATTTATTTTAGCCCTGGCTGACTATAGTAATCCAATAAATAAAACCATCTCACTCTGAAAGCAATAGAAAAGAAACTAAGAATGATCCTTTGCTACAGAAGGGTTGGATCAGGGTCATCCAGAACAGAGTGAGCATTCCGATCTGGAACAGGTATCTCGGTGCAATCCTTTTCTTGCCCTCCAAAGACCAACTCTTCCCATTTGGGGAAGTGTACATATTTAGGGCCTTGGAGCTACTACTACCACTACTGAAAGAGCAGTTCTGTGTCCCGGATGCTGTGCAGAAATGCAGAGTAATATCTCCTGTTCACAGGGCTTACCACCTAAGGCTATATTCGGTTGCCATGACAAACTGGGGCTTATAAACTGTTGAAGTCTAATGACATAAGGCTTGTTCAGACCTCAGTTGCTCATCACATTTAAACACAGATGGTCAGTTCACACCAAACGATGCACAACCAGCTGGTTTATTAACCAAAGTTGGTACTTAACTGTGGTTTGCTGTGATATGGATCCACAAGCCACAGTTTGTTAAGTGATAACTTCTACTCCACTCCAGCCAACCTTTCCTGCTACAGATCAAGAGAACAGACTGAGAAGGGAGCAAAAGAAAAAAAAATCCAGATCAGTTGCTAACAGGAAGCAATATTTTTTCTAATTTCTAATATACACTGGGACATAGCCAAGGACTAATTCTCACATTATTCACCCACTGCAAAACACACACACACACCTGGATGAGGCACCCAGGTCCAATCTATTTGCCTTGCTCCATCATGCCAGGAACATGGAAAGAATGCCTGATAACATCTGCAAGACAGAAATCCCCTGTAACATCACACACTCACTGCAGTACCAGCAGCAATTCCTCTCATTCTAGCAAAAGCTGTTTTCAGCGATGAGATTAATGCAACAACCATCCCCATATTTACTAGAAAAAGGAGGAGAGAAGTATGTGATGGGGGGTTGAATTATTTCCTATCCTTGACTGAGCAAAAGACGGACATTGCCAATCATTCTGCTGACACCACTAGCCCTCAGTCTCATCACAATCCCTGGGAAAGGGAGAAATGGCCACTACTCCAAGGGCCAAAGGGCACTCTGCCAGTTTCCTGCAAATTCTTGCAGGTGTCTGTGCTAGCATCTCTCTGGTTAGACACATACACCCAACATAACATAAGAGAGAGAGCCTGCATGCAGAGAACCATTTCAAAATAAGGAGACAGTACTGTCAATGGAGGGGCTGGAACCGGAAAACTGGCAGCCATGGCACTGTGGCCCTGGGGCAGCAATTCAGCTGCTGAGACTGGCCTACCCGCCAACTGACCCTGTCACATTCCTTCTCGTGGCTAACTGAGTTGGCAGATACTGAGACGAGCAGGAGAATGGGTTAGACTGCTGCCGTCCAGCAGGCATGCTCTGTCCTCTGCCCAAGAGCCAGGGAGCACAGAGACTCAAGCAAATTTTATAATGCCAGGAAATACCCAGGAGACACAGCACAGTGGCACAGCACGCAGCTTGCAAGCAGAATGTCCAGTCCCAAGCGTCTCAGGTAGTAAGACCTGGGAGAACAGCTGCCAATAAAAACAGACAGTACCAGCCAGGATAGAGCAATCGTCTTACTCCGTATGAAGAAGCCTCCTATGTTAATGGTATTCAAGAAGTTAAAGGAGAGAGAACAATGCTTGTGGAAGGCTGGAAACAGTGAAACGTCTCATGTACGGAGAATGCAAGACAGATCTTGCACTGTTGCATCCAAGCGTAAACTAGACCAAGGCAATTCTACACTCAGGCAAGAGCTGGGATCAATACTCCCTCTAAGCTGTGGAGTCTTGTGAACAAAAATTCTACTTTGTGAGCCACTGGCATTAAAGTTGTGAGTGAGCCATTTGGCTGCTGCATAATTTAGTTTGCTCTGGAGCCATCCTTCCTGAGCTAGGACAAAAATGTACGAGCCGGAAGCTAAAAAACTGTGAGTTAGCTCACAGCAACTCAGCTTAGAGGGAACAATGGTTGGGACTATGAAGAGGAACAGGAACACAGTTCAAATGTCAACAGCTTTCTTGGTGACCACCAGCCCATCACTGAACTGTATCTTATATAATTGGAGCTCCTGAAGTTCTTGGAGGGAGGGTGGAATAAATGAAGCAAAGTACTCCCACGGAAGGCTTCCGGCTGTTTTTATTGGAGTTTTTGTGCCTTGTACGGAGAAAAGAAGAGATGAAAGTGTGCTAATAAAATCATACGCCTGACCCCCCTAAATTTGGGTATATTACTTTAGGAATTTCAATAACACCACTTACAGAATGTGAACTTTTTAACTGGGGGGGGAAAAGAAGAGGAGACTGGATTTATACCCCACTCTTCACTACCCAAAGGAGTCTCAGAGCAGCTTATAATCTCCTTCCCTTCCCCTCCCCACAATGGACATCCTGTGAGGTATGTGGGGCTGAGAGAGCTCTTTGAGAACTGCTCTTGAGAGAACAGCTCTGAGAGAACTTGTGACTGACCCAAGGTCACACCAGCAGCTGCATGTGGAGGAGTGCGGAATCAAACCCAGTTCTCCCATCCCACACTCCTAACTACTACACCACACAGCAGAAGGGAATAAAAGCAGTAGGACACCACAGACAAACATATGGCAGCATGAGGCCAGAACCTAGGTACCAGGAGGATGATCGTTTTAAACTGAGAGCCAGTCTGGTATAGTGGTTAAGTGCGCGGACTCTAATCTGGGAGAACCGGGTTTGATTCCCCACTCCTCCACTTGCACCTGCTGGATGACCTTGGGCAAGCCATAGCTCTGTACCAGCTGTTCTCTCAAGGACAGTTGTCTCAGAGCTCTCTCAGCCCCACCTACCTCACAGGGTGTCTGTTGTGGGGAGGGGAAGGGAAAAGGAGTTTGTAAGCCGCTCTGAGACTCCACCTACCTCAGCCCCACCTACCTCACAGGGTGTCTGTTGTGGGGAGGGGAAGGGAAAAGGAGTTTGTAAGCCGCTCTGAGACTCCAAGTGAGTGAAGGGCAGGGTATAAATCCAATCTCCTCTTCTTCTAGGTGGGGTATCAATATATTTTAAAATAAAACAGATGAGGAAATGTGGTGAATGCAACCCAGATCTTGATCAACCAAAGGCACCTCCAAGACTAGAGCTGATAGGGTAATGCACAACCTAGACACTGTCACACGCAATTCTAAGTGGAGTTATAACTTTCTAAGTTCACTGAGGTCAATGGACTCAAAAGGGAGTAACTCTGCTTAGGACTCTACTGCATGTCTGTGTTCATTTGGTTGTAGGAGTGGTTAATGGAGAAGGGGGGCGAATCACTGAAGCTTCCAAAGAAAAATTAATTATTCTTTCTTAAAAGGGGGGAAATCATTATTCCCATATAAAAGGAAACGATATTTCCATCCACTATCAGTTTAGCTCTTTATATGCTCGTTGCCAATAACCTTGCCCAGAGCAAAAAGGGGGAAAAAATCTCCCACAGAGCAAAATGAATACACGATAATCATCTCATCTACAAAAATTCAAGCATCAAAAGAGCTGACGGAGAATCTGCTCTAATTTCTCTTCCTAATACCAGCCTCTTTAACATAATATCTCGTTATTACAGGAGGGAAACCAGTAATTGATCCCATAATTAACCGGTTTTTCAAACCACAGGGCTGAATCCACACAGCCGGCCCAACTGGGGGGGGGGTCCCCTTTGACCACCAAAAAGACTATTTCCGAGGATCATAAGACCTGCCTGAACGAAAGCCTTATAGGATGTAGTCTAGAGTAAAGAAAGGAATGATGTGAGATTGAGCGGAAAAGTTGGCTGGAGCCAACCCATAGTTTTTTAATATACTCATTTAACTAGGTTTCAACAAGGAAAGCTTTCGTGCAGTATGGCAGAATTATGTACACAAGAATCTAAATTTGAATACCGCAAACTTGAATACCGCAAACCAGGGCTTTTTTTGTAGAAAAAGCCCAGAAGGAACTCATTAGCATAATAGGCCACACCCAACAGCAGAAACTCATTAGCATATTAGGCCACACCCCTGAAAGCAGAGCTCTCTCCTAGGATTGGCTCCCCAGTTTAAACTGCCTTCCCTCCCTGGATCGGCTTGGCTTCGCCAGGAGCCCCAAGGCTTGCGAGGTGCCTGGGGAACCCGGGGGGTGGGAGCCTGTAGGTGTGGCCAACCTGGAAGCCAGCCGGAACTCCGTTCCTGTGCGTTTCTGCCCAAAAATAGCCCTGCCGCAAACTTCCAGAACTCTTGCAAAAGGGCCAACAAACATTCTGTTACCGATTATATGAAAACTGTGAAGAGGTCTCAGGAATGCACGAACAATGTGCTAAAAGATACCAGAACCCATAAGTTGCTGAATCAGTAACGGCACGAAACTTCACGAAAGAAACGAACTTTGCTCTGGCATTAATTCACTACCTCCCCACACACACCCTTCACTATTCAACTTCCCTGTTCCCTCCAGACTTTCCAGTAACTGCCAGACACAACCACATCACATCATATATCATCTGTTTTATGCAAGCTACATCAGTGAGACCAAAGCAGTAACACGAGTAAGCACTGCTGCTCACTTAGATGCACACGGCATATACTTATCGACGGGCAGGAGTGGCAGAGGGTTGATAGCACCTTCAGTGCTAAGCCCCTCTAATGCTGCCACTTCCATTGTGAATGAAAGCCAAGGTTTAAGGGGGTTCAGAGGCTGTGGCTCAGTGGTAGAGCCTCTGCTTGGCATGCAGAAGGCCCAGGTTCAATCCCTGGCATCTCCAGTCAAAAAGGACCAGGCAGTAGGTGGTATGAAAGATCTCCACCTGAGACCCGGGAGAGCCACTGCTAGTCTGAGTAGACAATACTGACCTTGATGGACCAATGGTCTGATTCAGTGAAAGGCAGCTTCATGTGTTCTAGTTAGCTGCAGATCTCAGAGCAACTGTTGTATGAACATAATTACAACCACGTAGGGAAACACTGCTTTATGAAGCAGCTTTCAACTATTTTTCTGTGGTTGAAATTTAAGCTGCAATGCACATTAATCCACTGTTTCAAATTACAATCTTTGTTTACACAGTAGCATGTTTCAAGCATGTAATGCAATTCTAAAAACAGAATGTGCACTTAAAACAGAAGTGCAATAAAGGGATGTACCATGATGTGTCACAAACACCACTCAGGACACTTTAAGGTGTAATTTTGCATCTTTTTTTAATAGAAGAAACCAATATATAGTTAATAGCAAATACTCAGCTACCAAGGATCTCCTTGACTTTTTAAATAAGCTGGGGGTGAGGAGTCATCTCAGCAGCAGAGTTCCCTCTAAGCTGAGTTAGTGTGAGCTAGCTCAGTTTTTTAGCCTCCAGCGTACACATTTTTGTCTTAGCTCAAGACAGATGGCTCCAGAGAAAACTAATTTATGCAGCAGCCAAATCACTTGCTCACAACTTTAACACCAGTAGCTCACAAAGTAGAATTTTTGCTCACAAGACTCCACAGCTTAGAGGGAGCATTGTTCAGCAGGTAGTACCACTTTGGCGCAACACATATTTAAACCAACAGTTTTAATTTTTTTTTTACAAAAAAATAATTTTACAAAAAGATGTGGAAACATTAAAAGAACTGTCCATTGTTACGAGGCTCATGAGCAACTTGACTTGTCCAGCAAGAAAAATAATCAAGAGTGTACCAGGATTGCTAGACTGCAGATCCGCCCCAAAACCCAGTGATGCAATCACATCATGCAACATTGGTGGAAAATCCATTCCTCAACTAGAAACCTCAACATGGGTGTGCTTTGACCACACAAAAGTCACCTGTTATTTTCACATTTTTTTTGCAATGGGTAGTTCTTCAAGATTATAGCCCTGCCTCACCTGCAATGTGCCTAGTCCAGATTTTCCCAGTTTTAAAAACCTCAATTTGTACAAATCATTTTTACTATTAACGAAACTTATTTAATCAACTCAAGAAAATATGCAAATATGAAAAGCAAAGAAAGGTTCACCTTTCCAGAGAAGGAAGTCACTTGCATGACCGGGTTTCTTCAATCTATAAGGTTTCTATTTTATACCACTATGTCAATCTGTCCTTTGGGGGAGGGGGCATCAAGTCACAGCTGACTTATGGTGATCCTGTGGGGTTTTCAGGGCAAGAGATGTGCAGAGGTGGTTTGCCACTGCATACCTTTGTGTCCCGATCCTGGATTTCCATGGCTGTCTTCCATCCAAATACTAACCATGGCCAACCCTGCTTAGCTTCCAAAATCTGATGAGATCGGGGTAGCCTGAGAGTCAGTTTGGTGTAGTGGTTAAGTGTGCAGACTCTAATCTGGAAGAACCAGGTTTGATTCCCCACTCCTCCACTTGCACCTGCTGGATGACCTTGGGCAAGTCATAGCTCTGTACCAGCTGTTCTCTCAAGGACAGTTGTCTCAGAGCTCTCTCAGCCCCACCTACCTCACAAGGTGCCTGTTGTGCGGAGGGGAAGGGAAAGGAGTTTGTAAGCCACTCTGAGTCTCCTTTGGATAGTGAAGGGCGGTATATAAATCCAATCTCTTCTTCTTCAGCTATCCAGGTCAGGGCTCAATCTGTCCTAGAACTATACAAATCTTGACTGATTTCAACACAGTATTTCATCCCATATGACACACTGCACAGTAAAATCTTCCATTATCTGGCACTCACTGGGAATGCTTCTTCTGAGCTACCCCCTACCAAGATAAATATGCAGTCACCAAACCCCATTTCATTGGGAACACCATGGCAATGACCCTCACAGCTGGAGGAACTCCACAGAGTGATCCTATACAGCAGACAAACAAGTAGGTGAGCCGTCCGGGAGTTCCTGAGCACAGCTGAAGGCAGGTTGAGCGGGAAAGGGTGCACCCCAATACAACATCAAAAATCCAGCCTGAACCAGAGACATCAAGCTGGCCAGTTCGAGAGGTAGAACTGGAGGCCTACGCATCCAAAGACTCAGTGCATGGTGACTGAGGAGATGGAGCTTACTGTCTCGGTGATGCCAGTAACAGAATTCTGGACAACCATGTGCTGGATAAGAAAGCTTTTTGGGTCCCCACTGGGAGAAAGGCAGGGTATAGATGCAGTAAATAAATTTACTGTACTATTACGTGAAGTTCAGTGACACTTTAAACAGATTATACAAGGTATGCTCCAAAACAATACGACAGAATGAGTTTCTTTTAGTAAACATTCTTCAAGCAAGCCACACAACAACTGCAAAAAAGTTCAGGTACGTGCTTAGCCTGGAAGCTCCTGTACAATTCCGCCCTTGGTCTAAGAGGTCCCCCACATACCAAGTTAAATAAAATAAGCCACCCTGTCTAGCAAATAAATCACTTTGAAAAACAGTCCATTGTAAAGAGGTCGTCTACCATGTACAAAAAATTTAGCCCACAATCAACGTGCCCTGAAAAGGAAGGGGTTGCATGGGATTTTATTGGCAGTACATTTACAAGAGACACAGTTTCCTGATCTGGAACCGACGGTGAAAGATGTGATCTAGCCACCTCAATGCCTCACTGGAATAGCATGAAGAGGGGAGATATAAGACTTCAAAATTCTTAGGTTACGACGGGTTCCTCACTAACCCTACATAAAACACATCTGGCATTGTTCTGTGGATACAACATCCTGGATCAACTTGTGACATCAATGCAATATCACAAGTTAGGGCACCATCGCAGTGGAGAAATCTTACTTCTAACCTAGAACATCGATTGGCCAGCACTACAACTCAGAAGACCATTATGTAAGAGCATTTTAAGGATGAGAAGACTCTTTAGCCCAGGGGTGGCCAACCTGTGGCTCGGGAGCCACATGCGGCTCTTTTACACATATTGTGCGGCTCCTGGCAGGGCGGCTGGGGAAGCAAAGGGGAGGCATGCTTTTTCTCTCTTTCTCCCTTCCTTCCTTCTCTCCTCCCTCCCATCTATTTGCTTTCCTAGTTTCTCTCTCTTTCTTATAACTGGTTTTCCTCGTTTGTTTTTATTTTTGGCAGTCCCATTTAACATTAATAAAAAGCAAATTTGCATATTTTTAAAAATAAAAACGTGTGTGTGATATTTGTTCCTGTCTTGTGGCTCTCAGACATCTCTATGTGGCTCTTACGTTTATTCTATGTGGCTCTTACGTTAAGCAAGGTTGGCCACCCCTGCTTTAGCCTGTTCTGAACCGTATTAATCCTGCAGCTAATAGAATTCATACGAAGCAGGCTGTCTGCAAATGGCAAAACCAGTTTGCCCAAAGGTACCCCAACTATTTCCTACATGTTCCGCAACAGATCTTAATTATGGAAAACGTAACTTGGATAGGAAAGAGTAGATGCAGTAAATCTGAATTTCCTGGACTAGATATTGAATGTTAGCAAGCAGTAACAGTACTGGTGGAAAATGCCGTCAAGTTCCAGACAAGTTCCAGCAACCCCATAGGGTTTTCCAAGCAACAGACACTCGGAGGAAGTTTGCCACTGCCTGCCTCTACACAACAACCCTGGATTTCCTTGGTGGTCTCCCATCCAACTGGTAACCAGGGCTGACCCTGTTTAGTTTCTGAGATCTAGTGAGATCGGACTAGCCTGGACCATCCAGGTCAGGCATCAAAAGCAGTGGTTACTGATGAAGACCAGTCATTCAGGTAAAAAAGGCAGAGTAAATGAACCTTTATAACAATGTGCACGGAATCTGAACCCAAGAGGGTTGAGAAATATTATTTTTCTTCGGAAGATACAACCATTGCAGTAGGAAAAATAAAGTCTTTTGACATCACAGCCTTTCAAACCACTGTATGAGGAAGAGAAATAGTGCCATTATGTTCTGTAATCACCTTTTTGTCTTCAAGCAAGAGGCCTCCAACAGCGACCACAGCAGCATGAGACATACCCAGCACCAAACATTTCAAATACCATTCTGGACACAAAAGTTCATTTCATGTCAGTCTGTTTGATAAATACCAAGCCCCGTAGAACTGCACTTAAAATACAACTCTTTGTATCAGGCGCGGGTTTTGTTTTTTTCAAAGGAAGATTGTTAAAACTATATTACATATCAGGAAATCTTATAATTTCACAGGGCCATTCTAATGGAACCGAGAGAAAAAAATCAATACCCTTTTCCATAATATGTTTTGATTTTTTTCCCTTTACATTGATTAACTCCTGGGGTTAATAATCTTGCATGTAAACAAACAAGAACAGTTTAAAATAAAATAAGCCACCCTGTCTAGCAAATAAATCACTTTGAAAAACAGTCCATTGTAAAGAGGTGCTTGAATTCAACACGAGCCAGAACACTCTGTGGGTTCTGGCAAGAGGTCAAGCCAAGTCAAGCACAGATTTTACACACAGAGGACACACAAAAATCCCTTTGCTTTGAGAAGTGCTAAATAAATACAGTGCAACTAAAATCACCGATTGTACTGGTCTGAAAGATGGGTAGATATTTTACCTGGACAATTCTGATATTACAATGTAAGTATTACTTTCTGGTTCATTCAACTGTTATCAATCAAGCCATTCCACCAGCTTCCTACTCATCCCATTACGGCCATATCCCCCTTATTTGCAGTTATGATTCCAAAAAAGTATTAAAACCAGATTAGTTTAATATACATAGTAAGTTATCATGGTAAAGCTGACCAGAATTAAAGAAAGACTAGGAAGAAAACAGGGCACCCAAATATTTCCAGTCAAGTCATACACGAAAACACACACACACACACACTTCAAACGCTTATTTTTTTTAAATGCTGTTGACCTGACAAGGTGTCAGAATTTCTCCCAGAATTTCCAAATAGCTCTCCAGCTCAAGTGTTTACTCCTTCGTACAAGGTTCCTTGTCAACCGGTGCTGGGGAAGCCCATTATTTAAGATTGCCACACAGCAGAAATCCACCCAAGTTCTATGGCTGTCTAAACTAGTTACAGAAGGTGTATCTCAGACCAGATTTTGCTTCTGCTATAACACATCAAACAACAATACCCTCCATCAAGGCCAATTCAAATTTCTGACACATCACAGTTTATTTCCAAAACAAAATGAATAGAACCTCAACACAAAGTCCCAACCAGGATTACAGTTAGGAATTCTGACAACAACAGGCCCACGGTGTCCGTACAGTGCCTCTACCTAGAGCAGTGGTTCTTAACCTTGTTGGAGGTACCGAACCCCACCAGTTTCATATGCGCATTCACCGAACCCTTCTTTAGTGAAAAATAATTTTTAGTACTTAGTAATAGTACTAAGTTGGAGGCCCCACCGAACCCCTGAGACTGACTCACCGAACCCCTAGGGTTCGATCGAACCCAGGTTAAGAACCACTGACCTAGATGCATCCATACCAGCATACTGTCTTTTAAAAATCCAAGAACTGCAGCACTTTTGTATGTTACAGGCCACACCATGGGCATATGCACCATCACAAGGGACAAGAAGAAACTAGATTTTCTAACTTAGAACATGCTCCATAAAAGATAAGACAATAATGAGTGACATGTCTGTTTCCTGGGAACACATCCGTCTAACGATAAAAAGTAATCCAGCTTTCTAAGGCAAGGAAGTAACTGTAGGGCCTCTTCACCCCAACAGGAAAAGAAATCACATTCCACTTGGCTGCACCAGAGAGAGAAAGAAAGGTGAAACAGGGAGGTCCCTTCAATTGGCCAGCCTGCGAACAACCGCCACTCGACTCTGTGCCTGCCCACAGTGGGCTTCCGAAGCAGTCATTCCACCTGGCAGTTTCAGGACATTAATACAAGTCCCCTGAAAGTCAGTGGCCAGACTTGTTTTGTTTTCTTCTTCCTTTCCTGTCCCCCCATTTCCATCCATGTTGCAAATATCGTATCGTTAAGCATTATGTTAAATTGTCAACCGGCCTGAATGTAACAGCAGAATGCCAGTACATGAATGCACCAGGTAAGTTAAGTCATACATCTCACAAAGTTCAACACAACCAGCTCCCAAAAGGGCTTTCCCAGAACAAGCACACCGCATAACAGCAATAGCAGTTAAGGACTTCTTGCCACATGCCTCCTCCACGATGCGAGCAGCACCACGTGCCACGAGCTTCCCATCCCAAAAATGCACCAGCGTGACATGTGGGCGGATGCCCAGAGGGAAACAAAACCCGCTTAGATGTCACCACTTCCACATGGAACGCTGCCAGTGCCACCAGGAAAAATTATTTATACAGGGCCAGTAAAAATTAAACCGGTCCGGAGATGGACGAAGGAAAAAGGCATTCGTGGCATTAGAGCAGAGAAATGCATATTTCAGTGTTCAAGTTATAAACTACGTTAAGGTTTCCCCCAGCTGCTTTTTTGCTCATCAAGCAGTCAAAAGCAATAAAGCCTCAGTAAAGTACCTCCTCTCATCTAAGCTAAAAATCAGGTATTTCTTTGGATTGCACCATTCCATCCCTATTTTTCAGTGGGGAAGTTCTGCCTCTCATAACCGTACAAGGAAGAAGAAACAGGGAACGCTGTGGCTCCGTCTTCCTATCCATTTGCCCACATACTGAAGGGATCTCTCTCTTTGCCAGCTATCTATGAAGGATAGTAGCCTTGCTCCCTTCAACATTTGGGAGCAGAAAATGGAGAGTTTTGCCAGCTCTATTCATGAAGTAGGGTCAGACTAACCAAATATACTACAGAGCTGGGGCCCAAACGAATTGGGGGGATGTAGCAGGGCAATTGCCTCAGCAAGAATAGGCCTCTTCTCCTCTGAACAGCAGATCACCACTAATCCCAACCAACCCCACGTTTACAGCTGTGAGGAAACACAACAAAACCAGTCATAAAGTGTGAGGAAAATGGTGGCCCCGATTTTTATACACTAGCATGTCTCTGGGATGAGATGATGCAAAAGAAAGGCCTTTATGTCGTCTCTGCCACAGTACAGGGTGCGACGTAAGTTTGAGACACCCAAATATGCCTCAGAACAAAAGTTCTCCATGTCATTACTTCCTAGCAAGGGAGAGGACACAGCTGGGCGCCCAGAAGCAGAACCACCCAAACACTCAATCCTTATAAGGCAAGGATTGGCCTTTTGACAGAACCCCAAAATCTGTGACCTGAGGATGCACTCTCCCCACGTTACAGGGCACTGATCAGGCATTCTCCTCCCACCCACCCACCCCCGCAAACATCTGTCAATTAAAGGGGGGGATAATCAATGGCTCGAGTCATTGGGTAGGCCCAGATCACACTTTGCACACGCTCAGGAACACTGCTCCCATGCCCTCTGACTTAAAAACCGGCCCTGCGGACTACAAAAATAAACAGCTCAAACGGCCCAGGATGCACTCTGCACATGTTCAGGATCAACGCTCACGTGTCCCCAGGCTGGTCTGTGGCGCTGAAGACCATAACAAACATTAAATGGCTCCAAGTTGTCGTCAACTTCCGTATTACTTTCCAGGGGCGGGAGACAGACATGCCTTTGCATTCATACGGGGGGAGAGAGAATGAGGGAAGATCTCCCTTCGTCCTTCTCACATCTCACCCCCTTTCCCGGCCCGGCGCGCCTCCTCCTCCTCCCCCCTTACCGTCGATGTTCTCCCGGTCGCTGATGTGCTGGAGGTTGCAACCCGTGTCGTCCCGGCTCAGCTCCGTTTCGGGGCGGTACGACTCCAGCCGGGAATGGGCATTCCTCCGCAGCTTGGGGCTGGACGACACGCAGCAGGAGGTCGTGTTCCCCATGGCCGCTGCAGCAGCCGGGGCCGGCCAGCCAAGAGGCTGTAGCCAGGCGGGCGGTGGGGCCGGGGGAGGGGGGGGAAATGAGAAAAAAAAGAAGGAAGGGAAGGCGGCAGTCAGCCGCGGCGATGAGGAGCCATCAGCAGCGGCGGCGGCGAGGAAAACGACAAGCCCCGCTGGGGGACAAGATGACGGCGCCCGCCGCGCTCCCCAGCCGCTCTTGCTCCCTCGAGGCTCATGCAAGCCGCGGCGCCCCACCGCGCGGTTCAGTCATCCTGCTGCCCTGGCATGCACTGCTGCAAAGCCCGGCTACGCCGGTTGCTGCTCCTGCTGCAACCGCAGCCCCATGGCCGGCGCCCGCCGCTGTCGCCCTCCACCTCTGGGGCTCTCCCTCCCTCGGGATCCTCCTCCAGCTAGCTCGCCGGTGCCCACGCCGAGGAGCAGGAGGAGGAGGCGGCAGTAGCGCCGCAGCCGCTTCCCACCCGAGCGGCAGCCCCCGAGGCGGCTGCCTCTTTTTGCAAGAACGGTTCCGGTTCAAGTGGGTGGGAACGGCGGGCAGGCGGACGAGGAGAGCGCGCCTCCCTCTTTGCACGTCGGGGGGGAAGCCCGGCCTGCGCGGTGGAGGCGCTGTCCCTGCTCCGGGGCGGGGGGCGGGGGAGCCCGGAGAAGGGATTCCAGCGGGCCGAGGGAAGCCCCTCCGAGGACTCGGCACCGCCGCACCGCCCCCCTTCTGCTGCCCTGGAAGGAAACTGGCTGGCGGCGAGAAGCAGCGAAAGCAACAGCGCTGGGCCAGCAACAGCTCATGTGGTGACGAGCACTGGCCAATCTGCAGCCAGCTGCTTTGAAGGTTTTCTGGTCGAGCTTCCTCCCTCGTCGGGCTTTACCGAAGAAGTGCCGGGGCTCAGGGCCTCGGAGCAGGCGGGGAGGCCAAGCCAGCCCCAGGTGTTTCGGGTTAGGAGGAGGAATGACTTACGGTTGCGAGGCCATATAGGGAAAGAGAAGGGCCGCAGCTCTCAAGGCTACAGCGCGGGGGGGGGGGGGGGGTTGCATACAGCAAGTCCCTGGTTCGATCCCGGCGTCTCTACTTTAAAAGAGTAGAGAGTAAGTGAAGCGGTAGACCTCCACCGAAGATCCGGAAAAGCTGTTTCCGGTCAGAATAAACCATACTGATTTAGATAGACCAAGTACATGTAGGGTTACCACTTGTGTGGGGGAATACCTAGAGATTCGGGGCGGGGGGTGGAGCCCAGAGAGGGGAGGGACCTCCGCAGGGTGCACAGCCACAGAGTCCACACTCCAAAGCAGCCGTTTTCTCCAGGGGAGCTGATCTCTGTTTTCTGGAAAACAGTTGTAATAGCAGGATACCTCCAGGTTCCACCTGAAGGTTAGCAACTATGTGTAAAGCAGCTTAGATGGTTGCCAGCTCCAGGTTGGAACATTCTTGGAGATTTGGGGGTGGGATTTGGGGAGAGGAGGGACCCTCCATTGCAGCCATTCTCTTCAGGGAAACTGATCTCTAGTCTGGAGATCACATGTGATACCAGGAGACTCCCAGGCTCTACCTAGAAGTTGGCATCCCTCAGCAGCTTCTTGTGTGTCTGAGCCATTGATGCATGCTCAGAAGGGTTATTTTGGCCCTGCCGGTTTAGGAATTGAGAGTCTTGACTTAGCAAACATGGCAGCCTGGAGTCAAGCTACAGGTGATGAGCCAGTTTGCTGTACTCTGCCAGGTGTTTGGAATGTCCCTTAGCTGTTGTTGATAGTAGTTTGCTGTGTTGTGGGAGCAAAGGGGGATAGTGTTCCTGGGCAGCCATCTCAGATGGACACAGTGCCAACTTGATGTTTTTGTCTTGTTTTGCCCATTTAAATATTAGATGCACAAATAGAGGTTTCTCCGTTTATGGGTAAAGTCCCATTTAGAGACTCCCCCACCACCACTGTGCTATGTAGCATATCCTTTGCACTAGTGGCATTTTGTTATTTGATTAGCACAGGGTTTGAACAGAGCTCGCCCCACCTCCGTCATGCATGCTAGTCTGAAGTAAGTCAGTCCTGTGACACTTATTAGGGCATGTGAGAACATCCATACAATTGAGCAGAACAATTATTCGTGATGTTTTCAGTTACCAGTGCACTCTCTAAATCTTAATTGCTTTAAGTCTTGTACAATACTATGTGTAGCAGTACATTTTATTCTTATTTTAATTAGTGGGGCTTTCCTTCCACTGTTTGCATTATACCAACTTGGATCATGCCACCAAAGTGAGGTAATCTGTCCAGTGCTATAGAGAAGGGAAGTGATATCATAATCATATGGTTTCTGGAGTAGTTGCTGCAAAGTAAATGGAAGTTCTTTCCAAGGAAGTTTGCATACAATTGCAGCCTGCATTTATTTATTTAACAGTTACGGATTATCCGGAAAGGCAGGTTGAGAGAACTCCCAAAGTGCAATGCTCTGTGGGCGGGAATGAGGCAGCGCAGGGAGGGGATGCAACCAGTGGGCAAGGATGCTGTTTTGAGTGGCAGTTCTTGCATCCAACTGATTTTGGCACCCCATGGAATCTTGCCGCTTTGAAAACAGCTTTTATATATAAGAGAGATGGCCATTGGCCGTTACAATACAAAATTACATTAAAAGAATACTTATGATTTAAAACATTGCATTCTGAATAAAACTCAGTTATACAACTAAAATGTCAAAATTACCACAATTGGAATTTTAAACACATCGTATCAATACTTTATAACTCATTGTAAAACATTTCTAAGGGCCACCTTGTTAGTATGTATCGGGAACCTGTGGCTTAGTACAGAATCAAATAGGACTCTTTTAAAAAGAAAATGAAATCTGAAAATGAAGGTATTGTGGGGGTAGGTGCAGTGCTAAAATAACAAGTGTGTGAAGGGGTGGCAGGATAAGATTTTTCTTGGATCCAAGGTTGTCTTAGAGATGTTTTACAGAAAGGGAAATCAAAGAGGGAAACAGTTGCCAGGAATCCATATGCAAACCACATGCAGATTTATGTCCGTGCTCTAAAACTATCACACAGGTGCTGCTGTGTATATTTATTACTTACTGTGAGACCTCATGTGTGCCACTTCCTATAAAGGATTCACAACAACCAGGGTTTGGGCTGTGGAAACTTTTTGGATTATTAGTCAACATGTCGGCTATCAATAATGTGCAACTGGGCTTTCTCATACTGGTTCTTGCTCTGAATTTTGACATACTTTGCCTCCTTCATTATAAATGGATGCAGACCCCTAGTGTATCCCACAGGTATCAATTGCATCTATTTCCATATAGTCCTTGCCATCCAAAGAGCCAAGGTGTTCAGATTCATCTCTAGAGTCCGCTATCAGAAATGCTCTAGTCTGGGTCTCCTGCAGTGAGCAGAGGATTGGACAAGATGGCCTGTAAGGTCCCTTTGCACTTCTATGATGCTGAGATACACAGCATTCTTTTTAGATTTAGCTAGCCGTGTTGGGCTAAAGCAACAGAACAAAGTTTGAGTCCAGTGGTACCTTTAAGATCAACAGAGTTTAATTATGGGTATAAGCTTTCATATGCGTGCACGCTTCTTCAGATACACTGATACACATTCTTTTTAATATTTGACAGTATTTCATGTGGTTTTATTGCAAA
This sequence comes from Lepidodactylus listeri, assembly GCA_029233225.1. NCBI lineage: Eukaryota > Metazoa > Chordata > Lepidosauria > Squamata > Gekkonidae > Lepidodactylus > Lepidodactylus listeri. The sequence goes on from JARCFY010000012.1 coordinate 21,164,922, forward strand.
TATGAAGTGTTCCCTGGCTCTGGAGAAAATGGGGGCTGCTCCTTTGGTGCACGTCGGAGCTCTCCATGCTCACGTCGGTGTAACTGGACTGGGGCAAACATCTTTAGGTGTCCTGTGTTTCTTGTTCTTCCAGATTTACTGCTGACCAGGTCAATTCAAATGCTCAATAAAAGGAGGAGCAGGACAAGAGTCAACTCGTGTATTTAAAGGCAAATGTCAAATGTCTTTGCTTTTTTTAAGTGCTGACCCAGATAAATGTGTGAATGTCAAGAAGGTTCCAGTAACGAATGAATTAATTTCAGCCAGAGGAACATGTGGGGGCATGCCTGTAATAATTGTGAGTGCATGAGTTGTAATAAAACAAGGCCTCATCTCTGTACCATTGTTGGTTCACATAAAGGGTCATTGAATTTAGAGCTTGTTGGTCCAGCTCACAAAGTCAGGCAGCAGAGCTGCTGACAGGCATGAGTTTTCTCTGGGGGCTCTGCGGAAAATCAACAGAATCACAGAAACAGGCTGTAATATGACAATCCGTCTGTGTTCGCATGGACAAAGCAGGCAAAAAATAGACAACATGGCTGAATCTCTCTCTTCTTCCCCCAGAACTTGAACCTATTTTGGAACTTTCTGGTGAAACGAAAACAAATCAGACCTTAAAAAGATGCAGGTTACCATTACCAGTACAGAATAAGAGTGTGTCTAAAAATATGGACATGGTGGTTGTGTTCACTGCCCCAGTCATAATGAATCATGAGCAGATCAAACTAATATTTGAGCGGGATTTTAAATCCTCCTCTTCTCAAGGTGGGGAAGTGTTCAAAGCGTGCCTGTTTAGGATTGTAACAGATTCCGAATTATAAATAGAGGACAGAGTGGTGGTGGAAGATGCTGTCGAGTCATAGCCGACCCCACAGGGTTTGCAAGGCAAGAGACGAACAGAGATGGTGTGCCATTGCCTCCCTCTGCGCAGCAACCCTGGGATTCCTTAGTGGTTGCCCATCCAAATACTGACCAGGGCTGACCCTGCTTAGCTTCTGAGATCTGATGAGAGATTCTATCTATCCACCTCATACTGCTTCTTAACTTATTAGTTTTAAGCAAATTACTAAAATATAGGAAAAGCTGGACCCCCATTTGAACGGCTGCTAAAAGATCTTGACAAGACTGGGTCTAGTCTGCTGGGCCATCCAAGTCGGAGCAGAGGAGAGTGCAAAACACAGTATTTCCTCCGTGCCTTTCTACCTTAAAGGGACTCAGGGTGGCTTACAGTGTAAAAATAACAAAATACACAAAACCACTATTTATTACGTTTATTAGATGCCATTCTCCCCTGCGGAACTCAAGGCGGCTTACAGCTGCCATTTGCTCTCTCCAGCTGCCTCCTAAAGATTGACAGTGAGCGGGCCAGGTGCACCTCCCGAGGGAGGTTGTCCCATAACTGTAGGGCCGTCACTTAAAAGGCCCCCAGACAAGCTTCTTTAGTCAATGGGACAGTCAAGAAGCCCCCCCCCCCGATCTTAGTTCTCAGGCAGGAATGTATGAGAGAAGACAATCCTTCAGATACGCTGCTCCCAAGCCAAGGAGAGCTTTAAAAAGGTCAAAACCAACACCTTGAGCAGATCCGAAGCCAGTATGATTGCTGTAGGATTGGGGGTCACATGATCCTGGTAACTGCCCCCGACCAGCAATCTAGCCGCAGCATTCTGCCCTAGTTGCAGCCTCCGAACACTCTTCAAGGGTAGCCCCAAGTAGTCTGCATTGCAGTAGTCTAGTCTCGATGTAACTAAGGTATGGCTAGATCTGAGTCAGAAATGGGCACAGCTGGTGTGCCAGCCAAAGCTGGGCGAAAGTACTCTGAACCACAGCAGCCACCTTGTTTTCTAAGGTGACCACTGTTTTGAGACCATTCCTAAGCTACAAACCTGGCATTGCAAGGGGAGTGTAACCCCATCCAAGACAGGGGAGATCTTTCTGCTGTGAAAACCCTACAGGGTTGCCATAAGTCAGCTGTGACTTGATGACCCTTTCCACCAACACATCACAGTGCTTCTAAGACTGGATTAAACTATGCCCAATGCTAGACAGAAAAGAGTTTCTAAAAATATGTTAACCTTGGTTTGTAAGAACCAGATAATTCCTTTTCTGCTTAAAATGTATCAAAATTATATTATTCATTAGCATTGCGGGGGGGGGGGAACAGGTTTCTTTTATCTGACTGTTTTTTAACAAAAAGATTACATCAAGCTTGCATGAAGAAGAGAAACGAGTAATAAATTTGGTTATCTGATAATTAGAAACATTCTGCCCATCTGGTTTATAAGTATATTTCATTTCTTTGGGACCTGGTGCTTTGATTTGCGCTTAGTCTTGTCCCACTGCAAGGGTTTTCATAATTGATATAAAACAGCATTTTGGGAGAACTGAACATCATTGAGATTTGGGAGAACTGAACATCATTATCTATCAAATGGAGGCTGACGGACACTTTCAGTTAACCCTTTACTGCTCTGGGGAAAAAACAAGCACAAGGATTTCAAATAACAGTTAAGGAAGCCTAAAGAAAACATGTAGAACCTCCTTCGTTTCATGATGTAGAAAAGAAAAGAAAATAGCTTGTATCCTACCACTGTTCAATAAACTTTGAAGCCTTTCTCTAGCCTAAGGAATTTTCAAGTGTTTTTTCATTGGAAGAAAAAGAGATTGGATTTAGACCCCGCCCTTCACTACCCGAAGGTGTCTCAGAGCAGTTTACAATCCCTTTCCCTTCCCACAACAGACACCCTGAGTGGTAAGTGGGGCTGAGAGCTCTCTCTCAAGAACTGCCCTTGAGAGAACAGCTCTGAAAGAATTTATGACTGATCCAAGGTCACACCAGCAGCTGCATGTGGAGGAGTGGGGAATAAAACCTGGTTCTCCCAGATTAGAGTTCATGCTGTTAATCACTACACCAAACTGGCTCTCAAACAACTTCCACTGGAGAAGGCCAATTTGTCTTTGCATAATAATGTATGCATAATATAGGATTGATTTGTTTTTTGCAGTCAAGATGCAGGTGACTTGTGGCAACGCTTAAGAGTTTTCAAGGCAAGAGATGTTCAGAGGTGGGTTGCTATTGCCACCCTCTGCGTAGCAACCCTGGTATTCCTTGGTGGTCTCCCGTCCAAGTACTAACCAGAACAGAGCCTTCTTAGTTTCCAACATCTGCCGAGATCAGGGAAGCCTGGGTTATAAGATAGGATAGCAATCACTATTTTGGATAGCTTGAAAAAAGGAATGAACATAGACTTATGCTCCATAAATATCAACAGCTATGTTTAATAATTGCTGGGTGGAATCCTCATATTCAGAAGCCATTTACGTTACCACTGAATGTCCAACATTATGGTCGAGCAATAGGGAGAGCGGTTGTCTTCATACCCTGCTCATAAATTTCCCAGAAGCCTTTGCCCGGCTTCCATCAGAAATGGAACGCCTGACTAGATGGACTTTTCATCTGGTCTGACAGCGCTCTTTTTGTAATTCAGTTCTTGGACTGGAAGCATCTGTCATGTAAGCTCTCCCCTTGAATTCACACATGGAGGGGGGGGGGGAATCAAACAACCCAAGTAACCACTCAAGCATCCTCCTTTCCAGTTCACCTCAGTCTGTCCTCCTCCTCATGAAGTTGGTTGAGCATGACGGGAAGGGGGGGGGGGGGGCCTGCAGTTGATCAGCTCTTGCAGGATTAGCTCCTCTCTGCTGCATGTGCCTTCAGAAATGTATTTGGAAATGCCAACAGGAAAACAAACCCAAGGGGCGGGGAAATCCCAGTACTGTACAGCTTCAGCTTTAGCACCCAGCATGGCCTCTTCCCATACTTCATTCCTGCACACACCAGCTGTGTCTTGTGCCTGTGTGTGAATGTGTGTCTCCTTGGCATCAGGATCGGCTGCCTTCGCCTGTCTTGATGACTTGACTTTCTGTAGCTATAATTATCCACTCCTTGCAGTTTGGTGTTTGTTTAAGATGGTGGGAGCTGGTGCTTCCCTACCCCCTCTAGAACAATAAAGGCACTTTCCAAAGGGAAGCATAACAAACCAAAGCAATGCATAAAAAAACCAAGCGGTGCTGCCATCAGTTTCCCATCTGGAGCGTTTGCGTGACACAGGAGTGTTGGGCTATTCTGTTCCAACCCTTCTTGCTTTCCACACCTCCATGTGTCACAAACAAAAGGTCTAATTCAGTGTTTGGAAGGCTTTCTGAGCTTAGTGGATCGTCTAATTTCAGTGGAGATATTTCCACACATACCACATGCTTGCACACACAAACTGTACACGGGCAATATATCACCCTGACAGGGATAGCCCGATCTTGTCAGTTCTCAGAAGCTAAGCAAGGTCAGCCCTGATCAGTATTTGGAAGGGAGACCACCAAGGTATACCAGGATTGTGGTGTGGAGGCAATATAAAGGCTCTCTCCTCCAACGGACTGGCTTCCTGTCATGCAAGCACGGCCCCTCCTTGTTGCTGATTCTGCCCCCTGCTCACTCAACCCAGAAAGTTGAGGGGCAAGCAAGCAAGTGGGATAATGGCCCAGAGAAGCAATTCTGTGGGGCTGGGGCTTTGGGGCTTCTTCAGGATGACCGATGGCCTGGGATTTACAGTGTGGTAATAGTCTGTTTTGGCTTGTAGCACTATTTTAGAATCCTACAATCACAAAGTTGGAAGGGGCCATACAGGCCATCTAGTCCAGCCCCCTGCTCAGTGCAGGATCAGCCTAGAGCATCCCTGACTAGTGTTTGTCCCGCTGCTGCTTCAGGACTTCCAGTGAGGGGGAGCTCACCACCACCTCCCCAGGCAGCTGATTCCACTGCTGCACAACTCGGACCGTGAAAAAGTTCTTCCTAGTATCCAGCCGGTACCTTCCTGCCCTTAATTTAAACCCCTGATTGCGAGCCCTGTCCTTTGCTGCCAACAGGAACAACTCCCTGCCCTCCTCCAAGTGACAGCCCTTCAGATACTTAGAGAGAGCCATCATGTCCCCCCTCAACCTCCTCTTCTCCAGACTGAACATTCCCAAGTCCCTCAGCCTTTCCTCACAGGGCAGTGATGGCGAACCTTTTAGAGACCAAGTGCCCAAACTGCAACCCAAAACCCACTTATTTATCGCAAAGTGCCAGCACGACAATTTAACCTGAATACTGAGGTTTTAGTTTAGAAGAAAGAACTCATACATTAACATATTTTGTCTTAAAAGAAAAACACAACAACAGAGCTTTCAATTATACAAACAACTTTTTATTGAAAGGCAAAAGTTTGCATTTGGCATGCTTTTGAACAATTAATGTGATTTTTGCTGTTGTACGCATGCTGATCATTTGTCTAACCTTGGCTCATACTTTGTAAGTTTGAGAGCAGCCCAGCCTCGAGTCTGTGTCGTCTTTTTCCTTTTAGAGACTGAGTGCCCAAACTGCGTGCGTGCCCACAGAGAGGGCTCTGAGTGCCGCCTCTGGCACGCATGCCATAGGTTTGCCACCACTGTCATAGGGCCTGGTCTCCAGGCCCACCCCCCCTCAACCATCCCCTGCACCTGCTCCATTCTGTCCTTTTTGAAGTGAGGCCTTGACTTGCCTTAATAGCTAAAGTGATGTAACCAGCAAGCTCACATTCTGTGCTGAAGGACTTTGTATCCCAAATGCATTTGTGTGGATTATGTAACGAGACCCAGATTATGTAATGAGACGTTTGTAGTATTCATTTCACCTGCACGATTCGCTCCAATCCTATTGTCCCAGTGATGGAATGTAGGACACCTCTTGCCAGCCCTTTGAATGAGAAACAAATCACAAGCATCTGTCCACCAGATGAGATAACGTAGAGAAAGATGGGAGCAAGACCTGGAAGTGGTATATTCTGCCCATCCCGTATGTCACGTTATAGGGGGAAAGATGAGGCAAGACTACAGCAGGCAAGAAGTTCAGTGTCTCCCAGTCACCCATGAGGATGTGGCTACTCCTCTAGTCATGGGACCATTCTGGAAGAATCATTGTATCTGGAGCTTCACCCGACAGAGATAGGGGCCCCTTCCTGCTCTTGTCTCAACGAGTCCATCTCCAAAAAAGAGCATGATATTGAAACAGGAAAGAAGCTTCTATTCATGGTTTTATTTGTTTACAAGATTTTTCAGCCCACACTTCCAACATAGCTCAGAGCAGCTTGCAGTATGCAAAATGAAGCCATGTTCACTCAACAAACCAAATGTAGTCTTATTTTTTAAAAAAACAAACAAACAGCCAGACAACAAATCAGGATCAAAGATGAACTCCCTCACCCAATAAACTTTCCCCAGAACCCCCCCCCATCAATATACTCAACAGAAAGTCCTCACAAATAACAGTTTTACATGCCTTGCTGTGAGAAGGAGCTACCTCCAGGCACCCATTTTACAAAATGGGAGCTACGAGAGGAAAAGGTTTTGTGAAGGTCAGCTCAGATGATGATGAATGAGGCATCCCTGCCGACTACTCCAGCCTGCTTCTCCATCCAGAATCTTGTCTGGATTCAGTTTCAGCTGGCCTAGCTTCATCAGTCTGACCACAGCCTTGTCTTACAATGGAGACAGTTGCTTCTGGAGGCTTCTTTAGTGATGGGGAGAGCTGGGTATCACCAGTGTATTTAGAGACATCCAATTTTAAAGCTACAGTTGGGTGAGGGAACGGAGCCCTGAAGTTCACTCCATCTAAAGCCCCATGCTTCTTGGGGGAGGGGGATTGTATTTTTCATGTGTGTGTGAGTGTGTGTGCACCTGGAAGTCATGGCGACCTCTGGTGACTGACCCCTACTGGGGGCCTGGAGGATATTCAGAGAGGTGGCTGAATAAAGCCTGCCCCCACCTCCCACCTCTGGTATTCCAAGGAGGTCTCCCATCCAAGTACTTGCCAGAGTTGACCCTGCTTAGCTTCCGAGATCTGATGAGATCAGGCTTGCCTGGGCTATCCAGGTCAGGGCTAAAAGTCCCATGCTGATGACTCAGACTCTCCAACAGAAACTTCATTAAAAGGGTCTGAAACCCTGTAATGTAAGACTGGTAATGAAGGAAGAAACCAAGCTGACTCTTAGAGCTCCTCTCCTCCTGTGCAAAGAAAAGTCAGAGCATACCAGTAAATCTCCCAGGAGATCTGAGGTAGTCTAAACACTGAAGTGAATTGCAGATCTCATATTAGAAGTTAAATTGACCATTTCAATTCAGTTGCCCATCTACTTTTGAGCCATTTTGAGCAATTACTGGTGATTAGCAGTAGACCATATGTGTTAAGGGACCATGGCTTCGGTGGTGTCCTGCACTCTGCAGGCAAGCCTGGTCCTCTTGAGTAGCACCCTCAGGCCTGGATCATGAGACTTGAGGGCATAGACTAGGGCAAGGGGTTGCAGCTAGAGCATGGCGCTTGGACCTAGTGGACCAGCTGATCCAGCAAAGCAGCCTCCCCAAGTGTCAGCCTAATAATCAGGCCCAGCTGCACTGCTGGTAGGTGTTGAGGCTCCTGTAGCTGCACTGGGCTTTGGCCAGGATCCTGCCAAGAAGTCTTGCTCTCCCTGCACAGTTCTAGGATGGGGCTGCATGCAGCCAGTCTGGCCTTTCACCGCCTTTAGGCCACTACAGCCCAAGTCTTCCGCCTTCACTGTTCCTGTAGAGTGGGGGCAGCTCCTGGGGACTCGGGACCCAGGCTCAAGAAGACCCACATAGAAGAGGCATGGTGGCTATCTCAGGCTGGCACTGAGGACTCTTTTGCGGGCTCCAACACAGTCGCTTCTGGGGCTGCTGGCACATGGCCATGTTAAGCCCTACCTGGTCCCATTGGAGGAGTCGCCTTCTGTCACCCTTTTCCTTCTTCCCCCTTTCAGAACCAGGGAACAAATCCTAAAGGGACAGTGATTAAAATGTGGAAGTCGCTGCCAGAAGAAGTGCTAATGGCCTCTCCTGTTGCCGGATTGACTCTGAATGCCCCACAATGTCCTTGAAACCACATAGTTTGGCATAACCCTTACACATCTTGGGCCTGACATACCACGACTTTTGCAAAAGGAAAGGAAAGGTGTCGAGACTCCTGAAAGTCGTCTTTCCCCCCTGAAACCTGTGAACCTTAATCTTAGGGTTGCCAGCTTTCAGGTGGGGGCTGCAGATCCCCTGGGATTACAACTGATCTCCAGGTGACAGAGATTGGTTCACCTGGAGCAAATGGCTGCTTTGGAAGGTGGACTTTCTGGCATTATTGCCCACTGAGGTTCCTCCCCTCCCCAAGCCCCGCCCTTCTCAGGCTCCACCCCCAAAATTTCCAGGTATTTCCCATTCCAGAGCTGCCAGCCCCGTATATGAGAATTTCGAGAGCTTCTTTAACAAGCATATTCTCTATTTTCCAGAATTTGGGGCTATAAAGATCTATGACAGAGATTTATATTTTGAAGTGACAAAATAAGTGGTCAAAAAAGTGCACACAAGACCTGGAGATTTGGTGGCCCCTGATACCAGTTAAATCTACTTTCCAAACAGTCCACATGAATTTTACTGACAGAATAGTCTTTAATGTTTTCTGTGGAAGAGCTAGACATCTACATTCCCAAAACACTACCTCTCTTACACTAAGAAGGATGCTGGCTCATTATTCCTTCAGCGTCTTGCATATTCAGTACTTTGCATATCCAGTACTTGGTGCATTTACCAAGGTCGGTTTCCTTGGCTGAAAGTGCACTGGAGGTTTGGGGGATCTTTATAAAACTTGATTTTTTTTTGTTTATTCATTCACAAACAAGCAGAGGGCTAATGGAGTACAGTGAATCTGCTATCCTGCATCACCTAAAAGAGAATTCTGACAAGATATTTCAGCATACACACTCTCGCTGTCTTGGTTCCGAAATACAAATTCCTGAGTTCATATACACATAGGCCCTTCTTTCCCAGATGAGAAGGATCATCCTCAAGCTTACATACACATAATACATATAACACTTTCAGAAATCTCAACATAACCTGGGTTCATATGGGGCATGTCCACAGCCTTTAAGAACCCTCCCCCTTTTGGTCATAGCCCTCACATCAGATTTGTTGGGGGGGGGGGGGTAGTGTGTTTCTTAGCATCCAGTCTGGTAAAGCTTGCAGTCACTATTTTGTGATGCTTTGGTTAGCATTAGATAGTAGCTCTCAAAAATGCCTTGTAGATGTTTGGGAAGGTCAGCTCTGGGGCTTCAAATCTCCCATGTGCCCGCTCAGAACACAAGTGGTGTAATGGATTTTTTTTTTTTTTAATTACCATCAAGTCACAGCTGAGAGCTGACTTACGGCGACCCTGTAGGACAGGGGTCCTCAAACTACGGTCCGCGGGCCACATGCGGCCCGCCGAGGGCATTTTTCTGGCCCGCCGGGTGTGCCGCTGCCTGTCCTCCAATTCCCAGCAGCACACAAAGCAGTGGGAAAATTGCAGCCGACTCGCCCGGGCCACATGACAAAGCCCCGCCCCCCTGCTTCCAGTCAGCCAGGAGGAGGCAAAAGGAAGACTGGAAGAGGGTAAGTGTGGGGTGGCAGGCGCTCCGGCTGGCCCCAAGTCTCCTAGCCGGCTGAGAGGCCTCTCAGCTGGCTAGGAGACCTGCGCCAGTCCCAAGAGCTGGGCGGGGGTCTTTTTCGAGGCTTTTTGTGCTGCTGGAAATCGGAGGGGGGGGGGAGAGAGAGAGACAGAGAGAGAGAGGTTTCTCTTTCCCATCATGATGCCTGCAGTAGTGGAGTTTCAGGGAGAAGCAGCTGGGGGCTTGCTGCCTTAAAAAGTTTGTGAGGATGCCGAGTTCTTTGTTTCTTCAGAGAGGGAAAGACAACAGCCCCGTCAAGGGTGCCTTTTTAACTTTACTTGTTCTTCATTTTAAATATTGTATTTGTTCCCATTTTGTTTTTTTACTTCAAAATACGATATGTGCAGTGTGCATAGGAATTTGTTCATAATTTTTTTTTTAAAATATAGTCCGGCCCTCCAGCGGTCTGAGGGACAGTGAACTGGCCCCCTGTTTTAAAAGTTTGAGGACCCCTGCTGTAGGGTTTTCAAGGCAAGAGACCGTTTGGAAGTGGCTTGCCTTTGCTTGCTTCCAAGTCGGCCCTGCTTAGCTTCTGAGATCTGATGAGATCCCTCTGAGCTGAGTTAGTGTGAGCTAGCTCACAGTTTTTTTAGCCTCTGGCTCACACAGTTTTGTCTCCCCTCAGGAAGGATGGCTCCAGAGCAAACTAATTTATGCAGCAGCCGGATTGCTCGCGCACAACTTTAATGCCAGCAGCTCACAAAGTAGAATTTTTGCTCACAAGACTCCACAGCTTAGAGAGAGCATTGGTCAAGGCTAGGCTGGGAGTAATGTGACTGGGCCAAGGTCCCTCGGCAAGTTTCCATGGCCCGAGTGGGGATTCGAGCCTGGATTTCCCAGAACCGAGTCTGACACTTCAAAAACTACGCCATGCTGGCTTTTGTAAGGGAATAGTGTGTTGGAATCTGAAATGTTTTTATTGACATGATTACACATACAAAGTTAAATTAAAAAAAAGTTCATTGTCTGAGTTTCTTTTCTGGCCATTATTATTATTCATTTTATTTCATGATTATTACTAAATATAATCTTGTCTGTTGAGGAGGAGCCCTGACCTGGATAGCCCAGGCCTGGCCTGATCTTGTCAGATTTCAGGAGCTGAGCAGGGCTGGCTTGGAGGCAGGCAACGGCCAACCACCTCTGAACGTCTCTTGCCTTGAAAACCCTACGAGGTTGCCATAAGTCTGGGGGGGGGGAGAGGAGGATCATCCACCCAGTTAAAAAATCATCCACCCAGTGCACCAAGTAGGCCAGTATGCTTGCATAAGTCTGGGATAAGGCAGTGAGTGTTTTGAAGTCAAGTGGCTGATCATCTGTTATGGTTCAAGGCGAGCGAACTGGAAAGTGGGGACTTTAATCTATAATGCTTTTAGAATCAAGCTCTTTTCCTCATGTTGCTAAGCCTGAGGCCTTGAGATAGCTCGGTAGGTGGTAAGCAGTAACAATTGCATGTTTCTGTTATCCCTTGCTTTGTCCCACTAATAAAGTTGAGCTGGGAGTTTCAGAGTCACTGTGATTTCCTGGAGCACATCCAATGGCCTCTGGCCCCACTTCAGACATGCATATGATGGGGGTAGGAATACTGATATCCAGGGAGAGAAAGAAGACATACTGCACCCTCCGCTTGCATAGGTAGATAGAACTCCTTTTCTGGAGAACATCAATGCATATATAAATGTAAGGGTGCTTGTTATATCTGTATCCCACTTGCCCTGCCTGGAATAGCACAGGCTAGCTGGATCTCATCAGACCTCAGAGGCTAAGCAGGGTCAGCCCTGGTTCATGTCTGGATGGGAGACCACCAAGGAAGCCCAGGGTTGCTATGTTTTAACTTTGTACCTGAATGATTTTATGTTGTTAGCCGCCTAGAGCTGGTTCGCTGGCTAGGCGGGATATAAATCAAAATAAATAAATAAATAAATGCAGAGGCAGGCAATGGCAAACCACTTCTGACCGTCTCTTGCCTCAAAAACCCTATGGGTTCACCACAAGTCTGCTGCGACTTGACAGCACTTTCCACCACCATCCCACTTATCTTCCGTCTTGGAATTCAAGGGGGTGTGCATAGCATTCCTAGGTGGTCTCTCATCCAGACCTAGATATGCTAACTTCAGCAAAGTTGTTTACTCCACTCTGACATCAATCTGAATCATCAGGTGCTAACACTTCAGAGCAGAGTTGCTGTTATGTTTGGAAAAGTTGAAAATGCCACTGCAAATCAAAAGCCAGCACCTCAGGAGAAGGCAAAGGGAGGGTCTTTATTTCCTCAATGTACTACCTTTCCGTGTAGTGGGGTGCTTACATGGGGATATGTTCAAGCATGCACTCAGGAGTCCTACAGGCCCAGGAAATTATACCACACACTTCATCCGGACATACGTATATCAGCTCTCTTTTGTACAGGTTACTGCAACCTGCAATTAAACTGCTTGTCTGCTGGTGTGATGGACACTCTGAAATCACCTCGACTCAGGAACTCCAGCAGCGGCGACATTTCATCTTCTAAGCTGGTGGAAAGACTCAATCAATCAGACACCAGAATCCCAAGGTGAGCAGCGTATTGTCATGCTTAAAAGTTATGAGGCCAGCCATCTTTTCCCTATAAATAGTGCTGGCATAAATCACCCGACCTTATAATGTGGGCCTGGGAAAAATTAGTCACTGACCTAAAAATGCTTCCTATTGGAAGCATTGGAATATTGACTATATTCCACAGAGCGTAAAAAAGTAATCACTGAAAAGAACAAAAGCAAATCAAGGAGCACCATATGGTGAGGTAAAAAAAAAAAAAAGGAAAGGAAAGGAAGAGAATAGGTGATACCAGCCGAAACAGAAGTAAAATGGTAGGAGACACAGCTCAGGCACATGGTGCTATTATTACCGACATGTCAGGGAAACCATTTTGAGGCACTCCATTGATAACTAGAAGTGGCAAGTGTGATGTCCGAGCGAGAAACTGCTTCCCCAACAGCAAGGGATATGCTCCGGAAACGAACCTAAAAATAATATTTCCCCCAAGTGCACCAGTTTGTGGCTTCAGACTCTCTTGTTTTTGGAATAACAGATTAGACCCATGTCCTGTCCCATACCCTGCATCACCCCATGCTATAAGCTAGACAATGGTAGTGTTGAAAATTTCACAAAGCTAATCACAGTGACGATTAGTTGTGGCTGATCTTCGTACGTGTACACCTGCTTTCACTAGCGCTACATGACAAACCCTGACTCAGCGCTTCTTGGGTGCTTCTGTTCAGGGGTGCGGGGTGGGGATACACCCTTGCTGTGTGGCGACAACAACAAGCGGAGCAAGCAAGAACAGCATTTGCCTGCCCAGTCTCCAGGCCACCTGCTGCTGCCCCCTTTCCCCCTACTGAAATCTGCACACAAGCACAGACACGACAGAGACCACACTGGGCCCTTCTACAGCCCGCCCACCCCATCACCCAGATGAGTGTCCCTATAGAGCTACAAGAAAGTTGTTCGTAGCTGTACTTGTCCAAAAGCAAACTCCAAAACCAAGAACACAACCCATGGAATACCTTTTATTGTTGGTGGGAGATGCCGTCAAGTCACAGCTGACTTTTGGTGGCCCCATAGGGTTTTCAAGGCAACAGACGTTCAGAGGTGGTTTGCCATTACCTGCCTCTGCATTGCAACCCTAGACTTCTTTGGTGGTCTCCCATCCAAATACTGACCAAGGCCGACCCTGCTTAGCTTCCAAGATCTGATGAGATCAGGCTAGCTTGGGCTATCCAAATTAGGATATACCTTTTATGAGACCAACAAAATGATTTTCTCAGAGCAAGAGGTGATCAATGCTCCCCACAGGAAAAACCAAGTCCAACAAATGTCCCACTTATCGATTATCTCTTGCTCTGAGCAAGCCTGCCTTCAGTCCGACACAAGGACCATTCTAAATTGGCATGCTGCTTAGCTTTTAACACACCATGCCATCTTGAACAGGATTTAATGTCACAACCCGAGGCATCTTTTTTCCATCCAGCCTAACGAAGAGTTCTGGGGAGCTCAAAAAATTGCATCCTGTTTTGATTGGTACTCATACAAATTATAAAGGGCTGCACTGGCTCAAGTGGTTAAGATGCTGAACTGCAGACTGGAAGGTCGGTAGTTCAGCAGTTCGAGACCCGAGTGCTGCATGTCGGAGTGAGCTCCCGTCTCTGGTCCCAGCTCCTGCCAACCTAGCAGTTCGAAAGTAAGAAATTGCAAGTAAGATAAATAGGTACCACTTCAGTGGGAAGGTAACAGCGTTCCATGTGCCTTGGCGTCTAGTCATGCCGGCCACATGACCATGGAAATGTCTTCGGACAGCGCTGGCTCCGGCTTGGAAACGGAGATGAGCATCACATCCCTAGAGTCATATTCGACTGGCTTTCGAGCAAGGGAAACCTTTACCTTTACCTAATACAAAGTATTACATGATTTGTGTTCTTGGATTAGTAGAACTGTAGCATAGCTCCACCGAGAAAGGGGATTTGGCGGGCCAAGGTGCAGAAAGGAGAAAATGCAGAGCTTAGTTCCAACCTCTTGAAACCTGTGGCGTGGGTGGAGTGTCAGGTCCGCCCACAGCCACCCACAATTCCTCCTTTGAATCAGATCAAAGGAAGTTTTTCTTTGATTCGGCTTAAAGGGGGAAATGCTGGGAGGCCCACAATGTAGCACGGACACTCCCATTTAAATTGGGGGCATCATTCTGCATTCTATGCAGGGGGGGAAAATCCCTGGATGGAGATTGTCCTTGTTTCTGTTTAGTGAATGGTTTATTTTCCTATCTGTTGGTCCCTAAACAGCTCTTGCTGATACCATTTGAAGAAACCCCATAAACACTGGTGTATGCTTAAGACTGAAATTTGCTGAAGTTAAACAATTTTTTTTCATTTCATTAATCAGATTATGTGAGTGAATGTTGGATAATACCGATTAGTCAGGAGAATTTCCTGTATAAAGGCTATTGGAAACAGCCAGTAATCTCATATTATCTTATCCAAACACAGCATGCAGCCCTAAGGGGCCATTAAACTTGTCTTTAGTGCGCTGCCAGAGAATTATGGAATACCTTCTAGTTAACATGAGATATTTTGGCCAGAGGGTTTCTGCTCCCACTGTAACACAGTTCCAGCTTGTCCGGATGTATAATTAAAATCAGTAAATGAGATACATTTGGAAATCGTTTGTACTTCACATCAGTGAGACCAAACGATTTGGCACACAAGAAGATTCCGTGTGGAATAGAAGTCACAAGACATTTCCGCAGCAGTTTAATTCACAGGTAAAAAGGAGCAGACCGCTGGTAGAACTCAGTTGTAAGCAGTACATGGATCCACTGGATTGCCAGTATGTGGATGCACTGAGCCTAGAGCTGTGTGTTCATAAAAGGAGCCTTCAGTGAGGTTGTGAGTGACAACACCCATGCTGGGAAACCAGAAGTGCTGCAGCAAGTGGGCATTCTTAGGACAGTTTCCATGCAATCCTAAACAGAGTAACATCCTTCTAAATCCACTAAAGCGAACTGATTTAGAGGATGTTACTCTGTTCAGGATTGCACTGTTCGTCCGTTAATGCAAGGAATGTTGAGGTATAGTTTGTAAACACGTTCTACCTTCGCAGTTTAGCCCCTGCAGAAAGTATAAAGTTAATTTTAACAAGCCACCATCTATATACTGGGAGCCAGTTTGGTGTAGTGGTTAAGTGCGTGGACTCTAATCTGGGAGAACCGGGTTTGATTCCCCACTCCTCCACTTGCACCTGGCTGGATGACCTTGGGCAAGCCATAGCTCTGTACCAGCTGTTCTCTCAAGGACAGCTTGGGAAAAAGCTCTCTCAGCCCCACCTACCTCACAGGGTGTCTGTTGTGGGGAGGGGAAGGGAAAGGCGTTTGTAAGCCGCTCTGAGACTCCAAGTGAGTGAAAGGCGGGGTATAAATCTAATCTCTTCTTCTTGTATATATACAACTATGATCCATAATTCCATTTCATCATCTGACAAAGTGTGCATGCTCACAGAAGCCCACACCTTGAATAAAGCTTTGTTGGTCTTGAACGTGCCACTGGATTCTAGTTGGATTGGGTTTGTCTTAGCCAAATGCGTTTTTCCTGCAAGTTTGGGACAAGTCCTGCTGCTAGACACTTTGGCTTCATCAGGGGTCCTGAGTGGTTCCTACCAGCACCTTTCATGGCACCCAAGTATTCTTAGAAATTGGGTTGGGCCAAGTGGGGATTTTGATTGGGCATTGGAGACTTGATGGGTTGTACGCATTTTTAACAATGTTGCTTTGGTACCAGCAGCTGCCACCATAGCACAAGGTTCTTCCCAGGGTGGCTAAAGGTAAGCTGCAGCAGCCATTGAATGACACGCTCTGCCTCCTGTGGCAGCCATTACACGGCAGCCATTTTCTGGCTGCACCCACCATGCTGTGTTATAATTCCAAAGTTGCCTGCAAACTCCAAAATGTTGGGGTTTCAGGGCTACAGACATTGTAAGACATCAAGCAATCCTGTTTTTCACATGCACTGAAGAACAATTCTCTTCCCTTCTGATTTTGCTTAGTAAATGTCAAGGGAACGCACCATTACACAGCTAATGATATGGACAAGTGGTGCATCCAGTAAATCTGCCAGATACAAAGGGAAATTGATGTCAGAATGGAAGATGTCGGCATTTGGGACCAAGTGCTTTGTATTTGACTGCAACCCAGTAAATCAAGTGATCATGAACAAATAAACTACACTGAAATACAAGGAAGAACTTCAGATAGGGTTGCCTCCGGCAGAGTGAACTAAGCACTGTGTAAAGTCAACATTGGTAGCAGGAGCGGCCAAAAGGCATTCACAACGGAAGACACAAATGGGTTTTGATGTTGGCAAAACAGCATGGTTTACTGAGCAAATCATCTCATGGACATTTCATATAGAATGGCTGTAATTCTTGACGAGCTGCAGCGGGTAGAAAAATTCTTCTCTAGTTTGCATTTTGCTTTTTTGACCCTTATAAGCCTTGTTGTAAAAGTCGTTTCACAGGGGGAGGGGGACTTTTACATAACACACCAAGTGAAACAGAGGTTTGCCTCCCTCTGCCCCATGAACAGGGACCTGCAGCCCATCACAGTGTCCTTGATTAACAGGCCTCTCTCTGATTAATGTGAGGGGTTGTTAGATATGCACTAAACATGTAAGGTGGGGGGACATCTAAAAACATGATGTGGAAATCGGCCTCTGCTACAACAAAGGGAGAAATCTGTTAACAAAGTTTTCCCCCAGTAAGTTAGAAGGTGGATTGGTTTTATGGATGGTTACAACTCATGATCCTATAATCACTAAAAGTCACTTCTTTTGCTGGACTTTTTAGGATTTCTGGGCTGCTCTGATTTCTGCAGGGCCCAGAGTACATGCAGCAGATGCAAAAGCAATTGGGCTCCCTCTGGTGGTTTTAAACTGAAAATATCTTTGTTTCTAATGCAGTTATTTGCCAGCCAATCCCCCCCCCCAAACTTTCTAATCCTAATTGCCTGCAGTGGATTTCCTGTGGTGGGGACCGATTGTTTTCAACAGGATAGAGAGATGTTAAAATTATAATTTATATAAACATTGTTCTTAAGGTGAATTTAAAATACACGGACACGGGTGACTGTGTATAAGTAGCGTGCAAACTGAGCATTTGCAGGTTGCCTGGCCTGCACACGCAGACTTAAGTGACGCTGGAGAATGCATGAGTCTCTAGGCAGTGCCAATCAGGCAGCATGTCCATGGACTAGTCAGCAAATGTATGGTCTGCATGAAGATTATATGGATAGCAGCGAGAGCCAGTGCAGACCAAAGATGAAATCCACGCTTGTCATGAAACTTATTGGGTGACCTTGGACTAGTCATGATCTCTCTCTCTCTCAGCCCGTGTCTCAGTGGTGGAGAATCTGCTTGGCATGCAGATAGTCCTGAATTCAATCCCCAGCATTTCTCGTAAGAAGGATCAGGTGGCAGGTGATATGAAAGACCTCTACCTGAGATCCTGGAGACCGACTGACAGTCTGAGTAGACAATACAGACCCTGAGGGACAAAGGGTCTGATTCTTCATGAGACAGCATCAAGTGCTCATGGTAAAACTGACAGTGATTCCTTTTTAAAAAACAAAATCTAAACTCTTCAAGAACCTGTGAGGCTTACTTGACAGGCAGAAATTCAAGGAGGCCCATTGGTGAATTTCCTCTTCCTTCCTATCTCTCCAAACTAGTCCCCCTCTTACACAAAAGTCTTCCTTTATCTTCCTTCCCAGGTCAGAAAAGCTGGCGGTTTTTTTTTGAAGTGCCACAAAGCAAAGAAAATGTCTTTTAAAAACAAACAAACATTGGAGCGAGTGGTTTGGGAAAGTCAGTAGGCAAACTTTTGCATGAAAACTGAGAATCAGAGTGCCTTAAACACTTTCAAAAGCACTTTATAAATGTGTACTATTATCAGTCACAGAATTATATCCTAACTCCACATGTCTTGTTATTGTATGTAAATCAATAAAGTATGTAATCCAGCTGGTTTTTCTTAAATCAAACTGTTTGTTGGATGTATTGTTTGGTTTCAGTAGCGTTGTTTCTAACTATCTGATCTTGCCTCAGCAAGAAAGGTGGACTGTGAATGAAGTAAATAAAATACACCATTTCTGAGTCTAATCTAGGTCTTGTCAGATTAGACATGCATTAAAACTTAATTCTCCAGTGTGTGGCAGGCAGGACCAATTCTGACTGGAACCACTGCGCAAGACGAAAGGGATTTTTAGGTACTTACTTTCCTGACCAAAAACAATCTTGGGGAGCCACTTTATGCCTTCTTGAAGAAACATATGTATACTGATGGGCTACACTGAATTATTGAGAGCTAGTCTGGTATAGTGATTAGGAGCGTGGACTCTAATCTGGGAGAACCGGGTTTGATTCCCCACGCCTCCACATGAAGCCAGCTGGGTGACCTTGGGTCAGTTACAAGTTATTTCAGAGCTGTTTTCTCAAGAGCAGTCCTTGAAAGAGCTCTCTCAGCACCACCTACCTTTCAGGGGAAGGGAAAGGAGATTGTAAACCGCTCTGACACTCCTTTGGGTAGTGGAGGGTGGGGTATAAATCCAATATCATCATCTTTTTTGTGAGCTGGGTTCAGCATCAGTGGTTGGTTGAATGGGCCCCAGCCTCTTCCCTCCCATCCCTTTTTGTGTGCTCCCCACTACTTCTTCCACAACATATACAAATAAGAAGAAATGCAGCATAAGAAACAGAAGCAAAATATCCAATGCTGCACTCTCTTGTTTATATTTTTATCTTTCATTTTCGAACCATAAGCCCAGGGGAAGTTGAATCTGAGCTCATTATAAAGATGTAAGCATCATGCTGCAAATATGCAAACCATTTTTTAAAAATTATTATTACAATGTTTTTGAAACTCAAGGGCAACTAACTATGCACTGCAGACATGCCAAAACTTTTACTCTGAAGTCTAAAGCCAGTTTGGTGTAGTGGTTGA
Source organism: Lepidodactylus listeri (assembly GCA_029233225.1). NCBI lineage: Eukaryota > Metazoa > Chordata > Lepidosauria > Squamata > Gekkonidae > Lepidodactylus > Lepidodactylus listeri. The sequence goes on from JARCFY010000012.1 coordinate 21,184,028, forward strand.
GTGCGCAGACTCTAATCTGGGAGAACCGGGTTTGATTCCCCACTCCTCCACTTGCACCTGCTGGATGACCTTGGGCAAGCCATAGCTCTGTACCAGCTGTTCTCTCAAGGAGAGCTGTCTCAGAGCTCTCTCAGCCCCACCTACCTTACAGGGTCTGTTGTGGGGAGGAGAAGGGAAAGGCATTTGTAAGCCGCTCTGAGACTCCAAGTGAGTGAAGGGCGGGATATAGGATATAAATCCAATTTCTTCTTCTTTTTCTTTTTCTAAAGTATAAAACTACTTTGACATTTCAATATTATCAAGAATCGAAAATTGGGGGGGGGGGAGTCTTGGTGATAGAGAGAATAACTTTTGCACCACACGGATTTTAAAACACAAGACGATTTTAAAACTCAAGAACAAGACTATATTAGCCAGCTTTCTCACGGGCAACAATGCCAATGGAGGTCCTATCACATACATTATTCGTATCAAGACAATTAAAGATACACGGCTACTAAAATGACCATGATGTGATAGTTACACTAAACGTAATAACTTGTCTTTCTAACCCGTTCTTTCTAATCCTTGTTAGTTCTATTATCATCGCAATGGCACTGAATCAAGTTAATTTAAGCCCATGAGGAGCAAGGGCAGAATTTCCCCATCTCCATGGCAAAACAAATCAGGATTCTGGAAAAACAATGCATTCTGATACATAATAAAAACTTTCCCTGTCTTGAATCAGGGAAAGTTCCTTCTACCCAATGAAAGCACCTCCGCTAGCAAAACAGATCCATGGGGTCAAACCCTAGTTGTTGAAGGCTGAAAAGGGGCAAGACAGAGAACGTGTATTTTACCTAATGTATGATTCTAAAGTGCAAACGTTTCTTCTCTCTTATTCCCAAAGCTTAGTTCTTCAAATACATTACACCTTGTCTACATAAACATACCTAAACACAACCTACTACTTTTTGATGAAGGAGTGTTATCCCTACTTGGAAGCAGGAATATTCAATTTCATGTAACGTCACACCCATCAAAGAACAAGATAGAGAACACTTTGACATTCCCTTGCCAATAGACATTTTAATTAACATGCAGAAAAATACAGGAGAAACAACCTAGTTATCACAGCCAGACATCATCCCCAGGAAATAAATACCTGACAAACAGCATACTTAATGCAAAACAAACACCACACTGGGTATATCGCAGTTCAATTAGCTGTTTTGGTCCCACAGCTTCTCAAATTAATGCTTATTCAGTAGGCAGCATGGAAACTCACAGCCACATTCTGGCAAATGAATTCCAATTTAGCGAATTTCTTTATCTGCCACGAAAACATAAATGCACATATATATACATACATTTGTTTCTGGCAGAGTCCCTGGATCAAAACTTGTCCCTTAGTATACTGGTTTCACTTTAAGAGGGTTACAAATGGTATACTCTCTGAAAGTTTGATCTTTTCATTCTGTACCAATTTCTCTAAAGTTTATCAGCATTTTTGTTCTTATTTGTCCACAAGATGGCATTGTACAGTTACAACAGAACAGTTTTCCTACAAAACTGTGAACACCCTTTTAGAGATCACCCCAAGGTGATAAGGCGGGGTTCTCAACATTACATTGCTCTAAGGCTGCTGAAGTCAGTGGGCTTAGAAGGGTGCAGCTCTGCTAAGGTTTACACTGCAAGTAAACTGGAGGTCAAATTAAGTTCAAGAATTGTTCTAGGAGCATTGGAGAGGCCTTATTACATCTAAAAACAAGGCGTTCATTCTGTCACCGCTCTTTACTGACATGGATCTTAATATCCATTTTACATGTATGCATCCGAAGAATGGATGGGCAATCACATCAACTTTCCAAATGGTATTTAGATCAACTACAGAAATAAACTTTTTTTTTTAGTTCATTTACACCCTCACCTAGGGTTGCAGATGGGGCCTGGAGTTCTCCTGGAATTACAACTGAACTCCAAACTACAGAGATCAGATCCCCAGGAGGAAATGACAGCTTCCTTGCTGACCCCTCTCCTCTCCCCAAACTCCTTTTTTCCAGGTACCACCCCAAAATCTCCAGACATTTCCCAGACTGGAGGTGGCAACCCTACTCACCAACCCAAAGCAGCATACTCCGTTCTTCTCTCCTCAGTCTTACAATACCAGTCCTATACTGTTTGCATATATAGCTGCTGGCCTTTTCTGTTCTCCTTTCATACCGAAACAAAGAATAGCAACTTTCCTAAATCCTCTTGCGCTGACTAAGGGACTGTGGCCAATACAGCCTTCAAAGAAAACACTGGCCTACTTTTCAGCTGTCCTGGTCCAAGGTAGCTATGCCATATCCTAGAACTATCTACAGTTTTCCAGGAACATATTGAAACAGAAGGAGGAGATTGGATTTATACCCCGCCCTTCACTACCTGAAGGAGTCTCAGAGTGCCTTACAACCCCTTCCCCTCCCCACAACAGATACCCTATGAGGTAGATGGGGCTGAAAGAGCTCTTTCAAGAACTGCTCTTAACAGAACTGCTCTGAGAGAGTCATGACTGACTCAAGGTCACACCAACAGCTGCATGTGGAGGAATGGGGAATCAAACCCAGTTTGGTGTAGTGGTTAAGTGTGTGGACTCTACTGGGAGAACCGGGTTTGATTCCCCACTCCTCCACATTCAGCTGCTGATGTGGCCTTGGGTCAGTCACAAGTTCTGTCAGAGCTGTTCTGTCAAGGGCAGTTCTCTCAGCCCCACCTACCTCACAGGGTGTCTGTTGTGGGGAGGGGAAGGGAAAGGAGATTGTAAACTGCTCTGAGCCTGCGGGAACCTTTGGGATTCTGAAACAGGGTGGTGGGTGCAGCCACGAAATGGCCACCACATGCACAGACACACAGAGGAAACCCAAGCACAAGGGACAGGAAGACAATTTTTAAAAAAATACATGGGGAATGAGAGAAAGAAAAACAACAGTGTGGTGGCCTGCTGCCACCAAAGCAACATTATTTTAAACTAGGAATAAGGCCCGTTGTGGAAATAAATACAACGGGCTCTAGAAAGAGGCTCTGGGAGAGTGCCCCGGCCTTGGGCACTCAGTGTCAATTTGCTGTGGTGACCTCAGCAGGGTATAATGACACAGACTCCACCATTTTCTCCAGGGGAAGATCTCTACCATCTGAAGAGCAGTTATAATTCAACGTGATCCCCATCCCTCCCCTGGAGATCGGCAACAATGGTTGCCCATGAGGGAACGGGTAGTTTGAAGGGTGGAGTTTATGGCACTGAACTTGTCTGAGGTCCCACCCCTGCTGAAACCTCACCCTCTCCAGTGTCCACCCCTCAAATCTCCAGGAATTTCCCAAACTGGAGATGGCAACCCTACCTCCCAGCCAACTGTCAATGTATTGTTATCTGCCCCCTGGCTTCAGCTTTCTATCTCCTCCCCCCTAGAGAACAGTTGTAATTCTGAGTGATCTCCAGTCCCCACCTAGAGATTGGCAACAATGGTTCCCCATGAGGGACTCGCTAGCTTGGAGGGTGGAGTCTATGGCATTGTACCTGTCTGAGGTCCCACCCCTCCTCAAACCTCACTGTCTCCAGGCTCCATCCCTCAAATCTCCAGGAATTTTCCTCCTGGAGTTGGCAACCCTATCTCCTTTCCAGCCAAAATCAACCTCACCCTTCAATTTTCCATCTCCCCCCCCCCACAGCCTCCACTGTGCTCTGAAGCCCTTACTGCTATGCCACATTGGCTGTCATAAGGGGTCCATCTCAGCAGGGTATAAGGACATAGAGTCACCATTTTCTCCAGGGGAACTGATCTCTGCCATCTGGAGTGCACTTGTAATTCTGAGTGATCTCCAGCCCTCGCCTGGAGATTGACAACCATACTTCCCCTGGTGGAAAAGTAGTCTTTCTCTGCAATGGGGACCGAAGCAGCTGACATCATTCTCCTCTCCCCTTTTTGACTTGCACAACAACCCTGTGAGGTAGGTTAGGCTTAAAGTCTGTGACTGGCCCCAAATTACCCACTCAGCATGAACCTGGGTCTAGCAGATCCTGCCCTGAAGCGCTTACTGCTACGCCTAGGGTACCCTACCTCCAGGTGGAGCCTGAAGACCACCAGGTATCACAATTGAACTCCAGACAACAGATTCCCCCCCCCCCCCCCCCGGAGAAAATGACTGCTTTGGAGGGTGGCCTCTATGGTATTCTGTTCAGCTGGCCCCAATGAGTTTTCTCCCAGAGGCCAGCATAGGTGTGGAAAGGGGCTTTCAGAGAAGCAAGCTCTGCTGCCTAGCAACGGGCACTGAGGGGACCGTATTAGTGCTGGTTCTCTAATGGGAACATATTGGCCCTTTCACACAGAAATGTGCCTCTCCTGTTGGGGAAGCGTTCCTGAGCCAGTTTACCTTGAAACCTCCTCCCAAGTGTTCTTCAGTTCTTTGTACCAGTCCTGAAGCGCTATGGGGAGCTGTGTGAAATGCCCCGTTTCTGACAGTTTATTCTGACAGTTTATTCTGGGCACGCTGGCAGTGTGGGGGGGAGGGGGGTTATGGTGAAAGTCCATTGTTTTTTCACTGACAGAAGCAGCCCACTGAGTTAGACCCACCTGGCAGTGGGAGGAGTAGAAGAGTGGACCCAGCACCCAGTCAGTCCTTCCCCTTCACTGGCTCCCTCCAGACTGAGGCTGGGACGCTGGCAGGTGGCTCCGTGGGTGGGACTGAGGCAAAGCAGGGAGAGAATGCAGCCAGTGGCCAGGGTCCCCCTTTTGAGTGGCAGTCCATCCAGCCTACTAATTTTGGCACCCCATGGAATCTTGCCCCTTGGAATTTTAAAACGGCTTTATATAATAGGAAAGATTGCCCAGCTGACCTGATCTCCAGCGGCCAATCAGAAGTTCTGCTGGGCAGCAGCCCCATCCACTTTCTAAAAAAACTTGGTGAACACCGAAAAAGGTACTGGTGGGCACCGTGTGAACCCAGTGACCTTGCATCAGATTCAGGAGGCAAAAATCATGGCACACACATACAAATACAGCTTTACCAGCTAGAAATGATATAGTGTATTAATCTGATAAAAGTGATTTGTCTGTGCCCGCTCTTTGATAACCATTATAAACAAAATGTATCCAATAAAAAAATTAAGCCAATAAATAGCTTCCATGAAGCTCTAGGCAGCATTAACAGCATTTTGCTCATTCGCACTGGATAGGCTACCACTATACTTCCAGTCAACATTAGGGGGGAAATCACCAAAACCCAGGTTGGTTTGTTTTTATAAAGACAGGAGAGCAGCAGGTAACACTTTGGCAATAATACTGTCAGTATTCTGTGTTGGTTTATTTAATCCATACCCCACCTTTCTACCCAGTGGGGACCCTCAAGGAGCCTACCTCATTCTCCTGTCCCCCATTTGGTCCTCATATCAACCCTGTGAGGTAGCCATAAAACCATTAGTAATTAGTGGCTATAAAACCATTTGTAGAGTAGTTAATGCAGAGAAGCTGGCCTGGTCACATAGGCAAAGATAGCCCCTAAGGTTTTATGCTCTCCTTCTCCCACCTTGGCATATGTTTCACAAGGGGCTTTGTGGGAAGAATGGTCTACCTTTTAGGAAAGGGAGAGGCAGCCATGCTTTTGAGAATCCTAGGGAAGACCTACAAGAGACATGCTTTAGAGATGAGACGTGCCACAGGGGAGAAAAAGACAAATCTGAAATAAACACAGCCTGCACACACCCAAAAAACCCCAGTAAGGAACCAGTAAGAAATTTCTGCCTCTGTCTTTAGCGTCACAGAGGAACGTTTAGACTTAGGGAAGAGGGTTGCACATTTATGCCTATCTGATTTTTCTTTGCTTAGATGCTGTAATTGCTGTTCAGCTTGTACTACTATTTTTGTATCTACAGAATCCATGTATAGTTATAATTTTTTTTCTAAGAGAATTTACAACTGATCTCCAGACTACAGAGATCAGTTTCTCTTTAAGAAACGGCACCTTTGGAGAGCAGACTCTATGATATACCACAGAGTCCACGAGCCATGGAAGACCTACAGCAATATCACATCCCTGGGGAGCTCCCCCCTTCCTCAAACTCTGTTCTCCCCAGACACCCCGCCCCCAAGATCTCCAGGAATTTCCCAAGCCAGATTTGGCAACCCTAGTCAGAGGGCTTCCACGCCCCCTACTACCCAAGGCCTTGTAAAAGGAGGTGCCAGGGGCTGAACTGGAAGCAGAAGAGGAGATTGGATTTATACCTCGCCCTTCACTACCCAGAGTCTCAGAGCGGCTTACAATCACGTGATTTTAATCAGATCTACTTAGGATTGGGCCATGCAGAATCCTTCACTGCAACCAAGTTGCCAGCTTTAAGCCTCAATTTCATTTTGAAAAGTTCATCGCTTTTTGTCAGGTCGTTGTCGGGCTGCCCCCCCCCCTCCATTTTTTTCTAGGACTAAACTAGTACAGAGGAAATACGTAACACATGCACTGTGTATAGTTTGAAGTTAACAAAAGTCTCCTCCCACCTTTCACGCTCTCTCTCCCCAGGCAGGTTTTTTTAAAAACAAGTGTCATTAAATGCATCTGGTAAAGCTTTTGATGTGGTCAAAGCCTGAGGGTAGAAGCCCGGGCAGCCCTCAAATGTGGTTGCAGCTGCCTCACTCCAAAGCTTCAGGTTCCAGACCACATGGAAAGCACGAGCCTTCAAAACAACAATGAAACACAGCAAAACAATAGCCTGGCTGGATAACAAGATGGAAGCATGACATCAGTATTCTAACCACCACGAACGTGGGGTAACCGCTCCAAATGCCAGGCGTGAAAGGGCAGGAAAAGCCACAGTAGTTGACGGTATCTCTTTCCCCTTGCGGTTGCCATTTAACTGTCGGACACTTTAAGATAGGCTTAGCATGACTGAGAGCCTGCATGATTCATGTTTCCAGAATATGCATTAGTCATCTGAGACGTAAGTATGATGACCACTAGTGAAAGAGTATTGTGACCCAATAGAGAAACACTTCAAAGTGCTATACCCTGGATGTTATATCTTGCTGCATCCCAATGCTAATTTGAACAGACAGCAGGGGTTGGATCCTGCCAAAAATTCCCCCCTTCCATGGCAGACTTCCAATTTCCCCAAGAGGTATTCCTGGGAGTCCCCCGCCACCCAAGAGCTGCATTTCAGAGGGCATTTTGGGTTGCAGTAGGAGTAGGAAGGTGGGGGATCTTGCACTCCCCTAGATGGAAATCCTTCCATCTGTGGAAGCTGTAGGCAGGACCCAAAGCAGCAAGCAGGCGAGTAACAAAAGAGAACCCTACAGAACTGAACATAGGAAAGGTCAGACAGACCTTTCATTGAAGAAATCAGATTAAGTATTAGCATATATAGATGTTCAGGACTCAGATCGGCGGGCTTTGGGGCCTGTTACCGTCTTCAGCTCAGGAGCCTTCTCTGTAACACGGGGGGTGCGATCACACGGGCATTTAAACCCGGGTTCTCCCACGCTGCTCTTTCAAGCACGATAGGTACTTGTTTTTCCTGGTGGTTGGAAAAGCGGGCTCGAGTGCGGGGGGGGGGGGGCGGCGGCTTCGAGACGGGAGACAGATGCGGCCCGTCTAGTCAGCCCCTTTAATTGCGATGGGGAACAGCCGCGAGGCCCGCAATAAACGTCCGTGTGATCGCACCCAAAAACAACTTACCTTATGAGGTCAGTTGACGCCTACATGGGATGATGAACACCATAGCACTTGGACATGAAAATTAAATTTCTATAAAATGACTAACGTCTCAACCATCAAGATCTTCTTTGCTCTTATTTTCAGCGAGACATAAAGCATTGATGTGTGAACAGTTGAACTCCGAGACTGGCCTCTGGGAAGAACTGTTTGTAAAAATGCAAGCAAACATGGTGACAGCATAGGCAGAGATAAATTCCTTTAATAAATATAAATAATTTTTTAAAAATTCAGTAGCTATGGAAAGCTACTGATCCGTTAAGACAGATTTGTAAAAGCACATTCCCCCCCCCCAAAAAAACCCTTGCTTCTAAACAAGTTTCCCCTTACAACAACTTGATTTATCCTAACCGACGCACCATGTCTGCTTCTGATAGGTTTTCCGGCTTGGAGTGTGAACTTGGTGGCAGAATTTACCTTTAAGGATACTCTATTGGTCTGTTATTGGTCTATTAACTTCAACATGTGAAAGAACATCTCTTGAATCTTTCTGACTTGAGACACAGGCAATATAAGTAATTGAGTAACATGCCTATGATTGACAGTTCCTTACTGCGGATTCCCAAGATCGTTCCAAAGCCCACCTTCCACTCTTTCTGTGCTGCATAAAGTCTTAAAAGAAGGGAACCACTGGATTCAACTGACAGAAAGAAGTCACTGGGTCCAGCCCAGTGTACTGAGAAGGCTCGCGGAATCTGTTATTTTTCAACTTCAATTTACAACCTGTGTAGAGGGTACAATAGTGACCTGTCGTATGTGAGACATATGTAGTATTTCATAAAAAGTTTATAAACGTACAAAAACCTTGTCCTTCTGCCAGATGAGGTCTTCTGCAGTTATTCAACCAACCACCTGCACTGTAAATCTGTAGAAGCATTTTTAGAAGCGGGTCCAAGACTCGTTACATAAAACTGTAGAATACTCATTGTTTACTGCCATTTTTTTTCTTTTTTAAAAACGGAAGAATAAACTTTAATTAGTCACAGCACATATCCATAGTTCATCATTTGGCAGGACTCTTCTTGGAACAGACATGGCGTACCTGTTCTACTGTTCCTTATCCAGCAGTACAATGAAAGAAATGGTCCGGATTACTGGGTTGCAGAGGCATCAGAATTGTGATTATACTGCAGCTTGTTAAACTGGAGGTGTTGTGTAATGCCTGCAGATGTTGCCGTGGAGAAAGGAAGCAGTAATGCAGTTACCCAACCGGAAATCCTCCCCAACCCCAGTCTCTTATTACTGCAAGGTCACAATGTGCTCTATATCACTCTTGTCTCTTTCTCAGAGCCCCAGACAACGGAAAATGCCACTAAATTTCTTGCTTACTGAACAAAGGAACGAAGTCTGAACTGAGAAGAGTAGGAGGAAGCACACAACTGCAAACCACGGTGACAAAAATGAAGGGGAAATACTCAGCTGATTTCCACTTGTGTCAGCTGGTGAAAGAGGGATAAAAACAAACTCCATGAAGCTCATTTATGTCCCCACCACATTTCAGTAACAGTACGTCCCACCCAAGGCACACATGTTTGCCCAAGGGGATTTTCAGCACTTCAACTCAGTCATACAGTGACCCTCATTGTTTAAGAGGATTTCACACAACATTTGTAAGGAGTGGACACAAAGGGCCGAACCTGGCAAGAAAAGGGAATCATCAGTACACTGTAAAAGTGGCTTAAAAAAAAAATGATAAAAAACCGGAATATTTTTAGTAGCAGACAGTGAGATCTTGTAAGAGCTCTTTTTAAAAATCTTTGTTTAACAGTTCTGGAGGCATGGAACTGTGTGTCTATGACACACGTGAAGCACGTCTGCAGAAAAGTTGCACAACATGCAGCGTCCATTTTAAAACTTCTTAGCTCCAAATAAACATCAAACACTACAGAGATTAACCAACATGGTTCTATTTAAAAAACTAGTTTCAACCATGGCACTCAGTGACAGCAATACAATACTCTCTTCACAAAGCGATGAATATAAAAATATGCCATAAAGTCATTTGTAAACTAGTATTCTAATACATGTATGTCATAACATACTTTTTTTATATATAATATATATATGTAACTCTTTCCTGAGATACTTTGGATGGTTTCCATTTTATTTTGTTAGATGCATTATCTTTGATCACTTTAAAATACTGGTGGCATGTCAGATATTACCAGAATTACACACACACAAAATTAATGCAAATATCGGGCAAAAGAGCAGTTCTTGTGGATGTTTCATTTTGAAGATTCGAAACACACACTGCCTTAAACGTTGGACTCTTTTCTGGATGAGAAAAAGACCTGAAGTGTCAACCAATAATCTATAAAAAAAATGCAGCAGAAGTGTTTCAGGAATGTTAGAGGCTTGAGGGAGAACACAAATGGTACAGAGGAAAAAGTCATAATTCTTGTTGACTAGACACTGCCTGTAGAAGCATTCGTACATGCTTTAGAGCCAGTTCACAGTTTCAGTATTGACACTAGTCTGTCTTGGAAGAGCAAATGTCTTTTAAGGTTTCTAACTCTTCTATAAGTTTCTTGTTCTGAACTTCTAACATCGCAACACGGCTCTCCAGACATTTCACATATTCTTTCTTCCGCCGCCGACATTCTTTTGCAGCTTCCCTGAAAAAAGCAGAAGTCAAAAGGGCAAACAAAATACATGTTTTTGGCATGCTACCGGGGGGGGGGGGAGAACAGGGGGGTGGAGCAGAGTACGCAGAGTGATGAAAGAGCAGAGAACGTGATGATTTCTGATTTCTGGAGCAACTCCCGACTGTTTAGAAAACATCTAAGAAAGCAGGTATCACAAGGGCTGCATCCTGCCCCTCCCTCAAGGGTCACATGGCAATCTGTAGAATTGCTTCATCTCATGCCTTGATTAGCGTTCACAGCACAAAGGTCCATTGGCCAAGGGCCGTTATTCTGCTTTATTGCAATAAAGGTCTTTGAGGGCCTTGAGTTCCTCAATGAGAGTCTTGTTTTGATTTTCAAGCACAGCCACCCGGTTTTCAAGACATTTGACATACTCCTTCTTCTTCCTGCGACACTCGCGAGCAGCTTCCCTGGAACCAACACAAGGCAAATGACTACAGGAACAGCCACAACGCAACAACGGCCTGGATATACAAGAGAACCCGTGACTGTCAAAATGCCACAATAACCTGAACCAGTCCTAAAGGGTTAAACACACAACAGATCACAACACAGCTTCAGGCCACACTGGTCCACAGACAATGCACACATTTGATGAGGAATAAAGCACATGCGGTGTGATAAATTGTAAGAACACAGATTTCCTCGTATCAGATGTGTATGAACAGCCACTAACAGCAGATATCTGCACGAAAATGATTGCATGGTATGACCAAATCCCACCACTATCTGCTTCTGTACTATCTCATGCTTACTTCTTAAATCAGTAGCAGTAGAAAAGAGCAAGGGTTCGGTAGTACCGTAAAGACTAACAAAATTTTTGGCAGGGTATGAGCTTTTGTGAGTCACAGCTCACTTGTTCAGGTATCTGAAGAAGTGAACAGTGACTCATGAAAGCTCATACCCTGCCACAAATTTTGTTAGTCTTTACGGTACTACTGAACCCTTGCTCTTTTCTACTGCTACAGACAGACTAACATGGCTATCCATCTTCCTTAAATCTGTGTTGAAGCATCTTAGCTTAGGCCAGAAAAAAATGTTATAAAAAGAAATATCAGCACAGATAAGCACTATACTCTCTCTTCAGACTGAAGTCTAGAAGTCATTTTGAACTTTAGCACACAAAAAGTTCTGAAAACAAATAGACAAAAGTCTTTAAATACATTATTTAAAATGGGCGTGAACTGTTACTGTTTGTATACAATGGACCTTGGTTTTTTAAAATAGTTAATTATGATTTCATTCCAAGCTTCAAGTGTTCAAGACAATTAAAATAAGTGATCACAGTAATCATAAAACAGCCCTTTCCTCCATCTGTGCTACAGGGATGAGTTGAGACACTGGGGCTTCCTGACTGCCTATTTAGTTCGCAGTGGAGGTGAGACTGTAACTGGAGGTCACTGCAGTCAGACTGGCACAGCTAGCATAGCCAACTTGCCAAGCGAGGAAGCCACAATGAAACACAAAATGCCACTTACAAAAACAGGGCAATTTCCTGCAGAGCCTTAAGTGATATGACAACTGCACCTGTACCTTGTCTACCTGAAGATGAGCAATGTGCCCCCACAGACGATCTATTAAAGATCGTGGCTGCATATTAAGTAATTGCCACTTGCTCAGTAATAAGTACGGGTCAATCAAATTTGTGCCATCGTTTGCACAGATAGTGCAAAAAATCAGACAGATCTTATAAGAGAGTGTGTGTTTTGTGTGTGGTGGGATCCAAGCCCCCACAGTCTAGCTCACGCATGAGCAGAAAGCGTTTCTGCTCATACACAGGTGATGATGCAAAATTTTCTTCCAGCAGTTGGGTCCTCATGGATTGGTACTCTAAAGGTCCCCTAATGGACACATGAAGCTGCCATCAGTCCATCCAGGTCAGTACTATCTATGCAGCCTGGGAGTAGCTCTTTGGGGCTGAGCTCTTTTACATCACCTACTACCAGATCCTTTTAACTGGAGATGCCAGGGGGGCTGAACGTGGGACCTTCTGGATGTAAAGGCAGATGCTCTACCACTGAGCCATAGCCCCTCCCCGTGCCTAATCTTGGCAGGGGGGCATTATGAAGAGCACAAGACTGTTATCGGAAAGGGAAACTTTTTTTTAAAGTGAGGCACTCACATGAAGTAGCTTGGATGTTCTCCGTTATTTATTTATTTAGAAAGAAAAGGTGTGCAGAGAAACTGGTGCCTGCTGTGTTATATATGACAGCAGACATTAGAATTTAATCTGAAGAGAGAAGATGATATGGACTGGATTAAGAGACACGGACACCTCTGACAAGCAACTTAAAACGACAAGGCATGAGAAAAAGCAATACCAAAAAGGCAATGAGCGACACCGAGGTTAGTTGCGACTGAGGTAACTTCTCCTTGCAAAGCACTTGCTAGCAGCATCTATTAGCGTAAGGAGCAGGCATGCAGGGACCACAGACAACACACAGGAAGTATCGAAATAAAGGTTAGTATATTTTGCACACCAGCCAGCACCAACCAGAAGACAGAAGACAAAGCTCAAGTCACACAAAGGCCCATTCACACATCCAGCCTAAGAAGCATGGTCGACAGCAAAATGTACTAATTTATTTCATGCGGTCTACTGTTGAAAATATTAACAAAGCCAACATGGGTAAAACTGAAACAAAAGGCTTTTGCTTTCCTTTATAGAAGCAGAAACTTCATTAAAGGCATGAATAAAATTTCCATCTAAAACACCAGCAATAACAGGATAATACATAATTTCGCGTCCACGTTGCACGGCTCTATTATACATGTACCTTTATGGGGAACATAACATTCCATAAAGATGCAGATGTTTCAGGGAGAACCATCACTTCATACTGCTGTCAAACAACAATTTCTAGGGGGAGAGCCCTGCATAACGCATAAGAACTCCTACTGCCAACGGCCACTTTGCTAACTCTCTTCAGGAAACAGAAAATAAAGCTGACGATACTATAGTTTTCTTGGATGATCTTTCATGATCTGCAGAACGGCATATGTCTCCGTGGCATTTGGGAGACCTAAGCTTACTTTACAGGCACCAGGAGGGCAACCGTGCTTTTTGTACCTTTATCACCCCGTACTAGCCAAAGAAAAGGCAGAAAACCCAGAATGGAAAACCCTGAATGGCCCAAGTTGGCAGCATTCTGACAACACCAGCACTAGTCATGCCTGTTTTCAAATCAGCTGCCATTCTTAGTAGTCTGGGATGAGCTTTGGGGCCACAGTTGCTCTAAAGATCAGAGAGAGAAAAGGAATGCAACATTAATTAACGATGCTTTAATTATCATGGCTGGGGTGATAATTAGCCACCGACCATCAGTGGTGGAAAGAGAGCTGTGCCCTCCCCTCGGCAGCTACAAGAAAAGGCGTGGGGGCTTATAAGACAAGAACCCAGCTTCACTGTTTCCCTCTGCAAAACAAATCTTTTTCAGCAACAGTGGTGATTTCTCCCTAATCTTTTCCTGCCATCTGATCTCGAAAGTAAACACCGACCGTTCCTTTTGTTAAAACAACAGTACCTATTTTTCATAAGTCGCAGCTCTCTTTTACGTGTTGCTTCTTCTGCTAGCTGCTGCGGGCTGTGCAACGTTCCTGGGGATGCTGCCATGACAACCCCCTGAGGTAAGGCAGTGGTCGGAGTCCGGATCTGGTAAGTTGGCATGTCACCAGTGGCGGCTGTGGTTTGAAAAAGCAGACAGAGTTAGTACAAGAAAGGACACAACTCTCAGCCAAACCCAAGAACTGACTGGGCCACTGTGGGAAATCTGGGGTGGAGCTTGTGTGTGTGCATGGGAGGGGTGGTAACTGTGCCCCCCGCAGTTCCCCCTTTGGAGGCCACAGATAAAAAAGTTTTCTCTCATCCAAGTCTTCCTCCTCCTCCTTTCAGATTGCTCTTGCTGTTCCCTCCCACTCTCGGGCAGAGGAACATGGGAGAACAGTGAGCCATGGTCATCTTCCTCAGCCTCTGGCCATGGGAGTCTGAACTCCCAGCAGTCTTGACAGTCCCCCCATCTAAGGTCTTCTTTTTTTTTAACTGTTTTATTGAAGGGTTTTCATGAAGGGTACAGAAAGCAAGGAATAATAGCTTCCACATTGCTAATACAACTACAACTACAACTTTTGTTAACTTTCCCCTTACAATGCAAAAAAAAATACAGAAAACAATGCTGAAGAGAGACTGAAAAGGCAATGCTATCTATTAGGTGTGGCCACGTTGCTTTTAGTCTTAAAGAAGCGTGAACTGTGTAACCTCTTATAGATATAAGTATAGGGAGGAGTTGTTTTGTCCATGACTTTGGAAGCATATTTGTGCCTGCCTCTGTATAGTTATTAATGAGCGGGTACCATTTGGTCATTGCATTGTTAGTGGAGCCCACTTCATCTCTAGATTCTAATCTATCTGCTAGTTTGTCAAGCATAAAAAAGTCCCAGACCCTAGCTAGCTGAGTGGTAATTGGAGGGCTAGGAGGGCATTTCCAGCTGATGGCCAAGTTATGTTTCGCTGCTGTAAGAAGTACTTCAATAAGCTCTCTCATCTCTGCTTTTATCTTCGTTTTGGGCCATAGGTTGAGCAAAATCGTAGGGGAGAGATTCTTGAGCAGTGACTTAATTTCGAGAAGTATTTGTTTCCAGTACGTGGCTATAAGAGGGCAGGACCACCAAGCATCATCTCAGGTCTTATGAGAGTCCTGGGCCTTGTGAGAATGGCAGATCTACGGCAACTGACTCAGTGATGTTTGGCTTTGCCTTAGCCTGCCCACTGGTTGCTGTGCAACCCTGCAGCCACACTGGAAACTTGGGCCTCGTTGGATGACATCACCCAATAAGGTATGGTCCGCCATGAGCTATGGTGCAGGAATAGTGGCAGGCAGGCAGTCTCACTGCAGTAATGTCCCATTCTCTCATACTATCTCTAGATGCCAGCAACATGTGACACATGTTCTAGGTAGGGCAAGCAGACTTCTCAAATCCAGCATGGAGTCCCCTTTAAGGAATCCTGACCTCTGGGAATTCTCTTCTCTGTACACAGGATTTACTCTGCACTAAGGGAGGAGACAATGAGGAAGAGATTACTAAAAACTAGGGCTATCACCCTAGTTGAGAAATCATAGTTGATTAGTCATGATTTTGCATGATTTAGTAATGAATCTGCATATATTTGCATATGAATAATACAATAGTTCTAATGGAGCCTATTACTTGCTTTTTGAAGTCCATATATAAAAATAAATTTTGAAAGTCTGCTGCTCAATTAATTGGAGGTACTCTTTAATCAATTGAGGTTTTTCACTGGTTAATCTAATAGATATCTAAAAAGGCAGGCTTGCTAAAAATTAAAGGGAAACAATCCCTTCATCAGCATCTTCCAACTCATGTAGATAAGTAAAGGTCTAAAACTCTTCCCTGTACTTCTGTAGACTCCATTCTCTTTAGCATCAACGAGATTTGGCATAGGTACCAGTTCCATTCATCAACTGGCAATCTTTGACGCTTCAGAGACAACCAACCACATCTATCACTACAGAAATCTAAAATTCTCTCTACATGAGTCAGCAAAGCTCTGTACAAACATGTAGTAAAGCAAGGGCAGTAATGATTCCATAAAGATTCCTGATAACCCAACTACTTGCTCAGAATGATGTGGGCATCTCTTAATGGATGCTAAATTCTTCATACTGCGTTGTCTCCCCCTAGTCTGGAAAGAAGAAGAAACACTTCCCTATGCACCCAGCCACCCACTATCTGACCGAACTGATTTATTTAATCAGAGTTAAAGCAAAGGTGAAGCCAGTTTGCTGAATGCCCATTCAGTTCCTGGGGCTTCCAGAAACATGACTGTCCCAGCTAGATGTGTGAAATTAACTGGTTCAGAAACTTTTACATTTCCAAGAAAGCCTCTGAATTTAGAAGTTCTTATTGAGAAAATTAAATGAGACTCCTGGAAAAGACGCTTCTCAGTTTAACTTAGGGTTGCCAGCCTCCAGGTGGGGCCTGGGGATCTCTTGCTTTTACAACTGATCTCCAGCTGACAGAGATAAGCTCTCCTGGAGAAAATGGCTGCCTTAAAGGGTGAACTCTATGGCATTGTACCCTGCTGAGGCCCCTCTCCTCCTCAAACCCCACCCACTCCCAGATCCACTCCCAAAATCTCCAGGTATTTTCCAATCCAGACCTGGCAACCGTAGTTTAACTGTTTTTTAAAGACAACTGGGTCAATGATGACTTTGTATATTTCTTGCTCATGATGACTGGCAACTTAATCAAAAGAATCTGTTGAGCATTGTTGTCAGAGTTCATCACGTCATAAGGCCAACTGAAGCACATTACTTGGCTGTCTCAGTTGCCCCAGGTGACAGATTTGGGGTGGAGTGGGCCGCCTCCCCTGGCCTCTGCTGACCCTGCCCACATTCCAGCTGGGAGTCTCCTTGCTTCCCCCCCTGAGCCAGTCCTCCCTTAAAAATAGCACTACAAGTCACACATGGCCTACCTGGCTTCCTAAAATCTCAAAGCGATTCCTCTTTCTTCTAAGTGTTTGGCCAACATTTTAATTGTCCTGGAAACCCTGCCAATGATTGCAGTTTGCACAGGTAACATAAATAATGGCTGAACTCTCACAAAAGGAAGGATTTCAATGGGAAAAGCCTGTAGGGCATAAGTAGCTTGCATTCTGTTCTTAAAGGGGGCTGGGGGACCAAGGAGGCAAGGATTAGCTGTTCCATCTCCCCAGCATGGGCAGCATGTGGAAGGCAGAGGCAGTCAGGGGATGGCTGCGTCAGGCAGTAAAATGTCTTGAGCCAGCACTGTTATTGTTTCCAGTGAGCTCACAAATATGTAACTGGAAATCTGACTTGCATATTCTAAACCAGAATACAAAGCAGTGCCAGACATGAAAAAAAATATCAGTTCCTTTTCTCTGTAATAAATTGCTTGGATTAATGCTGACCAAGCTTTAAACAGGGGTAGTGGAGGAGGAGGAGGAGGAGGAGGGGGAGGAGATTGGATTTATACCCCACCCTTCAATCAGAGTCTCAGATCAGCTTACACTCTCCTTTCCCTTCCCCTCCCCACAACAGACACCCTGTGAGGTAGGTGGGCTGAGAGAGCTCTTTCGAGGACTGCTCTTGAGAGAACAGCTCTGAGAGAATTTGCAACTGACCCAAGGTTACACCAGCAGCTGCATGTGGAGGAGTGGGGAATCAAACCCAGTTCTCCCAGATTAGAGTCCGCGCTCCTAACCACTACACCAGACTGGCTCTCTGTCTCTATCCCTCTGTCTCTGGTGGCCCAACAGTTTAATCCTAAACAGAGTTATTTCCTTCTAAGTTCATTGAAGGCAGCAGGCTTAAAGGTGCAATTCTGCACAGGGTTGCACTGTGACTGTCCTTTCATGAGGATGGAAAGCTGGGACTGCACGTCAGAAACCCTAAGAAACCTACATTATAAGAATGTGCCATAATTTCAGGCACGTATTCCCCATTAAGTAATTACAAGAGAGTCTACTGAGAAGACTGCATAGAAACTTTTCTGGTGCTGGCACAGATCTTCACCTCAGCCCCCATATGGGGATATAAGCTATATTTCTTCAAGCCCACTACACTGAGTTTTGGTGATGACTGGGAAGTTTTTCTTAACAGACTCTTTAGCAGTCATTGGGTAATGTGGATTCAGTTTAGCAGAAGTAATGTTTCTCCACGACAGTATGGAACTGCTGAGATTTCACTGGCTGTACAGTACATAACGGGGTTGGTACTGGTTAAGATAAACAGTAACAGAAAGCATTCAAGAGTTTGCCCACATCACTTGTGAGGCTGTATGGCAGGGGTGGCCAAACTGCAGCTCGGAAGCCACATGCGGCTCTTTCACACATATTGTGAGGCTCCCAGCAATGTGCCTGGGGAAGCAAAGGGGAGGCATGCCTCCCCAATCGGTCTTCCCTTCACCAGCGAGTGTTCCTCTCCCTGGGTAGGCTTGAGATTGGGGGGGGGGGGGGGGGGGCGGAGAAAAAAAACAACTTTAACTTTAAATGTGTTCTCAAACCCCGCCCCCCACCAGCCAGCTTGGAAAAGGCATTTGTCTCTTTAAATTCCTTCTTAAAGCCAAGCTAGCCAGCATGGGGCAGGGGGGAGTCTTGGGAGGACACAGTTAAAGTTGCTTTCTTTCCACCTCTCTCTCCCACATCTATTTGCTTTCTTTCCACTGTTTTCTCTCTCTCTCCCCACCTCCCTCTCCATCTAAAGTTATCAATTCAATTTTAATAAAAAAGCAAATTTGCATATTTCCCAATAAATACGTGTGTGTAATATCTGCTCATGTCTTGTGGCTCTCAAACATCTGACATTTATTCTATGCAGCTCTTACGTTAAGCAAGTTTGGCCACCCCTGCTGTACGGCAACATTGTGGGACAGATCTTCACAGCCTGTGACCTACCATACCAAAGGCAGCCCACCAATCAACAGGGCCCGGTGCCTGCCAATTCTGTTTCCCCTGTCCCAGCCCCAGAGCAAAATTAGCTTTTATCAATCCTGGTAGGCCACTGCATATATCAGGTGAGGTGTGTTTAGATCACTAGGTCACAAGTTGTGCAGGACTGTTCTGCAAAGGTACTAAAAGTTAATCCCCTGCGATTGTTAAAGATTAAATCTAGACTATTCACTTTTCCCATGGAGAGCCCTAGGATTACAAAGTGCCACAAAGAGCTAGAATGTTTTGTCTATTAAGATGGAAAAGTCACTGGATGTTCTCCAGGGCAAACTATGCCCAAAGAATGCTGTAAGGATGGTGGACTGCTGGATGGCAGAATTTCTTGAGCCAAACCTCCCCACTGCTAAACATACTAAGCAGCCAAATGCAAGTGAATTTCAAAGGGGTCTTTTCTTGCTCCCTTTAGCCACATGTGACAGCCAGGTGAATCATTCTGTTTATCTGTGCTAGCTGGTGAGAGGCTTCCAAAAAACCACTGCCAGATACCATGCATTAAACCCAGATGTCATAAGATTAGATACCTTTGCCAATGCTAACAACAAACAGACAAATACAGCCGTTCAAGACAAGGTAGTATTCTGCCTATTATTCCCTTCTAGCTAAGCCTTGGGGAGGAAGGCCAACAATGGGAGGGAGCTGTTGCCTTCATACTTGGGAGCTACTTGGGAGTGTCTGGCTGGCCACTGTGGGAAACAGGATGCTGGACAAAAGGGATCTTTGATAAGATCCAGTAAGGCTGTTTTTAAAGCTCTAAACATTTCATTTCTTTTGCTTCTAATTCTCTCTGTGATGCTCCACACGGCTGGGAATCTACCATCAACTGTGCCATCACCATCAGCTAGGGTTGCCAGCTTCCAGGTCGGTCCTGGAAATCTCCCAGGAGTACCACTAATTTCCAGACAACAGAGATCAGTTCCCCTGGAAAAACTGGCTGCTTGGGAGGGTAGACTCTGAGGCAATATATCCTGCTGAGGTCCCTCCCCAAACCCTGCCCCTCCTAAACTCCACCCCCAAAATCTCCAGATATTTCCCAACCTGGAGTTGGCAACCCCACCATCAATGAAAAACATACTTGGGAAACATTTATATCAAATGCAAATACAGCGGGAAATGTTGGTCTATATCAGGGGTGGCCAACCTGTGGCTCGGGAGCCACATGCGGCTCTTTCACACATATTGTGCGGCTCCTGGCAGGGCGGCTGGGGAAGCAAAGGGGAGGCATGCTTTTTCTCTCTTTCTCCCTTCCTTCCTTCCTTCCTTCCCTCCTCCCTCCCATCTATTTGCTTTCCTAGTTTCTCTCTCTCTCTTTCTTATAACTGGTTTTCCTCGTTTGTTTTTATTTTGGCAGTCCCATTTAACGTTAATAAAAAGCAAATTTGCATATTTTTAAAAATAAAAACGTGTGTGTGATATTTGTTCCTGTCTTGCGGCTCTCAGACATCTCTATGTGGCTCTTACGTTTATTCTATGTGGCTCTTACGTTAAGCAAGGTTGGCCACCCCTGGTCTATATAGAGGAAGGCATAAAAGCCCGGTCAATTTCTAGTCTTTGCGTGAGGTTAAGTCAGATTGCAGATTGGTGGGTCTGAAGTTCTGCACTTTGATTCTTTCCTGCCTATACCTCCAACCCAACATGTTACAAAGTTTCTGCACAGTTCAGTATTAGAAATATGATATTTGCCAGTGATGTCTTGAACTAACTATTACAAATCCTCTTAATAAAAGGGCTTCAGCAGCCAGCCAAGAAGGCAGAGGGTGGGCTAAAGTCAACAAATGGAATTCCAGAAACCCCCCTGCATTACACAACCTTAGTTAAGTTTGCTTTTTTTAGATTAAGCAGATTCTGCAACAAACCAGGTGAGGGGGGTGAGATGGGTATCAATTTTACAAAGGAACTAAACCGTAATGGATACAACAACAACAGGTAAAAACAACCCAAAGAAATATCCCACCCTACAAAAAGTGAAACTTCCATAAGGAATTATCAATCTCAACACAGGGTGCTTCAAAATCAAAAATTCTATCAGAATGAAAAACCAGACATGACGCTACAAAATAGGAGGAGCAGCTTCACCACACATCCCCCACACACACACACACATGCACTATCAGAAAGATTATAAACTTTACTTGAGTCTGAAAGACAGCTCCTAGCTCCCATGTTCCCATGCGGCAGTGATCTTTAGGTATAGGGCTTCAGAGGAGAGACTGACATTTGGATGAAAACAAACAAATTATGCAAACCAGAGCCACTTCTCCAGAAAGACAGCACAGGCTACTGAAGAATACTATACACAGTGCCAGCAGCACTAGCCAGAACAGAAAGGAACTGACTAAATCACAGCATGACTCGCGGCTGACGTCAATGTGTATTTTGTTTGTGGAGTTTAACTTTTCCAGCGCTGTTAACTGAAACACGATTCCAGGAAATCTAAATGACGTCAGCCCTTTTGAACTCAATTAGCAGCGGAGCAGACCATTTTCAAGGACCGGAGGAAACACAGGAATAAAAAAGAAATCACACCAGAGTTAGAACACGTTCACCACCGCACCATGCACCGCTCCGTTTTATTTCTGTCCTTCAGATCTGTGGGCAACATATGTCATTACTACGGGATTGATTACACAGCTCCACAGAGCCTGTCTCACAACTCCCTCCGACTGCTCAAAGCCAAAGAAGAAATGTTTCAGATATTTCCAGTCTAAGAAAAAGAGAAAGCCCCACTAACACCAAGAAGGCAGGTTGGTTGTTTCATTTCTAAAGAAAAAGGTTGTTTCAGTGCTTGACTGAGGATAGGAAAAGCAGAAAACTGAAATCAGTCTGTTTCCCCTTAAAATGCTGCAACAGGCTAGGGAAATGAGAAAACACAGTACGCTTAAAATAAAATTTAAAGTCTAATTGGGAAGTAAATGCTGCATATCTCAACAATGCTGGATGTTTTAGCAAGAGATATAGTGTGATCCTGCACATAGTTTGACGAGTTAAACCTCACTGAAGTTAACGAGATTCAAGCCAGCTAACTGCCAGGGTCGGGACTGCAGCCAGAATTTCCTCTTTCAAAAGAAGCTTACAAAATCACCTACCGGTTTCATCTCTTGTGACAGCCATGGCCAGCTTCTGCTCAGAGACTTCTCTGCCACCAGCTGAACATGAAATGGTCCAAACAAGCAGGCATGTGCAGGATTACAAGCTCCTGCACTGACATCATAATGACCTCACTAGCCTACCCCGTCATTAATGTGCTTTTTCACTGGAACAGCTCGCTGAAACGGCAGCCCAGGGGAAACCACAATCAACAAACAATTGCTTCACTTTTTTATATATATATATACCCTTGCCTCGCTGTCTCAAACAGCAAAAAGCACCCACAAAACCCAGGGAACTGGCTGCAAATCAGACACGGCTGTCGTGAGCAAGGGCTGAAGCTAGTTCAGAACTGCCCCTGGAAACACAAATGGAATCCCACGTCCCTGAAAATTAAGGAGGAGAGAGGCACGACAGAACTGTTTTCTATTAGGTTATGTGTCCTGCTCTAAGGTGTTGTAGCATGTTATACATTCAAGTTACTCAGACTACTTAAGCATGATTTACTTTTCCCAACGCGAGAGTTTTCTCATCAACGAACTCCTTGACATAACAAAGCATGATTCCAAGCGGTAAAAACTGCATGCCTCTAGGCAGTATTAGAGTCATTCACCATAACTTCTCATCATTTTTTCTCCTTTTTTTCCCTCTGTCTATACAGGGAGGATTGTTTCTTATATTGTCCCATGCTGTCTATACAGGGAGGATTGTTTCTTATATTTGTCTATCCTACAACTAGGGTTGCCAACCTCCAGATGGTAGCTGGAGATCTCCCACTATTACCACTGATCTCCGGGTGACAGAGATCAGTTCATCTGAAGAAAATGGCTGCTTTGGAAAGGTAGACTCTATGTCACTATAACCCATTAAAGTCCCTCCCCTCCCCAGATCCCACCTGCCTCAGGCTCCACCTCCAAAATCTCCAGCTATTTCCCAACTTGGAGCTGGCAACCCTACTTACAGCCCCACAGATATATCACGACTCTCTCACCACCACCCCCAGTCACATCGCTGAGAGTACATTTGCAGGAATAAGCAGCTGTAAAATTGTGCAAATTGAGCACTATTATTAAAAGAAGGCAATTTATTCAGTTTCTTTACGGACTTGGTTTGGCCCTTTCCGCCCAACAACTGTCATAGGGAGACCGACGAAAAACAGACAGGGGGCATACAAAGCCACTGTATCCACCAACCATTCAAACACCAATTCTAATAATCCCAATTTCCTCCACCGCCATTATAGGCACTGAACACTTTCTGCTAGAGCTGCTAGAGGAGGCATTCCTACCCACTGGATGGTTGACCAACAGCAATTGAGTGTTAAATGATGCAGGAGGATTACGCTAGTATTTTAACACTGTTTACCCTGAGCTCTTTGAACCAAACAATACAAATAGCTTTCAGGTAGAGTGCAACTACCCCTTGTGGGCAAAGATTGGATACAGCAGCTTGGATCCAAACCAGCATGACTGGTGCAGAGTTCGTTGCTGATCTCTCCTTCCCACTGTCACTCTCACTCAAAGAGCTGCTGGGGAACATCAGGGGGCCCTTGAGATCTGGGACATGGCACGAAAGAAAGGAAATCAGTGGAAACTGTACTCTCCAAGCATGAACTCTTGCTCTGTTCATGCACATTCTCTGCTCATGTCCATGGCAACTGCATGCAAGAGAGAATTGCCACTGATTTCCCTCAACCCATTACAGCCCTCCCCCACATCATTTCCAAGGGCACATCAATCTTTAAAAGCAGCTTTTCGGGAGGAGCAGGAGCTCAAAAAGGAAATGAGGCTCTCTATTCCAGTGCTCAGTTCACTCACCTAGTCCAGTGAGGTCTCAAAGAGCAGAACCTCAGAAAAAGACTTTCTGCTGACAAGGAGCAAATTCCACGCCATCTGCCTTGGTCTGGATCCAAGCTAAGGGCATGTTCAAAAGCAGCAATAACCTTTGCTCCTTACTCAATGGAAGGGAATATAGGGTAGCCCCTGTTTTTCTTCTCAGTACTGAACACCACGTCATGAGAAGTGCACTACAAATGGCCACCATGCGTCTAGCTTGCTCTGCAGTGCTTCGTAGAACATATTGCCTCCTTAGGAGAACAAACTGTGTGTTCTGAAGTCACAAGACACTGTGCTTTTGCAAACTCTTCAACCTACAGTGTGTGGCTGTGGGGGGATGGGGACACGCAGAACATTGTGGTATACAAGGTAAACAATACTAGATGTTATGGATGACGAAGGAGAATGGGATTGCCATTTTCAGCGGCAGACACATGTTTACTGCCACATCGTGTTTGCCCCTCAGATGGGGACCACACAACAAGGTGCTCTTCACTAAAGAGGCTTCACTAAAGAAAACTACAAATGCAAAGGACTTTACTGTTCAAATGAATGTGAGAATTATCCTTTATTGCCATTTTTAGAGGCCAATTTTACTGAACATACCTGTTGGCTCAAATTCCTGGCACAAAACAAGCTGTCAGCTCTCTCGATCATTTTAATGGCTTTTTGGCTTGCTGGCTTGCTTGTTTGTTTGTATGCATGCCAACCAAATGAGATCCCAGTATTTCAAACCAGATTATCAGTGCCTTAGGGTGAAGTTAGTGGAACATTCACAACTGCCACCACCGAAAAAAACTACTGCCTAAAATAACAGAAATCCATTCACTTTCCTTGTGATAATCAACTACAAGATTTCCCAGACAATTAGTATCGTAACTTCTTCCAGAAGAGAAACACTGACCAACTGGTCGACGTCTCATTAGGTAGCCTTCTTAAGCCCATGTCATGTAACACCAAAGCAATGTACAACCAATATACAGTGGAGCAGTGGGACAGGGACCAATCCCACCCCCATGAATTGCATTCAACATAAAACTGGTGGCTACATGACTAAAACCACAGCCTAAACTCATAATCCTTGCATCACCTGCCTCAGGGTTCATAATCCCGGCCTTTGCCAGAGTTTTGTAGGGGAGGATCATGGGATAACAGACATGCACAAGATGAACTCCATGTGTCCAGTTATCACAGGCATGTTAGGTCCAATGTGCACATGTTTATATTTATTTAGAACTTTTCTATGCCCACCTCTCCAGGAAATCTACTTGAAGCAGCTCTTTAGCATTACTCAACAGCACAATGTACAAATATTGCTTCCAGCTTTCTTGCACCTGCCTCCAACAGTTATATATCCATACCTTCTACCATCTTACTTCCTAAGAAAACTATGGAAGACTACACACATTAAATTTTAAATTTACAAAATGTATTTCTAAGAAGCATTAATATCAGGGGTCCTCAAACTTTTTAAACAGGGGGCCAGTTCACTGTCCCTCAGACCGCTGGAGGGCCGGACTATAGTCTAAAAAAAAAAACTATGAACACATTCCTATGCACACTGCACATATCGTATTTTGAAGTAAAAAAACAAAATGGGAACAAATGCAATATTTAAAATGAAGAACAAGTAAAGTTAAATCAACAAACTTACCAGTATTTCAATGGGAACTATGGGCCTGCTTTTGGCTAATGAGATGGTTAATGTCTGGTTCCATATTTGTCACTGCTAGTCGTAACAAGTGATGCAAGTGTGCATCAGTTAGTCTAGATCTGGTTGGAGATTTCAGATGTTATTTTGCGGGTAGGGAAGGCGCACGGGGCGGGGGGGGGGGGGGCACGCAAGCAAGGCACCCTTGATGGGGCTGTTTTCTTTCCCTCTCCGAACTTGGCATCCTCACAAACTTTTTAAGGCAGCAAGCCCCCAACTGCTTCTCCCTGAAACTCCACTACTGCAGGCATCATGATGGGAAAGAGAAACCTCTCTCTCTCTCTCTCTCTCTCTCTCTCCCCCCCTCCGATTCCCAGCAGCACAAAAAGCCTCGAAAAAAAACCCCGCCCGGCTTTTGGGACTGGTGCAGGTCTCCTAGCCAGCTGAGAGGCCTCTCAGCTGGCTAGGAGACTTGGGGCCAGCCGGAGCGCCTGCCACCCCACACTTACCCTCTTCCAGTCTTCCTTTTGCCTCCTCCTGGCTGACTGGAAGCAGGGGGGCGGGGCTTTATCATGTAGCCCACGGCGAGTCGGCTGCAATTTTTCCGCTGCTTTGTGTGCTGCTGGGAATTGGAGGACAGGCAGTGGCACACCCGGTGGGCCAGAAAAATGCCCTTGGTGGGCCGCATGTGGCCCGCGGGCCGTAGTTTGAGGACCCCTGATTAATATGATACACAAGTGTCAGATGATACATGTTTCAACGAAGCACGTTAGAAAGCTGGGATTGGATGCAGTTCCTTATTGGCCATACATTCAGGGGCAAACCTAAATTTGTTGTCATGCGATGTGTGAAAAAGCTTAGATATCCAATTGTTATGTGAACCTCCCCATTTTTAGTTATAAAACCCATTTCAAGTAGTTTGCTGAAGCAAGAAAGGTTAACATGAAGTCTTCTATATGTGTTTTCAATCATTATTGTTCCACTGAACACTACTAATTGTTATATATCTAAAAAAAATTCTTACAGGCATTTACATAGATCATATCAATCTTTGATAAAGGCAGGCATATTTTTTTAAAAACTTTCCTCTAATCCTTTGCCTTGTTATGTTTTTTGCCAACCAAAACCTGTGTTATGTCAGAAACAATGGAAAGCCACATGCGTCTTATTGATACTCCATAGACTAATATAGCCACCAAATTAGAGACCCTTCTTTGCCAACTGGCAAGGCAATGCTAAGTGGAGCTACAGTGATAAATAAGCTTAAATCTACTGTGATGAATAAGCTTAGAAGGGTGTAACGATCTTTAGGGTAGTCCTGTGAATTACCAACATCATGAGCAAAACATACTTGAAGGGGGGGGGAAGTTACCTTGGACAACAACTTGACTCCCAGGTACAAAGAACTGTTGTGTGCCATCGGGTGTCTGAGCTGCATATTGTACGATGGTAGCACCAGGCTGAGGAGCTCCTGAGTTTGTCATGGTTAATGTTTGCAACCCCTGAACACCATCAGATGTTGGATTAGAGATCTGGATTGCTCCACCTTGGGCTATAGCAACTAAACAAAAGCAAAAGGCATGTCAGACCACAGACACAAGAGTCTGAAACAGGTTCCAAGACAGTTAGCCAGGGCGTATGTTCAGATAAGTAGCCGCGTTAGTCTGTAGCAGCAAAACAAAATTGGAGTCCGGTAGCACCTTAGAGACCAACGCATTTTTCCAGGGTATAAACTTGAGTGAGTCAGAGCTCACTTTGTCAGATACCTTAGAAAATTTTGTTGGTCTCTAAGGTGCTACTGGACTTGAATGTTGTTCCAGAGCACATTTGTGTGCCTTGAAAGTGCTACCAAGATGCCACCATAAATTATTAATTCAATGCTCCTGGGAGATGTTGAAACACCACCTCCCCATCTACTGCCTTCTACAACAGCAAATAATTCTGCCGCCTCTCTGAATTAGAGGGGGTTTACAGATCCAATTACACCTGATATGGAGACATACTCAAATTACCTGCCCTCAGAGGAAGTCACCTGTTGCATGTCTATCAACCTCTGTCCTATGTATGCCTCCTTCCAGGGTTCTAGGAGGTAAAAGTAATGCATGGCTCCAATGCTAACTCAGAAAAACATAGTGCCTCAAATGTCAGAAGACTGGGAATCACGGCTCTATGTCTACTACCACTTTTCCAGGAACTGGGCTACACTTCTGCGATTAGGGCACAGCTCAGCTTAACACAGCCCTGCTCTGAGGCAATAAATATTTCCCTGAAACAGTGGTCGGACCCACCAGAGCACTGCTATCCAAACTTATGAGAGAAGAGCCGGACTGGACCCCACTGTTACAGTAGTTTTGTACTGAGCTGTTTTTAAAATGTCCACAACTTAAAAAGTTCCCTCTTGTTTCTTCACCATGAAGGCAGAGGAGCTTCCTTTCTTGTTATCCGCTGTAGCCTGGGAAGCATGAACACTGTTTGTGTTTTATAACAGAACAGGATAGGACAGACAGGAGTGAGTCACTGGGGGCCTGTTGATCTGCCAAATTCAGTCCCAATGAAGTGAATCCATGCTTTAATGCAGAACTTTCCATCCTCTTTTTGCCTTCTCCCCAACAGTTCCAAGTTTCAAAATCACATTAAGGTTAGAACAGGAAAAAAAAATCTATCTGGTAGGATGGCATACGTACTGTACTGTCCAGTGCTAGTCTGGTAAAGGCTGGTCGGCACTGCCATGGTGGGAATGCCAGTGGGTGCTCCTTCTTCCTCTGGCTTTCCTTCTTCAATCTTCGTGACACCGGATGCATCAGAAGAAAGATCATTCAGGATTTTTCTAATGCAAAGATGGATAGGCACATGTTCAGGAACCCTAAAGAGTGGTTGATTTTTAATCAGAAAGCAAAGACTGGCCCGGCAAAAAAGAGCAGAGCTTACCGGTAGGACGGCCTCCTTGAGAGTATTTCCCCGCGCTTCTGAGAATCGATTACAACCTCCGATTCTGTTGGTTCATCTGCATTTGTAGCAGATGCTGCCTAGAATAAGAACAGAACTGAGGAAGTTAACGCACAAGTTATGCCTGCAGTACAGATGGAGAGCAGCCCTAGAGGTTCTTCTGTCAGAACTCTGCACAATTGCTGTCCAAGCCCAAGTATGAAATCCTGGCTTCTGATATTAGTGGCCCCCCTGAAGCACTGTCAGAAAGTAGTTTGCAATTTTAAAAGTGCAGTCCTATGTAAACGATGAAGTGTGGCAATAACATCTAATGATAACATTCAGGATGTTGATCATCCCAGCTTTCACTCTGACACCAGATCATGGCTGCGGGTCAACATGCAGAGCATGTACCTGAGGTACTTGTTTTTCTTCACAAAATAATGTATTTAGTGCTGCTTGCTAGATGCTGCACTACAGAGGATGCAGGAAGTCCCAGGTGCACTGTCAAGCATCTCTAGTTAGAGGATCTCAGGTAGCAGGTGAGCTAGACAGACCAATGGTCTAACTCAGTATAAGTCAGTTTCACATGGATACAGGAAAGGGATACAGGAAAAATAATTTACTTAAAACATTTTTGTTATCTTTCTGTCCAACTTGGCCTCCAGGTCAGTGTACGATCAAAAACATTAAAACCAGCTTTAAAATACATACAGACATTTATATTCTGCCACTGGCAAAAGGCAATGATACAGGGGAGCAAACCTATCTCCCTCGGAAGAGAATTCCATAGTTTTGGTGCCACAACAGAGAAGGCCCTTTTGGGGGGGTTGACATCCATCTCAGCAGATCAGAGCACCCAAAACAGGGTCCTTGAAGATAACAGCAGAGATCAGGCAGGTTCTTATGGGAGTAAGCAGTTCTTAAGCTATCCTGGCTCCAAGACACATAGGGCTTAAAAAGTCAATACTGGCACCTTGAGTTGGGCTCGGAAACAGTATAGGTAGAACAAGACTGGAGTGATATGATCCCGACGACCCACTCCAGTTAGCATTCCAGCTGTGACATTCTCTACCAGTTGTAGTTCTCAAGCACTCTTCCGGGGAAGCCACACCCAAAGGGTATGGCAGTAGTCTAATCTAGATGTTACCAGGGCGTGCACCACACTGGCAAGATCTTTTCTGCCCAGGAAAGGCTGCAGTTGGCTTACTAGGTGAAACTGACAAAGGTTGCTCCTTCCACCATCGCCACTTTGCTCTCCAACAGGATCCCCAGGTTGGGCAGCACCCCCGAGCTACGAGCCTCCTCCCTTATGGAGAGTGCAACCCTATCCAGAACAGAAGACACCTTAATTCTTGGGTGGGTTCTTCCATCTATTAGTAACACCTCTATTTCGTCAGGGTTAAGTTTCAGTTTATTAGTCCTCATCGATACCAAAACTGCCTCTATGCACTGGTTCAGTTTCCACAGCCTCCCTGGGCTCCGTTAGGAATGTGAGATAGAGCTGACTAGGGAAAAGCTTTGCAGATGGAAGGGGACTTCTGAAGCAAGGTTACAGTAGTGCCAATGGAACACAGTTCAAAATCAGAAAAGGAAAGTGTTCTACATATCAGGTGTAGGGGGGAAAGGAAGAGAAGAAGCCAGTCGAGGTCATAGTGTGCATGAACGGGAAATGGAAAGAAGGGGCACCTCGCTTCTGTTAGTTCTCCCCGCGAAACCAAAGCAAATATAGTTTGTGCGTGTGTGCATGAGTGCAAGGTGAATATACAGGTTGCTTACCTGTAATTGGAGATCTTCGTGTGGTCATCTGTGCATTCACACCTCTGGGATTAAGTGCGCCTGCGCCGATCCCGATCGGTAATCTTCAAAGCCTAACGGATTTTCGCGCCAGCTCCCCGGTCACGTGCATGTCCCACTGCGCATGACCCGGGGAGGGGCACGAGGATCCCACCAGTTCCTTCTGACCGCTGCTAACAGCCCCCAAGAAAAAGTGAGGGAGACCGAAAGCAGAGGGGAAGGAGGGCGGGTGGTGTGAATGCACAGATGACCACTCGAAGATCTCCAATTACAGGTAAGCAACCTGTATATCTTCTTCGTGGTCTCTGTGCATCACACCTCTGGGAGAATAGCGAGCAATAAACACACCACATACCTGGGGGTGGGTGCTGGAGGTCTCACATCTGAGCTGCTTGTAGAACTGCACGGCCCACCATGGTACGCTGATGGACGCGGACATCTAGGGCGTAGTGCTTCACAAACGTGTGAGGAGACGCCCACGTTGCAGCATTGCAGATGTCTCCCAGGGGGATGCCCTTGAGGAATGCCGTGGAAGCAGCCACGGCTCTCGTGGAGTGTGCCCGGAGGGATGCCGGCAATGGCCTCTTAGCCAGGAGGTAGGCAAGCTTTATCGTCTCTACTATCCACTTCGAGAATCTCTGAGACGATAGTTTCAATCCCTGTCTGGGCAAGGCATACGTGACGAAGAGAGCCGGAGACTTGCGAAACGGCTTTGACCGATGCAAGTAAAAGGAAAAGGCTCTCCTGACGTCCAGAGAGTGTAAGCTGCATTGTGATGGGTCCTGAGGATCAGCAAAAAACACAGGCAGCGTGATGTCCGCTCCCACATGGAAGTCCGAGACAATCTTGGGTAGGAAGTGATATCTGGAGCCAGGGTAACTGCTCCATGATGAAAAGTGAGATACGGTGGGTCGCAACGAAGCGCTGAGAGCTCACTCACACGCCGAGCAGACGTGATAGCCACTAGAAACGCTACCTTCCACAAGAGAAGCTGGAGGCTGCAGGAGGCCATGGGCTCAAACGGTTTGCCCATTAACTTGGTAAGAACTAATGGTAGGTCCCATGCTGGGACCGGTGTCCGTACTGGTGGATAGAGGCGACGCATTCCCTTAAGGAATTGTTTCGTAGTCGGGTGAGAGAATACTGAGTATCCCTCAATCTCCGGATGGTTGACGGAGATAGCCGATAAGTAAACTCTTATAGAAGAGTGGCACAGTCCTCTATCCGAACAGGATAACAAAAACCCAAAAATATCATTAAGGGTGGCAGGAACGGTAGGCCACCCTATTGAAGTTAGAAAAACCATAAACTTATTCCACTTCGCCGTATAGGAACGGCGTGTGGACAGCTTGCGTGAGTTCAAGAGAACCTGTGCAATGCGTGAGGTTATATCTGGGGTTGAAGCATCCATGCTGTTAGCTTCAACCTGGGAACATCGTGATGGAGTACCTGACCTCTGTGCATCCAAAGAAGATCTGGGAGCGTCGGGAGGTGAAGGTAGATTCCCAGGGAGAGATGAAGGAGCGTGGGAAACCACGGTTGTCTCGGCCACCACGGTGTGATGAGAATTGCTCGTGGTCGCTCTGACATCAGTTTGTGGACTACTCTCGGTATCAGAGGGATCGGGGGGAAAAGGTACAGATGTCTCCCCGTCCACTGAAGCAGGAGGCCGTCCCCGAGGGACGCTGGATCTGCGCCGGCTCTGGAGCAAAAGAGATGACATTTCTTGTTCTCCCGAGAGGCGAATACGTCCACTGAGGGATGACCCCACCGATCGAAGATCGGGGTCAAGTAGAGAGGGTTCAGTTCCCAGTCGTGTAGGGACGCTTCTCCTCTGCTCAGGAAGTCTGCTTGGGTGTTGAGCAGTCCTGGAAGATGATTTGCTACAAGGTGAGTGCCGATGGATTGGCACTCGTCCCAAAGCTCGATAGCTAAGCGGCAGAGTCCACGGGAGACCGTTCCACCCTGCCGGTTGATGTAGTACATGGTGGTTGTATTGTCCGTGAGGACAGCCACCGTTTTTCCCGACAGGGAGTAGCGGAATGACCACACTGCATAAAGAACTGCCAGGAGTTCCAGAAAATTGATGTGGTTGTGGGCCACAGACGGGTCCCATTTGCCGCCCACACCAACACCATCCAGGTGAGCTCCCCAGCCCCATAGGGAGGCATCTGTGGTAATGCTTGCTGAGGGGGGTGGGAGTCGAAAGGGTGCACCAGAGTGAAGATTCTGGGGTGCCAGCCACCACGTCATGGTTTCCAGAACCTGTTCCGAGAGTCGGAAGAGCTTGGAGAGGGAGTGGATGCTGGGACGAAAGCGTCTCAGGAACCAGAGCTGTAGCGGTCTCATCCGTAGCTTGGCGAACGGGATCACCGCCGTGGTTGAGGCCATTAGGCCTAGTAGGCGAAGTATTTGTTTGGCCGTAGCCTTCTTGTCCTGTTGGATCGAATGGAGGAGAGAGGTTATGTCCATTGCCCTGTTGGGGGGCAGAAAGGCCCTGCATTGCAGGGAGTCTAGAATGGCTCCGATGAATTGTACTCGTCTGGACAGTATGAGCATGGACTTTTTTATATTTATCGTTAGACCTAGGGAGTCTAGGGCGCTGAGGGTTATCCGGATATGATCTTGCAAGATTGTCGCAGAGGGGGCGACCAGTAACCAGTCGTCCAGATACGGGTAAAGCTGAACACCTTGAAGCCGTAGGTGGGCAGCCACCACTGCCATCAGTTTCGTGAAGACACGAGGGGCTGTAGAGAGGCCAAAGGGGAGAGCCTTGTACTGGAAATGACGCGGGCCGACCGCGAAACGCAAAAACGGTCTGTGGGACGGATGGATCGTCACATGGAAGTAGGCGTCCTTTAAGTCCAGCGTCACCATCCATACGTTGGCTTCTAGCAGTGGCAGGATGGTCTGGAGGGTGGTCATGCGGAACTTCTTGTACATGATGAACGCATTGAGGTTCCTCAGGTCTAAAATGGGACGGAGTCCGCCATCCTTCTTTGGTACCGTGAAGTAGCGGGAGTAGAACCCCTGCTGGAGATGGTGTATGGGTACCGGCTCTATGGCGTTCTTGGATAAAAGGGTTTCGACCTCTGATGACAGGGTGTCTGACGGAGGGGTGGCTACAAAGTAGGGTTCCTGCGGTGTCTGGAAGAACTCTATCCAGTAACCTTCTGCTACTACGGATAGGGCCCACTTGTCCGTGGTTAGAACTTGCCATGCAGGTAGGAAGGGTGCCAGACGGGTGGGAGGGTCGGAGCATGTGTGAGAGTCAAAGACCCTGTTTATTGGGTCTGGGGGGTTTTGCCTTGGAGGCAGAAGCTGTTGGGAAGCGCGGTTTGTGGCTGTAAGGCTTCTGTTGATAAGCAGAGGGTGCAGGTCTTTGCCATTGTGGTTCATTGGGAGATCTTTGTGGTTGTGTCTTTGACCAGGATCTCTGCCAACCTTTCTGCTTCTGTTGTCTTGGCTGAGAGACACCTAAGTTATGTGATGTCTTCATACTTTTGTCCAGGTCATGAAGGACTGTGTCCGTGGTAGAGCTGAACAGCCCTTCACCCTCAAAGGGGAGATCTTCGACCAGCGATTTTGTGTCCTGAGGAAGCGTCGTCGATCTCAGCCAAGCATGTCTCCTGAGGGCAATTGCCGAAGTGAGCGTTTTCGAAGTTACATCAGCGACATGTTTGGAGGCATTCAGCTGGTGTTTAGCCAAGACCATGCCCTCCTTATGAATCTTCCTGGCAAGACGCTGTTTGTCCTCAGGAAGGTGTGCCAGGAGCGGTGTCATCTGCTCCCATAAGGAGTATTGATATCGGCTCATGCAAGCCGTGTAGTTTGCAGTCTTTATACCTAATGCTCCTGCTGAATAAAATCGTCTTCCGAACGAATCGAGTTTCCGTCCTTCTTTGTCAAGGGGGGAGGAATGCCCGCTGTGGCCCCTAGTTGAAGGTGTCACCACAACCGAGTTGGGTTTGGGGTGGATAAACAAAAATTCTGCCCCAGGTTCTTGGAGCCTGTACATATGATCCAATCTCTTGCTCGAGATTGGAGTCGATGAAGGGTGTCCCCAGGATTCCTTAGCAGTGTTAAGAAGCACCGAGATTAGCGGTAGGGCTACTGCTGTGGATGTATCCATCTGCACTATGTCAAAGATGGCATCGGTAGCAGCGGGGGCCGGTTGGATGGTAGCCAGAGCCAAGGAGTGGGCCATTCTCTTGATGAGCTCCCCATAGGACTTCACGTCCTCGGAAGGGGATATCGGAAGGTTGTCAGCGACATCGGGAGATGGTGACGGGTGAGTGGGGGACTCCTCTTCGGAATCGGATGAAGCGGAGGAGTTCGGTACCGAAAGGTGTTCGGATGGTGACATAGGGTTCGACGGTTCCGGTTGATACGGAGGAAGGTCGACGTCGGGTGGGGTCTGTGGTATCGGCATTGGTATTGGCATCGGTGCCGGTGATGGTTTCGGCATTGGTGATGGAAAAGGTCCCGGGGCCGGTGGGTCTCGGCATCGTGAGACTCTCGATGATGTCGACTGGCGGTCCCATTCTGCCGGGTACCACTGCGGTGGCGGAGGATACGAGGAGCCGTATAGGTACCGCCATTGTCGGACGTCCCACGGTACCGACGAGGGAGGAAGACGCCAGTCTCGTTCTCCTCTCGGTGGTGGTGACGGATCGGGTCCGGTCTCTGGACTACTTCGAGGGACTTGCGTCAGCTCGATATCGGGGTCCGAGTCCGTCAATTGGATGGGTCGCGGCATCGGGGAGACGGAGCTGCCCCGGGGTCGCTCGCGCCCGGAAGAGTCAAGCTGTGGAGACCCGCGCTGGGCCACGTCGGACGCGGCCTGCGTCGACTGAGCACTCGATTTCTTGTGCTTGTGCTTGCCCTTTTCCTCCTTGCCCTCTCTGCGTTTTTTTGCAGGAGTTTGCGGCATCGGGAGGGGTCGTTTCGTTACCGACTTATCGGTGCCGACGGTGCTCCTTGTCGGAGACGGTGCCAGGCCTGTCGGGGCTGATGGAGACGTCGCCGAGGCCTCGGGGGCCGACATCTTTGGCGATAGAGCTGCTTCCAGGAGCGCTACTCTCAGCCTCACCGCACGGTTCTTGCGGGTTTGTTTAGAGAAGGCAGCGCAGCTCGAGCACGATTCCACACGGTGCGACTCGCCCAGGCACAGGAGGCAAAGAGCGTGTTTGTCTGGAGGCGCTATTTTACTGCCACAGTCCCGACAGCGCTTAAAGAAGCCCCACCGCTGGGCCATAGGCCGAGCGGGGAGAAAGACGAGGGAAAAACAAGAGCGAGTCCAGTAAACAGTCCGAGTTCAAGAAAGGAGAAAAATCAGTCCAAAAAAGGCTTTTTCCACAAGGAAAACGAAGTACTACCGACCAGAGCGAGAGAGGGGTCCTCACGACGCGGCGGTCAGAAGAGAACTGGCGGGATCCTCGTGCCCCTCCCCGGGTCATGCACAGTGGGACGTGCACGTGACCAGGGAGCTGGCGCGAAAATCCGTTAGGCTTTGAAGATTACCGATCGGGATCGGCGTAGGCGCACTTAATCCCAGAGGTGTGATGCACAGAGACCACAAAGAAGATCCAGACACATATCACAGACACATCTGGCACAGTGAGAATAAGGGCTATTCTTAAAACAAATGTTAAAATTTATTTATTTAGTTCATTTATACTTTGCTTTTTTCTCCAATGGGGACCCAAAGCAGCTTACATCATCAACCTCCTCTCGGCCATTTTATCTTCAGAACAACCCTGTGAGGTAGGTTAGGCTAAGAAAGGGTGACTGGCCCAAGGTCATCCACTGAGCTTCCATGGCATCAGCGATGATTCAAACCCGGGTCCTCCAGATACTAGTCTGACACTTTTAACCACCACACATACACACATTTACTGCATTGAGGAAGAATATATGAAATCAGAACTGGAAAAAATCTTGTTCTGGAAACTAAAAAGTACCTCTAGTATAATATTTGAAATAAACAGTTTGGGAGGCATTTTGGAATGTTTGCAGCTTGGCAACAACTGGGCTACTGTATAAAGCAGGGGTCCCCATGGGTCCCCAATGGGCACCAGGATGCCTGATGACATCCTTCCTGGTGCCCGCCAAGTGTTTTTAGAAAGTGGGCGGGGCCAGGTGGGGCTTTTGCCCAGCAAGGCTTCTGACTGGCCACAGGAGACTTAATTGGCTGTGCAAATGTTTAAAAACACTGCTTGGTCAGCAGCTGCCAACCATAGGTGCCACAACAGCATAAGGGTCTGGTCTGTGTGACTGACGGTAAGCTGCAGCAGCCATTTTGAGGCAACCACTTTGTGTTTGCGCTGGCCATGCTGTGCCAGAATTCTAAAGGTGTCCACAGGTTCAAAAACACTGGGGATCCCTGATATAAAGGATGCTGGGAAACAATAAGTGTGACAGCCAAGATTCTCTAACAAAATGTATAGTGTCAAATATCCTTAATTACATTTCTGACTGTAAAAAGTTCAGTCTGGAGGACTATGGACTCCATTTTAAAAAGAAATATGAGATACTTAGAATTCAGTATGTTTTATATGCCTATGTTTTATATGCCTATGCTAGGTAGTTTTCACAGCATGGCAAACTGGCCGTGCAGACTTCCCTGCCTGCCTAATATATGAATTACTTTGGGCTGTGAAATCACCTAGAAGAAGAAAAAAAGTGGAACACATGGGAAAAGGACAGCCCAAAAGTGCTATATTTATAGTATTTATGCGCCTACACAATGTGCCTTGACACAATCAAAGAAGTAAACACAAGATATTAATATACTCCCCCTGCTGCCAACAAGCAAAGTATTAGTCTAGCAACAGCCAGCCCTTGACATTTAAGTACAAGAGATTCTTTTGTCCGCTGCTGGGACAATGATGAGAGGCCCAAGATGCCGTGAAGGTTAAGCAAAGCCTGGAGCAAAATATGGAAGCGATGACTAACCTGAACAGACTGCAACTGTGGTGACTGAATGACTGAAGGCTGGGTGGCTTGAATCACTCCCTGCACATGGACTGTTTGACCAGAAGGCAGCTGCACTACAGTTACTGAGGGAGATCCTCTTCCAGTTGTTGACCCAGCTACCGATACCTGTTAGTGGGGAGATCACAAAGAAGTAAGCTAACATAAGCATTTGGAAGTCAATATAAATGATTGGACCACGAAATCTGCTGTTTTCTAATAGAATAAAATTGATCACAGCTTACGCTGAGAATTGATTTGGGCATTTCACAGTAACTGTGGATGGAAGGCAGAAGTATAATGTATTCTTATGCTTTCCTGGTACTAACAGAACACCCATCATTGACACATGCGTTTTACAACACTTTTCAACCCAAACTGAAAAGTCCTCCTTTTTTTGGGTCAAGAATGCCCCAAAATGTCTCAGTATCTCACACAGATGTCTATGTCCGCCCCAGCTTAAAAATTCAGTCTTTTCTAAAAATATGTTGGTCAAGAATATGTTTCACAAAAGAAATAAAAGTAACAATTCATAGGGGTTTGTTCAAGCGCTCAGTTCTATATTACGTGCCTGTTCTATGAGATTACTGAGGCTTTGAGAATGGTCAGATCTTGCTTATCTAGTATGGTCTGAAATCAACTGAACAACCGTTCCAGCATTACAGGAATAAAACAGTGACAACTTATTAGCTGACACCTGAGATCACAGTAACATGTGATTTACAGAAATACATCCCCACGTCAGCACACTTAACACAAATGACTATTCAGTCACAGAGAGAGTAATGGGAAGAAACCCCTAACTTTGACCCTAGAGATACTCACTGTTCTTTTTATTCTGAGATGGCTTGCCTACATCAACAAGATAGTGGTACAGCACACTCATTCATACATATTTGTTGTCCATTATAATCTTTCACTCCTTCCCCTTTGTCCCATTCTGGAAATAACAGTGTCTTAGCCTGCAATCCTGAGAACAATTTCCTGGGAACATGCCCCATTGAAGAAAATGGGACTTACTTCTGAGTACCTTTAGGATTTCTCCCTTACACTTCTCATTTAACAGACAGAGGGACACAAGCTTCAGAACTAGCAACTTGCCTGAGGCCAGCCAGAAACTTCAGAGTTCAATTACAATGTAAACCTGGATCTTTCCTGTCCTGGCACAGTGAAAGCCAGTGGCCAGGGCAACACTAGAAAATGCAGGGGGTTGGGGGGGGGGAGCACAGGATGGGAGAGACTATTACTAGGTGAGCAATGATTTTTCTAATAGACTTTATAGAAACAAGGCAAACCATGTTATTAATAACTCATTCCTTTCTTCATCTGACAACAGCCATTATCAAATACTGAGTTATCAAAGACTTCCAGTTTTTCTACAATATAATCGTCATGCATGGTCCAACCTAATTTGGCGGCAACTGCATTCTCTTACTGATCTTTCCAAATAAGGCCTGCTTCTGATGGAGGGCAAGTCTAGTTGAGCAGGAACGCACAGGAACCGAGTTCCGGCTGGCTTCTGAGTTGGCCACACCTACAGCCTCCCCCCCCCTTTGGGTTCCCCACACGCCTTGCAAGCTGTGGAGTGCCTGGGGAAGCCAAGCTGATCTAGGGAGGGAAAGCAGTTTAAACTGCCTCCCCGCCCCGGGTTCCCCAGGCACCTCACAAGCCGCAGGGCACCTGGGGAAGCCAATCCAATCCAGGGAAGGAAGTCAGTTTAAACTGCCCCCCCTCAGGTTCCCCAGGCGCCCTGCAAGCCAATGCTGGAAGGGAGCTGTGCTTAATATGCTAATGAGTTCCTGCTGTTGGGTGTGGCCTATTATGCTAATGAGTTCCTGCTGGGCTTTTTCTAAAAATATAGCCCTGTATATGTATACGTGTGTATATATATATGTATGTGTGTGTGTGTGTGTGTGTATCTATCTCTCTATCTCTATCTCTAAATCGATAGGTAGGTAGGTGGGTAGGTAGGGAGAGAGAGGGAGGGAGGGAGGGAGGGAGGGAGGGAGGGAGGGAGGGAGATCTTCATTCAAGGGCACAGAGCTGGGCTTCTCTTATGACTATTACTGGATTAGGCCTAATAGCCCAACCTAGGACTGACAAGCTAGTTTCCTCTTCAGATATCAGGGGGAGTCAGTGCCGGCTCAAACCTCCAGAGGGACAACACTTTTGGGGGGAGGGGGGAGACCTCTGCACTGCATCCCTTGCAAGAGGATGGACTCTGCCTGTCAGAGGTAGCTACAGGGCTTGTCTGGCCCCATTCCAGCTGCAGTGGCTTCTGCTTCTTTCTGGGATGGAGGCTGAGAATGAGTGAATTAAGCTCGTTTAGCCTCTAGCAAGCATTCTGAAATGCTGATCAATGATACAGGAGCTTAACATACTGCGACTGAATGCTGGCTGGAGTACCGAAAGAGGTAATGGTAGGGTTGGTAGCTCCAGATTGGGAAACACCTGGAGATTTTGGGGGTGGAGCCTGAGGAGGGCAGGTTAGGGGAGGGAACTTCAATGTGGTATAATGCCATAAAGTCCACCTTCCAGAGTGGCCATTTTTTCCCGGTGAACTGATCTCTGTCACCTTGAAATCACTTGCAGTCCCAAGAGATCTCCAGTTACCACCTGGAAGTTAGCAACCTTAGTTGCTAGTGGGCAATGCTCCCTCTAAGCTGTGGAGTCCTGTGAGCAAAAATTCTACTTGTGAGCTACTGGCATCAAAGTTGTGAGCGGGTGATTTGGCTACTGCATAATTAGTTTGCTCTGGACTCTGGAGCCATCCCTCCTAAGCTAAGACAAAAATCTGTGAGCCGGAGGCTAAAAAACTGTGAGTTAGCTCATACTAATTCAGCTTAGAGTGGGAGGAGACTCACTATCCTTTAGCATCATCTTTGACTGGCTATACCGAGTTGCCAACTCTGGATAGGGAAATTCCTGGAAATTTGGGAGAAGAGCTTAGGGAATGCAGAGAGCTCAACAGGTTTGTAATTTCACAGAGTCTGCCCTCCAAAGCTGCTATTTTATCCGCGGGAACAAATCTCCATACTACAGACCAACTGTACTTCTGGCAGAACTCCAGGCACCACCTGGAGGTTGGCAACAACCCTACATGACACCTCAGTTGAAACAGTCATAGCAATGATTAATGTAGTATGCTGTGTCATCTACATTAAGAGGAGCACAGTGAAACAATAAGGAAGACTAGATAGATAGATAGATAGATAGATAGACAGACAGACAGACAGACCGAACGACCAGACAAATAGATTTCAAGAAGTCATGACATGCACAAAGAGCAAGTTCATGTCACAAATGCCAAGGCCCCTTTTCTCCTAATATAAAAGCACACTTACATACGACTAAAAACTTCTATAATATTTTAGCACCTGGAAGGAATCTCCACCAGGCCCTGGTTTTCTTGCCACTGTCTGTTGCTCTTTTCGGAAAGGACAATACTATTTATTTATCTTTGCATTGTTTAAACTAAATACAAAGAATTAGAGGGATGGGTTTGTTTTCTCACCTTTTAAAATTGCTATATTGTATCACTGGACTATAAATTACCAGAGCATTCTCACATTCGTAGATGTTTGCTAGATTACTCATGTACTGATTGCAGCAGTTCTGGCAATGGCTGACGTCAGTAAGGGGGGGGAATCGGCTACGAGGCTGGCATTTGAATGCTTGTACAGACTCTCAGTTACTAGAAGCAGACAATCCGCAGAACAATTCAGCAACCTGGGAAGCCAAGTTTTATAGCTCTGCACAGAATAATGCCAGAAATGGTCAGACGCACAGGGGCAGCTTGGGTCAGGGCCAGTTTGTTTCAGATAAATGGGTATTCTGTCTCTCCAGCAGGATATGTTCAGGATTCCAGTCTGGTTGGTACTAAACATTCAAAGCTGTTTTATTCAACAGACAAAGAATGCATTGACAAATACGTCAGACCCAGCTCCTAAGGTGTTTGTTTTAAGACCAGGAAGCAGACAAAAACCAAAGGTTGCATGGCATACTCTCAAAGAACAACAGTAGCAGCAATATTTATAAAGCACTTTTGAGCATCCCAAGGAACTAATGAAGATAGTTTCTGAGGGTAACCATTTGCTCTGTAGTAGAACAGCTGGATTAGAGTACAATAGCACCTTCCCGATCAACAGGATATTCAGGGGATAGTCTTTCAAGAGTCACAATGGAGATCCCTGAGTTCTTATATCCCAGTAAGATGGTGTGTGGGGTGTGGCAAAGAAGGAACTCAGGATGCAGAGGTGCAATGCACGCTTCAATCAACTTGAGCAGCAACAGCAGAGGAGAAATGCTTGGGGGCAGAAAATTAGCATCTATAGTGAGAGAAAACTCCTATGTCCTCACATTCAGCCCTGGGAGGTCCACTGGACTAAACTTGCAGATAAACTCAAGTTTAGCAATCTCATGTTGTTATCTCACCTTGAAGCTTCTCTGCTTGAGGACTGCCAGTCTTAGGTCAGCAATAGAATGACCTGGAAGATTACAATGTTCTCCCACTGGTTTCTGAGTGTTGTGGTTTTTAATGTCGGATTTATGTCCATTTATTCTTTTGTGAAGGGACTGACCTGTTTGTCTGATGTAGGGCATGAAAGGGCACATATATTTAATGTTGGATACTGAACAAAGGGCACATATATTTAATTTTGGATACTGAATGAACCTGAGATGGCTTAGGTCCAGTGATTGTGTTGTCAGAGTGAACATAGGGAGAAAGTTGGCAACTTGGTTTTTTGCAGGCTCTGGTCCCAGAGTCCATCTTCATGTTTAGAGGGGCACTGTTGTGGGTGAGACGTTGTTGAAGGTTAGGAAGCTGTCTGTGGGCAAGAAAAGGTGTGCCTCCTGATGCCTGTGAGATGGGCATATCATTATCCAGCACAGATTGTATATTATAAATGATAATAATAAGGGGGCTTTTCCTGCCTTTGTAGCCAATTAGGAACAGCATCTGAGAGTGGTTTGCCTAGGGCTGCCTAATCCATTCATGGCAGAAGTGGAATCTGTAAACAGGCTCACCCTCTTATCCAGTATTACTATCTCACAAGATTTCTCGAAAACAGAGATAAGTAACCCAAGTGTTTTATACCTCCAGAGTTTTGGTGAATATCAAAGAATGAATGCTCATGGAGGGGAAAAAACCCTTCTGGACAAAACTGAAGGAAAAAACGTTTTGCCACCAAGTTTCCCTTTTACTTTGTTTCCCCCTCTGATGAGGTACCAGACTCTCTCTGCAAGTCACTTGAGGCCAAGAAACAGAGTTTCTGCCCCACTACTACAACAAGGACAGTAAAGCCCACAGAAAGGATAGGACTGTGCCTAATTTCATCACACTAGACCAGGGGTGGCCAACCTTGCTTAACGTAAGAGCCACATAGAATAAACGTCAGATGTCTGAGAGCCGCAAGACAAGAACAAATATCACACACACGTTTTTATTTTTAAAAATATGCAAATTTGCTTTTTATTAACATTAAATGGGACTGCCAAAAATAAAAACAAACGAGGAAAACCGGTTATTGATAATGATATTACTTGTTTGCTAATGATATTGAGAGAGAGAGAGAAAAAGAGAGATGGAAAGAAAGAATTAAAGAAGTGGAAAGAAAGAGAGAGAGAGTAACTAGGAAAGCAAATAGATGGGAGGGAGGAGGGAAGGAAGGAAGGAAGGAAGGAAGGAAGGAAGGAAGGAAGGAAGGAAGGAAGGAAGGAAGGAAGGAAGGAAGGAAGGAAGGAAGAGAGGAAAAGCATGCCTCCCCTTTGCTTCCCCAGCCGCCCTGCCAGGAGCCGCACAATATGTGTGAAAGAGCCGCATGTGGCTCCCGAGCCACAGGTTGGCCACCCCTGCACTAGACTAAAGAAAACAGTTGTACCAGCCAGGAGCTGAGCCATGCCCATTACTAGATGATCAGCCATCAATCACAGCCTCAAAGGATCCTGCTGCATTAGCATTCTTCCAAAAAAAGAACTGTACCCCCATCGGTGTTCCCCACAAATAAAAACAATTATCCCTATAATGTAATGTGGACTGTTTGAACTGCCACAGCAATAAGGTAACCAAGACTGCCTACAGATATACCTCTCCCACCTGGAAATACACCCAAGATCTGGAGTCATCCCCTTCACCTTCTTTGGACAATCAGGTAACATACTTGAATGGCCACCTTATCCCTGCCCCTCCTACCAACTCTGGAAAGAAACTAACCTTCTGTTTTTGAATCAAGCCTCTTGTCCTATAACTGGGACCAGAATCTGTCACAAATTGCATGTTTCTCTTGGTTTCCCTGCTGCTGCATTAGTTGACATGTTTCTGCCTCTCTACCTTCTCTCAGACTATAGAGAGTTGAATCCTCATTTTTCCCCTTTGGACTATCATCCTCAGAGTCCTCCCCTTCTTTCTTTCTCACCCCACAGCCGCCACACTGCCTTTTTACATTACTGGCTACCAAGATACTGGGATATCAGTATGCTGGTACTTGACTGTACAAATGAAAGCCAAATGGTGAACCACTCAACTCAATCCTTCTATTTCTTTTTTCTTTTTAAAGAAAATGAATAGATTCTAGCAATGAAGTCTCATGTGGAATAAATCTTTCCTAATGCAAAG
This sequence comes from Lepidodactylus listeri, assembly GCA_029233225.1. Classification (NCBI taxonomy): domain Eukaryota; kingdom Metazoa; phylum Chordata; class Lepidosauria; order Squamata; family Gekkonidae; genus Lepidodactylus; species Lepidodactylus listeri. The sequence continues at coordinate 21,227,763 of JARCFY010000012.1, forward strand.
AATGGCAAATAGACCTGCAGACTTTCACGTCCCTAGATAATGACTGAACTGTGGATGTCATGGGTTCTGATTTTCAACCAGCCAGTTAAATAAGACAATGCAGTAAACCATCACATTATGTGTAATTGTCAGATAGAATTATGGCCACTAGAAGAGATTATAAATAATTTGCACAACAATTGGTTATTTAACATGGCAGAATTAGCTAGTTTCTAAGGAACTCAAAAGCGGAGCAAAAGTGGATTTTGCACCTTACAAACTCTCTCTCTGTGTGTTTTTTTTGCAGGGCAGCACAGCCAACTTTTTACCTAGAGTCTAACAGAGGCAGTATGATACTATAGCATTGTCATTTTCTATGTCAATTTTGTGCTGCATCACAAGAGATCTTTATAGAATAATGTTCATTTCCCTGAATTATTCATTTTTGCCTCCCACACTCTCCAAGGAGCTCAGGGCTACGTACATGAGATTGTATCTCATTTTGTTCTCCAAGCAACTGTGATGTAAAGTTAAGTTACATGACATGACTGGCACAAGCCCACGACTAAATGAAAATCTGAACCCTGGTTTGTGTGATACAAGTCCCATATTTTATCTATTACATATTACTGGCCTAATGCATTTAAGTCTGCAGGCCAGCACTAAACTAGAGTCGTGTAGTGGTTACAACACTGATATATTTAACTTCATTTATACCGCATTTTTCTCACCAATGGGGACTCAAAGTGGCTTATAACATTCTCCCCATCTCCATTTTATCTTCACAACAAACCTGTGAGGTAAATTAATCTGAGAGACAGACAGACAGACTAGCCCAAGGACACCCAGCAAGCCTCCATGTCAGAGTGAAGATTTGAGGATACAACAAAAGGGAAACAAACCCAACCTGAAAATCAAATTCGGTACTCAAAAGTTTGAGTATCAAGAACATGAAAAAATAATATAACTATTTACTGCGCAGTGCACCAGATAAAGATTAAAAACAACATATATGAAAAATAAAAATGTCATATACGGCAACCTACTACAGTTGCACATACAGTGATTCAAGATGTCAACAATGGTTTCACATAAAAATATATAACCACTAAGCAGGGTTGCCAGGTCTGGGTTGGAAAATACCTGGAGACTTTGTGGGTGGAGCTGGGAGAGGGGAGGGTTTGGGGAGGGGAGGGGCCTCAGCATGGTATAACGCCATAGAGTTGACCCTTTAAAGCAGCCATTTTCTCCAGGGGAGCTGATCTCTGTTAGCTGGAGATCAGTTGTAAAAGCGGGAGATCCCCAGGCCCCACCTGGAGGCTAGCAACCCTACCACTAAGCCAAACGCATTTTGGCTCTAAGGGCCTTCTTCAGGGGCCTAAACCGTGTTGCACACTCTCAAGAAGTAAAAGTTCTTTTGAGGGCCAGGCAGATTATAAATAACTCACCACAGGGAGCCCTGACCCGGAGAGCTCTGGCAAGTCTAATTTTGTCAGATCTTGGAAGCTAAGCAGGGCCGACCCTGGCAAGTAATTGGAAGGGAGACCTCCAAGGAACACCAAGCCACCTCTCAGAAAAACATCCAAGCCTGCAGTAGGGGTCGCCGGAAGTCACCGTGACTTCCAGGCATGCAAACACATACACACACAAACACGCGCGCACACGCAAATACCCACAATTCCCCCCGACAAAAAATTCTCTATGGGGTGAGGCTCCAAATGAAGATTGTTAAACAGCCCTGTAAATAATAAGGAGCCAGCACTCATCAAGGATAATAACTTTGTGCCAATATTCTGTCCTTGACTGTAGTGAGCAAATGTTAATCAGGACTGAAAGTGTAGTGACTGATTAAATTGTTTAATTTACCTCGCTATTAGTTTAAAAATAAATATTGCATTTAAAGTTACCTGAGCTATAGCAGAAATCTGACTTTGGCCAGACAGAGATTGTATATTAGCAGAATCACTTTCTGCCACAGAATCTGCTGCACTGCCATCTTGTTGCGAGTCCCCTCTTTCCATGGTCATTTCCCTGAAATTAAGGGAGAAAAATGCATAGATAGCACATGAGCCAGTTCACATCTTTTAAGACAACCTTTTGTCTTGTATCAACAATGTTGCTACATAAAGTACAAAAGTCCTAGTATGTGAAAGAATATCACCTACACCCGCAAGAATATCCTTCCCCTACTTTACACTCTACAGGCAAGACTTTGCTTTTAGGTGCCTTTTCAGGAGCAAGATCTTCTGGTTCTCAGAAAGGGTACTTCCAATGGAGGTAGCCTAACTGTCAAATAATTCTCCTTAAGGACACTCACAAGGCTCTTTTCTTTCCTTCCTTGTTTTAATAACTTCAGGCAACAAATTAAAAAGCCTTATTTTCTTTCAGCATGTTTGATTAAATTATGGGATATTCTTTCTGCAAATTCTGTATTTTATTACATTGTCTTTAGTTTGTACACTACTTGAGTTATATATAGTCGAAGAGATTTTTTAAATAGAGAAGAGGACTGGTCTGGGTTTTGTCAAGGATCAGAACTACACAGTTGCACTACAGCGCTGCACAAGTACCTCAAGTATGTCTAAAAGTACGTCATGTCATGTCAAAGTAAATGACAGCCTCACACCCAATCAGGATGGCACTAAGTGTCCTGGAAAAGAAATGGTAAGCCTTGTATTTCAGCACAAAGCCACGCTCACTGTAGGAAGCCAGCCTGTAAACTGCAAGGCCCAGCTGTACAGTACAAGCAACTACTGCAGTCTTTTGCAGCAGCATCGCTTTGCGGTACGGCAGTGCACAATCCAAGAAGTGGGCCCCACAACCCACTGCAACATCCCAGAGGACACTAAGGCTCAAGTACCTACTGAAAAGACACATCAAAACCAAAGCCATGTAGGTATGTCCTATTCAGATAAGAATGTATGATCCCAATTGCCAGACTTGATCCTTCAACTACGTGCTATCTGAAATGACAGATACCCAGACATGCAGAGACAAAGGAGTGACACTGAGAAAAAGCAATCAAAACTGCTGATCAGACCACCTGGGCCAGGAACAGCAACAGAGAGAACTGCCTGCCATTCGGACCCCATTTGCCCCTGAACCATCAATTCTAATTAGAGGGCTTCTAATTGTATTACTTATTTATTTAATTTATATCCTGCCCTGCCTGCCTGGGCAGGCTCAGGGCAGCTTACATAGAATATATAAAACAGTTAAAACAGAGAAATTAGTTAAAATCACAAGAATATAGTTATAAAACGTAGCATAATATTATATAAAGTGCTAGTACAGTGCACATACGATGACGGGCACTAGCAGCATTCACAAGCATACAGTCAGTCAACATCGTAGTCTGGGTTGTATCGGCAGCTAATAATGTTGTTAATATTTATTGCGAAGGTGCAATAATGAGAGGGTTTCTTGTAGTTAGAATGTTGGGAAGGGTGGGAAGGAATAATAGGAGTAATTAAATAGTTACAGAGAGGTAGGATAGGTAGAAAAAGAGTAAGGCTTTAGATACATTACATTAGTTGTACTAGGATGTTTTTACTGCTGACGAATGTATTAAATGTTGTTAGCACTAAACTGTAAATAAATATTGTATGGTGGGAGTGTAGATAGTAGAGAACAGCCCTGGCTACAGACCGTACAAAGGATGCCAGGCCGGGGCTGGGGATCCCAATGATCAGGGGACTAGGGAGACATGGTAGTGGGAAGAGGTCTTGGAGTGGAAGGAGAACGACCAGTGGACTTACCGTGAGGGGTCCTTCTCCTCTGAGGGTTGGAGGACATCTTGTGGGTGATTCCCACCTATCTTCAGGGAGGCAGGACTAAAACAAACTTCTTCCTGCTTCCTGTGGTGGGAGTCGCCCCAGGATCAGTTCGGGTGCTCCTAAAGCTGGATGAACTACTCTACATCGAATATATGAAAGGAAAACAACTCAACAATGCTGTTAATACATGTAACAGGAAGTGAAGAAAAAACAGGAAGAAGATAACTTCTATATCCCCCAACTATATACAACTTTGGTTATGATGAAATAGGTATCAAACAACCCAACCTCGCTGAACTCTCTCTATTTCCCTCCTTAGTGCACCACATTGTTCGCGTTGACTTGTGGTCACATCACAACTTCTTAGAGGTGAGGACTTGTCTGCAGGATATTGATGACGACCCGGGAGGGCCAAGATGTCCTCCAACCCTCAGAGGAGAAGGACCCCTCACGGTAAGTCCACTGGTCGTTCTCCCTCTGAGGTGGAGGCCATCTTGTGGGACCTCCCAGAGCAGTGGTCCTAAGCTTGGGGTGGGTAGTCGTCATCTGTTGAAAAAACTGCTTGTAACACACGACGTCCGAATGCGGCATCCGCCGATGCATATGTGTTGATTTTATAGTGGCGTATGAACGTGGTTGGCGAAGACCAAGTCGCGGCCCTACATACTTCCTCTATGGAGGCCCTGTTGTTGAATGCTGTACTCGTGGCTGCACTTCGGACGGAATGGGCGGTGATGCCCTTTGGAACTAAGAGGTTCATACTTTTGTATGCTTCGAGAATGCATGCCTTGATGGTATAGCCTATGGAAGCTGTGGACATTTTCTTCCCTGTATGAGGGGGGGAAACATTGATAAACATTGCCTCTGTTCTCCTGATGGACGACGTTCTAAGAATGTAACATTTCAGGGCTCTTCTGACGTCTAAGGTGTGCCACGTCCTTTCCAACGGATGGGAAGGGTTTGGAGAAAAGGAAGGCAGAAAGATTTCCTGCGTCCTATGGAATCTAGTGTTTATTTTTGGACAGAAGGATGGGTCCGTTCGAAGAATCACTTTGTCCTTGTGAAACACACAGAGGTCGCTTCTGATTGAAAGAGCGCCTAATTCTGAGATCCTTCTTGCTGAGGTAATTGCTACGAGAAATAATGTCTTCATCCTCAGGAATTTGAGTGGTATGTTTGACAGGGGCTCAAATGGCTTTTTGGTTAGAGCTGTAAGGATGGGGTTCAGTCTCCAAGTTGGAAATCTGTGACAGGTTGGTGGGTCACTGTGGGATGCACCTTTGAGGAAACGCCGAATATATGGGTGTTGTGATATCGGTAGGCCCTTATATTGGGGAAGGACTGTAGACAGCGCTGCCATCTGTCTTCGAAGGGTGGAAGCCTTAAGGCCGGTCTTCCGTCCGTCCTGAAGAAAGGCCAAAATGGTTGCAACCCGTGGATGGAGTGCATCCACCTTCTTCCTTCGAGCCCAACGGACGAACGCTTCCCATGTTACATTGTAAATTCTATTAGTGGAAGGTTTCCTTGAAGCCAGGATAGTGTTGATGATGGAGTTATCGTATCCTAGCCTGAGGAATTTTTGCCTTTCAACCTCCACGCGGTCAGTTGAAGCCATCCCGGATCTGGGTGATGGATCGGGCCCTGATGAAGCATGTCTTCTGAGACGGGTAGTTTGAAGGGCTGGGCCACTGACAGCTCCTGAAGTGATGTGAACCATGGACGACGAGGCCAATAGGGTGCCACTACTATGATTTCCGCCCTCGATGTCCTTATTTTCCGGATCAGCCTCGGGAGGACCGGTAGGGGAGGGAATGCATAAAGAAGTTCCGCAGGCCATGGAGATAGAAGTGCATCCGTTCCTTCCGCTGACGGATGAAAGAACCTGGTATAAAATCTGACCAGTTGAGCATTGGTTGGGGACGCGAAAAGATCTACTTGAGGGGTTCCCAGTTTTGATGCAATCAGATTGAAGATGCTCCTGTGAAGAGACCATTCTCCCTCTTGAATGGCTTGGCGACTCAGCCAATCCGCCTGGATGTTGGTAGACCCCTTCACGTGTTCCGCCTGTAGAGATGCCAGGTTGGTCTCCGCCCATCTCAGGAGAAGGTCGGCTTCTCTGGATAGAGCCGTCGATCGGAGACCCCCTTGTTTGCTCAGATAGGCCTTGGCCGAGATGTTGTCCGTCCTGATGAGTACGTGCTTCTGCTGTATCTGAGAGGCAAAGTGGAGTAGGGCCAGGCGGACAGCTCGCAGCTCCAGTAGGTTGATTGGGAGCGCTGTTTCCGAGGTGGACCATTGACCTTGAACTGGTTGTTGAAGTAATGTGGCTCCCCAGCCATTCAGGCTGGCGTCCGTGAAGATTTGTATCTGGTCCCGAATCCAGAACGATCTGCCGTGCGTTAGATTTGACTTTCTGGACCACCATCTTAGACTTGACTTGACCGATAATGGTACCTTTAGGGAAAGTTCCATCTTCAACGCAATGGAGTTTTGGTAGGGTCTGAGAAATTTCTGAAGAACCCTGGAGTGGAATCGTCCCCACTGGAGGGTGTCGAAGGACGAGACCATGAGGCCCATCATTCTGGTCAGCAGAGAAAGGGATGAGAACCGCGCCTTGATGATTTGCAGGGCTATCCCTTGGACCTTCTTTGCCTTGGACGCCGGAAGGAAGAGTTTCGCAGAGTGAGTGTCTAATATGACTCCCAGGTGTTCTAGCCGTTGGGTTGGGCTCAGGGAACTCTTCTGTTCGTTGATGAGGAAACCGAAGTGCCGTAAGCACTGGATGGTCTTGTAGATGTCTCTGTGGCATTGGTGCCTTGACGGAGAATGCAGCAGCAGGTCGTCCAAGTAGGGATGAATATGGATGCCCTGTTTTCGCAGGAGGACCACGGGATGGACTAGGGTTTTTGTGAAGACCCTTGGGGCCGAGGACAGGCCGAATGGGAGGGCTCTGAACTGCAGGTGGGTCTCGCCTACGCAGAAACGCAAGAATCTCCTGTGCTGGGGAGATATCGGAATATGGAGATAGGCTTCCGTCAAGTCTATTGAAGCCAAGAACTCGCCTGGTTGTAGTGATTCTGCGATGGACTGCAGGGTTTTCATGAGGAAATGCCGTAGGTGCACGAATTGGTTCAGAAATTTTAGGTCCAGGATGGCTCTCCAATCCCCATTCTTTTTGGGGACGGTGAAGAAGATGGAGTACACCCCGGTCTGGTGTTCTTTCGGCGGCACTGGTTCTACGGCCTGAATTTGGATCAGATGTTTCATAGCTGCAAGAGTTCTGTTTTGTTTTTCTCTGTTGTGTTGAAGTGGTGAAGCCAGGAAGCGTTGTGGTGGAAGAGACCGAAATTCGATTTTGTAGCCTTCGGAGATGAGTTCCGCGGTCCAAGCGTCTGGTTGGGAGGTTAACCAGGCCTGGCTGAAAATAGATAGTCGACCTCCCACCGGTGGTTCTAGATAGTCACGCTTTAAAGGACTTGGGGTCACCGCCCTTGTCCGGCCTGTTTCCGAGGTTTCTGCCGAAGCGGTTACTGTTGAAGCCTCCTCTGCGAAAGGACTGCCTGTTGGAGTTCCAAGAGGGGTGTCTATAATCCTGACGTGGGCAGTAGGGCGAGTTGAAGGGACGAAAGGACGAAGAAGTTGATGGTGAACCCGCTGGTCTTCTATCAGAGGGGCGAATGGTTTTGGGTAAGGCTTTCTTCTTGTCACGTCTTTCCACGAGGATCTTGTCTAATGAGTCCCCAAACAGCTTTTTTCCCTGGTAAGGGTATGATGACACCGTGGCCTTGGACTGGTAGTCTGCTGGCCATGATCTTAGCCACACTGTACGTCGTGCCGCGGCTGCCGTGGACATCGCCCTGGCTGAGAAGACCATGGATATCGCCCTGGCTGAGAAGACCATGGACCATGAAGGATATCGCCTTAAGCAATCTGTTGGCCCCTTCCAGTAGCCCACGATTGTTCTCCAGTATCATCTGGATCAGTTTGCGCATCCAGACTATTGATGCTCTAGATACTGTGGACGCTGCTGAAGATGTCCTGATGGCTAAGGCGTTTGCCTCATGGGACCGGCGAAGGGCAAACTCCGCCCTTTTATCCAGACTACTGCGCAGTGTGCCGTGGCCATCCTCAGCGACTAGACCAGTTGACTGCAGAGCTGCCACCGGTGCGTCCACCACAGGGACCTGTAAAAGTTCTGTAGCAGAGGCATGCATTGGGTAAAGCCTTTTAGTAATATTGGGGAAGGCCCTTGTAGATAAGGGGTTTTCCCATTCAGCTTTCACTTTCCTAACATAGAAACCGGGGAAAGGGAAAGCTATTTCAGAAGGATCCACTGGGGGGAAAAACTCATCAGTGATTTCTGATCCCTCTTCATTGCTCTGAGGATCAGGAGCCGGGTTAGAGGCCTTTTTGCCATATTTTATGTGCAAGGCTGACAGGGTCTTAGTAAGCAAGAACTGGAGGTCCTCAGTTCTAAAAAAGCGGAAGGACTGGTCTTTTGGAAGAGTAGGCTTAGGTGCCAAGTCTTCCCTGTCTTCATCCTCATCAGAGGAAAATTCACCCTCCTCCTTATCACTTGAATAGTGAGATGCATCATCCCCTTGGAGACTTTGTCTGTCATGGGGGCGGGTTTTCTTGGCTGTGCTCTTCTGAGCAGCCTTAGTGGGCCACTTCCCCTTGTTCCCTTGGGGAAGGCGCAGAGGTGGTGAGGGGGAGGGCGAGGTGGGGGAAATAGGACGTCCCTTGGACCTGTGGAATAAGGCTATCTCCTCCCTCATCGCTTTCTTAAGGAAGGCTATGGCTGCCCTAGAAAAGAGAGGGGATCCCCCATCTACGTTACCCATCTGCTGGTCTTCTTCATCGTCCTCCTCAATCTCCTCGTTCTCTGCTTCCTCCTCCTCGTCCTCCTCGTGGGCGAAACTTTCTTGGATCAGGTGGACCTGATCCTCCCCGGTGTAGCAATTAGCCTCGGGGTTCGCCAGTCGCGGGGGTATGGAAGATAAGCCCTCCCCGGCTTGATAAGATTCACGGCGTGATTGCGCTGAAATGGCTGCCGCCGATGCCGCTTTCGTTTTCGCGGCTGTGCGAGCGCTGGCCGTTTGTTTGGCGCGCTTTTTGGTGCTGCCGCTGCTGTGCCCTTCCCCGGGCTCTTCAGGCTCCGCTTGCCTCTTGTGCCGGTCGGCGCCGTTCGTTTCGCCAGCGCGCTCCTGCGCGTCCATCTGGCTCATTGCGGAGGTCTCTCCGGCGGCGGCAAGTTCTCCAGTCTCCGTGAGTGGAGACGCTACTAGTCGCTTCCCCCTCGGGGGGGGGGGTGGATAGGAGGGGAAGAGAGAGAGAGCGAAGAGGTTTCTTTTTTCTTTTCTTTTTGTTTTGTTGGGGGGATATAGAGAAGAATATATAGGAGAAATAGGGTAGGAAAAGGAGACAAGAGATCTAAGCTGTAGGTTTTAGGTGTTGAGCAGAGCCAACACCAAGCTGCTCTCCCTTCTGAGGCAGGAAGCGAACTGATCCTGGGGCGACTCCCACCACAGGAAGCAGGAAGAAGTTTGTTTTAGTCCTGCCTCCCTGAAGATAGGTGGGAATCACCCACAAGATGGCCTCCACCTCAGAGGGAGAAGGAGATATGATTATGCTTGGTCCCCTTCCAACCTCTGTCCCATTCTGAGAGATGTGAGAGGGCTAGGAAGAAATATCCACCTTTGTCACTGCTGTTGTTCAACGCCAGGTCTATCAATAATAAGACGATGACATTACACATTTATATAACTGCACAAGTTGACCTGGCACGTGTGACCGAAACCTGGACTTGGGAGGGCGAGACAGTTGTCCTAAAAGAGCTAACTACTCCAGGTTTTTCTGTCCATCAGTTACGAACTATGGGGTGGGGGGAGGGGTGGCAATACTCACCCAGGAAGATTTCACCTTTAGGGAACTCCCCGTTCCAACAACTGCTTTCAGTGACTGTGTTGGCCTGGTCTGGGACACTGAGGAGAATCTGGCTGTGTGTTTGGTGTACCGTTCGCCTAGCGCACCAGCAGACAGCCTGCCGAGCCTACTGGAGTGGGTTGCGAGCTGGGCTTTGGAGTTTCTGAGACTAATAGTCTTTGGGGACTTCAATGGCCATGCTGACACTGCAGACTCCATGCAGGCTGCAGACCTGGTGTCATCCATGGTGGCACTAAGACTCTCCCAGATTGTATCAGGTCCCACACATCGGGCAGGCCACATGCTAGATTTGATTTTTGGCATGGGGATAAATATGGATCTGGTAGATAAGGATGGAGTGCCATGGTCATACCACTTTGCCCTAATATCTCACACACCCTGTCTAGGTGACGAGCGGATTTATGCTCACCTGTGGAGACTTATGGACCCAATGGAATTCCAGAATGCTCTGCAGTATCTGATGCCCTCTGATGACTCATTAGATGTGCTGACAGAGGACTGGAACCCCCGTCTCTCTGAAACCATTGATAAAATTGCCCCCCAACACCCTGCCCGCTCCTGTGCTAAATTGTTCCCCGGTATACAATGGAACTCAGGGGGATGAAACAGGTGCTGAGACACCTAGAACGCGAATGTGGCGGCAAACTCACAACACAGAGGCAAGAGTATCTTATAGGATATTTATGAAAGCCTATGAGATGGCGGTGAAGAGTTTTTTGCAGCCACCATCACGTCCACTAAGCTCACGCTTAGCGCAATTTTTGTAAGGGTAATTGGATTGCTAACTTCTCTTACTGAGAAGAATCCCCGAGAGGTGGGGAGGACGGGATATAAATTCAATAAATAAATAAATAAAATGTTGAGAAATTGGCTCATAGCTCTTAAGTTTCTGCAAGCTTTTTTGCAAAAAATGTCTTGTCCCATGGCCATGTTTGGATTCAGTTGTTGAAACTTTCAATCAGCTTTCCGACAGGATTCTGGGTGCTGTTAGGCCAACCACATGCCTCCTAGACCCATGTTCTTCGTGGCTGGTGAAGGCTGGCGGCGAAGGCATATGGGGCCCCCTGGTGGACATCGTTAATCTGGAAGCAGAGGTCTATCCAGAGGGGTTGACAGAGGCTGTGGTTGTTCCACTCTTGGAAAAGCCAACCGTGGATCCTACTGGTCTAGTCAATTATCACCCAGTCTTGAATCTTTCGTTTCTGGGTAAGGTAACTGAAATTTTACTTCTTTAAGTACCTCCTTGCACAAATTTGTATTCGCTCCTTTGTTTTCTACGTATTCTGTTAAGCATTGTTACACATAGCAATAGGAATAGAAAGCATTCTTTACCACTTCATTATTGTTCCCGTCCAGCTGCCCATCCCATTTTTAATTATCTCACTGGATTGTCAGTCCCATGAAGAGTTTCTGTAGAGCATGTGTTGGATTCAGCCAGCTTTTTCACCCAGTAATGCTCAATTCCCTCCTATACCATAACCCTTGTGCAATACAGTTTCTGGAGATGCAGGCCACATGATTTTCAGCATAAACCTCTCTTGATGGCCAAAGCAATTCCCTCCTTCTTTTTCAGGAGCAATAAAGCTAGTTGGATCCAACCCCATAAGCTCATTCTTTTAGGCCAGACTTTATCCATATTCTGTAACACAGCACACAACTACAGTTACATGGCTGTTCATATTCACATTGGTAAACTTGCCATTTGCATCCTTAAATCTCTGAAGGGCTCCTACTGTTTTGTTTTTATAGATCCAAACAACTATCCAGTAGTATATTTAGTTCACCCCAAGACAAAAGAGCTTGCATTTCCTGTCTGCCAAACACCTTTTAAAAACAAGCCACAGAGCTGTCATTATCTCAACAAAAAGGTTGAAGACACAGATATGCAGATGGCCAGTACACAAGGAATCAGTCTGCCAAGAATGTGGGCGTGATGACTTGCTCTTACCACGTATGTTTTAAAAAAAAATTAATAAAAAAGAGTTCTCAAGGTACCCCATCTCCCAAGTAATAATCAAATTAGCTGCCTAATTCCAAACACAGCTAAGGTCAAATTCAAGATGTTCAACTGGCCCAAGCTGATGGAACAATAACCTTATTTAAACATAAAGTCACTTGTGTTGTAGGATCGAAACTTTATGTGCTTAGTTACATTCCATAGGAGAACAAGTACCTGAACCATTATTCCCGAAAAACAGAATATACTGAAGTAATGCAGAACTATGATTTGATTATCGGTTAAGTGTACAATTACTACCTTATGTTAATTCTTGCATGCTGTTTTTTGCCACACTTGCTCATTATGTCAGATGTGTTTATAAAAGGACTTCCTCCTTCTTCAGACCACGCTCCCTCTGAGTGAACCTTTGATGTTCAGCTTGTGATGTCATAATTACCACCATGGCAACCAACACCCACAGTGTTACAAACACAGTACAGAAGGTTCACTAGAGAATGGAGAAGTGTTTTACCACGGGGGGGGGGGGGGGGGGGGGAGGTTTCATTCTAACATGCACACAAAAGATTTGAGAAATATGAACGGAACATTAGCACTCCAAAACAGCAAAGGGAAAAAAGGCATTTCAGTCATAGCTCTGAATGAAAGGTGTTACATGACAAGATCTTTAAAGACGTCAATGTGGCACAAAGTGGCTGCACGATCTATGCAATGCTAATGCCACACATGGCATGGTCCAGTTTTTGGAGTTTCTATACTTCATGGCTGAAGTTCTCAAAATTTTCTGCCTTTCAGGAACCCTTTTGAAATATCTCCTGAGGCCTTCCCACCGCCCCGCTCCCACAACTGCATCCCAAGTAAGCCCTGTGAACAGCAGCGGATTCCAGGACATGCTATAAGGCACACGGACAACCGTTGTTCAGTTCAGACTGGAATAGCTCTGTTGGGGATTGCACTGTCTGTTAATTAGGAGCTGTGGGTCCAATCTGCATCTAGCATTTGCTCTGCTGTTTTACCAAACCCACAGTGGAACATAAATTCCCCTCTACATTGCATGCCACTTTCACTTTGATTGATTGTTGGATTTTATGGCAGTGTCCAGACAGCATGCTGCTTTCACTTTGTTTGATCTCTCGGTTTTATGGAACTGTCTGCATAGATTTATGGCTGTTTTATGGCCGTTCAGGGGTGACTCCGCAGTCAGTACAGGGCCTGGGGTATTTGAATGTGGTTTTGAGCCACATCTTTTTCTGTTCCAGTGTGGGTTTGGTAAAACATCAGAGCAAATGCTAGATTCAGATTGGGCCGTGGACAAATGACCACCTTACAGAGGAAAGTCTCTCGCTCCGCTCAACACAATTCTTTACATCTTCACGGGATAGATCCAACCAACTTTTTTATTCAGTACCACTCTTTATTGTAGTGCACTGTCATACCCTTTGTCCATCCAAATCCCATGACCCCCAACACAGACTTCCTGGGGGTTAAAGGGGGTCTCCTTATCTCTTTTTCATCAGTGGAAAAGCTGACTGAATACACCCCCCCCCCCCCCCCCGTGTTTAGCAAACCCCATACAACTACTACAAACCTTGTGGCTCAGCAGTAAAACACTGGGTGGACCTTCCTGAAAAGAAAAGGACCAACAAACCTATGTAAGAATTATGTACCATACTAGGCATTAAAAACTGACTTCTGACATCTATAAACAAGCAATCTCGGTTTTCAAAGAACTCTTTGTACAAGACAGTACTGGCAGTAGTAACTGCAGTTCTGGCTAAAATATTAACTTGCTGACCCCTGACCAAGCAAAGGGCAGGGCATTTAAAGTGTGATGCAGCACATCACTTCAGATCTGTATCTACCCAAAGCAAACAGTTAAAGTCATTGTAGAATTCGATCTACAGATCTTGCCAGAAATAGAAAAATCACAATTAGAAACACAATTTCTATTTCATGCAATATTTGGTGATTTCCTGTAAATCCAGATTGAGGCCCAAATATTGGATCCATTGCACAAGACACAACTACTACATCAAGATGGCTTTTACTCATTCCAAGGAAGCGATCTCACCTGGCAAGCTACTTGGGGTCAACCAGTCTACCCTGTAGACTGGACACATGCAGGAATGAGGACACACAGAGGGTGAGACTTAAAAGCAGCCTCCATGAAAAAAAATAGTGTATTGTGAATAAAATAGTAAATTGTGTAGATGACCACAGAATGACATAGAAACAGCACATATTTAGAAAGATTATGACACAAGCCTCCAACTTGGAAAATAAAACTATTTTGATAAGGTTTCCCAATCTGAGTCTACACACAGCTTTGTACTTTACAAATACGCTTTCAGAATACACAGAGAACCTTGTTTTATACAGTAGAAACCAGAATTTGATGCAAAGATTTAATAAAGAACCAGCTGCTTAACTTAACACTGAAAAGACATAGTGGCATGCTGGTCACTTAATGAAAAAAGCAAACTCTTAAAAGAAGGCTTTATTCCAGAAGGACCAACTGCTGCAAATTATGTTTTACTTATGTTTGTCGTTTATTGAAAACACCAACAAATCCTGAAGCACAGTTTCATCTTCAGACATCTGTATAAAGTAAAGAAAAGCTGTTCTTCCTCATCATGACAGTTCAAACTGTCCAAACCTACAAAAACGCTGAAATCAAGATTCAGAGCTACTGCATTTTATAAACACTTTGTTCCATACACTTCAAATTATGACGGTACTCTGCGCCGCTTTGATGCAGTTGATGTGGAGAGGCATATTAGGATCTGGAAAACATCAAACTTCCCGCTCTGAATAAGCTATAACTATTTCACTTAGGGTGAGTTTGGCTGGAAAAAGGCCATGAATCACAATCTGTAGAAAATAAGTGATCCTTCCATAACTTTGTTTTAGGGTGCCATAATTACTTATTCCTGTAACACCAATTTTGTCATGTGCTGTTAAATACACAGAAATGTACCAAAGAGCAGTTACTTCACTTTCTAAGTTAATTAAAAACACCCATAATGCAGACCCTAAGGCAAGGGTGTCAAATATAAGGCCCGGGCGTCCAGGGCTCTTATGCGACCCACGAGCAACCGGTGCAAAAGATGAAGTGCATGCTGGGGGAGTGGGTAGAGCCACTTCATTGTGTCTTCAGCATGGCAGAACCACCTCATTTGCAGCAGTCAATCATTGTGGGAGCAGCTGCCCACTGCACTGCTACCTCTCCAGCCTGCCTATGTGGGTTTTCTTCTGCACACCCCTCCCAGCCCATGGGAGGATACACCAACTCAAACCTTACCAGCTGCTCTCTTTATACAGTTTCCATCTTTAGTACCTGGCATTACGTTTTATGGCACACATGGCCCTGCCCAACAAAGCAACATTCATGTCAGATCCGGCCCGCTAACAAGTGAGTTTTACACTTTTGCCTAGGGATACACACAGCCAGCAGTGCGCAGAAATTTTTCTCTTACTAAAAATGTTCTCCAGAAAAACTTGCAACTTCCAGTACATGCTTTACTTTAATGATACTGCTCTTACAGCCAATTCAGCTTTGAACAGTGTCACACTAAGACTTTAAAAAAGAGGAAATTTATTTAATACTTATGTCTATATAATATAAACTTTAGCAATTTTTAATCTTAATCAGCTGAGAGAACTGCCAATGCAATATTAAGATCCACCCCCGCTAAAAGAAACCTCAAATTATCGAATTCGCACCTAGAGTCCTGCATATAAGGTTTTATCCAACTATCTCTTGCTTCATTAAGCAAATCACAATCAAATAGACAATGCTGAAGGGTTTCTATCTGGCCAGAACTACACTGGCAGAGTCGCTCAGGCATCTTATTTAAGCATCCCAATAGCTATCCCGATGGAATAGCATTCAATCTAGCCAGCATAAATAATCGTCTGTAGCATGGAACTGTCAGGAAATCAAAATAGGCTGGAAAGGATTGTGGTAACAGTTAAACCTAAAGGTGGGCACACACTGCGTGCTCTTATCATGGCACTTCTAGTATCCAATTTTTCCAGACCACAGAAAATTGAAGAGAAAGCTGCTGAGGGCCCTTGGTCTTCCAGTAGATATATTCCAGGCCCACCATGAGCACTGAGTGCCAGAGTTTTTATACAATCTCACCTGTCAAATACGTCAGCTATCCATTGTCACAAAAATGAATGGAAAGACAATTTGGCTCCTGTCAACCAAAAGAGAATTAAGGACGGCTGTATAGTTATACCACTCCACCCCTGGAAGAACCCTAGCAAAAGAGTATCAGCCCACCTTAGGGCTGCCAAGTCAGCCCGGGGGGCGGGGGATCCCCTGCTATAGGGGTTCCCGATCTGCCGGCCGGCATTCGGACGGCGGGGGGAACCCCACCCCAGAAGTCGTCCGGTGAGGACGACTTCCCCCGTGTAATGACGTCACCCGAAGTTGACATCATTATGTCGCCGTGGCGCATCCGCAAAGCGCACGCGCCAGAAGAGCTCCTGGGGGGAGAACAACTCCCCCCCGCCGGTAAGTCACCAGTACTTGTCAGCCCTAGCCCACCTCCAGGTGAATTTGGGCACTTGTTATGAACTCACCACTGCAATATAGCTGCTACCTTCCTTTGTGTCTAGGCTCTGGACTTTGATTTTGAGAATAGCACATGTTTTAGGTACTAGTTAGTGTAAATTCTCAGGGACAGACTAGAAAGGGAAATTGCTGAGTCGCAAGTTATTACAATATACTCAGAACAATGGAATTCCCAGGACAACAGGGATACTGGTTTCTTATCTCACTACATATGCAAACCTCATTCAGCCCTTACATCCGTAGATTTACCAATCCCCCAGAAGGGCCATTTTATTTTATGTCTTATTTAGAATAATAGAAAAGTACATTGAAATGTAATTTAATAGTAGACATGGGCATGTATTTCTCCAGTCTGGAGACAGGGGAAATAAATCTGCACAGCCGATCACCCCACTTCAAAGAAGAATATGCTGTAAAGTCACCTCTAGCCTTGAGAGGAGATGGGTGGCAAGGTCTCAATTAATTACTCTCAGCATTCCACAATTAAGGATACATCAATCTCCAATTCTGACATATTTATTTCCTTCACTGTTTTTCCTCCAGAATTGAATCCAAACAAATGGTAACCATATAAACTGAGCTTATTATTGCTGTGTGATTCTTGTAGACCAGGAGCTTTTAAAATCTCTTGCTGAGGACCAGGTCTATTATTATTAAACAGGCAGACAAGGGCAGAGCAATAGTCATTCAGGACCCACAGGACTATTTAATGGAGATTCATAGGCAATTGAATGATATTAATTTTCACAAGCTGATACCTGACAATCCCACACATAAAATCTTTAGGTTAATTAAAATCACAGTTGATGATTGGGTCAGGTGACTGAAATGGAACATAAGTTTTTGCCCCCATTTTCTACATTTTGCCTAAAATTCATAAGCCGGGCTCCCCTCCCCGAGGCCACCCTATAGTATCTGCTTCAGGTTCAATTTTTGAACTATTAGCACAGTTTGTTGATTTTCATTTAAAGCCTTTTGTTCTCATATTTCGTAGCTATGTGAAAGACACTACTGATTTTATATCTCAGATAGAAGGGGTAAAGATCCCTGCAACAGCTGTAATGGTGTCCTTAGATGTGGGTTCTTTGTATACTTCACACACCCCTTCTTTTTTGTTACAAATGATAGACATTATTTTGGTTAAGAATTACTTTAGATTTGAAGACCAGTTTTATGTGCAAACTAGAGGCGTAGCAATGGGGAGCCCATCTGCACCAAGTATAGCATGTGTACTCATGGGGAGGTTGGAAGAACGTTTTGTTTTTTGTGAGGATCAGAATCTGTTTTTGAATTCTCTTTTTGGTCTTTAAGGACCCGGCTAGATTGGAGGACTTTTGCTTATGGCTGAATGATATACATGAAACCATCAAATTTATATCTCATTCAGATAAGGATATGGTTACATTTTTGGACATGGTAGTTTTGAGGACCCCGGAGAATATGCTGGCGGTGCGGACATATAGGAAGTCAACTGACCAAAACACCTATTTACATTATTGGTCTTTTTGCCCTGCCCATTTGAGGAATAACATTCCTTATGGCCAGTTTTTACACTTAAGGAGAAATTCCACTTTACACAGGATTTTCTGAATGATAGCGATAGATTAAGTGAGCAATTCAGTATGAGAGGTTATCCTATTGACATCATACGGGCTGCACGAAATAAGAGCATCATTGGCTGTTAGAATAGATATGCTAGTGAGGAGGTCTGGGCCGGGCGATAATAGACTAGATCACATCATGTGTTTACTGGAATATTCTCATCTTACCTATGGCATTAAAAGGATAACTGAAAGGTACTGGCATACAGTGCAGTACATCCCGGGGTGCCAGTTGAGACCTAAAATAGGACACAGGAGAACTCATAATTTAAAAGATATTTTTTATCAGATCTGATTTTGCACACAGAGATCCAGAGAGTAACATGCTCAGAGGACATTTTAAATGCCATGCATGTGCTGCATGACCAATGGCCCTTGAGATCAGAGAATTCACGCACCCAACCTTGGGGTTCAAATATACAGTGTCCAGATTTTCTAACTGTAATTCTAAGAAATGCATTTATTGCATTTTATGTTGTGATTTGATGTACATTGGGAGCACTATAGGACCAATCAAATCCCATATTTTAGAACACAGATCCCACGTTTGTAAGCAAATTCATGAAGCGCCTCTCAGTGATCATTTTATTAGACATCAACATAATCCAGATTCCTTGAGATTTTTTGGTATATCTTTTTCAAGGTCATAGATACAATGAAATTGACGTTTCTAAGCATGTGTTACAACAAGAAGTAAGATTGAGACACAAGTTTAATACCTTGATTCCCCATGGTTTAAATCAACATATCAATTAGAGCTGCTTTTTATGATGTTACGAACGTCTGAAACACACCTATAGTAAGTAATTTCAGGACTTGTTCCCCTTTAATTTTAGCAGTCCGAAGTTTGTTTGATATTTGATGGAGGCTCTTTAAACTGGAAGCCTTCTGGCTCCTAGTTATCAGAACTTTATTCAGCTGGTTGAGCAGCTGCAGTAACATCAAGAGGCTTTAGGGAGAATGTTTATAATGGTTAAGTTTTTCAGACTTGCTCCACATTTTAAGGTGTGTTTCACTCATTTGCTTATTGAATGCCTGTATATATTGTATTTTTTAGTTATAGGTTCTATTTTTGAAAAAGTGACAGCGATACGCAGGGACACAGCTAGCAAACGCATCAAGCAACGTTGGAACCCATGAGACTTATCTGTTATATTGGACCATCAACTACAGTGAATTTGGTTCCTTTATGAAGAAAAGAGACACTGAGTTTGTGGTTCAGCTCTATGAGAGGATTTATGTAATTTGTTCACCTGTAGTACGGTCTTTTCACACAGGCATTGTATGAAGCATATTATAATGCCAATCTTTTGAATGTCTTTATGTGGGTCATTATTTAAAGAAATACTAGAGTGAGAGTCAGAGTGATTAGTTTAGTACTTGTTCTTGTTTGATGTATATTATAGAACAGATCTGCCATCTATTATTCAGATTTTTCATAAACTTATTATATGTTTTGCTTTTTGGTGTTTTGTACACAGTTTTTTTGTTGATTTGCATCCTTCGGACCGCATACCTCCTTTTTGTTTGGATTGAGAGGAGATGGATGGCAGGGTCTCAATTAATTACTCTCAGCATTCCACAGTTAAGGACAGATCAATCTCTAATTTTGACATCTTTATTTCCTTCACTGTTTTTCCTCTCAAATTGAATTGAAATGGTAACCACATAAATTGAGATTATTGCTGTTTGATTCTTGAATCTGTTAAACACCATTATGCTGTATGATAATTTACTTTTCACCCTCTACCTATATATATGGAATGGTAATTTCCATTTTAGTTTTTGTCTTTGTCTTGACTCTAACTGGCCTTTCCTGGCAACTAACCCCCCTTTCCTATATGTAATGGTTGTCGAAATCCTCTTTCACTGTATCTGAAGAAGTGTGCTTGCTTAAATAAAACTTTGTTGGTCTTAAAGGTGCCACTAGACTCAAACTTTGCTCTGCTGCTTCAGACCAACATGGCTACCCACCTGAATCTATGTAAATTCTCTAGAAATAGTAATAAAATCTAAACAAAAAAAAAGAGTTCTGTGTAACTTGAAAGCTCACTTCTGGGTTTTATTTTATTTTTTGCAGCCATAGGAACCTTTAATGACGAATGGATTATATAGAAAAAGGAGAAAAGCTTCATTATTACAAGTGGGCAAGGAGGACAGGACCCCTTTAACACCCTTTCCCCCTGTATAGCACTGGTTGAATGAAAGTAACTACAGTAAAGCAAACATGAGGTCAATTTTATTGACAGTGGCTTTTTTATTAAATTGCAAGAAAAACAGTAATTTGAGATTAAGGCTGCAATCACATTTATGCAGGAGCAAGCCGACTGAACACTGCACCACTTACTTCTGAGCAGACATGCCTAGAACTGAATCAGAAAAGCCTTCTGCAAGCAAGAAAAGCTGTTGAGCCTCTATTCTCCCTGTGTCTGGAGAACCTTCAGAGGGCTGTACCCATGAGTTTGTGTTTTATAAATACTCTGCATACAAATCTTATACCTCAGTTATCACCACACCGCCTATTTCCCACTCCACTATGTTATAATTTGAGGATACCATAACTTGCTCAAGTCCACTCCATGGTACTGCAGCAAAGCCACGACTTTAAACCCTGCGTTCCCAGATAACACCAGCTACTGAACCACACTTGTGGTGGTTTGCTGTATTCACAAACACATCTAGACCCAGGGCTTGTCTACCATGTCTGGATCCAGCAGTGAGTTTATGGCTCCCCTCAACTAACACTGCAGAGGCCACAGGAAGAAGCAGCAGTCAAGTGCCCTTCCATCATGCTAGACCTCACCAGGAACCCTTTTTCTGAGTCATCCATCTTGTTTCTTTATGACTGGGGGGAGCCCACATTTTTGGACAAAAAAAGCTAGGTTAAACACGTAAACATTTTGATCTTTGTCCAGTAGCATGTGTGAGACCGACAAGAATGGCAGGGAATAAAGCTTTTGAGAGTCAAAGCTCCCTTTCTAGGGATGCCAGCCTCCAGGTGGGCCCTGGGGATCCCCTGGAATTAGAACTCCTCTCTAGACTAGAGAGATCAGAACCCCTGGAGAAAAGGGATGCTGTGGAGTGTGGACTCTGTGCCACTATACCCCACTGAGCTCCCTGTCCTCCCCAGGCTCCATCCCCAAATCTCCAGGAATTTCCCAACCTGGATCTGGCAACGCTACTCCCTCCCATCTCCAGTCAGTGGCCAAGGGGGACCTGGCAACCTTACTTCACACCCTGAAACAGTTGTTGGGTCTCTGAGATTCTCCTGGACCCCGAGTGTAACTTTTTCTGCAGACCGACCCAGCTACCTTCTGAGATCCACCCAGGATCCCCTCTTCCCCGCTCTCTCTGCAACTGAGGCTCTTCAGTCTCACCAACCCTGAACCAGGACTCAGCCTCCCCGCCCCCCCATCTGCGCACGCGGCATCCAAGAGAGCAAGCCTCGATCGAGCAAACGACGGCAGGAGCACCGCCGAACCTCTCCTAAGGAGAAGTAGGCGCTACGGGGCAGAGGCTTTGAAAAGAAGCAGCCAACTAAATAAATGCACAGATAACACAGTAAAGCAGCGCTGCGCCCCGCCAGAAGGGCAACGGGGAGGGGAGGGCGAGGGGGCGCAGAGTAGTGGGGGGGGGGAGGGGGCGCAGAGTAGTGAAAGAAAAGGGCAATCTGTCCATGCTCAGGAGCACTGCATACAATAAAATATATATTCCACAGCGTGCTCGAGCCGTGCCGCGCTCCCACTCCCAGCCGCCGCCGCCTGCCCTGAGGAGGGGGGGGGGGAGCGCCCGGCCGACTTGCGCACGCCCGTCTTGTCCCCGCCCCCTCTTGCGACTCACCGAAGGACGTGGCGCCCCCGTCACAGGGGAAGTAGGTGGGGGAGGAGGGATTGGGCCGGGCGAGAGCCGCGCGTCGCCCCCACGTCAGCGGTGATGCCGCACCACC
Organism: Lepidodactylus listeri; assembly: GCA_029233225.1. Classification (NCBI taxonomy): domain Eukaryota; kingdom Metazoa; phylum Chordata; class Lepidosauria; order Squamata; family Gekkonidae; genus Lepidodactylus; species Lepidodactylus listeri. Next base: position 21,249,550 of record JARCFY010000012.1, read on the forward strand.
GTCACCGGCGGGAGGTGCCGAGGAAATGGCGGCCGGCGCCGCGCCGCGCCTTCCCGGCTCACCTGGGCGGAGGAGGGAGGGGGCGGATTGGGGGAAGAGCGGGGGCGGAGCCACGGCCAGCCTCTGGCCTCCCTGCCTCCCTCGGGACACGCCCCGCTAGGCCCAACGGCAGGAGCGCGCGCCAACCGCCGCGCCGCCCTGATTGGCCAGCCCGGGAGGGGGCGGGGCAACTGTTTATGTATGTGGGGGGGGGGTTGGGCTGTTTACTTTTCGGACTCGCGGGGGCGGGGGAAGCTGAGCGCGGGCGGGCGGCGGCGGCGGCTTTGATCCTTGCAACGTCAGGTTTCAACTCCGGTGTAGGAAGGAGCGTTGGCATCGGCGGGGCATAAGTGAATGCTCACTAAGGTCCTTTCTGCGCCGACAGCTTGCTCCGGAGAAGAAGCCGAGGAGTCGAGCCTTCAGGGTTGACTTCACGGGCGCGCGCATTCCCTCTGCGCTGTTTTTCCCCCCTCCGGTCTTTTATTTGTATCCAGTGAGACGTTCGGAGCGGTGTTCCCTCTATGCCGAGGAAGTGTGAGCTAGCTCAGTTTGCCAGCCTCCAGCTCCACACATTTCTGTCTTAGCTCAGGAAAGACGGCTCCAGAGCAAACTGATTCATGCAGTAGCCAAATGGCTGGCGCACAACTTTAATGCCGGTACCTCAAAAAGTAGGATTTTTGCGCACAAGACTCCACAGCTTAGAGGGAGCATTCAGAGCCGGGCTTAATCTTAAACCACTTCCAGAAATCATGCAGATTCAGATCTCTAGTGGAAGAGAAGTCCACTGCTGAGCTTCAAAAAGAGATTATAAAGGCTGCGATGGAGATGAACAGATTTAATTTTACCCAGTCCTTCAATCAGTATGTTCAGGGCAGTTCTCACTTCCTTAGTTTTATCCTCACAGCACACATGTAAAATAGGTTTAGCTGAAAAAGACTGGCTCAAAAAGGAAACTTAAAAGCCCTCTCCTGTAGTAGAATGCTGAAGTGGTAGAAGGAACCGCGTTTCTTCAGACTGCAGGTGGTAGATTCCAGTTTTGATTGCTTGCAAATAAAATCCTTCCCTATAAAAATTAGCACAGCAGGGAGAGAGGTCTGACCCACTTTCATGGCTTGGTGTACTGATGTTGCCTTTGCAGAGAACATAGGGGATCAACAAAAACACAAGCCTCCATCTGCAGTCTGAAGCAGGGACTGATGTGGCTGAGCATCCTGTTGCCATGCTGATGGTCCCAGGTTCAATCCCTGATGTCACCATTTTAAAAGATCAAGGGGGGGGGGGTGCGCGAAAGACCTCTCCCTGGCATCCTGGACAGCCGTGACTTTGATATGCCAGAAGTCTGACTCAGTAAAAGGGAGCTTTGTGTGTGTGTTCAGGTGGTGCAGTCCATCCTACAACCTCTGCATTTTATTCCCTCGTTCTTCTGCATGTGTGAATTTATGACTTTTCTGCCTTTTTGACTCCATACTGGATGTCTACCTACTCAGAGTCCATGATGTGGGACAGAAGTTAAACAACTAAAAATGAGGAAATAACACCTTTCCAAGGACAAGAGTTTGACCCTGGGGATACCAAGGGCAAGCACCCCGGAGCACTTGCCGGTGTCCCATTTCCCCTCATGCAGCAAGCCTTTGGACGCTGTGGCCTCACGAACTGGCATGTTACCGGTCACACCCAGTAAGCTTCCACGGCAGAGTGAGGATTCGAACCTGGCTCTCCCAGATCCTAGTTTGGACAGTAGGCACACTGTGACCAATATTCCCCCTCAACCATCTCTCTGCCCTGCTATTGTCCTCAGAGGACAGGCAAGCGTCTTTTACTAAACCAGAATACTAATTATTTATTTGTCAGTTGCAACCTAGCAGAGAGCCGCAAAGAAAAGACAGTGGAGTGAGTCTGCCGCCAACGCGCGCCTCGCGGCGTTGAGCCGGCATCCCCGCTAGGCGTGCGTAAAGGAGGAAGCCTCGCGCCCTCAGCTCCTCCGCGCTCAGAAGCCGCCTCTGCCGAGTTATTTATTTCCGAGCGAACGGAAGCGACTTGCCGCTCAGGGCCCTCGGCGCTTGCCGTCGCCCGGACGATACCAACCCCGTCTCCCCTTCGAGGGGAGGGAGATCGAAAATGACGTTACGGGCAAGTTTCGGAGCAGCCGCGGAGTCTGCGCCGTGGCCGATCAGCCAGACGGAGAGCCCGGAGCTCTGGTGGACTGGGACGGAGGTCGCCTGGAAAGTCGGGGGCGCGGGGGTGGAGGGAGGCGAATGGACGCGCCCTCTCCTTTCCGCCCGCGCTGAGCTCCTGGGAAGGCAGTGGGCGGGGCTCAACGGGCAGCCGTGGTGGCTGGGTAATGGCAGCCCTGTGAGGAGGATCCGGGACCGTGGTGGGGCAGGAGCGGCAGCCTGCGCGAGACGCGCCGTCTGGGCCGGGGGGGCGGGGAGGCGACACTGACCCAGGCCTCTCCTGTTGCTAGGTAACGGCGGGCGCGCTGATGGGGGCGCTGGGAGCCCGCGCGCCCTCCGCTCCCTGCCCCCACCGGCGGTATTGCTTCCTCACGGACCCTCCCTTCCCCCCGCCCCCCCTCCCGGCCAGCTGCCCCTTCGTCTCCCCCTCGCTCTTTCCCTGCAGGACCCCTCTCTGGGCGCCTGATGCAGCCCCTCCACCCCTCAGTTAGCCCCCCGAGTGGACGCTCTCTCTGCCACCATCCTGCTTCCTCCCTGGGCGCGGGCGCGCATGCCTTCTATTATGCCTTGGTGCTGATCGTCGTTATGTGTGTGTATGGCAATAGAAAGGCAGCTGAATGGCGCTGCACTCAAGCAGGCTCCGGATCTTAACAGAAGACAGTCAGTGGCAGGAAAAAGTGTACTTTGTGTGTGTCTAACCACGTGCGTATGTATGATGTGTATAAGGCTAGCAAGCAGTGCAGTCTTGTGAAGAGTCACACCAGTCCACGGTTGTTGATCTTACTGGACTTACGCTGGAGTAACTGTGGGCAGGATTTCCTTATGAATGGTGCCTTGTTCGAGCAGGCCTCTGGATCCTAGCAGAATTGAGTCAGTTGCAGAAAAATACATGTGTGTGAGTAGTATGTGTGTGTATATGATATATGTATGTATATAAATATGTATGTGCTCTGACCTGGATGCCCCAAGCTGGCCCGGTCTTGTCTGATCTTGGAAGCTGAGCAGGATCAGCCCTGGGTAGTACTTGGATGGGAGACAACCAGGGTTGCTGTGCATAGGCAGGCAATGGCAAAGCACATCTGAACGACTCTCGCTTTGATAACCTTGCAGGGTTGCCATGAGTTGTTTGTAACTTGACAGTACCTTGTATACACACAAATATAGGTGTATAAAAGCAACTAAATGGCTTGAGTTTCAGGCAAGCTGTGAACCCTAACAGAATGAAACAGAGGCTTTAAATACATTTACTTAAAAAATTGACTTTGTCATCAGAAGCACAGCTAGGTTTGAATTTAAGTACTAGGAGTCAGGGTGGTAGCTAAAAGAAAGTTGGCTTTTCCACTTGGTAATTAAGTATATGTGCATCAAGTCCATCAAAAATTCAGACAGCCCAGTTGTTGATATTCTCCTTGGCACTGAGCACAAGATAGTACTAGATCTGCATATTAAACCCATAGTAGTTTACTTAACTGGAATTCTTACTTTCCCAAATACAGCACAGAAATAACAAGTAAGTAGTAAATGTATCTGATGTAATAATTGTCTCAAAGGAATCCGTACACAAATATTTTTCTCTGTAGAGGAATATCTTCTCCATCTCACAGGCTGTGTAATATATTTTGGTCATTTTGTCTAATCCAGAAAACTCTGCCAGAAAGGGGAGAGGATGGTACAAAGTATCTGGCCACTTATGATTAAGGAAAACTGGCTGTTAGTAGCGAATTAAAAGCCATCATCATTCCTTTCCCCACCTTTCAAAACTATGCAAATTACTGTAAGAACTAAAATAAAACCACCTCTTGTAAAGTTTGGATTGAATAATTGTAACTATAACAATAGACTCAGTCACTTAAGCTAGAATGTAGGGAAAGCCTATAACATAGTTCCAGATGTTAGTCAGTTAGCAGAAGAAAAGAACAGGAGTGAAATGGCACCTTATTATTAACAAAATTCGTAAGTTCATGGTGGATAGGCATATCAGCTGCCATGTTTGCTAAATGGACCCTCCATGTCCGTGAATATGCCAGGGGAGGTTTACTATTATTGTGCACTGCTTTAGAGCTCCCCAGAATCCTTTGGCTGGTCATTGTTGGAAGCAACATCCACAGTCTTTGGCCTGGTCTGGTCTGGTCTGGTAGGACTGCTGTTATGTTCTGACTCTTTTTCTGCCCTGGCGTTCTCTGTTCCTGCAGGTTCACACAATCCAAGGAGGGTTTAAGCACTCTCAGTTCTAGCTCACTTCAGTCTTTTGTGTGAAGGGGCCCTAGTGAGATAGGGGTGTGATCACAAAGTGATAATACTTCACAGTTGCTTATATATATATATATATATATATATATATATATATATATATATATATATATATATATATATATATATATATATATATATATATTTATTATTTCGATTTATATCCCGCCTAGCCAGCAGACCGGCTCTAGGCGGCTAACAACATAAAATCACTCAAATACAAAGTTAAAACACAGCATAAAATTGACTCGTTTTAAAATACAACAGACAATCGTCACAAAAGGCAGCAACATACCAGCACCAAATACTAGCCACTAGCTTATGCCCAGCCAGGAGGCTTCCACCGTAGATGTTCTGAAGATGGTTCAACGCGCCATCTACTAAGGGCCATTCCCCCCAGTGGCGGCCCCAAAAGCCTGGCGGAAGAGCTCCGCTTTGCAGGCCCTGCGGAACTGCAAAAGGTCCCGCAGGGCCCTGATGTTCTCTGGGAGCTCGTTCCACCAGTAGGGAGCCGCCACTGAGAAGGCCCTGTTTCTGGTGGTTGTCAACCTGCTTGAAGTTCGAATATTGTAATCATTTCATTTTTAAAAAAGATATGCTAGGGAATCTTAATTTGATGATTTGCAGCAACCTGTGTCCTGGGGGGAAAACCCCTTAGCAATTTAAAATAGTAAAGCCAGGTTTGTCTACATGTATGTCTCAGACTACCATGTTAATTCCATACTTGTAATGTGTTTTATATAATTACTGTTTCCCTTAAAGCAACAGTAATCCATTTTACCACCATGGTAGTCTTACATGACTGTACTCTGTTATCATATACGAGTCACATAGTTTTGGAAATAATTTTTAAAAAACACGTTTACTGACAGTGAAGCGCCATGCTGTACATTGTGTTTGACAAGACTGCTCTCTCGAGTTCATTAGAGGGAGAAGAAATAATTTGATTTCTTCTTCAGTTTAATCTTGTTTTGCTGGTATGCTCAAGTAACTTGAACTAACATTGGTATTGCAGTTTTGCTTGGGTATTGAAAAATATTGAATATGCTATGCCCAAAGAGCTTAGTGTCAACTAAATAACTTGTTTTGCAGATCACATTCTGTGTACATGTGATACCTTAAGTTATTACATGATAAATGTATTGATTCAGTGATAAAAAAAACATTTCTGCTGTTTAGATTTAGATCATCGAGGAAAATGTACCATGGCCGTACAAATATTGGTTCTAGTCAGTGCATTTTGTCCTACTTTTGGGGTGGTTTTGCTTATGTATATTTTGAAGAAAAATCTTGTACCAGTCAACAAGATGTAGAAATAACCCTTTATGTAATTAAGTAGTAGTGATTTTTGATACCGTACCTGCCATCTGACAAATCTATGTACATATTCTAGTTCTAGTGTGGAAATAGTCTAACCTTGCAGTAGTTACATCATAGGGAAAATGGGCACTTGAATGCTTGAGTGGTGCTTGAAAGATGATGCCCTACTTTGGAGAAGGCTTAGAAAAATGAAGTGATGCTTTCTGGACCTTGTACAAAACCTGTAGCAACCTCACACTATGCCAGATTGCCCGCCACAGCCAGCAGCCTCATGCTCCTGCCCTTCAAGTTGCTGCTGCTAGTCAGTGGGAGGAGCACAGCTGGGGGGGGGGGTAATGTTGTGTGATGTCACCTCCAGTGACGTACCCAGAAGTGGCATCACAGCATCATGTTCTAGGAATTTTCAAAACCTCCATGGTTTCAAAGGTCTTCACCACCACCAGTGCTCCCAGGAGTTGCCAGGGGTGGCAACCCTACACTGTGCTTATAATCTAACACTATTTGAGTCAGGGATCAGAACAGTTGTAGCAAAGGCTTCCTCTTAACTGCTGCAGAAATTGAGAGCCAGCTTGTGGGAAGTCACATTCCCTCTTCAGCAAAAATTTACCCATCCTTCCTTAGCCACAGATAATGATTATGCTAGCACCAGTGTTGACGGGATGGGTTGATTTGGATCAAAACAGTGACTTTCTGTTTGGCAGGCAAACTGGGTAGCGATAAACCATCATTTGCCCCATCTGGATGTCTTGATCTGGACATGTACAAAGGGAGCAGGCTGGCAACAGGAGAAGAGGAAGTGCAATAGCACACAACACATTGGCCAACTCACGCATTGTCTGTCGCATCTGAACCAAGCTGGTGAGGTCAATGGAATGTACACATATCAGTTATGATATACTGTACGCGTAGACCACAGCACGGCTTGCATTAAACCATTTGAAACCAGCTGTTCTTTAAAAAATCTGTTGTGATGCACAAAAATGATTACATTTTTAAAACTGATTTTGAAATCAGTAATTTTGCATGTAGACGTTACTGCAGTCACAGCCAACCAGAGTTCTCATATAGCCAAGATTTGAAACCAGCTGTTAAGGCAGGAGCAGGGAACTCCTTTACAAGAAGGCAGGAGTGCGAGGGTGCAGATGACGTTCCTGTTGGTTTGCTGTTTAAATGAAGCTTTGCAAGCCCCTCTGTTGGCTTCCATTAAACCCTTGAATGCTGCAAAACGGTCCTGCTTCCTTGGAAATAATTCTGTGTTGTAAGAGAGCAACTGAAACAATTTAGCTGCTTTTTCTTACCCCTTAGTTGTTTTAGGCTTTTGTGTGCTTGCCTTGAATACCTTGGTAGAACTGCCTTGTTTGAAATCTGACGTGATCTTTCCAGGCTCTTCCCATGGACGTTTCTCATATTAATTACGTTTCTCATACAGTGATTTCTTTCTTGGACACACACTCTCCTACCCATATGGCATTTGTTGTATACAGGGCAACAATGTGGATCCCAGGATTTAAGGACAGATCAGCCGGCAAAACATTACTGTTATTGCTAAGGAAATATTGCAGAATAGTTTCCAGTAGCAAAACACTATTAAGAGCACTAGCCAAAAAAAAAAAAATCAATTTCTGTAGTTGGGCTAGGGGACATTGTCTAGCATTCTCAGATATGGTGGATGAAGTGATCATATGTAATTTTAAAAAAAGCTGCGTAACAAAAATTATTCATAATTGGCTAATTTGGGGAACTAATCGTTTTAATTTTTTTGCAGATTAACTCTTAACGCCCCACAATGTCCTTGAAACCACGAGTGGTTGATTTCGATGAAACATGGAACAAGCTTCTTACAACGATTAAAGCTGTTGTTATGTTGGATTATGTTGAAAGAGCTACGTGGAATGACCGCTTCTCGTATCCTTTAAGCAGAACATGGACTCTTGTTTTCACATGTGACTGTGCAATTTGGATTTGCCATAACCTTTCATACTGACATACTGCCAGCTAGAATAAAACATGCCTTTAAGTGACCTTGCTTTTTAAACTGGTTTTGTGAAAATGAGGAACTGCTGCACTGTGTATAAACTCTGTTGTAAGAAATGTTGTATGCGCTCGAATGTGGGAAATCTGAGTTGATCATCTGTCACAACTGTAGTTGAGTTAGACTGAATTATGAGGACTATCTTAGTGCATCAGCTTGCGTACATCATTTTGCATTGTTTGTTGCATGTGTGACATGCAGCTTCTCATCAGTCCTGAGCAAACATGCTATTGGCATGTACGCCCTTGACTGAATTCCTGTTCAGCCTCACTGCAGAGCCTTGTAACTTAGGAACTCTTGACATCTGGGCTACTCTTGGTAACTTCCTCTTCTCTTGAGGGTTTTGCTCCAGAGATTAGCATCTCTTCAACTCAGTTCCACCACTGAACCTCAAACAGGATTCTGTTCTAAGAGCTGTCTTTTGCTTAAACCAATAGTTTACTAAGGCTGCGGTCACACACACACTAAATAATCCACTTTCAGCGCACTTTCCAACTGGATTTTGCTGTGTGAACTGGCAAAATCCAGTTGGAAAGTGCATTGAAAGTGGATTATTTAGTGTGTGTGACTGCAGCCTTTGTAAGACTGTGAAGAGCTTGAGGATCGGTTCACTCTGATAAGAAGCATAGCTGTGCTGTTTCTGTCTCTTTTAGTTTCTTGGATGCTGTTGTCAGTGTTTCCCTGAACCAATTGAAGCATTGCAGGAGTATGTAGTTATAAAACTGCATTTCCTAGGAGAGTGTCAGTGCTCTTGTAACTTGTTAGTTGGATGTGCAGTGGGGTTTTGCACAATATGGAGAGTCCCTTCTTGTAAGTGAAGCAGGGGGAAAGGCAGAACCGTGCACCTGGTTGACGGGGATGGAGATTGGTTACTTGCATCTTTCAGAAGCTCTTGACTTTATGCATGACCTTTTCGTCAGACTATGAGAGTGGATCACTATTCCCTAATTCATGGGAGGGGCTGTGACTCAGTGGTAAAGCATCTGCTTGGCATGCAGAATGTCCCAGGTTCAATCCCCAGCATCTCAAATCAAAAGGATCAGGGAGTAGGTGATGTGAAAGACGCTTGCCTGAGACCCTGGAGAGCAGCTGCCAGTCTGAGTAGGCAATACTGACCTTGATGGACCCAGTGGTCCGATTCAGTATAAGGCAGCTTCATGTGGTCATGTATGTCAAAAGTAATCATACTTAGAAAGTGTCTGCAGTGGAGTAGGGCCATCAGGACTCTTTTGGGAATGTGGAATGCAGCAAAAGATACCACCTTTTTTTCTTTTATGCTGTGGTCATGTCGGGTTTGGTATACTGTGGACCACTTGGGGCAGGGGTGGTGGTGGTGGTGGAGAAATCCCTTGTAATTTATACATAGATACAAGCAGGTTGTCTTGGCTCTACTGTTGTCATTCCATTGCTCAAGCCTGAATGTTAATCTTTAGAGCAGATTTTAATTCACAGTTTAATTAGCATGCAACCTCCTTGAGACTCAAAGCACGATAAATATGCTTTGGGCTCTGTGCATAGCACAGACCTTTTGAAAAGAGCAATGGAAGGTTATGTGATACTTTATTTAAAGCCTTGACTCACTGTTTAGTTACCTCTTGACCTTCAGATCTCCTCTGCCTGAACCCCTGCAGAAATGAGATATTTCTGGCACTGCTTCAGTGTGTGCTGTCCTTTGTGCAGATGGGCCACATATGACATATATTAACCCTGTTGCTGGAAATAAAGGAGCATTTATCACTTCTTTGTAGAAAATTAGTTTTACTTTCTCTTTTGGATGGCTTTTTCATATACCAGTGAAGGTGTTGTTCCCAAGCATCCAAATCAGTGTAGGTTATGGCAGGAAAGAACTTCTGGTGTGGGAGCTTCCTAATATAACCCGAAGGTGTTCTACAAATCTTTCCATTTCTCCTAGAAAATAACACTTTTTTTCAGCACTCATATTAATCTCTGAGGGTTTATCTTGGGTTTCTTCTAGGAGCTAGTGAATAGCTTTTCATGAGTTCTCTTACTGTATTCTTATCCATCTGTTTACCATTACTGTGCTGAAGAACCCAGCTCTGTCTGGCTTTTAGGTACTTAGACCCCATTAATCTATGAACTGCAGAATTGTTGCTTGAAGAACAAATGTACATTTTGAACTAAACACAGAGGACCGTAGCATAAACTCTGGAGGAGAAGCAGTGTGGTGTAGTGATTGAGCTAGGATCTGGGAAGTTTGGATTCAAGTCCCCACTCTGTCACTGAAGTTGCTGGGACAGTCACTCCCAGCCTCATATTTTTGTTGCTGTTGTTGTTCAGGCGCACAGTCGAGTCCGACTCTTCGCGACCCCATGGACCACATCACACCAGGCCCTCCTGTCTGCCGTTGTGCTCCAGAGTTCGCTTAATTTCGTGTTCATTGCGTCGATAACACTGTCTAACCATCTCATCCTTTGCCGTCCCCTTCTTCTTCGACCTTTAATCTTTCCCAGCATCAGGATCTTCTCCAGTGAGGGCTCCCTTCTCATTTGGTGGCCAAAGTATTTGAGCTTCAGGTTCAGAATCTGATCTTCCAGGGAACAGTCAGGACTGCTTTCTTTTGGGATTGACTGATTTGATCTCCTTGCAGTCCCAGGGACTCTCAAGAGTCTTTTCCAGCACCATAATTCAAAAGTTTCAATTCTTCGGCACTCAGCCTACCTTATAGTCCAATTCTTGCAGCCATACATTACTACTGGGAATACCATTGCTTTGATTATATGGACTTTTGTTGGCAGGCTGATACCTCTACTTTTTATTATGCTGTCTAGGTTTGCCATCACTTTCCTCCCAAGGAGCAGCCATCTTTTAATTTCATGGCTACATTCACCATCTGCAGTGGTCTTGGATCCCACGAATGTGAAGTCTGTCACTGCTTCCATGACTTCCCCTTCTATTTGCCAAGGATTGATGGGGCCGGATGCCATGATCTTAGTTGTTTTGATGTTGAGTCTCAAGCCAACTTCTGCGCTCTCCTCTTTCACTTTGAGCAAGAGGCTCTTGAGGTCCTCTTCACTTTCTGCTATTAGAGTGGTATCATCTGCGTATCTGAGGTTGTTGATGTTTTTCCCAGCAATCTTAATTCCAGTTTGTGATTCATCCAGGCCAGCATTTTGCATGATGTACTCTGCATATAAATTAAATAAGCAGGGTGACAATATACATCCTTGTCTTACTCCTTTTCCTATGCTAAACCAATAAATTGTTCCATATCCAGTTCTAACTGTCATTTCTTGGCCCTTATACAGGTTTTACAGAATTATTAGGATACAACAGGAGAGGGAGAACCGTCTATGCCACCCTGACCCTTGGGGGAAGGGTAGGATAGAATTGTTCTAAATAGGTCTCTTCTTTTAAATTGTGTGGTCTAGCTAGACTGTGAATTTACTAGATGCTAAGTGAAACTAGGAGGGAATTGTTATTGAACAGGAAGCAGTATTTGGTTAACAGAATCAGAAATACCTGGGAGAGTTTCCAGAGATGGCAGAGATGTTTCAGTAGGGTGCAGAAATTAGACTAAACTGGCAGCCAGGTGGCTGAGGAAGCCTTACCCTTCAAGTGAAATTGCCGGGAATGGAAAGACCTGGAGATACACACTGCGGTAACATGGAATGAACCCTTATTGTGTTCTGTGCCTTCTCCAGTGGGATCCCTTAAGATTAGCGCAGAGTTCTGGTAACTTCTTCCAAGTTCATTTCACTGGGCCACGAGGGCAAAGGGATTCTTGATGTTGGAGGAGTCAGGGTCAGAGGAGCTTGAGTCTTCTCCCCCCCCCCCGCCCCTGACTTGTTCGTAATTGTCAGTGCAGAGTTGTTTAGGAAACAAGCTAGGGCTTCTGGCTTGTATGTGGAAGGACAGACTTGATATAAAGTGTTGATGCAAGCATCTGTTTTTGCCAAGTTCATTTTCAGAAAAATTGTATATTTGAACACCTTGCTTCCACTGTTCAGAACCATTTACTTATTTACTTACTTTATTTATATCTTGCCCATCTCCCCAGTGGGGACCTAAAGCAGCTTCCGTCATTCTCCTCTCCTCCTTTTTATCCCCACAAAAACCCTGTGCGGTAAATTAGGTTGAGAGAGTGTGACTGGCCCAAGGCCACCCAGCAAACTTCCACGGCAGAGTTGGGACTGGAACCTAGTTTCCCAGATCCTAGTCCGACCCTGTAACCACTGGCATGTGTTGATCTACTCATGGAATATTTATGAAAGCAGCTCAGAGTGTAAATAACGTCTCAGGATCTTCTAGTTTTCTGGGAATGCAGCAAAAGCTTTTAAGGATTTAGGATCGTCTTTATGAGTGCTGTCTTTTTTAAAGAGCTAAATTCTTGCTTATCGGGTACTATTATTTTGCTGTTTTGTTTCCTGGTTACATAATCGCTTCAGCAAAGTTCAAAGGGAGGCTGTACTTTCGAATAATAGTACTCTTTTCTCATGTTAAGCTTCTGGAAAATCCTCGCTTGTTTCAGCGCTTTGTGTTTGAGTTGGTTTATCCTGTCAACAACTTGACAGTATGTTTTTTGTATCGATAATGATGACATGGATGCTGTTAGGCATTTCATAACAAAGAGATGGCCTTCTTCCTTGTGTTTTTCGGGAAGACTTTAAAGGGGGAGGATGGAATAGATTCTATTCTGGACACACTGAATCCTGCTATTATAGATTGCTTAGATTGTGTGTGGGGGGGTGTTGCTGTGGGTTTTTTTCTGGAGAGGATTACGTGATATGTACATTACTGGCCACCATGTTTTTAGTGATAAGTACTCAGGGAAAGCTGGCATATTCAGGAATGTCCTCCTTGGAAATGCAAGGTAACAAAATCTCCTCAAGGATTCCCAGATGTTGTCGTCTGATCACACTCCTTTAATCCACCCGGCATTCGCACCTATGTCGGGGCTAATTGTGCACGTGATCGCAACCTTAGTATAGATCTAGTCCTAGATTTCCTTACTACATTCAGTTCACTTCAAATAAAGCTTAATAATAAATGTATCCAATGCTGTGTTCCTTGCACACTTGCTTTAGAAATCGCATTCTCAGTGCAGCCCTTCCCTCCCCCACTCCCCCAGTGCTCCAGAAGGTTGTGGAATTTCAAGCAATCAGGCTGCAATCCTGAGCAGGTCCACTGAGAAGTAAAAGACCATTTTATTCAACGGGGCTTACTGCTAGGAAATTGTTCTTAAGATTGATGACTCAGTGCTGCACAGTGGGCTGTAGCTGGAAGAACAAGTCCCCATCCTCTCCTCCTGCTCGGGGGAGTGCTATCGACTCATGCACGGGGCTCTTGAAATCCAGCAAAGTCTTGTGGGTGTTCTTAAAATTCGTTAGATTTTAAGAAAACTTCAGAAGCGTGTTTCAGCCTTGACTTCAGGCCCAGCGACATTTATGCTTTATGTGTGGCCTATCCTGAACCTCTTGGGGAGAGACTTTATATGGAAACGAAGATTTTTTTGGAAAATCATGTACGCCATTTGTACAAGGTAAATAAAATGTACACCAATATAAGTCTTAATCGCTGTATTTCATACGTGCAATGGAGCGAAAAAGCAGAATTTCCTAATAAGCTTTCCTGCTGGTGAAAAAGGACGGAGGCATCTTTGATCCACTCAAAAAGGCTATAGGGACATGTTCAAAATCCCTGTGAGATTGGGGCTATGGTGTGGGTGAAACTGCATGGAAAAACTGACTGGATCCAACCCATGATATACGTGGTTTTATAGTTAATTAAATTAAGCCATCATGCTTTTTCAAAAAAAAGGCTTGTGGTGTACAAAAATACTAAGTGAACACCAACAATATTTCTAAATCAGTATCTGAAAATGTGACAAAGAGTATTAAAAAAACAATTTACTTATGTTGTTGGTATTTCAGTCATAAAATTACTGTGGAGTGGATGATATAATTTACTTTGCTTGTTTGTTTTCCTTCCTAGAGAGTTCTAGACTCTGAAGAACAAGTACTGGTAATGTATCATAGATATTGGGATGAATACAGTAAAGGGGCTGACTATATGGACTGTTTATACAGGTAAATTTTGGGGAAAGGGTTTTAAATTATAATAGAAGGAAAAAGTCTCTTGTGGAAGGGCTGAAACTATTGGGAAGCGGAAACAAGTTAGAATTTGGTTTCAAGAGAGATACTTGGAATAAGATAATTGAGTGTATCATATGTTTACCAATGGTAGCATTATTTGAGAGGATGGAATACATACATAACAGATCATGTAACCAGTGTTCCCTCTAAGCTGAGTTAGTGTGAGCCAGCTCACTTTTTTAGCCTCCGGCTCACACGTTATTGTCTTCGCTCAGGAAGGAGGGCTCCAGAGCAGACTAATTTATGCATCAGCCAAATGGCTCGTTCACAACTTTAATGCCAGTAGCTCACAAAGTAGAATTTTTGCTCAGAAGACCCCACAGCTTAGAGGGAGCATTGTATGTAACCATCCTCGAGGGTGGGAAAGAGAGTGGGCTATAAAAAGCAAACTCAAATTGGGTTTAGAGCATTGTTACTCAAAAGGGAGCCATGATTCATAAAGTTAATGGCAATGCACTAACATAGTGGAAAACATGTGACAACCCCCCCCCCCCATACCCCATAGATTGCCTCTACTATGGACCGGGACTTCCACATGAGTGCCTGAGAGGTAACATAGTGTAATGGTTAGATCAGATGAGGATCTGGGAGACCCAGGGTTTTGGTTTGGTGGGGTTTTTTTGGTTATCAAGTTAAATTTTATAGCACTGAAGACACTGAACACTTCAACAGCATATTATCATCATACACATTATAGCTGATTATCTGCGGACAACATTAGTCATCCTTAAACAATAAGGAGACCTAGGTTTGAATCCCAATTCTGCCATGGAATTTTTCTGGGTGACCTTGGCCTAATCACGCACTCTCAGGAGGAGGGGAGAATGATATAAGCTGGTCCAGGTCCTACTGGGAAGAAAAGCAGGGTATCAGTATCTGAATAAGTAAATAGATTGTCCACTAGTCTGATTTCCCCCCACCCCTATGAAGTGGGAGAAGGTGACATGAGCCAGACCTCTATGCAGTTGGACACTTGTGGGTTCTCACAGGAAGCTCTTTGGATGGTTGCTTATCCATCATGATACTGCATTGCTTCCCCTGCTGAATGGATGACCCAGAGCTTCATTTCAATTAAATCCATGGCATTTTCTTCCATGTAAATATGTCCATCATTGCATTTCTGGTTTGATTGTCGACTAACTCTTCTCTGCTGTCTACGGATAGCTGAATAATGAGAAGAGTTTCAAGGAAGCAGTTGAACTTTTAAGAGGAGACTTAATGTGTTGACGTTTACAGCATCTTCCAGTGAAGGGGGGGGGTTGAGCTACCTAAAATTCCTTTTAACTTTGGGGCTCTAGACCTCAAAGATATTCTGGGGTGTTGGCTAGCTGGAAAGTGAAGAGCTTTAGAATTATATAAATAGGATTCAAAAGGACACAAGCACAGAAATCCTTATTGGCTGACAGTTTCCATTTGCCCTATGAACCAGTTTTTTCTAGACATGTGCATAGAGTACAATCAGGTTCCTGCTGTTTAACAGGGCTAAATATATCTACAGATTGATCTGTCTGTATTTATACTTCACATCATTTAAGGAGACAAAAGTAGCAATAGAGTAAGGGTTTTTCAAGAGAGTGTATGCACCTTCTGGAAAGGGAACTATTTTTCAAGTAAGCGCAACCTTGTCAGTTGTAAGAAAAGAGACAGTGCTTCTTGCCATGTCTTTCCATCATAAGGGGAGAGTCTAGGGAAAAGGCAGAACCATTCTGATGAAGTAACATTTGCCTAGGCAAAATTGAGAAGGCGGAGCCTTAATCGGGGACGACCTATGATGTGGTATAGCAATAGCAGCTGTTTATGATGGGTTCTGGGATGCACCAGATGGAAAAACAGCTGGTGGGGTCTATTCTTACATCACTGAAGCTGATTTTGAGTGATTCCTGTTCCAAGATTTTAACCATCCAGAGTTGCAAAATAAAAGTTGAAACAAGATTTCAGCTCCTCTTATATTATGTGTTTCAAACTATATGCTGCTGTCCAGTTTCTTAGTATTTTTTAAAAATATAAGCTATCATAGTGGAGACATGGCTCTCTAGCTCTGCTCTAATTTGCATTGTATGGGACAACAATATGGCTGATGTGCTACTGCACCTGTCCCATTCCTACAGCCGTAAGATTCTGATAATGATAATGTGTACATATAGTGAGTTCCTGTCTCCCAAAAACTAAACGTAAGATTTTAAACAATGATGACTCAAGTCTATTTCACTCTCACCATCTGAACCCAAATTCATTATGTTTTCAGATACCTCAATACGCAGTTTATTAAAAAGAACAAATTAACTGAAGCTGATCTTCAGTATGGCTATGGAGGTGTGGACATGAGTGAGCCACTGATGGAGATTGGAGAGGTGGGTATTTTGGAAAGGTAGTTTTAAGAAGTAACTGTGTATGTTAAAAATAATTCTGTGTTGTGTCATTGCAGGAATCTCCGCCTTTTAGAGCAGGGTAGCGCATTTTAATTTCAAGACTAGTCCAATATAGTGACTATCCCTTGCTTCAGGTCTTCAGAAGGGTTAATAAATACTGGCTTATAGTTTGCTTTGGTGGACACTGGCCAGAACTGCTACTTATCGATGGCTTGTCCCAGTTGAGACTGTGTTGCATCTACGACTGGTGGGTGCAGAAACAGCAATCATGGTTTGGAGGGGTGTGAATATAAAGAAGTGCTAATTTTAATGGAGCGGTTAAATGCGCAGCATAAAAGTGTTGAAACTAGCCTCTGTGATCTGAAGCAGATGAGAGTAAGGTACTGGTGAAACACATTGGCTTGGATCCTGCTGAACGTCCGTTTCCCCCCACACACACACACACGTGCCAGGATGATTTCTAGAGAATCCCCAGGAACAGAGTGAAGGGGGTGTCAAGGATCTGCAACAGGAGGCAGGAGCTGGTGAACTCCGCCACCGCCGCCACCACCAATGTTCAGCAGGATCCAGGGTAAAAACCAAGATCTGATTTCTGTATGTACTGTATTCATTTATACCGGGAGATCTCTGAACCTGTTCTCTGTGCTTTGGATCTGTTGGTTTCTAGATTTCAGGCAGAATAGTTGGTTGGATCAGCTGAGGAAGTACAAGGGCTTCTCGCACGTTTTGTCCTCACAGAGTCAAAGTTATCATTCATGCATGCACAGAAAAATTCTTGACCGTCAGCCAGGATTGGCCATAGTTTCTTGACTCAGAAACACACGGAGACCCTTTTGCAGTTGTGAAGTGAGCTTTAGTAGGTACACAGTACTAGCTCCGTTTTCTGTTGTCCCCTGGTTTTCAAAGACTTACCCAATATCTGTTTGGAAAGCATCCTTTAGAATGCTCTGTTCAGCCATGTGTTTTGAGGACTCATCTTGGGTTTGACTTGCAAACTGCTTAAATTTGGGATAGGTTTAGGCAGCTAACAGTGTATCCCTAAGCAGAGTTACAGCCTTCCGAGCCCATTGACTTTAAATGGACTTAGAAGGGCGTAGCTTTGTTTAGGATTGTGCTGTTTGGGCTAATCTGATGGAGCGGTAGCATGTGGTGTTGCCCATATTGTATCTAATGAGTGTGGTTGTCTCACTGTGTGTTTTGTTATACTGCCACTCTGCTGCAGCCCTTGGCCTCGGGCAAGTTTAAAAATCTAAATGAATGAATAATCTTGTGGCTGACCTGCTTTTATTGTTCATTTGTCACAACAGCTAGCACTTGATATGTGGAGGAGATTAATGATTGAGCCCTTACAGGCTGTCCTCATTCGAATGCTCCTCCGTGAAATCAAAAAGTAAGTGCTTTCTTCAACTTGGGGCACGGTGGGGTTGTATTTTTGTGTCTGTGCACGTATTTATTGTACCAGCCTGATAGTTGTGTTTTGGCTCTTAATTGAACAGAAACTGTACAGTTGGCTTGCTTGTTCATTGTAGCTGAACTAATTGTGACTGTTTTAAAAAGCTGGGCTCATGCCCAAGCAAAACGAAATCTTCTGAGATGTGAAAATTGTCTGCAAAAGCAGGAAATATATGCTAGCAAGTAGCTTAACTGCAGAACTTCAAGCTTGATCTCTTAGGGGCTTCAGACAGCGGCCTGACTATTTGAATCCTTCTATTGACACATGGAGGTCATGCTTCAAAGGTATCTGGATTGGGCGTTCTAGAGTACTGTTTAAATGTTTTTAAAAGGACTGACGTTAGAGCTAGAATTCTTTCTGAAATTCTGAATGTATTACAGAACTGAGCAGCAGTGCAAGCTTCAGCCACTTCAGTCAGTCAGCCTTGTTCCAGGGTAAGGCTCTGATTGCCAGCAATTCAAAACCGTGCGTGTTCTGTAGCTGAGCAAATACACAGAGAACTAGACAGATCCAGGCAACCTGATACGTTTGGCAGTATACCGCACCTGGAAGCTGCTGGCAGGTGACATTGTATTCTTGCCTTGTACCATTCCTATTAGACTTCCATGGAGTGGCTACCGTCCAACACACAATTAAGTGTCATGAAGTCCCATTAATTTCCTGGAGCTTATCTCTGCTTACCAGTGCCTCTCCGTTATGTCCAGTCTAATTTACCAAATAAACAGTGTCAGTGCCCTTTTCCTTTAGCAGTATATTTCAGGCAAACATCGTTCATAAATATATTCTTGCTTATGTTTTAAATGTTAGTGACTGAACTAACTCCTTTGCTCATAAGGGGATTAACCTCATGCTGAACGCTGTAAAATCTGAATCTACCCCCACAATGTCTGAGTTCAGGATGCTTTTCCCAGTCCTTGATCCCACCAAATAGTGAAGTAAGGAATTACAGTAAAATCCTGTGCATGTCTGCTCAGAAGTAAGCGTGCGTAGGATTGCACCCTTAGTCTCCAAGCAGAGTAAAGATATTTACATAATTTATATCCTAATTAAAGCATTTCACCGAATAAAATACACACCAGAGTATGTCTTGAGATGGCATATATTTCATTTTAGTGATGAAAGAAATAGTTAAATGACATGTCAGGGTAACTCGGAGGTTACAAACAGGCTCGCTTCCTGTTTGCATAGACAGGGCTACTAAATATATTAAAGATGTAATGTATTGGATATAGAGGGTAACTGTTTTAGCTAAATAAGAAAAACGTCCCATAGTTGGTTAGAGCTACATCACGTATGTGGGGAAATCCAGGCAATGAGGGCAAGGGGGAAAGGAGAGTGACTGGTCTGGGATTTTCAGCTCTGGGGTTTTTACCTTGGAAAAACACACATCCTAGTAAAGTGAAGCTGCCTGTTTTTTTTCAGTACGCAAAATCATAATATTCGCTAAATAATACCAGACTGATTTCATAAATAATTGGGTCCACTTTAAAATGCAGCAGCTCAGGGCCTGAAAGAATTGGGAGGAACAGGGGGATCAGCTTTTGAGAAGGGTACTCCCAACTGTGAAATCCCTTCCTCCATGATAACGGTACGCTCTCGAGGGCTTGAATCACATTCTCCATCCCTTTCTGCTTCGTTTTTGTCCCTCCCTTTAACCGCCCTCAACATTTCAAACCTCCTCAAGTGTAATGAGCATGCTCAGTTCCTCCTTAGTTTTGTATTTTTTTTCTTTACACAGCATTGTAGTTTGTTTTGTTTTCTGCATAGCTCTGCTGTCCTACTGATAGGCACACGACCACTTGCTTCAGTACTGGAGGGAATATTTACAGCAGTTGTCTGTTTCTTGCTAGATGAGTCACAGGACATCTCTAATGGAAACTCCTTCCTGAGCTAGGTTGTGTTTTGTTCATGGGCTTGCTTTAGCCCTAAAAATAACTGTCCTACTCGTAAGCACAACATATCGACAGAAAGGGTCCCGTATGGTATTGGGGGGAGGACAAGCCGTGTGTTGGGTTTCTACATGGGTGAAGTCTGGTGCCTTATTCAGTGGTCAGATAGTTCTGTTTGCGTCAATGCACAGCTGCTGCAGACGGCAAGATAGAAGTGATGGTGTCTTTCTAAGACTGCAGCAAATCTTCTGATCACTGCGCAACTGGCTTGGTGCTGCCTGTATACCAGCATCAGTGTTCCCTCCAAGCTGAGTTAGTATGAGCTAGCTCAGTTTTTTAGCCTCCAGCTCACACATTTTTGTCTTAGCTCAGGAAGGATGGCTCCAGAGAGCAAGCTAATTCATGCAGTAGTCAAATTGCTCGCTCACAACGTTAATGCCAGTAGCTCAGAAAGTAGGATTTTTGCTCACAAGACCCCACGGCTTAGCGGGAGCATTGACCAGCATCATAGCTAAGAAACCAGAAAGATCATATGCAATTCTTTACCTACTTAAGTCCACTGCCACACGTTGCAGTGCACACCAGATCACTAGGTAGGAACGCTTTACCCTTGGGGATGGTGAAGCTGAGGGCCATCCATTTTGTAGTGGTTACACATTTATTGCCCCGATCCACTATAAACATGAGTTTGTTTAATCTTTGAAGAAGTTCATTGGTTGGGAAAGAGAATGTGCAGGGAAAGGAGGAGTTAAATTAATGACTTTGCCAGAACCAAGAGCTGGTTCTGTTGGAACTAAGGTTCATACAACTTTTGATGGTTCACCGTTAGGATTAGGGGTGTGCATTCAGTTTACCCAAACAAGAAACCCCCTCCAAAAAAACCTTATTGGTGTTTTGGGGGGTTTTTTTAAGGCAAAAACAAATTAGAGCTTCTTTTCGGCTACCGATATAGCTGAGCCCAAATGCAAGTTTGGGTTTTATTTGGGCGTGGCTTGGAGAAGGCATTTAAAGAGATTGTGGTTTCTTTAAATGCCTTCTGAGTTCACTCACCGAGTTGTGCTGCTGTGCCAGTGGCATGGCTTGGAGAAGGCATTTAAAGAGACTGCAATCTCTTCAAATGCCTTGCCCCCCTCTATTTAAAGCAATGGAGGATGGGGCCACCTTCTTTGGGGGCCCATTGAACTGAACCCCCTATGCTGCAAATTTGGTGGCTCTACCTCAAAAAACAGCCCTCCCAGAGTCCTAGATATCTCCAGATCAATTCTCCTTTATACCTTGTGGGAACCAGTGGTCCCCATAGGGTATAATGGAGCAAAAAAAAACCCGGGTTTCCCGTACTGGTATTGGGATTCAGGAATATAGGGAAATACCTATATTTTGGGGGTTCAGTGTACCTGAACCCGGAAAATACTGGGTTTCCTTTTCTTTTTGCATACCTCTAGTTATGATAAAGGGGCCGTGGTGGCTCAGTGGTTAAGACACTGAACTGCAGACCGGAAAGTCAGTAGTTCAGCAGTTTGAGACCCGAGTGCCGCATGACGGAGTGAACTCCTGTCTCTGGTCCCAGCTCCTGCCAACCTAGCAATTCAAAAGCAAGGAATTTGCAAGTAGATAAATAGGTACCGCTTTGGTGGGAAGGTAGCAGCATTCCGTGCACCTTGGTGTCTAGTCATGCCGGCCACATGACCATGGAAACATCTTCAGACAGCGCTGGCTCTCTGGCTTGGAAACGGAGATGAGTACCGCAACCCTAGAGTCAGATTCGACTGGCTTACAAGCAAGGGAAACCTTTACCTTTACCAAGTTAGGATCCTCTGGCACAAATCCTTATACTAGAACATTTGACATTGTTTAGGGCATGTCTGCATCAGTTGCTTGTTTGAAGCGCACGAGAAATGACTGATACAGTCCACATCTGATTCTGTGTAGAGTTGTCAGTTAGGAATCCACTTCAGGGTTTTGTACTGGTGCAAGTCTCATTAGCAATACTACCTTGCAGAGTTCAAAGTTAAAGCCTTTGGAAGCAGGCAGTGCTTTTAACCGTTTGTCCGAGTTGATTAGCTGACTTTGAAGCCTAGATTGTATATAAACTGAATACATTCTGAATCCTTTATTTTCCCACCTTTCAGTGATCGCTGTGGAGAAGATCCAAATCAGAAAGTAATCCATGGGGTTATTAACTCCTTTGTTCATGTTGAACAGTATAAGAAAAAATTCCCTCTAAAGGTAAAAAAATTGTTTCTTCTTTATTGGCTCTAGTTATACAGATGTATTGTTGAAAGCCTTGCCTTATTTGTACTTGATCAGTCTCTCTCAATTTAGTTTTATCAGGAAATTTTTGAGTGTCCTTTTCTGAATGAAACAGGGGAGTATTATAAACAAGAAGCATCAAATTTGTTGCAAGAGTCGAACTGCTCGCAGTATATGGAAAAGGTAAGAAGACCCAATTTCTGTGCAGGGTGGATGAAGGATGAAGAGAAAATACAGGAAATGTTAATAGGATTTTTAAAAGGAAGTTGTTGATATTAAGTAAACTTTGTGGCTGCGACTATGAAGAAGAGGAGTAGGTTTTTATATCTCACTTTTCTCTACCGTAAGGAGTCTGAAAGCGACTTACAATTGCCTTTCCCTTCCTCTCCCCCCAACAGGCACCTTGTAAGGCAGGTGGGGCTGAGAGTTCTGAGAGAACTGTGACTGACCCAAGGTCACTCAGCAGGCTTCATGTGGAGGAGGAGTGGGGAATCAAACACAGTTCTCCAGATTAGAGTCCACCATTCTTAACCACTATATAATGCTGGCCCTCTGACCCCTCAGTTTCCCCAAGGGCAAAATAACAGTGTGGGTGAACAGCATCTGTGGCAAATGGTTGTCTTGAAAGCAGGTTCTGCCTTGCTATATTGTGTTCCTCTGCTTTACCGATCAGGGCTTTACAGCAGCGATCCAGAGAACCAGGAAATGAGGGCCCAGGAGCCTGCGAAAGGCTATATTTCTCATACGGCATTTCCCCACATCTCATAACAAGCAATTTTTAGACTGACAAGAGTTGTAATAGGGGCAGTAGAGGTCAAGCTGTTCAAAGGAAAAAGGTCAGGAGTTCTCCTGGCCTAATATAAATTCCTTGCCTGATGAAGCAGTTAGTACAATTACTCCTTGTTAGTACAATTACTGTAACCTTAATTCTTTTAACTGTAGTCTTTTCGGTGGATAGAGTTGAATCCTGCAACTCCCTTCTGCCGAGTCATTCTGCAACAGAAGGCATCTGTCTTCACTGTAGGAAGGCGTGGCAAAAAGGAAGGTCCAGCTTGGTGAAGGGGGAGAGGGAGAATTCAACTCCTGATAGTCATTGAATTAGCGTGTGTTCTATAAATGGAGATGGGCTTTCTGAACATCTTTTTCATTCGCATTCAGAATCTGCCAGTTCAGTGTAGGAGCGCGGACTCTAATCTGGGAGAACCAGGTTTGATTCCCCACTGCTCCACATGCAGCTGCTGGTGTGACCTTGGGTCAGTTACAAGATATTTCAAAGCTGTTCTCTCAGGAGCAGTTCTCGAAACCTAAGGACATAAGAAAGAGCTCTCTCAGCCCCACCTACCACTCAGGGTGCCTGTTGTGGGGAGGGGAAGGGAAAGGAGAGTGTAAGCTGTTCTGGGACTCCTTCAGGTAGTGAAGAGTGGGGTATAAATCTAGTCTCTTCATCTGCTGCTGCTGCATATGAAATATGTTACCTGCTTGGGAAAACTGCAGTGGTCTGTTGCTAAATACTTCATTGCGGATATGCTTTTTTGTCATTTAAGCTAACTTTTCTGTGTATTCTACCACACTTCGATGGTATGTTTTTCTGCTCCTTTCTACTTGCATTTTCCTGTGGAGTGAAAATGCTGTGGATGAGATGCATAACCAGTATACATACGTATCTACTATTTTTATTTTTAAAAAATTTCAGATCCCTGCATTTGTAATGTGTATAATTAGATACATGGAAAATAGGGAGTCCTTGGAAAACTGGATTGATTGTGATTCTAAACACTTTTGACGTAGGGCTGTGGTTCAGTGGCATAGCATCTGCTTGGCATGCAGAAGTTCCTAGGTTCAATCCTCAGTATCTCCAGATCTGGCAGTAGGTGATGTGAAAGACCTCCGCCTGAGACCCTGGAGAGGCGCTGCCACTCTAAGTAAACAGTACTTAGTTTGATGGGCCAGGGGTCTGATTCAGTATAAGGCAGTTTCGTGTGTATGTAGGTTCCTTTGGAATCTACATAGTCTTAGAGTGAAGTAAGGGTATATGCTTTACTGTTCTTTCTCAAGTGGCAAAGGATGCAGTCTTATCATTAGCTGTGTAAGATCATTCCCATGATATGTTGAATTTAGTCTTGCAAACTACATGATTTAAAAAGCGATATACTGCATACTTGGAATCTCTTCAGTAAGTGAGACATAAACATGTTGATTGATTTGAGTATGTACAGTTGCTTGAAACGTTTATTCCATCTGATTAATCTAGCAGTTTATGCAAGAATCCTGTCTGCTAATAGATGATAGGTGGTCCACAGAAAATTTCCCTGTAGTCCCCAGGGCTCATTTTGTAGCGGGAGCTCCTTTGGATATTAGGCCACACACTTCTTACAGGGGCTACTGTAAGCTCTTGGAGGATTGGCTACTTCAGGGGTGTGTGGCCTAATATGCAAATGAGCTCCTGCTACGAAATGAGCCCTGGCCATGACTTATTACTTCCTCCCCCCCATTTATTACTACCCCACCCCATTTAGATCAAAGTTAAGAGAATGAAATTTTTGAGTAAGTGGTTTGAGAAATGTAACCTTTGATTGTTATTTCAAGCTGGAAAGTACTTTCTGCTCCTAAATAGGTTTGCAATCGTTCATCATTTTCTGCGTCTTCATAAAATGTTCTTTTAGGTTTTATGTAGGTTAAAAGATGAAGAAATGAGATGTCGAAAGTATTTAAACCCCAGCTCCTATGGCAAAGTAATTAATGAATGCCAACAACGAATGGTAGCAGATCACTTACAGTTCCTTCATGCAGAATGCCATAACATCATCCGACAAGAGAAGAGAAACGGTAAAGTGTTATTGAATCTACATGAATTAAAAGTAAAAGTACTCTGCCTTCCAAATGCTTGATTTGTGCAGACTTGTATGTCTATAATGTTGCTTTCAAATGTGTTGTCTTGTGCTAATGTAAGTGCCCCAGTCCAGATAGGGAGATCCATACTGCAGTATTCCCTCTAAGCTGAGTTAGTGTGAGCTAGCTCACATTTTTTAGCCTCCAGCTCACACATTTTCCTCTTAGCTCAGCAAGGACGGCTCCAGAGCAAACTAATTTATGCAGCAGCCAAATCTCTCACTCACAACTTTAATGCCAGAAACTCACAAAGTAGAATTTTTGCTCACAAGACTCCACAGCTTAGAGGGACCACTGCTGATGAGTATCACAGTGTTTGTTTGGTCCCTCTGGAATTGTTTGGGTACACTGCTTGCACAGTGACTTTGGGAATAGGGGAATACCTGTGCGAGAAAGACAAGTCTACCCAGTTCTTCTCCTAAACTGGGAAGTGTAGAGACCAAGATAGGGTAATACATGTGGATTCTCAAAGTGTGCTTATAAACTCAGTTGAAAGGCATTGGGGGTGGGGGGTGGGGCAGCGACAGCAAGGAAATCCTGCTGGGGATGAGGTCCAACCTGAAAAGTACCTGGTGGCCCACAAGCTGTAGGGCAAGGCTGCTTGGAAATGGTCCTTGGAGAAGCTTCCAGGAGTGCAAGTAGCTGATGTCTGTCTGTCGGTGGGGATGAACGC